>OU862907.1:61404458-62813378 GCA_917880885.1 Limnephilus marmoratus
TTGATTTTTTGATTAAATCGTGTACACACCATGATTTTTAGTTTGAATCCAAACTTTCACACGGTTTGGAACCATAGGGCCAAAGTGATGACTGACCCCAAGAGTTCAAACGTCCGACCCCAAGTGCTTAAACGACCGAACCCAAGTGTTAAAACGATGATTTAAAAAAAATCTTTGTTGATTTTATGATTAAATCGTGAACACACCATAATTTTTAGTAAGAATCCAAACTTTCACACAGATAGGAACCATAGGGCCTAAGTTATGATTAATCCCAAGAGTTCAAACGTCCGACCCCAAGTGCTTAAACGACCGAACCCAAGTGTTAAAACGATGATTAAAAAAAAAAATCTTGGTAGATTTTTTTATTGATTTGTGTACACACCATGATTATTAGTTAGTATCCAAAATTTCACACGGTTCGGAACAATAGGGCGATAGTTATGAACGACCACAATTATTGTTACAAAGCGCCCGTAAAACGATGAATTTTTGCCAAAATTCTACTTTTGGCCGATTTATTTATTGATACGAGACCAGGCCACGATTCTTAGTAAGAATCTAAAATTTCACACAGTTCGGAACCATAGGGCTAAAGTAATGACCGACCCCAAGAGTTCAAACGTCCGACCCCAAGTGCTTAAACGACCGTACCCAAGTGTTAAAACTGTGATTTTTTTTAAAATTTTCTTTGAAGATTTTTTTATTGATTCGGGTACAGACCATGATTCTTAGTAAGAATCCAAAATTTCAGACGGTCCGGAGCCATAAGAATCTAAAATTTCAAACGATTCGGAACAATAGGGCGATAGTTATGAACGACCACAATTATTGTTACAAAGCGCCCGTAAAACGATGAATTTTTGCAAAAATTCTTTTTTTGGTCGATTTTTTCATTGATACGAGTCCAGGCCACGATTCTTAGAAAGAATCCAAAATTTCACACAGTTCGAAACCATAGGGCTAAGTTATGACCGACCCCAAGAAATCAAACGTCCGACCCCAAGTGCTTAAAGTGTTAAAACGATGATTTAAAAAAAAAATCTTTGTTGATTTTTTGATTAAATCGTGTACACACCACATGATGTTTAGTTAGAATCCAAACTTTCACACGGTTTTTAACCATAGGGCCAAACTGATGACCGACCCCAAGAGTTCAAACGTCCGACCCCAAGTGCTTAAACGACCGAACCCAAGTGTTAAAACGATGATTTAAAAAAAAAACTTTGTTGATTTTATGATTAAATCGTGAACACACCATGATTTTTAGTAAGAATCCAAACTTTCACACGGTTAGGAACCATAGGGCCAAAGTAATGACCGACCCCAAGAGTTCAAACGTCCGACCCCATGTGCTTAAACGACCGAACCCAAGTGTTAAAACGATGATTAAAAAAAAAAAATCTTTGATGATTTTTTGATTGAATCGTGTACACACCATGATTTTTAGTAAGAATCTAAACTTTCACACGGTTCGCAACCATAGGGCCAAAGTTACAAACAATAGGGCGATAGTTATGAACGACCACAATTATTGTTACAAAGCGCCCGTAAAACGATGAATTTTTGCCAAAATTCTACTTTTGGCCGATTTATTTATTGATACGAGACCAGGCTTAGTAAGAATTCAAAATTTCACACGGTTTGGAACCATAGGGCTAAAGTTATGACCGACCCCAAGAGTTCAAACGTCCGACCCCAAGTGCTTAAACGACTGAACCCAAGTGTTAAAACGATGAATTATAAAAAAACTTTATTGATTTTTTGATTGAATCGTGTACACACCATGATTTTTAGGAAGAATCCAAACTTTCACACGGTTAGGAACCACAGGGCCAAAGTTATGAACGACCTCAATTATCGTTACAAATTGCCGTAAAACGATGAATTTTTGCAAAAATTCCACTTTTAGCCGAATTCTTTATTGGCACGTGTCGAGGCCATGATTCTTAGTAAGAATTTAAAGTTTGACACTGTTCGGAACAATTGGGCTAAAGTTATGACCGACCCCAAGAGTTCAAACGTCCGACCCCAAGTGCTTAAACGACCGACCCCAAGTGTTAAAACGGTGATTTTTTTTTAAAATTTCTTTGAATATTTTTTGATTGATTCGGGTACAGACCATGATTCTTAGTATGAATCCAAAATTTCAGACGGTTCGGAGCCATAAGGCTAAAGTTATTACCGACCCCAAGAGTTCAAACGTCGGACCCCAAGTGCTTAAACGACCGAACCCAAGTGTTAAAAATGCAATTTTTTTTAAAATTTTCTTTGAAGATTTTTTGATTGATTCGGGTACAGACCATAATTCCTTAGTAAGAATCCCAAATTTCAGACGGTTCGGAGCCATAAGGCTTAAGTTATGACCGACCCCAAGAGTTCAAACGTCCGACCCCAAGTGCTTTAACGACCGAACCAAGTGTTAGACCGATGATTTAAAAAAAAAATCTAAGGTGATGTTTTGATTGAATTGTGTACACACCATGATTTTTAGAAAGTATCCAAACATTCACACGGTTCGGAACTATAGGGCTAAAGATATGAATGACCACAATTATTGTTACAAAGCGCCCGTAAAACGATGAAATTTTTGCAAAAATTCTACTTTTGGCCGATTTTTTTATTGGCACGTGTCAAGTCCATGATTCTTAGTAAGAATCCAAAATTTGACACTGTTCGGAACCATAGGGCTAAAGTTATGACCGACCCCAAGAGTTCAAATGTCCGAACCCAAGTGCTTAAAAGACCGAACCCAAGTGTTAGACCGATGATTTATAAAAAAAAATCTTAGACGATTTTTTGATTGAATCGTGTATACACCATGATTTTTAGTAAGTTTCAAAACTTTAACACGGTTCGGAACCATAGGGCCAAAGATATGAACGACCACAATCATTGTTACAAAGCGCCCGTAAAACGATGATTTTTTGCAAAAATTTTGCTTTTGGTCGATTTATTCATTGATACGTGTCCAGGCCATGATTCTTAGTAAGAATCCCAAATTTCGAACGGTTCGGAGCCATAAGGCTAAAGTTATGACCGACCCCAAGAGTTCAAACGTCCGACCCCAAGTGCTTAAACGACCGAACCCAAGTGTTAAAACTGTGATTTTTTTAAATTTTCTTTAAAGATTTTCTGATTGATTCGGATACAGACCATGATTCTTAGTAAGAATCCAAGATATCAGACGGTTCGGAGCCATAAGGCATAAGATATGACCGACCCCAAGACTTCAAACGTCCGACCCCAAGTGCTTAAACGACCGAACCCAAATGTTAAAACGATGTTTTAAAAAAAAAAAATCTTTGTAGATTTTTTTATTGATTTGTGTACACACCATGAATAATAGTAAGAATCCAAAATTTCATACGGTTCGGAACAGTAGGGCGATAGTTATCAACGACCACAATTATTGTTACAAAGCGCCCGTAAAACGAAAATTTTTTGAAAAAATTCTACTTTTGGCCGATTTTTTTATTGATACAAGACCAGGCCACGATTCTTAGTAAGAATTCAAAATTTCACACGGTTTGGAACCATAGGGCTAAAGTTATGACCGACCCCAAGAGTTCAAACGTCCGACCCCAAGTGCTTAAACGACTGAACCCAAGTGTTAAAACGATGATTTAAAAAAAAAATCTTTGTTGATTTTTTGATTGAATCGTGTACACACCATGATTTTTAGTAAGAATACAAACTTTCACACGGTTTTGAATCACAGGGCCAAAGTTATGAACGACCTCAATTATCGTTACAAATTGCCCGTAAAACGATGAATTTTTGCAAAAATTCCACTTTTAGCCGAATTTTTTATTGGCACGTGTCGAGGCCATGATTCTTAGTAAGAATCCTAAATTTGACACTGTTCGGAACAATAGGGCTAAAGTTATGACCGACCCCAAGAGTTCAAACGTCCGACCCCAATTGCTTAAAGGACCGAACCCAAGTGTTAACGCGATGATTTAAAAAACAAAATCTTTGTTGATTTTTTGATTAAATCGTGTACACACCATGATTTTTAGTACGAATCCAAAATTTCAGACTGTTCTGAGCCATAAGGCTAAAGTTATGACCGACCCCAAGAGTTCAAACGTCCGAACCCAAGTGCTTAAACGACCGAACCAAGTGTTGACCGATGATTTATAAAAAAAAAATCTTAGTTGATGTTTTGATTGAATCGTGTACACACGATGATTTTTAGTAAGTATCCAAACTTTCACATGGTTCGGAACCATAGGGCCAAAGATATGAACGACCACAATTATTGTTACAAAGCGCTCGTAAAACGATGAATTTTTGCAAAAATTCTACTTTTGGCCGATTTTTTTATTTATTCGTGTCCAGGCCATGATTCTTAGTAAGAATCCCAAATTTCAGACGGTTCGGAGCCATAAGGCTAAAGTAATGACCGACCCCAAGAGTTCAAACGTCCGACCCCAAGTGCTTAAATGACCGAACCCAATTGTTAGAACTGTGTTTTTTTTAAATTTTCTGATTGATTCGGGTACAGACCATGATTCTTAGTAAGAATCCAATATATCAGACGGTTCGGAGCCATAAGGCATAAGATATGACCGACCCCAAGACTTCAAACGTCCGACTCCAAGTGCTTAAACGACCGAACCCAAGTGTTAAAACGTTGATTTTAAAAAAAAATCTTTAGATTTTTTGATTGAATCGTGTACACACCATGATTTTTAGTAAGAATCCAAACTGTCACACGCTTAGGAACCAGGCCAAAAGTATGAACGACCTCAATTATCGTTACAAAACGCATGTAAAACAATGAATTTTTGCAAAAATTCCACTTTTAGCCGAATTTTTTATTGGCACGTGTCAAGTCCATGATTCTTAGTAAGAATCCAAAATTTGACACTGTTCGGAACCATAGGGCTAAAGTTATGACCGACCCCAAGAGTTCAAATGTCCGACCCCAAGTGCTTAAAAGACCGAACCCAAGTGTTAGACCGATGATTTATAAAAAAAAATCTTAGACGATTTTTTGATTGAATCGTGTATACACCATGATTTTTAGTAAGTTTCAAAACTTTAACACGGTTCGGAACCATAGGGCCAAAGATATGAACGACCACAATCATTGTTACAAAGCGCCCGTAAAACGATGATTTTTTGCAAAAATTTTGCTTTTGGTCGATTTATTCATTGATACGGGTCTAGGCCACGATTCTTAGAAAAAATCCAAAATTTCACACAGTTCGGAACCATAGGGCTAAGTTATGACCGACCCCAAGAGTTCAAACGTCCGACCCCAAGTGCTTAAACGACCGAACCCAAGTGTTAAAACCGTGATTTTTTATTAAATTTTCTTTGAAGATTTTTTGGTTGATTCAGGTACAGACCATGATTCTTAGTAAGAATCCAAAATTTCAGACGGTTCGGAGCCATAAGGCTAAAGTTATGACCGACCCCAAGAGTTCAAACGTCCGACCCCAAGTGCTTAAAGTGTTAAAACGATGATTTAAAAAAAAATCTTTGTTGATTTTTTGATTAAATCGTGTACACACCATGATTTTTAGTTTGAATCCAAACTTTCACACGGTTTGGAACCATAGGGCCAAAGTGATGACTGACCCCAAGAGTTCAAACGTCCGACCCCAAGTGCTTAAACGACCGAACCCAAGTGTTAAAACGATGATTTAAAAAAAATCTTTGTTGATTTTATGATTAAATCGTGAACACACCATAATTTTTAGTAAGAATCCAAACTTTCACACAGATAGGAACCATAGGGCCTAAGTTATGATTAATCCCAAGAGTTCAAACGTCCGACCCCAAGTGCTTAAACGACCGAACCCAAGTGTTAAAACGATCATTAAAAAAAAAAATCTTGGTAGATTTTTTTATTGATTTGTGTACACACCATGATTATTAGTTAGTATCCAAAATTTCACACGGTTCGGAACAATAGGGCGATAGTTATGAACGACCACAATTATTGTTACAAAGCGCCCGTAAAACGATGAATTTTTGCCAAAATTCTACTTTTGGCCGATTTATTTATTGATACGAGACCAGGCCACGATTCTTAGTAAGAATCTAAAATTTCACACAGTTCGGAACCATAGGGCTAAAGTAATGACCGACCCCAAGAGTTCAAACGTCCGACCCCAAGTGCTTAAACGACCGTACCCAAGTGTTAAAACTGTGATTTTTTTTAAAATTTTCTTTGAAGATTTTTTTATTGATTCGGGTACAGACCATGATTCTTAGTAAGAATCCAAAATTTCAGACGGTCCGGAGCCATAAGAATCTAAAATTTCAAACGATTCGGAACAATAGGGCGATAGTTATGAACGACCACAATTATTGTTACAAAGCGCCCGTAAAACGATGAATTTTTGCAAAAATTCTTTTTTTGGTCGATTTTTTCATTGATACGAGTCCAGGCCACGATTCTTAGAAAGAATCCAAAATTTCACACAGTTCGAAACCATAGGGCTAAGTTATGACCGACCCCAAGAAATCAAACGTCCGACCCCAAGTGCTTAAAGTGTTAAAACGATGATTTAAAAAAAAAATCTTTGTTGATTTTTTGATTAAATCGTGTACACACCACATGATGTTTAGTTAGAATCCAAACTTTCACACGGTTTTTAACCATAGGGCCAAACTGATGACCGACCCCAAGAGTTCAAACGTCCGACCCCAAGTGCTTAAACGACCGAACCCAAGTGTTAAAACGATGATTTAAAAAAAAAACTTTGTTGATTTTATGATTAAATCGTGAACACACCATGATTTTTAGTAAGAATCCAAACTTTCACACGGTTAGGAACCATAGGGCCAAAGTAATGACCGACCCCAAGAGTTCAAACGTCCGACCCCATGTGCTTAAACGACCGAACCCAAGTGTTAAAACGATGATTAAAAAAAAAAAATCTTTGATGATTTTTTGATTGAATCGTGTACACACCATGATTTTTAGTAAGAATCTAAACTTTCACACGGTTCGGAACCATAGGGCCAAAGTTACAAACAATAGGGCGATAGTTATGAACGACCACAATTATTGTTACAAAGCGCCCGTAAAACGATGAATTTTTGCCAAAATTCTACTTTTGGCCGATTTATTTATTGATACGAGACCAGGCTTAGTAAGAATTCAAAATTTCACACGGTTTGGAACCATAGGGCTAAAGTTATGACCGACCCCAAGAGTTCAAACGTCCGACCCCAAGTGCTTAAACGACTGAACCCAAGTGTTAAAACGATGAATTATAAAAAAACTTTATTGATTTTTTGATTGAATCGTGTACACACCATGATTTTTAGGAAGAATCCAAACTTTCACACGGTTAGGAACCACAGGGCCAAAGTTATGAACGACCTCAATTATCGTTACAAATTGCCGTAAAACGATGAATTTTTGCAAAAATTCCACTTTTAGCCGAATTCTTTATTGGCACGTGTCGAGGCCATGATTCTTAGTAAGAATTTAAAGTTTGACACTGTTCGGAACAATTGGGCTAAAGTTATGACCGACCCCAAGAGTTCAAACGTCCGACCCCAAGTGCTTAAACGACCGACCCCAAGTGTTAAAACGGTGATTTTTTTTTAAAATTTCTTTGAATATTTTTTGATTGATTCGGGTACAGACCATGATTCTTAGTATGAATCCAAAATTTCAGACGGTTCGGAGCCATAAGGCTAAAGTTATTACCGACCCCAAGAGTTCAAACGTCGGACCCCAAGTGCTTAAACGACCGAACCCAAGTGTTAAAAATGCAATTTTTTTTTAAATTTTCTTTGAAGATTTTTTGATTGATTCGGGTACAGACCATAATTCCTTAGTAAGAATCCCAAATTTCAGACGGTTCGGAGCCATAAGGCTTAAGTTATGACCGACCCCAAGAGTTCAAACGTCCGACCCCAAGTGCTTTAACGACCGAACCAAGTGTTAGACCGATGATTTAAAAAAAAAAAATCTTAGGTGATGTTTTGATTGAATTGTGTACACACCATGATTTTTAGAAAGTATCCAAACATTCACACGGTTCGGAACTATAGGGCTAAAGATATGAATGACCACAATTATTGTTACAAAGCGCCCGTAAAACGATGAAATTTTTGCAAAAATTCTACTTTTGGCCGATTTTTTTATTGGCACGTGTCAAGTCCATGATTCTTAGTAAGAATCCAAAATTTGACACTGTTCGGAACCATAGGGCTAAAGTTATGACCGACCCCAAGAGTTCAAATGTCCGAACCCAAGTGCTTAAAAGACCGAACCCAAGTGTTAGACCGATGATTTATAAAAAAAAATCTTAGACGATTTTTTGATTGAATCGTGTATACACCATGATTTTTAGTAAGTTTCAAAACTTTAACACGGTTCGGAACCATAGGGCCAAAGATATGAACGACCACAATCATTGTTACAAAGCGCCCGTAAAACGATGATTTTTTGCAAAAATTTTGCTTTTGGTCGATTTATTCATTGATACGTGTCCAGGCCATGATTCTTAGTAAGAATCCCAAATTTCGAACGGTTCGGAGCCATAAGGCTAAAGTTATGACCGACCCCAAGAGTTCAAACGTCCGACCCCAAGTGCTTAAACGACCGAACCCAAGTGTTAAAACTGTGATTTTTTTAAATTTTCTTTAAAGATTTTCTGATTGATTCGGATACAGACCATGATTCTTAGTAAGAATCCAAGATATCAGACGGTTCGGAGCCATAAGGCATAAGATATGACCGACCCCAAGACTTCAAACGTCCGACCCCAAGTGCTTAAACGACCGAACCCAAATGTTAAAACGATGTTTTAAAAAAAAAAAATCTTTGTAGATTTTTTTATTGATTTGTGTACACACCATGAATAATAGTAAGAATCCAAAATTTCATACGGTTCGGAACAGTAGGGCGATAGTTATCAACGACCACAATTATTGTTACAAAGCGCCCGTAAAACGAAAATTTTTTGAAAAAATTCTACTTTTGGCCGATTTTTTTATTGATACAAGACCAGGCCACGATTCTTAGTAAGAATTCAAAATTTCACACGGTTTGGAACCATAGGGCTAAAGTTATGACCGACCCCAAGAGTTCAAACGTCCGACCCCAAGTGCTTAAACGACTGAACCCAAGTGTTAAAACGATGATTTAAAAAAAAAATCTTTGTTGATTTTTTGATTGAATCGTGTACACACCATGATTTTTAGTAAGAATCCAAACTTTCACACGGTTTTGAATCACAGGGCCAAAGTTATGAACGACCTCAATTATCGTTACAAATTGCCCGTAAAACGATGAATTTTTGCAAAAATTCCACTTTTAGCCGAATTTTTTATTGGCACGTGTCGAGGCCATGATTCTTAGTAAGAATCCTAAATTTGACACTGTTCG
Organism: Limnephilus marmoratus; assembly: GCA_917880885.1. Lineage (NCBI taxonomy): Eukaryota > Metazoa > Arthropoda > Insecta > Trichoptera > Limnephilidae > Limnephilus > Limnephilus marmoratus. Next base: position 61,413,826 of record OU862907.1, read on the forward strand.
GAACAATAGGGCTAAAGTTATGACCGACCCCAAGAGTTCAAACGTCCGACCCCAATTGCTTAAAGGACCGAACCCAAGTGTTAACGCGATGATTTAAAAAACAAAATCTTTGTTGATTTTTTGATTAAATCGTGTACACACCATGATTTTTAGTACGAATCCAAAATTTCAGACTGTTCTGAGCCATAAGGCTAAAGTTATGACCGACCCCAAGAGTTCAAACGTCCGAACCCAAGTGCTTAAACGACCGAACCAAGTGTTGACCGATGATTTATAAAAAAAAAATCTTAGTTGATGTTTTGATTGATCGTGTACACACGATGATTTTTAGTAAGTATCCAAACTTTCACATGGTTCGGAACCATAGGGCCAAAGATATGAACGACCACAATTATTGTTACAAAGCGCTCGTAAAACGATGAATTTTTGCAAAAATTCTACTTTTGGCCGATTTTTTTTATTTATTCGTGTCCAGGCCATGATTCTTAGTAAGAATCCCAAATTTCAGACGGTTCGGAGCCATAAGGCTAAAGTAATGACCGACCCCAAGAGTTCAAACGTCCGACCCCAAGTGCTTAAATGACCGAACCCAATTGTTAGAACTGTGTTTTTTTTAAATTTTCTGATTGATTCGGGTACAGACCATGATTCTTAGTAAGAATCCAATATATCAGACGGTTCGGAGCCATAAGGCATAAGATATGACCGACCCCAAGACTTCAAACGTCCGACTCCAAGTGCTTAAACGACCGAACCCAAGTGTTAAAACGTTGATTTTAAAAAAAAATCTTTAGATTTTTTGATTGAATCGTGTACACACCATGATTTTTAGTAAGAATCCAAACTGTCACACGCTTAGGAACCAGGCCAAAAGTATGAACGACCTCAATTATCGTTACAAAACGCATGTAAAACAATGAATTTTTGCAAAAATTCCACTTTTAGCCGAATTTTTTATTGGCACGTGTCAAGTCCATGATTCTTAGTAAGAATCCAAAATTTGACACTGTTCGGAACCATAGGGCTAAAGTTATGACCGACCCCAAGAGTTCAAATGTCCGACCCCAAGTGCTTAAAAGACCGAACCCAAGTGTTAGACCGATGATTTATAAAAAAAAATCTTAGACGATTTTTTGATTGAATCGTGTATACACCATGATTTTTAGTAAGTTTCAAAACTTTAACACGGTTCGGAACCATAGGGCCAAAGATATGAACGACCACAATCATTGTTACAAAGCGCCCGTAAAACGATGATTTTTTGCAAAAATTTTGCTTTTAGTCGATTTATTCATTGATACGGGTCTAGGCCACGATTCTTAGAAAAAATCCAAAATTTCACACAGTTCGGAACCATAGGGCTAAGTTATGACCGACCCCAAGAAATAAAACGTCCGACCCCAAGTGCTTAAACGACCGAACCCAAGTGTTAAAACCGTGATTTTTTATTAAATTTTCTTTGAAGATTTTTTGGTTGATTCAGGTACAGACCATGATTCTTAGTAAGAATCCAAAATTTCAGACGGTTCGGAGCCATAAGGCTAAAGTTATGACCGACCCCAAGAGTTCAAACGTCCGACCCCAAGTGCTTAAAGTGTTAAAACGATGATTTAAAAAAAAATCTTTGTTGATTTTTTGATTAAATCGTGTACACACCATGATTTTTAGTTTGAATCCAAACTTTCACACGGTTTGGAACCATAGGGCCAAAGTGATGACTGACCCCAAGAGTTCAAACGTCCGACCCCAAGTGCTTAAACGACCGAACCCAAGTGTTAAAACGATGATTTAAAAAAAATCTTTGTTGATTTTATGATTAAATCGTGAACACACCATAATTTTTAGTAAGAATCCAAACTTTCACACAGTTAGGAACCATAGGGCCTAAGTTATGATTAATCCCAAGAGTTCAAACGTCCGACCCCAAGTGCTTAAACGACCGAACCCAAGTGTTAAAACGATGATTAAAATAAAAAATCTTGGTAGATTTTTTTATTGATTTGTTTACACACCATGATTATTAGTTAGTATCCAAAATTTCATACGGTTCGGAACAATAGGGCGATAGTTATGAACGACCACAATTATTGTTACAAAGCGCCCGTAAAACGATGAATTTTTGCCAAAATTCTACTTTTGGCCGATTTATTTATTGATACGAGACCAGGCCACGATTCTTAGTAAGAATCTAAAATTTCACACAGTTCGGAACCATAGGGCTAAAGTAATGACCGACCCCAAGAGTTCAAACGTCCGACCCCAAGTGCTTAAACGACCGTACCCAAGTGTTAAAACTGTGATTTTTTTTTAAATTTTCTTTGAAGATTTTTTTATTGATTCGGGTACAGACCATGATTCTTAGTAAGAATCCAAAATTTCAGACGGTCCGGAGCCATAAGAATCTAAAATTTCAAACGATTCGGAACAATAGGGCGATAGTTATGAACGACCACAATTATTGTTACAAAGCGCCCGTAAAACGATGAATTTTTGCAAAAATTCTTTTTTTGGTCGATTTTTTCATTGATACGAGTCCAGGCCACGATTCTTAGAAAGAATCCAAAATTTCACACAGTTCGAAACCATAGGGCTAAGTTATGACCGACCCCAAGAAATCAAACGTCCGACCCCAAGTGCTTAAAGTGTTAAAACGATGATTTAAAAAAAAAATCTTTGTTGATTTTTTGATTAAATCGTGTACACACCACATGATGTTTAGTTAGAATCCAAACTTTCACACGGTTTTTAACCATAGGGCCAAACTGATGACCGACCCCAAGAGTTCAAACGTCCGACCCCAAGTGCTTAAACGACCGAACCCAAGTGTTAAAACGATGATTTAAAAAAAAAACTTTGTTGATTTTATGATTAAATCGTGAACACACCATGATTTTTAGTAAGAATCCAAACTTTCACACGGTTAGGAACCATAGGGCCAAAGTAATGACCGACCCCAAGAGTTCAAACGTCCGACCCCATGTGCTTAAACGACCGAACCCAAGTGTTAAAACGATGATTAAAAAAAAAAAATCTTTGATGATTTTTTGATTGAATCGTGTACACACCATGATTTTTAGTAAGAATCTAAACTTTCACACGGTTCGGAACCATAGGGCCAAAGTTACAAACAATAGGGCGATAGTTATGAACGACCACAATTATTGTTACAAAGCGCCCGTAAAACGATGAATTTTTGCCAAAATTCTACTTTTAGCCGATTTATTTATTGATACGAGACCAGGCTTAGTAAGAATTCAAAATTTCACACGGTTTGGAACCATAGGGCTAAAGTTATGACCGACCCCAAGAGTTCAAACGTCCGACCCCAAGTGCTTAAACGACTGAACCCAAGTGTTAAAACGATGAATTATAAAAAAACTTTATTGATTTTTTGATTGAATCGTGTACACACCATGATTTTTAGGAAGAATCCAAACTTTCACACGGTTAGGAACCACAGGGCCAAAGTTATGAACGACCTCAATTATCGTTACAAATTGCCGTAAAACGATGAATTTTTGCAAAAATTCCACTTTTAGCCGAATTCTTTATTGGCACGTGTCGAGGCCATGATTCTTAGTAAGAATTTAAAGTTTGACACTGTTCGGAACAATTGGGCTAAAGTTATGACCGACCCCAAGAGTTCAAACGTCCGACCCCAAGTGCTTAAACGACCGACCCCAAGTGTTAAAACGGTGATTTTTTTTTAAAATTTCTTTGAATATTTTTTGATTGATTCGGGTACAGACCATGATTCTTAGTATGAATCCAAAATTTCAGACGGTTCGGAGCCATAAGGCTAAAGTTATTACCGACCCCAAGAGTTCAAACGTCGGACCCCAAGTGCTTAAACGACCGAACCCAAGTGTTAAAAATGCAATTTTTTTAAAAATTTTCTTTGAAGATTTTTTGATTGATTCGGGTACAGACCATAATTCCTTAGTAAGAATCCCAAATTTCAGACGGTTCGGAGCCATAAGGCTTAAGTTATGACCGACCCCAAGAGTTCAAACGTCCGACCCCAAGTGCTTTAACGACCGAACCAAGTGTTAGACCGATGATTTAAAAAAAAAATCTTAGGTGATGTTTTGATTGAATTGTGTACACACCATGATTTTTAGAAAGTATCCAAACATTCACACGGTTCGGAACTATAGGGCTAAAGATATGAATGACCACAATTATTGTTACAAAGCGCCCGTAAAACGATGAAATTTTTGCAAAAATTCTACTTTTGGCCGATTTTTTTATTGGCACGTGTCAAGTCCATGATTCTTAGTAAGAATCCAAAATTTGACACTGTTCGGAACCATAGGGCTAAAGTTATGACCGACCCCAAGAGTTCAAATGTCCGAACCCAAGTGCTTAAAAGACCGAACCCAAGTGTTAGACCGATGATTTATAAAAAAAAATCTTAGACGATTTTTTGATTGAATCGTGTATACACCATGATTTTTAGTAAGTTTCAAAACTTTAACACGGTTCGGAACCATAGGGCCAAAGATATGAACGACCACAATCATTGTTACAAAGCGCCCGTAAAACGATGATTTTTTGCAAAAATTTTGCTTTTGGTCGATTTATTCATTGATACGTGTCCAGGCCATGATTCTTAGTAAGAATCCCAAATTTCGAACGGTTCGGAGCCATAAGGCTAAAGTTATGACCGACCCCAAGAGTTCAAACGTCCGACCCCAAGTGCTTAAACGACCGAACCCAAGTGTTAAAACTGTGATTTTTTTAAATTTTCTTTAAAGATTTTCTGATTGATTCGGATACAGACCATGATTCTTAGTAAGAATCCAAGATATCAGACGGTTCGGAGCCATAAGGCATAAGATATGACCGACCCCAAGACTTCAAACGTCCGACCCCAAGTGCTTAAACGACCGAACCCAAATGTTAAAATTAATTGTAAGAATTTTGAATTCTTACGATTCTTAGTAAGAATTCAAAATTTGACACCGTTCGGAACAATAGGGCTAAAGTTATGACCGACCCCAAGATTTCAAACATCCGACCCCAAGTGCTTAAACGACCGAACCCAAATGTTAAAACGATGTTTTAAAAAAAAAAAATCTTTGTAGATTTTTTTATTGATTTGTGTACACACCATGAATAATAGTAAGAATCCAAAATTTCATACGGTTCGGAACAGTAGGGCGATAGTTATCAACGACCACAATTATTGTTACAAAGCGCCCGTAAAACGAAAATTTTTTGAAAAAATTCTACTTTTGGCCGATTTTTTTATTGATACAAGACCAGGCCACGATTCTTAGTAAGAATTCAAAATTTCACACGGTTTGGAACCATAGGGCTAAAGTTATGACCGACCCCAAGAGTTCAAACGTCCGACCCCAAGTGCTTAAACGACCGACCCCAAGTGTTAAAACGGTGATTTTTTTTAAAATTTTCTTTGAACATTTTTTGATTGATTCGGGTACAGACCATGATTCTTAGTATGAATCCAAAATTTCAGACGGTTCGGAGCCATAAGGCATAAGATATGACCGACCCCAAGACTTCAAACGTCCGACCCCAAGTGCTTAAACGACCGAACCCAAATGTTAAAACGATAATAAAAAAATAAAAAAATCTTTTTAGATTTTTTTATTGATTTGTGTACACATCAAGAATAATAGTAAGAATCCAAAATTTCACACGGTTCGGAACAATAGGGCGATAGTTATGAACGACTACAATTATTGTTACAAATCGCCAGTAAAACGAAATTTTTTTGCAAAAATTCTACTTTTATCCGATTTTTTTAATTGATACGAGACCAGGCCACGATTCTTAGTAAGAATTCAAAATTTGACACGGTTTGGAACCATAGGGCTAAAGTTATGACCGACCCCAAGAGTTCAAACGTCCGACCCCAAGTGCTTAAACGACCGACCCCAAGTGTTAAAACGGTGATTTTTTTTAAAATTTTCTTTGAACATTTTTTGATTGATTCGGGTACAGACCATGATTCTTAGTATGAATCCAAAATTTCAGACGGTTCGGAGCCATAAGGCTAAAGTTATTACCGACCCCAAGAGTTCAAACGTCGGACCCCAAGTGTTAAAACGACCGACCCCAAGTGTTAAAACTGTGATTTTTTTTTAAATTTTCTGTGAAGATTTTCTGATTGATTCGGGTACAGACCATGATTCTTAGTAAGAATCCAAAATATCAGACGGTTCGGAGCCATAAGGCATAAGATATGACCGACCTCAAGACTTCAAACGTCCGACCCCAAGTGCTTAAACGACCGAACCCAAGTGTTAAAACGTTGATTTAAAAAAAAATCTTTAGATTTTTTTATTGAATCGTGTACACACAATGATTTTTAGTAAGAATCCAAACTGTCACACGGTTAGGAACCACAGGGCCAAAAGTATGAACGACCTCAATTATCGTTACAAAACGCCTGTAAAACGATGAATTTTTGCAAAAATTCCACTTTTAGCCGAATTTTTTATTGGCACGTGTCGAGGCCATGATTCTTAGTAAGAATCCAAAATTTGACACCGTTCGGAACAATAGGGCTAAAGTTATGACCGACCCCAATAGTTCAAATGTCCGTCCCCAAGTGCTTAAACGACCGAACTCAAGTGTTAAAAATGTGATTTTTTTTTAAATTTTCTTTGAAGATTTTTTGATTGATTCGGGTACAGACCATGATTCTTAGTAAGAATCCAAAATATCAGACGGTTCGGAGCCATAAGGCATAAGATATGACCGACCCCAAGACTTTAAACGTCCGACCCCAAGTGCTTAAACGACCGAACCCAAATGTTTAAACGATAATAAAAAAATAAAAAAATCTTTTTAGATTTTTTTATTGATTTGTGTACACATCAAGAATAATAGTAAGAATCCAAAATTTCACACGGTTCGGAACAATAAGGCGATAGTTATGAACGACCACAATTATTGTTACAAATCGCCAGTAATACGAAATTTTTTTGCAAAAATTCTACTTTTATCCGATTTTTTTAATTGATACGAGACCAGGCCACGATTCTTAGTAAGAATTCAAAATTTGACACCGTTCGGAACAATAGGGCTAAAGTTATGACCGACCCCAAGATTTCAAACATCCGACCCCAAGTGCTTAAACGACTGAACCCAAGTGTTAAAACTATGATTAAAAAAAAAAATCTTTGTTAATTTTTTGATTGAATCGTGTACACACCATGATTTTTAGTAAGAATTCAAACTTTCACACGGTTAGGAATCACAGGGCCAAAGTCATTTCACTTACCCCCATGAACCGACCTCTTTTATTGTGAATACTATCGCTAGCTAACTAATATACTGTCCATCTAGTGGCTGCCAGGCACAGGCAGCATTTTCCCATGCAGGATCTGGATAGCCCTCACCGAAGCCGTGATCTGGAGACAGTTCCGCCGCCAAAGGGGAAACATCAAGCGGCCTTACGCCGCGATCAAATTAGCAAGTCATCCCACCGCCAAAGGAAAATCATCAGGGGGCCTCTCGCTTAGAAGAATCAGCATGGAGGGAGGCCGCCCTCGGTCCAGACGAGAGTCAAGGTCAGCGTAAATTTACTTCTCCGCCACAAAGAACGGCAAATAGCATCACGGGCTAACGGTACACCGGTCATCCGTCAAAACAGGGCTCTGTCCCAAGTGTGATCGCACGTATTACTGATGGATTGAAATTTATCCAGGTTTGTGGCACGCCTGCCGCCATACAAGTTTACGTTGCAGGAAACTCGACTAATCCCACCCCAGGGATTCAAACTCTCGATCACACAATGCGTACACATTAATACTTTTACCGCCCAGCATTATCTCAAGTTAGAAGGAATTATTTTCCCGTTCAAAATGCTAAGTTCTCACAAAAACTCCATTGACTGTCGCGTAGTTAGAATCGGGGCCAAACCCTCCCAAATCTACCTACACAAGAAGGTGTTGCCGCGGAACTCCAGAGGTCGCCCAAGGCCGTCGATAAAGTCAGAGCTGGCACTCTAATAATAATAACAAGTTCCTACCTAATTACGAATTCGACGGGTAGAGTTGTTAGGATGCAGTACAAATAATAAAGATGTTAATAATTATATTTAAAGTAATACGGATTTGTACTGCATCATAACAGTGTCCAGGCCATGATTCTTAGTAAGAATCCCAAATTTCGAACGGTTCGGAGCCATAAGGCTAAAGTTATGACCGACCCCAAGAGTTCAAACGTCCGACCCTAAGTGCTTAAACGACCGAACCCAAGTGTTAAAACTGTGATTTTTTTTAAAATTTTCTTTGAAGATTTTCTGATTGATTTTTTTATTGATACGAGACCAGGCCACGATTCTTTCTAAGTATCCAAACTTTCACATGGTTCGGAACCAAAGGGCCAAAGATATGAACGACCACAATAATTGTTACACAGCGCCCGTAAAACGATGAATATTTGCAAAAATTCCACTATTATTTTTATTGGCACGTCTCGAGGCCATGATTCTTAGTAAGAATCCAAAATTTCACAATGTTCGGAACCATAGGGCTTAAGTTATGACCGACCCCAAGAGTTCAAACGTCCAACCCCAAGTGCTTAATCGACCGAACCCAAGGTTTAAAAATGTGATTTTTTAAAAAAATTTCTTTGAAGATTTTTTGATTGATTCGGGTACTTAGTAAGAATCCCAAATTTCAGACTGTTTGGAGCCATTAAGCTAAAGTTATGTCCGACGCCAAGAGTTCAAACGTCCGACCCCAAGTGCTTAAACGACCGAACCCAAGTTTTGAAACGATGATTTAAAAAAAAAATCTTTGTTGATTTTATGATTAAATCGTGTACACACCATGATTTTTAGTAAGAATCCAAACTTTCTCACGGTTAGGAACCATAGGGCCAAAGATATGACTAACCCCAAGAGTTCAAACGTCAAACCCCAAGTGCTTAAACGGCCGAACCCAAGTGTTAAAACGATGATTAAAAAAAAAAAAAAACTTTGTAGATTTTTTTTATTGATTTGTGTACACACCATGATTATTAGTAAGTATACAAAATTTCACACGGTTCAGAACAATAGGGCAATAGTTATGAACGACCTCATTTATCGTTACAAAGCGCCCGTAAAACGATGAATTTTTGCAAAAATTCCACTTTTAGCCGAATTTTTTATTGGCACGTGTCCAGGCCATGATTCTTAGAAAGAATCCAAAATTTCACACTGTTCGGAACCATAGGGCTAAAGTTATGACCGACCCCAAGAGTTCAAATGTCCGACCCCAAGTGGTTAAACGACCGAACCCAATTGTTAAAACGGTGATTTTTTTAGAAAATTTCTTTGAAGATTTTCTGATTGATTCGGGTACAGACCATGATTCTTAGTAAGAATCCAAAATTTCAGACGGTTCGGAGCCATTAGGCATAAGATATGACCGACCCCAAGACTTCAAACGTCCTACCCCAAGTGCTTAAACGACCGAACCCAAGTGTTAAAACGTTGATTTAAAAAAAAAAATCCTTAGATTTTTTGATTGAATCGTGTTCACACCATAATTTTTAGTAAGAATCCAAACTTTCAAACGGTTAGGAACCACAGGGCCAAAGTTATGAACGACGTCAATTATCGTTACAAAACGCCCGTAAAACGATGAATTTTTGCAAAAATTCTACATTTGGCCGATATTTTTATTGATATGAGACCAGGCCACGCTTCTTAGTAAGAATCCAATATTTCACACGGTTCGGAACCATAGGGCTAAAGTTATGACCGACCCCAAGAGTTCAAACATCCGACCCCAAGTGCTTAAAGGACCGAACCCAAGTGTTAAAACGATGATTTAAAAAAAAGCTTTGTTGATTTTTTGAATATATCGTGTACACACCATAATTTTTTGTAAGAATCCAAACTTTCACACGGTTTGGAACCATAGGGCCAAAGTTATGACCGACCCCAAGAGTTCAAACGTCCGACCCCAAGTGCTAAAACGACCGAACCCAAGTGTTAAAATGTTGATTAAAAAAAAAATCTTTAGTTTTTTTGATTAAATCGTGAACACACCATGATTCTGGACACTCTCCACTGTTCGGAACCATAGGGCTAAAGTTATAACCGACCCCAAGAGTTCAAACGTCCGAACCCAAGTGCTTAAACGACCGAACCCAAGTTTTAAAACAGTGATTTTTTTTTAAATTTTCTTTGAAGATTTTTTGATTGATTCGGGTACAGACCATGATTCTTAGTAAGAATCCAAAATTTCAGACGGTTCGGATCCATAAGGCTAAAGTTATGACCGACCCCAAGAGTTCAAACCTCCGACCCCAAGTGCTTAAACGACTGAACCCAAGTGTTAAAACGATGATTTAAAAATAAAAATCTTTGTTGATTTTTTGATTGAATCGTGTACACACCATGATTTTTAGTAAGAATTTATACTTTCACACGGTTCGGAACCATAGGACCAAAGTTACGAACGACCACAATTATCGTTACAAAGCGCCCGTAAAACGATAAATTTTTGCAAAAATTCCACTTTTAGCTGATTTTTTTATCGGCACGTGTCCAGGCAATGATTCCTTAGTAAGAATCCAAAATTTCAGACGGTTCGGAGCCATAAGGCTAAAGTTATGTCCGACCCCAAGAGTTCAAACGTCCGATCCTAAGTGCTTAAACGACCGAACCCAAGTGTTAAAACGATGATTTAAAAAAAAAAAACTTTGTAGATTTTTTATTGATTTGTGTACACACCATGATTATTAGTAAGTATCCAAAAATTCACACGGTTCGGAACATAAGGGCGATAGTTATGAACGACCACAATTATTGATACAAAGCGCCCGTAAAACGATGAATATTTGCAAAAATTCTACTTTTGGCCGATTTATTTATTGATACAAGACCAGGCCACAATTCTTAGTAAGAATCCAAAATTTCACACAGTTCGGAAGCATTGGGCTAAAGTTATGACCGACCCCAAGAGTTCAAACGTCCGACCCCAAGTGTTTAATCGACCGAACCCAAGTGTTAAAACTGTGATGTTTTTTTCAAATTTTCTTTGAAGATTTTTTGATTGATTCGGGTACAAACCATGATTCTTAGTAAGAATCCAAAATTTCAGACGGTTCGGAGCCATAAGGCTAAATTTATGACCGACCCAAGAGTTCAAACGTCCGAACCCAAGTGCTTAAACGACCGAACCCAAGTTTTAAAACAGTGATTTTTGTTTAAATTTTCTTTGAAGATTTTTTGATTGATTCGGGTACAGACCATGATACTTAGTAAGAATCCAAAATTTGACACTCTTCGGAAACAAAGGGCTAAAGTTATGACCGACCCCAAGAGTTCAAACGTCCGACCCCAAGTGCTTAAACGACCGAACCCAAGTGTTAAAAAAAAATAAATTTAAATTAATTAAAAGATTTTAATAAAAAATCTTTAGATTTTTTGATTGAATCGTGTACAAAACATGAATCCAAACTTTCACACGGTTAGGAACCACAGGGCCAAAGTTATGAACGACCACAATTATTGTTACAAAGCGCCCGTAAAACGATGAATTTTTGCAAAAATTCTACATTTGGCCGATATTTTTATTGATATGAGACCAGGCTACGCTTCTTAGTAAGAATCCAATATTTCACACGGTTCGGAACCATAGGGCTAAAGTTATGACCGACCCCAAGAGTTCAAACATCCGACCCCAAGTGCTTAAAGGACCGAACCCAAGTGTTAAAACGATGATTTAAAAAAAAGCTTTGTTGATTTTTTGAATATATCGTGTACACACCATAATTTTTTGTAAGAATCCAAACTTTCACACGGTTTGGAACCATAGGGCCAAAGTTATGACCGACCCCAAGAGTTCAAACGTCCGACCCCAAGTGCTAAAACGACCGAACCCAAGTGTTAAAATGTTGATTAAAAAAAAAATCTTTAGTTTTTTTGATTAAATCGTGAACACACCACGATTCTGGACACTCTCCACTGTTCGGAACCATAGGGCTAAAGTTATAACCGACCCCAAGAGTTCAAACGTCCGAACCCAAGTGCTTAAACGACCGAACCCAAGTTTTAAAACAGTGATTTTTTTTTAAATTTTCTTTGAAGATTTTTTGATTGATTCGGGTACAGACCATGATTCTTAGTAAGAATCCAAAATTTCAGACGGTTCGGATCCATAAGGCTAAAATTATGACCGACCCCAAGAGTTCAAACCTTCGACCCCAAGTGCTTAAACGACTGAACCCAAGTGTTAAAACGATGATTTAAAAATAAAAATCTTTGTTGATTTTTTGATTGAATCGTGTACACACCATGATTTTAAGTAAGAATTTATACTTTCACACGGTTCGGAACCATAGGACCAAAGTTACGAACGACCACAATTATCGTTACAAAGCGCCCGTAAAACGATAAATTTTTGCAAAAATTCCACTTTCAGCTGATTTTTTTATCGGCACGTGTCCAGGCCATGATTCCTTAGTAAGAATCCAAAATTTCAGACGGTTCGGAGCCATAAGGCTAAAGTTATGTCCGACCCCAAGAGTTCAAACGTCCGATCCTAAGTGCTTAAACGACCGAACCCAAGTGTTAAAACGATGATTTAAAAAAAAAAATCTTTGTAGATTTTTATTGATTTGTGTACACACCATGATTATTAGTAAGTATCCAAAAATTCACACGGTTCGGAACATAAGGGCGATAGTTATGAACGACCACAATTATTGATACAAAGCGCCCGTAAAACGGTGAATATTTGCAAAAATTCTACTTTTGGCCGATTTATTTATTGATACAAGACCAGGCCACAATTCTTAGTAAGAATCCAAAATTTCACACAGTTCGGAAGCATTGGGCTAAAGTTATGACCGACCCCAAGAGTTCAAACGTCCGACCCCAAGTGTTTAATCGACCGAACCCAAGTGTTAAAACTGTGATGTTTTTTCAAATTTTCTTTGAAGATTTTTTGATTGATTCGAGTACAAACCATGATTCTTAGTAAGAATCCAAAATTTCAGACGGTTCGGAGCCTTAAGGCTAAAGTTATGACCGACCCAAGAGTTCAAACGTCCGAACCCAAGTGCTTAAACGACCCAACCCAAGTTTTAAAACAGTGATTTTTGTTTAAATTTTCTTTGAAGATTTTTTGATTGATTCGGGTACAGACCATGATTCTTAGTAAGAATCCAAAATTTGACACTCTTCGGAAATATAGAGCTAAAGTTATGACCGACCCCAAGAGTTCAAACGTCCGACCCCAAGTGCTTAAACGACCGAACCCAAGTGTTAAAAAAAAATAAAAAAAATAAATTTAAATTAATTAAAAGATTTTAATAAAAAATCTTTAGATTTTTTGATTGAATCGTGTACAAAACATGAATCCAAACTTTCACACGGTTAGGAACCACAGGGCCAAAGTTATGAACGACCACAATTATTGTTACAAAGCGCCCGTAAAACGATGAGTTTTTGCAAAAATTCTACATTTGGCCGATATTTTTATTGATATGAGACCAGGCCACGCTTCTTAGTAAGAATCCAATATTTCACACGGTTCGGAACCATAGGGCTAAAGTTATGACCGACCCCAAGAGTTCAAACATCCGACCCCAAGTGCTTAAAGGACCGAACCCAAGTGTTAAAACGATGATTTAAAAAAAAGCTTTGTTGATTTTTTGAATATATCGTGTACACACCATAATTTTTTGTAAGAATCCAAACTTTCACACGGTTTGGAACCATAGGGCCAAAGTTATGACCGACCCCAAGAGTTCAAACGTCCGACCCCAAGTGCTAAAACGACCGAACCCTTGTGTTAAAACGTTGATTAAAAAAAAAACTTTAGTTTTTTTGATTAAATCGTGAACACACCATGATTCTGGACACTCTCCACTGTTCGGAACCATAGGGCTAAAGTTATAACCGACCCCAAGAGTTCAAACGTCCGAACCCAAGTGCTTAAACGACCGAACCCAAGTTTTAAAACAGTGATTTTTTTTTAAATTTTCTTTGATGACTTTTTGATTGATTCGGGTACAGACCATGATTCTTAGTAAGAATCCAAAATTTCAGACGGTTCGGAGCCATAAGGCTAAAGTTATGACCGACCACAAGAGTTCAAACGTCCGACTCCAAGTGCTTAAACGACTGAACCCAAGTGTTAAAACGATGATTTAAAAAAAATCTTTAGATTTTTTGATTGAATCGTTTACACACCATGATTTTTAGTAAGAATCCAAACTTTCACACGGTTAGGAACCACAGAGCCAAAGTTATGAACGACCTCAATTATCGTTACAAAACGCCCGTAAATCGATGAATTTTTGCAAAAATTCCACTTTTAGCGGAATTTTTTATTGGTACGTGTCGAGGCCATGATTCTTAGTAAGAATCCAAATTTTGACACTCTTCGGAACCATAGGGCTAAACTTATATCCGACCTTGGGGTCGAACGTCCGAACCCAAGTGCTTAAACGACCGAACCCAAGTTTTAAAACAGTGATTTTTGTTTAAATTTTCTTTGAAGATTTTTTGATTGATTCGGGCACAGACCATGATTCTTAGTAAGAATCCAAAATTTGACACTGTTCGGAAACATAGGGCTAAAGTTATGACCGACCCCAAGAGTTCAAACCTCCGACCCCAAGTGCTTAAACGACTGAACCCAAGTGATAAAACGATGATTTAAAAATAAAAATCTTTGTTGATTTTTTGATTGAATCGTGTACACACCATGATTTTTAGTAAGAATTTATACTTTCACACGGTTCGGAACCATAGGACCAAAGGTACGAACGACCACAAAGCGCCCGTAAAACGATGAATTTTTGCAAAAATTCCACTTTTAGCTGATTTTTTTATTGGCACGTGTCCAGGCCATGATTCCTTAGTAAGAATCAAAATTTCAGACGGTTCGGAGCCATAAGGCTAAAGTTATGTCCGACCCCAAGAGTTCAAACGTCCGATCCTAAGTGCTTAAACGACCGAACCCAAGTGTTAAAACGATGATTTAAAAAAAAAAAATCTTTGTAGATTTTTTTATTGATTTGTGTACACACCATGATTATTAGTAAGTATCCAAAAATTCACACGGTTCGGAACATAAGGGCGATAGTTATGAACGACCACAATTATTGATACAAAGCGCCCGTAAAACGATGAATATTTGCAAAAATTCTACTTTTGGCCGATTTATTTATTGATACAAGACCAGGCCACAATTCTTAGTAAGAATCCAAAATTTCACACAGTTCGTAAGCATTGGGCTAAAGTTATGACCGACCCCAAGAGTTCAAACGTCCGACCCCAAGTGTTTAATCGACCGAACCCAAGTGTTAAAACTGTGATGTTTTTTCAAATTTTCTTTGAAGATTTTTTGATTGATTCGGGTACAAACCATGATTCTTAGTAAGAATCCAAAATTTCAGACGGTTCGGAGCCATAAGGCTAAAGTTATGACCGACCCCAAGAGTTCAAACGTCCGACTCCAAGTGCTTAAACGACTGAACCCAAGTGTTAAAACGATGATTTAAAAAAAATCTTTAGATTTTTTGATTGAATCGTTTACACACCATGATTTTTAGTAAGAATCCAAACTTTCACACGGTTAGGAACCACAGAGCCAAAGTTATGAACGACCTCAACTATCGTTACAAAACGCCCGTAAAACGATGAATTTTTGCAAAAATTCCACTTTTAGCGGAATTTTTTATTGGTACGTGTCGAGGCCATGATTCTTAGTAAGAATCCAAATTTTGACACTGTTCGGAACCATAGGGCTAAACTTATAACCGACCCAAAGAGTTCAAACGTCCGAACCCAAGTGCTTAAACGACCGAACCCAAGGTTTAAAACAGTGATTTTTGTTTAAATTTTCTTTGAAGATTTTTTGATTGATTCGGGTACAGACCATGATTCTTAGTAAGAATCCAAAATTTGACACTGTTCGGAAACATAGGGCTAAAGTTATGACCAACCCCAAGAGTTCAAACGTCCGACCCCAAGTGCTTAAACGACCGAACCCAAGTGTTAAAAAAAAAAATAAAAAATAAATTAAAATTAATTAAAAGATTTTAATAAAAAATCTTTAGATTTTTTGATTGAATCGTGTACAAAACATGATTTTTAGTAAGAATCCAAACTTTCACACGGTTAGGAACCACAGGGCTAAAGTTATGAACGACCACAATTATTGTTACAAAGCGCCCGTAAAACGATGAATTTTTGCAAAAATTCTACATTTGGCCGATATTTTTATTGATATGAGACCAGGCCACGCTTCATAGTAAGAATCCAATATTTCACACGGTTCGGAACCATAGGGCTAAAGTTATGACCGACGCCAAGAGTTCAAACATCCGACCCCAAGTGCTTAAAGGACCGAACCCAAGTGTTAAAACGATGATTTAAAAAAAAGCTTTGTTGATTTTTTGAATATATCGTGTACACACCATAATTTTTTGTAAGAATCCAAATTTTCACACGGTTTGGAACTTTGGCAAATGACTTTATTTGGTAGGATCGTACTTACTAATGTAGCCAAGGTATGAAGATAAATTAATACACAGGTTGAGGTTCCGGACTCCACGTTTATTGAATGTTGGATACAAAGCATGACACGACAAAAGTTCGATTCAGAAGGATTTGAAGGAAAATGGCGAGTATGACAGCGAAAAGCGACGAACGACCCAAAAGGGCGCAAGGAAGGGAAAGAAATTGCCTACGAGTTTATTCTGGCGTCTGGCCCGCAAGCGCTCAGATCTCAGGGATACCCTTATACAAAATTACTTTATGGCTGTAAAATGAAATCGCTGTCATTCTCTACATACCTTCCTCCCAGTTTGAAAAACGACATAAAAAATAAATGTAAAAATAGTTTATTGGTTTCAATGCGTTCCAGAAAATATAATGAAAAAACATCACATGTTGGTATTGTGAGTAGTGTCGAATAATAATCTGCTTTTAATTTAACAATATGTTATTATATTTTTTGAAATGCATTAGATATGATTACTTAAATTAGATTTTACAGTCGTAAATAGAAGGAAGAGTGATTCTGTATTTTAATATAAACAGTTTCAAAAGTGATTTGACATACATTATATAAACTTGGTTTATTCTGTGTGGGACCACCCACCACACGAAACATGCTGTCTTCTGGATTAGATTAAAAATGCAACATTGTATGTCACCTAACTTTTAAAGCTAAATTTAAAAACTTACTTGATTGTGAAATATGTGTGTAACATTATAAATATAGTATTTTAACATGGATTTTGAATTTGAAGCTATAAACATAATGTTATTTCTAGGAGTATGCTCCAACTAGATTGACTATGTATATAATCAATGAATTGCATCTACAAACTTTATGTTTGGAGCATATGTACAGGATGTTTGCGACTAGTATCACTTAAAATTAATATACATATTAAAAATACCTCACAATACTTCAATTATGTATTATTAACAAATAAAATTATTAGTTTAGAGAGAAAATACTTAAAAGTTACTGCGTCAACAAACGTTTTTTGTTTGGAGCAAGGAGTGTCACGCACTTATGCTTTAATTCAAATCACCCTTTCAGGTAATTTGTGGTAAATATAAGACATATTATGTTCCGATAATATAACAGTGTTAGAATAACTATAGCTTATTATTCATATAAAGTAAATACTCTATTACTGGAATATGATAAAGTACATGGCTAAAACTATTTATTATATAATACAGGTTTAGAATGTTTGATCTTAAACGAATCAAATATTTCAGATTTGGAAAGTAGTAGATATTATAAAATGTACAACATATTCGTTTTCTATGAACATGAGGTATGAAATCCTTAATCTATCATTTTTATAGTGATAATATCTCATCAATTGTTTACAAGTGTAGTTTATATAATTTTATACTGGTTTTTATAAATGAACTTGATGTGTATTTGCTAATACCTTTGTAAACACTTAAGGAGTAATTTATAGTTTAAAAAAAAAAAAAAAATTTTATCAACACATTCTATCAGGCGAGGGACATGTACGCTTGATAGGATATGGATAAAAAATAATCATATTGTTATAAGCAATTACATTTCATTAAAAGAAATGGTATAAAAATTATTGTATGATTTAAATGTTAAAATCTCAACAACATGTTCATTCAGATATGTGGATGTCATCAAACATTCGACTGAACATGGTTAAATTCCATAATATTATAAAAATACGCAAAACGTAATCAAAGTTAGTTAAAAGTTACTAAAGATACATGTGAAAGTAAACGCGTCTAGCGGGGTGGTTTGAAACTTGGATAAGTTATTCATGAATGGATACATCAATGTGTGTTATTTTGTTAACATGATCAATATTACATACATTATGTTATAGTTATATTTAAAAGTTATCTTAAGTACATGTTGCATTATAGAATGATATAAACGATATGTGCTATATTAAAGTATGATATATTATGTTTGGTTTTGTTATTGTAAAACCTACTAAGAGAACGCTTATCTTAGCGTAACGTTAAATGATTTCTTATACATAGATGTTTTATCGTGTAATATACGATTGTAAAGTTGACTTAAAACTAGCTACATGTTATTTACATGGTTGAAGAATGAAAAATTTTTCATTAGTTACACGAATTATAATAGTACTAATATAGAGCTCAAAATTTTATCAAAATTTGTAGACTTTAGTATATTTGTTCAGTAATTTTTTAAAAAAATATATGCTTTTTGGAATTCTAATGAGTTTTTCTATGTGTTTTATACTTATTTTTTATAAATCTGTTTTGTATAAATCATTTTAGATTTGATATGGATTTGTAAGAATATAAATGAGAGAAAGAATTTATATTGAAAAGAATTTATATTGCCTTTATATTGGAAAGAATTTATACTGCCTTAGTGCCATTTATTTGCGTACTGATTGGTATCTGTCAGGGAAATGCACCCTTCGACCGGATCTTGTTCTTGTTATATTTTCTGGGAGTGGTTCCTGGACAGATGTAGAAATAGGTACGTTGTCTTCTACTGGTATAAAAGCGGGCTTTAGGCGATCTATCGAGACACGCTTCGGTTTCCCATTTACGCTGATGACGAATGTTTTTTCATCGCGTTCTTCGACTTTATATGGTCCTTCGTAAGGGTTTTGGAGCGATCTTCTTCCTCCATCTGTTCTGAGGAATACATGGGTAGAAGTAGGCAGATCTTTGTGTATAAAGATTTTTCTTGTACCATGAGCACTTGCAGGAGTTGATTTTATGCCATCAAATTTTCTTTGTAGACGTCCAACATAAGTGTCAGGTTCTTCCCTTGGAGTCTCAGTGAAGAAATCACAAGGTAACCTGAGAGTTCTACCGTATGTGAGTTCGGCTGGTGAACATTTTAAATCGTCCCGAACTGTCGATCTCAAACCGAGTAGGATAAGAGGGAGATTCTCTAACCAGTTTGGTTCTCCGCTTGCTATGAGGCTAGCTTTTAATGTGCGATGCCATCTTTCGATCATACCATTGGCTTGCGGGTGATATGCGGTAGTTCTTGTATGCTCGATTCCAAACTTCTCAGTCAATTTCCTAAATAAAAAACTCTCAAACTGTCTTCCTTGGTCTGTTGTGATGGTCAACGGGGTCCCGTGACGAGCAATCCAGTGAGTCGTAAGGGCAGTAGCGACGGTTTCCGCTGACATGTCTTTTAAAGGTATAGCTTCGGGCCAGCGAGTAAATCTGTCGATCATGGTTAACAGGTATCGGTACTCGTTGCAAGCTGGAAGAGGGCCCACTATGTCGATATGGACATGTCGGAAACGATCTTCAGGCAAAACATAAGTTGCTGGTGGCGCTACCGTATGTTTGGTGACTTTGGCTTTTTGGCACGCAATACAGTGCTTGACGAAGTTTTTTATATCTGTCGCCATGTTGGGCCAAACAAATCTTTGTTTTATAGTGTTAGTTGTTCCGAGGATGCCTGGATGGCAAACATTATGGACGCTTTCAATCACTTGGTCTCGCATGCAGGCTGGAACGAAAGGTCTGACATGGCCTGTGGAGATGTCACACCAAACTGAAGCATCTGTGCCAGGTATCACCATTTGACGTAAGGCGAGGGTGGTGTCATCTTTTGCCTTACTAATTTCGTCAGTTTGACACTGCACTATTCCCATCTGCCTGTAGTCAATTTCAGTAGGACAATTAATCTCATCGATTCGAGATAGTGCGTCTGCTACTACGTTCTGTGATCCAGAAACATGCCTGATGTCAGTGGAGAATTGAGCAATAAAATCCAACTGTCTTTCTTGACGTGGAGAGCTAGAGGCTCGCTTTTTGCTAAAGGCAAAGGTGAGTGGCTTGTGGTCAGTATAGATTGAAAAATTTCGACCTTCAATGTGGTTCCTGAAATACTTTACAGCTTCGTAAACGCCAGTAAGTTCACGGTCAAAGGTGCTGTACTTCCGCTGTGCGGGTGTAAATTTTTTCGAGAAGAATCCCAGGGGTTCCCAAGAATTGTTGTTGAGTTGCTGTAGTGTTGCTCCCATAGCTATATCACTAGCGTCAACCATTATTGAAATTCTTGCTGTCGGGATTGGGTACGCAAGTAAAGCTGCATTTGCTAATTGCTGCTTACAATTCTCGAATGCTTCTGTGAGTTCTTGATTCCATGTGAGTATCCTTTTGTCATTCTTTTTGTAACCATTTATACAGTTGAATAACTTAGTCTGTATGTTTATGGAATTGGGCAGGAATCTGCGATAATAATTTAACATTCCTAAAAAGCGTCGTAAGTCTTTCGCTGTTTTAGGTAATGGGAACTCTGTGACTGCTGATACCTTTTCCTTGATAGGTGACATTCCTTTTTGGGTGATCGTGTGACCCAAGAAGTTCACTGTGTGTACACAAAATTTGCACTTATTTATATTTATAACCAGATCATATTCGGCGAGACGTTTTAGTAGTAAATCTAGATGCCTTTTGTGCTCTTCTTCGTTTTTGGAAGCGATGAGGATGTCATCCAGGTAAACGAAGCAAAAATCCAGGTCCCTTGTTACAGAATGCATAAATCTTTGAAAGCTTTGTGCTGCGTTTGATAGCCCGAATTGCATAGACGTAAATTCGAATAGGCCAAACGGGGTGATGATCGCAGTCTTCGGTATATCGGCCGCTTCCACCGGTATTTGGTGATAAGCGCGAGACATATCTATGGTGCTAAATATAGTAGCGTCAGATAATTTATGTGCAAAATCATTCAGTTGCGGTATGGGATATTTGTCCGGAATTGTCTGGGCGTTCAAGCGGCGATAGTCCCCACATGGACGCCATTCGCCATTCGGTTTTCTAACCATGTGCAAGGGGCTGGCCCAATTACTCTTTGATGGCCTGCAAATCCCTTGCTCCATAAGGTATTTAAATTCCTTTTTGGCTGCTTCAAGTAGCGCTGGTGCGAGTCTACGAGCACGCTCAGTAACAGGAGGTCCCTTGGTCTCTATACAATGTGTTACAGTGTGTCTTTTTTTATCAGGGATTTTCATGTTAGGCCTTGTTAAGTTCGGGTATTTATTCAGGATGTCCCTATATTTTTGTACAGTAGAAATAGTAGAGATTCCAGAAGTTGGTCCTTTGTAGGTTATTCCCCTGATTAATAGTCCTGTAGATTGGTCTGCAATGGTTGCTTTCTTGAGATCCACTGTTAAGTTAAAATTGTGAAGAAAATCAGCTCCTAGTATGGGTCTTGAAACATCAGCGACAATGAATCGCCATTTTAATGCTCGTCGAAGGCCAAAATTAAGCTCGACGGTCCTTGTACCATACGTTTTGATTGGATTTCCATTCGCTCCATACAGGGTAGTGGGGCAGTTGTCAGAAGTGACATTATTCTTGTTATAAGACTGGTTTCTTGGGAGGACTGAAATATCGGCGCCCGTGTCGACAAGGAATTTCTGTCGCGTTTGTTGGTCATATACGAAGAGACGACAAGTTTTGCTGGGAATCTCACATGTCCCTACTGTGAGGTTCCGTTGTCGTTTTCCGAGTTTTTCTTGGTAAATGAACATGGTTGCAAACACCTGTATGCTTTTTCCCCGAATCTTCTGTGGAAACTGCAGATGCCATTATTGTTTCTATTTGGAGATTTATCACGAGACCGAGACCTAGGTCTGCTTGTGAAGTTCCTCTGTGTCGAATTTTGATACGAGTAGTTCCTACGAGGACTTTGATTTCGTTTTCCTCGAAAGTTTGAAGATTGGTTTGTCTGAGTAAGCTTCAATTGAGATACTTCACGGGTTAGTGCGGAAATTTGTTGTTGAAGTTGGAGTAATATTGAAGTTTCCGTGGATTCCGATCTTGATGTGCATGGTTTATTATTGCGGTCGACGACACTACAATCTGATGATTGGTAAACATCTAATATTTTGTCAGCCGTGGACGCCAGTTGGCTCACATTATTTTCCGTGAGTGCTGATAATATTGCCTGCACATGTTGCGGTAGGCGCTGCAACCATAATGTACGAACTATTGCGCTCTCCGCTAAAGCTGGACCAGCTAGTTCTAACATGTGCCTTAAGAGTTCGGTTGGTTTCCGGTCTTCAAGTTGGATTCCAGTAAGCAAGCGAGTTAGACGCTTCTCCGCAGAATCCTGCAGACGATCAATAAGCGCGGTCTTGAGGGTAGTATATTTGTCCGTTATTGGTGGTTTCGTGACTATGTCACTCACGCTTTGTAGAGTTTGCGAATCTAAGGCTGCGACGATGATGTTATATTTGGTGAAGTCATCTTTAATACGTGAATTCGCAAACTGAGCCTCTACTTGGACTATCCAAAGTTGAATATTCTCCTTCCAGCAAGGGGGGAGCTTTACTGAAACGTGGTGTATCGCTTGATCAGAGTTATTAGAGCTGGTAGATTCCATGGTTGATTGTGTTTTTTTCTTGGCTTCTGCCGTTGAATTTGTTCCGAAGATTTGTTCGAAGTGGAAGTCTTCGTCAGAAGTGGTCATTTCGCATTACATTCAAAATTGGCAAATATGGCAGAAAGCGTATGGCAAGAAAAATATTGCAAGAAATGAATCATATGTGAAAAAAAAAATTATTTAAAATTTTTGGCAAAATTGTTAAAAAATTAACAATATTTTGTACTAGATTCCATCGATTGTTACATAGAAAGCGTTCAGCAAAGTTTAAAATTAGAATGTACTGTCTGTAGGACTTAATTTACAAATATCATTTGTAAAATAATCTGTAAAATATTCGTAGTTCCAAGAAATGTTAAAATATTACTGAATTTCAATAGTATACTTGAACAGAAATGTGCAAATAGGTAGCATTATTATGGATTGTAGGTAGGTATAATTTCACATGTATTCACACAAGTTCTAAAAATTTCTTAAAGAGAACATGTGCTGAATTGCAACATTTTGGGTAGGAATCAACCCATCAAACAATGTAACATAATTTAAAAATGCTGAAATAAAATTAATGATGAACTTTTTTTTAATTTACGTGTCTGTAGCGATGGTTTCCACAAGCGTTGAATTCTGTGATAAGTGTTTTCTCTGCCTGCCGCTCTGATGAAATCGGCAGTTTCGGGCTTGCAGCGCTGGAATCCGTCCCGGCGTAGAATTTACCGGACCTGCCGCGTTGTGTTTCCGCCTTAAGTACTTCGGTCACGAAATGTCAGTTTGTTCCCCTGAAATAGATGGTACAACGCAGTTTAATTCTTTTTTGAAGAAACGAAAAGAAATAATGATTAGTTGGTTTGATAATTTATGAGAGATCATAGTATTTATTTGAAAGGTCGTAAAGGTTACAATATTTTGACTTTAAAATCCTGTTATCGGAAGATTGATTTACATAATCCATGTGGGTATATAGTAAAAAATCAAGATATGTTTGATATGATTGAATGATTAATTATTAATTACATTTAAAAAATATTTGTTTTAGAAAAATAATACTTTGCTTGAAAACCCATGCACTGTTTAGGCCGTCATTATCGAAATATATGACGGAATATGCGATGCATATTATATTTAAAGTTTTACTGAGGTCTCCCTAGTGAAAAGCAATAAGAGCAAAAGATGCACTGTTATTTTAGTTAAAATTGAAAGGTAACTCACCGGGATATGATACGTCAGGATTTCCTTCCCTGCGCCATGATGGTCGCTCGCTGCTGGTTGTCCGCCATTATCCATGTGTATACGTCGGGTTCACCAATTTGGCAAATGACTTTATTTGGTAGGATCGTACTTACTAATGTAGCCAAGGTATGAAGATAAATTAATACACAGGTTGAGGTTCCGGACTCCACGTTTATTGAATGTTGGATACAAAGCATGACACGACAAAAGTTCGATTCAGAAGGATTTGAAGGAAAATGGCGAGTATGACAGCGAAAAGCGACGAACGACCCAAAAGGGCGCAAGGAAGGGAAAGAAATTGCCTACGAGTTTATTCTGGCGTCTGGCCCGCAAGCGCTCAGATCTCAGGGATACCCTTATACAAAATTACTTTATGGCTGTAAAATGAAATCGCTGTCATTCTCTACAGAACCATAGGGCCAAAGTTATGACCGCCCCCTAGAGTTCAAACGTCCGACCCCAAGTGCTATAACGACCGAACCCAAGTGTTAAAACGTTGATTAAAAAAAAAATCTTTAGTTTTTTTGATTAAATCGTGAACACACCATGATTCTGGACACTCTCCACTGTTCGGAATCATAGGGCTAAAGTTATAACCGACCCCAAGAGTTCAAACGTCCGAACCCAAGTGCTTAAACGACCGAACCCAAGTTTTAAAACAGTGATTTTTTTTTAAATTTTCTTTGAAGATTTTTTGATTGATTCGGGTACAGACCATGATTCTTAGTAAGAATCCAAAATTTCAGACGGTTCGGAGCCATAAGGCTAAAGTTATGACCGACCCCAACAGTTCAAACGTCCGACCCCAAGTGCTTAAACGACTGAACCCAAATGTTAAAACGATGATTTTAAAAAAAAATCTTTGTAGAATTTTTATTGATTTGTGTACACACCATGAATAATAGAATTTATACTTTCACACGGTTCGGAACCATAGGACCAAAGTTACGAACGACCCCAAGAGTTCAAACGTCCGACCCCAAGTGCTTAAACGACCGAACCCAAGTGTTAAAACGATGATTTAAAAAAAAATCTTTGTTGATTTTTTTGATTGAATCGTGTACACACCATGATTTTAGTAAGAATCCAAACTTTAACACGGTTCGAAACCATAGGGCCAAAGTTATGAACGACCACAATTATTGTTACAAAGCGCCTTTAAAACGATGATATTTTGCAAAAATTCAACTTTTTGACTATTTTTTTATTGATACGGGTCCAGGCCATGATTCTTAGTAAGAATCTAAAATTTCATACGGTCCGGAACCATATAGCTAAAGTTATGACCGACCCCAAGAGTTCAAACGTCCGACCCCCACTGCTTAAACGACCGAACCCAAGTGTTAAAACGATGATTTAAAAAAAAAAATCTTTGTAGATATTTTTATTGATTTTTGTACACACCATGATTATTAGTAAGAGTCCAAAATTTCACACGGTTCGGAACAATAGGACCAAAGTTATGAACGAACGTTACAAAGCGCCCGTAAAACGATGATATTTTGCAAAAATTCTACTTTTTGCCTATTTTTTATTGATACGGGTCCAGGCCATGATTCTTAGTAAGAATCCAAAATTTCACACGGTTCGGAACGATAGGGCTAAAGTTATGACCGACCCCAAGAGGTCAAACGACCGAACCCAAGTGTTAAAACTGTGATTTTTTTTCTAAATTTTCCTTGAAGATTTTTATATTGATACGGGTCCAGGCCACGATTCTTTGTAAGAATCCAAAATTTCAGACGGTTCGGAGCCATAAGGCTAAAGTTTGACCGACCCCAAGAGTTCAAACGTCCGACCCCAAGTGCTTAAACGACGGAACCCAAGTGTTAAAACGATGATTTAAAAAAAAATCTTTGTTGATTTTTTGATTGAATCGTGTACACACCATGATTTTTAGTAAGAATCCAAACTTTCATACGGTTCGGAACCATAGGGCCAAAGTTACAAACGACCACAATTATCGTTACAAAGCGCCCGTAAAACGATTAATTTTCGCAAAATTTCCACTTTTAGCCGATTTTTTTATTGGCACGTGTCCAGGCCATGATTCTTAGTAAGAATCCAAAATTTCACACTGTTCGTAACCAAAGGGCTAAAGTTATGACCGACCCCAAGAGTTCAAACGTCCGACCCCAAGTGCTTAAACGACCGAACCCAAGTGTTAAAACGATGTAAAAAAAAAAAATTATTTGTAGATTTTTTGATTGATTCGTGTGCACACCATGATTATTAGTAAGAATCCAAAATTTCACACGGTTCGGAAGCACAGGGCCAAAGTTATGAACGACCACAATTATTGTTACAAAGCACCCGTATAACGATGAAAGTTTGCAAAAATTTGTCTTTTGGCCGATTATTTTATTGATACGGGTCCAGGCCATGATTCTTAGTAAGAATCCAAAATTTCAGACGGTTCGGAGCCATCAGGCTAAAGTTTGACCGACCCCAAGAGTTCAAACGTCCGACCCCAAGTGCTTAAACGACGGAACCCAAGTGTTATATGGATGATTTAAAAAAAAATATTTGTTGATTTTTTGATTGAATCGTGTACACACCATGATTTTTAGTAAGATTCCAAACTTTCACACGGTTCGGAACCATAGGGCCAAAGTTACAAACGACCACAATTATCGTTACAAAGCGCCCGTAAAACGATTAATTTTCGCAAAATTTCCACTTTTAGCCGATTTTTTTATTTACACGTGTCCAAGCCATGATTCTTAGTAAGAATTCAAAATTTCACACTGTTCGTAACCAAAGGGCTAAAGTTATGACCGACCCCAAGAGTTCAAACCTCCGACCCCAAGTGCTTAAACGACCGAACCCAAGTGTTAAAACGATGATTTAAAAAAAAAATCTTTGTTGATTTTTTTCTTGATTTGTGTACACACCATGATTATTAGTAAGTATCCAAAATTTCACACGGTTCGGAACAAAAGGGCGATAGTTATGAACGACCACAATTATTGTTACAAAGCGCCCGTAAAACGATGAATTTTTGAAAAAATTCTACTTTTGGCCGATTTATTTATTGATACGAGACCAGGCCACGATTCTTAGTAAGAATCCAAAATTTCACACAGTTCGGAACCATAGGGCTAAAGTTATGACCGACCCCAAGAGTTCAAACGTCCGACCCTTAAGTGCTTAAACGACCGAACCCAAGTGTTAAAACGATGATTTATAAAAAAAAATCTTAGTTGATGTTTTGATTGAATTGTGTACACACCATGATTTTTATTAAGTATCCAAACTTTCACATGGTTCGGAACGATAGGGCCAAAGATATGAACGACCACAATTATTGTTACAAAGCGCCCGTAAAACGACGAATTTTTGCAAAAATTCTACTTTTGGCCGATTTTTTTATTGGTACGTGTCGAGGCCATGATTTTTAGTAAGAATCCAAATTTTGACACTGTTCGGAACCATAGGGCTAAAGTTATAACCGACCCCAATAGTTCAAACGTCCGAACCCAAGTGCTTAAACGACCGAACCCAAGTTTTAAAACAGTGATTTTTTTTTAAATTTTCTTTGAAGATTTTTTGATTGATTCGGGTACAGACCATGATTCTTACTAAGAATCCCAAATTTCAGACTGTTTGGAGCCATAAGGCTAAAGTTATGTCCGACCCCAAGAGTTCAAACGTCCGACCCTCTGTGCTTAAACGACCGAACCCAAGTGTTAAAACGATGATTTATAAAAAAAAATCTTAGTTGATGTTTTGATTGAATTGTGTACACACCATGATTTTTATTAAGTATCCAAACTTTCACATGGTTCGGAACCATAGGGCCAAAGATATGAACGACCACAATTATTGTTACAAAGCGCCCGTAAAACGACGAATTTTTGCAAAAATTCTACTTTTGGCCGATTTTTTTATTGGTACGTGTCGAGGCCATGATTCTTAGTAAGAATCCAAATTTTGACACTGTTCGGAACCATAGGGCTAAAGTTATAACCGACCCCAAGAGTTCAAACGTCCGAACCCAAGTGCTTAAACGACCGAACCCAAGTTTTAAAGGAGTGATTTTTTTTTAAATTTTCTTTGAAGATTTTTTGATTGATTCGGGTACAGACCATGATTCTTAGTAAGAATCCAAAATTTAAAGTTATGACCGACCCCAACAGTTCAAACGTCCGACCCCAAGTGCTTAAACGACCGAACCCAAGTGTTAAAACGATAATTTAAAAAAAAATCTTTGTTGATTTTTTGATTAAATCGTGTATAAACCATGATTTTTAGTAAGAATCCAAACTTTCACACGGTTAGGAACCATAGAACCAAAGTTACGACCGACCCCAAGAGTTCAAACGACCGAACCCAACTGTTAAAACGATGATTTAAAAAAAAAATCTTTGTAGATTTTTTTATTGATTTGTGTACACACCATGAATAATAGTAAGAATCCAAAAATTTACACGGTTCGGAACATAAGAGCGATAGTTATGAACGACCACAATTATTGTTACAAAGCGCCCGTAAAACAATGAATATTTGCAAAAATTCTACTTTTAGCTGATTTTTTTATTGGCACGTGTCCAGGCCATGATTCCTTAGTAAGAAT
This sequence comes from Limnephilus marmoratus, assembly GCA_917880885.1. Lineage (NCBI taxonomy): Eukaryota > Metazoa > Arthropoda > Insecta > Trichoptera > Limnephilidae > Limnephilus > Limnephilus marmoratus. Next base: position 61,442,485 of record OU862907.1, read on the forward strand.
CATAAATTTCAGACGGTTCGGAGCCATAAGGCTAAAGATATAACCGACCCATGGAGTTCAAACGTCCGACCCCAAGTGCTTAAACGACCGAACCCAAGTGTTAAAACAATGATTTAAAAAAAAATCTTTGTTGATTTTTTTGATTAAATCGTGTACACACCATGATTTTAGTAAGAATCCAAACTTTAACACGGTTCGAAACCATAGGGCCAAAGTTATGAACGACCATAATTATTGTTAGAAAGCGCCCGTAAAACGATGAATTTTTGCCAAAATTCTACTTTTCGCCGATTTTTTTATTGATACTGTTCCAGGCCATGATTCTTAGTAAGAATCCAGTATTTCAAACGGTTCGGAACCATAGGGTTTAAGTTATGAATGACCATAATTATTGTTACAAAGCGCCCGTAAATCGATGAATTTTTGCAACAGTTATATTTTTAGCGAATTTTTTTATTGATACCTGTCCAGGCCACGACTCTTAGTAAGAATCCAAAATTTCAGACGGTTCGGAGCCATAAGGCTAAAGTTATGACCGACCCCAAGGGTTCAAACTTCCGCCCCCAAGTGCTTAAACGACCGATCCGATTTAAAAAAAAAAAATCTTTGTAGATTTTTTTGTTGATTTTATTAAGAATCCAAAATTTCACTCGGTTCGGAACCATAGGGCCAAAGTTATGAACGACCACAATTATTGTTACAAAGCGCCTTTAAAACGATGATATTTTGCAAAAATTCAACTTTTTGACTATTTTTTTAAGAATCTAAAATTTCATACGGTCCGGAACCATATAGCTAAAGTTATGACCGACTTTCATACGGTTCTACTTTTGCAGATTTTTTTTATTTTATAGGCCATGATTTTTAGTAAGATTCTAGTATTTCAGACGGTTCGAAACCATAGGGCCAAAGTTACGAACGACCCCAAGAGTTCAAACGTCCGACCCCCACTGCTTAAACGACCGAACCCAAGTGTTAAAACGATGATTTAAAAAAAAAAATTCTTTGTAGATATTTTTATTGATTTTTGTACACACCATGATTATTAGTAAGAATCCAAAATTTCACACGGTTCGGAACAATAGGACCATAAGGCAAAAGTTTTGACCGACCCCAAGAGTTCATACGGTCCGGAACCATATAGCTAAAGTTATGACTATGAGGCGGATAGTGGAGGCAAAACGTAAAATTCCAGAGCCGCTCATTATTAAAGGCAAAACAATTAAATTATCGTTATTTAACCGGTCAAATTTGTTTTAAACAGAGTGTAGCTTATGCACGTGGCTAGCGAATACCACGAGAGGTTTGGTGTGAACAAATTCTCAATTTTGTATTATTTTTTACGAAATAGATTTTCAAACAGTGAATTCGTACAAACAACACTTTTGCACATACAAATATATTGGATTTTCAGTTTGGAGGTTGTGTGATATCAATTGTGTTATTTTAATGAAATATTATACCAAGTTTGTAGGAAATAAATAGAAAATTTAATAATAATGATATTCCAGTTTTGTCGCTGGCATTAGCATGCAGGTGCAGAGCGAACTACTGTGATATAGCCGACAAAATATTACGACATGCAAAAGGTTGAGTTCAAATGAAAAGGGATAAATTGATTTCAATAAAATAACATTACATCTTATACTTCTCTTTGTCCTTTTTGTGATAAAAATCACTTTACTTGACTTGCTAGATGCGGTTCCCCTCAGCGGCGAGTCGGGCAAAATGAAATATGATACCTTTTTAATTTATTTTATATATTTAATAATATTATTATTTAATGTATAAAAACAGTTTATTATAAACAAGTTCTGCTTCTGCTTCGTAATTATTATTATGAGTTACAGCTGTTTCGCCCTCTGAAGGCATTATCAAACTGTGGTTGTTACCACCTACAGACGATGTATTTATATCATTTCTAGACAGGTACTTATGATGACAAAATGAATAGCTTTTAATTATTATTACCTGTGCCTCTAAACTTCTAAGTAAAATGACTGAAATATTAATGGTTAAGTTTCCCAATTACTGGATTGTTTAAATTTGACTGAAGGTCGTTAATTATTCCATAAAATAAACCCTTGATGATTCATCAGGATTTACCTTATAATACAATTTATATTTGCAATGGTCATCATTCTCTTGGATAACCCACTATGACTCATGTATTTACTTAATAGCACAGTTAGGTATTTGGACTGGATTTAAATATATCTAAAAGTGGCGAGCGAATTATATTTGTTTGTTCGTTAATTAAAATAGCTTTCTGATTATTAGAGTTTTTATTAATTTCTAACTGCTCTAACAGATTGAGTTTGCGTCCTTTATTTTGTAAGTGCAACGGAAATGGTTTATTATTATCACTAAGTGAGTGATTGTTTTCTAAGAGATGTTTAGCAAATTGTGATTCTATTTTATTATTATTTTTAAACGATCGCATGTGTTCTTTGAATCTAGTGTTAAAGGACCGGCCAGTTTGTCCAACATAAACAGCGTTGCATTCATCACACTGGAGTTTATAAATGCCACTATTTTTTAGTTTGGGTATTTTATTTTTTGAGTTTTTAAGAGACGATCCTAAAGTATTATTTGTGCGGAAGGCAACATCTAAGCCACAATTTTTGAGAACTTTAGCTATTTTATTAGATGTCGGTCCGACAAATTCCAAACATCCAAATTTATTATTTGCTTTATTGTTAGTCGCTGGGTAAATTAAGTTAAGGTTGTTTTTGTATTTTTTGTGACTAATTATTTTTTCAATATCTCTACCCTTGAAGCCGTTATTTTTAGCAATAGTTAAAATTGTATTTTTTTCCCTTTCGTAAGCCATATTGTCAAGCGGGATGTTGGTAAGTCTATGTATCATTGAGTGGTAAGCGGATAATTTATGTGACCATGGGTGCAAAGATTTATAGTTAATGGTCGTGTCGGTAAACGTAGGCTTACGGAAAATTTCAAAAGTATGTTTATTATTTTCTCTACCGATTGTTAAATCTAAGAAGTTGATTTTCTTATTACACTCCCTTTCAACCGTAAAGCAGATTTTACGGTTGATGGAGTTGGCTAAAGTAACAAAAAGATCTAATTGTCTGTTGGTACCTTGCCAACAGATAAAAACATCATCAACATAACGAACGTAGTATATTATGTATTTACTAAAGACTGAATTTAAAATTTGTTTTTCAATATAGTCCATGAATATTTCGGCAAGGAGGGGACTAAGGGGGGACCCCATGGGCAAGCCATCGTTTTGTTGGTAGAATTTATCATTAAATATAAAATAGTTGGTTTCAACACATATTTTAAAGAGATCGAATAAGTCTTTTTTTACGATTGGGTTTATGTTGGATTTTTCTAATATATCTTCTATGATTTTAAGGCACTCTTGGATAGGGACATTGCTAAAAAGGCTTACTACGTCTAAAGATAAAAATTGACAGTTGTGCGGGAGATCTATGTTTTGTATTTTATTTATAAGTTCTAGAGAATTTTTGACGCTACGTATTGGAGAGAATTTTGTATATTTTTTAAAAAGAAAATTAAGTTTTTTGGCGAGTATCGTCGTTGGGGCATTTATAAAGGAAACGACCGGTCGGATGGGAATATTTTCTTTATGTATTTTAGGTTGCCCGTATAGTGCAGGAGCCCTCGGATTCATTACCATTGCACTTCTTCTAGCATATTTATTTATGAAAATTGATTTGCAATTATTTATTAGGTTGCGTACTTTTATTGAAATTTTGTCCGTTGGATCCTTTTTTAAGATTTCAAAATCTTCTGGCTTCAGGAATGCTTCTACTTTATTTATGTAATCGTCTTTGTTTAATATAACTACCGAATTTCCCTTATCCGCTTTAGTAATAGTAAGGTCGCAATTTTTAATTTTAGTTTTAATATCATTTAAAATTTCCGTTTCTTTATTACTGAATTTATTTTTAAAGTTGCTGGTTGATTTCAAAGTTTTCCTCAAAATATCTGCGGTTACTTGCTTCGGTAGACCGTTATTTTTAATTTTTGAAAGAGAAATTTCCGTATCAATTGCCAAATATTCAATTTGTTTTTTAGTGATATCCGAATTGATTTTATATTTAAAGCCTTTATCTAATAAATTTATTTCATCTTTTTCAAAGATTGCGTTTGATAGGTTAATAGTTTTTTGGTAAAATTCAATATTTTTATAACTTTGATTTTCGTTTACTTTGAAATTTTTATTTTTAATTTCGACAAGTTTTTTAAGTTTCTTTTCTTGAGTTTTGAATTTATCAAATATAATTCCGCCGATGTGTTCGCGAGTATCGTAATCTAGGGTATCAAATTCCCATGGATGCAGTTTAAAAGTTAATTCAGAGTGCAAAACCTTGATGTAGTGAAGTATTGTATCCCTTTTCCGGCAGCATTCCTTAGTCTCCTCCTTCAGCCATATCCTCTGTGCTCGTTGCACAGTTTTTATAGCTGCCGAGGATTTGCTCTTGGTAGAAATATGCACGTACTTGGGGATCACGTTCAACTTCAAACACTCTTGGTTAAACCACAGGTTTTGCACTATTTTTCGATGTTTTAATTTTAATCGTCTGTAAAATATCACTTGGGTAGCTATATCAGCTACCTTCAATTTATTTATTGTTATTAGGTTTATTTTGTAGAACTCCATTTTTTTTAATTTATTTTATATATTTAATAATATTATTATTTAATGTATAAAAACAGTTTATTATAAACAAGTTCTGCTTCTGCTTCGTAATTATTATTATGAGTTACAGCTGTTTCGCCCTCTGAAGGCATTATCAAACTGTGGTTGTTACCACCTACAGACGATGTATTTATATCATTTCTAGACAGGTACTTATGATGACAAAATGAATAGCTTTTAATTATTATTACCTGTGCCTCTAAACTTCTAAGTAAAATGACTGAAATATTAATGGTTAAGTTTCCCAATTACTGGATTGTTTAAATTTGACTGAAGGTCGTTAATTATTCCATAAAATAAACCCTTGATGATTCATCAGGATTTACCTTATAATACAATTTATATTTGCAATGGTCATCATTCTCTTGGATAACCCACTATGACTCATGTATTTACTTAATAGCACAGTTAGGTATTTGGACTGGATTTAAATATATCTAAAAGTGGCGAGCGAATTATATTTGTTTGTTCGTTAATTAAAATAGCTTTCTGATTATTAGAGTTTTTATTAATTTCTAACTGCTCTAACAGATTGAGTTTGCGTCCTTTATTTTGTAAGTGCAACGGAAATGGTTTATTATTATCACTAAGTGAGTGATTGTTTTCTAAGAGATGTTTAGCAAATTGTGATTCTATTTTATTATTATTTTTAAACGATCGCATGTGTTCTTTGAATCTAGTGTTAAAGGACCGGCCAGTTTGTCCAACATAAACAGCGTTGCATTCATCACACTGGAGTTTATAAATGCCACTATTTTTTAGTTTGGGTATTTTATTTTTTGAGTTTTTAAGAGACGATCCTAAAGTATTATTTGTGCGGAAGGCAACATCTAAGCCACAATGTTTGAGAACTTTAGCTATTTTATTAGATGTCGGTCCGACAAATTCCAAACATCCAAATTTATTATTTGCTTTATTGTTAGTCGCTGGGTAAATTAAGTTAAGGTTGTTTTTGTATTTTTTGTGACTAATTATTTTTTCAATGTCTCTACCCTTGAAGCCGTTATTTTTAGCAATAGTTAAAATTGTATTTTTTTCCCTTTCGTAAGCCATATTGTCAAGCGGGATGTTGGTAAGTCTATGTATCATTGAGTGGTAAGCGGATAATTTATGTGACCATGGGTGCAAAGATTTATAGTTAATGGTCGTGTCGGTAAACGTAGGCTTACGGAAAATTTCAAAAGTATGTTTATTATTTTCTCTACCGATTGTTAAATCTAAGAAGTTGATTTTCTTATTACACTCCCTTTCAACCGTAAAGCAGATTTTACGGTTGATGGAGTTGGCTAAAGTAACAAAAAGATCTAATTGTCTGTTGGTACCTTGCCAACAGATAAAAACATCATCAACATAACGAACGTAGTATATTATGTATTTACTAAAGACTGAATTTAAAATTTGTTTTTCAATATAGTCCATGAATATTTCGGCAAGGAGGGGACTAAGGGGGGACCCCATGGGCAAGCCATCGTTTTGTTGGTAGAATTTATCATTAAATATAAAATAGTTGGTTTCAACACATATTTTAAAGAGATCGAATAAGTCTTTTTTTACGATTGGGTTTATGTTGGATTTTTCTAATATATCTTCTATGATTTTAAGGCACTCTTGGATAGGGACATTGCTAAAAAGGCTTACTACGTCTAAAGATAAAAATTGACAGTTGTGCGGGAGATCTATGTTTTGTATTTTATTTATAAGTTCTAGAGAATTTTTGACGCTATGTATTGGAGAGAATTTTGTATATTTTTTAAAAAGAAAATTAAGTTTTTTGGCGAGTATCGTCGTTGGGGCATTTATAAAGGAAACGACCGGTCGGATGGGAATATTTTCTTTATGTATTTTAGGTTGCCCGTATAGTGCAGGAGCCCTCGGATTCATTACCATTGCACTTCTTCTAGCATATTTATTTATGAAAATTGATTTGCAATTATTTATTAGGTTGCGTACTTTTATTGAAATTTTGTCCGTTGGATCCTTTTTTAAGATTTCAAAATCTTCTGGCTTCAGGAATGCTTGTACTTTATTTATGTAATCCGGTCCTTTAACACTAGATTCAAAGAACACATGCGATCGTTTAAAAATAATAATAAAATAGAATCACAATTTGCTAAACATCTCTTAGAAAACAATCACTCACTTAGTGATAATAATAAACCATTTCCGTTGCACTTACAAAATAAAGGACGCAAACTCAATCTGTTAGAGCAGTTAGAAATTAATAAAAACTCTAATAATCAGAAAGCTATTTTAATTAACGAACAAACAAATATAATTCGCTCGCCACTTTTAGATATATTTAAATCCAGTCCAAATACCTAACTGTGCTATTAAGTAAATACATGAGTCATAGTGGGTTATCCAAGAGAATGATGACCATTGCAAATATAAATTGTATTATAAGGTAAATCCTGATGAATCATCAAGGGTTTATTTTATGGAATAATTAACGACCTTCAGTCAAATTTAAACAATCCAGTAATTGGGAAACTTAACCATTAATATTTCAGTCATTTTACTTAGAAGTTTAGAGGCACAGGTAATAATAATTAAAAGCTATTCATTTTGTCATCATAAGTACCTGTCTAGAAATGATATAAATACATCGTCTGTAGGTGGTAACAACCACAGTTTGATAATGCCTTCAGAGGGCGAAACAGCTGTAACTCATAATAATAATTACGAAGCAGAAGCAGAACTTGTTTATAATAAACTGTTTTTATACATTAAATAATAATATTATTAAATATATAAAATAAATTAAAAAAAATGGAGTTCTACAAAATAAACCTAATAACAATAAATAAATTGAAGGTAGCTGATATAGCTACCCAAGTGATATTTTACAGACGATTAAAATTAAAACATCGAAAAATAGTGCAAAACCTGTGGTTTAACCAAGAGTGTTTGAAGTTGAACGTGATCCCCAAGTACGTGCATATTTCTACCAAGAGCAAATCCTCGGCAGCTATAAAAACTGTGCAACGAGCACAGAGGATATGGCTGAAGGAGGAGACTAAGGAATGCTGCCGGAAAAGGGATACAATACTTCACTACATCAAGGTTTTGCACTCTGAATTAACTTTTAAACTGCATCCATGGGAATTTGATACCCTAAATTACGATACTCGCGAACACATCGGCGGAATTATATTTGATAAATTCAAAACTCAAGAAAAGAAACTTAAAAAACTTGTCGAAATTAAAAATAAAAATGTCAAAGTAAACGAAAATCAAAGTTATAAAAATATTGAATTTTACCAAAAAACTATTAACCTATCAAACGCAATCTTTGAAAAAGATGAAATAAATTTATTAGATAAAGGCTTTAAATATAAAATCAATTCGGATATCACTAAAAAACAAATTGAATATTTGGCAATTGATACGGAAATTTCTCTTTCAAAAATTAAAAATAACGGTCTACCGAAGCAAGTAACCGCAGATATTTTGAGGAAAACTTTGAAATCAACCAGCAACTTTAAAAATAAATTCAGTTATAAAGAAACGGAAATTTTAAATGATATTAAAACTAAAATTAAAAATTGCGACCTTACTATTACTAAAGCGGATAAGGGAAATTCGGTAGTTATATTAAACAAAGACGATTACATAAATAAAGTAGAAGCATTCCTGAAGCCAGAAGATTTTGAAATCTTAAAAAAGGATCCAACGGACAAAATTTCAATAAAAGTACGCAACCTAATAAATAATTGCAAATCAATTTTCATAAATAAATATGCTAGAAGAAGTGCAATGGTAATGAATCCGAGGGCTCCTGCACTATACGGGCAACCTAAAATACATAAAGAAAATATTCCCATCCGACCGGTCGTTTCCTTTATAAATGCCCCAACGACGATACTCGCCAAAAAACTTAATTTTCTTTTTAAAAAATATACTAAATTCTCTCCAATACATAGCGTCAAAAATTCTCTAGAACTTATAAATAAAATACAAAACATAGATCTCCCGCACAACTGTCAATTTTTATCTTTAGACGTAGTAAGCCTTTTTAGCAATGTCCCTATCCAAGAGTGCCTTAAAATCATAGAAGATATATTAGAAAAATCCAACATAAACCCAATCGTAAAAAAAGACTTATTCGATCTCTTTAAAATATGTGTTGAAACCAACTATTTTATATTTAATGATAAATTCTACCAACAAAACGATGGCTTGCCCATGGGGTCCCCCCTTAGTCCCCTCCTTGCCGAAATATTCATGGACTATATTGAAAAACAAATTTTAAATTCAGTCTTTAGTAAATACATAATATACTACGTTCGTTATGTTGATGATGTTTTTATCTGTTGGCAAGGTACCAACAGACAATTAGATCTTTTTGTTACTTTAGCCAACTCCATCAACCGTAAAATCTGCTTTACGGTTGAAAGGGAGTGTAATAAGAAAATCAACTTCTTAGATTTAACAATCGGTAGAGAAAATAATAAACATACTTTTGAAATTTTCCGTAAGCCTACGTTTACCGACACGACCATTAACTATAAATCTTTGCACCCATGGTCACATAAATTATCCGCTTACCACTCAATGATACATAGACTTACCAACATCCCGCTTGACAATATGGCTTACGAAAGGGAAAAAAATACAATTTTAACTATTGCTAAAAATAACGGCTTCAAGGGTAGAGACATTGAAAAAATAATTAGTCACAAAAAATACAAAAACAACCTTAACTTAATTTACCCAGCGACTAACAATAAAGCAAATAATAAATTTGGATGTTTGGAATTTGTCGGACCGACATCTAATAAAATAGCTAAAGTTCTCAAAAATTGTGGCTTAGATGTTGCCTTCCGCACAAATAATACTTTAGGATCGTCTCTTAAAAACTCAAAAAATAAAATACCCAAACTAAAAAATAGTGGCATTTATAAACTCCAGTGTGATGAATGCAACGCTGTTTATGTTGGACAAACTGGCCGGTCCTTTAACACTAGATTCAAAGAACACATGCGATCGTTTAAAAATAATAATAAAATAGAATCACAATTTGCTAAACATCTCTTAGAAAACAATCACTCACTTAGTGATAATAATAAACCATTTCCGTTGCACTTACAAAATAAAGGACGCAAACTCAATCTGTTAGAGCAGTTAGAAATTAATAAAAACTCTAATAATCAGAAAACTATTTTAATTAACGAACAAACAAATATAATTCGCTCGCCACTTTTAGATATATTTAAATCCAGTCCAAATACCTAACTGTGCTATTAAGTAAATACATGAGTCATAGTGGGTTATCCAAGAGAATGATGACCATTGCAAATATAAATTGTATTATAAGGTAAATCCTGATGAATCATCAAGGGTTTATTTTATGGAATAATTAACGACCTTCAGTCAAATTTAAACAATCCAGTAATTGGGAAACTTAACCATTAATATTTCAGTCATTTTACTTAGAAGTTTAGAGGCACAGGTAATAATAATTAAAAGCTATTCATTTTGTCATCATAAGTACCTGTCTAGAAATGATATAAATACATCGTCTGTAGGTGGTAACAACCACAGTTTGATAATGCCTTCAGAGGGCGAAACAGCTGTAACTCATAATAATAATTACGAAGCAGAAGCAGAACTTGTTTATAATAAACTGTTTTTATACATTAAATAATAATATTATTAAATATATAAAATAAATTAAAAATTTAAAAAAAAAAAAAAAAAAAAAAAAAAAAAAAAAAAAAAAAAAAAAAAAAAACTTACTAAGAGTCGTAATGTGTACACGAATCAATCAAAAAATCTGCCAAAAGAAAAGTTTTCTAAAAAATCACCGTTTTCAGCACTTGGGTTCGGTCACTATAGCACTTCGGGTCAGTCATAACTCTTGCCCTATGGCACTAAACTGACAGAAATTTTAGATTCTTACTAAGATAAGTAATCTGTACACAAATCAATCAAAAAATCTGCCAAAAGAAGATTTTCCTAAAAAATTATCGTGTTCAGCACTTGAGTTCGGTCGCTATAGCACTTGGGGTCGGTCGTTTTAAAACTTGGAATCAGACATAACTCTTGCCCTGTGGCACTTAACTGAACGAATTTCGGATTCTTACTAGGAATCGGGTTCTGTACACGAATCAATCAAAAAACCTGCCAAAAGAAAGGTTTTCTAAAAAATTACCGTTTTCAGCACTTGGCTTCGGTCGCTATAGCACTTGGGGTCAGTCATAACTCTTGCCCTATGGCACTAAAATGAACTAAATTTTGGATTCTTACTAAGAACCGGGTTCTGTACACGAAACTATCAAAAAATTTGCCAAAAGAAGAATTTTCTATAAAATAATGGTTTTCATTACTTGGGGTCGGTCATTTTAACACTTGGGGTCGGTCATAACTCTTGCATTATGGCTCGTAAATGAACGAAATATTGATTCTTACTAAGAGTCGTAATGTGTACACAAATCAATCAACAAATCTAGCACTTGGGGTCGTAATGTGTAGACGAATCAATCAAAAAATCTGCCAAAAGAAGGGTTTTCTAAAAAATTACCGTTTTCATCACTTGGCTTCGATCGCTATAGCACTTGGGGTCGTTCATAACTCTTGCCCTATGGCACTAAAATGAACGAAATTTTGGATTCTTACTAAAAACCGGGTTCTGTACACGAATCAATCAAAAAATCTGCCAAAAGAAAAATTTTCTATGAAATAATGGTTTTCATTACTTGGGGTCGGTCATTTTAACACTTGGGATCGGTCATAACTCTTGCCCAATTGCTCTAAAATGAACAAAATTTTAAATTCTTACGAAGAGTCGTAATGTGTACACGAATTAATCAAAAAATCTAGCACTTGGGGTCGGTCATAACTCTTGCCCTATTGCTCTTTAATGAACGAAATTTTGGATTCTTACTAAGAGTCGTAATGTGTACACGAATCAATCAAAAAATCTGCCAAAAGAAAAGTTTTCTTAAAAATCACCTTTTTCAGCACTTGGGCTCGGTCGCTATAGCACTTGGGGTCGGTCATAACTCTTGCCCTATGTCACTAAACTGACAGAAAATTTAGATTCTTACTAAGATAAGTAATCTGTACACAAATCAATCAAAAAATCTGCCAAAAGAAGATTTTTCTAAAAAATTATCGTGATCAGCACATGAGTTCGGTCGCTATAGCACTTGGGGTCGGTCGTTTTAAAACTTGGAATCAGACATAACTCTTGCCCTGTGGCACTTAACTGAACGAATTTCGGATTCTTACTAGGAATCGGGTTCTGTACACGAATCAATCAAAAAACCTGCCAAAAGAAAGGTTTTCTAAAAAATTACCGTTTTCAGCACTTGGCTTCGGTCGCTATAGCACTTGCGGTCAGTCATAACTCTTGCCCTATGGCACTAAAATGAACTAAATTTTGGATTCTTACTAAGAACCGGGTTCTGTACACGAAACTATCAAAAAATTTGCCAAAAGAAGAATTTTCTATAAAATAATGGTTTTCATTACTTGGGGTCGGTCATTTTAACACTTGGGGTCGGTCATAACTCTTGCATTATGGCTCGTAAATGAACGAAATATTGATTCTTACTAAGAGTCGTAATGTGTACACAAATCAATCAACAAATCTAGCACTTGGGGTCGTAATGTGTAGACGAATCAATCAAAAAATCTGCCAAAAGAAGGGTTTTCTAAAAAATTACCGTTTTCATCACTTGGCTTCGATCGCTATAGCACTTGGGGTCGTTCATAACTCTTGCCCTATGGCACTAAAATGAACGAAATTCTGGATTCTTACTAAAAACCGGGTTCTGTACACGAATCAATCAAAAAATCTGCCAAAAGAAAAATTTTCTATGAAATAATGGTTTTCATTACTTGGGGTCGGTCATTTTAACACTTGGGATCGGTCATAACTCTTGCCCAATTGCTCTAAAATGAACAAAATTTTAAATTCTTACGAAGAGTCGTAATGTGTACACGAATTAATCAAAAAATCTAGCACTTGGGGTCGGTCATAACTCTTGCCCTATTGCTCTTTAATGAACGAAATTTTGGATTCTTACTAAGAGTCGTAATGTGTACACGAATCAATCAAAAAATCTGCCAAAAGAAAAGTTTTCTAAAAAATCACCGTTTTCTGCACTTGGCTTCGGTCGCTATAGCACTTGGGGTCAGTCATAACTCTTGCCCTATGGCACTAAAATGAACGAAATTTTGGATTCTTACTATGAACCGTGTTCTGTACACGAAACTATCAAAAAATCTGCGAAAAGAAGAATTTTCTATAAAATTATGGTTTTCATTACTTGGGGTCGGTCATTTTAACACTTGGGGTCCGTCATAACTCTTGCATTATGGCTCTAAAATGAACGAAATATTGATTCTTACTAAGAGTCGTAATGTGTACACGAATCAATCAAAAAATCTGCCAAAAGAAAAGTTTTCTAAAAAATCACCGTTTTTAGCACTTGGGTTCGGTCGCTATAGCACTTGGGGTCGGTCATTACTCTTGCCCTATGGCACTTAACTGACCGAAATTTTAGATTCTTACTAAGATTAGTAATCTGTACACAAATCAATCAAAAAATCTGCCAAAAGAAGATATTCCTAAAAAATTATCGTGTTCAGCGCTTTGGTTCGGTCGCTATAGCACTTGGGGTAGGTCATTTTAAAATTTGGGGTCAGATATAACTCTTGCCCTATGGCACTAAACTGAACGAAATTTTGGATTCTTACTAAGAATCGGGTTCTGTACACGAATCAATCAAAAAATCTGCCAAAAGAAGAATTTTCTATAAAATAATTATTATAAGCAATAATTATCAGCCTGAAACACTCATCCACATTGAAAAATCTTCCGAGAAAAGATACATGACGCCAACGGGACTTGAACTAATTGTTACCCTTTGTGCTATGCATAAAAAATCTTGTCTTAAAAACGTTAGTTTTACAATTAAAAATAATATAAAAAAATGGTTTTCATTACTTGGTGTCGGTCATAACTCTTGCATTATGGCTCTTAAATGAACGAAATATTGATTCTTACTAAGAGTCGTAATGTGTACACGAATCAATCAAAAAATCTGCGAAAAGAAAAGTTTTCTAAAAAATCACCGTTTTCAGCACTTGGGTTCGGTCGCTATAGCACTTGGGGTCGGTCATAACTCTTGCCCTATGGCACTAAACTGACCGAAATTTTAGATTCTTACTAAGATTAGTAATCTGTACACAAATCATTAAAAAAATCTGCCAAAAGAAGATTTTTCTAAAAAAATATCGTGTTCAGCACTTGGGTTCGGTCGCTATAGCACTAGGCGTCGGTCATAACTCTTGCCCTATGGCGCTAAAACGACCGAAATTTTGGATTCTTACTAAGAATCGGGTTCTGTACACGAATCAATCAAAAAATCTGCCAAAAGAAAGGTTTTCTAAAAAATTACCGTTTTCAGCACTTGGCTTCGGTCGCTATAGCACTTGGGGTCGTTCATAACTCTTGCCCTATGGCACTAAAATGAACGAAATTTTGGATTCTTACTAAGAACCGGGTTCTGTACACGAATCAATCAAAAAATCTGCCAAAAGAAGAATTTTCTATAAAATAATGGTTTTCATTACTTGGGGTCGGTTATAACTCTTGCCCTATTTCTCTTAAATGAACGAAATTTTGGATTCTTACTAAGAGTCGTAATGTATACACGAATCAATCAAAAAATCTGCCAAAAGAAAAGTTTTCTTAAAAATCACCATTTTCAGCACTTGGGCTCGGTCGCTATAGCACTTGGGGTCTGTCATAACTCTTGCCCTATGGCACTAAACTGACAGAAATTTTAGATTCTTACTAAGATAAGTAATCTGTACACAAATCAACAAGAAGAATTTTCTATAAAATAATGGTTTTTATTACTTGGGGTCGGTCATAACTCTTGCCCTATGGCACTAAAATGACCGAAATTTTGGATTCTTACTAAAAATCGGATTCTGTACACGAATCAATCAAAAAAACAGCCAAAGGAAGAATTTTCTATAAAATAATGGTTTTCATTACTTGGGTTCGGTCATTTTAACACTTGGGGTCCGTCATAACTCTTGCCCTATGGCTCTAAAATGAACGAAATATTGATTCTTACTAAGAATCGTAATGTGTACACGAATCAATCAAAAAATCTGCCAAAAGAAAGGTTTTCTAAAAAAAATACCGTTTTCAGCACTTGGCTTCGGTCGCTATAGCACTTAAGGTCGGTCATAACTCTTGCCCTATGGCGCTAAAACGACCGAAATTTTGGATTCTTACTAAGAATCGGGTTCTGTACACGAATCAAGCAAAAAATCTGCCAAAAGAAAGGTTTTCTAAAAAATTACCGTTTTCAGCACTTGGCTTCGGTCGCTATAGCACTTGGGGTCGGTCATAACTCTTGCCCTATGGCACTAAAATGAACGAAATTTTGGATTCTTACCAAGAATCGGGTTCTGTACACGAATCAATAAAAAAATCTGCCAAAAGAAGAATTTTCTATAAAATAATGGTTTTTATTACTTGGGGTTGGTCATAACTCTTGCCCTATTGCTCTAAAATGAACGAAATTTGGATTCTTACTAAGAGTCGCAATGTGTACACGAATCAATCAAAAAATCTGGTAAAAAAAAGTTTTTATAAAAATCAACGTTTTCAGCACTTGGGTTCCGTCGCTATAGCACTTCGGGTCGGTCATAACTCTTGCCCTATGGCACTAAACTGACCGAAATTTTAGATTCTTACTAAGATTAGTAATCTGTACACAAATCATTAAAAAAATCTGCCAAACGAAGATTTTCCTAAAAAATCATCGTGTTCAGCACTTGGGTTCGGTCGCTATAGCACTTGGGGTCGGTCGTTTTAAAACTTGGAATCAGACATAACTCTTGCCCTGTGGCACTAAACTGAACGAATTTTGGATTCTTACTAAGAATCAGGTTCTGTACACGAATCAATCAAAAAATCTGCCAAAAGAAAGGTTTTCTAAAAAATTACCGTTTTCAGCTTAGCTTCGGTCGCTATAGCACTTGGGGTCAGTCATAACTCTTGCCCTATGGCACTAAAATGAACGAAATTTTGGATTCTTACTAAGAACCGGGTTCTGTACACGAATCAATCAAAAAATCTGCCAATAGAAGAATTTTCTATAAAATAATGGTTTTCATTACTTGGGGTCGGTCATAACTCTTGCCCTATTGCTCTAAAATGAACGATATTTTGGATTCTTACTAAAAGTCGTAATGTGTAGACGAATCAATCAAAAAATCTGCCAAAAGAAAGGTTTTCTAAAAAATTACAGTTTTCAACACTTGGCTTCGGTCGCTATAGCACTTGGGGTCGTTCATAACTCTTGCCTTATGGCACTAAAATGAACGAAATTTTGGATTCTTACTAAGAACCGGGTTCTGTACACGAATCAATCAAAAAATCTGCCAAAAGAAGAATTTTCTATGATATAATGGTTTTCATTACTTGGGGTCGATCATTTTAACACTTGGGATCGGTCATAACTCTTGCCCAATTGCTCTAAAATGAACAAAATTTTAAATTCTTCCGAAGAGTCGTAATGTGTACACGAATTAATCAAAAAATCTAGCACTTGGGGTCGGTCATAACTCTTGCCCTATGGCACTAAACTGACCGAAATTTTGGATTCTTACTAAGAATCGGGTTCTGTACACGAATCAATCAAAAAATCTGCCAAAAGAAGAATTTTCTATAAAATAATGGTTTTCATTACTTGGGGTCGGTCATATCTCTTGCCCTATGGCTCTTAAATGAACGAAATTTTAATTCTTACTAAGAGTCGTAATGTGTAAACGAATCAATCAAAAAATCTGCCAAAAGAAAAGTTTTCTAAAAAATCACCGTTTTCAGCACTTGTGTTCGGTCGCTATAGCACTTGGGGTCGGTCATAACTCTTGCCCTATGGCACTTAACTGACAGAAATTTTAGATTCTTACTAAGATAGGTATTCTGTACACAAATCAATCAAAAAATCTGTCAAAAGAAGATTTTTCTAAAAAATTATCGTGATCAGCACTTGGGTTCGGTCGGTATAGAACTTGGGGTCGGTCGTTTTAAAACTTGGGGTCGGACATAACTCTTTCCCTATGGCACTACTGACGGAAATTTTGGATTCGTACCAAGAATCGGTTTCTGTACACGAATCAATCAAAAAATCTGCCAAAAGAAGAATTTTCTATAAAATAATGGTTTTTATTACTTGGGGTTGGTCATAACTCTTGTCCTATTGCTCTAAAATGAACGAAATTTTGGATTCTTACTAAGAGTCGTAATGTGTACACGAATCAATCAAAAAATCTGCCAAAAGAAAAGTTTTCTAAAAAATCACCGTTTTCAGCCCTTGTGTTCGGTCGCTATAGCACTTGGGGTCGGTCATAACTCTTGCCCTATGGCACTTAACTGACAGAAATTTTAGATTCTTACTAAGATAGGTATTCTGTACACAAATCAATCAAAAAATCTGCCAAAAGAAGATTTTTCTAAAAAATTATCGTGATCAGCACTTGGGTTCGGTCGGTATAGAACTTGGGGTCGGTCGTTTTAAAACTTGGGGTCGGACATAACTCTTTCCCTATGGCACTACTGACGGAAATTTTGGATTCTTACCAAGAATCGGGTTCTGTACACGAATCAATCAAAAAATCAGACAAAAGAAGAATTTTCTATAAAATAATGGTTTTCATTACTTGGGGTCGGACATAACTCTTGCCCTATGGCACTAAACTTACCGAAATTTTGGATTCTTACCAAGAATCGGGTTCTTACACGAATCAATCAAAAAATCAGCCAAAAGAAGAATTTTCTATAAAATAATGGTTTTCATTACTTGGGGTCGGTCAGTTTAACACTTGGTGTCTGTCATAACACTTGCACTATGGCTCTAAAATGAACGAAATTTCGGATTCTTACTAAGAGTCGTAATGTGTACACGAATCAATCAAAAATCTGCCAAAAGAAAAGTTTTCTAAAAAAATCACAGTTTTCAGCACTTGGGTTCGGTCGCTATAGCACTTGGGGTCGGTCATAACTCTTGCCCTATGGCACTAAACTGACGGAAATTTTAGATTCTTACTAAGATAAATAATCAGTACACAAATCAATAAAAAAATCTACCAAAAGAAGATTTTTCTAAAAAATTATCGTGATCAGCACTTGGCTTCGGTCGCTATAGCACTTGGGGTCGGTCGTTTTAAAACTTGGGGTCGGACATAACTCTTGCCCTATGGCACTAAACTGACCGAAATTTTGGATTCTTACCAAGAATCGGGTTCTGTACACGAATCAATCAAAAAATCTGCCAAAAGAAGAATTTTCTATAAAATAATGGTTTTCATTACTTGGGGTCGGTCATAACTCGTGCCCTATTGCTCTAAAATGAACGAAATTTTGGATTCTTATTAAGAGTCGTAATGTGTACACGAATCAATCAAAAAATCTGCCAAAAGAAAAGTTTTCTAAAAAAATCACAGTTTTCAGCACTTGGGTTCGGTCGCTATGGCACTTGGGGTCGGTCATAACTCTTGCCCTATGGCACTCAACTGACCGAAATTTTGATTCTTACCAAGAATCGGGTTCTGTACACGAATCAATCAAAAATTCAGCCAAAAGAAGAATTATCTTAAAAATAATGGTTTTCATTACTTGGGGTCGGTCATTTTAACACTTGGGGTCGGTCATAACACTTGCACTATGGCTCTAAAATGAACGAAATATTGATTCTTACTAAGAGTCGTAATGTGTACACGAATCAATCAAAAAATTTGCCAAAAAAAATGTTTTCTAAAAAATTACCGTTATTAGCAATTGGCTTCGGTCGCTATAACACTTGGGGTCGGTCATAACTCTTGCCCAATTTCTCTAAAATGAACGAAATTTTAAATTCTTACTAAGAGTCGTAGTGTGTATACCAATTAATCAAAAATTCTAGCACTAGGCGTCGGTCATAACTCTTGCCCTATGGCACTAAACTGACCGAAATTTTGGATTCTTACCAAGAATCGGGTTCTGTACACGAATCAATCAAAAATTCAGCCAAAAGAAGAATTATCTTAAAAATAATGGTTTTCATTACTTGGGGTCGGTCATTTTAACACTTGGGGTCGGTCATAACACTTGCACTATGGCTCTAAAATGAACGAAATATTGAATCTTACTAAGAGTCGTAATGTGTACACGAATCAATCAAAAAATCTGCCAAAAGAAAGGTTTTCTAAAAAATTACCGTTTTCAGCACTTGGCTTCGGTCGCTATAGCACTTGGGGTCGGTCATAACTCTTGCCCCATGGCGCTTAAACGACCGAAATTTTGGATTCTTTCTAAAAATCGGATTCTGTACACGAATCAATCAAAAAATCTGCCAAAAGAAGAGTTTTCTATAACATAATGGTTTTCATTACTTGGGGTCGGTCATTTTAACACTTGGGGTCGGTCATAACTCTTGCCCAATTGCTCTAAAATGAACGAAATTTTGATTCTTACTAAGAGTCGTACTGTGTACACGAATCAATCAAAAAATCTCCCAAAAGAAAAGTTTTCTATAAAATAATGGTTTTCGTTACTTGTGGTCGGACATAACTCTTGCATTATGGCTCTTAAATGAACGAAATATTGATTCTTACTAAGAGTCGTAATGTGTACACGAATCAATCAAAAAAACTGCCAAAAGAAGAATTTTCATTAAAATAATTGTTTTCATTACTTGGGGTCGGTCATAACTCTTGCCCGATTGCTCTAAAATGAACGTAATTTTGGATTCTTACTAAGAGTCGTAATGTATACACGAATCAATCAAAAAATCTGCCAAAAGAAAAGTTTTCTTAAAAATCACCGTTTTCAGCACTTGGGTTCGGTCGCTATAGCACTTGGGGTCGGTCATAACTCTTGCCCTATGGCACTTAACTGACCGAAATTTGAGATTCTTACTAAGATAAGTAATCTGTACACAAATCAATCAAAAAATATCGTCGCCTCAACCTCTAACGGTGTTGGACGCGAGTGAGCGGCGATTCAAATAAAATAACACTTTCAAACCCGGTCAAATTTTAAAAGTATATAAATTTACCGAAAATAAAATAATTCATAACCCGTGAAAATGGAGAAAGCGGTTGATCCGCATGCCTTCATCACTAAGGCGAAACAAAACATAAGTGACTTACATACAATCATAGAAGAAAATAAACTTACTAAAGAAACCAAATCAAAAATGATGAAAGAAATAAATAACATCATGGAAATGATATCCCACATGGCAATAGAATTAGCTAAATTACAAGAAAAATGTGAAATTCAAGAAAAAAACCAAACACAAAAAAACCTATTTTCTTACTCTTCGGCAGTAAAAAAACTTAATACCACAAACACAAGAAAAACGATTTCCTATAATTATAAAAAGCTTAAAAGAAGAAGACACTGAAAAAATAAAAGAGAAAATACAAAAAATCAAAATATCGCAGTTGGGAATTCGAGTAAGTGAATTTAAAAAAACAAAAAAAAAAACATTATAATAACATGCCCAGAAAAAGAAGACGCAAAAAAATTAAAAGAAAAGATAAATGAAGTCGACAAAACCATAATAGCGGAGGTACTTGTGAAAACGGATCCATGCGTAATATTCAAAGGACTTGACAAAGACTATACCGAAAAAGAATTCTTAGAAGACATAATTGAACAAAACAACGACATCAAAATGATATGTGAAAAATACCAAGATAAAAATATATTACAAGTTAAAGCCATCATTACGAACAAAAAAACTAACAGCAAAAACTTAATTCTCCAAACAAATCCAGAATTGAGACTACATCTTATAAATAGAAAAAAAATTCATCTAGGATTCATGAGAATCTATGTAACCGATTGTAACGTTCTTACCCAATGTTTCCATTGTCAAAGATTCGGACACACAGCACAAAAATGCTACAATAAAATGAATAAACCAACATGCAAGCACTGTTCAGAAGATCATCCCATCTCCGAGTGTAAATCCCTGGAACTGTAGCCCAAATGCGCTAACTGTCACTCAGCTAACAAGAAGAAAGAAATAAACTCCTTCAACAGTAAAATGAATGAAATAGACCACCGAACAAACAGCGAAACATGTAAGTTCCGTTCTTACATGCTTAAATTAGCCAAAGAAAGAATAAACTACGACATTGAATAAAAAAAAATAAAAAATTATATATAATTTTGCAAAATACATTAATTAAATGGATGATTTCTTAAATAGCGAATTAGAATTAAATATTAAAATTCAAGAATATGAATGTATTTGTACTGATTCATGTAACAAAATTATTTCTAAAAACATCAATGATATAATTATTATGCACATAAACATCCGTAGCATTCAGAAAAATTTAGATGAACTAATTCTAAAAATAAATAATTTAATTAAAAAGCCGGACTTCATAGTGTTAACTGAAACATTTACAAACGCTGAGTCACCGTCTTATCACTTACCGGAGTACAATTATATTTCTACCAAAGTAGATATCAACAAAAATTCGGGAATAATAATATTTGCAAATAATAAATTTAGTATTGTTAACATTATAGAACACCCAATACATTTGGTAAACTGCATCGAAGTACATTTCAAACTCGGCAAATCAATATATCATTTAATAGCTATCTATAGAACGCATGGCTCAAATACATATTATTAAAATTAAAAAATAAACTCTGCTTCGTGGTGGGTGATTTTAATGTGAACATTAATGAAAAAATAGAAAATAGTAACAAAACTGAATACATCAATTGTATGACTGAACAAAATTTCATATTTTGCATAAATAAAAATACTAGAGAAATAAAAGAACATACTCCATCTTGTTTAGATCACATTTGGGCAAACGTAAACATTAAAGATCTTCACAAACTAAAATCAATTGTTTGGAAAACTAACATAACTGATCATCATTCAAGCTTACTTCTGTATAATAATAATAATATTAAACATAAAAAACATAATTTAGTACCCAAAAAATCAACAATAGACATGACTATTCTCTCTGAAAAACTAAAAATGGAAAATTGGAACAATGTTTTAAAGAGTGATGATACCGAAATATGTTCGAAAAACTTTGAAAAAATCCTGTCACAACACATTAAAAATTCGACAACTGAAATAATAATACACATAAAATCAAAATTAAGATGTTTAAAACCTTGGATTACCAAAGGACTTATAATATCTATCAGAAACAAAGAAAAACTTTATAAAACAACTTTAAAAAATCCCCATGATGAAAAAGCATATATTTTTTATAAAAAATATAAAAATAAATTAACATATTATATTAAAAAAAGTAAGGAAGAGTTCTTTAAAAATAAAATATTATCTTCAGAAAATAACCATAAACAAATGTGGAAAACTGTGAATTTGGCCATAGACAATACAAAAAAACACAAAATATTAAGTACATCGAACATGATAAAAAAATTATAGATGCCAATTTACAGCCTAAACAATGTGCAAACATATTTAATTCCTTCTTTGCAAATGTTGGAAAAAATCTTGCGAAAAATATTCATAAGCCTTCTAACCCAGAAAAACAAAAAAATAAAAAATTACAGAAACGTAATATACTTTCAACATTTGAAATAACAACAGAATGTGAAATCTTAAAAATAATAGAAAATATGAAAGGAGGTTCGTCTCCCGGTTTCGATTCTATTACGGCACAAATGTTAAAATCTATGAAATCTTACTTAATAAAACCCATCACTCATTTAATAAACTTGAGTTTAACGAAAGGAATATTTCCAATGAATTACAAAAACACAATAATCTCACCTATTTACAAATCTGGTGATCCGCAACAAGTAACGAATTATCGCCCAATTTGTCTAATTTCTAACATAGGAAAGATATTTGAAAAAATAGTAAAAAAACAATTGGTAAATTTCCTATATAGTAATAAAATACTACACAAAAACCAGTTTGGTTTTATTAAATCGCTCAGCACACAAGATGCCATTGCTAACGTAACTTCATACATTTACGAATCATTAGATAAAGGTAAAAAATGTGCGGGTATATTTATTGACCTCAGAAAGGCATTCGATAGCATATCCCATGAGATGCTATTAAAAAAATTAAATGATATTGGCATTAAAGGCAACGCGATTAAATGGATCACAAACTACTTAAAAAACCGCCCTCAAGTGGTAAAAATCAATCATGTTAATAGTGATCAAGAGATTTCAAGCTTTGGAATCCCGCAAGGTACAGTGCTTGGACCAATTTTTTTTACCATATATGTAAATGATATTTTTTTTCAACATTTAAATGGTCAAATTACATCATACGCCGACGATACAGTATTAATAATAAGTGAAAAGACTTGGGAAAATGTAGAATTAAAGGCCACAGAAGACATCAACACGCTTAAGAATTTTTTCTACACTAATTTACTATCACTAAATAGTGAAAAGAAATTTGTAATTCCATTTGCAATCCATCCAAACGATGCTCCCAAAAATTTGAGGGAGCGGTCCGTATCGGTAGAGACGGGAGATAAATGAAAGGCGTGCAATCGATGTGTGAGTCAGTCTTTATTGTGGCTACGTAGCGGAGGTCGATGCGGAGCGGGAGCGGAGTGGAGTGATGCTGCTGCGTGGTGAGTGAAGATGAAGGTCAGGACATTACGGCGGTGAAGATCACAGGTCTTCAGGAAGCCGGCGTGTTACCCTACACCATGGCGGTGTAGACGAGACCTTGGTCCAGGCGGTCGATCGACGTCGTGTTGACGGGATATGGCGGCTGTGTGTCCAGTGGGTCGGAGCACACACGTGACGCAGGAAGGAACCTTGAGAGGCGATGAGGTTGCTGCTCGTTGCAGGATGAGGATGCTGGCGCGTTGCCAGTTGTTGTTGCTGCTCGTTGCAGGATGTTGGATGCTGGCGCGTTGCCAGTTGTTGTTGCTGCTCGTTGCAGGATGTTGGATGATGGCGCGTTGCCGGTTGCGGTTGCTGCTCGTTACAGGGTATTGACAGCGCGAGGCCCGTGCCCCGCGCGGGCAGGTACTTAGTCGCGACACTGCTCGATGTGTTTGTTCGGCCGATGAATGGAAAGTACTGTACTGACTCCGAACCGGCGAGCGCGGCTTATATACCCGTGGCAAGTAATTAATTCTCGCGGTAGGTAATGCGGCGAATTCACGTAAAGGTGAGAAATCGCTCGAACTTTCTGCGGGCACTTGAACAGTACAGCCAGACGTTCTAGGTCTTTCGCCTAGGTGGCGGTGTTTATTTACGATGCGCCAGTTACTACCACGCTAAGGTAGGTATGCCTTATCTTCCAGCTAATTCTGTGGAGGTCAGTGGCGCTGCGGTAAATTTTGCAGAGCGGGTTAAGTAGCCGCTACAGACCCCCTTCCCAGTGTACGGAGTACAGGGTTGAAAGATGATGCCAGGAGTCGCAGGAAAGCCGGGTTGATGCTGCTGGTCGGTGCGTCCGTGCTGATGCGTCTCTACCGATTCCCTCGTTTTTGCGGTGTTACCGGTGCGTCGTGGTAACACTGTTGTCAGGAAGTTGCGTGCTGCGTGTTCATATCACGTCGGGGTCACCAGTTGAGGGAGCGGTCCGTATCGGTAGAGACGGGAGATAAATGAAAGGCGTGCAATCGATGTGTGAGTCAGTCTTTATTGTGGCTACGTAGCGGAGGTCGATGCGGAGCGGGAGCGGAGTGGAGTGATGCTGCTGCGTGGTGAGTGAAGATGAAGGTCAGGACATTACGGCGGTGAAGATCACAGGTCTTCAGGAAGCCGGCGTGTTACCCTACACCATGGCGGTGTAGACGAGACCTTGGTCCAGGCGGTCGATCGACGTCGTGTTGACGGGATATGGCGGCTGTGTGTCCAGTGGGTCGGAGCACACACGTGACGCAGGAAGGAACCTTGAGAGGCGATGAGGTTGCTGCTCGTTGCAGGATGAGGATGCTGGCGCGTTGCCAGTTGTTGTTGCTGCTCGTTGCAGGATGTTGGATGCTGGCGCGTTGCCAGTTGTTGTTGCTGCTCGTTGCAGGATGTTGGATGATGGCGCGTTGCCGGTTGCGGTTGCTGCTCGTTACAGGGTATTGACAGCGCGAGGCCCGTGCCCCGCGCGGGCAGGTACTTAGTCGCGACACTGCTCGATGTGTTTGTTCGGCCGATGAATGGAAAGTACTGTACTGACTCCGAACCGGCGAGCGCGGCTTATATACCCGTGGCAAGTAATTAATTCTCGCGGTAGGTAATGCGGCGAATTCACGTAAAGGTGAGAAATCGCTCGAACTTTCTGCGGGCACTTGAACAGTACAGCCAGACGTTCTAGGTCTTTCGCCTAGGTGGCGGTGTTTATTTACGATGCGCCAGTTACTACCACGCTAAGGTAGGTATGCCTTATCTTCCAGCTAATTCTGTGGAGGTCAGTGGCGCTGCGGTAAATTTTGCAGAGCGGGTTAAGTAGCCGCTACAAATTTTAACATTGTCATACACGATAATACTAAAATTCATAGCCAAAATTATTGCAAATCAAACTGTACAATATTAAAAACAACAAATAAAATTAAATATCTCGGAGTAATTATCGACAAAAATCTGAAATGGAAGGAACAAATATGTCAAGTAGTAAACAAAGTCAGAAAATTAATATATATATTTTTAAGAATTAGAAATTTTCTGTCGACAAAAAATCTATATTTAATCTACTATGCCTTAGTTCAATCCACTCTACAATACGCTATTATTAGTTGGGGATCCGCGTATAAATGTAACCTTCTTCCAATAGAAATTGTACAAAGGACAATTATTAAAATTATATTAAAAAAATCCTTAGACTACCCAACAGAACGCCTGTTTGAAGAATTTCAAGTACCCACATTTAAAGATTTATATATTAAAAGAAAAAAGGAAAAAGATAAATATCCATTTTTAAATGGAAACAGAACTCGACTTAAACATGTTTTTCTATGCCCAAAACTAAATACGTCTTTTGCACAGCATCATTATACTTACCAGGGAAGAACTTTTTTCAATCGTCTACCAGAAGAAATCAGAAGCATTAATGATAAAACCCGAATACTGCTCTCTGTCAAGAGACATTTTAAAAATATTCTTAAGAAAAAAATTACTGTCAATTAATCTTAAAATATCCTTAGTTTTCCATTACATTCTTTCTTTTTTTTTTAAATTCACACCATTATCAAACAAATACTGCAGCTCACATATATTTATGTACAATTAATTATTTAAGTACTAACTTATAACTAATAACTAATAGCATTTATGTACACTCCCCTTCCATACACAAGCAAATGCTTTAAATGGAAGGGTAGAAAAAAAAAATATCTGTAAAAAAAAAATTATATATTTGTTGTAAAATTGTAATTATAATAAATGTTGCAATAAATAAATAAAAAAAAAAAATAAAATAAAAAAAATAAAAAAAATCTGCCAAAAGGAGATTTTTCTAAAAAATTATCGTGATCAGCACTTGGGTTCGGTCGCTATAGCACTTGGGGTCGGTCGCTATAAAACTTGGGGTCGGACATAACTCTTGCCCTATGGCACTAAAATAAACGAAATTTTGATTCTTACTAAGAACCGGGTTCTGTACACGAATCAATCAAAAAATCTGCCAAAAGAAGAATTTTCTATAAAATAATGGTTTTCATTACTTGGGGTCGATCATAACTCTTGCCCTATTGCTCTAAAACGACCGAAATTTTGGATTCTTACTAAGAATCGGGTTCTGTACACGAATCAATCAAAAAATCCACCAAAAGAGGAATTTTCTATATAACAATGGTTTTCATTACTTGGGATCGGTCATTTTAACACTTGGGGTCGGTCATAACTCTTGCATTATGGCTCTAAAAAGAACGAAATTTTGATTCTTACTAAGAGTCGTAATGTGTTAACGAATCAATCAAAAAAATCTGCCAAAAGAAAAGTTTTCTATAAAATAATGGTTTTCGTTACTTGTGGTCTGACATAACTCTTGCATTATGGCTCTAAAATGAACGAAATATTGATTCTTACTAAGAACCGTAATATGTACACGAGTCAATCAAAAAAACTGCCAAAAGAAGAATTTTCTATAAAATAATGGTTTTCATTACTTGGGGTCGGTCATAACTCTTGCCCTATTGCTCTAAAATGAACGAAATTTTGGATTCTTACTAAGAGTCGTAATGTGTTAACGAATCAATCAAAAAAATCTGCCAAAAGAAAAGTTTTCTATAAAATAATGGTTTTCGTTACTTGTGGTCTGACATAACTCTTGCATTATGGCTCTAAAATGAACGAAATATTGATTCTTACTAAGAGTCGTAATGTGTACACGAATCAATCAAAAAATCTGCCAAAAGAAAGGTTTTCTATAAAATAATGGTTTTCATTACTTGGGGTCGGTCATTTTAAGACTTGGGGTCGGTCACAACTCTTGCCCAATTGCTCTAAAATGAACGAAATTTTGATTCTTACTAAGAGTCGTAATGTGTAAACGAATCAATCAAAAAATCTGCCAAAAGAAAAGTTTTCTAAAAAATCACCGTTTTCAGCACTTGGGTTCGGTCGCTATAGCACTTGGGGTCGGTCATAACTCTTGCCCTATGGCACTAAACTGACAGAAATTTTAGATTCTTACTAAGAGTCGTAATGTGTACACAAATCAATCAAAAAATCTGCCAAAGGAAGATTTTTCTAAAAAGTTATCGTGATCAGCACTTGGGTTCGGTCGATATTACACTTGGGGTCGGTCGTTTTAAAACTTGGGGTCGGACATCACTCTTGCTCTATGGCACTAAACTGACCGAAATTTTAAATTCTTACCAAGAATCGGGTTCTGTACACGAATCAATCAAAAAATCTGCCAAAAGAAGAATTTTCTATAAAATAATGGTTTTCATTACTTGGGGTCGGTCATAACTCTTGCCCTATTGCTCTAAAATGAACAAAATTTTGGATTCTTACTAAGAGTCGTAATGTGTACACGAATCAATCAAAAAATCTGCCAAAAGAAAAGTTGTCTTAAAAACCACCGTTTTCACCCCTTGGGTTCGGTCGCTATAGCACTTGGGGTCGGTCATAACTCTTGCCCTATGGCACTAAACTGACAGAAATTTTAGATTCTTACTAAGATAAGTAATCTGTACACAAATCAATAAAAAAATCTGCCAACGGAAGATTTTCCTAAAAAATTATCGTGTTCAGCACTTGGGTTCGGTCGCTATAGCACTTGGGGTCGGTCGTTTTAAAACTTGGGGTCAGACATAACTCTTGCCCTATGGCACTAAAATGAACGATATTTTGGATTCTTACTAAGAACCGGGTTCTGTACACGAATCAATCAAAAAATCTGCCAGAAGAAGAATTTTCTATAAAATAATGGTTTTCAGTACTTGGGGTCGGTCATTTTAACACTTGGGGTCGGTCATAACACTTGCACTATGGCTCTAAAATGAACGAAATGTTGAATCTGACTAAGAGTCGTAATGTGTACACGAATCAATCAAAAAATCTGCCAAAAGAAAGGTTTTCTAAAAAATTACCGTTTTCAGCACTTGGCTTCGGTCGCTATAGCACTTAGGGGCAGTCATAACTCTTGCCCTATGGCGCTAAAACGATCGAAATTTTGGATTCTTACTAAAAATCGGGTTCTGTACACGAATCAATCAAAAAATCTGCCAAAAGAAGAATTTTCTATGAAATAATGGTTTTAATTACTTGGGGTCGGTCATTTTAACACTTGGGGTCGGTCATAACTCTTGCCCAATTGCTCTAAAATGAACGAAATTTTAAATTCTTACTAAGAGTCGTAGTGTGTATACCAATTAATCAAAAATTCTAGCACTCGGGGTCGGTCATAACTCTTGCCCTATGGCACTAAACTGACCGAAATTTGGATTCTTACCAAGAATCGGGTTCTGTACACGAATCAATCAAAAAATCTGCCAAAAGAAGAATTTTCTATAAAATCATGGTTTTCATTACTTGGGGTCGGTCATTTTAACACTTGGGGTCGGTCATAACACTTGCACTACGGCTCTAAAATGAACGAATTATTGAATCTTACTAAGAGTCGTAATGTGTACACGAATCAATCAAAAAATCTGCCAAAAGAAAGGTTTTCTAAAAAATTACCGTTTTCTGCACTTGGCTTCGGTCGCTATAGCACTTGGGGTCGGTCATAACTCTTGCCCTATGGCACTAAAATGAACGAAATTTTGGATTATTACTAAGAACCGGGTTCTGTACACGAATCAATCAAAAAATCTTCCAAAAGAAGAATTTTCTATAAAATAATGGTTTTCATTACTTGGGGTCGGTCATAACTCTTGCCATATTGCTCTTAAATGAACGAAATTTTGGATTCTTACTAAGAGTCGTAATGTGTACACGAATCAATCAAAAAATCTGCCAAAAGAAAAGTTTTCTAAAAAATCACCGTTTTCAGCACTTGGGTTCGGTCGCTATAGCACTTGGGGTCGGTCATTACTCTTGCCCTATGGCACTAAACTTACAGAAATTTTAGATTCTTACTAAGATAAGTAATCTGTACCCAAATCAATCAAAAAATCAGCCAAAGGAAGAATTTTCTATAAAATAATGGTTTTCATTTCTTGGGTTCGGTCATTTTAACACTTGGGGTTCGTCAAAACTCTTGCCCTATGGCGCTAAAACGACCGAAATTTTGGATTCTTACTAAGAATCGGGTTCTGTACACGAATCAATCAAAAAATCTGCCAAAAGAAAGGTTTTCTAAAAAATTACCGTTTTCAGCACTTGGCTTCGGTCGCTATAGCACTTGAGGTTGGTCATAACTCTTGCCCCATGGCGCTAAAACGACCGAAATTTTGGATTCTTACTAAAATCGGTTTCTGTACACGAATCAATCAAAAAATCTGGCAAAAGAAGAGTTTTCTATAAAATAATGATTTTCATTATTTGGGGTCGGTCATTTTAACACTTGGGGTCCGTCATAACTCTTGCCCAATTGCTCTAAAATGAACGAAATTTTGATTCTTACCAAGAGTCGTAATCTGTACACGAATCAATCAAAAAATCTGCCAAAAGAAAGGTTTTCTAAAAAATTACCGTTTTCAGCACTTGGCTTCGGTCGCTATAGCACTTGGGGTTGGTGATAACTCTTGCCCTATGGCGCTAAAATGACCGAAATTTGGGATTCTTACTAAGAAACGGGTTCTGTACTCGAATCAATCATAAATCTGCCAAAAGAAGAATTTTCTATAAAATAATGGTTTTCATTACTTGGGGTCGGTCATTTAAACACTTGGGGTCCGTCATAACTCTTGCACTATGGCTCTAAAATGAACGAAATATTGATTCATACTAAGAATCGTAATGTGTACACGAATCAATCAAAAAATCTGCCAAAAGAAAGGTTTTCTAAAAAAAATACCGTTTTCAGCACTTGGCTTCGGTCGCTTTAGCACTTGGGGTCGGTCATAACTCTTGCCCTATTGCGCTAAAACGACCGAAATTCTGGATTCTTACTAAGAATCGGGTTCTGTATACGAATCAATCAAAAAATCTGCCAAAAGAAAGGTTTTCTAAAAAATTACCGTTTTCAACACTTGGCTTCGGTCAATATAGCACTTGGGGTCGGTCATAACTCTTGCCCTATGGCACTAAAATGAACAAAATTTTGGATTCTTACTAAGAACCGGGTTCTGTACACGAATCAATCAAAAAATCTGCCAAAAGAAGAATTTTCTATAAAATAATGGTTTTCATTACTTCGGGTCGGTCATAACTCTTGCCCTATTGCTCTTAAATGAACGAAATTTTGGATTCTTACTAAGAGTCGTAATGTGTACACGAATCAATCAAAAAATCTGCCAAAAGAAAAGTTTTCTAAAAAATCACCGTTTTCAGCACTTGGGTTCGGTCGCTATAGCACTTGGGGTCGGTCATAACTCTTGCCCTATGGCACTAAACTGACAGAAATTTTAGATTCTTACTAAGATAAGTAATCTGTACACAAATCAATTAAAAAATCTGCCAAAAGAAGATTTTTCTAAAAAATTATCGTGATCAGCACTGGGGTTCGGTCGATATAGCACTTGGGGTCGGTCGTTTTAAAACTTGGGGTCGGACATTACTCTTGCCCTATGGCACTAAACTGACGAAAATTTTGGATTCTTACCAAGAATCGGGTTCTGTACACGAATCAATCAGAAAATCTGCCAAAAGAAGAATTTTCTATAAAATAATGGTTTTTATTACTTGGGGTTAGTCATAACTCTTGCCCTATTGCTTTAAAATGAACGAAATTTTGGATTCTTACTAAGAGTCGCAATGTGTACACGAATCAATCAAAAAATCTGCCAAAAAAAAAGTTTTTATAAAAATCACCGTTTTCAGCACTTGGATTTCGGTCGCTATAGCACTTCGGGTCGGTCATAACTCTTGCCCTATGGCACTAAACTTACAGAAATTTTAGATTCTTACTAAGATAAGTAATCTGTACCCAAATCAATCAAAAAATCTGCCATAAGAAGATTTTCCTAAAAAATCATCGTGTTCAGCACTTGGGTTCGGTCGCTATAGCACTTGGGGTCGGTCGTTTTAAAACTTGGAATCAGACATAACTCTTGCCCTGTGGCACTAACCTGAACGAATTTTGGATTCTTACTAAGAATCGGGTTCTGTACACGAATCAATCAAAAAATCTGCCAAAAGAAAGGTTTTCTAAAAAATTACCGTTTTCAGCACTTGGCTTCGGTCGCTATAGCACTTGGGGTCGGTCATAACTCTTGCCCTATGGCACTAAAATGAACAAAATTTTGGATTCTCACTAAGAACCGGGTTCTGTACACGAATCAATCAAGAAATCTGCCAAAAGAAGAATTTTCTATAAAATAATGGTTTTCATTAACTGGGGTCGGTCATAACTCTTGCCCTATTGCTCTTAAATTAACGAAATTTTGGATTCTTACTAAGAGTCGTCGTAATCTGTACACAAATCAATCAAAAAATCTGCCAAAAGAAGATTTTTCTAAAAAATTATCGTGATCAGCACTTGGGTTCGGTCGATATAGCACTTGGGGTCGGTCGTTTTAAAACTTGTGGTCGGACATAACTCTTGCCCTATGGCACTAAGCTGACGGAAATTTTGGATTCTTACCAAGAATCGGGTTCTGTACACGAATCAACCAAAAAATCTGCCAAAAGAAGAATTTTCTATAAAATAATGGTTTTTATTACTTGGGGTTGGTCATAACTCTTGCCCTATTGCTCTAAAATGAACGAAATTTTGGATTCTTACTAAGAGTCGCAATGTGTACACGAATCAATCAAAAAATCTGCCAAAAAAAAGTTTTTATAAAAATCACCGTCTTCAGCACTTGGGTTTGGTCGCTATAGCACTTCGGGTCAGTCATAACTCTTGCCCTATGGCACTAAAATGAACGAAATTTTGGATTCTTACTAAGAACCGGGTTCTGTACACGAATCAATTAAAAAATCTGCCAAAAGAAGAATTTTCTATAAAATAATGGTTTTCATTACTTGGGGTCGGTCAAAACTCTTGCCCTATTGCTCTAAAATGAACGAAAATTTGGATTCTTACTAAGATTCGTAATGTGTAGACGAATCAATCCAAAAATCCGCCAAAAGAAAGGTTTTCTAAAAAATTACCGTTTTCAGCACTTGACTTCGGTCGCTATTGCACTTGGGCTCGTTCATAACTCTTGTCCTATGGCACTAAAATGAACGAAATTTTGGATTCTTACTAAGAACCGGGTTCTGTACACGAATCAATCAAAAAATCTGCCAAAAGAAGAATTTTCTATGAAATAATGGTTTTCATTACTTGGGGTCGGTCATTTTAACACTTGGGATCGGTCATAACTCTTGCCCAATTGCTCTAAAATGAACAAAATTTTAAATTCTTACGAAGAGTCGTAATGTGTACACGAATTAATCAAAAAATCTAGCACTTGGGGTCGGTCACAACTCTTGCCCTATGGCACTAAACTGACCGAAATTTTGCATTCTTACTAAGAACCGGGTTCTGTACACGAATCAATCAAAAAATATGCCAAAAGAAGAATTTTCTATAAAATAATGGTTTTCATTACTTGGGGTCGGTCATATCTCTTGCCCTATGGCTCTAAAATGAACGAAATTTTAATTCTTACTAAGAGTCGTAATGTGTAAACGAATCAATCAAAAAATCTGCCAACAGAAAAGTTTTCTAAAAAATCACCGTTTTCAGCACTTGGGTTCGGTCGCTATAGCACTTGGGGTCGGTCATAACTCTTGCCCTATGGCACTGAACTGACAGAATTTTTACATAATTTTTTCTTACTAAGATAGGTTTTCTGTACACAAATCAATCAAAAAATCTGCCAAAAGAAGATTTTTCTAAAAAATTATCGTGATCAGCACTTGGGTTCGGTCGGTATAGAACTTGGGGTCGGTCGTTTTAAAACTTGGGGTCGGACATAACTCTTTCCCTATGGCACTAAACTGACGGAAATTTTGGATTATTACCAAGAATCGGGTTCTGTACACGAATCAATCAAAAAATCTGCCAAAAGAAAGGTTTTCTAAAAAATCACCGTTTTCAGCACTTGGGTTCGGTCGCTATAGCACTTGGGGTCGGTCATAACTCTTGCCCTATGGCACTGAACTGACAAAAAATTTGGATTCTTACTAAGAACCGGGTTCTGTACACGAATCAATCAAAAAATCTGCCAAAAGAAGAATTTTCTATGAAATAATGGTTTTCTTTTCTTGGGGTCGGTCATTTTAACACTTGGGATCTGTCATAACTCTTGCCCAATTGCTCTAAAATGAACAAATTTTTAAATTCTTACGAAGAGTCGTAATGTGTACACGAATTAATCAAAAAATCTAGCACTTGGGGTCGGTCATAACTCTTGCCCTATGGCACTAAACTGACCGAAATTTTGGATTCTTACTAAGAACCGGGTTCTGTACACGAATCAATCAAAAAATCTACCAAAAGAAGAATTTTCTATAAAATAATGGTTTTCATTACTTGGGGTCGGTCATATCTCTTGCCCTATGGCTCTAAAATGAACGAAATTTTAATTCTTACTAAGAGTCGTAATGTGTAAACGAATCAATCAAAAAATCTGCCAAAAGAAAAGTTTTCTAAAAAATCACCGTTTTCAGCACTTAGGTTCGGTCGCTATAGCACTTGGGGTCGGTCATAACTCTTGCCCTATGGCACTAAACTGACCGAAATTTTGGATTCTTACTAAGAATCGGGTTTTGTACACGAATCAATCAGAAAATCTGCCAACAGAAGATTTTTTTTTTAAATTATCGTTTTTATTACTCTAAATCGGTCGTTTGAACGAAATTTTGGACTCTTACTAAGAGTCGTAATACGAAAAGAAGAATTTTCTATAAATAATGTTTTTCTTTTCTTGGGGTCGGTCATTTTAACACTTGTGGTCGGTCATAATTCTTGCCCTATTGCTCTAAAATGAACGAAATTTTGATTCTTAGAGTCGTAATGTGTAAACGAATCAATCAAAAAATCTGCCAAAAGAAAGGTTTTCTAAAAGATGACCGTTTTCAGCACTTGGGTTCGGTCGCTATAACACTTGTGGTCGGTCATAACTCTTGCCCTTAGGCATTATACTGACAAAAATTATGGATTCTTACTAAGATTAGTAATCTGTGCACAAATCAATCAAAAAATCTGTCATAAGAAGATTTTTCTAAAAATTCACCGTTTCCAGCACTTGGGTTCGGTCATTACAGCACTTGGGGTCGGTCATTACTCTTGCCCTATGGCACTAAACTGA
This sequence comes from Limnephilus marmoratus, assembly GCA_917880885.1. Classification (NCBI taxonomy): domain Eukaryota; kingdom Metazoa; phylum Arthropoda; class Insecta; order Trichoptera; family Limnephilidae; genus Limnephilus; species Limnephilus marmoratus. The sequence continues at coordinate 61,476,980 of OU862907.1, forward strand.
CCGAAATTTTAGATTCTTACTAAGATTCGAATTCTCTGCACAAATCAATCAAAAAATCTGTCAAAAGAAGATTTTTCTAAAAAAATATCGTGTTCAGCACATGGGTTCGGTCGCTATAGCACTTGGGGTTGGTCGTTTTAAAACTTAGGGTCGGACATTTCTCTTGCCCTATGGCACTAAACTGACTGAAATTTTGGATTCTTACCATGAATCGGGTTCTTTACACGAATCAATCAAAAAATCTGCCAAAAGAAGAATTTTCTATAAAATAATGGTTTTCATTACTTGGGGTCGGTCATAACTCTTGCCCTATTGCTCTTAAATGAACGATATTTTGGGTTCTTACTAAGAGTCGTAATGTTTACACGAATCTATCAAAAAATCTTGCCAAATGAAAAGTGTTCTAAATAAACACCGTTTTCACTTGGGTTCGGTCGCTATAGCACTTGGGGTCGGTCATTACTTGTGCCCTATGGCACTAAACTGACCGAAATTTTAGATTCTTACTAAGATTAGTAATCTGTACACAAATCAATCAAAGTAAGTAATCTGTACACAAATCTGCCAAAAGAAGATTTTTCTAATAAATTATTGTGTTCAGCACTTGGGTTCGGTCGCTATAGCACTTGGGGTCGGTCATTACTTGTGCCCTATGGCACTAAACTGACCGAAATTTTAGATTCTTACTAAGATTAGTAATCTGTACACAAATCAATCAAAGTAAGAAATCTGTACACAAATCTGCCAAAAGAAGATTTTTTCTAATAAATTATTGTGTTCAGCACTTGGGTTCGGTCGCTATAGCACTTGGGGTCGTCCGTTTTAAAACTTGGGATCGGACATAACTCTTGCCCTATGGCACTTAACTGACCGATATTTTGGATTCTTACTAAGAATCGGGTTCTGTACACGAATCGAACAAAAAATCTGCCAAAAGAAGATTTTCCTAAAAAATTATCGTGTTCAGCACTTGGGTTCGGTCGCTAAAGCACTTGGGGTCGGTCGTTTTAAAACTTGGAATCAGAAATAACTCTTGCCCTGTGGCACTAAACTGAACGAATTTTGGATTCTTACTAAGAATCGGGTTCTGTACACGAATCAATCAAAAAATCTGCCAAAAGAAAGGTTTTCTAAAAAATTACCGTTTTCAGCACGTGGCTTCGGTCGCTATTGCACTTGGGGTCAGTCATAACTCTTGCCCTATGGCACTAAAATGAACGAAATTTTTTGAAACGAACCTGGTTCTGTACAAAAATCAATCAAAAAATCTGCCAAAAGAAGAATTTTCTATAAATAAATGGTTTTCATTACTTGGGGTCGGTCAAAACTCTTGCCCTATTGCTCTAAAATAAACGAAATTTTGTATTCTTACTAAGAGTCGTAATGTGTAGACGAATCAATCAAAAAATCTGCCAAAGAAAGGTTTTCTAAATATTACCGTTTTCAGCACTTGGCTTCGGTCGCTATAGCACTTGGGGTCGTTCATTACTCTTGCCCTATGGCACTAAAATGAACGAAATTTTGGATTCTTACTAAGAACCGGGTTCTGTACACGAATCAATAAAAAAATCTGCCAAAAGAAGAATTTTCTATAAAATAATGGTTTTCATTACTTGGGGTCGGTTATAACTCTTGCATTATGGCTCAAAAATGAACGAAATATTGATTCTTACTAAGAGTCGTAATGTGTACACGAATCAATCAAAAAATCTGCCAAAAGAAAGGTTTTCTAAAAAATTACCGTTTTCAGCACTTGGCTTCGGTCGCTATAGCACTTGGGGTCGTTCATAACTCTTGCCCTTTGGCACTAAAATGAACGAAATTTTGGATTCTTACTAAGAACCTGGTTCTGTACACAAATCAATCAAAAAATCTGCCAAAAGAAGAATTTTCTATAAAATAAAGGTTTTCATTACTTGGGGTCGGTCATAACTCTTGCCCTATTGCTCTAAAATGAACGAAATTTTGGATTCTTACTAAGAGTCGTAATGTGTAGACGAATCAATCAAAAAATCTGCCAAAGAAAGGTTTTCTAAATTTTACCGTTTTCAGCACTTGGATTCGGTCGCTATAGCACTTGGGGTCGTTCGTTACTCTTGCCCTATGGCACTAAAATGAACAAAATTTTGGATTCTTACTAAAAACCGGGTTTTGTACACGAATCAATCAAAAAATCTGCCAAAAGAAGAATTTTCTATAAAATAATGGTTTTCATTACTTGGGGTCGGTCATAACTCTTGCATTGTGGCTCTAAAATGAACGAAATATTGATTCTTACTAAGAGTCGTAATGTGTACACGAATCAATCAAAAAATCTGCCAAAAGAAAAGTTTTCTAAAAAATCACCGTTTTCAGCACTTGGGTTTGGTCACTATAGCACTTCGGGTCGGTCATAACTCTTGGCCTATGGCACTAAACTGACAGAAATTTTAGATTCTTACTAAGATAAGTAATCTGTACACAAATCAATCAAAAAATCTGCCAAAAGAAGATTTTCCTAAAAAATTATCGTGTTCAGCACTTGAGTTCGGTCGCTATAGCACTTGGGGTCGGTCGTTTTAAAACTTAGAATCAGACATAACTCTTGCCCTGTGGCACTTAACTGAACGAATTTCGGATTCTTACTAGGAATCGGGTTCTGTACACGAATCAATCAAAAAACCTGCCAAAAGAAAGGTTTTCTAAAAAATTACCGTTTTCAGCACTTGGCTTCGGTCGCTATAGCACTTGGGGTCAGTCATAACTCTTGCCCTATGGCACTAAAATGAACTAAATTTTGGATTCTTACTAAGAACCGGGTTCTGTACACGAAACTATCAAAAAATTTGCCAAAAGAAGAATTTTCTATAAAATAATGGTTTTCATTACTTGGGGTCGGTCATTTTAACACTTGGGGTCGGTCATAACTCTTGCATTATGGCTCGTAAATGAACGAAATATTGATTCTTACTAAGAGTCGTAATGTGTACACAAATCAATCAACAAATCTAGCACTTGGGGTCGTAATGTGTAGACGAATCAATCAAAAAATCTGCCAAAAGAAGGGTTTTCTTAAAAAATTACCGTTTTCATCACTTGGCTTCGATCGCTATAGCACTTGGGGTCGTTCATAACTCTTGCCCTATGGCACTAAAATGAACGAAATTTTGGATTCTTACTAAAAATCGGGTTCTGTACACGAATCAATCAAAAAATCTGCCAAAAGAAAAATTTTCTATGAAATAATGGTTTTCATTACTTGGGGTCGGTCATTTTTACCTTAGGGGCGGTCATAACTCTTGCCCAATTGCTCTAAAATGAACAAAATTTTAAATTCTTACGAAGAGTCGTAATGTGTACACGAATTAATCAAAAAATCTAGCACTTGGGGTCGGTCATAACTCTTGCCCTATTGCTCTTTAATGAACGAAATTTTGGATTCTTACTAAGAGTCGTAATGTGTACACGAATCAATCAAAAAATCTGCCAAAAGAAAAGTTTTCTTAAAAATCACCTTTTTCAGCACTTGGGCTCGGTCGCTATAGCACTTGGGGTCGGTCATAACTCTTGCCCTATGTCACTAAACTGACAGAAAATTTAGATTCTTACTAAGATAAGTAATCTGTACACAAATCAATCAAAAAATCTGCCAAAAGAAGATTTTTCTAAAAAATTATCGTGATCAGCACATGGGTTCGGTCGCTATAGCACTTGGGGTTGGTCGTTTTAAAACTTGGGGTCGGACATTTCTCTTTCCCTATGGCACTACTGACGGAAATTTTGGATTCTTACCATGAATCGGGTTCTTTACACGAATCAATCAAAAAATCTGCCAAAAGAAGAATTTTCTATAAAATAATGGTTTTTATTACATGGGGTTGGTCATAACTCTTGCCCAATTGCTCTAAAATGAACGAAATTTTGGATTCTTAATAAAAGTCGCAATGTGTACACGAATCAATCAAAAAATCTGCCAAAAGAAAAGTTTTCTAAAAAATCACCGTTTTCTGCACTTGGCTTCGGTCGCTATAGCACTTGGGGTCAGTCATAACTCTTGCCCTATGGCACTAAAATGAACGAAATTTTGGATTCTTACTATGAACCGTGTTCTGTACACGAAACTATCAAAAAATCTGCGAAAAGAAGAATTTTCTATAAAATTATGGTTTTCATTACTTGGGGTCGGTCATTTTAACACTTGGGGTCCGTCATAACTCTTGCATTATGGCTCTAAAATGAACGAAATATTGATTCTTACTAAGAGTCGTAATGTGTACACGAATCAATCAAAAAATCTGCCAAAGGAAAAGTTTTCTAAAAAATCACCGTTTTTAGCACTTGGGTTCGGTCGCTATAGCACTTGGGGTCGGTCATTACTCTTGCCCTATGGCACTTAACTGACCGAAATTTTAGATTCTTACTAAGATTAGTAATCTGTACACAAATCAATCAAAAAATCTGCCAAAAGAAGATATTCCTAAAAAATTATCGTGTTCAGCGCTTTGGTTCGGTCGCTATAGCACTTGGGGTAGGTCATTTTAAAATTTGGGGTCAGATATAACTCTTGCCCTATGGCACTAAACTGAACGAAATTTTGGATTCTTACTAAGAATCGGGTTCTGTACACGAATCATTCAAAAAAATCTGCCAAAAGAAGAATTTTCTATAAAATAATGGTTTTCATTACTTGGTGTCGGTCATAACTCTTGCATTATGGCTCTTAAATGAACGAAATATTGATTCTTACTAAGAGTCGTAATGTGTACACGAATCAATCAAAAAATCTGCGAAAAGAAAAGTTTTCTAAAAAATCACCGTTTTCAGCACTTGGGTTCGGTCGCTATAGCACTTGGGGTCGGTCATAACTCTTGCCCTATGGCACTAAACTGACCGAAATTTTAGATTCTTACTAAGATTAGTAATCTGTACACAAATCATTAAAAAAATCTGCCAAAAGAAGATTTTTCTAAAAAAATATCGTGTTCAGCACTTGGGTTCGGTCGCTATAGCACTAGGCGTCGGTCATAACTCTTGCCCTATGGCGCTAAAACGACCGAAATTTTGGATTCTTACTAAGAATCGGGTTCTGTACACGAATCAATCAAAAAATCTGCCAAAAGAAAGGTTTTCTAAAAAATTACCGTTTTCAGCACTTGGCTTCGGTCGCTATAGCACTTGGGGTCGTTCATAACTCTTGCTCTATGGCACTAAAATGAACGAAATTTTGGATTCTTACTAAGAACCGGGTTCTGTACACGAATCAATCAAAAAATCTGCCAAAAGAAGAATTTTCTATAAAATAATGGTTTTCATTACTTGGGGTCGGTTATAACTCTTGCCCTATTTCTCTTAAATGAACGAAATTTTGGATTCTTACTAAGAGTCGTAATGTGTACACGAATCAATCAAAAAATCTGCCAAAAGAAAAGTTTTCTTAAAAATCACCATTTTCAGCACTTGGGCTCGGTCGCTATAGCACTTGGGGTCTGTCATAACTCTTGCCCTATGGCACTAAACTGACAGAAATTTTAGATTCTTACTAAGATAAGTAATCTGTACACAAATCAACAAGAAGAATTTTCTATAAAATAATGGTTTTCATTACTTGGGTTCGGTCATTTTAACACTTGGGGTCCGTCATAACTCTTGCCCTATGGCTCTAAAATGAACGAAATATTGATTCTTACTAAGAATCGTAATGTGTACACGAATCAATCAAAAAATCTGCCAAAAGAAAGGTTTTCTAAAAAAAATACCGTTTTCAGCACTTGGCTTCGGTCGCTATAGCACTTAAGGTCGGTCATAACTCTTGCCCTATGGCGCTAAAACGACCGAAATTTTGGATTCTTACTAAGAATCGGGTTCTGTACACGAACCAAGCAAAAAATCTGCCAAATGAAAGGTTTTCTAAAAAATTACCGTTTTCAGCACTTGGCTTCGGTCGCTATAGCACTTGGGGTCGGTCATAACTCTTGCCCTATGGCACTAAAATGAACGAAATTTTGGATTCTTACCAAGAATCGGGTTCTGTACACGAATCAATCAAAAAATCTGCCAAAAGAAGAATTTTCTATAAAATAATGGTTTTTATTACTTGGGGTTGGTCATAACTCTTGCCCTATTGCTCTAAAATGAACGAAATTTTGGATTCTTACTAAGAGTCGCAATGTGTACACGAATCAATCAAAAAATCTGGCAAAAAAAAGTTTTTATAAAAATCAACGTTTTCAGCACTTGGGTTCCGTCGCTATAGCACTTCGGGTCGGTCATAACTCTTGCCCTATGGCACTAAACTGACCGAAATTTTAGATTCTTACTAAGATTAGTAATCTGTACACAAATCATTAAAAAAATCTGCCAAACGAAGATTTTCCTAAAAAATCATCGTGTTCAGCACTTGGGTTCGGTCGCTATAGCACTTGGGGTCGGTCGTTTTAAAACTTGGAATCAGACATAACTCTTGCCCTGTGGCACTAAACTGAACGAATTTTGGATTCTTACTAAGAATCAGGTTCTGTACACGAATCAATCAAAAAATCTGCCAAAAGAAAGGTTTTCTAAAAAATTACCGTTTTCAGCTTAGCTTCGGTCGCTATAGCACTTGGGGTCAGTCATAACTCTTGCCCTATGGCACTAAAATGAACGAAATTTTGGATTCTTACTAAGAACCGGGTTCTGTACACGAATCAATCAAAAAATCTGCCAATAGAAGAATTTTCTATAAAATAATGGTTTTCATTACTTGGGGTCGGTCATAACTCTTGCCCTATTGCTCTAAAATGTACGATATTTTGGATTCTTACTAAAAGTCGTAATGTGTAGACGAATCAATCAAAAAATCTGCCAAAAGAAAGGTTTTCTAAAAAATTACAGTTTTCAACACTTGGCTTCGGTCGCTATAGCACTTGGGGTCGTTCATAACTCTTGCCTTATGGCACTAAAATGAACGAAATTTTGGATTCTTACTAAGAACCGGGTTCTGTACACGAATCAATCAAAAAATCTGCCAAAAGAAGAATTTTCTATGATATAATGGTTTTCATTACTTGGGGTCGGTCATTTTAACACTTGGGATCGGTCATAACTCTTGCCCAATTGCTCTAAAATGAACAAAATTTTAAATTCTTCCGAAGAGTCGTAATGTGTACACGAATTAATCAAAAAATCTAGCACTTGGGGTCGGTCATAACTCTTGCCCTATGGCACTAAACTGACCGAAATTTTGGATTCTTACTAAGAATCGGGTTCTGTACACGAATCAATCAAAAAATCTGCCAAAAGAAGAATTTTCTATAAAATAATGGTTTTCATTACTTGGGGTCGGTCATATCTCTTGCCCTATGGCTCTTAAATGAACGAAATTTTAATTCTTACTAAGAGTCGTAATGTGTAAACGAATCAATCAAAAAATCTGCCAAAAGAAAAGTTTTCTAAAAAATCACCGTTTTCAGCACTTGTGTTCGGTCGCTATAGCACTTGGGGTCGGTCATAACTCTTGCCCTATGGCACTTAACTGACAGAAATTTTAGATTCTTACTAAGATAGGTATTCTGTACACAAATCAATCAAAAAATCTGTCAAAAGAAGATTTTTCTAAAAAATTATCGTGATCAGCACTTGGGTTCGGTCGGTATAGAACTTGGGGTCGGTCGTTTTAAAACTTGGGGTCGGACATAACTCTTTCCCTATGGCACTACTGACGGAAATTTTGGATTCTTACCAAGAATCGGATTCTGTACACGAATCAATCAAAAAATCTGCCAAAAGAAGAATTTTCTATAAAATAATGGTTTTTATTACTTGGGGTTGGTCATAACTCTTGTCCTATTGCTCTAAAATGAACGAAATTTTGGATTCTTACTAAGAGTCGTAATGTGTACACGAATCAATCAAAAAATCTGCCAAAAGAAAAGTTTTCTAAAAAATCACCGTTTTCAGCACTTGTGTTCGGTCGCTATAGCACTTGGGGTCGGTCATAACTCTTGCCCTATGGCACTTAACTGACAGAAATTTTAGATTCTTACTAAGATAGGTATTCTGTACACAAATCAATCAAAAAATCTGCCAAAAGAAGATTTTTCTAAAAAATTATCGTGATCAGCACTTGGGTTCGGTCGGTATAGAACTTGGGGTCGGTCGTTTTAAAACTTGGGGTCGGACATAACTCTTTCCCTATGGCACTACTGACGGAAATTTTGGATTCTTACCAAGAATCGGTTTCTGTACACGAATCAATCAAAAAATCTGCCAAAAGAAGAATTTTCTATAAAATAATGGTTTTTATTACTTGGGGTCGGTCATAACTCTTGCCCTATGGCACTAAAATGACCGAAATTATGGTCTCTTACTAAGAATCGGGTTCTGTACACGAATCAATCAAAAAATCTGCCGAAAGAAGAATTTTCTATAAAATAATAGTTTTTATTACTTTGGGTAGGTTATAACTCTTGCCCTATGGCTCTAAAATGAACGAAATTTTGATTCTTACTAAGAGTCGTAATGTGTAAACGAATCAATCAAAAAATCTGCCAAAAGAAAAGTTTTCTTAAAAAATCACCGTTTTCAGCACTTGGGTTCGGTCGCTATAGCACTTGGGGTCGGTCATAACACTTGCCCTATGGCACTAAACTGACCAAAATTTTTGATTCTTACTAAGATTAGTAATCTGTACACAAATCAATCAAAAAATCTGCCAGAAGAAGATTTTTCTTAAAAAATATCGTATTCAGCACTTGGGTTCGGTCGCTATAGCACTTTGGGTCGGTCGTTTTAAAACTTGGGGTCGGACATAACTCTTGCCCTATGGCACTAAAATGACCGAAATTTTGGATTCTTACTAAGAATCGGGTTCTGTGTTCTGTGGTTCTGTTTCATTAATTGGGGTCGGTCATCTTAACACTTGGGGTCGGTTATTACTCTTGCCCTATTGCTCTTAAATGAACGAAATTTTGGATTCTTACTAAGAGTCGTAATGTGTACACGAATCAATCAAAAAATTTACCAAAAGAAAAGTTTTCTAAAAAATCACAGTTTTCAGCACTTGGGTTCGGTCGCTATAGCACTTGGGGTCGGTCATAACTCTTGCCCTATGGCACTAAACTGACCGAAATTTTGGATTCTTACTTAGAATCGGGTTTTGTACACGAATCAATCAAAAAATCTGCCAACAGAAGATTTTTTTTTTAAATTATCGTTTTTATTACTCTGAATCGGTCGTTTGAACGAAATGTTGGACTCTTACTAAGAGTCGTAATACGAAAAGAAGAATTTTCTATAAATAATGTTTTTCTTTTCTTGGGGTCGGTCATTTTAACACTTGTGGTCGGTCATAATTCTTGCCCTATTGCTTTAAAATGAACGAAATTTTGATTCTTAGAGTCGTAATGTGTAAAAGAATCAATCAAAAAATCTGCCAAAAGAAAGGTTTTCTAAAAGATTACCGTTTTCAGCACTTGGGTTCGGTCGCTATAACACTTGTGGTCGGTCATAACTCTTGCCCTTAGGCATTATACTGACAAAAATTATGGATTCTTACTAAGATTAGTAATCTGTGCACAAATCAATCAAAAAATCTGTCATAAGAAGATTTTTCTAAAAATTCACCGTTTTCAGCACTTGGGTTCGGTCGTTACAGCACTTGGGGTCGGTCATTACTCTTGCCCTATGGCACTAAACTGACCGAAATTTTAGATTCTTACTAAGATTCGAAATCTGTGCACAAATCAATCAAATAATCTGTCAAAAGAAGATTTTTCTAAAAAAATATCGTGTTCAGCACATCGGTTCGGTCGCTATAGCACTTGGGGTTGGTCGTTTTAAAACTTGGGGTCCGACATTACTCTTGCCCTATGGCACTAAACTGACTGAAATTTTGGATTCTTTCCATGAATCGGGTTCTTTACACGAATCAATCAAAAAATCTGCCAAAAGAAGAATTTTCTATAAAATAATGGTTTTCATTACTTGGGGTCGGTCATAACTCTTGCCCTATTGCTCTTAAATGAACGATATTTTGGGTTCTTACTAAGAGTCGTAATGTGTACACGAATCTATCAAAAAATCTTGCCAAATGAAAAGTGTTCTAAATAAACACCGTTTTCACTTGGGTTCGGTCGCTATAGCTCTTGGGGTCGGTCATTACTTGTGCCCTATGGCACTAAACTGACCGAAATTTTAGATTCTTACTAAGATTAGTAATCTGTACACAAATCAATCAAAGTAAGTAATCTGTACACAAATCTGCCAAAAGAAGATTTTTCTAATAAATTATTGTGTTCAGCACTTGGGTTCGGTCGCTATAGCATTTGGGGTCGGTCATTACTTGTGCCCTATGGCACTAAACTGACCGAAATTTTAGATTCTTACTAAGATTAGTAATCTGTACACAAATCAATCAAAGTAAGTAATCTGTACACAAATCTGCCAAAAGAAGATTTTTCTAATAAATTATTGTGTTCAGCACTTGGGTTCGGTCGCTATAGCATTTGGGGTCGGTCATTACTTGTGCCCTATGGCACTAAACTGACCGAAATTTTAGATTCTTACTAAGATTAGTAATCTGTACACAAATCAATCAAAGTAAGTAATCTGTACACAAATCTGCCAAAAGAAGATTTTTCTTATAAATTATTGTGTTCAGCACTTGGGTTCGGTCGCTATAGCACTTGGGGTCGTCCGTTTTAAAACTTGGGGTCGGACATAACTCTTGCCCTATGGCACTTAACTGACCGATATTTTGGATTCTTACTAAGAATCGGGTTCTGTACACGAATCGATCAAAAAATCTTCAAAAAGAAGCATTTTCTATGAAATAATGTTTTTCATTACTTGGGGTTGGTCATTTTAACACTTGTGGTCGGTCATAACTTTTGTTCTATTGCTCTAAAATGAACGAAATTTTGATTATTACTAAGATCGTAATGTGTACACGAATCAATCAAAAAATCTGCCAAAAGAAAGGTTTTCTAAAAAATTACCGTTTTCAGCACTTGGGGTCGGTTGTTTTAAAACTTGGTGTCGGACATAACTCTTGCCCTATGGCACTAAAATGAACGAAATTTTGGATTCTTTCTAAGAGTCGTAATGTGTACACGAATCAATCAAAAAATCTGCCAACAGAAGATTTTTCTATAAAATTATCGTGTTCAGAACTTGGGTTCGGTCGCTATAGCACTTGGGGTCGGTCGTTTTAAAACTTGGGGTCGGACATAACTCTTGCCCTATGGCACTAAACTAACCGAAATTTTGGATTCTTACTTAGAATCTGCTTCTGTACACGAATCAATCAAAAAATCTGCCAACAAATTTACAACTTATTTGTGTAATTTTTTCATATTTTTAGCTCATATTTTTTGATCATACAATATTGCATGTTGTAAATTGCACTTTCATGTTATATCAGAAAATGGGTTTAATGGGTAATACCAACGCAATTTTTAATTTTTTCGTAATTTTATAAGAATTTCATGAAAGTGATTTTTTTATAATGTAAATGTCTAATGGTGTTGGTTAACATGTATAAAAGAAAACCTGCTTTGAAGACGTGCAAGCAAGGCGTTCAATATGCTAGCTTTTTAATTATTATATTTTGGGAAATAAAAGATACTTAAAATTTTTTAAAAGTTGTTTTATTTATTGTTCTAGATAAAAAATTAAGTGTTAGATTTCTTGCCAATACGTTAAATAAAATGACTGTGTTTATTTATTTTTTTGAAAATTTTGTTTTATTTAAAAATATTAAAAACTAGCTGGTTCCCGGCATGCGTTGCTATGCCATTTAATAAATAAACTAGCTGGGCCCATTGCAAAAGCAATAAACGGGTTTAAACACTATGCGATTTGATGTGTGAACGTGGATGAAGCGAGGAGGAGTGTGTGTTAAATTAAATATAAATCGGTTAAATATCAAATTTTCATTGCAATCGGTTAATTGGTTTAGCAATGCGTAATTTCATGATACCAGAGCTCACTGTTGTACACAAAAACCATTGCCGGCCTGCGCACATCAAATCCCCAAACGCAAACGGATGAACGGTTTAGCAATGCATAATCTTATGATGCCCAAGCTCACTATTTTATACAGAAAGAATCGAAGGGATGCAGCAATCAAATCCCCAAAGTTTCATCGCAATCGGATGAACGGTTTAGCAATGCATATTTTCATGATGCCAGAGCTCACTATTTTATACAGAAAGAATTGAGGCGATGCGCACATGAAATCCCCAAAGTTTCATCGCGATCGAAGACAAAATAACACAGAACGTGAAAATAAATTAAAAAAAGTGTGCTTTAGACCACACGACTGAAGTAAAACTTCACTTACTTATGCCAGATACCCGTTATATATAATGTTAAATAGTGCAGGCGCTTGCATTATAATTTAGTTTCCGGGGACTTGGGATGTAACCATTACAGTTTAGTTGACCCTGAGGTTAAAGTGCAGTTGCAACGCATGCCGGGTACACGTAGTATATAATGTTACATAGTGCAGGCGCTTGCATTATAATGTAGTTTCCCGGGACTTGGTAGGGAACCATTACGGTTTAGTTGACCCCGAAGTTAAAGTGGCCTCGCAACGCATGCCGGGTACCCGTTGTACATAATTTTATAAAGTGCATAATTTTATAATGTTGTTTCCCGGGACTTGGTAGGGAACCATTACGGTTTAGTTGACCCCGAAGTTAAAGTGGCCTCGCAACGCATGCCGGGTACCCGCTGTATATAATTAATTTATTTACGCACAAATAGTCCATTAACAATAACAATCGGTTGCACGGTTTAGCAGTGCAAAATTTCATTATGCCGGAGCTCACTATTGTAGTTGTATTGTATTTCATTTTGCAAGTGTAAGTACTAAGTAGGTACTTTGTTGTAATATTTCACCAAAACGACGCCATTATGCTGTTGAGCATAAAATAATTTTCACTATAAATAAATTCATTCAATATCATGTTTTGATTTTTAAATGAAAAAGTCCCTGCAAGTAAGTACCTACCTAGAACACGCGTAATTATTTTTTTTATTTAACAATGTCCAAATAGAACACACTTAAAAATAAAAAAAATAATTAATAAAAAAAAGTTGACAATTCTTTAAATTTTTCTAGTAAATTTTCAGTTCTATAAAGTTCCGTTCGAGTTCTGTAATTATTTCAGTTTTGTGATGTAACTGGTCTGTAATGATAAAACAATAGAATTTGAGTAGAACCATCACAGAACGTGAAAATTAACTTAAAAAAAGTTCAATTATTCTGTATCATCGAAACAACCTTACCGTAGTATTTATTGCATTAAAACCTAATTCGTTGTGTAGGTACCCATTCAGGTAGGTACCTGCGCATTTCCTTAGATTCCGGCAATCTTAGCTTTTTTCATCATATTTGCAATACTACCGAAATAAGTAGGTACCTACCCCGAATGAAAAACGTGTTAATTTGAACTGGCCAGGAATATTTAAACTTCCGATGGAATCTGTGAGCGCGTATTTTGATGATTTTTTTTCGGAAAATTTCGAGTTTTGTCAGCATCTCCTGACGTATTTTATATGAGAATCATATGTTATATTGGTGTTAAAAGTTGCGGAATCTATCCGGCTATCGTATTTTCAAAAAACATCTAGCCCGGAATCGGTTTTTCGGCGGTAATGTCGTTTTCCGAAAAACAACGACCGAAACCGCCGAGAGTTCCGTTTTGTTAGGCTAAAAATTTGACGTCTACGATCCCTGACCTGACTCAATATTCCTAGCATTTTCGTTTGCATTGAAACTGATGGCCAAAATGACATCTTTTTTTTTGGAAACGCGAACCTGTCGGCGGGAAATGTAACCTGGCCGAATTGAGTGTGATTTTACTATTGGTTCTAGTTTTCGCCGTTGATTCGCGTTAGTTTTTCTGTGAATAAGGCGCTAATTTTGTCGACAAAAAAAAACTCCGCAAAATCAAAGTACTGAAACGTGCACTGAATTTGCTTCGACCGAAAGTGAACCTTGAGGTGGTTGAAACGTAAAGGGCAGAGTGGTCGTTTTTCGCATCAAGGAAAAAGTGCGCGGTCGATAAACTGCGTATTAATATATATACTAGGTTTTGCCCGTTGCAGAAGCAACTAACGGGTTAAAACACTATGCGATTTGACGTGTGAACGTGGATGAAGCGAGGAGGAGTGTGTGTTAAATTAAATATATGAAGAAACCTGAGGTTACAGTGACTTTGAAACGCATGCCGGGTACCCGATGTATATAATGTTATAATATAGTGCAGGCATTTGCAAGGCGCTTGCATAATAATGTAGTTTCCCTGAACTTGGAATGGAACCATTACAGTTAAGTTGAACCCGAAGTTACAGTGATGTTGCAACGCATGCCGGGTACCTTTTGTATATAATGTTATAATATAAAGCAGGCGTTTGCAAGGCGCTTGTATTATAATGTAGTGTCCAGGAACTTGGAATGGAACCATTACAGTTATGTTGAACCCGAGGTTACAGTGATGTTGCAACGCATGCCGGGTACCCTTTGTATATAATGTTATAATATAAAGCAGGCGTTTGCAAGGCGCTTGTATTATAATGTAGTTTCCAGGAACTTGGAATGGAACCATTACAGTTAAGTTGACCCCGAGGTTACAGTGATCTTGCAACGCATGCCGGGTACCCGTTGTATATAATGTTATAATATATTGCAGGCGTTTGCAAGGCGCTTGCATTATAATGTAGTTTCCCGGAACTTGGAATGGAACCATTACAGTTAAGTTGACCCTGATATTACAGTGATGTTGCAACGCATGCCGGGTACCCGTTGTATATAATTTTATAATACAGTGCATGCGTTTGCAAGGCGCTTGAATTATAATGCAGTTTCCCGGAACTTGGAATGGAACCATTACAGTTAAGTTGACCCCGAGGTTACAGTGATGTTGCAACGCATGCCGGGTACCCGTTGTATATAATGTTATGTAGAAATACAAATCCCCAAAGTTGACCTTTATTGGTTAACCAACACCTCTGCAATAGGTCACCCCAAGTGGTTCGCTACGTTTGGTGATTTAGTAGGGGCGCCCGGGTTCATGGGGTGAGGTCTGTCTAGGTCTTGGAGGCGGATGCCCAGGACACACTGAACCCCAGATTCCTACCCACCCCTTAAACCCTTTTCCTTCCCAGAACTCTCATCTCCTTCTTTCCTAAAAAAATCCTCCACACAGTATCCCCAAAGATGACATAGGACCTGAGGGAAATTGTTTTCCCCACGGCCTCCTGTGTGGAGCTCATGTAAAAAAAAATAATTAAATGCATATAAATTCACCTTTCCCAAAAAGCCAGAAATAATTGAAAAAAACATGTTCTTAATATATTTTCCCTTGCTTAGTTCTGCACTCCTGGTATTCATCCTTTTAAAATTTTGTTTTATTCGAGTAAAAAAAAGAACAGAAAAAATATTCTTTCATGGCGTACTCTACTCCCCCCCCTTCCTCCATCCCGCAAAACCCCCTCCCGGGTTCCCCTCCCCCTTCCCAGGTTACCCTCCCCCCTCCCTGGTTTTCCTCCCCCCTCTTTTTTAACCAACACCTCTGCCCTAGGTCACCCTATGTGATTCGCTACGCTTAGTGATTTAGCAGGGGTGCCCGGGTTCATGGGATGAGGTGTGTCTAGGTCTGATGATCAGGACACACTGAACCCCAGATTCCTACCCACCCCTTAAACCCTTTTCCTTCCCAGAACTCTTCTCTACTTCGTTTCCCTAAAAGACGAAGCGAGCAGGAGTGTGTGTTAAATTAAATATATGAAGAAAAAACGATGTCTGAATGCGGATGAAGCGAGGAATGAGCGCCTACAAAGGGAACAGGTAGTCGATCGCTCCCCCAAAGTTTCGTCGCAATCGGATGAACGGTTTAGCAGTGCATAATTTCATGATACCAGAGCTCACTATTTGTAGTTGTATTGTAAGTACTGAGTAGGTACTTTGTTGTAATATTTCACCAAAACGACGCCATTATGTTGTTGAGCATAAAATAATTTTATAAAAACTTCTTTTCATCACAAATAATTTTATTCGATATCATGTTTTATTTTTAAAGGAAAAAAGTCCCTGCAAGAAAGTACCTACCTAGAACAGCGTAATATATATATTTTTTGTTATTTCACAATATCCAAATAGAACCACGCTTTATTCATAAATAATCTACACATTTAAAAATAAATAACATAAAAATAATAAGGCTGGGTTGTTTAAAAAAAAGAATTGACAATTTTACAAATTTTTCTTGTCAATTTTCAGTTCTAGAGAGTTCTGTAATTATTTCAGTTGTGTGATGCGACTGGCCTATAATGATACAAAATAGAACTTGAATAGAACCAACACTGAACGTGAAAATTAACTTTAAAAAAAATTGAATTATTTAGTATCATCGAAACAACCTTACCTTACTTAGTATTGCATTAAAACCTAATCAATTGTGTATCTACGTATTCGGGTAGGTACCTGCGCGTTTCATATTTGCAATACTACCGAAATAAGTAGGTACCTACCCGGAATAAATAACGTGTTAATTTGAACTGGCCAGGAATATTTAAACTTCCGATGGAATCTCTAAGCACGTGTTTTGGTGATTTTTTTTTGGAAAAGTTCGGATTTTGGTAGCTTTTCCTGAAGTTTTTTACATGGTATGGGCATGTTATATCGGTGTTAAAAGTTGCGGAATTCTCTACTGCGTTAGATTTTTGAAAAACATCCAAGCCGGGATCGGTTTTGGGGCCACAATGCCGCGTACCGTAAAACCACTACCGAAAACTGTGAAAAGTCTGTTTTGTTAGGCTAAAAATTTGACGTCTGAGATCCCTGACCTGACTCAATATTCCTAGCATTTTCATTTGCATTGAAACTGATGGCCAAAATGACATCTTTTTTTTTGGAAACGCGAACCTGTCGGCGGGAAATGTAACCTGGCCGAATTGAGTGTGATTTTACTATTGGTTCTAGTTTTCGCCGTTGATTCGCGTTAGTTTTTCTGTGAATAAGGCGCTAATTTTGTCGACAAAAATAAACTCCGCAAAATCAAAATACTGAGGGTGCACTGAATTTGCTTGAACCGAAAGTGAACCTTGAGGTGGGTGAAACGTAAAGGGCGTACTGGTCGTTTTTGCGTCAACAAAAAAGTGCGCGGAAAAAGAGCTTTCCCAAAGTGAACACTAATATATATACTAGGTTTTGCCCGTTGCAGAAGCAACTGACGGGTTTAAACACTATGCGATTTGAACGTGGATGAAGCGAGGAAGAGTGTGTGTTAAATTAAATATATGAAGAAACCTGAGGTTACAGTGACCTTGCAACGCATGCCGGGTACCCGTTGTATATATAGTTATGTAGTGCAGCGCTTGCATTAAGATGTAATTTCCCAGGAATTGGAATGGAACCATTACAGTTAAGTTGACCCCGAGGTTACAGTGACCTTGCAACGCATGCCGAGTAACCGTTGTATATTATGTTATAAATTGCAGGCGCTTGCATTAAAATTTTATTTCCCGGGAATCGGGATGAAACCATTACAGTAAAGTTGACCCCTAGGTTACAGTGACCTTGCAACGCATACCGGGTACCCGTTGTATATAATGTTATATAGTGCAGGCGCTTGCTTTAAAATGTTATTTCCCGGGAATTGGGATGGAACCACTACAGTTAAGTTGACCCCGAGGTTACAGTGACCTTGCAACGCATGCCGTGTACCCGTTGTATATTATGTTATAAATTGCAGGCGCTTGCATTAAAATTTTATTTCCCGGGAATCGGGATGAAACCATTACAGTAAAGTTGACCCCTAGGTTACAGTGACCTTGCAACGCATGCCGGGTACCCGTTGTATATAATGTTAAATAGTGCAGGCGCTTGCATTATAATGTAGTTTCCGGGGACTTGGGATGGAACCATTAGAGTTTAGTTGACCCTGAGGTTAAAGTGGCCTTGCAACGCATGCCGGGTACCCGTAGTATATAATGTTACATATTGCAGGTGCTTGCATTATAATGTAGTTTCCTAGGACTTCGGATGGAAACATTACAGTTTTATTGACCCCGAGGTTAAAGCGGCCTCGCAACGCATGCCGGGTACCCGTTGTATATAATTTTGTAAAGTGCATAATTTTATAATGTTGTTTCCCGGGACTTGGTAGGGAACCATTACGGTTTAGTTGACCCCGAAGTTAAAGTGGCCTCGCAACGCATGCCGGGTACCCGCTGTATATAATTAATTTATTTACGCACAAATAGTCCATTAACAATAACAATCGGTTGCACGGTTTAGCAGTGCAAAATTTCATTATGCCGGAGCTCACTATTGTAGTTGTATTGTATTTCATTTTGCAAGTGTAAGTACTAAGTAGGTACTTTGTTGTAATATTTCACCAAAACGACGCCATTATGCTGTTGAGCATAAAATAATTTTCACTACAAATAAATTCATTCAATATCATGTTTTGATTTTTAAATGAAAAAAGTCCCCGCAAGTAAGTACCTACCTAGAACACGCGTAATGTATATATATATACAATGTTCAAATAGAACACACTTAAAAATAAAAAAAAATAATTAATAAAAAAAATTGACAATTCTTTAAATTTTTCTAGTAAATTTTCAGTTCTATAAAGTTCCGTTCGAGTTCTGTAATTATTTCAGTTTTGTGATGTAACTGGTCTGTAATGATAAAACAATAGAATTTGAGTAGAACCATCACAGAACGTGAAAATTAACTTAAAAAAAGTTCAATTATTCTGTATCATCGAAACAACCATACCTTAGTATTTATTGCATTAAAACCTAATTCGTTGTGTAGGTACCCATTCAGGTAGGTACCTGCGCATTTCCTTAGATTCCGGCAATCGTAGCTTTTTTCATCATATTTGCAATACTACCGAAATAAGTAGGTACCTACCCCGAATGAAAAACGTGTTAATTTGAACTGGCCAGCAAATATTTAAACTTCCGATGGAATCTGTGAGCGCGTATTTTGATGATTTTTTTCGGAAAATTTCGAGTTTTGTCAGCATCTCCTGACGTATTTTATATGAGAATCATATGTTTTATTGGTGTTAAAAGTTGCGGAATCTATCCGGCTATCGTATTTTCAAAAAACATCTAGCCCGGAATCGGTTTTTCGGCGGTAATGTCGTTTTCCGAAAAACAACGACCGAAACCGCCGAGAGTTCCGTTTTGTTAGGCTAAAACTTTGACATTTGAGATCTGCGTCAACGGTCCTAGCATTTTCCTTTGTGAAATTAAGGGGTTTTTTCGACATTTTTTTTTTTACCAACGCCATCTGTCGGCGGGAAATATGACCGAGCCGAATCGAGTGATTCGAGCAGAGCTTCTAGTTTTCGCCGCCGATTCGTATCGGAGAATAAACCCCTGTATATATTTTATTTTGTCATTAAAAATTTGCTTACAGTTTTCATTCCCAATTTGCTTCAACCGAAACTGAACCTTAAGGTGGGTGAAACGCAAAGGGCGTACTGGTCGTTTTTGCGCCGACAAAAAGGTGAGTGAGTTTTCCCAAAACTAAACATTAATATATATACTAGGTTTTGCCCGTTGCAGAAGCAACTGACGGGTTAAGACACTATGCGATTTGACGTGTGAACGTGGATGAAGCGAGGAGGAGTGTGTGTTAAATTAAATATATGAAGAAACCTGAGTTCACAGTGGCCTTGCAACGCATGCCGGGTACCCGTTGTATATAATGTTATGTAGTGCAGCGCTTGCATTAAAATGTAATTTCCCAGGAATTGGAATGGAACCATTACAGTTAAGTTGATCCCGAGGTTACAGTGACCTTGCAACGCATGCCGAGTAACCGTTGTTTATCATGTTATATATTGCAGGCACTTGCTTTAAAATATTATTTCCCGGGAATTGGGATGGAACCATTACAGTTAAGTTGACCCCGAGGTTACAGTGACCTTGCAACGCATGCCGTGTACCCGTTGTATATTATGTTATAAATTGCAGGCGCTTGCATTAAAATTTTATTTCCCGGGAATCGGGATGAAACCATTACAGTAAAGCTGACCCCTAAGTTAAAGTCTCCTTGCAACGCATACCGGGTACCCGTTGTATATAATTTTATATAGTGCAGGTGCTTGCATTATAATGTAGTTTCCCGGTACTTGGGATGGAACCATTATAATTAAGTTGACCCCGAGGTTACAGTGACCTTGCAACGCATGCCGGGTACCCGTTGTATATACTGTTATATAGTGCAGGCGCTTGCATTATAATGTAGTTTCCCAGGACTTCGGATGGAAACATTACAGTTTTATTGACCCCGAGGTTAAAGCGGCCTTGCAACGCATGCCGGGTACCCGTTGTATATAATTTTATAATGTTGTTTCCCGGGACTTGGTAGGGAACCATTACGGTTTAGTTGACCCCGAAGTTAAAGTGGCCTCGCAACGCATGCCGGGTACCCGCTGTATATAATTAATTTATTTACGCACAAATAGTCCATTAACAATAACAATCGGTTGCACGGTTTAGCAGTGCAAAATTTCATTATGCCGGAGCTCACTATTGTAGTTGTATTGTATTTCATTTTGCAAGTGTAAGTACTAAGTAGGTACTTTGTTGTAATATTTCACCAAAACGACGCCATCATGCTGTTGAGCATAAAATAATTTTCACTATAAATAAATTCATTCAATATCATGTTTTGATTTTTAAATGAAAAAAGTCCCTGGAAGTAAGTACCTACCTAGAACACGCGTAATTATTTTTTTATTTAACAATGTCCAAATAGAACACACTTATAAAAAAAAAATATAATTAATAAAAAAAAATTGTCAATTCTTAAAATTTTTCTAGTAAATTTTCAGTTCTAGAAAGTTCCGTTCGAGTTCTGTAATTATTTCAGGTTTGTGATGTAACTGGCCTATATTGAGAAAAAACAGAATTTCAGTAGAAGCAACTCAGAACGTGAAAATTAACTTAAAAAAAGTTTAATTATTCAGTATCATCGAAACAACCTTACCTTAGTATTTATTGCATTAAAACCTAATTCGTTGTGTAGGTACCCATTCAGGTAGGTACCTGCGCGTTTCCTTAGATTCCGGCAATATTTGCTTTTTTCATCATATTTGCAATACTACCGAAATAAGTAGGTACCTACCCCGAATGAATAGCGTGTTAATTTGAACTGGCCACCAATATTTAAACTTCCGATGGAATCTTTGAGCGCGTATTTTGATGATTATTTTTCGGAAAATTTCGAGTTTTGTCAGCATCTCCTGACTCTTTTTACATGGGATGGGCATGTTATATTGGTGTTAAAAGTTGCGGAATCTATCCGGCTATCGTATTTTCAAAAAACATCTAGCCCGGAATCGGTTTTTCGGCGGTAATGTCGTTTTCCGAAAAACAACGACCGAAACCGCCGAGAGTTCCGTTTTGTTAGGCTAAAAATTTGACATCTGAGATCCTGACCTATGTCAATAGTCCTATATAGCATTTTCCTTTGTGAAATTAGCGGGTTTTTTCGTCACTTTTTTTTTTCAAACGCCGTCTGTCGGCGGGAAATACAACCGAGCCGAATCGAGTGATTCGAGTAGAGCTTCTAGTTTTCGCCGCCGATTCGTATCGGAGAATAAATCCCTGTATATATTTCATTTTGTCGAAAAAAATTGACTTACAGTTTTCATTCGGAATTTGCTTCAACCGAAAGTGAACCTTGAGGTGGGTGAAACGCAAAGGGCGTACTGGTCGTTTTTGCGTCGACAAAAAGTGAGCTTTTCCCGACCTACCCCAAAACCAAGCATTAATATATATACTAGGTTTTGCCCGTTGCAGAAGCAACTAACGTGTTAAGACACTATGCGATTTGACGTGTGAACGTTGATGAAGCGAGGAGGAGTGTGTGTTAAATTAAATATATGAAGAAAACTGAGGTTACAGTGACCTTGCAACGCATGCCGGGTACCCGTTGTATATAATGTTATAATATAGTGCAGGCATTTGCAAGGCGCTTGCATAATAATGTAGTTTTCCTGAACTTGGAATGGAACCATTACAGTTAAGTTGACCCCGAGGTTACAGTGATGTTGCAACGCATGCCGGGTACCCTTTGTATATAATGTTATAATATAAAGCAGGCGTTTGCAAGGCGCTTGTATTATAATGTAGTTTCCAGGAACTTGGAATGGAACCATTACAGTTAAGTTGACCCCGAGGTTACAGTGATCTTGCAACGCATGCCGAGTAACCGTTGTATATTATGTTATAAATTGCAGGCGCTTGCATTAAAATTTTATTTCCCGGGAATCGGGATGAAACCATTACAGTAAAGTTGACCCCTAGGTTACAGTGACCTTGCAACGCATACCGGGTACCCGTTGTATATAATGTTATATAGTGCAGGCGCTTGCTTTAAAATGTTATTTCCCGGGAATTGGGATGGAACCATTACAGTTAAGTTGACCCCGAGGTTACAGTGACCTTGCAACGCATGCCGTGTACCCGTTGTATATTATGTTATAAATTGCAGGCGCTTGCATTAAAATTTTATTTCCTGGGAATTGGGATGAAACCATTACAGTAAAGTTGACCCCTAGGTTACAGTGACCTTGCAACGCATGCCGGGTACCCGTTGTATATAATGTTAAATAGTGCAGGCGCTTGCATTATAATGTAGTTTCCGGGGACTTGGGATGGAACCATTAGAGTTTAGTTGACCCTGAGGTTAAAGTGGCCTTGCAACGCATGCCGGGTACCCGTAGTATATAATGTTACATAGTGCAGGCGCTTGCATTATAATGTAGTTTCCCAGGACTTCGGATGGAAACATTACAGTTTTATTGACCCCGAGGTTAAAGCGGCCTTGCAACGCATGCCGGGTACCCGTTGTATATAATTTTATAAAGTGCATAATTTTATAATGTTGTTTCCCGGGACTTGGTAGGGAACCATTACGGTTTAGTTGACCCCGAAGTTAAAGTGGCTTCGCAACGCATGCCGGGTACCGCAGTTTAGCAGTGCAAAATTTCATTATGCCGGAGCTCACTATTGTAGTTGTATTGTATTTCATTTTGCAAGTGTAAGTACTAAGTAGGTACTTTGTTGTAATATTTCACCAAAACGACGCCATTATGCTGTTGAGCATAAAATAATTTTCACTACAAATAAATTCATTCAATATCATGTTTTGATTTTTAAATGAAAAAAGTCCCCGCAAGTAAGTACCTACCTAGAACACGCGTAATGTATATATATATATATATATACAATGTTCAAATAGAACACACTTAAAAGTAAAAAAAATAATTAATAAAAAAATTGACAATTCTTTAAATTTTTCTAGTAAATTTTCAGTTCTATAAAGTTCCGTTCGAGTTCTGTAATTATTTCAGTTTTGTGATGTAACTGGTCTGTAATGATAAAACAATAGAATTTGAGTAGAACCATCACAGAACGTGAAAATTAACTTTAAAAAAGTTCAATTATTCTGTATCATCGAAACAACCTTACCTTAGTATTTATTGCATTAAAACCTAATTCGTTGTGTAGGTACCCATTCAGGTAGGTACCTGCGCATTTCCTTAGATTCCGGCAATCTTAGCTTTTTTCATCATATTTGCAATACTACCGAAATAAGTAGGTACCTACCCCGAATGAAAAACGTGTTAATTTGACTGGCCAGCAAATATTTAAACTTCCGATGGAATCTGTGAGCGCGTATTTTGATGATTTTTTTTCGGAAAATTTCGAGTTTTGTCAGCATCTCCTGACGTATTTTATATGAGAATCATATGTTTTATTGGTGGTAAAAGTTGCGGAATCTATCCGGCTATCGTATTTTCAAAAAACATCTAGCCCGGAATCGGTTTTTCGGCGGTAATGTCGTTTTCCGAAAAACAACGACCGAAACCGCCGAGAGTTCCGTTTTGTTAGGCTAAAAATTTGACATCTGAGATCCTGACCTATGTCAATAGTCCTATATAGCATTTTCCTTTGTGAAATTAGCGGGTTTTTTCCTAAATTTTTTTTTTCAAACGCCGTCTGTCGGCGGGAAATATAATCGAGTGATTCGAGTAGAGCTTCTAGTTTTCGCCGCCGATTCGTATCGGAGAATAAATCCCTGTATATATTTCATTTTGTCGGAAAAAAATTACCCCCAGTTTCCATTCGGAATTTGCTTCAACCGAAAGTGAACCTTGAGGTGGGTGAAACGCAAAGGGCGTACTGGTCGTTTTTGCGTCGACGAAAAAGTGAGCTTTTCCCGACCTACCCCAAAACCAAGCATTAATATATACTAGCTGGGCCCGTTGCAGAAGCAACTAACGGGTTAAAACACTATGCGATTTGACGTGTGAACGTGGATGAAGCAAGGAGGAGTGTGTGTTAAATAAATATATGAAGAAACCTGAGGTTACAGTGACCTTGCAACGCATGCCGGGTACCCGTTGTTTATAATGTTATAATATAGTGCAGGCATTTGCAAGGCGCTTGCATAATAATGTAGTTTCCCTGAACTTGGAATGGAACCATTACAGTTATGTTGACCCCAAGGTTACAGTGATGTCGCAACGCATGCCGGGTACCCTTTGTATATAATGTTTTAATATAAATCAGGCGTTTGCAAGGCGCTTGTATTATAATGTAGTTTCCCGGAACTTGGAATGTAACCATTACAGTTAAATTGACCCCGAGGTTACAGTGATCTTGCAACGCATGCCGGGTACCCGTTGTATATAATATTATAATAAAGTGCAGGCGTTTGCAAGGCGCTTGCATTATAATGTAGTTTATTGGAACTTGGAATGGAACCATTACAGTTAAGTTGACCCCGAGGTTACAGTGATCTTGCAACGCATGCCGGGTACCCTTTGTATATAATGTTATAATATAAAGCAGGCGTTTGTAAGGCGCTTGCATTATAATGTAGTTTCCCGGAACTTGGAATGGAACCATTACAGTTAAGTTGACCCCGAGATTACAGTGATGTTGCAACGCATGCCGGGTACCCGTTGTATATAATGTAATATAGAAATACAAATCCCCAAAGTTGTCCTTTATTGGATAACCAACACGTCTGCCATAGGTCACCTCAAGTGGTTCGCTAGGTTTGGTGATATAGTAGGGGTGCCCGGGTTCATGGGGTTAGGTCTGTCTAGGTCTTAGAGGCGGATGACCAGGACACACTGAACCCCAGATTCCTACCCACCCCTTAAACCCTTTTCCTTCCCAGAACTCTCATCTCCTTCCTTTCCTAAAAAAAATCCTCCACACAGCATCCCCAAAGAAGACATAGGCCCTGAGGGAAATTATTTTCCCCACGGCCTCCTGTGTGGAGCTCATGTAAAAAAAAAATAATTAAATGCATATAAATTCACCTTTCCTGTCTATGTCAGTCTTAAATGATGACCTACATAGTACCCTTGGATGGTGAAAGCCAGAAATAATTGAAAAAAAAACATGTTCTTAATATTTTTTCCCTTGCTTAGTTCTGCACTCCTGGTATTTATCCTTTTTTACATGAGCTCCACACAGAAGACCCCGAGGAAAATAATTTCCCTCAGGGTAATCTCATCTTTGTAGATATTGGGTTGAGGGTTTTTTAAGGCAAAGAAGGCGAGGAGAGCAACGCTCAGTGGTTAAACATACGTATGTATAAGGCCACCCGCAGGGCCTAGCAGCTGAAACCTGTCAAACAGAAGTATCTAGTCGCCATCGGAGGCATGCACACATCAAATTCCCAAAGTTTCATCGCAATCGGATGAACGGTTTAGCAATGCATAATTTCATGATGCCAGAGCTCACCATTTTATACATTAAGAATCGAAGGTCCCCAAAGTTTCATCGGAATCGAAGAAGAATTAACACAGAACGTGAAAATTAACTTAAAAAAAGTATGCTTTTACCTGCATAATTTAGCAAAAAATTGACCATGTTAAGATATTTAAATTTATTAATTTTCATAACGTTGCTTGAAATGGCTTTTGCCGTTTTTGGTGACCAGATCTGAATAGCCAGGTACTTCCCCACCTTCCTCGTCTCCATCTCCTTCCCCTCCCCACTACCTTTAGCCTCACAACATACCCCAACTGGGGATGCCATAGTTTCACTGACTTCAGTAGTTGGGACTCTTGTGCCGTATTATCATTAAAATTTAGTTAATAATGTATAAAACAATTAATTTCCGTACAATTTTCAAGTACCTACACCATTTGAAAAAAAAAATTGTACCATCTTTGCTATTAAATTTACACAATATATTAATTTTTCATTAATTCGTCAACAACGTTCCCTCATAAGTAGGTACTGGCCATTACTGGTATTATTATTTGAGAATGTCCAAAAAGAACGAAACTTTACCTACACATTCATAAATGAAAAATATTTTGATAGGTTCTTTCAAAAAAATTTAATAATTCTCCAAAATTTTCAATTAATTTTCACGTTCTGTGAAAGTTATTTTAAAGTTCTGTAATTGTTTCAGTTTTGTGGTGCAACTGGATAAAATGATATAACATCAGAACTCGAATAGAACTTACGCAGAACGTTAGAATTAACTTTAAAGAAATGTTGAATTCTTCAATTTTATTGCAACAACCCGGCATCCAACGTAAGTACCTACATAATTCGTCTAGGTACCTACTCATTTTCGCAAAAAAACCACGGTAGTAAGTCGGTAAGCCGGTAGGTAGGTACCTAAGCACTTATTTCCATCACTAAGTTGCATGGTTTATCTGTGTGTTCTAAATAACAGGGTCCGCCAAAACTGCGTTACTCATTTTTGGTAAAAATAAATTGATTAAATAATAATATTTTTTTTAAAATAAAAATAAAATCGTCTTTTTTTAAATATTTTTCTAGAAATGACATCGGTCAAACATCCAACTTTTAAATTCACGAACGCGCATACTACTTTCGTAATAAATAATTATTCACAACGATACATGTATGGAAAAAAACTGAAATTCTAAGCATCGTCATTTGAGAAATGTTTCTACGCCGCTCTAACGTTAGTCGTGAAGGCCCGACTATATTTTCGAAAAAAAAAATATCAAGAAAATTATCATTCAAAATAATTAAAAAAATAATTATTATATTTCGAGCAGCATTTTTTTTACCACCGTGTACCGGCATAATAACGATTCATGAATGATGAAATTCGATTTTAAAACCTGCTAACAACGCCAATTTAAGACACTCCAATTTTGTTTCGCGTTCGAATTTGAATTTTAGTCTATTTTTAAATTTTTCTAATGAAATGTTTTAATTCTATGTCCTGTCGACTGGCGGCGCCGTGAAAACAGTACATAATTTTAAAGATTAGTTTCAATACTCGACTTTTATGTTGTTTTTTTGCACATGTCAGTTTGTCAAACGAATATAACAACGATGTTTTTGAGAAAAGTGATAATTACGACGGTCAATTGACCTTTGAAAAACTCTTGTTGACGGAATTTCACTAAATTTTGGCTTCCAAGCGTGATATTTTCGACAAAATCGCGTATGCCAGTCGGCCGGTGGGAAAACGAAAAATGAAAGATGACATTTAAAATCTGCGTACCTAGCGAAATCAGTTTTGTATGGGAGATTTTCGCTACATCTTTCTCAACTTTTGCAGGCATTTGAAAAGAGATAGATACAATGAATTCGCTTCGAAGAAGAGTGAACCGTGGGGCCTTTGAAATCGGATGAGCTTAGAGATCAATTTGGCTTGCCAAATTTTACCAAATTTTTGCAAGCCAAAGTGACCCGTGAGGTTTCACCCACCCGAGGGGCAGAGTGGTCGCTTTTCCCCTCAAATCGAAAGTGAGGTTTTCCGTGACCTTTCCCAAAAGTGAACAATACTATATATACTAGGTTTTGCCCGTTGCAGAAGCAACTGACGGGTTAAGACACTATGCGATTTGACGTGTGAACGTGGATGAAGCGAGGAGGAGTGTGTGTTAAATTAAATATATGAAGAAACCTGAGTTCACAGTGGCCTTGCAACGCATGCCGGGTACCCGTTGTATATAATGTTATGTAGTGCAGCGCTTGCATTAAAATGTAATTTCCCAGGAATTGGAATGGAACCATTACAGTTAAGTTGATCCCGAGGTTACAGTGACCTTGCAACGCATGCCGAGTAACCGTTGTATATCATGTTATATATTGCAGGCACTTGCTTTAAAATGTTATTTCCCGGGAATTGGGATGGAACCATTACAGTTAAGTTGACCCCGAAGTTACAGTGACCTTGCAACGCATGCCGTGTACCCGTTGTATATTATGTTATAAATTGCAGGCGCTTGCATTAAAATTTTATTTCCCGGGAATCGGGATGAAACCATTACAGTAAAGTTGACTCCTAGGTTACAGTGACCTTGCAACGCACGCCGGGTACCCGTTGTATATAATGTTACATAGTGCAGGCGCTTGCATTATTATGTAGTTTCCGGGGACTTGGGATGGAACCATTACAGTTTAGTTGACCCTTAGGTTAAAGTGGCCTTGCAACGCATGCCGGGTACCCGTTGTATATAATTTTATAAAGTGCATAATTTTATAATGTTGTTTCCCGGGACTTGGTAGGGAACCATTACGGTTTAGTTGACCCCGAAGTTAAAGTGGCCTCGCAACGCATGCCGGGTACCCGCTGTATATAATTAATTTATTTACGCACAAATAGTCCATTAATAATAACAATCGGTTGCACGGTTTAGCAGTGCAAAATTTCATTATGCCGGAGCTCACTATTGTAGTTGTATTGTATTTCATTTTGCAAGTGTAAGTACTAAGTAGGTACTTTGTTGTAATATTTCACCAAAACGACGCCATTATGCTGTTGAGCATAAAATAATTTTCACTATAAATAAATTCATTCAATATCATGTTTTGATTTTTAAATGAAAAAAGTCCCCGCAAGTAAGTACCTACCTAGAACACGCGTAATGTATATATATATATATATATATATTTTTTTTTATTTAACAATGTTCAAATAGAACACACTTAAAAATAAAAAATAATAATTAATAAAAAAAATTGACAATTCTTTAAATTTTTCTAGTAAATTTTCAGTTCTATAAAGTTCCGTTCGAGTTCTGTAATTATTTCAGTTTTGTGATGTAACTGGTCTGTAATGATAAAACAATAGAATTTGAGTAGAACCATCACAGAACGTGAAAATTAACTTAAAAAAAGTTCCATTATTCTGTATCATCGAAACAACCTTACCGTAGTATTTATTGCATTAAAACCTAATTCGTTGTGTAGGTACCCATTCAGGTAGGTACCTGCGCATTTCCTTAGATTCCGGCAATCTTAGCTTTTTTCATCATATTTGCAATACTACCGAAATAAGTAGGTACCTACCCCGAATGAAAAACGTATTAATTTGAACTGGCCAGGAATATTTAAACTTCCGATGGAATCTGTGAGCGCGTATTTTGATGATTTTTTTTCGGAAAATTTCGTGTTTCGTCAGCATCTCCTGACGTATTTTATATGAGAATCATATGTTTTATTGGTGTTAAAAGTTGCGGAATCTATCCGGCTATCGTATTTTCAAAAAACATCTAGCCCGGAATCGGTTTTTCGGCGGTAATGTCGTTTTCCGAAAAACAACGACCGAAACCGCCGAGAGTTCCGTTTTGTTAGGCTAAAAATTTGACATCTAAGATTTTGACCATAGACCTAGCATTTTCCTTTGAGGAAAATGCTAAGTCTTTTTTTGTCATTTTTTTTTTGAAACGCTATCTGTCGGCGGGAAATACAACCGAGCCGAATCGAGTGATTCGAGTAGAGCTTCTAGTTTTCGCCGCCGATTCGTATCGGAGAATAAATCCCTGTATATATTTCATTTTGTCGAAAAAAATTTGCTTACAGTTTTCAGTCCCAATTTGCTTCAACCGAAAGTGAACCTTGAGGTGGGTGAAACGCAAAGGGCGTACTGGTCGTTTTTGCGTCAACCAAAAAGTGCGCGGAAAAAGACCTCTCCCAAAACCAAACAATACTATATATATATTATTTCTCCCTGCGTGTTTTTTCCCATTCGTCCCATTCCCCTTCTGCCACCCCTTCCACTCTCACATCCCCTTCCCCTCTCGCGTTTTCACTCCGCCTCCTCCACCTTCCTTATCCCCACTTCACTCTCCCCATTCCCCCGTCCCGCGAGCCCCCCTCACGAGTTCCCCTCCCCCCTCTCGCATTCTATTCATTCATTCCCGGTACTATCATTTTCAAACAGCTCGCGTGCCACCCATTGCATTTTTGTGTACAAATTTCATAATGCCAGAGCTCACTAGTAGTTTTATACAAACCTTGTACTGACAATAACGAACACAAAAAAAATATATCCAATTTGTGCTGTCATTCGGAAGTTATGCGCGTACATAGGTATATGTCGGCGATTCATCTTTATTTTATTATTATTATTATTATATGTTGTATATTTATATATAGTAGAAGATAGATAGATAAAAATATATAGATGTATAGACATATAGATATAAATTGTCAATACAAAAGTCTAAAAGGCAAAATTATCTTGTTTCTAAAATGACAGGTATTTGTTTCTACGATATCTTCAAAATGAAGCAATATTTAGAACATTTAAAATACATGAAGAAAATCCGAAATTCGATGAGAAATCATTGTAAAACTTGCCGTAGGTCACCCTACAAGTGGTTCGCTACATTTGGTGACTTTGCAAGAGTTGTTGGTTATCCAATATATATTTCCCGTTGCGGCGGTACCCATACCCGCCTCCGAAATCGAAATTTATCGATGATTAATTATTTATGTCGTTGAATGAAATGCTAGGTTTAAAATTTGTAAAAGCGAAGATTCCATACACCGTAAATTCCAAGTTTTAGTTTTTTTTTAAATTAGCTCCACACAGAAGGCCTTGAGAAAAATAACTATCCCATCTTAGGGGATGCTATGTGGAGGATATATTTAAAGAAAGGTAGGAGACTTTTTCCTTTATTTTCTAGTGGAAAAGTTTGAAGGGTGTGGTAGACACCTGAGGGTCGGTGCGTCCAGGAGTGACGGATGTATAAATACTTCCCTCTAAATGCGATGCAAGGCGATGGGTCGACAGAGTCCGGATGGAGAGGCAATAAAGCCTGCCCACCTATTGTTTGGCCCGTCACGCATCCGCAGTCACAGCCAAAACCTACACAAACTTGAATCTGGGCACTCCTGCTAATGTAAATCTGTTCTTTAATATAAATACCTAATCTATTCCTTAAATGCGTATGAAACATACATCAATGAATTACAGGTAATTCAAAATAAGATAATCAAAAAACTATTTCACTACAAATCCAAAACATCCACAAAAAAATTATATTTGGAAACAAAACTGCTAACATTAAGAAAACTATACGAGTACAATATAAGTGTCCTTATATACAAAATAAATAATAAACTCATACATACAAACACAGAATTCATTAAAACGTCCCAAGTACACAAACATTTTACACGACAACACGATAACATACGTTTAAATACCATTCATACTAACTACGGTAAGCAATCAATTAGTTACGAGGGGGGCAATTTATATAATTGCCTTCCAGATGATATGAAAAACGAAAAAAGTATGTGCAAATTCAAAAAAAAAATTAGTGATAGTGAATAATATCGTATGGTAATATAATATCATGTAAATGTTAGTATTGCAATCTAATGTAATTTAAGGTTATGAAATGTAAAAACCATGTAATGTAAAAACTATGTAATATAATGTAAAAAGTACATAATTCAATATTCTAGTTAAGTAAGTGAAAATGTTATTTTCTTTTTTACTGGAATAAAAACTTATAAAAAAAAAAAATAATAATCTCAACATCCATTAGCCAAAATATCTCGTTTTTAAATGTATCGATTAGTAAATTAATAATCATTTATTTATAAGTAAAAAAATAGAGAAGTTTATATCTGGAAAAATCTAAATCTAACATTTTGCTATATTAAAATATAAATTGTTTAGTAAGCACCAGTTATTTAGCATGTCTATATTTGATTGAATTATTTGACAATGGTTATTTGTAATACGAATGGCAATACCTTCACCCCTTTATAGAAGTTGACTATGTCGATAATAAAAATAAGACATAAAACGAGAGATGGGAAGTCTGATAGAGATATTGAAAGAAGGGTGAATGCAGGTAACTCTATTAATGGAGGACTGAACGCCGTTGGCACCAACAAAAAACTGTCCAAAGACGCGAAACTAGCCGTCCATAATGGAGTACTGGTACCTACCCTGATGTATGGCAGTGAGGCATGGAACTGGCAAAGGAAGGATGAAAGTAGACTGAACGCTGTAGAAATGAGATCCCTGAGGCGTATGTGTAGTAGAACCATGTATGATCGTGTGAGAAATGTGGAAATCCGCAAAGAATGCAAGGCTGATGTAAGCGTGATGAGTAAGATCAAGAAAGGAACGCTCCGATGGTTTGGGCATGTAGAGCGAATGAACGAGGAAAGGAGTGTAAGAAGAATATATGACGCAAATGTGAATGGTAGAAGAAGTCGAGGACGCCCAAGAAAGACATGGCACGACCAAGTGAATCAGATACTTGAGTCGGGCCATGTCAAGAGTCAGAATAATAGAAGAGAATGTATGAGACATTGTATGAATGTAAACGAGGCAAGGAATGTGTGCCAAGACCGGGATGTTTGGCGGTCCGTCCTCTCTGCCTACCCCTGCAGGGAAACGGCGTGATGGTTAGTTAGTTAGTTAGACATAAAACCGGGCCAAGATGAGTACCTTGTGGTATGCCACTGGTAACGGAAGAGCTATTATTGCCTACCTAGGCAAGAATAATATATTACGTAAGATAAGAAAACAGGCACCTAATTCGATAATAAACTATATTTAATAGTCAGATAACAATTCTATTATTGTGTATGAAAATAGCAAAATAAATATGTACTATAGATAAAAATAATAAGTCTGTAGATTAGAAACAACAATCTGTATGTCACGACGACTCCAGATACTAATATCTACAGCCTGTATGTTGGACGAATATCTACAGCTCATATGTTGGACTAATATCTATGAACTTCAGAGTGAGGACTAATATCTACAGAGCTAAGGTCGGACGAATATTTATGACGGTCCCAGTGGTGACTAATATATATGGAGTGTAGGTTGGACTGATATCTACAGAGGGCAGCTGAGCAAGAGGTTGTACGGAAAAGCATAAATTGCTTCAATTACGTAATTACTAATTACGTAAAGGCTTAAACGTTTAAAGTACGTACATGAAGTTTTTGCATAATATTACGTATTTTGCTATTTACGAGGACAATAATTTATTGAACAAACATGGAGGTCATAATACAAAGATATTTATTTATTTCGAAATACACGCACCACAACCTAACCTAACCTAACCTAACTGACATAGAAATGGTCATGGTAACAGACTAAATAATTTAGAAGCACTCGAAATAAAGAACGCTGTTAAAACAAAAACCCAAATCCTTAATAATCAGCTAAATGGGTCCAATAGTCCGACATTAGGGATTTTTACACATATACATACATAAATTAAGTTTTTTAAACTGCACACGCAATATTACGTAATTCCAATATGCCTCTGCCAGTGCTGTAGATATTCGTAGACACTTTGGTTCTCATATGTATATATTAGTCAGCAGTTTAAGCTGTAGATATTCGTCCTCACTTTGGTTCTCATAGATTCTCTCATAGATTCTCTCATAGATTCTCATAGAGAATTAGTCCGATTTGTTCAGTTTTTGTAATTCCTGTAGATATTAGTAGACGCCTCCTGTCACGACCGATATCGTTACAATCTAGTAAATCAGCGTTGCTGGACAATAGAGAACTCCAGTCCAATTTTTTAAATTTTTTTTAATGAATAAAGACCTTCAAACTTAAATAACTGCATTGTTATTTTTATTTTTATAGTTAGTTTTGATAGTTAAAATAATTGTCAAAGTTTTAATTTTTCGAGACTCCTATAAACGCACCGTATCTATGGTGGTTTATGTGATCTCTTCACCCACCTATAGTTTATTATTTTCAAGTTGTCTTTTTGAATCAGTGATGTTATGTCGAGGGAAATTTCCCTAGATCTAGGGGAGAAAAATTTTTTTTAGGGATAAGGGAAATCAGGACAAAATCTAGGCAAATTTCGAACTATGGCAAATTTTTTATTACATATGACAATATTACTGATGTTATATTATATATATACATATACGTATATATATTTGTTGGGATTCCTATGAATCTTAAATATTGTTCATGTACTTACATGCAATGTTATTTTTAACACTGACAACTCAAAATGATATTAGGGAACGTACCCATACTACGTGACACGTACGGGGGGGGGGTCTTCAAAATACCACGCTTGGTACAAATGAGCGGCGGGTTGCTTAGGTTTTTGGTCACGGTGGGGGGGGGGGGGGGGGTTAAAAAGTGCAAAAAGTTTGTCACGTAGTATGGGTACGTTCCCTATGTAGGTATCTAAAAAGATAAATGGGACCTCTGAAAAAAAAATTATTTATGTTTTAAGTTCCGTTTTTTCGGTGATTGCGGTTGATTTTTATTTCACAAAGTGTTTTTTTTAAATTTGGAATTCAGTTTCTAATTCAGTGGTGAGTGTATTCGTACTTTTAAATTATTACTTCACGTAGCAAAAAGTGGTTTATTTGGAAAAGCACAGTATTATTAGTATATTTACCAAGTTCCGATATCTTTCCAATTAATTAATCATATTAATTAACATATAACAGGATTAGTGTTACACAATCAGGTGGCTACCTAGGTAATTGCGTAAAAGTGAAATTCTAGGGAAATTTCACTTCGAAATCTAGGGAAATAATTTTTTTGGGCAGAACATCCCTGTTTTAAAATGGCAGAAGGCAGAAGATGGCCGATTAATACTATGACATTTAGGTGTTAGAAGTCGTTTTTTATTCAAGATTAACTGCTTTTAATATAGAAAAACATTGGTAAAATGTCCACATTTTACCGCTACTATTATTGTTTTTAATCAAAGTGCAATATAAAAACAATCAATCATCGCAAAAAACATTGCAAATACATATAACATCGTGTTTTATGTATAACACATACAGAATAGAATTTATAATACACTGATCATGACGATTGTGTTGCATTAACTTGTATAAAAAACCCTTTACTAAAAATAATTTGAAAATACAAACTAAATGTCAAATATGGTCGACACGACTTTAACCTCAAAGGCAAAATTTATTGCAGAATGTCCGCAAATACAGCTCTTTTCGTAAATTGTTGAGGGCCTAAATTGTGTTTCAATAAACACAATAACTATTATTTATCTAAATCTCTATAAACAGTATGAAAATAAACCGAAAACACGAAATATTGAATTGCATATGTGCACTGTCATTTCAAATGTCAATACAATACTGACCATATACTGACAATACAATACACGCGATCACCAGGTGACAGTGGGTGAGTGTGACGCGTGACGTCACCATTCACCATTTCAGTAATGCCAACTTGATACTGTGTTTCGAGAAGAGGTTTAAAAATTGACTTTTTAATAATTTTTTAAAAACTCTGCGTTTAATATTATGAAATAAAAGTTATATATTCAGAATCAGCGTTTATTGGTCTATATGAACATATTTTTTTAAAGCCATAATATTTTTCACTGGAGTTCCTTATTGATTGTGTTTTAATATCGATCATACGATGACGGGAAAAGCCCTACTTCTCCATCAAGTCCTCTGCTGTTTATCCAGTCTTAATGCTAGTTACAGCAAATAGAGAACTGTAGTCCAATTTTTTTTTATGAATAATGACCTTCTAACTTAAATAACTGAATTTTTTTTTTTGAGTTAGTTAATAGTTAAAATAATTGTCAAAGTTTTAATTTTTCAAAATCCCCCGAAAACCACCGTATGTGTAGTGAATCGTGTGACATCGTCACTCCCGAAAAGTTATTTTTATTTTCAACAGGTGTTCATTTTGTATGACAGTTACATGGAGGAAAAAACTATTCGATGAGTTAAAACTTTATTTAGGTGGAATTATGTATTTATTATATTATTATATTTTACAATATTATTTCGGGAGAATAATGGAAAAATTGTTTTAAATTGTTATTTTTTTTGGCTTTTAAGAATCAAAATCAATATTAATAAGAACCGAAGCTCCGAACTGATAAATAATAGTAGGGGAGCCCAAGCGGCGATTTTGGGATTTACTCAATCCCGTTGTGGGGACCTATTGGATTGTGGACTTATTGGGGTATCGTTTTAGCATCTTGGGCTCTCCTACTATAAGATCGGGCAATCAGCTGTTCGATTGGCGCCATTTTGAAATTCGGAGTTTTCTCCCTAGAAGTAGCAATATCTACTATTTTTTTTGGTACAGTAGTTTTTGAATATTTTCAATAATAGAAATAAACTAATAAGATATACCGTTATTTTTGAAACTGAATTATTTAGGCCTAAATAATGTTTCAATAAGCACAATAACCAAATCTCTATAAACAGTATGTAAATAAACGAATAAGATGAAATGTTGTCAATACGATGGCTTGTGTCATACCTACATTCCCATACAATGACTATACGGTGATCAGTGACGTCACCACTAAATATTTTAATAATACCAAGTTGACGGCATTGTAATGTGTCCGGGCAAACGGATACCCCCTCACTTCTTTCCTCAAACAGACGGGAGAAGGAAGCAAATAACCGTCCTTACCTACCACGGAACGAACAAGATACCCCGCGCGCCCCTTCCTCAAGATCGACGAAGGGAGAAAACAAACAAACCCCGCTCTCTTCATATTACCTCAGCAAGCTACAAGGAGCGAAAATCACGCAATAACAAAATGCACATTGACCACGGAACGAACAGGATACCCCGCGCGCCCCTTCCTCAAGATCGACGAAGGGAGAAAACAAACAAACCCCGCCCCCCTCATCCTACCTCAGCAAGCTACAAGGAGCGAAATCACGCAACAACAAAATGCACAGTGGCCCGAGTCGAGCGGATACCCCGCGCACTTCATCCCCACCTCCCCGCACACTCGAGAAAGATTAGTTTTAAATACGGAGAACAAACGCAGAAAAATTCAGTTACTGGCAGCGCGTGGCCGAGGAAGTCGACCGGCAGGAAGCAACGGTCGGAATTAAGACGTTATATCGTACGCGGAAACACGGTTTCCGGATCAAAACGGTTGCATCACTTATACCGCAACAAGTACCATGTCGAACTATTTCAATAATAATCAAGTGACGATTTTGGACACGATTAAAGACGTTCATTATTCCCACGCGGAAGTCCAAATTAAAACAGTTGCATTCCTCATACCGCAACAAGTGCTAAGTTGAACCATTTCAATAATAATCAAGTGACGATTTTGGACACGATTAAAGACGTTCATCATTCCCACGCGGAAGTCTAAATTAAAACAGTTGCCTTCCTCATACCGCAACAAGTGCTAAGTTGAACCATTTTAATAATGATCAAGTGATGACTTTGGACACGATTAAAGACGTTCATTATTCCACGCGGAAGTCCAAATTAAAACAGTTGCATTCCTCATACCGCAACAAGTGCTAAGTTGAACCCTTTCAATAGTCAAGCGACGTCAATTAGTACGGACCACGATCCTTCCCGGTCCCACCTACCCCTAACGACGAGGATCCCGATTTGCACCCTACCGCCCACACCCCGACTGCGCACATCACTTGGATCGAGGACCAACCCCCCCTGGACCCGCTGCGCCAAGACGGCCAGGACCCGAGCACCACGCGATCCCGCCCACCACGCTTCAGCCACGCTCGTTGCGCCGGACCAAGGCCGACGGCGTTGGTCCATCGACGAGTCTCAGGCGGCGAGACTCGTCGATGGACCAACGCCGGACACCAACCTCAAGAATTCACAAGTAACGTACTTCGCAAACCTCCGTATCGTTTTAGGAAACAATATCAATAGAGCCAACCTAGGTAGGGAATTCGCATTACTTGTATCCATGACCTTGTTTTTCTTACAATATAACCCCTCTGCCATCATATGCTGTTTCCTTTACAAAAACCTGACAAAGAACAATGATACTGGGTAGAGCACCCGCCCCTGAGAGCTGAACTAGCCGGAGAAGCCAGAGCAAACTTCTAAAAGGTAAAGGTAAAGGTAAAAGTAGTTTCCGAAATTGAGAAGTAAAAGACCTTTTAATTATTACAGCGTGTTTCTATAACCTGATTAAAAATGGACTTTTTAATAATTTTTTAAAAACTCTGCGTTTAATATTATTAAATAAAACTTATATTATTATAAGCAATAATTATCAGCCTGAAATACTCATCTACATCTACAGAAAAGATACTTGCCGCCAACGGGACTTGAACCCGTGTCCTTCTGATTGCCGGTCATTTGGAGGGCCCCACCACTTACCCGCCCTGGTATAAGTAACTTAAGATTACTCCTTCAAGGCTCTCGCAAGGACTCTAATTTTTGTCCCGAGCGACCTTACATTTTAAAAGCTATATATCTCTCTTCCTATCATGCAAACCTATGTTTTTTTTAACCAGAAAGAAAACAAAATAATGCTTCTTATTGTCTTTAAAATATGAAAGCTATCTTGCATAGATATTTTACAATCTAGATCCAAAATGACAGTTCGACCGAATATAGTGTTTGCACTTCGGTAAACTAAAAATTACTGTCTGCATTAAAACAAACACTCAATAAACGTTGGAGGTATGCCACTGGGATGAATGGAGTACAATAAGATTGGAAAGTATCTGGCTATTCAGAGCTCATCACCAAACACGGCTAAAACCATTTCACGCCACTTTTTCATAATGCATAGTTGTCTTTCTCCCAGAGTTTCTACCACTAAGGCTATATAATCAATTTATATTATAAAAGAAAGTGTACTATAATGTGGGTGCCGCTGAAACTTAGAAACGAGTTCCGGTACGATGAAGGTAGTTATATGGTGTGGTAACCCTCTATCCCCCATCCTTGAAGAAGGTTCCCATTTTTACCTGAAAGACGTGCTTTTGAAGATATAAGGACTGGAAGTTTCGCACTCTAGAAATTTCTAGAACATTCGAACATTCATAATTTTCAAAAGGGCAAACAAAAACTTACTTTACCCCAAATAATCTGAACTGGCTGTTTAAAAGTTTTGTAATATGGTTGACTGAAAAGGAAAGAACATTCGAAATATACTAAAGAACTAACAGGAGTACATTTTATACCTAGACATTCTCTTTCATATAATTACTCACTAAAATATATAATATTAAAATATAATAAAATATGTAGGGTACTGCTTGCTAGCAACATTAATTATATAATCATGTACCTATTTATCTATATATTTGTACCTATATATTTTTATTTTTGTTTATACATGAGGGGGCGGGAGACAGAACGAAAAAAAAAAGGCGTCAATTCGATGTAGCGAGTCAGTCGTTTATTGGGCTACGTAGCGGGGGTCGGTGAAGCAGTAACATGGTATGCAGGGTGCCGTGATGATGTTGCAGGCGTGCGGTGTGATGGAGATGGTTCGGTGAAGGTCAGCGAGTTGCTCGACACTATGGCGGTGGAGATGACCTATCTTCCAGGCCGTTGCTTGACGCTTTAAGTCGCGGAGATGAACGGTGTGTGGCTCAGTGAGCTGAGCCACCAGCAGGTAGTCCTGGCGAGGCGGAGCGTGTTTCCATGGCAGCGATGCACGGTGGGCTTCGGGGTGCCATGAAGTGGTGAGCTGATCCCTGGACTGAAGGTGACGCAAGCCTTGTAAGTCGCGGGATGTAGCTGATCTCAGGAGCTGAAGGCACGATGGGCCTTGTAGCTGAGACGTGGTGATGAACCTCGGGAAGCTGCCCTGGATGTGTAGAGATGCCTGCAGGAGCACTTGTGCGGAGATCTGTTACGACGAGCTGTTGACCGACGGTTAGTGTGAGACTGACTGAGCTAGCGCCGAGTTTAGTCGCTTTATATATACCAGCGCGACCGGTGCAGTAATGTTCCATTCGCCGGCAATGTGCACACTGGAAGGTACTGGAACATACACGATGCTGAATATTCAGGCGGCTTGTAAACTCTAGACCTTTCTAGGCTTTTTTAAATGGGCGGGGCTACCCATTGGTAGGGGTATTTAAAGCAAGATTCGTCATGGGTTCGAAATTCAGTTCAATCTTGTATCAACTCCCTGAGCGAAACCGGATAGCGTATTTACAATCCCTACCGCGATTCAGTCACGTTAGCGACTGAAACGCGGTAGGGTTTGTAATGCGTAAATCACCAACAAATACTACCGCGTTTCAGTCGCGCTAGTGACTGAAATGCGGTAGGGATTATTTTTCATAAATCACTATACAAACACTACCGCGTTTCAGTCGCCTACGCACTTCGTTGCTCTATCTGTTTCAGTGAGGGTGACGACCGTAATTATAGAGAGGTTAGCAGAGAGGATGGACAGCGTTTTTTTTAGTTCCATTCCTACCGCGTTTCAGTCGCGCTAGTGACTGAAACGCGGTAGTGTTTGTTGGTGATTTACGCATTATAAACTCTACCGCGTTTCAGTCGCTAGCGTCACGCTAGCGACTGAATCGCGGTAGGGATTGTAAATACGCAACCGGGTATCCTAGCTAGTAAAAAATTAAGTAATTGTAGCACAAATAAAGTATTCATTTATTGTTTCATTCAAATAACATTGTTTATTTTTTTTTTACTTCAGTGTGGATACAAGTTGAATTTTACCCAAATATGTGTTTGAAATATTTTTTGGTTCGGTGTCTCGGTGGTGGGGGAGGACAATGTGTTGGCTTCGGTTTCTTTGTCTTCTTTGTTGTCTTTGTTGTCGTTGTTGGCGGTGGTGGAGGAGGTGATGGTGAGACCGTTGTTGTTGTGGTCGGTGTTGGAGTAGTTGAATAGTCCGTTGTTGTCGATGTTGTCGTTCCACCTGTTAAAAATAATAAATTATTTCAATTGGTTTGGTATTCAATAGCTCTAATATTTCAACCGATTTAATCGTGTTTTTTGGTATGGAGTAATGAATGAGATTCGAAAAGATGGTTTGGACATGTACAGCAAATGAATAAAGAAAGGAGTATAAGGAGAACATATGACGCAAATGTGAATGGTTGAAGAAAACGGAAACGCCCGAGGAAGACACAGACATAGGCACAATCAAGTGAATCAAATACTTGAGTCGGGCCATGTCAAGAGTCAGAATAATAGAATAGTATGTATGAGACGATGAATGAATGTGAATAAGGCAAGGAGTGTGTGCCAAGACAGCGTGATGGTTAGTTAATATTTGTTAATTCCCATGGTAAAGACTACTTGAAAAGTATGGGAAAATTTCCAAAAAAGTTCGGGATTCGTTGAGATTACAAGTCAACTTAGCGAATATTTAACTAGACCAGACGTCCTTACTCTAGTAGGCTCTAAGTTATTTTGTCGCTTCATGACGCCACACTGATAGTGTTTGCCCGACTACTAGTTGCCTTTGGCTATCATCTGAACCGTTCGTAGAATAGACACGAACGACGATGAATGATAGTGTTTAAATTAATACTTAACTGAAATCTTTATCATATTTACCTTCCAGGTAAGTATTAAGGT
This sequence comes from Limnephilus marmoratus, assembly GCA_917880885.1. Taxonomy (NCBI): domain Eukaryota; kingdom Metazoa; phylum Arthropoda; class Insecta; order Trichoptera; family Limnephilidae; genus Limnephilus; species Limnephilus marmoratus. The sequence goes on from OU862907.1 coordinate 61,518,561, forward strand.
GGGTCATTTAAAAAAAACATATTATTTTTCTAATTCTAAGAGCGATAAAAGGGTGCCAAATGGGTTCAAAACGACGTGTTTAAAAATGTTTAAATTTCTGATTCGATCTTCTTCCTCCGGATTCATTTCAAAGTTTTGAAAATTTTCATTATAAGGGGTTATTTCTAGTGTATATAAAAGTTACTACGAATCCTTTAAACCATATTTTTTTGTAATCTTCCATAGCAAATGTAGTATAAATTTACAAAATCATTTACAAAAAGTCCCAAGATTAAGTCTTGCAAAATATTGCCGAAATTTGAGAGTTTGAAGGATTTTGCTGCTATTTGAATACACTACCTTGAGAAAATTTTCATATATTTTTTTAACTCTCCCGCAGCCAACTGGGGCCAAATGTAGACCCCAAAATCACTATCCTTCTTATATTTACTTAAATGCATATATATTTAAATATATTTCAGATAAATCATTAAAAATTAACTGTTTTTCAACAAAAAATGAAATAGGGAGAATTTTTTGATTTATTTATTTAACTCTCGACAGGCCAAGATGCCAAACATAACATCCGTAACCAAATGGGTCGGCCAACGACCCCATGAAACATATTTTTTTTGCATTTAAACCATAGAAATCCTTTTTTTTTATTTGTCATTTGTCCATTTATTGGGCAGTGGATATTACCTATATTTGACAAAATATTTTTTCCTGCGATCAACGATTTTCAGACATTTTTTCTAAACATCACGTTATGTAGTAATCTTTTGCGCAGAAATACCTAAAATACAAAAAAAATATGTCATGCATTTAATATAAGAAGGATACTAATTTTGGGTCTACCTTCGACCCCAGTTGGCTGCGGGAGAGATATTTAGTAAGTAGTAACTTACAATAACAGGGTTCATGTTGCGATGGGAGATATAAGGTGCACGGTCCCTTAATAAGGTTACAAAAAGCCTTACACGCGCCTTCACAATCCCAGTCCCAAACTGAAAAATTAAAGGGTTTGGCCGGTTAGTATCTGAATGAACAGTGGCGTCGCCGAGGTCTCGAACAGGCGCCGCAGGTTCAATTATCTGCTAGTCAAGATATTACCACTACAATGATAGATTACATGCAAGGAATTCTGAAATAGGAAAATAATACGACCTCCGTAGTCCAGTGGGTAAGACTCTTGACTCACAGTCCGGAGGTCGCGGGTTCAAACCCGGCATGCGCAAATAAATTTTATTTGATTAATTTGTGTTATTTCACAATTAATTCATTTAAAATAATATATAGTATATTTGCGGCATGTTCCAGAGTGGAAGATACTATCAGTATCGCCCTGGTGTAAGACCACCATTCAGAATTGAAACGTTGCTTGAAAATGGCTTTAGCCGTGTTTGGTGACCAGATCTGAATAGCCAGGTACTTCCCAACCTTCCTCTTCCCCATCTCCTTCCCCTCCCCACTACCTTCAGCCTCACAACATACCCCAATTGGGGATGCCATAGTCTCACTGGCTCCAGACGGGAGCAGTTGAGATTCTTGTGCGGTTATTCACTGTAAAAAAAAAAAATAAAATCTCAATTTGGGAGCTGGGTGAACTGTTTATTGGAAAACCAATATAGGTCTCTGCCATGCTACTGCGCGTTTTCATCCCACAAACATCCTCCAACAAAATATCTACGAAAACCTAACCTAACTAACTAACCATCACGCCGTTTCCCCGCAGAGGTAGGCAGAGAGGACGAACCGCCAAACAACTCGAACTTGGCACACACTCCTTGCCTCGTTCACATTCATACATGCTATTCTATTATTCCGACTCTTCACGTGCACCGAATCAAGTATCTGATTCACTTGGTCGTGCCACGTCTTCCTCGGGCTTCCCCAACTTCTACCATTCACATTATTTGCGTTATATATTCTCCTTACACTCCATTTCTCGTTCATTCGCTCTCCATCTCTGTCCCTGTCTTAATCTTACTCATTACGCTTACATCAGCTTTGTATTCTTCGCGGATCTCCACATTTCTCACACGATCGTACATGGTTTTACCACACATACGCCTCAGGGATCTCATTTATACAGCATTCAGTCCAACCTAACCTAACATAACCTAACCTAACCTTATTTTACATTTAACTATTTTTGAACAATAATTAACTGTCTGTACAGGATGTTTGTATTATTTTTACTGTCTGTACAGTGTACAGGATGTTTGTATTATTTTTACTGTCTGTACAGGATGTTTGTATTATTTTTTACTGTCTGTACATGATGTTTATATTATTTTTACTGTCTGTACAGGATGTTTGTATTATTTTTACTGTCTGTTTAGGATGTTTGTATTATTTTTACTGTCTGTACAGGATGTTTGTATTATTTTTACTGTCTGTACAGGATGTTTGTATTATTTTTTACTGTCTGTACATGATGTTTATATTATTTTTACTGTCTGTACAGGATGTTTGTATTATTTTTACTGTCTGTTTAGGATGTTTGTATTATTTTTACTGTCTGTACAGGATGTTTGTATTATTTTTGTTAGGTTAAATCAGCTTAGGTTTTAGTAGATATTTTGTTTGGGGATGTTTCGTCCGTACGATATTTTGTCGCAGGTTGAAATGTCGAAACCCTCTGTTATTAGGGTGTGCTAATTCTTTCAACTTTTGAATACAGAAACGCCCGGGGTCTCAAAATTTGTTCCTTACAAAAAAAATTGAGAACTACATTTAAATGAACTAAAAAAAATGGTTATTACCCCGCTAAAATGCAATGAAAATCAGAAAACAAACCTTAAATCATTTAAAAAAAATATATATATATATAATTTTTTTTTCAGTAATTTAACCTTTTACCGTTTGTTTATTATTAAACAATGCGTATAACTGACAAAAATGAAAAAAAAGTTTATGAATACAAGGAAGTCAACAAGAATTCTGGTTTTATCCAGAAAAAGTGTTATTTTCCCCTTTTATATTTTTAACCAACACATCACATCAATAAAATAAAAAAATAAAAATAAAATAAAAAAATCACAGATGTTTAAAAACATTTTCTTGGGTACTTTGTACTTAAGTTATGGAATGAAAAATAAGTTTGGTACAAAGTATAAAATATGTATCCTTTGTTTTATTTTTTTCAAAATAACGAAATCTATTTTTTTTTTCAAAACTTCCGGCCATTCTAGCGGGCTAATAGTGAACAATATTTCATTTATTTTTACGTTTTCGAATAGTTACAGATCATACGAAACTTTTGAGACCCCGGGCGTTTAAATATAAGGCCATTTTTTCTCTCTCTATGGAGAGCGACACAAGCTATGTTATAGGGTTCACGGCTAGTTCATCGAAAGCAAATTCATCGAAAACGAGTTTATCGAAAACGAGTTCATTGAAAAACAATTCATCGAAAACCAATTCATCGAAAACCAATTCATCGAAAACCAATTCATCGAATGATCATTTTACCGATTCGCAAATTTATCGAAAAAAATATTTTGTAGACATTTGAGAGAAATGCCGAACGGACCGGGAAGTTAAAGCATTGGTCAATAAAAGTTAACAATAAATTTATATATAAAAAAATGATAATAAAACTTTGGACAAGGAGACTAACCTAAGCTAATCTAACTTAACCTTTTTTTTCGATGAATTGGCGAATCGATTAATTGATCATTCGATGAATTGGTTTTCGATGAATTGGTTTTCGATGAATTGGTTTTCGATGAAGTCGTTTTCGATGAATTTGCTTTCGATGAATTGATTTTCGATGAACTCGCCGGTTACCATGTTATAGGTCACCCCGAGTGATTCGCTATGTTTGTCAAACAAGCAGGGGTGTCCAGGTTCATGAGGTGAAGTTTATCCAGTCTTGGCGGCAGATGCATCTGCCAACCTACTGAGTGGCGGGCCGCACCAGGAGAGACCAGCTGAGGGAGACCTTTTGACTTCTGCAGCCGGACTTTCTCGACACACCGCATTGCACAGCAAGGGGTGGATGGATTACTTACTTATATACTTTAGAACCATTTCCTCAAAAAGACCATCCACATAAAATCCTCAAGATGACATAGGCCGCGAGGGAAAATATTTTCCTCAGGGCCTCCTGTGTCGAGCTAAGGTAAACAAAAAAATATCTATGCAGTAAATGCATTACCAAAGTTCATAAGAAAGAAAAAATCGAAGAGTATTAATAGGCCAGAGACTTTACGGTTGAATTTTAAGAATCCGGCTAAGAATGCAACTCTGATGCCACGCCCTACGCAAAACCATCTTCGTACTTTAAGTTTGTTAAAAAGCTACTTTGTAATAGAACCGAATTCAAGTAAGTTGCCAACAATGCCAAAGGATGGCGGCACTTACGTTAACACGAGTTGCTGGCAGGTAGAAGTACTACGGATTTGTAATTTAGAGTATCTCTCCGGATATGGAGAGATTGACGGTAACATGATTATTATTATTGTAACTGGAAGTTGTGAATAATAGTACCAAGCGGCTATACACTACATATGACGTCATCGCCTGTCGCGGTTTCTTTGTCCCGGTGACTAGCTGTCACTCGATCACGGTTAGGGTTACCAGGTGAAAAAATCAAAAGTCCGGAGAAAAGGCCTGATTTCCATGGAAAAGTCCTGAGATTTTATACAGTTTGAGAATTTTCTCTCAAACGTATTAACGTATTATTATCGTTTTATACACTGCGGATCTAGGTCACGCGTTGACGCGTTGCACGTCGCACACAAAGCGGGCGGAGGGGAGGGAGGGGGGGGCAGCGGATACTTTTAGTTCAATATAATTTGAAGAGTTTAACATGTGAGGCATTTTAAAAATCAATAACTAAAGAAAAAACCTCACTTAAAAAGGTATCTTCACATATTAAGTACGATAAAACTGATTAAGTAACTACTTGTATTATTACCAAAGGAAGATTATTTTTAGTCTGTTTAACTTTTAATTAAAGAGTTCTTTAAAATGTAAGTTGTGTTTTATTGAAAATCCTGAGATATCATGAGATTTGCAAAATCCGGCCGCAATCCTGAGAAAAGTCGAAAAATCCTGAAATCTCAGGACAAATCCATATATCACGGTGGATCCGAGGAACCGGCTATTTTTGGAACCAGTTTCTATCGGATTTATAAAATGGTCGAAGCCGAATCAAAAGCAGCCCGCAGGGCCTAGCAGCAAAAACCATCATATTATCTATTATTTATTTGGATGTTGGACTTACCAGGTGTCGATGGTGGTGGCGGAGTTGTAAAGTTATCTGGCACCGGACCTGTTAAAAATGACAAATCTTTTCAAATTGTTCGGTAACTCTGATATATAATACATCTTAATTATTTTCAAATTTACAATTAGTGATAATATGTTACCACTAGAGCAACCAAGCGAAATAATTAAATTTGCCTGGATTGCTCGCGATTTCCCAAAAGATCATTCTTTAAATTTTTCGTCAACATTAAATAATCGGTGACCCGACATTTGATCCGGCGACATTTGATCCGGCGACAGTTGGTCCGGCGACATTTGATCCGGCCGACATTTGATCCGGCCGACACTTGATCCGGCGGACAGTTGATCCGGCGGACAGTTGATCCGGTGACAATTGGTCCGGCTTGATCCTTTAGAATTTTTTTTCTTCAAATAAGTATGTAAAGAGGATATACGGCCGTACAACCAAAGTCGATGTACTTATATTTGAAAGCATCTTGACTGAAAATCCGCCGTAAAAATATTTTTACTAACAATTATTTCGACTCTCCGAAGAAGCATTTGAGATTTGAGAAGACGGTTGAGAGCAGCTGGGACTCTAGTGTAATTTTCAGATAAAAAGGTAATACGCAAGTAGGAATCTTTTACGGTTTTTTTGTTAAACTGACTGCACGTATAAGTATGTCGTATTTTGTATTGCCGCATGCTTCTTCGGAGAGTCGCCGGATCAACTGTCCGCCGGATCAACTGTCCGCCGGATCAAGTGTCGGCCGGATCAAATGTCAGCCGGATCAAATGTCGCCGGACCAACTGTCGCCGGACCAAATGTCGCCGGATCAACTGTCATGGAACCAGCGACCAGGCGAAATAATTCAATTTGCCTGGATTGCTCGCGATTTCCCATAAGATCATTTTTTAATTTTTCGTCAACATTAAAAAATCATACCATCGAATAAAAACTTATTAAAATTCTTGACAACCAATGAATTAACCTCTTTTTACCTTTTATCTAATTTTTGCAGGATTTATAATTTTTTTTTTTAAATCGTATAGTTAATAACCGCGCGAATCCTGCATGTTGTTACTTTGAAACTGCCGTGAAGAGTACTTATTCGAGTCAATATAGAATATTTTCGATTTGTGTATATTGTTTGTGGTATACTTGATAGTGAAAGGTGCATATCTATGGAAAAATAACTTAATTATAAGCGTCAACAGTTGATCAAAAATTCGAGGTGAAATAAAATTTTTAAAATTAATTTTTAACCGCGTTCTAAAATAAAGTTCGAATTTGCAACATCTAGGGGTGAGTTTCTTCATTTACCGAGAATGCTAAATGCAATGCTAATTGTAAAAGTAAACGATCGAAATTGAAAATTTAAACGAAATTTCTATGCATTTGACCGTTTACTTTTACAATTAGCATTGCATTTAGCATTCTAGTATTAGTAAATGAAGAAACCAACCACTACGGTCGTAATAGATAAAACATTTCAATAGCTTCGTTTTAAAATAAATGGCAATAAATGTTTTACGAATGGTAGGAAAATATAGTCCAAATTCGGACCGCTATCAATTTCAGAAAAATAAGAGTGGTCCATTTTTAGACCATAATAACTCCAGTGGTTAACTGTCAGATTATTGATATTATTTTTTTTTATTGTTTATTTCATCATAGACATAATCAAACCAAGTTGAAATACCAAATTGTGCTATGAAGTAAATCCATGAGTCATCATGGGTTTATTCTAGAGCATCGACCATTTCAAATAGATAGATGGCTGCACTCTCGTTTGTATCTATTTGTGAATAGTGTATGTAGGCAGTCGCAAGGCTATTAAAACTCTTTGTTAAGTTTATAAGTAGATAATAACTTACAATCACATTCTCCTTCCAATGGGAGATAGAAGTGGCAAGGTCCCTGAGAGTAGTCACATAGGTTCGCGCAGGCGTATTCACAAGAATAGTCAACTGGAAAATAAAAAATATTGACAGGTTAACCAACATATATTTTTTTTACATGAATACTGCACAAGAGTCCTAACTGCTCCGTCTGGAGCCAGTAGGACTATGGCATCCCCAATTGGGTATGTTGTGAGGCTGAAAGCATTGAGGAGGGGAAGGAGATATGGGAGAGGAAGGTGATCTGGTCACCAAACACGGCAGAAGCCATTTCAAACAACGTTTCAATTCTGAATGGTGGTCTTACGCCAGGGCGATGCTGAGAGTATCTTCCACTCTGGAACGTGCCGCAAATATACTATTTTTTAAATGAATAAATTGCAAAATATACCAATTAATCAAATAAAATTTATTTGCCACGCCGGATTTCGATCCCGCGACCTTCGGAATACGGGTCAAGTGCCTTACCGCTGGACTACGCCGGTCGTCTACATTCTACATGGTCGCGCTCTTAAAAGTAACGTCAGTGGTAATTTTTAAACTAAAAAAATGAGTTAAAAACCCGCTTCGCTAGTTTCTGCTGCAAGGCCCTGCGGGCGGCTTTCAATTCGGCTTCTCCCAGTTTGAGTGTTGGTGACTATTTTATAAATTCGATAGGAACTGGTTTCAAAAATAGTCAGTTTCTCGGATCAATTATGATCCAACGGGCTTTTAGTTCGGCTTCGCCCATTTTCTGTGTTGGTGACCATTTTATAAATCCGATAGGAACTGGTTCCAAAAAAAGGCAGAACTGTGATCCTGTGACAGCTTGTCACCGAGACAATGTAACCGAGACACGCAATGACGTCATATGTTATTACATATAGCCGCGTGATGCAATTATTCAAAACTCGTCAAGTATTGCCGTCAATCTTTCTACATCCGGAAAGAAACTTATTTTCTATAAATCCGTAGTACTCATACCTAGGGGAGAAACGTCCCACTTGCGAGCTGCTTACGGAAGTAGCGACATCTTTTCACAGATTCTTGAATTAAAAACCGAATTACAACGGTAGTTTTGCTTGAAATTTCACGTACACAGATGTTATTTGTGGCGCGACGCGTAAGACGTGGCATCAGAAATGCAATGGAAGTCGAGTTCTGAAATTCAACCACGTACACGTGAGGGTATTAATATTGTTTGATTATTGGGATTTTTTATTTTTTTAAATATTTTTGAAAATAAAAAAATCCTTTAAAAATAATGAATCTATTATCAACAAACAAAAATATTGTCTTATAGCCCAATCATGGCTATGTTCCCCTACCCACCCACTCTTCATTAATACCTAGCAACGGCTCCACCCCTACCATAATAATACATTTTTCCCATCCACTAATTTGTAACTGTCAAATCAGTATACGTTTGTCCTGAGGAAGGAATCGTCGTTCCAAAACCGGTCGGCCTTACTCAAATATATAAGTGGTTCGAAATGAAAATCTAGTCTCTTTCAACGGAAGCAATCTTCCGAACAGGCCCTCCATTGATATGCTTGGTGTAACCCTAAGTGACCAGCTCAGATATGGGGGCTCCATCGAAGCCAGAGTAAAGTTAGCCTCCCAAAAACTGGGCGTACTGTATAGGGCCCGCAGATACTTTATTAGTACACAATTGCTAACCCTGTACAAATCACAAGTGCGCCCCACGGTTGAATTTGGCAGCCAGCTCTGGTCTGGAGCTCTAAAATACCTGAAAAATACCCTCGACTCTCAATTCTCCCATTTTAACAGACGGATTGCAATCTTTAGAGCACAGGCGTCGGGTGGGAATGCTATCCTTATTCTACCGGTATTACAATGGAAGATGCTCCGAGGAACTAGCATCATTGATCCCTTCGGCACCGGTGCATAGTCGGGAAACACGCCAAACGCTTACCCAACATTTGTACACGGTTGACATTTGCCATATGAGAACGGGTTGTTTCTTCGACTCGTTCTTGTGTTCAACAGCTCGGCTGTGGAATGATTTGCCGGCCTCTGTGTTTCCTCCTTCCTTCAACATGGGTCTCTTCAAGACCAATGTTCATTCCTTCCTCTCCTCAAAAAGACCCTCCACACAGCATCCCAGATGACATAGGCCCTGAGGGAAATCATTTTCCTCAGGGCCTCCTGTGTGGAGTTAATGTAAAAATAAAAACAAAGAGAGGATACCCGAGAGAATAATTGCGTCGGGTTCCTACCTGGTTTCTCCATCATTGTACAAGCAACATTTTCCTCTACAACTGATGATAGTCACAATGTTTATTAATTAGTTGGAAGTTACATTCACAAGGTAACTTTTTTAACCCCTTACACTTCGAGCCTACTTTATCGGAAGGTCAAAATTTTTCCGCTTTGCATTAAAATCCAAATACATTTTAATATTTCTGAACGCATTCGGAAACTAAATACTGCTTTTTAAAGGAGAAAAAATAGCAGAAATAATATACAAAAAAAAAATTGATATTTAAAAATTTTAATGATTATAAAAATGGCTTTTTTTACATTTTTTCTGAATAAAATATTCGAAGTGATCACGAAAAAAAACTCACACCATTTTTATTAAAAAAATGTATTTTAAACGTCATCAGCAACTCACCTTTTTATCGTTTCATGTGAAAATAATTAGTAAAAAATTCCCAAATTGCGGTCGGAAACTTTGGTTAAATAAAGGTGTACATTTTAATTATTTTATCTTTAATTTTTCGATTTGAGAAGAAAGCGTGATGTCTTCTCTTTCTTACTCTGTTTAGATCATTATTCTAACTATAATAATAACGGAGATACAACGATTTCTATGAAATCATTTGGAGTAAAAAATGTAAATGAAATTTTGGTCTCCGGCGACTTTTTTGGAAGACTTTTATTTTTCTTTCAAAATTTTTTTCTTCAAAATCAAACAAAAAAAATTCTTCCGCATGTGGTCACTGGTCACTCGACCGAGTATCCGACCAACCCCTTACCACGCCTCCAACTGTCCAACAATTAATATTTTTTTATGTTTTTGTAGAAATAAAAAATAAAAAAACATCAAATATCACCGGAGACCAAAATTTCATTTACATTTTTTACTCCAAATAATGTCAGGAATCACTGGTTAAAGTAAGTCAAGTACGTCCCTTAAAACACCCTGTATAGTTGACCCGAAAAGCGAACAAATTACGAGTAGCACGTGGAGTTAAGTAGTTCATATTAATGAAAGAACATCCATTTATTTTGAATGTTAGAACTGTTGTTTGCAGGGTTGAGGAGCTGGTGGAGAATATTTGATCTGATGCTCCGTCTTCTCATCAGACGAGGTAGTACCAATACTTTACCATACGGAATAGTCAGGGTCCTGAGGATCACGGTACTTCTAGGCCGCGATCCAGTGTTTTTTGTAATTATATTAGATGATGATTGATAACACTTGCTCATTTTCGAGTGATTAACATTTATTTGAGATTAAATATTTACACGATTTAGTGTTCACGTATGAAACGGGTAGAGAGGTACAAAACGCGAGTGACCGGCGGGATCGAGTACTGGAGACGGAATAATTTGCTCGGTCATCGCCGGAGCGATCCAGAGATGCTTTCTTTGCGTGGTGGGGATGCCACACGCATAAATAAATAAAAGTGATGCCCATATACCTCCCTAGTGATGCCCATAGAAGATTTACTTACGTATAGTAATTGGATTATATGGAGTTGTTCCTGTCGTTTCCGTCGTGGCTGGCCATGTTGTCGTTGTTGGCGATGTTGTCGTTGTTGGCGATGTTGTCGTTGTTGGCGATGTTGTCGTTGTTGGCGGATTTTCTGTCGGATATTGTGTCTGGGTGGAGCCTTTTGGATAATAATAATTGTACAACTGGCATTATAAAAAAAATCAGAAAAAAAATTGTAATGTATCATAATTAGTGCTAACATTACTTTAGTTTTTCAGGGGCCCTTCGGGTCATATTTGTTTATTAAGACATACATACAGTGGCGGACTAAGGAGGCGAGCAGGGAGGGGCGGCCCGCCCGGCCTCTGGTCCTGGGGGGCCCCAAACGCCTTTATGTTCCCTTGATAAAATCCTAAACAAGGCTTTTTGTTACCAAGACATTGTAATTTTTTTTTCACATCTTATATCATTTTCTGAAAGTTGCACATTAAATTTTAAAAAAAATTGACGGAGATACAGCATTTTATGTGGGAATCGTATGAAAAAGTTTGTATGTTTGTTAAAACTGTTGACTGGTTGACAACATATTGAAGTATACACGCGATTTGCATGCACCAATTTTTAAACTGTTGAATATCCAGTGTCTATGGCACCAAAGTAGGGGAATTTCGACATCGAAAAAAAAATGGTGGACCAGCGAATTTTATTTTCGATTTTTTATGGAAAAATTGTCATCGTTCATAAAAAAAAAAAAATATTAGGGGGTCCTTTATAAAAAAATCCCTACGTGGTGTCATAGTCAGGGTCGGATTAATCATGCTGGGGCCCCTAGGCAATGCATGTCTCAGGGCACCTTTACAATAGGGGGCCACTATCCGATGCGTGGCCCTTAACAGTAGCCTACCCTGCCTTATGGACAATACAGCCTTTCCAGGGCCGGATTAAACATATCGGGGCCCCTAGACAATTTAGACCCCTAGACAATTTAGACCCCTAGGGTAAAAAAATAGAAAAAAGAAAAAATAACGGACCAGCGAATTTAATTTTCGATTCTTTATGGAAAATTTTCATCGTTCATAAAAAAATAGAAGGAGGCATAGTGTCTGGATTTTAGAACAGTTTAAGACTTGGTGCATGCAAATCGTATGTATAGTTTTTCTAATATGTTGTCAACAATACTGAAAAACATAGTTTTGAGGAAAACGTGTTTAAAGTTTTGCTGAAGGATATTTCAACATTTAAACTGTTTAAAACGGTTTCACATAAAATGTTGTATCTGCGTCAATTTTATGAATTTCCTTAAAATATTTGCTGAGAACAATAATAACAAATGCATCTTTCAGAAAATGACATAAAAATGACAAATAAAACTTTTTCAGTTTCCTGGTGCCTTAAAGCCTTGTTAAGGATGATGAGCCTTGTAACATGCCCCCCGGGACCAGAGGCCCGTGTAAACTGAATAAAAAGCTTGTAAAATTGCATCACCTTTTTAAACTAGGGGAAGGTCTCATTCAGCCTTGCCACCCCGGGCCTCTGACGGGCTTAGTCCGCCACTGCATACACTAACTAACTAACCATCACGCCGTTTCCCCGCAGGGGTAGGCAGAGAGGACGGACCGCCAAACATCCCGGTCTTGGCACACATTCCTTGCCTCGTTTACATTCATACAACGTCTCATACACAAGACATAATAACACTTGTACACATTTTATAGTTATTTTTCAATGTTATTATTATGTTATTTTTGCCATACAAATGTATCAAATGTAATGTTATAAATAATGTTATAAATAAAATAAATAAATACATTCTCTTCTATTATTCTGACTCTTGACATGGCCCGACTCAAGTATCTGATTCACTTGGTCGTGCCATGTCTTTCTTGGGCGTCCTCGACTTCTTCTACCATTCACATTTGCGTCATATATTCTCCTTACACTCCTTTCCTCGTTCATTCGCTCTACATGCCCAAACCATCGGAGCGTTCCTTTCTTGATCTTACTCATTACGCTTACATCAGCCTTGCATTCTTTGCGGATTTCCACATTTCTCACACGATCATACATGGTTTTACCACACATACGCCTCAGGGACCTCATTTCTACAGCGTTCAGTCTACTTTCATCCTTCCTCTGCCAGTTCCATGCTTCACTGCCATACATCAGGGTAGGTACCAGTACTCCATTATGGACGGCTAGTTTCGCGTCTTTGGACAGTTTTTTGTTGGTGCCAACGGCGTTCAGTCCTCCATTAATAGAGTTACCAGCATTCACCCTTCTTTCAATATCTCTATCAGCCTTCCCATCTCTCGTAAACATACTTCCCAAATAAACAAACTCATCCACATGCTGCAAGTATTCAACATTCACAACTATATTGCATACTGATTTCGAACTCTCTCTTTCAAACACCATGACTTTAGACTTACTTACATTCATCATTAACTCATTCTTCATACATACTTCGTTCATCCTTGAGATGAGAGACTGTAGATCTTCCATACTGTTAGATATCAGCACCGCATCATCAGCATACAACAGGCAACATACTTCCAGATTACTCAATTTCGCGCCCAATCCCATCTCTTTCAATTCTTGCATGCAATTATCCATATATAGATTGAATAACCACGGCGACATTACGCAGCCTTGTTTAACACCTTTTGTGACGTCAAACCACCCCGTAAAATCGCCGTTGCAACGCTTCCCTCATACAGAGACGCAATTGCCTGTATGAGATACTTATTCACTCCATACTTGGACAATACCTTCCATAGCTTTTTTCTGTCAACTCGGTCGTATGCTTTTTGTAGATCTACAAAGGCACAGAAGAGTTTCTGTTTTTTTGCAAGAAACGTCTCAGTGAGCATACGCAAGGAGAAAATCTGGTTCATGCACCCCCTTCAGCAGTACATCATTATACAAGTTTCAAGGAATATTAAATAAAATTATTACATGGTACGTATATAGTACCTTTTACGAAAGTTCGTATGATTGTGTATGAAGGTAAAGATGCATGTTTAGAATAAGAATTACATATTCACGAATAGTAATAAAAGTTTAATGAAGAGATAAGTGTAAGAAGTTTTAAAATAAATAATAAATCACACCAAGAAATTTTGTATATTAATTGTGTATATTTGCAAGGAATCGTAAAAAATGTCAAAGTGTGTTTAGGATGTGATTGCGCCAGGGATTGGTGAGTTTTTGTTGCACTAGTGTTGTTGGCTTCTATATGAAATAGCGAAGTGTGCCTGGTGCGCCTCATAGGGAACATTTAAACCAATGACATATGGAAATTCGGGACTTTCTATTTTTAACCCCTGTTATAAGTTTGACTTTCTGTGTGTCTGTGTACGTATCTGTCTGTGGCATCGTAGCTCCTAAACGAATGTACCGATTATGATGATTTTTGTTTGTTTGAAAGCTGACGTGATCGAGATGATTCTTAGCTACAATTCATGAAAATCTGTTCAGGCGTTACAAGGTTATCAGCTATTTTTTGAGCTTATGGTTGCTTAAAATTTTGAAAATTTTATTTATTATATTATTAAGCAGGTTATGTAGAAACATCAGATCGGTCAATGTGCGTCTTTTTAGTAAAGATAACATATTATTTGTATTTTTTTGTTGTGTTTCTTGAGTAAATGCTTCAAAAATTTATTCTGTATCTATGTTCATCTTATTTTGAGGATTCCATATTATGGAAGTGTGCGATATCACATAATATGACCTCGTTTACGAGATACGCCGAAAGTCATTATAATTCTAGAGCTCCGCAGAGAAAACCTAGCTTTCAATTAGAAAGAACGTTAGTCCTCAGAACAACAATTATAAATTTCAATACGTCAATAAACAGTCACCGTGATTCCAAGAACCTTATTCTTTTATTAAGCATCGTTTGGATAATACTGGTCCCAGTACATTTAAATAACAAATATCTCTGGAGAGGACATCACTGACATCAGAGATGTCACACTTATGTTTTATATTTATTATCGAAGAGTTTTTAATTTGAAGTAAAGTTTAAAATGCAATTTTATGCATTATTATTCCTGCAAGGATTTATTTATAAAATTTATTGTTTGTTTGTTTGTTTAGAACTTACGAAAGGATAATCGCAAACCAAACTCTAACACTGTTCTAACTTGTTCACATTGATGATCAGTATGGGGTGGAAAGTCATCAAAATCAGAAGAGACGGTTTAATTTAAAATGTTTATTTAATTAATTTAACATTTCTGTAGATTCCTGTTATATCATCTTTCCTTTGTTTTTTCAAGACTTTGCAAAGTCATAGAACTGCAGCTTGTGATCGAAGAGTCTTACTGTTTTACTTACTATAAAAGGAAGGGAATAATAAAATATATGATTGACACTCCAAAATTAACATTTGGTCCTTCGAGCCGGATTTCCATTATCGGGCAGGAATTTTCAAAAAAGACTTTCACTGAACAAATCTACCAAATCAATTTTTTTTGGAAATCATTTTTAGCAAATGTTGCTTTGAAAAAAGAAGTGCTATGTAAAATTGTAATAATGTGTGGCTCAGTTTTAGCTTGACTAGATTATTATTAAACCAATATGTCTCATTTCTTTTAAAAAAATTGCCTGACCCCGCTCGCTGGAGAGCTGGAGATCGTTACCAGACAATGATAAATGATTTTTTTTTAAATATGAATGATGTTGATCCGATGAGAAACAGTTCCAATGAAAAGGGTAAGCGGAACAATAGGAATCTGAGTTTAATGTGCCCTGGACTGACGGACGTTTAATTCCATCCACTGGATGCAAGCGATGGATCGAGAGTGTCCGGCTGAAGAGACCTAGTTTCCTCCACCAGTCTCTCCCGATTTGTCCCGCCACGCAGTAGGTGAGCAAACGCATTCGCCGTCAAAAATTAGATATAGCCTCACCCCATGAACCCAAGCACTCCTGCTAAGGGGTTTCAAACGTTGCGAACCTCTTGGTGTGACCTACGGCAGAGGTGTTGGTTATCCAATAAATGGTTCCCGGAGAGGCGATACCTACAAATTGAATGTTATTCGTGTTCTACTTTTGGATTCTTACTAAAACACATGGTTTTTATGAACCGTGGGCTTCGTGTCGCGGGTAGGTTCACCAAAAAATGCGTCTTACGGCTATAATACCAATGGTTTGGTTTTAAATAAAAATAATGTTCATAAAATTATCATTTGCAAAAGTTGTATCAAAAACAGCGCCACAACTTACCTGCGGTATAATTTAGAAAAAATATTATCTAATTTGTTGTGTTAAATTTTACTTTAAGTTACATCGATCAAAAACTAACCTTCATTATTAGAAAGTACGAAAATGCTGTGGAGTATAGTTGTGAACAATGAATACTTGGAGCAAGTGGATGAGTTTGTGTGTTTAGGTTCTGGCCTGGAACTTTAATGGAAGTGAATGAAGAAATTAGCATGTTAGTTCAGTCCATGTTTAATGTTTAACTTGTACTTACAGTCACAATCGGGATAAAACTGTAAATTACACGGCCAAGACTCGCAGAACGTGCCACAAAGCCACCAGCAGGCCTCATACACTGAAACAGTACAATAAAATAAATCCATTGATATTGTCCAAGTGAAATTTCAGAATGGGTTTAAAATGCTTCCAGGCGTGCCTCAGGGAACTGTATTAGGACCACTTTTATTTATAACAAATTTTCAATTAACTAATCATCATGCCGATTGATTGACCTCCACACAACTCCGTCTTGACATCACTCACTGCTTTGTCCATATCCACGTATCGTCTCAGACATACTCTTCTCTTATTCTGCTCTTGACATGGTCTGAATTGAGTATACCATTAAGTATATTAATATTCGTCGTGCACCTTTAAAATTACTCCAGCACGTTTCTTTTCCCCATCTCTTTCCCCTCCCCAATACCTGCAGCCTCGAAAAATACCCCAACTTAGGGGTGTCATTGTCTCATTGCCTGCAAACGTTCGGAAACATTTGGGACCCTGGTGTAGTATTCATATTTACTCATGTTGTTATGTGATCCCGGTCTGGGTCACATGTTACGCGAATACCTCGTGATACTAGTACAAAAAGAAGTTATCACATAAATATTGTATCACCAGTATAATAATATGTTAAAGGGTATGTTGTTAAAATAAAACATCTGCCAGCTTTATTTTTTTTACAAAGGGGCGCCACTGGTTAATTAACCAGGCTAGCAGATACTAAAGCAATGATCCTCTCTCAGGGCCTTTGATATGCTAACTTTACGATTAAATTAGAAGGATTATTTTAAAATAAAATAAACAGTATTGTTAATAAATATGAAATTAAAGATTTTATTATCACATAATAAAATTAACTGAGACAAATAAACATATTAACAGAACATGGACTCACCTTCCTTGGAACGACCAAAAATATAGATTTCTAACTATCTATCTAAATTACGATCTTGAATAAATTTTTTCTTCGGGTTTCTGGTTTTGCCATTGAAGTGTAGAGTCTGTACAAATAAATTACCTGAAGCCGGCTGAAATCAGTATTGGGTCCCGTATAATTAATCTCCAGCTATGAAAAATCTCGTATTTCCAAGCGAGAATAATTATTCCTTCGTTATTTGTCAGATTAAAATCCGTGAGATTCCTTCCATGTTTTAACATAAAATGCTTGTTACTTGGCAATTAAATTCAAAATTGTCCATCGGTGAAAATTACGAAGATAGAATTGTGTATTTATAACACTTATTGGCACTACGAATACGTTAGTCGCGGCCTAGTTAATTATGTTCCAGTTCGGATAAAAATAATATTCGTATTTCTTTATATAATTATTACGAAATAATATGAATTGAAATCACGACCGACTTGTCAGTAAAACCCTCTACCACCTTAGAAAGATTACTCAGAAGTGGGCCCTAAACAAAATATTCGATTTTTATACCCTTTTCAAAAAAGAAAAAATGAATGATGTTACTTCCAAAATTTAAAAAAAATAAATCTATGTTGAAGTTTATTATTTTTTTAAAATATTATTTAATCACCTCTTGAAATTAGGTACCTGCTTGCCTAAATCTATGATAAAATAAACTGCGAGAAATATTAACAAATATTTTATCATAACATTACCTCCCGGACCACGCAAATGTTTGTCCCCAAACATAACTATAAAAGAAACCTATTCTATCTGATACATTTGTCGATCCAAGGATTTCTATAAAATAAAAACAACAAAGCAATTAATAATATTTAACAATCTTTTCAAAGATTAATATAACATAATATATAATAAATAATTCGTATGAACTTTTGAAATATTTAAAATTGATTAAATTTGATTTACAATTAGAATACAATATTATTGATTATTATAGTTAAAATACCTAAAATAAACATGACATAATTAAATGCTACATGAACAACAATCAATAAATGATAAATAAACAACACACATTAAACTGAAAAAAAAATATTATAAATATTATTTCTACAAATTTTACATAACTCCTTCAAAAACGTCATATCACTTTATGCTCTAAAGCGTCACTGTCCCAAATCAGGGTATTAAGCCTCAATAGGCATCACTTTTAGGGAGATCAATCAACCCTCACTTTGCACTGAATTTAAATCCATCTTTAGGATATCAAGAATGTTCACTCCGTGGAGTTTCCTGACTAACTCACTAAGGTCATTTGGTCTATCCAAGAAGGAAATTTACATAATGGCATTCAATATTTATATAAAATTAAATTATTTAAATGTCATAAAGTCATCAACCATCGCCAATGAATGGTGCCAAATAATTGAGGTAGACAACCAGCTTTGTGGAGTCGAAATTGTTTAGTAAATTGTTTGAAACAAACAAATTTCAGTTTCCCAAGAGAAAACAAACACTTTTGTGCAAAATTTTTTAAATTAAGTAAACTAATCTCTTCAATTAATAAAAAAAAAATATATATATATATATTACATACTCGAATGCATAGGAGATATGCTCTATTATAAACTAACTTAACAACATCTATATTTATATCTCTATATATGTTTTATATATTTTTTTAAAACAAATACGACATGAAATAAAGTTAAATTGATCATTTTTTGTGTAAATTTTATATTTTTCAACTAACAAGACAACCCAAGTTGCAAAGAGGTACGAATCTTTAGATCTCTGAATAATCCCATTAATTAAATAACAAAAATTGTAGAATTAAATGTAAAAGTACACAGGATTGCTTAGAATTTAAAAAAAAAAAAAAGTATAAATACTTGGTGGTAAATCTTTTTTAAAAATTCTAAGTTAAATAAAATCAAAACATATACATATATATACAAAACGTCGTGATTAAAATTTTAGTTTGTCTGTTCATTCATAACATGTAAATTAATAAGTTGTATTATTAATAACTCCGTAATAATACACGATAATGGTTGAACTCGAGCCAAGTACTAGAGTTGTACCTGTGTTATAGAATGTTGTTAAAGACCATTTTTACATAAAATTGTATATTTAATGTTTAAATGTTATTATATTTTAGTTGTAAAACTGTAAATATAATAGTACTACTAACTATGTAAATGCAAGGCAGCGACAAATCGGTTGATCAGGCCTTATTGAAGCTCCTGTGCATCGAATTTTTTACGTAAAATTAATATTATTTTCGGCACTCAGATAGGATGGCCAAACCCTCTGAGACACTGAATTAAACGAACTAGACTGGTATGTCGTCCGATTTAACGATATCCTTCACATGGTAATCGCCGGTTAATATACCTTGAAGGTCTGCTAATGTATACACAAGGTCGAATTTTTTTTAATTACCACATTTTGAACAAATCTGGGTGCTAATTTTTGTGCAAAATAATTTATTCCATTTGATTGCACAAAATTTTTTCTCCATACTACGTCACCTTCCTGAAATGTAACATTTTTCCTTCGTAAGTTATAATGACTAGCTCCCTTTTGGTATGCTTTAAGAAGGGCGTCAGAGACTTTCTCATAAACAGAGGACAGTCCTTGTAATCTTTTTGCATAAATTTTATGTAGAGTACCATCCTTAGGATTTGTCTCTCCATCTGTTAAAGGATTACGGTGCAAATCCCCGTCAATTATTTGCTCCCGTCCGTGCATTAAAAAATATGGTGTAAAATTAGTAGCGCAATTAACTGTGTTGTTCATTGCTGATTGAACTTGTGGTAGAAACTTCGACCAATTACGATGATCTGATTCGACTAAAATTGACAATGCAGTACCCAAAGTTTGGTTGTATCTTTCAACAACGTTATTTTGTGGCGTATATAAAGTATTGTAAAAAGGTAATTGAATATTATAGTTTTTTAGTAATTCTTTAAATTCCCTACTTGTGAATTGAGAGCCATTATCACAGACTATCGTTTTAGGTACTCCTTGTACAAGGAAGATGTTTTCCTCTTAATTTTTAACAATGCTTCCCGCGGTGCCTTTGCGCAGCGGAAATAACCAAGTATATTTAGAAAAAACATCGACGCATGATAAAATTATGGTATGACCGGAGTAACTACGAGGTAAAGGTCCAACTAAATCTATTGATAACATTTGCATTGGTCTAGTGACTATTTTTGGGTTTTTAGAAATACCGTTTGGTGGAGCCGTGCTAATTTTATGTCCTTTACAAACAGTACATCGGTTTATGAACTGTTTTACCTCTCTATACATGTTTGGCCAATAGTAATGAAGTTGTAGCTTTTTATAAGTTTTAAAAATACCTGGGTGACAAGCTCGAATTGACTCATGAGAATCAGCTACAATATTTGCCCTTCGCTCCTGAGGAACTACTAATTTCCATGAAGTATCCTCACACAGTGCTATACCATTTTTTGTATGACGATACAATTCGTTATCTTTAATTTGAAAATTTAAATATCGTTGTGGAAATTCTTGGCAACCCTTCCAAACATTTAAGTACCACTCGTCTTTAGTTGGTTGTGAGTCTATTCCTGAGATTATGGCAAGATCCATTCTAGAAAGTACGTCAGGTACGATATGTTGTGTTCCTTTACGATGTATTATGTCAAATGAAAATTGTGAAAGACGAGTACTCCAGCGAGCTAAGCGACCGCTTGGATTTGATAAAGAATTGAGCCACTTTAAACTGGAGTGGTCGGTGACTACGGTAAAATGTGCACCTTCAATATATGGCCTAAAGTGTGTAACTGAATCTAATACTGCTAAAAGTTCTCTTTTAGTGATACCGTAGTTACGTTCATGTTTATTTAAACACCTTGAATAATAAGCTACAGGGTGTTCAGTTCCGTCTATATTTTGAATAATAACTGCGCCTATTCCGGCTGAGCTTGCGTCACAATGGATGGAAAACGGTTTAGTAAAATCAGGACAACTTAAAACTGGTGCAGTCGTAAGTGCATTTTTTAAATTAATAAATGCTGTTTCAGCTTCCTTTGTCCATTTAAAATTACTAACACCGTTTTTTGATCCCGTAAGTTTTGTTAGAGGAGCTGCTATGCTTGAAAAACCCTTAATAAATCGTCTGAAGTATCCGCAAAGTCCAATAAAAGCACGTATTCCTTTCGCATTCTCTGGAACCGGGAAATCTTTAATACTTTCTATTTTTACCGGATCCGTACGAAGACCTTGAGAATCTACCATGTAACCTAGATATTTTAGCTCGGCTTTACAAAACTCCGATTTTTTCAAATTGATGGTGAGACCTGCATCTCTCAGTCTTTCATAAACACGATTTAATAGATTTAAATGTGCATCTAGGTCTTCTGAAACCAAAATTAAGTCATCCAAATAACAAAATGCATTTTCGTCAAATTCTGGCCCAAAAAGTGCGTCTGCTAATCTTTGAAGCTCACTGGGAGCATTTTTCAACCCAAATGGCATGCGAGTGAATTCAAATAGTCCGCGACCTGGAACGACGAACGCAGTCTTTTCACACGAGTCTTTATCTAGAGCAATCTGCCAAAAAGCTTTGCTCAAATCTATTGACGAAACGAATCTAGCACCACCAAGTTTGTCAAGAATACGTGATATATACGGTAAAGGATAGCTGTCACGAATTGTCACATTGTTGATTTTTCTGGAATCTAGGCATAATCTTCCAGTACCATCCTTTTTCGATACTATTAAAACAGGACTAGACCACGGAGAACATGAAGGACGGATAACTCCCATTTTGAGCATCTCATCTATTTCAGCATCTAATTGCTGTTGTTTAACAGGTGATAACGGATAATATCTTTGTTTAATAGGTGATCCCGTTGTAATTATTTTATGTTTGACCAAGTGTGTCAAACCTAAACCCCTCTTTTCAAAAGAAATTGATTCAAATTTTTTAATTATTTGTGAAAGGGCTTTATTTTCGGAATGTGATAATGATGAGGCTGGCCGAATTGCCCGCACCTCATTAATCTTACCCTCTCGTTGAGAGCTAATTACCTTTGAAAACAACTCCGGCGCAATCCGGAACCGTTTCCAAAAGTCTACCCCCAAAATAAAATTTGGTGATAACGAAGGGATGACGTAGAAAACAATTTCTGCAGTAATTGAATTATATGTCACCGGCAACGTCATAGTACCTAAGACAGGCTGGCTCGTACCGTCAGCTGTCGATACACTAAAATCTATTTTGACTAAATCTACTCCTGATCTTTGAAAAATTTTATAGGTATCTCCTCCCAGGCATGAGAGAGAAGTGCCACTGTCAAGCAGTGCACTGTAGCTATTTTGTAAAATATTAATGTTTGTAAATGGACGTCCATCCTCTTCAATCTCATTCTTCTGTGGCAGTGGGCCCACTTCCTCAGAAGATGAGACAAAAAGGAACTGTCGAACTAGCCGGAGCCAACTCTTCCATTCCCTCTTCCTTTGCGCATAGGATGGGGCGTGAACAGATTGACTCCAACCTAGTTTTTTGGTTTGCTGTATTTAGTACCCTCGTCAATTGTACCAACATTCGATTTTAGATTTAATGACGCTTTCTTTCGACACTCAGACTCTAAATGTCCTGTGATTTTACAAAAACCACAAAATATACGTTTATAAGATTGTCCTGTAGAATTAATATTATTATTTTTACCATAATAATTATTTGAATCATTTCTCAAATTCTGATTTGAAAATGTTCGTGAATAATTTTTATTCCCATTAGAATAATTTATTGAACGATTGAAATTATTATTATTATTCGAAGAGTTATTATATTCTCTAGAATTTGATTTAGAATTATAATCAAATTTTCTATTAAAATTAAAATTTTTGTTTTTTTCGTTGCTATTCATCTTTTCTGTTGATGAAAAAGATGAATTTTGTTTATCTGTTATAGACGAGTAAGATTCCAATTTTCCCGTAGCTTTTGTTAATTCGTCAAAAGAATTTATATCACGTGAAGCCAGTAAATTTGCATACATTGGAAGCAAAGCTCTCATAGATAATTGTAAAAGTTCAGATTCTGGAAGTTTGGAATCTAACATGTTATTTAGTGATTTCATACGCAATGTAAATTCAAAAACGGACATACCATCTGTTTGTTTCATATTAAATAATTCCGTTTTTAATTGTATTTGTTTATTGCCAGCCTCAAATTGTTTAATAAGCAATTTAGATAATTCTTCCCATGTTAAATCCGCATTATAAATCGACCTGAACCAAAGTAAGGCCAATCCCTCGAGAATATCAGGAAAACATCTTAATAAATCCTTTTGCTTTATATTTCTTGTTCGGCATTTCTCTTCAATTTCAAGAATAAAATTTCTTACACAACTATTCCCATTAAATTTTAAATTCCAACTATTCAAACTAGAAACGGAGGGAGTAGAGTCATTATAAATTATTTTGGTGTAATTCACAAATCTTTTTTCGCTATCTAAACTATCTTCCGAGTCTGTATCTCCTTCGCATTGTTCTTTAATTTGTGCCAATTTAAAGGCTTTATTAAAACGCCTAGCTTGAACACGCATAGCTTCCAAAGTCAATTCTGGTAAAACGTTTCGTTCAGTAAGGTCTTTAAATAATTCTTCTTTTGATTTACCATTTACGTTTCCGATTAAAGTCGACATTTTAAGAAAAAAAAAATAATAAAATATTCCAGTTCAGAAAATAAACGATTTGTATCACGTAGAAAACTATTAAAATTATAAAATTCGTAGAAGTAAATACATTTATTCTATAATAAATTACGGAAAATCAAATTTGTTTAATTTGTTCAAAGTTGTTCTATTTGCAATTCGTTTGAAAATTACAGCCGCAATAATTCATTTAAATAATGCGTAATAATATATTATTTTGGAAATGACGTAGCGAAATGAAAATAGTTATACCGAAATACAAACAATAAACAATAACATTTGATTGTTTATCCTTTGTTTTTCTTTTAAATAAAGTGTTCGTAGCATTATTCCATACCAAAAGCCGTAGATGAAAGAAATATGTTACGAATTAATCAAAGATTGAAGACGTTCCCAATTGTATAATAAATAGTACGCGGTCGTAAAAATTCAAACATAAAGAAAAGGTATTAAATCTTGCTTGATTAAAAATTAGAAATGACGTTACGAGCTGAAAATAGTTAAGCTAAAAAAAAATAATCAACTTTGATAACATTCTATTGTTTTTAAACAAATGAAATATTTTCAAAACAAATGAAACTTGTTAATAACAAAAGCTCATGAGAGAAAAAAAAAACGACATATTATGAACAAACAGACTTCTTTTCAATGAAAAAGAAAATATACATTAAAATCCTTGTAAAATAATCGTAAAGTAAAAAAAAACGAAACCCAACACGTTTAAGGCGGCCAAATTGCTAATAACAAAAACATGAATAAAACATAATTAGGATAGACCAAAATTCATTTTAAAATATCTATCTAGCTATCTTGAATCTTGAATTAATTTCGATCTTGAATTAATTTTTTCTTCGGGTTTCTGGTTTTGCCATTGAAGTGTAGAGTCTGTACAAATAAATTACCTGAAGCCGGCTGAAATCAGTATTGGGTCCCGTATAATTAATCTCCAGCTATGAAAAATCTCGTATTTCCAAGCGAGAATAATTATTCCTTCGTTATTTGTCAGATTAAAATCCGTGAGATTCCTTCCATGTTTTAACATAAAATGCTTGTTACTTGGCAATTAAATTCAAAATTGTCCATCGGTTATTTTCGGTGAAAATTACGAAGATAGAATTGTGTATTTATAACACTTATTGGCACTACGAATACGTTAGTCGCGGCCTAGTTAATTATGTTCCAGTTCGGATAAAAATAATATTCGTATTTTTTATATAATTATTACGAAATAATATGAATTGAAATCACGACCAACTTGTCAGTAAAACCCTCTACCACCTTAGAAAGATTACTCAGAAGTGGGCCCTAAACAAAATATTCGATTTTTATACCCTTTTCAAAAAAGAAAAAATGAATGATGTTACTTCCAAAATTTAAAAAAAATAAATCTATGTTGAAGTTTATTATTTTTTTAAAATATTATTTAATCACCTCTTGAAATTAGGTACCTGCTTGCCTAAATCTATGATAAAATAAACTGCGAGAAATATTAACAAATATTTTATCATAACAATGTGTTTTAGACTTGTTTGTATAGTTAAATTATAGAACCAGGTATGTACTTTGATAGTTGGGAAGTCCGTATTGCTTTTATCCTTACAAAATGCCCCGATTGGGAATGCCACGTCCTACATGAAGTTCTGTTACTTCGTTCTATCACTGAAGTTTTTTGGACGAAAATTTAATAGCCAAGTGGTCCAAAGCTACGGTTTACCATCCAAACCTGGCGGGATCAAACCTCCGCTAGCTAAGTTCTCCATTTAATTAAGATTTAAATTATCGTTAAGCTATTCCTAATCTGGTAATAATTGTTTTTGTGAACAAAAAATAACAAAAAGGCCTTAAACATGAAACTGTTATTCTTTATTTGCAAGTTGGACTTACGTGGCGTTATCCCATATGTTGTTTGCAAAGATGTTGTTGATGTTTCTATTGATACTGTCGTTGGCGGATTTGTCATTGTTGGCGGTGTTGCCTGTGGTGTAGTTGTTGGTAGTTTTGTCGTGGTTATTGCTGCTGTAGGTGGCGGTGTTTCGATCACATATGGTGTTTGTTGAGAACCTTTGAGAATACAATAAATGTACAAATATTAAAAATTGTTACGTAGCATGTGTTTTGACTTATTTACGAAAAGCTAATCTACGGTAAAATTTCATTGATGCATTTTATTTTATTCCTGGGACCATTATTATCACAAACCATCAAACCGTGAAGTACAGTTATGAATGATAAATATTTGTAGCAAGCGGATGAGTTTGTGCCTTTGGGAAGTAAGTTTACTAGGGTAAACGGATAACATAGAATTATAATGAAAAAATACGATAAAATGATGAGTTATTTTAATGTTTAATTTGTACTTACAGTTACAATTGGGATAAAACTGTAAATTACATGGCCAGGACTCGCAGAACGTGCCACAGATAAACGAGCAGGACTCATACGCTAAAACAGTTAAACAAATCATAACTATTTATACTCTCTAAGTAAAATTTCAGACTGGGTTTAATATAGTTTCAGGCGTGACTCAGGGAACTGTATTAGGACCACTTCTATTTATAACAAATTGACAATTAACTGACCATCACGCAATATCACGAATACCACCACGCAACTCCATCTTGACGTCCATTCACTCCTTCGTCCACATTCACGTATAATCTCATACATACTCTTCTGTTATTATGACTCTTGACATGGTCTGAATTGAGTATACCAAAAGTTATATTAATATTACTCCTGCAACTTTTTAAAAATAATTTTTGTATCTTTCTCTTCCCCATCTCCTTCCCCTTTCCACTACCTGCAGCCTCGCAAAATACCCTAATTTAGGGATGTCATAGTCTCACTGACTCGAGACGTTTGGCAATATTTGGGCTCTTGTGTGGTATTCATGTTTACTCATGGCATTTAAACAAGTTTATTGACCAAAACTGTAGAGATAGGTAAGTAGTTTTGAAAGTTGGGAAGTCCTCACTCCCTTCATCCTCAAAATACACCAATCGGGGATGCCAAAATTCTGTAAGCCGTTCTGTTACTCTTTCCTATTACAGAAGTTTTTTGGATAATAATTTTTTAACCAAGTGGTCCAAAGCTATGGTTTTTCGTCCAAATCTTACGGGTTCAAACCTCCGCTAGCTAAGTGTCCCATCATTGCACAATAGGTTGTGCCTATTATTTCTATTTTTGAATTCTGGAACGCCTGATATATCAAAAGTTGCTTCGTACAAAGTAAAAGAGACTTGCAATTAATTTTATATTTTTAAAATGAATACTAGCTTGCTAAAATGCATTGAAAATCGGTAAAAAATAAAATAAAACATGTACATTTTAAATTAGGATAATTAATATACATATATATTTAAAATTATTAACCTTTTAACGTTTGTTTATTATTAAAAAAGTACAGCAGACAAAAATGAAGAAAAAAAATCAAATTTATGAATACAAATAAGTCTACAAGAATACTGATTTTAGCTATAAAAAGTGTTACTCTCCCATTTTATATTTTTAACAAACACATCATATAAGTTTAAAAGTTATTTTTTATTCTTCTTTGTACTACAGTCATGGAATAAAAATTAAATTTGGTACAAAATATAAAATATGGACCCTTTGTTTTATTTTTCCCCAAATCACGAGATCCATTTTTATTTCAAAACTTCCGGCCATTTTAGCGAACTAATAGTGAAAACCAATTTATAATAACGAATAACAGATCACTTTCTATAAACCACTATATTATAAACAATATCTACATGTTTCGATAACAATGTTATCTTCATCAGGATATTGACATATTATTAAATGGATTTCGAACTACCTAAAAAATCGACCGCAAGTCCTAAAAATAAATCAGATTAATAGCGATAAAGAAATATCAGACTTTGGAATCTCTCAAGGTTCAGTAATTGGACCAATCCTTTTCACCATATATGTTAATGACATTTTTTTCAACCACTACATGGCCAAATTACTTCATATGCCGATGATACGGTACTAATAATTGGCGATAAAACTTGGGAAAAAGAAACATTTAAAGCCACCGAAGACATAAATATTTTAAAGAATTTCTTCGACGTAAATTTACTATCACTAAATGGTGATAAAACATTTGTAATTCCATTTGCAATACACAAAAATGATACCCCTAAAAACATTGACATCATCATCCATGATAATTCCAAAACACATAGTAAGAATTATTGTATCCAAAACTGCACAATATTAAAAACAACAAACACAATCAAATATTTAGGAGTCATTATCGGTAAAAATTTGAAATGGAAGGAACAAATTTGTCAAGTTGTAAAAAAAATTAGAAAATTGATTTATATATTTTTAAGAATCAGAAATTTTTTATCTGTAAAAAACTTATATCTAATATATTACGCTTTGGTTCAATCAACTTTACAATATGCTATCATTAGCTGGGGATCCGCATACAAAACTAATCTTTCCCCAATTGAAGTTGTGCAGAGGCTAATAATTAAAATCTTATTAAAAAAACCTTCTGACTACCCAACGGATCAATTATTTAAGGAATTCCAAGTACCATCCTTCAAAGATCTATACAATAGAAATGCATTGATTCAAATTATAAAAGAAAAAGAAAAGTATCAATTTATAACTGAA
This sequence comes from Limnephilus marmoratus, assembly GCA_917880885.1. Taxonomy (NCBI): domain Eukaryota; kingdom Metazoa; phylum Arthropoda; class Insecta; order Trichoptera; family Limnephilidae; genus Limnephilus; species Limnephilus marmoratus. The sequence continues at coordinate 61,547,014 of OU862907.1, forward strand.
AACCGTACTAGACAAATATATTTTTTCATGCCCAAAATTAAACACTTCCTTCGCACAAAATTATTATAGTTATCAAGGAAGACTTATTTTCAACCGATTACCGGATGAAATTAGAAAAATTAATGATAAAATCCAATTAATAAACACTGTTAAAAAATATTTTAAAGATAATCTCCAAAAAAAGGTTTCCTCAAATCTAATCTCAAGAATAACTACTTATAACTCAGTCTCCAAGTGATACTCCGTTCTTCAAATAGGTTAAATGTTGTATTGTTTTTATCAAATCAGTTAAATTTTGTATTGTTTTTAGCAACTAATTACAATAATTCTAGATACATTATCCAAATAGTAAAATTGTTTTGATAGTAGATAAATACTTATAATTACATATCACCGAACTTTCAACTTATTGTTTTTTACATTCACATTGTAATTTAAGAACTTAACACTACTCTTCCAGACACAAACTAACGCTTCCATGGAAGAGTGGTATTAACATATTTGAATAAAAAAAAAAATATATATATATATATCCTGATGAAGATAACATTGTTATCGAAACATGTAGATATTGTTTATAATATAGTGGTTTATACAAAGTGATCTGTTATTCATTATATTGGGACAAGAAATTCAAAGCAAATTAGACTGCCGACAAGAAAAAAATCAAGCACCCAGAAATCTCTGATGTACCTTAGGGCCAAGTCTCTATCTTTTATTAATGTTTATTAACGTCTGTTAGCGCATTAATTACGTCACAAACACGTATTTTGACCTTAACGCTATTTTTTGTAGTCTCTATTAATTCGTAATACGGAATTTATGGTTACTTAACAGTTTTAAAAAAAAATGGTTAGCTAACGGGCGACGCCTGTTAACGCCCCTGTATTTTGACAGTTCTCCTTAAGTTTTGTAGTCTATACCACGGAATGTCATAAATTTTGCTGTTTACTAACGTTGAATTTCACGTCAAGCTAAAAAGGTCGATCGACCTCCCGTTTGGTAACAGGGGAACATTTAGAAGTGTCGCATTGCCGAAAGGCATACTTTCCAAAGTTGATAAATTCGAATTTAGTTCTTTAAAAGGTAAGTAATATAATTTACTGTGAATTAAACGATACCTCAACGAAATATTTACCTAACCTCCAAACTTTTAGGCACATAAACGAAGTGTATTAATCATTTATGAAAAATACACTTCGTTTCAACAATTACTACAAGAAATCACTATTTATATCCAAAAATAGGTTTTAGGTTCTTAGTTTGAGTTATTTGTGCGTATTTAGATTAAAGAGAAACTTTCGAAAACGTCAAATGTCAAATGCAGTGAAGAGATCGTTTTTTTGAGGAAACTCTAATAAAAATAGATTTTTGATGCAAATTTCACTTTTCCCGACGTAAATAGTTGCTTCTTGTAGGTAGTGAGGAAGATAGAAGAGGTAAACTTAAAACTGCTTATTAAAACTTCAAAATCCGTAATGCGCGTCGTAGAATTTGAAGCAAGATGCGATGCAATGCGTCAGAAATTCATAGACAATTTACATTTTTGCATAGAGTTTCATGTTTCGTAACTGCCGACGCCGAAAATAAACAGATCGTTATCAGAATAGTTCCTGACTACCACTGTTAGCTTTTTGCGACAACTTTGCTCAAATCACCAAGTTAAGTAACAGGCTGTTAGTAAACAATAAAAGATAGAGACTTGGCCCCCAGGCCGTCCAACTGTATAACAACATCCCGAATGAAATTACTGAGATAGAAAATATAAATAAGTTTAAAAAAGAATTACGAAAATATGTCTATCTCAATTATTAATGTCTTTATTTGTGTGAAATATTTAAAGAATGATTATGTTTGACAACCAATGTAAATGTTTATATCTTTATAAAATATTAGCACACACAAAGATGTGAGCTAACTTAAGATTAATAAATAAATAAATAAATATAATTAATAATGCCACAAAGTAATTTTGCGAAGTTTGAAGAAGTAAAACCAATTTAATTTATTATAACATTTTCGAACGGGTGTTTAAAAATAAGAATTTTTTTCTCTCCATGGAGAGCGAAACAAGCTATTGCACAGGTAACATTTTCCCACTACAATATAAATATAGTAGGAAGATTTCAAATATCGTCAGGCTGTTCCTAATCTGGTAATATTTGTTTTGGTTATAAAAAAATAAACAAAAAAAGCCCTAAACAAGAATTTTTTATTTGCATTTTAGACTTACGTGGCGTAATCTCATATGTTGTTTGCACAGCTGTTGTTGGTGTTTCTGTTTCTATTGTCGTTGGCGGGTTTGTTGTTGTTGGTGGTGTAGTTGTTGGTAGTTTTGTCGTGGTTATTGCTTCTGTAGGTGGCGGTGTTTCGATCACATGTGGTGTTTGTTGAGAACCTTTAAGAATACAATAAATGTACAATAGTGTTAAAAATTGTTACGTAGCATGTGTTTTGACTTATTTATGAAAAACCAATCTACGGTAAAATTTCATTGATGCATTTTATTTTATTCCTGCAACCATTATTACCACAAACCATGAAACCGAGCGATCATATTGCTTAAATTTTTTTACATTTTTATGATATTTTGTTATTAATGCAACTGCAAATGTTCTCCAAAATAACCCAGAAAAAATATCATAATTTTGATCTCCCGAAAGAAACCATTCACTTATTCGGAATACAATTATTAATGTAATTAAATGTAATGCCTTTGTAATTTCATTTAAAAAAATTGGTTAACTTTTTTACCTAAAACATTGAATTCGAATTGGATAGGTCCGATGGTTTCGAACTCCTGCAACTCCATAGAGAAGTACAAAAAGGAAGTCGGTACCATCGATACATCGCATCGGCTTGACACAGCGAAACAGGTTTAGGTACTTATAGGTTTAAAGACACGGTTAATGTTGCAATTTTGCAAACCTTGGATCTTACTTTTAAATTTGTTGGTTGGATTTTTATATTATGTACGTATTTTTTTAATCGTAACATATTGATATTATATATCTCGCTGTACTAAATTTTTGTTGCCTATATTTTTATTTAATTTATATACTTTTTATTCACATCGTAACTTTATCTAAACTATTTGTTTTCTCATGTTAAAGATGGAGGTACTGCCTTTATTATTTATTATTTATGTAAAAGCCCTCTGGGCGTAAAATAAAAGAAATAAATAAACAACTAAATAAATTAATGTTCTCCAAAACGAGCTTGAAAAATCATTTGTCATATATTTGGATTATAATTGTGTAATTTCTACTATTTAAGAAATTCTAAAAATTAAGGTACTTTATTAAAATTAAATAGTTATAAATATATTGGGAATTCATATGTCAAATATTGGTTTATAAATTCTGATTATGCAATTGTAAATGTTCTCTAAAATGGCCTGCAAAGAATCTCCTACTTGTGATCTCACTAAAGAAAACACTCATAGAACATTAATAAATGCATTCACTCTGAATGCATTTATGTATGTTCTCCAAATTGACCCTGAAAAAAATCACATCTTTGCGATTCTTTTAAAGACATAAAGAAACCATCCCTTAATTATATACAATTCTTAGGGTTCTCAAAAGTTGTCTCGACAGAAGCAAATTCCCGTGATATTTTGAACGAAACTATTTCTTTGTTAAGAATATTATGAACTAAATATACAATTTGGCTGTCCTGAAACGGGTATTCTGCCCAGTTGGACAGACAAATGATCACATTGTAATGTATTGTAATATACATGCATATGTAAATAAAAAATAAAAAAAAATAATAATGTGAAGTCTGGAAAATCAAATGCACATGCTCTCACTTGAACACACCAAAGTGACCAAAATTTTCTTCTAATATCGTGTTGATGTAGAGTTACATGTCCCATTCATGGCTTTCATTTTAGCTCCACACGGGAAAATCTAAAGATATGCCGTGAAGTACAGTTGTGAATGATTAATATTTGGAGCAAGTAGATGAGTTTGTGCCTTTGGAAGTATGTTTACGAGGGTAAACGGATAAAATAGAATAATAATGAAAAAACACTATAAAATGATGAGTTATTTAAATTTTAACTTGTACTTACAGTTGCAATTGGGATAAAACTGGTAATTACATGGCCAAGACTCGCAGAACGTGTTACAGATAAACGAACAGGACTCATACGCTAAAACAGTACAACAAAACAAAACTATTTATACTGTCTAATTAAAATTTCACACTGGGTTTAATATACTTTCAGGCGTCGCTCAGGGAACTGTATTAGGACCAATTCTATTTATAACAAGTTGTCAATTAACTGACCACCATACCACGAATACCACCACACAACTCCATCTTGAGGTCCATTCCCTGCTTCGTCCACATTGACGTATAATCTCATACGTACTCTTCTGTTATTCTGACTCTTGACATGGTCTGAATTGAGTACACCAAAAATTATATTTATGTTCCTCCTGCACCTTTCTTAAAATAATTCCTGCATCTTTTTCTTCCCCATCTCCTTCCCCTCCCCACTACCTGCAGCCTCAATACCCCAATTTAGAGATGTCATAGTCTCACTGACTCAAGACGTTTGGCAACAATTCACATTGTGTGGTATTCATGTTTACTCATGGGATTTAAACAAGTTTATTGACCAAAACTGTAGAGCTAGGTAAGTAGTTTTGAAAGTTGGGAAATCCTCACTCCCTTCATCCTCACAAAATACCCCAATCGGGGATGCCATAATTCTGTAAGCCGTTCTGTTGCTCCTTCCTATCACAGAAGTTTTTTGGATAATAATTTATTAGCCAAGTGGTCCAAAGCAACGGTTTTTCATCGAAATCTTGCGGATTCAAACCTCCGCTAGCTAAGTCCTCCATAAATGCACAATAAGGTGTGTCAATTATTTCAATTTTTGAATTCAGAAACGCCCGATATCTCAAAAGTTGCGTCTTACAAAGTAAAAGAGAACTGGATATAAAATTATTTTTTAAAAATGATAATTAGTTCGCTAAAATGCATAGAAGATCGGTAAAAAAACACGTGTTTTTAAATTATGATAATTAATATATACATATGTTTTTTTTATAAATATTAACCTTTTAACGTTTGTTTATTATTAAAAAAACGTACAGCAGACAAAAATGAAGAAAAAAATCAAATTTATGAATCCAGATAAGTCTACAAGAATATTGATTTTATCCAAAAAAGGGTTTCAATCATTCAATCTATTGCAATCAGAAGGACACGGGTTCAAGTCCCGTTGGCCGCATGTATCTCTTCTCGGAAGTTGAACGAATTTTTTTTTATTTGCATGTTAGACTTACGTGGCGTAGCCTCATATGTTGTTTGCACAGCTGTTGTTTCTGTTGTCGTTGGCAGGTTTGTTGTTGTTGGTGGTGTAGTTGTTGGTAGTTTGGTCGTGGTTATTGCTTCTGTAGGTGGCGGTGTTTCGATCACATATGGTGTTTGTTGAGAACCTTTTAGAATACAATAAATGTACAAATAGTGTTAAAAATTGTTACGTAGCATGTGATTTGACTTCTTTACGAAAAGCTAATCTACGGTAAAATTTAATTGATGCATTTTATTCCTGCAACCATTATTACCATAAACCATCAAACTGAGCGAACATTCTGCTTAAACTTTTTCACATTTATGATCTTTTGTTATTAATGTGAAATATGGAAAACCAAAAGCATATGCTGTCACTTGAACACACTAAATTGACCAATGTTTCTTTTAATATCGTGTTCATGTACAGTTTGTTATGGCGACCCTGCTATGGGTTGGGCCCCAACAGAGGGGCTCCGTTCCGGGTAAATGCCCACCAGACGGAGGTCGTACATACTTTACAATGGGAAATAATTACGGTGCAGTGGTTTCCAGTCAAGACGCGAGGGAGCCTAAGCTTCCTTCCTCTTGCCGTGATCAGCTCAAAGTCGGCGGAGAATTGAGCCCCTGCTCACGGCTGCAGCCTCATCTCCCTAGGGTTGGTTTGGAAGGGTATTTCGGACAAATAGTAGAAACAGAGCGTATGAATACACAGTTTATTCCTCTAATAGCACATGGACAGCATACACATAGCAGGTGGAATCCTCGACCTAGATTCAACTTTAATCTCTCTCTCTCTCTGGTTCTAGATTCAACTCAACTTTACAATAAGGAAGTTATCAGCACAAAAAATAGAGGCTTACATACATTTGTTAACCGGAATCGCTAGGGCGGCAGTTTGCCCGCCCGGCATCATCTGGAGTTTGGTCACTCCACAGGACTCACCCCGGAGACCTTCTCGCATAGTTGCGTACTCACTTAGCCATTAAAAAACGGCCGAATAACTATACTTGTCGAGATTTAGCAGACTTCCTGCCGGCGTACTAACGCACCGGGGGATTCGTGCCGCTGGGAGTGGCGTGGCACAGCGTGCTTGTCCAAGCCGTAGGAACGAGGGAATGAATGCCGCTGGCTTCTATCCCTGTTGTTTTGGTTGTGAACCAAACTCGTGCCTGCGCAGGGCGACCCTCCCGCGCCTGCGTAGAAAGGGTTATGCAACCTACACGGCATTGCCGCAAGGCACGCGTAATTCAAACCCTCCAAAGGCGTATCGTGACAAGTTATATGGCCCATTCATTGCTTTCTTTTCAGCTCCACACGGGAAAATCCAAAGACATGCCGTGAAGAATAGTTGTGAATGATTAATATTTGGAGCAAGTGGATGAGTTTGTGCATTTGGGAAGTATGTTTACGAGGGTAAACGGATAAAATAGAATAATAATGAAAAAACACGATAAAATGATGAGTTAGTTTAATGTTTAACTTGTACTTACAGTTACAATTGGGATAAAACTGTAAATTACATGGCCAAGACTCGCAGAACGTGCCACAGATCCACCAGCAGGCCTCATATGCTGAAACAGTACAATGAATCAAAACTATTTATACTGTCTAAGTAAAATTTCAGACTGGGTTTAATATACTTTCAGGCGTCACTCAGGGAACTGTATTAGGACCACTTCTATTTATAACAAGTTGTCAATTAACTAACCATTACGCCGTTTCCATTGAGAAGTTGAGAGAGATAATATGAATACCACCATATAACTCCATCTTGATATCCACTCACTGCTTCGTCCACATTCATGCATTATTTCATACATACTCTTCTATTATAATTCTCACTCTTGACATGGTCTGAATTGAGTATACCAAAAATTATATTAATATTCCTCCTGCACCTTTCTTCAAATAATTCCTGCATCTTTCTCTTCCCCATCTCCTTCTCCTCCCCACCACCTGAAGCCTCACAAAATACCCTAATTTAGGGATGTCTCACTGACTCAAGACGTTTGGCAATATTTGCGTGGTATACATGTTTACTAATGGTTTTTAGACAAGTTTAGTGACCAAAACTGTAGAGATAGATAAGTAGTTTTGAAAGTTGGGAAGTCCTCACTCCCAATAGGGAATGCCATAGTTCTGTAAACCGTTCTGTTTCTCCTTCCGATCGCAGAAGTTTTTTGGATGATAATTTATTAGCCAAGTGGTCCAAAGCCAGGGTTTTTTAATCTTGCGGGTTCAAACCTCCACTAGCTAAGTCCTCCATTATTGCACAGTAGGGTGTGTCAATTATTTCAATTTTTTAATTCAGGAACGCCTGATATATCAAAAGTAACATTTTACAAATTAAAAGAGAACTGCATATAATTTTTTTTTAAATGATTATTAGCTCGCTAAAATACATTGAAAATCGGTTAAAAAAACTTTAAATATTATTAATGTTTTTTTATAAATAATTAATCTTTTAAGGTTTGTTTGTTATTAAAAACGTACAGCCGACACAAATGAAGAAAAAAAAATATTAAAAAAGGCATAAGTGTTTAAGAAACTAATGAATAAATATAGACTAATACGTCTAGACTTATTTTTTCTTTGTGAGTGTCAAAAAAGTCGTGTTTTTCCTAATTGCATTAATTTTAAAATTAAATCAGATTCACATTCTGCAAATAATAGCTAAAGAAGCCTGGCATAAAGAGGACTTAAAATGCAGTTTTAAAAACGTAACAACTTGAAACTTCAAATCAAAATTTTACACATGGAATAAGCCAGCACATTACACCCGGTTGAGTGGGATTTACTTGATGACCATGTTAGATTCATCGCAAGCATTAAAGCCAAAAAAGAAACAAATATTAATAAGAAAGATGAATAATTTGTGTTTTAAAAATAATAAATTTCAAGATAAACAAATAGATAACTTTGACAATATTAATATTACATGTGACAATTCTACCCAAGAAATAACCCAAGAATAATATAAACAATATAAATATATTTAAATTACATCACCGTGTGATTAACTTATCCAAACATGAATTTAATAAGGAAGAGGTAAATTTGTCGTCAAAAGAATTAAACCATAACCTACGAGTTGATAATAATAAAAAAAACAATTGGAGTTAATAGCAGTAGATGTTAATTGTGCTTTGAATAATCAACATATTTCTTATCAATATAAATGTGGTGAAGTGATAAAAAACATCAGCAAGAATCCTAACTTCATTAAAAAACAATACAATCAAGAAAAAAGACTTGCAATTAATATATCCAGGGCTACACAGGAAAATAATCTGATCATTACGAAAGCTGACAAAGGTAACAGTATCATAATTATGAACAAAGAAGATTATGTGGAAAAAGTAATGGATTTTTTACAAGGTGATAATTTTGAAAAGTTAAAAATTAACCACTTTAATAAATGTCAAGAGCAGATAAGGGATGCTCAAAAAAATTGTTAAAGCGACATGATTATTAATTTAATTAAAAATAGGAGACTAACTGTAAAAAATCCACAAATTCCTAAGTTGTATAGTCTATTAAAAATTCATACAAAAGAACAACCAATTAGACCAGTGGCCTCAAATTGTAATGCTCCTATCAATAAAATATCAACAATTAACAGAATTATTATGGATTAACATATTTTTCATCCTAAATACACGATTAAAAATTCATTTGATTTGATTGAACACTTAAAACTTTTGGATATCCCTGAAAAAGCATTTTTAGTATCATTTGACCTTGTTAATTTATTTCCAAGTATTCCAATCGAAGAATGTAAACCAATTATTGAAGTACTTTTATTTTCATCAATTTTATCTAATGACTTATCTCAGGATTTAAATGTATTATTTAATATAGTTTTAAAACCAAAATTATTTTCAATTCAATGACAATATATTTAAACAAAAAGATGGCGTGGCAATGGGTGCTAGTACCAGCCCCTTGGTCGTGGATATATTTATAAATAATTTGGAAAATAAGATTTTTAACAGCTGTGCATTATTACTAAAATACGTATATTGTTGGAAGAGATATGTGGATGATGTTTCTGTGTTTGGACAGGTACATTGAAACAATTTAGTATTTTTCTTATTTTTTTAAACAAACTCCATAAAAACAAAATTTACTGTAGAGATTGGGCAAAATTTGAGTATAAACTTTTTGGATTTAAATATTCCAATAATTAATAATAAATTTGAATTAAACATTTTTCGTAAAGATACATACACAGACATTGTAATCCACAACACCTCAAATCATCCAATTTCTCAAAAAATGTCAGCTTTCCATTCTATGATTCATAGATTAGTTTATGTATCCCTATCTCCCAATAATTTTTCAATAGAACTCAATATTAAACAAATTGCTAATAATGGATATACATAACACCAATTTAATTAAAAACATTCTTAATAAAAAATACAAGATTAAATCATAGGTATATCTATCCTGTATAAAGGGATCAGGAAGAGAATAAATTGGGAAAATTATGTATTTTAATAATAAAATTTCTAATTCCTTAAAAAAGAATGTACTAAATGAAATTCTTCCTGTATTTTATGCAAATAACAAACTTACAAATTACATTGTAAATAATAAAGATAGAGACTAAAAAATGAAAAAAATCTGGAATCTGTAAATTGAAGTGTAACGATTGTGGTTTCTTTTATGTAGGTAAAACTTCGAGAAACTTCGAATCAAGGATTAAAGAACATATTTTTTTAAATTATTCATTCATTTTTATTCCAGTAAAAAGAAAATTACATTTTCACTAATTTAACTAGAAATAATTAAACACATTAAACTAAACTAAATATAACAATACAGCGCTATTCTACGTCATTACTTTGTTTATCATCATTATCATTATCATCATCATCATCATTACATAATAGTATAAAATGAAGTCGCTCAAAATGTATGTGCGCGTTAATCTTTTGTGATTTTCATACGGTTTTCAACAATAGATAGAGTAATTGGAGAGGAATGTTTATATGTATAATACATGTGTGAGAGAGGTTTTTGGGGTGGTTCACCTGTTTCCGTAAACGCAAGAGCGAGACAGGTGATCCCACTATAAAAGGAGATGCAGGCATCTCCTCGCTCTCTTTTCCTACCGCCAGCACATTAGATAGGACGTAATTATAGCCAACAATATTAATAAATGTTCATCTCGCCAAATCGCGCATCATTGCAAATATCCCAAGCCTACACTCGAGTCTGTATATAACAGTGGCGCAGCCTACGGAATGGTGAAAGATCGCGAAAGAATCGACGCGCAAAAAAAATTTGGCACGAAAATTCGGCAAAAAAAGGACGCGGTAACATATTATTTTCGGGTCGGTAAGAAAGGCCGGACCGAAATTAATCAAACACTTCACTGCAAGGAGTGAAGTGGAAGAAGACACTGGAGCCAGCCAGCTTTTCGAAAGGGGGAAGCACGGGAGGTCCAGCGTCAATCGGCATCTCTGAGGGTCAAGGATCGGAGATCCAGGTCGCAGGAGTGATCTGGGGCAGCCATCGGTGTTACTGTGTTACGGGTCTGAAAGGAGCCATCACGTCACAGGGTCAAGGAGCAGTTTCCAGAGCAGGGTCCAGGGAGCAGACTGCAGAAGAAGAAGCCTCATTGGGAAATTTTCGTTTTTCTGTTTTCTTTCTCTCTATTTGTGTACCTTCTGGGCATTGGAAACATGGAGTCTCGAGGATTGGAGTCCTTCAGTTTGCGTGACGGGAACTGGGAGAACTTCAAGGTCCGCCTCGAACAATTTCTCCTCGTGAATGATGATAAGTTTGCATCGGATGATAAGAAAAGGGCTATTTTCCTGAATGCATTGAAAGATGATTGTTTTTCCTTATTGGTTAATTTGTGCATTCCTAAAAAGGTAACAGATATTAAGTTAGAAAATTTGATATCTAAACTTGATGAGTATGGTTGTTCAACGAAATGTTTTTTTGAAGAGAGATCTAAGTTTTACAATGCTAAACAAAGAAATGACGAATCAATCCGCGATTTTGCAGTGCGTTTAAAGTCTCTTTCTACTAATTGCAAATTTGGGAATAGTTTATCAGTAAATTTAAGGGATTTCTTTGTATTAGGATTTAAACCGGGAAAGGTTAGGGAAAAATTATTTCTCGAGGGTGAATTGTACTCGTTCGAAAAATGTTTACAAGTCGCCGAGTGCAATGACCTCGTAGCTTCAACTCAAGCGCAGTCCCGAGTTGATAATACGGTTTATGCTAATGTACAGGTTAAGGCTGGTCGAGTCTCTTATAACTCACGTGAGAAAGACAGAGACGGGAATCGTTTCAGGCATGGCAACAGGGCACGGTCACCGTCGCCAGCGAACGCTGTGAAACATAATTGTACCGTTTGTGGACACAATAATCACATCGCGACGAAATGTAGATATAAAAATTATTTATGTAAAATTTGTGGTACGAAGGGTCATCTAGCAAAACAGTGCAAGCGTTCCTCAACACGTAAGAGTGTGAATACTTTGTTGTCGGATACAAAGTTGGGTGAAGTTAATAGTGTCGAACCATTTTTTATTGAAGTTTCACTAGACGGGATCAAGAGTAAATTCATGGTAGATTCTGGAGCATCTTGTTGCGTAATTTCCAAGGAGTGTTATTTCAGTAAATTCAGTAGAATTAAGCTAGTGCACGAAGACATTAGTCTACGGGGTTTTGACAATACGCTCGTAAAAGTGGTAGGTACAATTACGCCACAAGTGGAATTTAACGGTCAGTGTCACCGTTTGAAATTTGTTGTTGTCACAAGTGCTTCGTTCTCGATAGTGGGGCGTGATTTTATGAATCTGTTTAACGTCGGGATTAATGGAATCATAAACAGTATTAAACAAAATACTTTGAAGCAGCGATTAGTAAAAAAATTCCCAGAAGTTTTTACGGATAAACTAGGAAAATTTAATAAGTACGAAGTGAATTTAACTTTAAAGGAGACCGCCATTCCGATATTTCGTAATCACAGAGTAATGCCGTTCGCTTTGAAAGAAAAAGTCGAAAGTGAGTTAAATAATTTACTGTCAGACGGTATTATAGAACAAATTCAATTTAGTGATTTTGCAAGTCCGATTGTTCCAGTGATTAAGAAAAACGGTAGCATTAGATTATGTGGTGATTATAAATCAACAGTGAATAATCAGCTATTAGTTGACAAATATCCATTGCCTAGGATAGAGGAGCTATTAACGAAAGTAAATGGTGGGAAAGTTTTTGCAAAAATTGATCTTAAATCGGCGTATAACCAATTTGTTTTAAAAAGGAGTGTAGGCGTTTTACAACAATCAATACCCATTTAGGATTATTTCAGTATAAGCGGTTAGTGTACGGGTTATCTCCCGCGCCAGCTATATTTGCAAAGGCAATGGCAAATTGTTTGTCAGGACTACAGAACATGACGTTTTACTTGGATGATATTATCGTGATAGGGGAAGACGAAGTCGATTTAGAGAAAAACGTGTGTGTCGTTTTAGAAAGGTTAAAACATTGTAATCTAACAGTGAATAGTGACAAGTGTGAATTCAATTTAAAAGTTATTGAGTTTTTAGGTTATAAAATAAGTGAACAAGGGATTCAACCGTGTGAACGGAATAAGGAAGCCATTTTAAATGCACCAGCACCTAGTGATTTAAATAATTTAAGAAGTTTATTAGGTATGATTTGTTATTATCGTAATTTTATTCCAAATATGGCAAATATATTGTCACCATTATACGAATTACTTAAAAAAGATGTTAAGTTTCAATGGGGTACGGAACAAGAAAATAGTTTTTCGATAATTAAAAGAATATTAACTTCGGATAGGATTTTAACGCATTTTGACGAAAATATACCTGTGAAACTTGTCACAGATGGTAGTCTTAATGGGGTAGGAGCAACATTAATTCATAGGTTTCAAAATGGCGTAGAAAGACCGATTGGGTTCGCAAGCAGAACTTTAACTAAAGCGGAAAAGAATTATTCTATTCTAGATATTGAAGTAACAGCAATTATTTTTGGGATTAAAAAGTTTTATCAATATTTGTACGGCAGAGAATTAATTTTAGCTGTGGATAATTAGCCGTTAGTCAGAATTTTAGGTGAAAATAGGGAAATACCTAAGATTGCCGCGTCAAGGTTACAGAGGTATGCTATTATGTTAAGTTCGTTTAATTTTAAAATTGAATATGTAAAATCGAAAAATAATTGTTCAGACTTTCTGAGCAGGTGTCCGATTGAAAAGGTTAGCTGTGAAGATGAGATAGAGTCTGGTTACATTAATTATTTCGAGAATAATGGGTTTAATTTGTCTTTGGACGTGATAAAAAGTGAAACCGAAAAGGATGATGTGTTAGGTCAAGTAAAAAAATTTCTTATCGAAGGTTGGCCAGCATCAGTAAAAAAGGCACAAAGTGGTAACTTTATTAGAATTTTTTGGGAAAAAAGGTTAGAATTGTCTTTGATAAATGGGTGTGTTTTATATCAGCATAGGGTTGTTGTACCTGAGTCTTTAAGACAAGAGGTTTTAAAGATGTTACATAGATCTCATTTAGGGGTTTTTAAGACTAAGGGCATTGCAAAAAGCTTTGTCTGGTGGCCAAAAATTAATCAAGATTTGGAGAAAATAACGGAAAATTGTAGAGATTGTTTAGAAATTAAACCAGAATCACAAAAGAGTTCTTTAGCAGTGTGGCCATATGAACCTGAAGTATGGTTCAGGGTACATATTGATCATGGTAGTTTATATAACAAAAACTTTTTAGTGGTGGTAGACTCTTCTTCAAAGTGGATTGAGTGTCTGGAAGTAAACAGTCTGTCTTCAAAAGAAAATATCGAAATACTTATTATTTTTTTTTTATTATTGTTACCTGGTACCCTGGTATGGAGTAATTAGTTTCGCCAGTAGAGTAGGTCTTTGTAAACCCAATCAAGCCCGGGAAAAAAATTATTTCTTTTAAAGATATTATTAATTTTTCAAAAAATTTTTTTACACTTTTAATATTTTTATGAAATTGAGTAAATCCTTTTTCAGTGCATATAAAATAGAAATCTCTTATAGAGTGATGTAAGTTTTCTTCAATACATATTTTTTTACCTAATGCGTTACATAAAAAATCATTCATTGTTAATTTATAGATAAGAGTTTGAGGAAATGAAAATTTACAATATTTATTCGTAGTCAATGCGTTCTTTAGCAATTCGAATCATTTTTTGCCGGTAAAGGCATTTTATGCTATCTTCTTCATAGATTATTCTTACTTCATAGATTATTCTCGCTCTGCACCGAACGAGTACAGTCGCATTATTTTGTAAGAAGAAAACAATAAATATAGTTACTCACATTAATAACTCGCCCACCTGGGCGATTCCATTAATTAAATATGGAAACCGAAGAAATTTTTAAAAATATTAAAGACTTAGTTAATAAGATCACTTCAGTGAAAGACTCAAAAATAAAATTAACACTGGAACAAAATATTGTATCACTGGAAGAAAAAATTCAACACGAACTAATAAGTCTACAAAAGAAGATCATAGAATTACAAGAAATTAATATTAAAAATAATCATCACTACACACAGAAACTTGAAGAAATTCATCAAAATATCAAAAAATCATACGCAAGTGCGCTAAGTAACAATAAAAACTTCGTAGAAACTTCATATAATGCAGAACAGAAATACGCCATTTTAATTACCTCAAAAAACACCTTGAAAGCCGAGGACATAAAAATAAAAATTCAAAAAAATATTAATTTAACAAAAATAAAAGTTGGAGTAAATGGAGTAAAAAAGATCGGAGAACAAAAATTAGTGATTTCTTGCCAAAAAAAAGAAGATGCAGAAAATATAACCGAAGAGATAAATAAAGTAATTGGAAAAGAAGTATCGGCCGAAGAAATAAAAAAAAGGAAACCGTGCTTAATGTTGAAAAGCCTGCAATGCCAATTGACTGAAGAAGAAATTATTGACGGGATTGTACAACAAAATGAAGGATTAACCCTAGAAGACAAAAAAGACATTAAGCTTATAAAGGAATTAAAAAATAAGTACAATGAAGGAAAAGAAAACGACACCACTAACTACATTATCGAAACAACGGGAAAATTAAGGAAAAAACTTATAGAAAAAAAAAAAAATAAACATCAAATTCCAAAGAGTGTACGCCAACGACTGCAGCCCGATCACACAATGTTACCATTGCCTCAAGTTCGGCCACACAGCCCAAAGATGTCACGCCAGGACGCAGCCTCCCATTTGCCCTCATTGCACTAAGGAACATATACTATCTAAATGTGAAAACAAAGAACAAACTCCAATCTGCAACAACTGCTGTGTCCAAAACAAAAGGTTTGATATGAACTATTCCACCGATCATAGAGTCGATCAATCAATATTATTTTACTTCATAGATTATTTTCACAATTTGGTTTTCCAGCAACTTTAGTTAGTGATAATGGTACGTGTTTTTGTTCTGAGGATTTTGAAAATTTTTGTAAGAAAAATGGGATAGAACATATCACTAGTCCAGTCAATCACCCTAGTAGCAACGGGCAAGCTGAAGCTACAGTAAAGACTTGTAAAAATTTCCTTAAAAAAATTTGTAAACATAATAGATTTCCTTCAGATTATAAAGAAAAGTTAGGTAACTTTTTAACAGACTATAGGAATACAGTTCACGCAACAACAGGGTGTGAGCCATCTGTATTATTAATGGGTAGAAAAATTAGAACAGTATTTGACTCTCTGATTCCAAGGAAAATTGAGGATAGAACGGGTAGTTCAGGTTCTACTCGACGAAACAAAGTAATGAAAAAGGTTACTCAGAGCCAAAACAATCAGAAAAGACAATATAAGGGTAGAGTTAAATCAGGTTTTAATATAGGTCAGAAAGTAATGACTAGAGATTTCAGATCTCAGGGTAATAGGTTATGGGTTCCTGGGGTTATTGTTGATAAAAAAGGTAATAAAATATATTTCATAAAAATTAACAAGTCTAATATGGTGTGGAAAAGGCATTTAGACCAGCTAAAGGAATTACATGTTTCATTGCAGGAGGAAGATAACCAGGAATTCGCGTCTGACACGTTGGAATTGTCGACGGACGAATTAGATCTCTCCGGTATGTTACGTAATAGAAGTGTCTCTAATTCTGTTTCTCCATGTTTCAGATCTAACCCGTGGCAAGGAAGGCTTCGGCCTAGGTGAAAGCACTTCGCAATCGAGGAGGAGGATGGGACGAAATGGACAGAAAGGAAACAGAAGGAACAAAAACAAATGTTGTGTTAATTTTAAATATAATGTGCAAAATGTGAAATATAATATAATAATAATGTATGAAATATGTAGCTGCAGGAATCAAATATGTAGCCAGGATTCTCCAGTTTAAGTAGGGGAGGATGTGAGAGAGGTTTTTGGGGTGGTTCACCTGTTTCCGTAAACGCAAGAGCGAGACAGGTGATCCCACTATAAAAGGAGATGCAGGCATCTCCTCGCTCTCTTTTCCTACCGCCAGCACATTAGATAGGACGTAATTATAGCCAACAATATTAATAAATGTTCATCTCGCCAAATCGCGCATCATTGCAAATATCCCAAGCCTACACTCGAGTCTGTATATAACAACATGTAAATTATATTAGAGAAAAGCCGAGAAATTCAAAGAAAACATATTTTTGTGCGATTTAAAACGGCTGGCGGGCCGTACTATGGTCACTTTTGAAATTCGTTCTACGGAAGAAATTGGAAAATAGATGTCCTAGAGTAAGTAGGTATTTGATTTTCCCTTTTCAAATATCCAGTGTTGCATTATAGTAGAGAAAAGCCGATAAATTCAAATATTCAATTCAGGCAGCGGGCAGCGGGCAGCTGGCAAGCGGGTGGTGTGGATTTTATAAAGATTGGGTAATGGCGTTGTGTTTCGTTAGCCACAGCAACGTGTGGCCGGGTCTGCTAGTCAAGAATAAACTATAATAATTTTTTTATATGTACCCAGCTTATTTTCGTTTTTAATGCAATTTCCTTTGAGATGCAATTATATAATTTGCCCCCTTCGTAACCAATGGATTGTTTACCATAGTTCTGGGCTTGTAGTGAAACAGTTTTTTGATTACCTTGTTTTGTATTATCTGTAATTCATTTATGTATGTTTCACATGCATTTCCCCAGATTTCAATCAAATAATTTAAATGTGACTGTACGAGACTATAATATTATAAACTTTATTTAAATTTATTTTTTTAATATTTATTTGGCAACAGATATGATAGCCGGCTAAATACGCTAATTAAGAGGACATAGGTAGAGAAACCCAGAAATATGTCATTTTCAAAAAAGTTTTTAGACGTATTGACTCTTTTCCACAAAAAATTATAAATGGATTTCGAAAGATTGTTCTTTTATCTAGCATAGTTATGTAATAAATTTTTAGAATTTTTTTTAATTTTTAGAATAATAAGGTTATTCCATAGGTCGTTGGCAGATTTGTTAAATTTTCAAAAAAGTTTTTGTATTATACCACACCCATTTCAAATAATGTAATCATGCAGTGAAATAAATCAATACATTATCTAGCAAAGTTATGTATTAGAATTTTAATTTTAGTTTCAATAAAATCATTAAAAAATATGTACGTACATGTGTTTCTTGACGAAAATTGGTCCATTTGTGTATTTATTTGCGCACTTATAAACTAATATATTTAATATTTTTTTACGTACTTATTGTGCTAAAACATTATTGACAAATCATAAATAAGTTTGACCGAAAAATAATTTTGGGAAGCATTTAATTTTAATTAATTAACAGCTTCGCATTTGACGATTTTATCATAGCGCCGAAACACAAAATTTCGCAGTTCATTACGGTCCGAAACGTGGCCAGACGAGGACGTGTCCGCGTCGCTCTGAATTACAACAGTTTGAAATAATATTTTGGAAACGAAATGTAAATAGTAAATACATACGAATTCCTTGTTTCACGTTCGTAAAATCTACAGGGTTGACCGAATTTCATTTTCATTGAATATTTTTATGCAAAAAGTTTTATATTTAAAAATAAATGTTTTTATTTGTCCCTTATTATACGATACAAAAAACAAGAGTCCCAAATGCCCCATTTTTTTAAAGTAAAACTTCTTTACGCATGCTCGACACATGGGGTTAACTGGTGAATCGTTACGAAAAGTGGTGATTGTTACGAAAAGTGGTGCTGGTTACAAAAAATGACATGCGAACGGTAATCGATGCGAACAGTGATCAATTGCTAGGCGGGTCGGGCCTTTAGGCTCGCTTGTTATTCGTGTTATTGTTATATTGTTAATGGACTATTTGTCCGTAAATAAATAAATAAATAAATTATATACAGCGGGTACCCGGCATGCATGGGTTCGGAAGTTATGCGCGTACATACATTTCGGCGATTCATTTTCATTTATATACTAGCTGGTGCCCGGCATGCGTTGCTATGCCGTTCAACAAAAAATTGTTTCTCCCTGCGTGTCCTTTCCCATTCGTCCCGTTCACCTTCCGCTTCCCCTTCCTCTCCCGCGTCCCCTTCCCCTCAAACGTTCCCACTCCGCCTCCTCCACCTTCCGACTCCCCACTCCACTCCTCTTCCCCCGTCCCGCCAACTCCCCTCACGAATTCCCTTCCCCCCTCCCAGGTTCCCCTCCCCCTCCCTGGTTCCCGTCCCTTTCCACCCGCGGCACCAATACCCAAGTTCCTATCCCCCCTCCCGCATTCCATACATTCAGTTCTGGTACATTTAGTTTTCAAACAGCTCACGTGCCACCCATTGAATTTTTAGTATACACATTTTATAATGCCAGAGCTCACCAGTAGTTATATACAAACCTTGTCCTGGCAATAACAAACACAACAAAAAAAGAATTATTCAATTTGGTGTAGTCGTTCGGAAGTTATGCGCGTACATACATTTCGGCGATTCATTTTCATTTATTAGCATTTATATATATGCCGGGTACCAACCTTTGCCATTTAATAACGAAATTGTTTCTCACTGCGCGTCCTTTCCCATTCGTCCCGTTCACCTTCCACCTCCCCTTCCTCTCCCGCGTCCCCTTCCCCTTTCGCGTTCCCACTCCTCCTTCACCTTCCTTCTCCTCACTCTACTCCCCCCCTTTTCCGTCCCGCGATCCCCCCTCCCGAGTTCCCCTCCCCCCTCCCATAATCACCTCCTCCCTGCCGCGGATCCCCCTCTCGAATTCCCCTCTCCCCTCCCGAGTTCCCCTCCACCCTCCCGGGTTCCCCTCCCCCCTCCTGCATTCCATACATTCATTCCCGATACATTCAGTTCTCATACAGCTCGTGTGCCACTTATTGCAATTTTATTATACAAATTTCATGATGCCAGAGCT
This sequence comes from Limnephilus marmoratus, assembly GCA_917880885.1. NCBI lineage: Eukaryota > Metazoa > Arthropoda > Insecta > Trichoptera > Limnephilidae > Limnephilus > Limnephilus marmoratus. The sequence continues at coordinate 61,566,709 of OU862907.1, forward strand.
CGTGTCCTTTCCCATTCGTCCCGTTCCCCTTCTGCCTCCCCTTCCTCTCCAACGTCCCCTTCCCCTCTCCTCACTCCCCTCGCCCGCTTCCCCTATCCCTTAAACCCCCACCCTTTTCCTCTCCCCCCTCCCGAGTTCCCCTCCCACCTCCCGGGTTCCCCTCCCCAACCCATCCCGCGGGCCCCCTCTCCCGAGTTCCCCTCCCTTGTCCCCCTCCCCTTCCCTCCCTCATCCTTCACCCCTCTCCCATCCGCCACCTCCTTCCGCATTCCATACATTCACTCCCGGTACATTCAGTTTTCAAACAGTTTGCGTGGCACCAATTGCAATTTTATATACAAATTTCATAATGCCAGAGCTCACCAGTATATACAGAAACCTTTAGTCCAGTCAAGGAAGGGGGTGTAGAGTGCGTGAGCAGGGACCTAAGCGATTCCTTCAGAAACTTGTTTAGGGTGCTTAGGATGTGAACATACTAAAAATCCTGACGTCTAGGTGGTGAGCTAGGGGGGGGAGGGGGAGGGGAAGGTCCCAATTTTCGGGTTTCCGCTTATATCTCAAAAACGGTGCGCCGCAGAGGAAAATTTTTTGATAATAAGTAAAAGCTGATAAAATTATCTACAACTTTTATTCTATACGTAATTTTCGAAATCCCAGCCATTTTCGAGTTATTCGCTCCACAAATGTAGATATTTTCGAAAAAAATCATTTTACCTCACATTTTTCATCAAACATTCCTTCATATCGTCTAAAATATTCATCAAAGAAAAAAATTTATTCGAAAGAAGTTGTAAAGAATTTAATTTTCTTTTAGAATATATAGACATATGTAAATTTATCTTCAACCGTTCAACATTTACAGCAATTTGAAGTTTTTTCGTAAAATGTTGTCATTTTCAGAAAGAGCTGTTTTTGTCTTATTACTGACACACAACACTTGTTCGTTCGCCTAATAATATGTGTGACCACACTTTAAAACCAGTTATTAAATAAAATAGGTAAAAATCATATTACTTGAAAAATACATAATTGTATTTTATAATCATAATGTTTATTCTATTTCGTTACATTAAGCACATAAAATTATAGATCTCATTGTTATCACTGTTCTCAATAACATCATGTTACATTCTCATCCTCCTTGGACGTGGGGGTCCTCGCAAGCGTTGTTCATCCATGGCATCTTCATCCTCAGTATTGGATGGTTCTTGCTGAATGGGCTCTATGTCGTCGTCATCGTCGTCCTCGGCAACAGGCACGCTATTGAGGCATCTCCCTTGGTAGGAGACTCGGAGACACGCTGCAGAACAGGTCAGCATTGCTTTTCGGCATCCACATTTGCCAATTGCACAATCCCTGGTGCAGCGGCAAAATATCATATTTAGAAGGACCTCCGGCGCTGGTGGATCTTTTGTTGTATTTGGCATCAGGGTCTCTCCTTCATGTTTCCACCCCCATTATTCAGGGGGCAGCTCAATCGGTGCACTGGGAATGCTGTTTAACTGCGTTCTCTGTTGGAGGGAGGGAGCTGATGTCAGGCTTCATATTTGCCACCAACCCTGTGAACGACTAAAAGCGGTACTGGTTAAGGAAGGTCTGTCTTTTTGGCGCCGAATACCATTTCAGGAAACATTTATTTCCAGCCTCTTCAACCTCGCCGTGAGTAGAGGAGGGGTTATAAAGATCATTGCCGCTTGCTTGATGAATTCTGACTCCAAGTACAATTTTGAGAAGCCCACCTTGCTTCTCCTGAAAGTTGCAGATGTTGTGTCGCAGCCGGTAAATGAATGTAAGAACAGGATGTGTTCAAATGCACGGTGCTGCATCTTTTGGATGGACAGTGGATTTTAGTATGTTCACACCCTAAGCACCCTAAACAAGTTTCTGGAGGAATCGCTTAGGTCCCTGCTCACGCACTCTACACCTCCTTTTGGAGCATTTATTGACTGGACTACTTTGCGGGCGTGCTCACAACAACTCACCAAAGTTTCATCGCAATCGGATGAACGGTTAGCAATTCACAGGAAAGTATGTAGAACAGTTTATATGGGAGAATTAAATTGTTGATTTTACTATCTTCCTCGCAACTTTTCCATATTTTCTCAACGTTTAAACCTTTCCTGGACTACGACAAACATTTCAAAACCAAAATCAGCTAAATCGGCCCAGCCGTTCTCGAGTTTTAGTGAAACTAACAAACAGCAATTGATTTTTATATAGGGGGGGGGGGGGTAAAAGAGGCGGGGGGGTGGAGGGTGGTTAGAGGTTGTGGGGTGAGAGGGGGAGGGGGTTGAGAGGGATGGGGGGTAGGCTTTTTTATATCCATTTTTCGTATTACAAAAATAACAAACATGAGAATCGGGTATGGGTACCACCGCCCCGGGAACCATTTTTTTGATAACCAACACGTCTGCCGTAGGTCATCCTTAGTGGTTCGCAACGTTTGGTGACTAGCAGGGGTGCCTGGGTTCATGGGGTGAGGTTTTTTCAGGTCTTGGCGGCGGATGCGTCTGCGCACCAGCTGCATGGCAGGTTGGATCTGGAGAAAGTGGTTGAGGGAGTCCCTTTGACTTCTCCAGCCTTACTCTCTCGGAACATCGCTTTGCACCGCAGTGGGAGGGATGGATTCATACATCCGCTCTCCTGGACACGCTGACCCCCACATTTCTACCCACCCCTAATACCCTTTCCTTCTCAGAAGATCCTCTCCTCCCTTTCCCTGAAACGAACCTTCACACAGCATCCCCAAAGAAGAGATAGGCAATGTGTCGAGCGATTGTAAAAAAAGGTCTCTCCCGATCCGGCCTTCTACGTAGTTGGTGGGGCAGATTCCACCGCCGCCGAGATCCTGACAAACCTCGCCCCATGAACCCGGGCTACCCGTACGGTGTTGATAATCCAATACATGGTTCCCGGGACGGCGGTACCCATACCCGCCTTCCAAATTACTGATACTATTTATTGACGGCCGGCGTGGTCAAGAGGTAAGGCTCTTGACTCGCAATCCGAAGGTCGTGGGATCGAATCCCGGCGTGGGCAAATAAATTTTGTTTGACTAATTTGGGTTATTTCATATAAAAATAATATATTTGCGTCACGTTCCAGAGTGGAAGATACTTTAGTATCGCCCTGGTGTAAGACCACCATTCAGAATTGAAACGTTGCTAAAAATTACTTTGGTCGTGTTTGGTGACCAGATCTGAATAGCCAAGTAATTCTTCGCTTCCTCTTCCCCATCTCCTGCCCTTCCCCACCACCTTCTGCCTCATACTATACCCCATAGTCATGTCATAGTCTCACTGGCTCCAGACGGGAGCATTTGGGTCTCTTGTGCGGTATTCACATAAATATAAAATTAAAAATTATGCACACGAATAAATATTTCAAAATGAGATATTTTTTACAATCCAACTGAATATTAGGTACTCTTTTTTTCATGAATACCGCACAAGAGTCCCAACTGCTCCCGTCTGGAGCCAGTGGGACTATCACCCCCAATTGGGGTATGTTGTGAGGCTGAAGGTAGTGGGGGAGGGGAAGGAGTTAGGGAAGATGGAGGTGGGGAAGTACCTGACTTTTCAGATCTGGTCACTAAACACGGCTAAAGCCATTTCAAGTAACGTTTCAATTCTTCCACTCTAATGGCCGTAAAATAAAATGAAAAAACAAAAACCAAAATATTAAAAAAATATAACAAATTGTTTTTTTGTGTAGGTATCTACTTTATACCTACTGTGTTTATGTATCTATTTATGTCTACGCACTTCAATACACAAATTACAAATAACTACTACTTATTAAAATTCTGGAAGCGAGAATTCAACATCTTTATCTGAACCATACTGTAGGTCCAGCTTCGCGTGAACTATAGGTACGTGAAACCCGGCTTCTAGCGGAACGAAATCTAGTTCCAAAAACGTCCGCTTGCAACGGCTGATGTGTGAGCGGTGCAGTCGGAATCGAAATTATGATTTGCTGGTATGACAGCCTTAAGGGGATGATTTTGTCTTTAATTTTCTTTTTTTTTTACATGAGCTCCACATAGGAGGCACTGAGGAAAATAATTTCCCTCAGGGCCTATGTCATCTTTGGGGATGCTGTGTGGAGGGTTTTTTTAAAGGAAAGGAAGGATAGGAGAGTTCTGGGAAGGAAAAGGGTTAAAGGGGTGGGTAGGAATCTGGGGTTCAGTATGTCCTGGTCATCCGCCTCAAAGACCCAGACAAACCTCACCCCATGAACCCGGGCACCCCTGCTAAATCACCAAACGTAGCGAACCACTTGGGGTGACCTATGGCAGAGGTGTTGGTTATCCAATAAAGGTTCCCGGGGCAGCGGTACCCATTCCCGCCTCCCAAATTGTATGTGTTTGTATAATACTTTATATATGTTGTTTAAATGTCAAATGTTTCTCAATGCAAAGCCCCAGGTATTTTTCCTGAATCAGGATTTGCAGGTCATTATTTTCAATTTTTGAGGGTACATGAGGAGGAATTATTTTACGGGTTGAGCTTAAGATCATATATCCTGTTTTCTTACATACGTTTTTAAAATATTTGATTGGAGCCAACTGTTGATTTTTTCTAGGTCTCTTTGTGCATTTTCTAGTAAGGTATCTAAATTTTTACCCAGCAGAAAATTGCAGTATCATCTGCACATAAAAAGATTTCACCATTTAAAATTAATTGCGAAATATCATTGATGTAAATTTCGAACAGAAGTGGACCTAGTATGGATCCCTGCGGAACTCCATAGTTTATTGGAACATAGTGGCTATTTTGATTGTTAATGCTAACGAATTGCTTTCTATTCAGATGACCACTCAACCACGGACCGGTCAGTGGTTGAGCGGGCATCGCGTTTGGGTCCCACCCAGGCGTTCCGTGTTCGATTCCTCGGCTGGCTAAGTCCTCCATCATGACTCAAGCAACATTTTCGGCTTACTGTGGTGGTAATAGGAGATTTTCAAATATTGTTGGGTTATTCGTAACCCGGGATTGTTTATCTTTCTTTTAAAAAAAATAAAAAAAATATTGCTAAGATATGATATCTTTAAACAATAACAGTTTCTCGGAGTTTGCCAACCATTTGGTGGAAACCAGTCACACCTTTAACATAATAGTGGAATAGAAACAATACATTGTAATGTCAATGGCGTTCAGTTGGATAAACTAGAAATTTTAGAAATCCGAAAGTTAATGTGAATTTGAATATTATTAATTATCAAAAATTGTTCTTAAATGACCCAATATTAAACCTGTTCCATTTGTAAATTGTCCCCCATTGACCCTCTCTCCTCTACCCACTCTCATATTTCCATTGATACCATTGTCTATGTCCATTCTTTTTCAATTGACACCATTGTCTGTGTCTATTATTTATAATTAGTATCAATAAAAACCCTGAAGAAGTGAGCGTTGCTCACGAAACATGTTAGTTTTTGTAAACAATAAAAGTGGTAAAAGCTAAGTATTTTATTAATTTGAAAAAAATATTTTTTATTCTTCTCTGTACTGTAGTTACGGAATAAAAATTAAGTTTGCCACAAAATATAAATATGGACCCCATGTTTTATTTTTTTTTCCAAATCACGTGATCTATTTTTATTTCAAAACTTCCGGCCATTTTAGCGAACTAATAGTGAAAACCAATTTCATTTATTTTTTCGTTTTCGAAGAGCTACAGATCATACGCGACTTTTGAGGCCCAAGGCATTTAAAAATAAGACTTTTTTCTCTCCATGGAGAGCGACACAATCTATTGCACAAGTAACATTTTCCCGCTACAATAAAGATACAGTTGGAAGATTTCAAATATCGTCCGGCTGTTCCTAATCTGGTAATATTTGTTATTATTTTTAATTGATAAACTAACGTTTTTAAGACAAGATTTTTATGCATAGCACAAAGGGTAAAAATTATTATAAGCAATAATTATCAGCCTGAAACACTCATCTACATTGAAAAATCTTCCGAGAAAAGATACTTGCCGCCAACGGGACTTGAACCCGTGTCCTTCTGATTGTCGGTCAGGTGCTCTACCACTGAGCCATGTCTGCTTATCTTATACCCGTCAAATAATTCAATATATAATAATGTTTCATTCAACAATTACTGTTTATTACATGTTTCCACCTGAAAACAACCAACTTTATTTGTGTGAGAGAGGCATTGTTAGTACTAAATCTCTCGCTAGGTGGCGTCGATACAAATTATGTCTACATTTTTTGGTGAAATACTTTAGCTTGTCAAAGATCAATTATTATTTTTAATTGATAAACTAACGTTTTTAAGACAAGATTTTTACGCATAGCACAAAGGGTAACAATTATTATAAGCAATAATTGAAACACTTATCTACATTAAAAAAATCTTCCGAGAAAAGATACATGCCGCGAACAGGACTTGAACCCGTGTCCCTCTGATTGCCGGTCAGGTGCTCTACCACTGAGCTAAGTCGGCTTATCTAATACCCGCCAAATAATTCAATATATATACTAGTGTTTCATCCAACAACTACTGCTTATTACATTTTTTTACCTATTATTTGGCGGCTATTAGATAAGCCGACATAGCTCAGTGGTAGAGCACCTGGCCGGCAATCAGAAGGACACGGGTTCAAGTCCCGTTGGCCGCATGTATCTTTTCTCGGAAGATGAACGAAATTTTTTTTATTTGCATGTTAGACTTACATGGCGTCGTCTCATATGTTGTTTGCGAAGCTGCTGTTTCTATTGTCGTTGGCAGGTTTGTCATTGTTGGTGGTGTAGTTGTTGGTAGTTTTGTCGTGGTTATTGCTTCTGTAGGTGGCTGTGTTTCGATCACATATGGTGTTTGTTGAGAACCTTTTAAAATACAATAAATGTACAAATAGTGTTAAAAATTGTTACGTTGCATGTGTTTTGACTTATTTACGAAAAGCTAATCTACGGTAAATTTTCATTGATACATTTTATTCCTGCAACCATTATTACCATAAACCATCAAACCGAGCGAACACACTACTTAAACTTTTTCACATTTATGATCTTTTGTTATTAATGTGAAATCTGGAAAATCAAAAGCATATGCTCTCACTTGAACACACTAAATTGACCAAATTTTATTTTAATATCCTGTTCACGTGCAGTTATATGGCCCATCCATTGCTTTCTTTTTGTCTTCACATGGGAGGATCTATAGACATGCCGTAGAGAATATTTGTGAATGATTAATATTTGGAGTAAGTGGATAAGTTTTTGCATTTGGGAAGTATGTTTACGAGGGTAAACGGATAAAAAGAATAGTAATAAAAAAATACGATAAAATCATTAGTTAGTTAAATGTTTAACTTGCACTTACAGTTACAATCGGGTTCAAGCTGTAAATTACATGGCCAAGACTCGCAGAACGTGCCACAGATCCACCAGCAGGCCTCATACGCTGAAACAGTACAATAAATCATAACTATTTATACTGTCCAAGTAAAATTTCAGACTGGGTTTTGATAAACTTTCAGGCATGCCTCAGGGAACTGTATTAGGACCACTTCTATTTATAATAAGTTGACAATTAACTGACCATCACGCTGTTTTTCCGGAGGTGAATAGAGACATAGAGAATATAGTATCATACAGCGTCTTGGCACACACTCATTGTTTCGTTCGAATTCACGCTTTGTCTAATACACACGTTTCTGTTACTCTGAATCTTGACATGGCCTGAATTGAGCATAATATTGATAAAAAATGTGATGAATAGAAGTTGCACTCAGATATTTCCTGTGGCACTCCAAGTCATTGCAAACTAAACATAATGCCGAAATTTCCCCGCAGGGGTCAGGGCCGGATTTATACTTTTCATAAGTTTAGGCCACTTCAATTTCACCGCTTTCTCCTCCTTCTTAGAAGTTGCCACCAATCATAATCACTCACTACTACTACTATAATAATCTGTAGAAGAGATCCATAAAGATCAGATACCATCAGTACATCAACAGATGAGTTCTGAATGTGAACACACATTTAGTCTTTCCAAAATAGCATTCCAAAATTCGATCACAAATGCACCTTCAAGTTTTTCCAATTTGAGGCGAATTCCGTTTGCTTCAATTCGCGGAATGGGTTTCTCTATAGCATCATTTTCAATCATTTTTAGAACTATAAATTATGCATCCAGGAATGTCTTAGACTTTTACAGGCAACTGCTTTTGCTGACTAACGTGTGAGGTTTACTCTCTTCAGTGTCTTTCTTCTTTCTCTTACATAAATCAATTTTTTCCAACGTTCGGTTGACTTCACAAAGAAATTATATACCTTTTCCAGCAACATGAAGAAGTGACAGGTTTCTGTGCAAGACTCAGCGGTTGAGGTTCCCACCTAATTTAATAAATGAGCTGCACAAGGGATGAACATGGGAAGTGGTGCTTGTTCTTAAATTTCAGATAGTAAACCATTGTAAATTCCTGACACGTTCGAGGTATTATCAATTTTTCTAGCTCTAAAGTAATGGCATCGTTGTTATAGTGTCAGTTGATCGACGTTTGGTGCATCCGGTGTATTTTCTACAATTAAAGAAAAGTACTTTGCTTCTTTTATCTCATCGCCATTTTGGTATTTTCTTAGCCATTAAGTAAAAGAACTCGTCGCAGACAGTTTTTGATAAGTGGCTAGTACTTCCAGATCCTTGGTTTGCGTCTTTTAATTTGCTTGACTGAAAACGGATCAAACTCTGCTATTAATTCAAGTGGCATTATGTTATTCCCACTGTGCGGGTTACCAAATATTTCATTACTTCCTCTAAAAGCGAGAACTCTTGATGCCAATTGTTTTATTACAAATGTTCTTAAAAGTTTTCTTCCAATAAGCAATTTCCTCATTTAGTTGGGCGTTAGTGAAGATTGAATACAACCGTGAATCAAACTCCAGATCTTTAAGCTAGAATACAGGACTTATGATTTGGAAAGTTTCCGTGTTGAGCTAGTTGAATTTCTGCATTCTTCCAATCGTTGAAGTCTTGTTCTTGCTGGTCAAATGTTGTCTTGTTCTCAATATATCCAAATGCCAAACAGTTTCGGCAGAATACAAAGCCTTTGCTTTCTGAATATACAAGCCGATTCCTTTCTTTTACTTCATTTTTCTGAAAAATAGATTCTTTTGTAAATGACACCGATGATCGGAATAAAATCTCCCACTTTTTGTGAGATCACAGGACTTGTTTTGTTCAAAACCATTTGCTGAATCGTTTATTTCCCATAAGGCTGGATCTTTGTTTAGTTTTGTGGTTGATTGAATTTCAGTAACCTTCGCGACTAGAGACACTTTTTCGCTGCCTGACATCAAATTCCTGCCACTTGTTGTAGGTATTTCATAGTCAGAAATGTCGAAATCATAAGGATGGTTTTACTAAACACGACTGATCTGACTGATTGAGCAGATGCAGTCAAATTTTGTGATGAAAGTCAATTTCAAAATATTACTGAGGTTTGAAACACGTTTAAACACATTGAATGCATTACTAATTCAAACATCATTACACTGATATACAAATATGTTAGAAAAATCCATAAAATCACGATAAAAAGCCGTATTTTACACTGAGGCATTTTGACAGATAAATATATTAGAGAAATCTATAAAGCATGAATTTTCGAATTACCATATTTCGTAAATAAGTAGAGTACACTGCTATCTGTTGAATATTATTAGAAGTAGTATCTTTCCACCTACTAAAAACCGTCAAAATTAAACCGCGGGCGTATTTGAAAATATTAAAAAAATAATTTAGGGCATCTTGGGAAAATTTGCTGAAATACAGCAGCCAAGCAATCCAAGGTTTTTTAGGTGGTGCTGAAATTCGGCAAAAAGCGCTCAAGTGGTTATGGTATTTTATTATTCTTGATGTTTTCGTTTATAAGATTTCATAGTTTTTTTTAATTAACACATGTAAAAATTTATTTTTGTTGTTCGAGTTAGAGTACAAAAAATTATGTTCATTTGAAGACGCTGAGTTAAAAGTCTGTTTCTACCAAAGAAAGTAAAAGTTATAGTATTTTTTTTTTTAATTCAATCATATCCCCTTCTACATGATAAATAACAATATTTCTTAAAAAGCTAATAATTAAAATAATACAGACGAGATAAAATCTCAGTCTGAAACACCGTGCGCATGTTTACATGTTATGACGTTGGGCGGGAATATGCGAAGGTTAAATCTATAACGCCCACAAATTCAAAGTTTTGTATGCCCCCCACACTTATACAAATATTGACAGGTTATTTGTAACCTGGGTATGTTTATCTTTGCAAACAAATAAAGAATTTAAAAAATAATCAAGGAATATATATATTTTTTTTTTTATTAAATAAAACATTCAACGAAGTTGCACTCCCATGAGTTATCAAAACTCATTAAGGGATCGCCAATTGGTACTTTTGAAAAGTTAAACCCAACCCAACCCAATATGCAGACACAATATATGAAGAAAAGTTTTACAAAACATTTCACAGAAGCAACATACAGACACAATACCTGAAAAATCACTTTACAGATATTTCACAGAAACATGTCTTATAAGATTTTATGAATTATTATAACCACTCATTTGATTTATGTACCGTTGGCGTCAAAAAGTTAAAATAAAGTATCCTCCATGTGGACTATAGAAATGCTTAAAAAAACCAAAATCTGGAAAATACGATAAAAGGTACGGGCTAAAAAACATACAGACCTAATACAAGATGTTTACATACAAAATACATGACAAGATTTAAAAAAGATATAAACTGCGCCCATCATATCTGGATGTACAAAGTTTGGTACTTGGAAATAATCAGGACAGCTATCAGAACAGAGTTTGTACCTACTTATGACTCGTTTTCCAAATAACATTTGAAAAAATAGGATTTCAATATATCGTTTCGAGATTTGTTAGAGGCATATACCTGTCTTAATTATTCAGGCAGTTTTTTATTGTTAGTGTAGGCAATGTATTCTAATGATTTCAGTCCGAACTTTGTTGAGTGTATTTTTGATATAAAAATGTAGTTGGTTGTGTTGTCGTGTATTATATTGGTGAAGTCGTTGTTATAGTTCAGTTTTATATTTGTGTGGGTGTTGCACTGAATAATATTTAAGATGGTGTTTGTTATCTCAAAGCTAGGAACAATCTTAAATTGTAATACAAGTGCGTGACGGTAAATATCTTTAACAGGTGTATCCCAAGGCAAGCCAAAAATGTTACGTTGGGCTCTATTTTGAATTATTTGCACCTCCGATATCATTTTTTTGGTAGCAAAATTCCAGATACTCGAAAGGTATACCAAGTGGGAGTCAATCATAGCATATCCAGAGTGGAAGATACTATTAGTATCGCCCTGGTGTAAGACCACCATTCAGAATTGAAACGTTGCTTAAAATGGCTTCAGCCGTGTTTAGTGACCAGATCTGAATAGCCAGGTACTTCCCAACCTTCCTCTTCCCCACCTCCTTCCCCTCCCCACTACCTTCAGCCTCACAACATACCCCAATTGGGGATGCCATAGTCTCACTGGCTCCAGACGGGAGCAGTTGAGATTCTTGTGCGGTATTCACTGTAAAAAAAAAAAAAAAAATAGTACTTAATGTGGATGTTGGACTTACGTGGCGGTTGCTCAGTTGTAGTCGATGGTGGTAGTGTTGTTGTTTGGGGTCTAGTTGAAATAACCGTTGTTGGAAGTGTTGTCGGCAGTTGTGCATGGTTAGAACCTTTGAACAATAATAATCATAAATGTAGTATCAATATTGATAATCTTAAAACATAGAAATGAATGTTTCTTTGTTGGTCTCTTATTATTTCCTTGTAGCTGTTGGAACGCAATTCGAGACATCACTAGTGCAACATGCACATCACTATGACGCGACCACGTGATCTTTTCCTGCCGTCGGGGTCAGGAGAGCACAATTAACTGCTGAAGATTCAGTTTCATTCTGGAAGCGAGTGGTGCGGTCTTGCCAGCACTGGACGAGCGGTTTGGGAAACCGGCCACAGAACTCACACGGAACAAAATGGAATCATATTTTGATCCTACGTAATGTAGTATTAATTTTTAACTTCTTATTATGGTTTATCTTTTAATTTAGCTGTTTGTAGTTTTCCTGATTTGTTCTATAAAATAGGATGGCGCCCGTAATGATATTTAACTGATTAGCTTCATTTTAAAATATAATATGTGACATTAACTTCCGTTTCCAATAACTTTGTCTCTTGAAGGGAAGGCACGGCCCTGCAGATTTAAATCTTAATAGTTTAACTATAGGTAATAATATATTTATTATATGAAATTATACCTCTGATTGTGATGTAATTAATAAATCTTGTTTTAAAGTTAGAGTTTTATTATGTCTCATGCTCTGGATTCTATTACCCACTTTTATTTACACGTGAGATTACATTTTACAGTACATTATACACATGTAACGAAACTTTCATACAAGCATCCACCTTTTACGTTACATTTTTGGCCCCAACGTGTCTTCTTACGTTACATCCTAAACCAAGTAAGTCCAAAGTTCCAATGCATGGATGCTTTATAAATGTTATATCAAAACAAAACTTGCAGTCTCGTATTAAAAATAAACTGAAAATATTAGATATATATATTTATCGCCCTTTTACTTGTCAGTAGTACAATTTTAACCTAGAAAAGAGCGACAGCGTATTTTAAAACTTTCTTCTCCGTTTGCTCGTAGTTTTCAGAAGATCATATTAAAAATTTTGGTAATTATCGGTTCGGACTGGCCACGCTTATTACGAATAAGTTTTAGAAAAAAACTTTAGATTCGCCTTAATTACTATAAAAGGAAACTTTTTGGCTTTGGGGCGGCGGAAAATAATGCATTTTAATTTTCAATTGCATAAAACCAAAATTCACTTCGCGAACCGACACAGCGAAAATCCGTGGCCGTACATGTCACTGTTATGTTGGTATACTTGATAAATTAACAAGAGCTAATACGAATGTATCCGACTTCATGGGATACCTACATGAAATTCCGCGAAATTATGAAAACACAGCAGAATTATTATGTTAACAAACCTCTATTCGTATATATTTGTTATTACGAAATTTAGAATATTAAATGGATAAAGGCCTTTAGGCAAGTTTTTTTACATTGAAAAAATTTTGGTATTTTTTGGAGATCGCTGGCAACGGTTAATATGCCCTTTTTTAAAAAAACCTATTTTTAACATATTTTACCATACCTTTTGATTCACCTTAATTACATTAAAAGGCAACTATTTGCATTGGGCGAAGTGGAAAATATTTCATTCTAAATTTCGATTACGTAAAATTAAAATTAGCTTTCGTCTTGTGAGATTGTATGCCAGAATCACAAACCATATTACACAAACCTAGCGTAGCCGCTAAACAATTTGAAAACTGGGATGTTTTTCTTGCCTTGACGCGAGTAGTATCACAAACCATGTTACACAAACAAGCCCGCTAGACAATTTTCATAATTACGCGCCTTATCCCACGAAGTCGGCTACAGTCGTATTAGCTCTTGTTAATTTATCAAGGATACGAACATAACAGTGACAGGTACGGCCGCGGATTTTCGCTGTGTCGGTTCGCGAAGTGAATTTTGGTTTTTTGCAATTGAAAATTAAAATGCATTATTTTCCGCCGCCCCAAAGCCAAAAAGTTTCCTTTTATAGTAATTAAGGCGAATCTAAAGTTTTTTTCTAAAAATTATTCGTTATAAGCGTGGCCAGTCCGAACCGATATTTACCAATTTTTTTCGCAATTAAACACTAAAAATATTATACCTTCAAATTTTAACATGGATTTAAAAACTTATTATAGTGCTGTATAGCCAATGAATTAAACTATATTTTAGCGTTTATCTCACATTTGTAGGATTTATAAAAAAAAAAAAAAAACATCGTAAAGTTTATTACTGCGCGAATCCTGTTTGCTTATTACTTTGAAACTGTCGTGAGGGGTACTTATTCCAGTCACCAGAAAAATTTTGATTTCTGTATGTTGTTGTGGTGTACTTGATAATGAAAGGTGCATATCTATGGAAAAATTACTTAATTATAACCGTAAACAGCTGATCAGAAATTCTGCTTAAAAAAAATATTTTAAAAATTTATTTTTAACATCGTTATAAAATTTAATAGTCTACGAAATTCAGATTTGCGACATCTACGTCATATAGACTGGGAGGGGAGATAGGTAAACCCTACGTCATCGACTACACGGATGAAACTACTTTTAAGTGATAATGGGCATCTAGAAAACCTTAAAAAAGCTGGTCTGCCGGTGCGCCTCTTGGCAGGAGCCGCGCAGTCATGGAAATAGTCAGCGATTTTTTTGGTCAAAATTACGTCATCGACTACACGAACGGGAATGGTCTCATATGATAAAGGTCGATTAGAAAATGAGAAAAAAGCAGGTCTGCCAACCGGCAGCCTGGCAAATTCGGAGGCAGCCGGCGTCAAAGTGGGGAAAAAATTGGTCGATTTTACGTCATCGACTACACAAATGAAACCAATGAATAACTATAGTCCAGATTATTCCATATAAGAATTTTGCGGTCTGCCGACCAGCAGCCTGGCAAATTTTTTTGTACGATTTTTTTTTTTAATTTTTCGTTTATCTTTATTATTATTTTTATTTCACTATAAGAGTTCCCAGTGTCCGTCAGGCGAGCCTTTAGACGCCAAACCACTTACGAAACCTGCCGCGGTGCCCCTCACCGCTGTCGCGTGTTAATATTTTTGTACAAATTTATAATAATAATAGTCCTTTTAAGATTGCCTAATAGTCCATAGTAGTTGGAAGTTCGAACAACCAACCCACCGTCGCCGTAAGAGCTGCGTTCGTCCGAAAAACGACGGAAATTTCCGAACCCCGTCCGTTTATCGGTTTCGCTTGCCCTGCTGCATCGATTACATCAAATACAAGATCAAAACTAACGAAAACCTGTAGTCTAAATCATCCCATTTATGACTTCTTTCGTCTGCCGACCAGCAGCCTGGCAGTTTTTTGTGTACGATCTTTTAAAGGCTTAAATTTTTTTTTTATTAAAAAAAAATATTATCAATATCTTTATTATTATTTTTATTTGAATATGGTTTTAAAAACTTAGAATGCAAGATTTTAAATAAAATAATTTGTAATCATAAAAAAATAAATTTTGAGTGTTCCAAGTGTAACCATCGGACGGGAGAGCCTTTCGACGTGAAATAACTTACTGGAAACTGGCCGCGGAGCCCTTCGCCGTCAACGCGTGCCCATAATATTAAACCAATTTATAATAATATTAGTCTTTTTAAGACAACCTGTAACGATTTAAAACTACTCGCCCCGGTATCAAGCGCTTGAGAAGGACATATTAATTTTACAACCGTGCAGTTACGAACACGGCAACGGCCGAGTACATAATCGGAGATTGCTAATCAGTTCCAGAGAGGTTGGACAGCTGTCAGGAAGTACATCACGGAAAGGATTCGCAAGAGGCTTGCGCCATCAGACACGTGAGCGATTGTCATCATGTTACGATAGATTCTCACATTATGGTTTACTATATTTATAAATTTGTTCTTCCTATAATTATTAGTAAGGACTGGCGCCCTGAATATCTAAAGCAGGATTACTATTTGAGATTTGAAACTTTAAACCTTTTGATTTTTTTACATACCCACAGATCAGCATATTAGAATTGTTATTACACGTCACTAGTCAGATTTAGTTTATCGATCTGAACATGCCCTGATATTCATTGTAAATGTAGAGTCTCTTGCCTTCTAAATTGATTAATTTCGTAGATAATGGTTGATAAGGAATTATGAATATAACCTCAATAAAATTTGTTCTTAGCATTACAACATAACTCTTTAATTCCATTTAACCTTACTTAATTTTGTCCTACACATGAAATACATGTTTTACACACTTTTCAGAAGTTTTACACGAGAAAATACTGGTACATTTGGCGGCCCAGCGTGGATTAAACCTAGTGATCTGTTATTTTGTGGGTAGGATGTAAATTTTTGCACAATGTTTTATGTGTAGTTAAAAGTTTCAAGTGGTAATCTTGCTAATTTGTGAATATATGATGACAGTCGCTCGCGGTTTTGATGCTCGGTGGATCCATTTCGTGATGAAATTCCTAAGTTAAATAATAATTTTACACAGTTTAATATATTTGAATGTCCCCCCTGGAGCTCTAGCGCTCTGCGTTTTTACTGTTTATTGACTTACAGTACGCTGTAGCAAATTTATTTTTTATTTTTTATGAACGAGGCAAGGTTATTGTTGTCGTGTATATTTGGTACATGTGCTAATTATTTCTTTCATACCTACATAGCATAGTTTCTTCGTGTGATGTCGGAACCGCAAATTCTAACGAGGAGTCAGGCCAAGATTCAGGATTCTGTGACAATGATGAAACAAAATGAAGCTTCGCCGGAGGGACAGGCGGAATAGCAATCGTCTTCCTGCAAGTATTCCCCGTACACAAATGGAATCTGGTTTTTGACGGATCCACATGCGTACGCAACTTTATAGAACGTGTAGAAGAATTAGCAGATTCTCGTGGTGTAAGTAACATTAATCTATTTTCTAGCGCGATTGAATTTTTTACATGCGATGCTTTGAAATGGTTCAGGGTGAACCGTTCCAATTTTAATTCATGGCCAGAGATTGTTGCAGGTTTGAAGGAGGAGTTTGAACTCTTGGACCATGACAAACGTCTTGTAGCTCAGTTAAGAACTACTTGTCAAAAACCTAAAGAAAACTTGGGTTCATTTATAACCACAGTCTTACTAATGAATAATCGCCTCTCTAAGAAATTGCCGGAAGAGGAAATTTTAGAAATTCTATTGTGTAATATGTTGCCAAGATACATACATAAACTTTCTCTTACAGAGGTGACTAATGTTACTGCTCTAAAGAAATATGGAAAGATGATAGAATTAGCGGACAGTCGCACGGATAATAGAAACCATCCTGCAAATTCAAACTTTTACAATTCCAAAGCCAATAATTCTGCCAATAATACTACATCTAATAATAGTAGTTACAGGGAGGCTCCTCGCAATAATAATAATTATAATCCTAATGTCAAAATAAATCAAAGGTATTTTTATAACAAAAATCAAAGCGCTCAAAACGTGAATTTCAGAGAACCAGTGAGATGCTTCCGCTGTGGTCAACCTGGTGTGAAGGCTCCTGACTGCAGATGCAAGAACCGAAAAAACTAGCAGCCCGGGTTGCCTGTGCAGTGGGCGAGGAGACGTCTTCATCTACTATGCCGTGTGACCCGGAGTGGACTAATTGGCTTGCTGTCGTAGAGAAATTCTACCAGGACCTTAGAACGTCAAAGGCGGAGAGAGCGGGTAACAATGATGGCCGTCCTCACATATCATTTCAGGTTCTAAATACTAAATTTTCTGGTTTGCTAGATTCAGGTTCCCACCTGTCTATTTTGGGAAAGAACTTTCACACACATTTTGTGAGATTAGGATTTAGATTGGCGACTTTAAAAGAAAAATTTTCTCTAACTTCTGCGACAGGTCACTCAGTAAAATGTACACAAAAGATAACAGTTCCGGTGCTATATAAAAACATTGTCAAATATTTCACTTTTGTAGTTATGCCTGAGATCACTTCAAATGTAATTCTAGGTATAGACTTTTGGAAACTTTTTAATATTTGTCCAGAAATTTGCAAATATATATCACCACGGGAATCAAAATCTGAGCCGAAATCAGTCACAGAGATAAAAGGATTAGAAAACAGCTTAAATTTATCAAATAGACAGAAGCATGAGCTTAAATGTGTCATAGACGAATTTAAAGATATCTCGGGAGACAGGTTAGGTAAAACCGATTTGGAGTATCACGTCATTGACACAGGTGATGCTCAACCGGTAAAACAAAGATATTACCCAGTTTCACCACACTTGCTGCCGGCGGTACACAAAGAATTAGATAGAATGTTAGAGTTAGGTGTCGTTGAACCGAGTCATAGTGCGTGGAATAGTCCTATTTTACTTGTTCCCAAGAAGGATGGATCATTTAGGTTATGTTTGGACAGTAGAACTTTAAACTCGCTGTCGAAAAAGGACAGTTTTCCTATTCCTTATGTTTCAAGCATACTAGATTCCTTAGGCGGTGCTAAATACCTGTCTACTATTGACTTAACAGCAGCTTTCTGGCAAATTCCTCTGGAGGAAAACTCTAAAGAGAAGACGGCTTTTACTGTTCCGAAACGAGGTTTATTTCATTTTGCTAGAATGCCATTCGGTCTTCATGGGGCGAGCTCTAGAATGATGCGCTTAATGGATAAAATATTTGGACCTGAATTTGATGGCAAAGTATTTTATTACCTAGATGATATTATAATTATAAGCACTTCATTTGAGGAACACATGTCTCTTTTGAGGAAAGTTCGGAAAAAACTTTCTGATGCGGGTCTAACTATCAATATGGACAAATCTGTTTTTTGTAGAGACTCTTTAAAGTTTCTGGGTTATGTCGTCGATAGTCAAGGTTTAAGAACCGATCCAGATAAAGTTTAATGCCATAGTGGATTTTCCTATACCGAACTCGCAAAAAAGCTTAAGAAGATTTATAGGCATACTATCTTGGTATAAAAGGTTTATTTGTAACTTTTCTATAATAGCAGCTCCGTTGCATAATTTAACAAAAAAGGAATTTACGGGAAACAAATTTAAATGGAACAGTCAGGCAGATTTAGCGTTTAAAAAACTTAAAGATATTTTAGTGAGCGCACCTGTTTTAGCTTGTCCTAACTTTAAAAAACCTTTTATCATATCATGCGACGCATCCGATACCGGTCTAGGAGCGGTCCTGACGCAGGTAGACGATTCGAATAGAGAACACCCTATATCATTTATCAGTAGGTCTCTGAATGCTCAAGAAAGAAATCATTCAACTACAGAGAAAGAGCTTAATGCAATGATTTTTGCTCTGGAGAAATTTAGAGCTTATATAGAAGGATCTGTCATACCGGTTAAGATAATAACAGATCATTACAGTCTAAAATGGTTAGTAAATATTAAGTCTCCGACAGGCAGATTAGCGAGATGGGCCGTCAGGTTACAGCAATTCAATTTTATTTTAGAACACCGTAAAGGAAAAGATAATATAGTGCCTGACGCTTTATCACGTGATCCCGTAGAATTAGCTGTAGTAGAACAAACTATACCAGCCAAAGAATCGTGGTACGATAAAATGTGTAGAAATGTTCTAACTTTTCCAGATAAATTTCATGCTTGGAAAGTTAATAATGGAGTATTGTACAAACACATACAGAGTATGAAAGCTCTGCACAGAGTGTATGACTGGAAAGAAGTTGTACCGAAAGAGTCTAGGAAAGATATAATAACGCAATATCATGTACCTCCTTCGTGTGCTCATTTTGGTATAATGAAGACTTTGAATAGAATTAGTCAGAAATATTACTGGCCGAAGATGGCGGCCGACGTAAAATCATTCATTAGCAAATGTCACACTTGCTTGGGTCATAAGAGTACGAATCAGTTACCACCAGGTTTAATGGGTGATCCTAAATTAGTTCAACGTCCTTGGCAAATGATTGCTACAGATTTATTAGGTCCGTTCCCCAGCTCTTACAAAAAAGGTTATACATATTTGTTAGTAATCTCTGACTTCTTTACAAAATACTCTAAACTTTTCCCATTAAGAAAAGCTACTGGAAAGAATATTGCTGAGATCATGGAAAATGAGATATTTTACAAGTTTGGGGTACCTGATACAATAATTTTGGATAATGGTCTTCAATATATTTCAAAAGACATGAAAGCGTTAGTTAACAAGTTTCATATAAGACACCTCTTTTACAACTGTAGGTATCACCCGCAAAATAATCCTGTAGAAAGAATTAACAGAGTGTTAGTGTCTGCTATTAGCTCGTACGTCGGTGGTGATCATCGGAGGTGGGCAGATTGTTTACATGAAATTGAACTCGCTATTAACACAGCAGTACATGAGGTCACTGGATATACTCCCTTTTTCTTAAACTTTGGTAGGGAAATTATTATTTCAGGAAACGACTACAAATCTTCAGACTTCAACCCTGAAGATATCAGAATTGCCGCACGGGATTCTTGGGCATCGGATTTAGACGAGTTAAACGATATTTTTTCTCAGGTTCGTACGTCTCTAAGGCAGTCGTATGAAAAGAACAAAACGCAGTATAATCTACGTCGTAGGGACATACAATATGAAATTGGTGACATCGTTTGGCGCCGATCGTTCGTTCTTTCAGACGCTAGTAAGTATTTTTCAGCGAAATTAGCTCCCAAGTTTATTCGCAGCAAAGTCATTAAGAAATTGTCTCCGGTTGCTTACATTTTAGCTGATTTAAATGGAAAACCTGTTGGAACTTTTCACATCAAGGATTTAATCAAGCATGAAATCTCAGATTAACGTCGTGTAGATCAGGAGCGTATTTTAATTATTTTGTATACTTTTGTTTCCATTATGCGCAATAATGAAAGCGATTAAAAGATTCCATTTAACGTGAGAACATGACTAAAACTTATGTTCTCACATTGAATGCAATTTTATATTTGTTTATGAAGTTATTTTGTTTGTCCGTGTCCAGGTATTTCTAACACATGTATTTTGCTATTTTATACTTGTTCAGTGTGCAGGGGTGACCTATTCTTACCCTTACGCATTGAATGTGTGCACATGAATATACATAGTACTAAATTTTGTAAATTTATATATTCAAATCATCAAGTTTTGAATAAGTTAGGATGTGTGTGAGTACATTGCACATCCGTTTGGCATTTTGATGATTCTCATATATACTTTTATCATATTCATTTTGAAATGGTTATGTAATTAACTGTTTTCAAGATGCGCTTGCTAGTCCGGAATGGTAGGCGTATCTTCAAGATAGTTTATAGTAAAATACAGTTGGGTTTTATGTTTCGTTGTCTCGTTCTGTTTCTTTGTCTTGTTCTGTTTCATTATGCCCTTTGGGGATGTTACATACTATAAGATGGAGAAATAGTGCTTTTTCAATTGCATGTGGTACAAAACCGTGCCTATATTTATCAAATTATTAATGTTAATTTGGGTTATCCCATTCAATAATCTATATTATCAAATGAGTATGTATATTCCTTGCAGGATCTGCTGGATAATGGTTACAATTGAATTAATGATTAATAGTTCGTAATATTTATTATATTGTTTTAAACTAGAAGGCAAACCGAAGGGTTCATTCAGAATCTTTGGCATCGGGTTACTATTTTCATCACATGATAGCAATCAGATGCTTAGAATATCTATTTAGTAACTTTAGGAAGTTACGAAACCCAGCCAACGGTTTTGTATGTGATTTCTTTTGGTAGTGCTTATTTTATCCATTTGGGTTTTTTTTTTTTAATTCACATTTTATGTTGTTCTTCGTCCTTACAAATTAAAATAAATATGAAGTTAATTAAAGAGAGAGATTTGAGATCCTCAACACAAATAAAATGCATGTGGCATATGCCAACGTCGGTTTACTATTCGGGTAATTTTATTTTAAATATAATAAAGTTTCCTTCTTCGAGTTGCGGGGGTCATTCTTGAGCTCGGAATGACCTCAACAAGTCGAACTAGCATTCGATGATTCGATCAATACCTTGTTCTTGATCAAATCATGGAATGTTAATTGGTTCTTCATTCAGGGAGATTTACAAAAATAAAATAAATCAAAAGATAATAATTCAATTTTACTGCAAATTGCATCATCGGATTACATTTTAACTGAAAATTTAAAATTTGATTTATAGCATACTACATTGTGGTATTAAAAAAAAAAAAAAAATAAATAAATAAATATTTTTTTTTTGTTTATTCACAAGATAATTATTCCTTAAATTTTATCAACATTGCATGGGTTAAATTCGATTAACAATTCATAATTTATTCAATATCGAAGACAAAACTTATTTTTACTCAGATCTATGGGGAGGATAATAACATTCATTTTCATATAGAAATTTTAATATCTATTTCACAGTAAAAGCTTAAACTTTTGAATTATCTTGTTAGTAAAATTATTATAAAATTTATTTATAAAGATATTTAAAATCTCATTTTAGAGGAGTGACATCTAGGTGGGCTGTTTTGAAACTTCAATTGCGTCTTGGCTAGAAAATACAAATTGTTTAATCATTCTATCAATAGGGTTTTCAAATTATTTATTTATCCGCAGGGTGTCCAGTTTGTAATATTATCTTATTTGAAAATTATATCATATTATTTCAGCTAGGGTTTTTTTTTCTTTTGTATAACTAACAATCAGTTCTAACTTAAATTTTTTTCTAATTCATCAGTAAACCATTTTATAGTATAGCTTAGTCTTCGCAACATCAAGAATTAAAATCAACATTAAATCGCAATCATCACTACAAGTTCAAGACCTTAACATATACGTCCGGTGGAATTCATTGCTGCTTTTGGCCAAAACAATCACAATCTACATGGAAGGAAGAACTTCAAATTCATATGGACATGTTTATATAAAATGGACCGGTCATCTGCACTGGACAATATCAAGATTACAGACCATCAAAATTGAACTTCAACCTTCTTCTCCTACCTTGATCTTCAGCCTTCATCTGTATACTCTTTGGATGCTCATCCCAGCAGTTTCAAAATTCATCATGGCCGGATTTGGAGGAAGAGCTTCGCTTTCATACAGTCACCAAACAAACCTCTAAGCTGATAATCTTCTTTCTACTACTTCTGCCTTCAAGTCCTGGACCCTGTACGTGATCTTCATATTGGATATAAATTACCTGGTTTCAAGGGTACATTCTGGAATCAATTCCTCCAGAGCAAATCATCTATTGGCATGATCAGCAAGCTTCCTGTATTGAGATCTATAAAGGCGCCAGGAGGGCCTAAAATTTCCTTGGAAATTTTTTTTGAAGGAAAGGGAGTAATGTAACGATTTAAAGAGGAGAAGGACATATTAATTTTACAACCGTGCAGTTACGAACACGGCAACGGCCGAGTACATAATCGGAGATTGCTAATCAGTTCCAGAGAGGTTGGACAGCTGTCAGGAAGTACATCACGGAAAGGATTCGCAAGAGGCTTGCGCCATCAGACACGTGAGCGATTGTCATCATGTTACGATAGATTCTCACATTATGGTTTACTATATTTATAAATTTGTTCTTCATATAATTATTAGGAAGGACTGGCGCCCTAAATATCAAAAGCAGGATTACTATTTGAGATTTGAAACTTTAAACCTTTTGATTTTTTTACATACCCACAGATCAGCATATTAGAATTGTTATTACACGTCACTAGTCAAATTTAGTTTATCGATCTGAACATGCCCTGATATTTATTGTAAATGTAGATGTAGAGTCTCTTGCCTTCTAAATTGATTAATTTCGTAGATAATGGTTGATAAGGAATTATGAATATAACCTCAATAAAATTTGTTCTTAGCATTACAACATAACTCTTTAATTCCATTTAACCTTACTTAATTTTGTCCTACACATGAAATACATGTTTTACACACTTTTCAGAAGTTTTACACGAGAAAATACTGGTACATTTGGCGGCCCAGCGTGGATTAAACCTAGTGATCTGTTATTTTGTGGGTAGGATGTAAATTTTTGCACAATGTTTTATGTGTAGTTAAAAGTTTCAAGTGGTAATCTTGCTAATTTGTGAATACACGATGACAGTCGCTCGCGGTTTTGATGCTCGGTGGATCCATTTCGTGATGAAATTCCTAAGTTAAATAATAATTTTATACAGTTTAATATATTTGAATGTCCCCCCTGGAGCTCTAGCGCTCTGCGTTTTTACTGTTTATTGACTTACAGTACGCTGTAGTCAAATTTATATTTTACACACTTTTCAGAAGTTTTACACGAGAAAATACTGGTACAAATCTAATAGTCCATAGTGGTTGGAAGTTCGAACAACAACCGCACTATCACCATAAGAGCTGCGTTCGTCCGAAAAACGACTGAAATTTCCGAACCCCGTCCGTTTCATATCGGTTTCGCTTTTTTTTTTTTTGTTTTTTTACAGTGTTTACCACACAAGAATCTCAACTGCTCCCGTCTGGAGCCAGTGAGACTATGGCATCCCCAATTGGGGTATGTTGTGAGGCTGAAGGTAGTGGGGAGGGGAAGGAGGTGGGGAAGAGGAAGGTTGGGAAGTACCTGGCTATTCAGATCTGGTCACTAAACACGGCTAAAGCCATTTTCAAGCAACGTTTCAATTCTGAATGGTGGTCTTACACCAGGGCGATACTAATAGTATCTTCCACTCTGGAACATACCGCAAATATACTATATATTATTTTAAATGAATTAATTGTGAAATAACACAAATTAATCAAATAAAATTTATTTGCGCATGCCGGGTTCGAACCCGCGACCTCCGGAATGTGAGTCAAGAGTCTTAGCCACTGGACTATGGAGGTCGTCGCTTGCCCTGTTGCACCGATTACTTCGAATTCAAGATGGAAACTAACGAAAAACTGTAGTCTATACAATTACATTCATAACTTCTTTGGTCTGCCGACCAGCAACCTGGCAGTTTTTTACGTACGATTTGTAAACTTTTTTAATTTTATTAAAATTATTTTCATTGTATTTATTATTATTTTTATATCAATATTTAAAAAAAAATTGGAATGCCAGATTAAACAAAAATAAGTGGCAATGATAAAAAAAATAATTTAAGTGTTTCGAGTGTACCAACCAGGCTATAATATGGGCACGCAACGGCAGCGAAGGGCTACGCGGCCAATTTCCAGTAAGTTGTTTCGCGTCGAAAGGCTCTCCCGTCCGATGGGTACAATCGGAACACTCAAAATTTATTTTTTTATGATTACAACTTATTTTATTTAAAATCTTGCATTCTAAATTTTTAAAACCATTTTCAAATAAAAATAATAATAAAGATATTAAAAATATTTTTTTTTAATTATAAAAATTTAAAATTTTTAAAGATCGTACACTAAAAAACTGCCAGATTACTGGTCAGCAGACCAAGAAAGTCATAAATCAAATAATCTGGACTACAGGTTTTTGTTAGTTTCGATCTTGTATTCGATGTAATCGATGCAGCAGGGCAGGCGAAACCGATATGAAACGGACGGGGTTCGGAAATTTCCGTCATTTTTCGGACGAACGCAGCTCTTATGGCGACGGTGCGGTGGTTGTTCGAACTTCCAACCACTATAGACTATTAGGTTATCTTAAAAAGACTACTATTATGATAAATTTGTTTAATAATATCGGCACGCGTTGGCGCCGAAGGACTCCGTGGCCAGTTTCCAGTAAGTTGTTTCGCGTCGAAAGGCTCTCCCGTCCCATGGGTACACTTGGAACACTCAAAATTTATTTTTTTATGATTACAACTTATTTCATTTAAAATCTTGCATTCTATGTTTTTAAAACCATATTCAAATAAAAATAATAATAAAGATATTGAAAATATTTTTTTTTAATTAAAAAAAATAAATAATTTTAAAAGATCCTACACAAAAACAGCCAGGCTGCTGGTCAGCAGACCAAGGAAGTCATAAATCGAATGATCTAGACTCTAGACTAAAGGTTTTCATTAGTTTCGATCTTGTATTCGATGTAATCGATGCAGCAGAGCAAGCGAAACCGATATGAAATGGATGGGGTTCGGAAATTTCCGTCGTTTTTCGGACGAACGCAGCTCTTATGGCGACGGTGCGGTGGTTGTTCGAACTTCCAACCACTATAGACTATTAGGTTATCTTAAAAAGACTACTATTATGATAAATTTGTTTAATAATATCGGCACGCGTTGGCGCCGAAGGACTCCGTGGCCAGTTTCCAGTAAGTTGTTTCGCGTCGAAAGGCTCTCCCGTCCGATGGGTACACTCGGAACACTCAAAATTTATTTTGTTATGATTACAACTTATTTCATTTAAAATCTTGCATTCTAAGTTTTTAAAACCATATTCAAATAAAAATAATAATAAAGATATTGAAAATATGTTTTTTTAATTAAAAAAAATTTAAAACTTTAAAAGATCGTAAACAAAAAACCGCCAGGCTGCTGGTCGGAAGACGAAAGAAGTCATAAATGGAATGATTTAGACTACAGGTTTTAGTTAGTTCCGATCGTGTATTCGATGTAATCGATGCAGCAGGGCAAGCGAAACCGATATGAAACGGACGGGGTTCAGAAATTTCCGTCGTTTTTCGGACTAACGCAGCTCTTACGGCGACGGTGGGTTGGTTGTTCGAACTTTCAACTACTATGGACTATTAGGCAATCTTAAAAGGACTATTATTATTATAAATTTGTACAAAAGAATTAACACGCGACAGCGGTGAGGTGCACCGCGGCAGGTTTCGTAAGTGGTTTGGCGTCTAAGGCTCGCCTGACGGATGAGTACACTGGAAACTCTTAAATTATTTTTTTTATATTGTTCGCTTATTTTTTTAAAATATGGCCTTTAAAGTTTTTAAAAATATAGTGAAATAAAAAAATAAAAAAAAAAAACGAAAAATTAAAAAAAAAAACAAAAAAACTTAAAAAAACCGTACACAAAAATTTGCCAGGTTGCTGGTCGGCAGACCGCGAAATTCTTATATGGAGTGATCTGGACTATAGTTATTCATTGGTTTCATTCGTGTAGTCGATGACGTAAAATCGACCAACTTTTTCCCCACTTTGACGCCGGCTGCCTCCGAACTTGCCAGGCTGCCGGTTGGCAGACCTGCTTTTTTCTCATTTTCTAATCGACCTTTATCATATGAGACCATTCCCGTTCGTGTAGTCGATGACGTAATTTTGACCAAAAAAATCCATGACTGCGCGGCTCCTGCCAAGAGGCGCACTGGCAGACCAGATTTTTTAAGGTTTTCTAAATGCCCATTATCACTTAAAAGTAGTTTCATCCATGTAGTCGATGACGTAGGGTTTACCTATCTCCCCTCCCGGTCTAATAATAGATAAAGCATTTCAATAGCTTTGTTTTGATCCAAATAATAAACGTGGATGTTACAAATATTAAAAAAAAACAAAATTCCGAATCAAGGAGATAATTGCCTTTGTCACCCGAAAAGCAATCGGAGACATTTAAAATGGCGGGAACATGTGGCAAATATCGCCCCAGTGGAATCCCGTCTTTCTTGTTTCCAATTGATAAAAACTCAATGGAATATTCTTTATTATAAGCAACATACGTTGCTATGCCATTTAATAAAGAAATTGTTTCTCCCTGAGTGTCCTTTCCCATTCGTCCCGTTACCCTTCCGCCTCCCCTTCTTCTCCTGCGTCCTCTTCCTCTCTCGCGTTCCCACTCCGTCATCTCCACCTTCCCTCTCCCCACTCCACTCCCCCCCCCCTTTCCCCTTTCCCCGTTCCGAACCCCCTCCCGAGTTCCCCTTCCACCTTCCCCGCCTTCCTCTTCCCTTTCCCACTACCTCGTCCCGCCAACCCTCCCCCCGCGTTCCATATATTCAATCCCAGTACATTCAGTTTTTATTCAAATTTCCATTTTTCATGTAATTAAATTTGGTACCTAACATAGGTAACTATATAAAATATCTAAAATTCTTGATTCGATTCAAACTATTAGGGGAGTACCTACTTTAAATTAATTTATCTATTAAAAGATTTTCAAAAAATAGAATCCTGTAACAATTATTGTTTTGCAAAATGTCATTCTCAAACACGCGAACTGTCAAACGTGCGGGTTTTCTGAAATTATCCAATTTCCTGCCCAATTTTCTTAATTTTTCTCACCGTAAGAACCATCCTCGTACTTCAAGGAATACTTCGGTTCAGCTGATCTCGAGATTTGCGCTTACCAACACTTTTAGCGATTCATTTTTATAGATAATTGTCAGCCTGAAACACTGAAACACATTGAAAAATCTTCCGAGAAAAGATACTTGCCGCCAACGGGACTTGAACCCGTGTCCTTCTGATTGCCGGTCAGATGCTCTGACCACTGAGCTATGGCGGCCTTTCTAATACCCACCAAATAATTCAATATATACGGGCGAAAAAATCGAAGGGGGGGGGGGAAAAAATCAACAATTAAAGTTAGGATTTTTTCCTGAGGGGGGGCACAAGGGGTGGACGGGCAAAATATCAACAATTGCTGTAAGGTTTTTTTTTCTGCGGGGGGCACAAAGGGCGGACGGTCAAAAAATCAACAATTGCTTTTAGATTTTTTTTCTGGGGGGGGCACAAGGGGCGGACGCGCAAAACAATCAACAATTACTGTTAGGATTTTTTCTGGGCGGGCACAAGGGGCGGACGGGCAAAAAAATCAACAATTACTATGAGAAATAAACTTGAAGTATCATACTTCAAGTTTATTTCTACAAGTTCAAGTATGTATCTATAGGAAGGTTTATGAAAGTGTCAAAACAATCGAAAAATTAAATTAATGTTTAATAAAGACAGTTTTAGCTTCTTACTATGTACTGTGATGGAGTCTCCACAGTACAAAAAAATACCGTCTGGGGGGGCACGTTCCCCCGTGCCCCCCTTCCTAAATCCGCTACTGCCCGCAGGGGCTTATACATAGATTATAAAATAATATTTAACACTAGAAAGACCGGGTACTGCTCCATACCTATAAAGACCACGACCGTCACTTTGACGGCTGATCACTTTTTTCAAATTGGGAGGCGGATATGAGTACCGCTGCCCCGGGAACCATTTATTGGATAACTAACACCTCTGCCATAGGACACTCCAAGTGGTTCGCTACGTTTAGTGACTTTGCAGGGGTGTCCGGGTTCATTGGGTGAGGTTTTTCTGGGTCTAGGTGGCGAATACATTTGCCCAACTATAGTGTAGCGGACCGGGTCGGGAGACACTTGTTGAAGGAGATACTTATCTTGTCCTCTCCAGCAGGACCTTTCTCATCCCGTCGCCTTCCACAGCAGTGGGAGGGATGGATTCATTCGTCCGTCACTCCTGGATACATTTATCCTAGTCATATATTATCATATTCATATTTTTCCTATTCATCTCTCACACTTTTTTCTTCCGAGAACTTCCTCTCCTTTCTTTCCCTAAAAACACCAATGCACACATAAATTCACACAGCATCCCCAAAGATGACATAGACCCTGAGGGTTTTTTTCCTCGGGGCTTCCTGAAAAAAAAACATGTAAGTGCAAAATGCTGTAATTTTAGTACAAGCATGTCTTATGTTTGTACAATATCGAATTGTTACGTTTTTTATAAAATCGAATGAACTCTCCGCAAACGGGTTTCTTACAATTATCAAACCTATCATTTATTTGGTTTTTATTATATTTTTTATTAATTTGGCACTGTCGTCTTTTAGTAGTTTTATTTTCCGGTTTCTTTTCTTTTTCAATTACATTAGCTCTACAAAAAAGGCATAAGAAAAATAATTCCCCTCAGGGCATTTGTCATCTTTTGGAATGCTGTGTGGAGGGTACCTATGGGAAAAGGAAGAAGAATAGGTTCTGGGAAGGAAATGAGGTGAGGGGTGGGTGGGAAACTGGGATTCAGTGTGTTCAAGAGTGCCCGACGTATGAGTCTGTCCCCACCACTGCGGTGCAAGGCAATGTTCTCAGAATCCTGCTGCCGAGGTCAAAAAATCACCCTCAACCGTTCCCTGCCAATCTGGCCTACCAAGCAGTTGTTTGGCAGACGCATGCGCTGAACAGATCCGGACAAACCTAACCCCATGAACCCGGGCACCCCTGCTAATTCACAAAACATTACAAACCTCTTGGGGTGACCTATGCCAGACGTGTTGGTTACCCAATAAATGATTCTGTCAGATCTTTAGAAGCTAACGCAGCTGGATCAACTCTGGTATTTGTATACACTGTCCTTTTCCAACAAGCCATAAAATAAATTTGGGTGAGAGCAATATTTTTTGGTATTTTTATAAATTATGTGACAGTGACCAATCAACGTACAGATCGAGTATGAATAATACGCGATACCGAAAAAAAGAAACAAACATAATAGTACTATCATAAACGAGGAGGAATGGGTATGTTGTTAACTTGGGTAAAGAAGGTTGTAAACGAACTCAGCATTATGGCCCAAACCGTCACATTGACGGCGGCGGTCTTTGTAGGTATAAGTCAATATATCTCAAAAAGTAATTAAGACACATACCTGTTTTTTTCACCATAGTTGTTAAACCATAAATCATGAAATGTTAAAAAAAATCACACCAATACAATAATTATTAAGCAATATATCGGCACTTTACTTCGGGCTGCCGTCAAAATGAAGGCTCCGGTCTTTCTAGTGTTAAGTTATCGAGGATTACACATACATAGAATTTATACCAACAGTTATAAAAGTGAAAATTTTTTAAGAATATACAAGTAGTTATTGAAGAAAAAAACACTTGTATATTCTTGCGTAAAACCGTGAAATATTTTAAACAATGTAATATTTGACAATAACATAAATAGAACCAAATATAATATTAAACATTACAATAACACATCAAGTCGTAAAATATATTATACCCACGTTACAATAGTTCGTAGGACTCCACAAAGTGTTGGTTTAAATTGCATATTAGAATATAAAGGGAATCAGCGAATATATCTATGTACCACCAAATTTGTTGCCTAAATCATGCATCCTATTGGTACGTGAGTGTGACTGATAGTTGGTTGTGTATGTGTTGCAAAAGGATGTTGTATTTTATCTAGTATTCCTTGTCGGTATGAAAAATGGAAATAACAAAATGGACCACTTTTATTTTTCTGCGATTGATAGCGGTCAAAAATGGACTTCATTTTCCTACCATTAGTAAAACATTTATTGTAATTATTTAAAACATTTCCTTGGCTAGTCATTAATTGAAAAACGAAGCTTTTGAAATGCTTTATCTATTATGACCATAGATGTCGCAAATCTGAACTTCGTAGACTATTTTAGAACAACGTTAAAAATAAATTTAAAAAAAAAAAAATCCCCCCGAATTTTTGAACAGCTGTTAACGGATAAAGTTAAGTAGTTATGTTTCCATAGATATGCACCTTTCATTATCAAGTATACCGCAGACAACATACAGAAATCGAAAATATTCTATGTTGCTTCGAATAAGTATCCCTCACGGCAGTTTCAAGAGAAAAAACACCCAGGATTCATGAGATTATAAACATTACGATTTTTTAAATATTTTTTTATAAATCCTAAAAAAATATGAGATGAACGGCAAAAGACAGGTTAATTCAATGGCTATATAGCGCAATAATAAGTTTTTATGTCTCTATGTTAAAATTCGAAGGTATGATTTTTTTTAATATTGGCGAAAAATTTTAAAATTTCTGGGTAATCTCGAGCAATCGTGGCAAATTTATTTATTTTGCGTGAACCTTCCAGTAGTTTTGTACCACCGTCAGCAACGTAAGTAGATATTCGCATTAAAATGACAATAGCATTAAAGTAAAATAAGCGTGTTTATACGTCAACGCGATAGAAATCGTTGTAACTCCGTTATTACATAATGACATCCCTAAAACAAGAAGTAAAAGGTCGATAGTGGATCAAGCTGTACATCCCTATCAAGTTGTTCATAGAAATACATAATAAGAATATTCTGTCAGACGCGCGGTTGTCACAAATTTTTACCCGCTAAATTGCCTACGGGCGGCCGCTCGACATTGTTAATTTTTATAAAATTTTTTTATATAAAATGATAAAAAAGTAAGGTAATAATATTATTTATTATACATTTATACAATAGAATAAGTATTGTTTTTTACATAATCTGTGATTTTTAGTATCGTTTTCACATAAAAACATCACGTGAGTCATTTTTACATTTTTTTAATGTTTGCATTCTAAATTTCAATACATACAAATTTTAATATTTACTTCTAATATACAAATTTGATAGCTTATTTTGTAACCTTTCTAAAACAATTTTTAGTATTCGGCTACGTTCAGAAATGTTTCATTTATAGAGCTTTAATTGTGAAGCGGTAATAACAAAAAGTTTTCGCAAGACTGACATTTCGTTTAAGACATTTTAAGTGAATATTCGCGATGTATCGGACAGGTTAAAATAAATTATAAAAATTATTAAAGATGAGACAAAAAAAAACTTACCAACACAAACTGCTATGATTAGGAAGACAAGGTTTATATAAGAAAGATGCCTCATTTTGTTATGATGTACTCAATTTGACTGAAACCAAAAGCACTTGCTTTACCTACTTATACATATCATCGTTTGCCGAAATATTAAGAGGGTTATATCGAATATTGTCATTGAGTAAGAAAAAATAGTTTGCTTATTTCTTTGCTGACAAATATATGGATTTGAAGCAAGATAATTATTTTTTATTTTATTCAAGTAAAACTTCTTTACGCACGCTTGACTTGGGGAGTAAGCTGGCGAATGCGCAACGAAAAGCGAGGCGAGCGGTAGTTTAGAGGGAGCTATAAGTTAGTGAAGATAGAAAGAGTAAGAGTTACGCTTCGTATATTACTGTAGGGGCAAGAGAGAGAGGTGCGAGCACATATTTTCTTTCTCTCTTTCTCTCATAGCCAGTTACGTTTCGTATATCTAAGACACAGTGCAGGCCTATTGTCTGTATCACACTGTAGGAGCAAGAGAGAACAGTGCACGCGCATATTTTCTTTCTCTCTCTCTATCATAATATAGATGGAGCAGAAGTTTTACTTCAGCCGTGTGGTCTAAAGCACACTTGTTTTTTTTATTTAATGACAATATAAAATAAAATAAAATTACAAAATAAGTAAAAATACAAAGCAAAGTGGTTTGTTCACAGTACTCCTCACTAAGCATTCCTGTTCCGAGTTATGTTTTTTTTTTTACATAAGCTCCACACAGGAGGCCCTGAGGAAAATAATTTCCCTCAGGGCCTATGTCATCTAAAATAAAAAAATGATAAAAATATAATAAAATAAGTAATAAAAAAAAAATAAAAATAATAATAATTAAAAAAAAAATAATAATAATTTGTATTTTATTGCTGTAAGAATATTACGATTTTTAAATTTAAACATTGTGTAGTGTACACCACAAACTGGAGTTCGGTGAGGCCCCATCTGCAACGGTGAGTCCTATTTTCCTTTTTCCAATCTGGGCTTATGTAATTTTCCAAAAGCACAGATCTGAACTTTCGACTGAATATCCATCAGGTTTTGCGAGTGTATGCTATTTAATCGTCCCGTATAACTTAGCGTTCACGTAGTTTCGGGACTGGTCCATCGAGGGTTGCATAGGCTTTGCTCTGCAGCACTTAACGGCAATTTACAGTGGAGTCGCAGTTTCACGACACCAGCCGTGTTTGGTGACCAGACTAAAAAGCCCAATCTTCCTCCCCCACATCTATTTTCCCTTAACCCCTTTTAGACTCAAATATACCTTAAAATGATTGGAAATAGAGCTGGCCAGGTGAGGCTGGTTTGGATAACGCCGCCCCTAGAACCATTTATTGAGAACATATTTATTTTACAAAGGGTAACAATTATTATAAGCAATAATTGTCAGCCTGAAACACTCATTTACATTGAAAAATCTTCCGAGAAAAGATACTTGCCGCCGACGGGACTTGAACCCGTGTTCTTCTGATTACCGGTCGGATGCTCTGACCACTGAGCTATGGCGGCGTATCTAATACCCGCCAAATAATTCAATATATACTGGTGTTTCATTCAACAATTACTTATTATTACATTTTTCCACCTGAAAACAACCAACTTTATTTCTGTGAGGGAGGTATTGTTAGTACTAAATCTCTCGCTAGGTGGCGTCGAGACAAATTATGTCTACATTTTTTGGTGAAATACTTTTAACTTCCTGAAAACAACCAACTTTATTTTTGTGAGGGAGTTATTGTTAATACTTAATCTCTCGCTAGGTGGCATCGAGACAAATTATGTCTACATTGTAAATGAGTGTTTCAGGCTGACAATTATTGCTTATAATAATTGTAACCCCTTGTGCTATGCATAAAAATCTTGTCTAAAACGTTAGTTTATAAAAAATAATAATTAATATTTATTTTATTTTATTTTTTGTTTTGATTAGAGAGAAAAAGATATACAATATTATAGGAAATCAAATAAAATAAAATAAAAAGAAAAGTCCTAATAAACTACTTTTAAGTAGTTTGTCAATGGGAGCAAATGTAAAGAAAGGCAGTACTCTTAAATCGAACAGTATTATTTACAATAATCACGATTCTTGCATCACGATGTTGAACTGTTTTTTTTTAATTTACATTTTATTGCAACATAACGAACTTACCATTAATTTTTAAACGCCAATAATTTGAATACAATGTTGATGAAAAGGGTTCGATGCAGAATGCCAACAAGCAACCGATGTGAAGAATGACGCATATCTAAGAATGCAACAGCGACATCGTACACGGTAAGCAGAGATGGAATACAGAGAACTAAGAAAGCATGAGAAAAAACTGCACAGAAGGAAGAAACGAGTATTTCTCGAGAACCAAATCAAGGAAGTGGAACTAGCCAATGCCCAAAACAGAAGTCGACTTTTCTATCAAAAGGTAAACCATCAAAGAAAAGAATACAAGCCCAGAATTACAATGTGCTACGACAGCGAGGGAAATATTTTGAATGAAAAGTCAAGAATTCTGAATAGATGGGTGGAATATTTTGATGCTCTGCTAAACGGAAGTGTGGATGAGAGTGTGGGTGAAAATTTGACAAGGGATGGAAACATCACTGATGGTGGTACTAATGATGATGACAATGTCGAGCCGCCACCAACATTAGAAGAAGTAGTGGGTGCCATTAAAAGTCTACATAACAATAAATCACCTGGAACTGACAACATCTCTGCAGAGTTATTCAAATATGGCGGAGAGAACCTTCAAGTCCATATATATAATATCATTAAATCCATCTGGTGCTCTGAGACTCTGCCAAGTGAATGGAACTGTGGAATAATTTGCCCTCTTCACAAGAAAGGAGACCCTATGAACTGCTCTAACTATAGGGGCATAACGCTGCTGAATATCTCATACAAGATCCTATCAAATGTACTGTGTGGTAGGCTTATGAAATATTCGGATGGCATAATTGGCCAATATCAAACTGGGTTTCGTAAGGGGAAATCTACAACTGATCAAATCTTTTCACTGAGACAGATACTGGAAAAAAAATAGAGAGAGACTGTACAGAGCCTTGGATGAATTTAATATCCCAAGAAAACTGGTAAACTTAGTAAGGCTCACAATGTCTAATGTTGAGTGCCGAGTCAGAATACAACAGGATCTGTCAGACACCCTAAAGACCTTCAATGGACTAAGACAAGGAGATGCACTTGCCTGCATTTTATTTAATTTATCGCTGGAAAAGGCCATCCGAAATGCAGGTATACAAACCACAGGCCATATTTTTAACAAGTCTGTTCAGCTCCTTGCTTATGCTGACGATATAGATATCATCGCACGCTCATAATATGAACTAAAATCGGCGTTTAAAAGCTTAGCTACGTCGGCAAGGAACATGGGATTGGTCATCAACTAGGGGAAGACAAAATATATGCCCGTACATGGACGCCAGAAACCACCAAGTATACAGATAGATAATCATACATTTGAAACTGTCAACGAGTTTGTATATCTCGGTACTATGGTGACAAATGACAACAATGTATCCAGCGAAATCAAAAGAAGAATATTAGCTGCAAATCGATACTACTTTGGGCTACAGAAGCATATGAAATCTCGCCACCTTACCAGAAGAACTAAAGTCCTGCTTTACAAGACCCTTATACGACCTGTTCTTATGTATGGTTCGGAATGCTGGACAATCAGTAAGGGTGATGAAAGAGCCCTAGAAAGTTTTGAAAGGAAGGTGCTGCGAAGGATTTACGGCCCAGTCTGTGATAATGTACCTGTATTCTAATATATATATAATAATACTCTATTCATTAATATACCTGTACGCCTGTCTCGACACAGGTATACCCTAGTGAGACAGGCATACAAATAAAACCATTGTAAATATATTTTATTATAGATAAATAAATAAAAAAAAATATAAAAAAATGGAGAATGGCGTATCAGATACAACCAGGAGCTATACGATCTTTACGAGGACCCTAATATCTCCAAGGAAATCAAAACTGGAAGACTCAGGTGGGCTGGACATATCCAGAGAATGAGCGAAGGAGATATTCCAAAGCGAATTATGGATGGTGCACCTGGGGGTCGGAGAAGAGTTGGAAGACCAAAGCTTCGATGGCTGGATGGAGAGCTTCGATGGCTGGATGAAGGATGCAAGCACCATCGGCATCCGGAACTGGCGCAACGCAGCACAACACCGACAGTCATGGAGGCAGGCTCTGCTGGAGGCCAAGACCCGACCTGGGTTGTAGAGCCACAGATGATGATGATGATGATGATGATGAAAAGGGTATAAAATGTATTTGAGTATTTTTATATAATACATTTAATTTTGAACAGACCCGTGCGTCTTTACTGACCAGTGGTTCTCAAACTCTTTTGGCCCACGGACCCCGGGGCGGAAAACACAACAGAGGGGGCGAAATGGAATAGGGTGGGACGGCATATTTACCCCAACGGAAGGGGCGAAAAGGGATATGGGGTGGGGTGAAACATCTCACCCCATACCATCCCATTACGCCCCTCCCTCGACTAAACTTCCATATGAATAAAAATGGCAAAACCTTGCCGCGGACCCCCTAACGTCATTCAGGGACCCCCAAATCAATTTTTTATTTTCCACGGACCTCCTGAATGATCTTTGTGACCACCAGGATTTCGAACGGACCACTTTGGGAACAACTGGTATAGACCAAACATATGTACACTGGTTGCTTCTTCAACTCGTTCTTGTGTTCAACAGCTCGGCTGTGGCGCTGTGGAATGATTTGCCTGCCTTTGTGTTTCCTCCTTCTTAAGACATGGGTCTTTTCAAGACCAATGTTCATTCCATTCTCTCCTCAAAAGATCCTCCACACAGCATCTCAGATGACATGGGCCCTGAGAGAATTTTTTTTCCTCAAGACCTTCTGTGTGGAGTTAATGTAAAAAAATAAGTACCTTCATTCATAATGTAACAAATTAATTTTCCTCTGGGCCAATTTCAATTTGGGAGGCGGGTATGGGTACCACCGCCCTGGGAAGCATTTATTGGATAACCAACACCTCTGCCATAGGTCACCCCAAGTGGTTCACTACGTTCGGAATCTTAGCAGGGGTGCCTGAGTTCATGGGGTGAGGTTTGTCTGGGTCTTAGCTGCGGACGCGTCTGCAGGAGAGAATAGTCGATGAAGTTCCTTTGATTTCTCCAACCGTACTCTCTCAGAACATCTGAAGGGATAGATTCATACGTCCGTCACTCGTGGACCCCTAATACGAGTACCTTTATCCTTCCCAGAACTTTCCCTCCTTCCTAAAAAACCCTCCACACAGCATTCCCAAAGATGACAGGTCCTGAAGGAAATTATTTCGCTCCTAATATAAAAAAAGTCAACTTTGAAGGAAATTGGTTTGAAGGGTATGTATTTTGGAATCTGGGGTTGATTATGTTACGGGGAATTACGGAACGTTTGGACTTTTAAAAACATATTTGATAACAAAATATTGAAATTGGTCTACCATGTATTGGTGCAATCTTCAGTACCGATCATATGGAATAAATGGATGGGGTATTGTTTATAATGCTGACATTAGGCATCAAGAAAATCTCATCTAAAATAGTAATACTAAAAATAATATTGCCTAAAGATACTAGCTATAGCTAAGATACTAGATATATTGCCTAGAGTATTACCCATCGCTCCATACCAAGAAGCAAAGCCCTTAGGCATGACATTTTCTTGATTGTTGTCTTGTTGCCTTAAATATATTTTTACCCAAAATGAGCCATTGCCAAAAAATTCATCACAAGGAATAGCCTATTACAAAATACTTTTTATGGTCTAGGAATCGAAGGGTGTTATGTAAATTTTTGAAACAAGTTTTCTTTGGCATCTGCAAGATAAATGATTTATCTGCTCACTGGTTATAATGATTCTCATTATTAAAAAAAAGTGGACCCATTAACCATCCTTGAGGAACACCGAAAATATGTTCTCACCTGGGCGGTACTTCGTATATCTATCTCTAGGAAGTGATAGTAGAAGTGCTAAATCCTAAAGATATTACCTAGCCCTCCATACAATTATTCCAAGAAGCTAAACCCTTTGATATAACAACAGTTTTTTTGTGTTGCTTTAAATATATTTTTAGCCGAAATGAACCATTGCCACAAGTTCATTCCAAGGAACCGCCTAATGCAAAATACCAGAGTAACTTTAATCGAAAGTCTGTGTCATTGAGGTTTTTATGGTCTAGGAGTCGAAGGGTGTTATGTAAATTCGTGAAACAAGTTTTCTTTGTAATCTGCAAGATAACACCTCTATGATTTATCTGTTCACTGGTTAAATTGATTCTCATTATATAAAAAAATAAATAAAAGAAGACCTGATAACCATCCTTGAGGAACACCTAAAATATATTCTCACTGGGCGGTACTACGCTTATCTCCCCCTCGGAAGTGAACTGAAAATTTTATGCTAAATCGTGATCGACATTAAAATAATCAAATGTTTTTCTACATTCTGGAAGGCAGTCGCAAGCACATTGAATGTTTTTATTTATTTGTTAACCTTTCAAAGGCCAGGAACGCGCCCGCGCGCGAGACTGGAATTTCAAAAAAGAATATTAATTCAAATAATTTGGATGCGATTTTAAATTTTTTGTATAAAGAAACTGTACCAAGGAAAAAGTCAGAATAGCTTCCTCCATTCTTGTTCTTAAGGTAATTTCCAAAAATTTTTCCAAAAAACCCTGGCCCTTGACAGGTTAAGTCATACGACGTTACTCTAATAAATTGGTTTTATTTCATAGAATTCTTTTAGATTATGTACCCACCTATAACCATTATGACAAAAATGATTTAGTCTTCACAAAAAACTATAAACAATACCAGGTATCGTGTACCCGAGGTTGCCAGAGGTTCTGAATGGTTTTGAGAAAGTTTCCAATGTTGTGAAAACTAATTAAATTAGTGAAATAATCTCTTCAATAAATATTTATTTTACTTCTTTATTACTTATACATCGATGTTTTGTGAATATTTTTCGAACAATACGTTTTATTGTCTCCGAAAATCCAAAGAGACCGCCGAATCACCATTTTTGTAATACAAATATATTAATCGTTTTTCTTCGAAAAAATAAAAAAATATTTTACAATGTCTAACCAAAACTTTTGTTAAACAAAAGTTAATTATTACGAAAATATATTCAACCGACGTATGTTGATAATTTAGCGTCGGCGCACAATGGGTTAATGGTTATTTAAAGATCCTTTTCCAAAATGTAAAATCGTCTTGTTTTTTAGTTATTTAAGTACCTACTTAGAAATCTAATATCAGAGGATATTTTGGTTTTGATATTTTAAATAAGAGAAAATTAGAAACCCACTTGTGTTTAGTTCAGGTGTTCTGTTCACAGAATTACTACTATATATATTATTATTCTTCTTATTGTTTCTTGTGAACAGTAGACTTAGCGTCCAGAAAAGTAAGTTTCTAGGTTTTTCTTATTCAACAAACCAGAAGAGTGTTTCTGTAACTTTTGTGGTAAGTTATTAGTTTTGCGTTACGAGATAA
This sequence comes from Limnephilus marmoratus, assembly GCA_917880885.1. NCBI lineage: Eukaryota > Metazoa > Arthropoda > Insecta > Trichoptera > Limnephilidae > Limnephilus > Limnephilus marmoratus. The sequence continues at coordinate 61,606,414 of OU862907.1, forward strand.
TGAAGACAAGAAGGAAAAATCAGGCGGATATTGGAAGGCGTCCATCGTTAGTTATCGGCTGTCAAATTTTTGTGATTTTCTTTGGCTTACAATGGCTTTTCTATTAGTGAGTGTCAATTATTTCAACTTTTGAATTCTGAAATGATCTCAAAAGATGCGTCTTACAAAGAAAATGAGAACTGCATTAAAATTTATTTTTTAAAAATGGTTATGAGCCCGCTAAAATGCATTGAAAATAAGAAAACAATCCTTAGACCATTTTTTTTAAATGTTAAATAAAAAAAATCAGTAATTTAACCTTAAAACGATTGTTTACAAATAAACAATGCGTATAACGGAAAAAATGAAAAACAGTTCAAGTTTATGAATACAAGTATATCAACAAGAATTCTGATTTTATCCAGAAGAAGTGTTATTTTCCCGTTTTATATTTTTAACCAACAAATTACATATGTTTATTTTTTTTTTCTTTTTGAGCTCCTTGTAAAAATAAGTTTGGTACAAAATTTCAAAAGTTCCGGTCATTTTAGCGGGTTAATAGTGAATAATAATTTGTTTTTATGTTTTCGAATAGCTACAGATCAAACGAAACTTTTGAGACCCCGGGCGTTTAATTATAAGGCCATTTTTTCTCTCTATGGAGAGCGACACAAGCTATTTTCTATGCCTGTCGTGTGTAGATGTCAGTTGGTGTGGATTAATCACCCACTTAGATACAAGAATTACTATTTATTAGTCATTATAACAATTTACTTACAAACAAGCCTAATAAGCGTTCATAAATGAATATCTGTTTGTCGTATTATTTTTATATACTATTCCCTTATAGGGGTATGTGGTGAGGCCGAAAAAAATGGGGAAGTGAAGGAGATCGAGAAAAAGAAAGCTGAAAACCATCTCAAGCCACTTTTACATTCTGACCACTGGTCATTCTCCAGAGCGATACTAACAGCAGGTATCTACTGCCCATGCAAACTCTATATATTATAAATTAAAGTCTTCCGCGTCATATGTCTGTCTGTTCGCGATAAATTTGAAAACTACTGAATGGATTTTCATGCGGTTTTCACCAATAGATAGATAGTGTTTTGCGAGGAAAGTTTAATTATGTTATTTGTCAAGGATTTGTGTAAATTGGTTGAAACATAACGATAATTGTTAGAAGGTCGGAAATAGTCAATCCGCCTGGTAGCTTTCATCGAAAACACTGCCTAATCCCTTTGAGATATAACAAAATAATGCATAGTGGGATAATCCTCTTTTATAAATCTACAAAAAAGTCAGCGAGGGCATATATCTTTCTTTTACAGATAGCTTACTATACCCATTCTATCTTCTAGAAAAATGGTCATGTACGTTGCGGTTATTGAAAAGTTATTTAGACGGATACAGTATTAATCCTTATTAACATATGTTAGTTTTTTTTTTTTTTTTTTAATTTTCTGTATTAATTTTGTATATTACAGGATTGTTTTACATGGTATTTCGACTACCAAGCTAAGCAAATGCCCGTATTATTATTTTTTTTTAAATTTTCTTTATTAATTTTGTATATTACAGGATTGTTTTACATGGTATTTCGACTACCAAGCTAAGCAAATGCCCGTATTATGGTAGTCGAGATTCATAAGATGTTATATTAAGTATATAATATTAATAATCATCCATATATATGTAGATGAAAGTACAAACATATAGCATACATATTAAGAAAAAAATTCATACTAGTATTAGGTACATGATCGCATACAGGAAAGGAGTTAAACTAGGTGAATCTTGTGTAAATAAAAATAAAATAGAATAACAAATAAAAATAAAAGTAACAAATAATAATATTTAAAGAATAATAGAAATGAAAAATAAGAATAAACATGTAAATTATCTATACAGATGAACAATGATAGTCTTAGACCCCAAAAAAAAAATTAACAGCAAGTATTCCTAGGCAGCATATGAAATGGACGAACAATGCCAAAAAATATTAAAAAAGCATCAGCGTAGTATAAAGTTTTGGTTGAAAATTAATTTAGAGATAAGATTTTTTACTCGAGAAATATGAAAAAATAAGAACAGTTTTTAAGATGTAATGTATTCTTTATAATATTTCCTTCCCTGAGTAAATAACCAGTTCTGTATATTAATGGCATAAAGATCATCAGTTTTCGATGTCTTGATATCAATACTCAGTAAGTTGAACATTTTAGGCGCGATGTAAGAGAACTGTCGTTGGGCGATAGCTGTTTTTGTTGGAGGAATTTTGCATTTTTGGTGTGATGAATAGCGGGTGTAAATATTTTGTTGAGTTTTGAGTGTTAAATAATTTTTCCTTATGTGTATGAGAATTGTCTTAACGTATAATTGTCTATAATTAGTTACCTCAAGCATTTCATGTACATTATTGTAATCTCTACGTATTATAAATTAAAGTCCTCCGAGGCGTCTGTCTGTCTCTTCGCAATAAACTCAAAGACGGCAGTGGTTATAAAGGTTGGATAACCATCCAGTAGATGGCGTTGTGTTTTGTTAGCTACAGCAACGCGTGGCCGGGTCAGCTAGTAATAAATAAATAAATAATTGTACGTATCACAAAAAAGCATTTATTCGTTGTTTCATTCTGTTATTTTTTTAATTTTGTGTGAATAAAAGTTGAATTTTACACAAACTAATGTTTAAAATATTTTTTGGTTCGGTATTTCACCAGTCGGGGAAGAAAATGCGTTTTATTTGTTGTCTTTTTGTCTTTGTTGATGTTGTTGACTTTGTTGTCGTTGTTGGCGGTGGTGGAGAAGGTGATGGGGTAAGCGTTGTCGTTGTAGGTACCGGACCTGATAAAAATAACAAAACCTCATAAATGTTATATATATCATCAATTTATTAATTAATTTTTTAAAATTTTTTTTTATAAAAATTATATATTATTAATATATAAAAAAAATTAAAAAATATATATTAATAATATAAAAAATAAAAAAATAAATTATTATTATATATACATATATATATTTTTTTTTATTATTTATTTTTTATTAAATAAAACATGTCGTCAGAATCGGAGGGCGAGGACAGCCGACTACAAGAAGAACAACTACGTAATCTTTTGAGAAAATGCAAGGATAAGGGAAAGTCGACTGGCTCGCCCAGAAAAAAAGCATTCGAAAATTTAATCTCAACTATCGACCCTCCTCCCCTACTAGAACGTCCAACTTCACCCTACACTAGCATACATAGCAATATGCTTTTGGAGGCAGTTTCAGAAGCAGAGGCTGAATCAACCAGCGATGCCACCACCAACCAGCTCGACAACCCGAACGCCTTCAGGGAAGTACCAAAACCAAAACCTCCCCAAATCAAGCTAATAGATAGAGACAGCGTGGTGAGGACTCTTTTCCGAGTGGAGACGACTGTAACTTCGACATTGACACTCTGACACCCGTACTGACGAACATTAACAAAATAACCGATATTGTGGTTGAGGGGAAAAAAAAAATTAACAAGGAAGACAGGAGATCGATCCTCAACCAGCTTGAAGACATTAAAAAATTTTTTGTGACTTTCGCCATCTCCAATGCAGCTGCAATCGCTCGTGCGCAAGCTTTTGCAGAGGTAATTAATGCTCAGAAAGGCTTGGCCTCCAAAATTGATCTCCTCATCAACAGGCCTCAACCAGCAGTTATCCCTCAACCAATCATTGGAGGAAAGAAAACTTACGCCAGCGTAGCGTCGGAAGCCCCTGCATCCCAGACACTAGTGGTAAACGGACAAGAGAGAAAGGTCCCTCCGCTTCAACCTACCTACTGTTCTACCCAACCGTGCCAGAGGGAAAAAACTTCTGAGGAAACTCAGAAAAGCCTTATGAAAGTCCTGAATTCATCTACAGACGGATTCCAAGCTGTACGAACCAGGAAAATTAAAGGGGCTGGCGTATTAGTACAGACCTCCAGCACGAGTGGGTTAGAAAATATAAAAAAGGCGGCCGCGAAAATCGAGGCAAGTGGTTTTAAGATGGTCCACCCTCAAGGGAACCTCCCCAGAATTGTCATATATGATGTGCCCGAAACCGAGGCAACTGCAGACCAGGCCCTCTTTGAGGAAATTTTCACAAACAATATTCTGGGAAAGACCAACCTAACCAAGGATGACCACCTTAGAACCATGCGTCGAGTCTCGCTTTTCGGCAAACGAGACAGCAGCACGATGAACATGATCGTTACCTGTCATCCGGAGAGCAGAAAAAATTTTATAGACAGCGGACTCTGCTTCTTTGGTTGGAATGCCTGCCGTATTCGTGACTTCTTAGGAGCCACCAGGTGCTTTAAGTGTCATCTTTACGGACACGTGAGTAAATTCTGTACCATGACCACCACCATGTACCGCCACTGTGCTGAAAATTGTCACGAGATGGATAATTGCCCAAGGAAAGCAGAATCCGCTGTCTGTGCGACTTGCAAGCGCTTTGGAAAACCATCGGCTCATTTCACCGGTGATAGATCATGCCCCGCCTACCAAGCAGCCATTGAAGCGCAGATGAGACGCACCGACTATGGAAACTAATAACTTTATTACCATAGGTCAGATAAACTTGCAGAGATCCCGACTGGCCACGATCGAGGCGCTGCAGGCCCTGACTGACCTACATATTGACATCCTGCTAATCCAGGAGCAATACACCCGGCAAGGTAAAACGCCTACTACTAGTCCTGGAGCGGTACTCGAAGTAGGTAATTCCCCGGGAGCGAGTGTTCTGGTCAACACTTCGTCGATCAGCCCTTTCCTCCTCGAGGGGTTATCGAATGAGTACCAAACCTGCGTTTCGTTTAATTTTGGCATAACCGAGATTATTATAATCTCGGTATACATTAAGTACGGAAATCATATCGGACCACATATCTTGAGCCTGACGCGCGCCCTGAACGCGCTTAAAGGTCGTAACATAGTTATAGGGGGAGACTTTAACGCTCGCTCGCCTTTGTGGTATGATAATAGAGGAATTCGGACGGAACGCTTAGACGCTGTCGAAGATCTTATTGCAGCGCAGGGTCTATTTTTACTAAACGAGCCAGGTAGCTTATCTACATTCTCTGGCACCCAAGGCGAGAGCAACATCGATCTAACTCTTTGCTCTGGATCCGTTGCGGCCAAGATATCTGAATGGAAAGTTCACGACCGTGCGATCGCCTCAGATCACAGATTAATTTCATTTAAAGTGGGTGTCAAAAAGAACCGAAATACCAAGATCCTCCTGGAATTTCAAAACCACTCAGGCGAACTGGGATAACTTTCGGGAAGCACTACGGGATACTTTAAGGGGATTTCATGACGTAGCTGCTAGAGATCCGGACAATTTAGGGAACTTTTTTAATGCGGCCCTGGTATCAGCTGTGGTGCGGTGCTTTCGATCATGCGTGGTGGCCGATGATACTGTCGAAAGCAAAAAAACCGTAACTGCCCTCGTAAATTGTTTAAGATAGTCTCTGACTATCTCAACAACAGAAGTATCTCCTTAACATATGGTGATATCACAATTAACCGGGAAGTGAACATGGGTTGCCCACAAGGCTCGGTCCTTGGCCCGGAATTTTGGAATATACTCTTTGACGATTCCTCCAGGATGCCCTTGCCTGAAGGATGTATCTCGGTCGACTACGCTGATGACAAATTATTACTGGTCTCGGGGAACAGCAGGAGAGAAGTTGAAAGTAAAGCTGAAGAAGGTCTGAGAATAATCCTTGAGTGGGGTAAGAGAAACAGGCTGAATTTCGCTCCTCAAAAGACCATGGGTCTCCTTATGAAGGGCTTCCTCGACAGAGGAAGAAATCCTACTATAAAAATGGGAGACTCCAACATCCGATTTGTGGAAAATGCAAGATACCTAGGCGTTATCTTGGATCGCTCTTCATCTTTCCTGGCGCATGTCAAGAGTGTATCAAGCAGGGCCCAGGCTTTGTTCATGAAACTGAGAAGAATCTCAACTGCGGAGTGGGGATTACGCTCTCCGGCACTTCGCCTACTGTATAGCGGATCGTATGTGGCACAAGTCATGTACGCAGCCTCTTTATGGGAGCATCGCCTAGACAACGTACTGATCCACTCGGCACTTAAGCGGGGCCAGCGAACTCCCCTGCTGGCACTCTCGGGCGCATACAGGACTGTAGCTTCGGACGCATTGCCGGTTCTGGCCGGTATTTTGCCCATTGATCTAGAAGTAAGGGAAGTGTTAACTAAGAAAAAACTAATTAGAGGAAGGTCAGCCGTTCATCTTGGAGTTGAACTAATACCAGGTGGGGCAGTACCTCTCCCTCGACTGCTGAAAGAGATGCGTGAACTCACTCTTAATGAATGGCAAAAACGTTGGGATAGATCGAATACGGGCAAATGGACTTTCTCCTTCTTCATCAAATTGGATCATCACTTAACACAAATACTTTCAGGTCATGGTGAATTCAGGGGAAGACTGCACAGCCTGACCCTGTCTCCTCATCCAAACTGTGCGTGTGGTGACACAAACCAAACTGCCGAGCACATTCTGTGGCACTGTGAGATTTTGACGGACGCAAGGGATGAAATGTTGGAAGGTCTGAAAGTAACTATGAGACCAGCATGGAATGCGGATCTCGTGTCGAACAAGGAGTTACTACTAGTTAGTACTATAGTCACTTTTGAAATTCGTTCTACGGAAGAAATTGGAAAATAGATGTCCAAGAGTAAGTAGGTATTTGATTTTCCCTTTTCAAATATCCAGTGTTGCATTGCATTGTATAATTAGTGGCGAGTTAATTAGTTTATATGTATAATACATGCTTATTATAGTAGAGAAAAGACGATAAATTCAAATATTCAATTCAGGCAGCGGGAAGCGGGCAGCTGGCAAGCGGGTGGGGTGGATTTTATAAAGATTGGGTAATGGCGTTGTGTTTCGTTAGCCACAGCAACGTGTGGCCGGGTCTGCTAGTCAAGAATAAACTATAATATTTTTTTTTATATGTACCCAGCTTATTTTCGTTTTTAATGCAGTTTCGTTTGAGATGCAATTATATAATTTGCCCCCATCGTAACCAATGGATTATTTACCATAGTTCTGGGCTTGTAGTGAAACAGTTTTTTGATTACCTTGTTTTGTATTATCTGTATTTCATTTATGTATGTTTCACAAGCATTTCCCCAGATTTCAATCAAATAATTTAAATGTGACTGTACGAGACTTTTATTTATTTTTAAAATTTTTATTTTGCAACAGATATGATAGCCGGATGAATACGCTAATTAAGGGGATGATTTTGTCTTTAATTTTTTTTTACATGTGCTCCACACAGGAGGCACGGAGGAAAATTATTTCCCTCAGGGCCTATGTCATCTTTGGGGATGCTGTGTGGAGGGTTTTTTTAAAAGAAAGGAAGGAGAGGAGAGTTCTGGGAAGGAAAAGGATTTAAGGGGTGGCTAGGAATCTGGGGTTCAGTATGTCCTGGTCATCCGCCTCAAAGACCTAGACAAACCTCACCCCATGAACCCGTGCTAAATCACCAAACGTAGCGAACCACTTGGGGTGACCTATGGCAGAGGTGTTGGTTATCCAATAAAGGTTCCCGAGGCGGCGGTACCCATTCCCGCCTCCCAAATTATATGTGTTTTTTTTTTTTTTTTTTATTTATTTTTTTTTAATTCCAGTTTAAAGAAAATTACATTTTCACTCATTTAACTAGAAATAATTATACACATTAAGATAAATAAATATTTCAATACAGCGCTATTCTATTTCATTATTTTGTTTATCAAGAATAAATATAAATAATTTTTTTTTAAATTTACCCAGCTTCTTTTCGTTTTTAATGTCATTTGGGAGACAATTATATAAGTTGCCCCCCTCGTAACCAATGGATTTTTTACCATAGTTAGTGTGGATGGTGTTTAAATGTATGTTATCGCGTTGTCGTGTAAAGTGTTTATGTACTTGAGATGTTTTAATGAATTCGGTGTTTGTGTGTACGAGATTATTTTGTATTTTGTATATAAGGAGACATGTATTGTATTCATATAGTTTTCTTAATGTTAATAGTTTTGTTTCCATATATAATTTTTTTGTGGATGTTCTGGGCTTGTAATTAAATAGTTTTTTGATTACCTTGTTCTGTATTACCTGTAATTCATTTATGTGTGTTTCACATGCGTTTCCCCAGATTTCAATCAAATAATTTAAATGTGAGTGTACGAGACTATAATATAAACCTATTTTTAATTTATTTGGCAACAGATATGATAGCCGGCTAAATACGCTAATTAAGGGGATGATTTTATCTTTAATACCTTGTATGTGTTGTTTATTGTTTTTTTATTGTATATTTTATTTAGATATAAAATTTGACACCTTATATCTAATGTTATCTTTTCTATGACTACTACAATATTATTTACTACCTACTGACTAAAATTTGGACTTTACAACATTAAGACATAATCCACGAAAAACTGCAAGACTTTTAGCCTCCTTAACATTTACAGGGAGTTCATTGAACATTTTAAAACCTTTATAATAAATATTATTTTGTGTTCCCGATAAATTTGTTTTCGGAAGCCTAAAATCGTTGCAGTTTCTCGTAGGATAACAATGAACTGTACTGTTGATTCTAACATTATTCAACATATAATCAGGTAACATTTTATTTTTTAACTTATAAATAAAAACTAGGGTATTGAAAACTAATCTTTGCCACACACTTAATATATTGAGTTGGCGTTGCATGGTTTTTATCCTTGTATATCTGCTACAGCACAATATAGATCTCAAGCCTCTGTTCTGAATTATTTCCATTCTTTTAATTTGTGTTTTATTGCTCAGAAAGATTACACTTGAGCAATAATTCAGATGGGATGCTACAGTTGTGTTATAGACCAATTTTCTAGTTTTAATGTCTAATTTTCCCTTTATCCTACTTAAGAAATTAATCTTTTTGGCAATTTTTTTAGTTAGCATTTCGAAGTTAGAGTTAAGTTTTAACTTATTATCGATAATGATTCCCAAATATTTAATTTCTTCTACCTCTTCAATATTTTGATTGTCTATATTTAGGGTGATAAGTTCATTTTGTTTTTTCCCTAATACCATGAATTTACTTTTATTTACATTTAATTTGAGTTTATTTATGCATAACCATTTAGATATTTCATGAAGTTCACTTTGTATTTTTGACAATGCATCTTCAATATTATTTGCTATGATATATAAAAGTGTGTCATCAGCAAACAGTTTGATGGAACAGTACTTTAGACACTTCACTATATCATTAATATATATAATAAAAAGTAGTGGTCCCAAGACCGATCCTTGAGGAACTCCAAGGTAAACTTTTTGCTCTTCAGAGATAGCATCTCCAAATTTGGTTCTTTGTTTTCTGTTTTTTAGGTAATCAGTAAACCACTGCAATTCTTTACCATGAATTCCCATGTCTTTCAATTTCATTATAAGTCTTTCTCTGTCTATCGTTTCGAAAGCATGTCTAAAGTCTAAGAATACTGCTATGATGATTTTCTTCTGATCCATACTTGTTTTCCATTCATTTATGACATAATTAATTGCTGTTTCACAGGAATATTTATTTCTAAATCCAGATTGTTGTTTTGCAAGAATGTTATTTTTTTCAATAAAATTGTTTATCTGTTATTTAACTATCGATTCTAGTAATTGTTCATATTTGGGTAATCCATTTATTGGTCTGAAGTCTTCGAAATTTTTAGCATTTATGATTTTGGGTACTGGTGTTATTATGGAAGTTTTCCATGACTGTGGAAAAATTCCCTCTAACAGAGATTCATTTATTAGTGCAACTAATCTGTCTCCTATAGCTGGCAGTGCATCTTTGATTATGCCTATCGTAATTCCATCCGTGGACGATTTTAGTTTCATTGCATTAAGAATTTTCATTAAATACTCCATGTTTATTTTATTACACCTGAAAATATTATTATTCTCTCTTCTTTCCATTGATTGAGAAAATGTGTCTGTGACTAATGGAATGCTCTTATTTATGTTTTCGACACTGAGTATAAAATTTGTATTAAATTTTTGGGCTATTTTAGGTTTATCATCTTCAACTCCATCGGGGAACTGAACTTCCTTAGTGTCTCCCTTCTGTTTACCGCTTATAATTTCTTTGAGTGTAGTCCACATTTTCCTTGAATCACTTTGAGAGGTAATTATTTTTTGTCTAATATACGAATTTTCGGTTTGTTTTATTTCTGTGCTATACATGTTTCTAAGTTTCTTATAGATTTCCCATCTTTCTTCCGTAAATTGTATTTTACAGGCTTTATAAGCTGTATCTCTTTGTTTTTGTAGAAGATGTAAAGATTTCGTATACCAATTATTTGTATCTTCTAATATAATATTAGTTATAGGCATTAGTTCGTTTACTACTGTTTTCAGATGTCCTACTAGTTCATCAGCTTTTTCCTCCAAATTTCCTTGGTTATCGCAAACCCACTTTTTGTTTTTTAATGCCGTACACAACTTATCCTTATCATAGTTCTTTTTATTCCTATACGTTATCTTTCGTATTTCCTGTGGCTTCGGACTACTATATTTAATTTTTGTAACAATTGTTTCGTGATCAGATATTTTGAGTTCTTCTACAGCATTAACTACCGCATAAAAGTCATTCGAAATTACTAAATCAATCATGGTTTTAGAGGTTTTTCCTATTCTTGTATAATTGTTGACAAGTTGCTTCCAGCCTAGGCAATTTATGATGCTTTGTAGTCTTGTGCTTTTTGCATTGGGTTTCATCATATCGATATTAAGATCTCCGCAGATTATTATTAAATCTCTTGTATTTATTTGTTTACGACACCATTCATCAAAAAAATCTAAGAATTTTGTATCATTTTGATTTGGGGAATGATAAATAGCTACGTAGGTTCCCCTCTTAAAATCCTTTTGAATTTCAATAGCAAGCATCCAGGTATTATTTTTATCTAGAACCGTATTTGTTGTAACTTTGTAAGAGATATTATTTTGAATTAATATTATAACTCCCCCCGTATGCCTGCTAAATGAGTCGCATCTGATTGTCGAATAGCCCTGAAATGTTATTTCGTGTAGTTTGATTTCTTCGGTAACACAAGTTTCACTCATCATTACCATGTGCGGTTTGTATTCTCTTAGCATGTCTTCAACTTCTTCGATATGTGCTAGTAAACTAGAGATGTTTAAGGAGTATATTGTTATGAAGTTTCGGTTTAATCTAAAAAATTTACCATTCTGTTCTCCTGTTCAATTTTTCGACAGTATACTGGACAGTCTTTGCTCCATACAGGGTGATCAATTTTTAAATTTAATTTTAGTCTTTCATTTGCTTTTTTGCAATTGATGCAGGCATCGTATCCTTCATTACAGTTTTTAATATCATGGGATTTTGCACATCTTGGACATGATATCTCATTTTTACAATGTATCGCCTTGTGGTTAAACCCGTTACAGTTAAAACATCTCAAAATATTTACATTGTCATAAACACGGCATCTGTCCCATCCTAAATATATCTTTTCAGCCTTAATTATTCGTTGGTACGTGTTGCCGTCGACTTCCGCATATACTGTGTAATTTATCTGGTCTCTTTTATTTTTAAACTCTTTTATGTAAGTAACCTCAATATTTGAGCTTGTTTGGAAAATGTCTTCATTTTGTGATTTTATTTTTGTTTCAATTTCCTCCCTGTCTTGTTTCTGAGTTATTCCAACAATTTTGATACTTGGTTTCTTCGCTTTAATTTTTTTAATATCGTATTTGTCTCTCTTATTTTCCCTTTACCTCTTCACACATCTTGTCTATATTCGATGCATTTTTACATTCAACAATTATTCCACCATCTTTTGTGTTTCTTACACCCGTCACACCGCAGTTTATGGGATCAATATTATTTTTTATTTCAGTTGTAGTTTTGACATTTTCTTGTTTATTTTTCGGTTTAATCATTACCATAGGCTCGTGTTTTTTAACTTTTTCAGCATAAGATTCATTTAAAGTTATTTTTTTAATATCATTTTTTAGGTCATCGTTTTTATTTTTTATATTTTCAGAGAGACATTTATTCTCAATAATTATTTTTTCGCATTTTGTATTGAGTTGGTCGTATTTTTTAGACAAAATTTCCATTTCTTTTAAGATTGTCAAATTTTTCTGTAATACTTCCTCTATTTTACCTTCATACATTTTAGACTGTTCGTCTACTTTATTTTCAAAGAAAGTTTTAATTATTTCAAATTCCTTTCTTAACATTGTTTTAATGTTGTCAGATAGGTTTTTTTCAGATGCCTCTTGCGTCATATTTGCCCTGGTGGCGCGCGTAGTGGTGGTATTCTGGTTGGAAATGTCAAATGCTGATCAATGCGTAGCCCAAGATATTTTTCCTGGATCAGGATTTGCAGGTCGTTGTTTTCAATTTTTATGGGTACATGAGGAGGAATTATTTTACGGGTTGAGCTTAAAATCATGTATCCTGTTTTTTAACATTCATTGTTAAAACATTTGATTGGAGCCAACTGTTGATTTTTTCCAGGTCTCTTTGTGCATTTTCTAGTAAGATGTTTAAATCTTTACCCCAGTAGAAAATCGCTGTATCATCAGCATATAAAAAGATTTCACAATTTAAAATTAATTGCGAAATATCATTAATGTAAATTTGGAACAGTAGTGGACCTAGTATGGACCCCTGCGGAACTCCATAGTTTATTGGAACGTAATTGCTATTTTGATTGTTAATGCTAACGAATTGCTTTCTATTGCTAAGATATGATTTAAGTAGATTGAGAGCAGGACCAACTACACCAATTTTCTCGAGTTTCTTGAGAAGTATGTCATGACTAACTGTATCAAATGCTTTTTGAAGGTCAACTAATATAGATAAAATATAATTTCCACCATCAATGCCGCTTCTAAGTTTATTAATTAAGTCATTTATTGCTCCTAGTGTGTTCGATTTTTTCCTAAAGCCGTATTGTTTTTTATATTAGAATTTTTTTTTTAAGCAGAAAATTGTTTAATCTTTCGTAAATTACGCGTTCAAAAATTTTAGATAAATTTGGTAAAATTGAGATGGGTCTATAGTTAGAGGTATTTGTTTTGGACCCACCTTTGTGAAATGGTATCACCTTAGCAATTTTACAACTATCGGGAAAAGTTCCCTCTTTAAAACATTGATTGATTAATTTTGTTAAAGTAGGTATCAATTCAGTGGAGAGACTTAGCACTGTCTTACATTTGAGTGAATCGTAACCAGCACTTGCATTTGGTTTTAGAGATTTTAATATTTGACTTATTTCTAACTCCGTAGTGGGCTGGAGATATAAAGATTCAATGCTGTCATGCTCTAACGTTATTTCATTGGCTGGATTGTGTTTGACTTTGCCATGTATATTAGCGGCTAGGGAGGAGCCAATGTTGCAAAAGAAATTGTTAAATTGGTCGCATATCTCTACATTGTCAGTGATTATTTCATCAATAACGATTAATTTATTACAAAAATTTCTTGAGGTGTAAGATTGGTTCTTAAGAATATTATTAATTAAGTTCCAAGTTTTTTTACTGTTATTTTTCCATTTTTTAAAAAGATTACTGTAGTGAGTTTGTTTTAAGTGTCGTTTTTTTGTAGTGACATTATTTCTTATATTTAAAAATTCTGCTTTTAATAAGGTATTATTTGGTTTTTTTTTAGTTTCAGATGTAATTTATTATTTTTATTGATTAATTTTATAAGGTCTTTGGTTATCCAGTCTGGGTTATTTATGTTTTTGGTTTTAATTTTAGTGGTACTATTAGAATTAATTTTGTTTTTCAAGTAGTTTACAAGATTGTCATAATTTAATACCGAGTTGTCATTCATATTTAGATGAAAGGGATTTTGCATGATATCATTCTTTAGATTATCAAGATTAATGTGTGTATATTTTTCGGACGATTTTAAAGATGTGCTTTTAACATATGTGTGAATTACGTCAAGGAGTAGTATATTGTGATCAGATATGGAATTATCACAGTTCGTTAGTGAGTATGATAGTTTTGTATCTGTGAGTACATGATCTATGATTGTGTTTGTATTTTCTGTGATGCGTGTGGCGTGTGTTTTGTTTATTTTGTTCAAAATAGTGTAATTATTAAATCTAATTGTATTCGTATATTTACAAGTATGTATATTGGTTGAGTCAAGCAGATTTATATTGAAGTTTCCAAATACAATACCTCTTTTATACGATTCTAGATGAGAGGATAGTGTTTCCAGGAAGTCTTTGAAAATAGTATTTGGTTTTTTATACACTAAACCTATTTTTAGATTGAGCTTGTTTACATGAAGCCATAGAAAGTTGTTGTCGGGGTCACTAGTGTTATTAATCATATTATATTCCAAAGAATCTTTTATAAATATAGAGACTCCGCTTCCAGCTCCCTGCGGCCGGCAAGATGCTTCATGTTTGTATCCTTCAAGGTTGACGTACTTTAGGTCCGCTTCTTTGAGCCAGGTCTCACACAGTAGGATAATGTTGAATTTTGATTTCGTAGATTTAAGTAGACATTTGATGTCATCTAGTTTACCTTTCAAGCTTCTCACATTTAGGTACATAAAGGACATTGAGGTTTTTCCTTTTGATGTGCTCGGATGTTTGTGGCATGATATATTTTTAATTCTTATGTGGTTTTTTAGTTTTTCTGCAGTATTATTATGATCAGAAAGATTCTGGGTATGATTAAAGAATCCCAATTCTGAAGTGTCAGTTAGGGCGTTAGAGTCGTGGTTTAAAGTAGGTAAGTTTGATTTCAGGTCCTGTAATTTTGTTTGTAGTCCTCGTACATTTTGATGATGTATTAACATTTTTGTATTTAGTTTTTTGGGTGCATTTTAACGATAGTGGGATTGTTATTTAGGTATTTAATTGTAATGTCCGTTTCACCAGAAGACTTCCTTTTTTCTAGTTCTTCTCTCAAATCTGTTAATTGTTTCCGTTGTAGAAAGGACTGGTCTTGGTAAATTCTGATATTATTTTTCAGAGTGTTTTTCTTTTTAAGAAGAATTTTCGGCCATTTGGCTTCCGGAAATTCAACTTTTATACTTCTGGGTTTGTCAGTTTTCGGAATACCCAATCTGTAGATTTTTAAGTCAAGGTTTATTGTTGAGGCATCCATATCGGAGATAATTTTCTTAACTGATGCGATGTCACTATTAATTGACTCAGTCTGAGATAATGATGTATTCTCAGGAATATTGTGAATAATAATATTTTTATCTCGGTAACTTTGCTCTTTCATTTCCGCTAGGATTTCGCACACAGTTTGGGTTTGGGCTTGTGGGGAGCATTTGGAGTTGCACTTTTTAAAGCCTTTAACTCGCCTTCGAGGTTTGCTATTATTACCGCCATTTGGGCGATGGTTCCTAATATGTTGTTAGTTCGAGGTATTATTTTCGCAATCTGTTCTTTTGTAAATTTATTATTAGGCTCCATTATCATGTTGGTCAGCAAGTTGACTGCGTCCTTTGCTAAGGAAATATACGCCTGGGCATCCATATTTATTAAAAAGTTGTAAAAATTTTACTTGCAGTTGATGTGGCTGGTGGGACTGCCTTGTTTCCGCTGCGCTTGTAGTAACCGCTGTGAATGGTAGCAAGTAGGTACTCGTACCTCTGGCCAATACACTGCACTGTTTTTGCGGAGAGCGAGTGGTACCCACACCGTAGCGTATAACAATGTATAATATTTTGTATATGTTGTTTAAATGTCAAATGTTGGTCAATGCAAAGCCCCAGGTATTTTTTCTGAATCAGGATTTGCAGGTCATTATTTTCAATTTTTGAGGGTACATGAGGAGGAATTATTTTACGTGTCGAGCTTAAGATCATGTATCCTGTTTTTTTTTTTACATTCGTTGTTAAAATATTTGATTGGAGCCAACTGTTGATTTTTTCTAGGTCTCTTTATGCGTTTTCTAAACCTCAGTAGAAAATTGCAGTATCATCTGAACATAAAAAGATTTCACCATTTAAAATTAATTGCCAAATATCATTGATGTAAATTTGGAACAGTAGTGGACCTAGTATGGATCCCTGCGGAACTCCATAGTTTATTGGAACATAGTTGCTATTTTGATTGTTAATGCTAACGAATTGCTTTCTATTCAGATGCCCACTCAACCACAGACCGGTCAGTGGTTGAGCGGGCATCGCGTTTGGGTCCCACCCAGGCGTTCCGTGTTCGATTCCTCGGCTGGCTAAGTCCTCCATCATGACTCAAGCAACATTTTCGGCTAACTGTGGTGGTAGTAGGAGATTTTCAAATATTGTCGGGTTATTCGTAACCCGGGAATCTTTGTCTTTCTTTAAAAAAAAAAAAAAATATTGCTAAGAAATGAAATCTTTAAACAATAACAGTTTCTCGGAGTTTGCCAACCATTTGGTGGAAACCAGTAAACCAGTCACACCTTTAACAACAATAGTGGAATAGAAACAATACATTGTAATGTCAATGGCATTCAGTTGGATAAATTAGAAATTTTAGAAATCCGAAAGAGTTTTAATGCGAATTTGAATATTATTAATAATCAAAAATTGTTCTTAACCCTAGACACCTAACCTTCGTCGATTCGACGAATACGCGACACAAAATAGGCTGTCCTTTTTTAACGCGAGCGCGGATGATCGTGTCGTTCCTTGTCAACTCAGTGCTCGTAAAACTCTTACGGGGAGTGGCTGGGTTCGGCAGGTAAGTACAGTATTTTTTGATATATTACGCGCATAGTCGTCGTTTCAACGAATGGTTAGGGTTTGTGTGACTTTTTGGTATGATGTTGTGGTTGTTTTTTGCAGTATTTTCGCTATGGCTTCGCAAAAACCGCTATCTGTTGCAGATATTCAACGTTTATTGAAAGAAGAGAACACAAATTCATCGAAGGAGTCATCTGTAAGTGAACAAGAAGACAATTGAATGAAGACTGCAAATTCGTACAATGCCATAATGCCAACAAGTATAAAAATATAAAATACAAGATATATTACGTGTCAGCACTGAAGTTAAAGGTCAAAGTGGTCAGTATAACTCCAGAAATGACCCTGGATCGACAGAGACTGCCAATTTGGAAAAGTTATGGATTATGTCCCTATAAAAAAAGGCGTATGACGAAGATATATTGCTCAAAGTGCAGCACTGCAATTTGTGGTGAACATAAAATTAATTTTTGCACTAGTTGCGCTTCAAAAAACTAGTTTTTTTATTTTTTCACATAAGGTATCGTGATCTTTTTATTTTGTTTTGCCAAAGAAAAGAGGCTGTTTTTATTTTTATTTTTTTATTATTAATTTTCTAAGTGTGATGTCACTTCTAGTCTGATAAATACCTAGTGCCTTACTAAAAAAATTAAAAACAGGCATATTTTCCAATTACATTTAAATAAATAGTTTTATTTATCAATATAACCATTGTTTCATATTTTTTGAAAATAATTAAAAAAAAAAGTATTAAATAGATAAAATACTGATGAAAATTTTTTCGTCGATTCGACGAATGGTTAGGTTTATTAGGGTACACACGAACGTTAGGTGTCTAGGGTTAAATGACCCAATATTAACCCTCGACCCGTCGCGTGGGGTCTTTAAAAGCCAGGGTTTTACAGAAATGCTAATTATCTTCATTTTAAATGATCCCATTGATTTCTTACTTTAGGTAGCTTCCTAAAAGGGACTATACTTGACGCAAGCGCCGAGAAAATTTAGTTTGCGCATGTGCGATGTGAGATACAGACTTGTGTTTCGGCGTGAGGCTAAAAAAATCAACAAAATACCATGAAAAATCAATTTTATATGTTTTTTTTATTGTATTTTGTTGATTTTTTTGTTGTAATAAAAATAAGTTTATATCAACCTCAAATAGTTATGAGTTTGATGGAAATTGGTTAGATTTTTTTTTTAAGTTTTCTATTAAAAAATATGATTCAAAATTTCAAAAAAATGTTCCTTGTTGATTTTTAGCTCTTGCATTGAAAATAAATAACTAATTTTTAACATTTCTTTTTATTTCAAAGCAATCATTATCACCTGACTGTAATCAGTTAAAATAACACATAAAATGTATGCTACAACAACAATTTAACCATATTTATTTTTGGGGTCCTGAGCGACCCCAAGCGACACCTCGCGTTACAAAAAAGGCGCGACGGGCGGAGGGTTAAACATGTTCCCTTTGTAAACTGTCCCCATTGACCCTCTCTCCTCTACCCACTCTCATATTTCCATTGATACCATAGTCTATCCATTCTTTTTCAATTGACACCATTGTCTGTGTTTATTATTTATAATTGGTATCAATAAAAACCCCGAAGAAGTGAGCGTTGCTCACGAAACATGTTAGTTTTTGTAAACAATCAATTTGGGAGGCGGGAATGGGTACCGCCGCCCCGGGAACCTTTATTGGATAACCAACACCTCTGCCACAGATCACCCCAAGTGGTTCGCTACGTTTGGTGATTTAGCAGGGGTGCCCGGGTTCATGGGGTGAGGTTTGTCTAGGTCTTGGAGGCGGATGACCAGGACATACTGAACCCCAGATTCCTACCCACCCCTTAAACCCTTTTCCTTCCCAGAACTCTCCTCTCCTTCCTTTCCTTAATAAAACCCTACACACAGCATCCCCAAAGATGACATAGGCCCTGAGGAAAATTATTTTCCTCAGGGCCTCCTGTGTGGAGCTCATGTAAAAAAAAAAAAAAAAAACAATAAAAGTGGTAAAAACTAAGTATTTTATCAATTTGAAAAAAATATTTTTTATTCTTCTCTGTACTGCAGTTATGGAATAAAAATTAAGTTTGCCACAAAATATAAAATATTTTATTTATTTATTTACTTTGAGAAACATTACATATTACATTGTTATAATGAGATTTGGCTGTCCAACTAGGCAATTTGACTGTTTTAGAACAGTCAAAATGAACATATATTTTACATACCTATAAATAGTGTGATGACTATAATATTGTCTTAAACTTAAATATAACACTTGATGAATAATATTAAGGTTTTGATGGTAGATACAAAATGTTACTTATAAGTGTAAATTATATATTTATCAATCTAAAATAAAATATAGAGAAGAGAAATAACAAGAACATTCCAAAAGAAAAATAAAAAAGTGTTTTTCTAATTTTTTATTAGCACTTATGCTCTTCAACCAATTCAAGAAATTTTAGTATTGATTTTGATGAATTAATCAACTCAAAAATCAAAAAATAGGTAAGAAAAAAAATAACGGATTAAAAAGGAAAAGAAAATGCAAGGAATTTTTTTTTGTAGTTTTTAAACTTAAATTGTATAAAAATAATATTAAGGTAAGTAATACCAATATAATACCAGTATATATGAATGTCAGCAAAAAAGAAAATTTAATGGATGTTGTTTAACATATTTTCGCATTCAGTTGTCCCCAAGACCAGAAGCCAATCATTTACCAGATTACGCAGAATGCTATCACTTTTTGATTTCCAAGCATCGGGTATAAGATTAAGCAATTTAGGGCCTAAGTACGAAAATTGTCTTTGAGCTAAGGATAAATAAGTGGTGGGAGGAACTACTGGGTTCCTCTTTGCATGTCTGGTGTCATGATAATGGTCTATGGAAGTGTAGTGAAGCCGCTGTTTTTGGGTATGTATTATGATTTTCCTAATATATAATTGCCTTACATCAGGGATGCTCAAACGGTCGATCGCGATCGACCGGTTGATCGCGAGTGCTTTTTGAGTCGATCTCGAGAAAAAATTGCCGATGTAAATAGATGTATTCACAATTTTTGTTTTTGTTGATCCTAAATTAATGAGACCGCCCATTTTTCACGCCTTTTTGTTCAAAATTTATTTGTAACTTATATTGTCAATGGTCGCGCATTTTGGTTGTTGTATACACTATGCTCGTTTGTGGTGTGTGACGTCACAAGTCCCCATAAAAAAATCGTAAGATTATTGCATATTCATGGTGAAATATTGTTGAAAATTGCCCCCCGAAGATATCACAATGAGTTCACAATGTAAAATATGAGTTGTGGATTCATCTGCTGACATATTTCGAAGGAAAACCTTCTCTGATTCGAAGTGCAGTCATAAAATTCAAGTTGCAGGTGTATGTGCTGCCAGAATCAAAGAGAAGCCATTTTCATGTTCTGAGCGTAGTTTTAATTTGCCGAACACAGATTTAATTTAAACCAGTTTTGTGTTTAAAATGTAAAATTCCAGTTGTGGATTCATCTGCTGAAACATTTCGAATGAAAACATTATCTTATTCGAAGTGCAGTAATACAATTTGTGTTGCTGACTACGCATGTGCTGCCAGAATAAAAAAAAACATTTTCTTGTTCTGAGTGTAGTTTTAATTTGCCGCAAAGATTTAATTTAAACCAGTTTTGTGTTCACAATGTAAAATATGAGTTGTGGATTCATCTGCTGACATATTTCGAAGGAAAACCTTCTCTGATTCGAAGTGCAGTCATAAAATTCAAGTTGCAGGTGTATGTGCTGCCAGAATCAAAGAGAAGCCATTTTCATGTTCTGAGCGTAGTTTTAATTTGCTGAACATAGATTTAATTTAAAACAGTTTTGTGTTTAAAATGTAAAATTCCAGTTGTGGATTTATCTGCTGAAACATTTCGAATGAAAACATTATCTTATTTGAAGTGCAGTAATACAATTTTTGTTGCTGACTACGCATGTGCTGCCAGAATAAAAAAAAACATTTTCTTGTTCTGAGTGTAGTTTTAATTTGCCACAAAGATTTAGTTTAAACCAGTTTTGTGTTCACAATGTAAAATATGAGTTGTGGATTCATCTGCTGACATATTTCGAAGAAAAACCTTCTCTAATTCGAAGTGCTGTTATTAAATTTTAGTTGCGGACTATTTATGTACTGAATCAAAGAAAAACCATTTTAATATTCTGAGTTGAGTTTTAATTCACCGCATACAGATTTAATGTAAACCAGTTTTGTGTTCAGAATGTAAAATTCCAGCTGTGGATTCATCTGCTGACACATTTCGAAGAGAAAAACATTTTCTTATTTGAAGTCCAGTCATACAATTCTAGTTGCAGACTATTTATGTACTGCCAGAATCAAAGAAAAACCATTTTTATGTTCTGAGTGTAGTTTTAATTAACACCACTTAGAATTTTATTTTAAACCAGTTTTGTGTTCAGAATGTATAATTCCAGTTGTGAATTCATCTGCTGACATATTTTTGTGGAAAATATTTTCTTATTCGAAGTACAGTTATAAATTTTTTGTTGCAGACTATTTATATACTGAGTGTAGTTTTAATTCACTCCACACAGATTTAATTTGAATGAGTTTTGTTTTCACAATATAACGATAAATTAAATAACAAGTTTTCGATTCACCGTGCACCGAGTGAAGCTTTGCATTTGAGTTGCATGCCACATGCCGCATATTCTGAGAAATTGACTGTTCCGTGTGTAAGTGTTGCTTTGGGACCGTTACGCAGAAGCGATTTTAAATTAAAACCTGCCCTGGGTACCATTCCCGATTTCCGAGAGCAGTTATAAATTAGAGTAGAATTTATGAACATGATTTTTATTGGATGTCACATGTGATATAAAAATCGGCATTAAATGAGGTCGCAAAAAAAAAAACATTTCTACCCCCCCCCCCCCTTCCCCCCCGGCGCTACATCATATCAGAGTCGATCGGAGTTTAATAATATTGAGGTAGATCGCCAGCAGTTCGAGTATGAGCACCCCTGCCTTACATAAAGAACACGAAACTCTTCGAACAATGAATCGCTGGGGTATCTGAACGGTTTTTTGAGTATGACTCTTAGAAGTGATTTCTGAGATTTTGCTAAGGGATCAAGTATTGTTTTAGTACAACCGTCCCAACCTAAGGATGCATAATCTAATATGGATTTACACATGGCAAAGTAAATTCGTTTCATTTCTTTTACGCAGATAATATTTCTAATTGCCATGAAAAGATGTATAAGTTTCCTGACCTTTGCGGAAGTTAAGTCTATGTGTTTATCCCATCTCAGAAATTTATCAATGATAATTCCAAGATATTTAATACTGTCTACACATTCCAACGTATTGCATTTATATGTAGTTATGTCGTTGCAATGGTGTATAATAATGTTGTGAATTTCTTTTGGTTGACCCGCTTGGGTTGGACTGAAGCAGATGAATTTAGTTTTATCCATGTTTAGAGTGAGGAGATTGATATCTAGCAACTTTTTGACTTTGTTTGTACCATTTTCTGCTTTACTATGAGGGTTTTGCCTTCAAATAATAAAACTGCATCATTTGAAAAGGTAATTATGTGGTCTGCGAAGGAACTATTACATACCTCATTTATATAAATATTAAATAAAAGTGGTTCTAGAGTACTTCCTTGAGGTACACCATATTTAATATTGGCTGGAACGCTTAGAGTCCCGTTAATATCCACTCTTTGGCTTCTATTTTCCAGGTAACTAACCAACCATTTGAATAGTTGACCATGTATTCCAATTCGCTGTAGTTTATTCAACAAAATTTTGTGGGAGATAGTGTCAAATGCTTTGGCTAAATCTAAAAAGACTGCAATGCATTTAATCCCTTTGTCTAGATTACTAGAAATGATTTTTGTCAAATCAGCAATAGCGTTTTCAGTGCCTAAACCATTGCGAAAGCCGTACTGTCTACTAGAGAGGATGTTAGACCCCATGATTTAATTTTTTTTCAAATCACGTGATCTATTTTTATTTCAAAACTTCCGGCCATTTTAGCGAAATAATAGAGACAACCATTTTGATTTATTTTTACGTTTTTGAACAGCTACAGATCATACGCGACTTTTGAGGCCCAAGGCATTTAAAAATAAGACTTATTTTCTCTTCATGGAGAGCGACACAATCTATTGCATAAGTAACATTTTCCCACTATAATAAAGATGCAGTCGGAAGACTTCAAATATCTTCCGGTTGTTACTATTTGTTATTATTTTTAACTGATAAACTAACGTTTTTAGACACGATTTTTACGCATAGCACAAAAGGGAACAATTATTATAAGCAATAATTGAAACACTTATCTACATTGGAAAAAACCTTCCGAGAAAAGATACATGCCGCCAACAGGACTTGAACCCGAGTTCTTCTGATTGCCGGTCAGGTGCTCTACCACTGAGCTAAGTCGGCTTATCTAATACCCGCAAAATAAGTCAATATATATTCTAGTGTTTCATTCAACAACTACTGCTTAATACATTTTTCCACCTATTATTTGGCGGGTATTAGATAAGCCGACATAGCTCAGTGGTAGAGCACCTGACCGGCAATCAGAAGGACAGCTATCAGAACAAAGTTTGTACCTACTTATGACTCGTTTTCCAAATAACATTTGAAAAAATAGGATTTCGATATATCGTTTCGAGATTTGTTAGAGGCATATACCTGTCTTAATTATTCAGGCAGTTTGTTATTGTTAGTGTAGACAATGTAAGTATTCTAATGATTTCAGTCCGAACTTTGTTCAGTGTATTTTTGATATAAAAATGTAGTTGGCTGTGTTGTCGTGTACTATATTGGTGAAGTCGTTGTTATAGTTCAGTTTTATATTTGTGTGTGTGTGTTGCACTGAATAATATTTAAGATGGTGTTTGTTATCTCAAAGCTAGGAACAATCTTAAATTGGAATACAAGTGCGTGACGGTAAATATCTTTAACATGTGTATCCCAAGGCAAGCCAAAAAATGTTACGTTGGGCTCTATTTTGGATTATTTGCACCTCCGATATCATTTTTTTGGTAGCAAAATTCCAGATACTCGAAAGGTATGCCAAGTGGGAGTGAATCATAGCATAGTACTTAAAGTGGATATTGGACTTACTTGGCGTTTGCTCAGTTGTAGTCGATGGTGGTAGTGTCGTTGTTTGGGGTGTAGTTGAAATTACCGTTGTTGGTAGTGTTGTCGGCAGTTGTGCATGGTTAGAACCTTTGAACAATAATAATCATAAATGTAGAATCAATATTAATAATCTTAAAACATTGAAATGAATGTTTCTTTGTTGGTCTCTTATTATTTCCTTGTAGCAGTTGGAACGCAATTCGAGACATCACTAGTGCAACATGCACATTACTATCACGCGACCACGTGACTTTTGCCTGCCGTCGGGGTCAGGAGAGCACAATTAACTGCTGAAGATTCAGTTTCGTTCTGGAAGCGAGCGGTGCGGTCTTGCCAGCACTGGACGAGCGGTTTGGGAAACCGGCCACAGAACTCACACGGAACAAAATGGAATCATACTTCGATCCTACGTGATGTAGTATTAATTTTTAACTTTTTATTATGGTTAATCTTTTAATTTAACTATTTGTAGTTTTCCTAATTTGTTCTTTAAAATAGGATGGCGCCCGTAATGATATTTAACTAATTAGCTTCATTTTAAAATAAAATATGTGACATTAACTTCCGTTTACAATAACCTTATCTCTTGGAGGGAAGGCACGACCCTGCAGATTTAAATCTTAATAGTTTAACTATAATAATATATTTAAAATATGAAATTATACCTCTGATTGTGATGTAATTAATAAATCTTGTTTTAAAATTAGAGTTTTATTATGTCTCATGCTCTGGATTCTATTACCTACTTTTATTTACACGTGAAATTACATTTTACAGTACATTATACACATGTAACCAAACTTTCATACAAACATCCACCTTTTACGTTACATTTTTGGCCCCAACGTGTCTTCTTACGTTATATCATAAAACTTGCCTAAAGGCCTTTATCCATTTAATATTCTAAATTTCGTAATAACAAATATATACGAATAGAGCTTTGTAAACATAATAATTCTGCTGTGTTTTCATAATTTCGCGGTATTTCATGTAGGTATCCCACGAAGTCGGCTACAGTCGTATTAGCTCTTGTTAATTTATCAAGGATACGAACATAACAGTGACAGGTACGGCCGCGGATTTTCGCTGTGTCGGTTCGCGAAGTGAATTTTGGTTTTTTGCAATTGAAAATTAAAATGCATTATTTTCCGCCGCCCCAAAGTCAAAAAGTTTCCTTTTATAGTAATTAAGGCGAATCTAAAGTTTTTTTTCTAAAAATTATTCGTAATAAGCGTGGCCAGTCCGAACCGATATTTACCAATTTTTTTCGCAATTAAACACTAAAAACATTATACCTTCAAATTTTAACATGGATTTAAAAACTTATTATAGTGCTGTATAGCCAATGAATTAAACTATATTTAAGCGTTTATCTCACATTTGTAGGATTTATAAAAAAAAATAAAACATCGTAAAGTTTATTACTGCGCGAATCCTGTTTGCTTATTACTTTGAAACTGTCGTGAGGGGTACTTATTCCAGTCAACAGAAAAAATTTGATTTCTGTATGTTGTTGTGGTGTACTTGATAATGAAAGGTGCATATCTATGGAAAAATTACTTAATTATAACCGTAAACAGCTGATCCGAAATTCTGTTTAAAAAAAAAATTTAAAAAATTTATTTTTAACATCGTTATAAAATTTAATAGTCTACGAAATTCAGATTTGCGACATCTACGTCATAATAGATAAAGCATTTCAATAGCTTTGTTTTGATCCAAATAATAAACGTGGATGTTACAAATATTTAAAAAAAAACAAAATGCCGAATCAAGGAGATAATTGCCTTTGTCACCCGAAAAGCAATCGGAGACATTTAAAATGGCGGGAATATGTGGCAAATATCGCCCCAGTGGAATCCCGACTTTCTTGTTTCCAATTGATAAAAACTCAATGGAATATTCTTTATTATAAGCAACATACGTTGCTATGCCATTTAATAAAGAAATTGTTTCTCCCTGAGTGTCCTTTCCCATTCGTCCCGTTCCCCTTCCGCCTCCCCTTCTTCTCCTGCGTCCTCTTCCTCTCTCGCGTTCCCACTCCGTCATCTCCACCTTCCCTCTCCCCACTCCACTCCCCCCCCCTTTCCCCTTTCCCCGTTCCCAATCCCCCTCCCGAGTTCCCCTTCCACCTTCCCTGCCTTCCTCTTCCCTTTCTCCCACTACCTCGTCCCGCCAACCCTCCTCCCGCGTTCCATATATTCAATCCCAGTACATTCAGTTTTTATTCAAATTTTCATTTTTCATGTATTTAAATTTGGTACCTAACATAGGTGTTGAAAATGGAACCTGTTTAACCACGAGTTAAGTGGAAGCTATATTTAAAAACATTCGAAATGTCAGACGTTGTTAAAACAAAAAAACAATTGCCATTGTTTGTCCCGGTGCATTATCACCGTTAAAATACATCTTATAACATGTCACTGTGAATAATAAAAAGTGGAGTTTTTTGCAAAAGAAGTTATTTATTTAAAAGGACCCTTACAATTTTAACATGGGCCTTACGATCCGGATGGCGATCAGAGGATTGCTAATATAAAAACAAAAAAAACAACTGCCATTGTTTGGCCCGGTGCATTATCACTGTTAAAATACATTTTATAACATGTCACTATGAATAATAAAAAGTTGAGTTTTTTTGCAAATAAGTTATTTATTTAAAAGGACCCTTACAATTTTAACATGGTCCTTAGAGCCGGATGGCAATCAGAGTATTGCTAATATAAAATCAAGAACCAGCTGCCAAAAAACAGATGACCAAAATTACAAAAGATACCGGAATTATAAAGATGAACAAAGGAAGACCATGAATCACCACGGAAATGAGATAAGTTTTTAGTGCCATTCCCACCTGTACCCACATCCTTTTTCCACATTTATTCTGGCCTCAATTGTAGTTTTTTAAATAAGATTAATCCAATATATATCGTATTGTAAAAAAATAAAATCACTACCCACGTAAAGATTTTATGCAACTCATGATTCTCAATTAATGATTGAACAATAGGTTCTCAATTAATAATTGCTAGGAATATTGTCGTTGTTGTTTTTCAGGCAGGTAGCTTCTCAAATAAATAAATACGCATTGTGGGAACACATTTTATCAGGGATTAAGCTACAAAAAGGTATTTGTACCCAAAATGGATCAGATCAAATCGTTAATAGCCAAGAGAGGCGTGATTAAAGGAAAATTAACGCGTTTCGCGAATTCCATAAACTTTTTATCAGTGAATGAAATTAAACTAAGGTACGACCGAATTAAGCCATTATTAGATCAATTCGAATCTATTCAAGACGAAATTGAAATTTTATCGGATGAGGAACGGGAAAATTCTATTCAGCGTGAGACATTCGAAAATCATATTTTTCAGTATTGGCAACTGCCAAGGAAGCGATTGATTCAATCAACCAGGGTAGGGTCGAGATCAAACTTCCAACTCTCCAATTGAGAGAATTCGATGGAAATCAAAAAGAGTGGGTAAATTTCGTTGAAACCTTTAAAACTTTGGTTCACAACAACAGTTCCTTGAGCAACGTCCAAAAATTCTTTTACTTGCAATCTACAATGAAAGGGAACGCATTGAAAATAATTGCTAATCTAGAAGTTTCGGCATTAAACTACCTATCGGCTTGGGAATTGTTGCACGACAGATATGCGAATCTCAGGGCTACCGTACATAAACATATACAAACTCTATTTCAATTAAAAGATATGAAACATGAAGAGCCTGTAGCATTAAGGTATTTAATTGATGAAACCAATGTATATTTAAAGGCTTTACAAAACATCGGAGTCAAAGTAGATCAATGGGATCCTTTGATTATTTACATAATTTCAAATAAATTAAATGTAGCTACCCGGAAAAATTGGGAACAATACACATTGCAAGGTGAATTACCTACATTAAAGGAATTCATAAAATGTTTATCTGCTAGGGCGCAAGTATTGGAGCTTATGAATGCTTCAGAGAAAAAATATTCTAACCTACATAAAACGCAAATAGGCAACAATAATAACAAAAAAGATTCATCGGTATTCTTGGCAATAAAAGCAAACAATTGCATTTATTGTAATGATAAAGGTCATCAAATTTATTTTTGCAAAAAATTTCTAAAATTAAAATTACAGGATAGGATTGATGCTACGAAATCAATCCAGGCATGTTTTAAATGTTTGAGGTTGGGTCATCAAGCACAGAGTTGCAAGACAAACCTGACCTGCAAAATTTGTGGCAAATATAGCCACAATAATACCGGAGACCTCAAATATGGATGCTAATAACGAGGTTATAGTATCGAATTTTTCTGCATCGGAAAAGGCAGAAAAAATAATATTATTGTCAACCGCCTACATAGGAATTGTGGGGGCCAACAATAAAATGTTTAAGGCTCGCGCCCTGATTGATTCTGGCGCGCAGAGTAATTTTATGAGAGCTGAATTTGCTAATAATTTAAATTTACCATGTGAATGGATAAACAAACCCGTGTCTGGGATCCATAATAATATCACACATATAAAAAGGAGAATTTCGGTGGAGATTTTTTTTTTTTTTTTTTACAGTGAATACCGCACAAGAATCTCAACTGCTCCCGTCTGGAGCCAGTGAGACTATGGCATCCCCAATTGGGGTATGTTGTGAGGCTGAAGGTAGCGGGGAGGGGAAGGAGGTGGGGAAGAGGAAGGTTGGGAACCTGGCTATTCAGATCTGGTCACTAAACACGGCTAAAGCCATTTTCAAGCAACGTTTCAATTCTGAATGGTGGTCTTACACCAGGGCGATACTGATAGTATCTTCCACTCTGGAACATGCCGCAAATATACTATATATTATTTTAAATGAATTAATTGTGAAATAACACAAATTAATCAAATAAAATTTATTTGCGCATGCCGGGTTCGAACCCGCGACCTCCGGAATGTGAGTCAAGAGTCTTAGCCACTGGACTACGGAGGTCGTCAAAAAGATGGAGATGACTAATACTGATTATAAACGCGAAATATCATGTCTGATTTTACAGGAAATTACAACCAATTTACCACAAGTGACAATGGCGAAAAAAGAGTTCAAACTACCACCAGGACTGGAGCTGGCAGACCCGAACTTCAATATAGCTGCACCCATCGACATCCTGTTGGGCGCGGAGAGCTTCTGGGAAATGTTAAGCAACGATAGATTGAAACTAGAGTCAGGACCAACGCTTCAACGTACGCAACTGGGATGGATTGTGTCCGGTCCGATAAACGTGTACCCCAAACAAAGGCCTGTATCAGATTTTTGCAGTTTATCTATAAATAAGTTGAGTCATCAAATAGAAAAATTTTGGAAATTGGAAGAGATTAATTCCACTAAAATTCAAACTCAAGAAAAAAAGGCTTGCGAAGCCAGTTTTGTTAGTACTCATAGTAGAGAAGATGACGGTAGATATGTAGTAAGTTTACCGCGTCGGGCATGCATTGATCAGTTGGGAAACTCAT
The DNA here is from genome assembly GCA_917880885.1 of Limnephilus marmoratus. Classification (NCBI taxonomy): domain Eukaryota; kingdom Metazoa; phylum Arthropoda; class Insecta; order Trichoptera; family Limnephilidae; genus Limnephilus; species Limnephilus marmoratus. The sequence continues at coordinate 61,635,791 of OU862907.1, forward strand.
TGCTCACTGCCGAAAAGAGATTTAAAAATATGGAAAGAAAATTTGTGTCACATCCCGAGTTGAAGACACAATATGTAAAATTCATGCGTGAATATGAAGAATTGGGACACATGGAGGTGTGTGACCAGTCAAAAGGGGATCGTGATTCCTATTTTTTACCGCATTACGCTGTAGTGAAAGAATCCAGCACTACTACTTTTTTTTTTGATTCTACGGATTCTTTCGTAATCCTCTAACTAGCTGGGGCTTTGCAATACCCTGTCATGATCTAACTAACTAGTTTTACGGCTCATTCGGCCTTATAACTATTACCTTCTGAAGGTGATTATTTACTTTACTGAATTTATTTTGCATTAATGTCATCATGAGGAAAAATTCTTTACTGGATAAAAAACCTCACCAAGTTGCAAAGAAAAGGAGGGGGAACAAAAGTTCTGAACTTTTTTCAGGAATTTTACATTTAATTTTACTGAATGTAAGTATTTTATTTTCTTCAGGTCAGCGTCTCGTCCTTGGGGTTGGTCCTGGTGCCTATGCCTAGTGGGAAAAATTGGGAAGAAAGCATCATCATTAATTTCGGCCCGATCTGCGCTGGATTTCACACCACCGCCCATCGAGCGCAAAGAAAAATCAGAGAACCCCACCAACTCCACGCCACTGGTCTGCGCAGATGGTATGCGCAGTGTGCGGCGCCAGTCAGAAATACCGTGCCAAGTAGTTGCGAGCGTAAGTGTGGAAGTATGGCGCGGGTCGCCACAGGATGTGCTCAAGCATTATCGTCTGAAGACCGTGACTTATGGGCTGGCACCTTCCTCCTTCTTGGCCACAAGATGCTTAAAGCAAATTGGTATGGATAATAATTTAATTTTTCCTAGAGCTAGTCAGCTCATAGAAAATGACTTCTATATGGATGACTTGTTAACGGGAGCAGATGAGCTGGAATCCTGTATGAAGTTAAAAGAAGAATAAATCAGCATCTTGTCATCTGCGGGGATGACGTTGAGGAAATGGAGGTCGAATGCCTTGGAATTGTCAGCCGAGTCGGGCCAAGCTAAGTGTGCCGAATCAAGCAACTCCGACAAAATTATTACTGACAATCCAAATACTGAGAAAATATTAGGATTAATATGAAACAATGAATCTGATTACTTTTCTTATGTAATAATGAAGCCATCAGGTCCAACCGAGAGCAAACGAGAGATATTGTCTTGCGTCGCATCATCCTTAGATCCATTGGGACTACTAGGACCGATAATAGTCATAGCCAAATTGATAATGCAAAGGCTGTGGCAGTCCAAAGCAGCGTGGGATGATCAATTACCTAATGAAATATTAGCACCCTGGAGGACCTACCTGCAAGATTTAATTCAGCTAAATGTGTTGAAAATACCAAGTAAAATTATTTGCAAGCAAGCAAAAGAGCTACAGTTACACGGTTTTTGCGATTCGTCTGAGAAGGCTTTCGGAGCCTGTATTTATATGGTGTCAATGGACCACAGCGGTAAGTGGCATTCACATTTAATAACATCCAAATCAAGGGTAGCACCATGGAAGTGTATTTCACTGCCTAAGTTGGAGCTGTGTAGTGCTGTACTACTGGCGAAATTAATGAAGACTATATAACAAGCACTAAATATAAGGGAGATCAACACATATTATTGGTGTGACTCGTTGGAGCACCTTCGTGGCCAATCGAGTAGCCGAAATACAAGAACTGAGTGATCCAGATCAATGGAGACACGTATCATCATCCGACAATGCAGCGGATATACTTTCAAGAGGAACTACTGCAGATAAATTGACAAATTCTACAATATGGTGGAATGGACCAAGTTGGTTGACTGGCGGAGTCAACGATTGGCCTGTATCGAACATTTCCTGTTCAAACCCTCCAGAGCTCAAGAGCAAAAATATTTTATTATCTACAGATATTCAAGAAAGGGAAATATTTGGAAAATTTTCCTCATTTAAAAATTGAAAAGGGTTACAGCATATGTGCTGCGGTTTGTAAATAACTGCAGAAATATTAAAAGTAAAATTTCGGGTAATTTAAGTGTAGCTGAACTAGAAGCAAGTTTGAATTGTCTACTGAAATCAGCTCAGGCACATGCCTTTCAAAAGGAGTTGAAGACATTAAAAAACCAGGGAAACGTCAACAAAAATAGTAACTTAAAATCTCTTCATCCTTTTTACGTGATGGTCTTATATATGTGGGTGGTAGACTAAATTTAGCTACACACCTATCGTACCAACAAAGACATCCAATTATATTGCCAGCTAAACATAAGCTGACCGAATTGATTATACGTCACTATCACTATGTAAACTTGCACGCAGGACCTCAAGCCCTATTAGCTGAAATAAGATTAAAGTTTTGGCCTATTTTTGGGAAAAATACTGTTAAAAATATATTACATAAGTGTATTGTGTGTTTTAGGTGTCATCCTCGTACTGGTAACCAAATCATGGGCAACTTACCGAGCAAAAGAATCATACCGAGCCGACCGTTCGCTGTCACGGGGGTCGATTTTGCCGGACCGATTCCAACCAAAAGTGGGCCACTGAGGAAGGCCCCACTCGTGAAATCGTATTTATGTATTTTTGTCTGTTTTTCCACAAAAGCGGTTCACTTGGAATTAGTTTCGGATTTATCTAGCAATGCTTTCTTGAACAGTTTAAAGAGGTTTATATCCCGTAGGGGAGAACCTGATAAGATCTTTTCCGATAACGCTAGCAACTTTCGGGGAGCCTGTAACAGGCTCAAGGAGCTGTATACCAGCTTGAGGGAAAACAACGACAAAATTCAAAATTATTTAGCCAACAGAGGTATTGAGTGGAGGTTCATAACCCCTCGAGCCCCTAGTCAGGGAGGGCTGTGGGAAGCTGCGGTCAAGTCAGCGAAGTTTCATTTGTATAGAGTCACTAATAATTCTGCTTTAACCTTTGAACTTTTGTATACCTTTATTTGTCAGATTGAGGCCTGTCTAAATTCCCGTCCATTGACTTCCTTGTCTGATGACATCCACGATTACCAACCCCTCACCCCAAACCATTTCCTCATAGGCACTAAATCCTCTATCATTCCGGAGAGAGATGTCCGAGCCATACCAGACAACAGGCTGACCCAATATTAGCGAATCCATGCGCTAACATTATCCTTTTGGTCTAGATGGAAACGAGAGTACTTGATGGAACTACAAAAAAGGACTAAATGGCAAACCAGTAATCAACGGGCACTGCAAAAGGATGATCTGGTTATTCTGAAGGAAGATAATTTACCTCCACCATTATGGAAAATGGCGCGAGTCATATCTACACATCCCGGCGCGGATGGTGTAGTATGAGTGGTTACCCTGAAAACCCCTCAAGGAATCTTTGTCAGGCCTATCACAAAGATATGTCTGATGCCTCTGGATCCGGAAGCTGAACCTGTAACGGACGCTCCGGCTTCCATAAGTCCGGACACCCAGGACGGCCATGATGAATAAATTCAAAAAAATTTTTTTAGGGTGAAGATATTTAAAAAAAAAGATCCTTTAAAGGTACCAAACTCAGGAACAACATGACGACCTATAAATTGATGACGCACCCCGCACTGTGGTGCTTATATCGTGGACTGCACCTGGAGCAGATCAAAACAAATGGACTTAAAAAAAAAGACAATTGTGTTGTGTTGGGTTGGGTTCTATTATAATATTATTTTGTGTTGGGTTGTTTTCTATTATAATATCATTTTGTTTTGAGTTATTATTTAAATAATAGTATAATACTCAGTGTAGGATTATAGTTTTGAAAAATAAGTTTTTTGTTTGTTAGTATTTGTACAGTATTAAGATTTAGGAATTTTGTTTTTTTTGGCTTGGTTGTCTTCCCCTGTTTTTTTTATGTTTTCTTGAAGGATTCATGAATTAATAAAGACGATTCACAAACCCCGGGGGGGGGGACAATGTTGAAAATGGAACCTGTTTAACCACGAGTTAAGTGGAAGCTATATTTAAAAACATTCGAAATGTCAGACGTTGTTAAAACAAAAAAACAATTGCCATTGTTTGTCCCGGTGCATTATCACCGTTAAAATACATCTTATAACATGTCACTGTGAATAATAAAAAGTGGAGTTTTTTGCAAAAGAAGTTATTTATTTAAAAGGACCCTTACAATTTTAACATGGGCCTTACGATCCGGATGGCGATCAGAGGATTGCTAATATAAAAACAAAAAAACAACTGCCATTGTTTGGCCCGGTGCATTATCACTGTTAAAATACATTTTATAACATTTCACTGTGAATAATAAAAAGTGGAGTTTTTTTGCAAAAGAAGTTATTTATTTAAAAGGACCCTTACAATTTTAACAATAGGTAACTATTTAAAATATCTAAAATTCTTGATTCGATTCAAACTATTAGGGGAGAACCTACTTTAAATAAATTTATCTATTAAAAGATTTTCAAAAATAGAATCCTGTAACAATTATTGTTCTGCAAAATGTCATTCTCATCACGCGAACTGTCAAACGTGCGGGTTTTCTGAAATTATCCAATTTCCTGCCCAATTTTCTTAATTTTTCTCACCGTAAGAACCATCCTCGTACTTCAAGGAATATTTTAAAAAAAGAATTAGCGAAATCGGTTCTGCTGATCTCGAGATTTGCGCTTACCAACACTTTTAGCGATTCATTTTTATAGATAATTGTCAGCCTGAAACACTGAAACACCTTGAAAAATTTTCCGAGAAAAGATACTTGCCGCCAACGGGACTTGAACCCGTGTCCTTCTGATTGCCGGTCAGATGCTCTGACCACTGAGCTATGGCGGCTTATCTAATACCCACCAAATAATTCAATATATAAGTAAGATTGGTGCCAAAGTGATTGGGGTTAATACGATTTCTAACAATAGAATACTCATAAAATGTTCAACAAAGTACGACGCGGAAATAATGAGGAAAGCTATTGGGGAAGAGTGCAAAGACATTAGTGCTATAGAAATTAAAAAGAAAAGACCAACTGTAATCCTTAAGGGCATTACTAATGACTATAATAAGGATGATATTTTACAAGATATTATCGAACAGAATGAAGATATCAAGGCTGTAATGATAGATAAACCAGAAATTGAGATGACGTTAAAAAAGATCTTGAAAAACAAATATAATAACACATCTAATTACATAATAGAAGTTAGTACTAAAATAAGAAGATGGTTAGTTTCTACCGGTAAAATCTATTTGGGGTACCAGAGAATACAAGTAGAGGATGCCCGCGCTGTGGTTCAGTGCTTTCACTGCTTGGGCTTTGGACATACTTCTGTCAGGTGTCTTCATAAAGAAAAGGACAAACCGTCGTGTACACACTGCGCTGGTGATCATTCCTACAAAGATTGTGCTAACAAAGACAAAGAACCTAAATGTAAAAACTGTGATAGCAAAAATAAAAAAATGAACTGGAATATTGACATCAGGCATTCTGCAAACGACAATACAAAATGCAATGTGTATAAAAAAATGAGCATTTTAGCAAAAGAAAAAATAGAATATTGACTAGAAATAACATTAAACCTGCCTCAAAGTAGATACAGTGCTTTTATAATACATATGAAGTTTTCTCGTAGAATTTGCTACATTTCAATAAATACAATTATTTACGTTATTATTACTAAACATTACACATTTCTATTTTTATACTATTTTACAGAAAATAATCATTGTATAAAGACATTAGATTTCCAAACGTCGTCATATTCTGTTATTAAAAATTCACTTTATTACATAAATATTGTTATAAAAATTATAAAAGATCGCCAAATAACTAAAAAAAATTAAATTATTATATGACATTATTTTTTGAACAGTAATATCATAACGACACTTTCAAAAACATTTTATTGTTTACTTAAACATGCATATATTCATTATGTACTATACTTCACATTCATAAATATAACAACAGCTTTTAAATTTTTTTTTAAATATCATAAATATTCTGAAATAACACTAGATGTGAACATACAGTTTATTTTATATTTATTAAGTCTTTATCAAAAAGTACTTGTACCAATTAGCTCTAGAAACAATCACTTTTATATTGTTAAATATTTAACATTAAATTCTTTAATCTTTACTCAAAATACTTCTCTTTTTAAACAAAACAAGAAAATAATTTATTCTTACGGGCTGAAACCTACAAAAGATATTAATTATAGTTTAGGTTTCATAAATGGAGTTATTTTATTTTGCTCTCTTTTCATGTTTACTGGACAGATAATAAAAATATGTGTTAAATATATTTTTTATGTATGGGATAAAATCAACCTAACAAAAATATTAAATTTTATTGTTTTATCTAAAAATCAAATATTTGTAATATTATTTCATGTTAAAAGCATGGAAAACTATTTTGTATCATTATATTATACTAAGGGCTTTTACTTTAAGAAAAAGAATTGTGATGTCTTTGATAAAAACAAATGCTTTATCATAATATTAACTTGTATAATAACTGTTTATTGCCGTATTACGCTAAGTATAAATACGGGTATTACAAAAAAAATGTATGTAATTATATCAAGTATTAAATTGAAGCTTATACTGCATTATAATATAGAGTTATTTCTTATAGAAATATTTCAATATGTAAAATCAACAAAACTTCGTATCACAATCTTATTGTATTGCATAAAATTTAACTACGAATTCAATGGCTCAGAATAATTTCTTGTATATAGATAATGATAACGAAATAGAATGTAGTGCAGTAAATAATTTAGAAGATTGGATAAAAAAAGAAAACCCAAATGCGTCTGATAATCTTGTTTGTATTCAATTAAATATAAGATCTATACAAAAATATTGGAATATACTGCATATATATCTACTTAATTGTTTGAAGCATATTGATATTATAATGCTATGTGAAACATCTATTGAAATTGAAAGTACGTGTTTGTACAATATTCCCGGATATAATGCATATAACTACTGTAGGACTGATAAGTCAGGAGGAGGGATTATATTGTTTATAAGAAATAAATTTGAATTTAGGCCAAAATCGTTCCAATCTCTACATTTTGAAAATATAACAGGAAAGCTCATACTCCAGGACAAAACTAAAGTTAATATAATAGCTATCTATAGACCTCCTAATTTCAGTAAATCTTCATTTTTAACGGAATTATCATCATATCTTGATACAATTAATAATAAGGAAAATATTATCTTACTTGGAGATATAAATCTAAATTTGCTTAATGACCATGATTATATCATAACTCCATATGAAAACTTACTAACTAACCATTATTTAACAAAATGCATTAATGTAGTAACCAGAGAAGCTGTATTAAATGGACAAATTACTCGCACGTGTATTGACCATATATTTACCAAATTTAGAGGCAAGAAAATAACTGCTTGCGTCTGTGAAAATAATATTGCCGATCATTTTATCACTGCTATTAATATAAAATCTCATAAACGTCAGGTAGACTTTGCAAATAAGTATATTCAAATCATCTCACAAAAGGCTATTGATCGATATATCAAAGATTATAACTGGAGTAAACTTATAGAAGAGAGGGATTGTATTTCATTATATGAAAAAATAAAATCTTTATTTGACAAATTTTACAAGAGTAGTTCTAAAACGATAGTGCAAAAACCGAAAACACGACCTTTTGCAATAAATGAATGGGTAAGCAGTGAATTATTATGTCATATAAATAAAAGAGATAAACTTTATAAAAAATGGAAAAGTACACCAACAAACAAAACATTTGAAACAGAATACAAAAAAACACGAAACCTTGTCAATAAACTTATAAATAAAGATAAAACTATCTACTATAACAATAAATTTAAAAGCTGTTTTAATGATACAAAAAAAACCTGGGACGAGATAAATAATATTTTAGGACATAAACCCAAAAACGATTGTGATGAAACTATAACACGATATATGTTAAAAGATAGAACTGAGGATTCTGTGTCAAATAATTTTGTGAATTACTTCTCGGATAGCATCAGCAACATGTTACATAAATGCAATCATAAAGCTACTAATATAGTACTCGAAGAACTACCTCATAGTTTATATATACCAAGAGCTACTATAACTGATATTGAAAACATTGTTAAAAAAATGAAAAACTCTAAAAGCACAGGTATTGACAATATAAGAATGTTTGATTTAAAAAGAAATGTAAAAACTCTTGGGCCAATAATTACTCATTTAATCAATATGATAATAAAGCAAGCAAAAATTCCACAAGAATTTAAATGTAGCATTACAAGACCAATATTTAAAGGTGGAAAACACATTGAACTAGGAAATTATAGGCCTATTAGTATACTACCAGCATTAGAAAAAATTCTCGAAAAATTTATATCAAATAAATTCAATAATTATATTGAAAAATTCACTATCATAGATCCAAATCAATACGGCTTCCAAAGAAAAAAAAAACACTGAAAAACTACTGCAAGATTTTTCCAATTATATAAATAATCAATTAAATAATAAATTACATGTTATTGTTTTATTTATCGATAACTCTAAAGCTTTTGACACAATTAACTCTAAAAAACTTCTGAAAACTCTAGAAAAAATTGGAATAAGAGGAAATGTGTTAAATTTATTTAAAGATTATCTTAGAGATAGAAAAATATGTACCAAAATAAATAATACTTTTAGTAAAACAAAAAATGTATCTGCAGGAGTTCCAGGTTCCATATTGGGGCCTACACTATATATAATTTATGTAACTATAATGAAAAAACTTTTCTCTTTTGTTAAACATTTTGTATTCGCAGATGATACGGCATTGGTCATATCACATAAAGATCTAAAAATTGCAATTGAACTCATGCAAATTGACTTTAATCAACTTTGTAAATGGTCACATGATGCAGGATTATTAATAAATGCTAAAAAAACCAAAGTAATGCATATAAGATCACCTAATGCCAAATTTCTATTTAATCCTAATATTATTTCTCACGATTTTAATTGCATCCATAAAAATATTCCAACTAATTGTAAATGTGATAGCTTAGAATTAGTTACGGAATACGTGTATCTTGGTGTTACAGTAGATTGTTTTATTAAATGGGACAAACATATTAAAAAAACCTGTAAAAGACTCAGATCAATTGCTGGTAGAATGTACACATTAAATTTTTTTCTTTCAATTGAAACACTTAAAATAATTTATATGTCACTGGCAGAATCTATTATAAGATATGGATTAACAATATGGGGAAATACTTCTATAACCAATCTGAAACAAGTACAAGTTGTACAATACGCAATTGTAAAATTATTAGTCGTCCCTAATATTTTCAAACAGAGACATGATACACCGTTGCTGTTTCAGAATGCCAAAATTTTACCAGTGAAAGCAATACTATGGCACAAAATTATAATTCAGCATATATTTACCCCGCAGCATAAAGAGAAATTAGAACATAAATACAGCACTAGATTCACGCGCAACGACGGGTTAATAGTTCCGAAATTTAACAATAAGTACGGACAGAGAACGTTTGAATACATCATACCGAAGATATTTAATTTATTACCTGACACTATAAAGCAATGTAATTCTATGAATAAGGTTGTATAATTATAATAATAATGGTGAAAAATTGGCTATCGGAAAAAAATATTTGTATTGATAATTGATATGTATATTGATATGTATGTTGAATCTGTAGATATAAGATGTAAATTTTAAATGTAAATAATCTATATGTAACTAAAATATAAGCACCTGTTGACAAGCCAATTGAATTGGCTTAGCAGGACTTGTTTGTTGATTTTAATATGTATATCTGTTCTTTCAATAAAAAAAAAAAAAATATATATATATATATATACTGGCGTTTCATTCAACAATTATTATTAAATTTTTCCACCTGAAAACAACCAACTTTATTTTTGTGAGGGAGGTATTGTTAGTACTAAATCTCTCGCTAGGTGGCGTCGAGACAAATTATGTCTACATTTTTTGGTGAAATACTTTTAACTTGTTAAATATTAATTATTATTTTTAATTTATAAACTAACGTCTAAGACAAGATTTTTATGCATAGCGCAAAGGGTAACAATTATTTTAAGCAATAATTGTCAGCCTGAAACACTCATTTTTAAATCTAAAAATTAATAATTGTCAATTATTGCTTATAATAATTGTTACCCTTTGTGCTATGCATAAAAATCTTGTCTTACGTTAGTTTATAAATTAAAAATAATAAGGAATATTCTTTGTTTTTTACGTGTTTTACAGTCCACGCAAATGCCAATCGGGCATTAGACATACGCTTAAAAATCACTGTTTAAAATTCTTCGTGTACTTGCTGTTACTCGCTGTATAATGTGTATCCACTGGAGCAATTTTGGTCGAAAAATTTATTTATTGTTGTTATACGCCCATAGGCAAGGGCAGATCCAGGATTTTTTTCTGGGAGGGGGGGGGGCACAAGGGGTGGACGGGCGAAAAAATCGAGGGGGGGGCGGACGGGCAAAAAAATCAACAATTAAAGTGAGGATTTTTTCCTCACAAGGGGTGGACGGGCAAAATATCAACAATTGCTGTTAGGTTTTTTTTTCTGCGGGGGGCACAAAGGGCGGACGGTCAAAAAATCAACAATTGCTGTTGGATTTTTTTTCTGGGGGGGGGGGGGGGGCACAAGGGGCGGACGTGCAAAACAATCAACAATTACTGTTAGGATTTTTTCTGGGCGGGCACAAGGGGCGGACGGGCAAAAAAATCAACAATTACTGTGAAAAATAAACTTGAAGTATCATACTTGAGTGTCAAAACAATCGAAAAATTAAATAAATGTTTAATAAAGACAGTTTTAGCTTCTTACTATGTACTGTGATGGAGTCTCCACAGTACACAAAAATACCGTCTGGGGGGGCACGTTCCCCCGTGCCCCCCTTCCTAAATCCGCTACTGCCCGTAGGGGCTTTTACATAGATTATAAAATAATATTTAAGTTATTTAGTGAATTTATACCAAAAGTTATAAAAGTGAAAATTTTTTAAGAATATACAAGTAGTTATTGAAGAAAAAAACACTTGTATATTCTTGCGTAAAACCGTGAAATATTTTAACAATGTAATATTTGACAATAACATACATAGAACAAAATATAATATTAAACATTACAATAACACATCAAATCGTAAAATATATTATACCCACGTTACAATAGTATGTAGGATTCCACAAAGTGTTGGTTTAAATTGCATATTAGAATATAAAGGGAATCAGCGAATATATCTATGTACCACCAAATTTGTTGCCTAAATCATGCATCCTATTGGTACGTGAGTGTGACTGATAGTTGGTTGTGTATGTGTTGCAAAAGGATGTTGTATTTTATCTAGTATTCCTTGTCGGTATGAAAAATGGAAATAACAAAATGGACCACTTTTATTTTTCTGCGATTGATAGCGGTCAAAAATGGACTTCATTTTCCTACCATTAGTAAAACATTTATTGTAATTATTTAAAACATTTCCTTGGCTAGTCATTAATTGAAAAACGAAGCTTTTGAAATGCTTTATCTATTATGACCATAGATGTCGCAAATCTGAACTTCGTAGACTATTTTAGAACAACGTTAAAAATAAATTTAAAAAAAAAAAAAATTCCCCCGAATTTTTGAACAGCTGTTAACGGATAAAGTTAAGTAGTTCTTTTTCCATAGATATGCACCTTTCATTATCAAGTATACCGCAGACAACATACAGAAATCGAAAATATTCTATGTTGGCTCGAATAAGTATCCCTCACGGCAGTTTCAAGAGAAAAAACACCCAGGATTCACGAGATTATAAACATTACGATTTTTTAAATATTTTTTATAAATCCTAAAAAAATATGAGATGAACGGCAAAAGACAGGTTAATTCAATGGCTATATAGCGCAATAATAAGTTTTTATGTCTCTATGTTAAAATTCGAAGGTATGATTTTTTTTAATATTGGCGAAAAATTTTAAAATTTCTGGGTAATCTCGAGCAATCGTGGCAAATTTATTTATTTTGCGTGAACCTTCCAGTAGTTTCGTACCACCGTCAGCAACGTAAGTAGATATTCGCATTAAAATGACAATAGCATTAAAGTAAAATAAGCGTGTTTATACGTCAACGCGGTAGAAATCGTTGTAACTCCGTTATTACATAATGACATCCCTAAAACAAGAAGTAAAAAGTCGATAGTGGATCAAGCTGTACATCCCTATCAAGTTGTTCATAGAAATACATAATAAGAATATTCTGTCAGACGCGCGGTTGTCACAAATTTTTACCCGCTAAATTGCCTACGGGCGGCCGCTCGACATTGTTAATTTTTATTAAATATTTTTATATGAAATGATAAAAAAGTAAGGTAATAATATTATTTATTATACATTTATACAATAGAATAAGTATTGTTTTTTACATAATCTGTGATTTTTAGTATCGTTTTCACATAAAAACATCACGTGAGTCATTTTTACATTTTTGTAATGTTTGCATTCTAAATTTCAATACATACAAATGTTAATATTTATTTCTAATATACAAATTTGATAGCTTATTTTGTAACCTTTCTAAAACAATTTTTAGTATTCGGCTACGTTCAGAAATGTTTCATTTATAGAGCTTTAATTGTGAAGCGGTAATATCAAAAAGTTTTCGCAAGACTGACATTTCGTTTAAGACATTTTAAGTGAATATTCGCGATGTATCGGACAGGTTAAAATAAATTATAAAAATTATTAAAGATGAGACAAAAAAAACTTACCAACACAAACTGCTATGATTAGGAAGACAAGGTTTATATAAGAAAGATGCCTCATTTTGTTATGATGTACTCAATTTGACTGAAACCAAAAGCACTTGCTTTACCTACTTATACATATCATCGTTTGCCGAAATATTAAGAGGGTTATATCGAATATTGTCATTGAGTAAGAAAAAATAGTTTGCTTATTTCTTTGCTGACAAATGTATGGATTTGAAGCAAGATAATTTATTTTTATTTTTTCGAAATTAAACTTCTTTACGCACGCTTGACTTGGGGAGTAAGCTGGCGAATGCGTAACGAAAAGCGAGGCGAGCGGTAGTTGAGAGGGAGATATAAGTTAGTGAAGATAGAAAGAGTAAGAGTTACGCTTCGTATATTACTGTAGGGGCAAGAGAGAGAGGTGCGAGCACACATTTTCTTTCTCTCTTTCTCTCATAGCCAGTTACGTTTCGTATATCTAAGACACAGTGCAGGCCTATTGTCTATCCACTGTAGGAGCAAGAGAGAACAGTGCGCGCGCATATTTTCTTTCTCTCTCTCTATCATAATATAGATGGAGCAGAAGTTTTACTTCAGCCGTGTGGTCTAAAGCACGCTTGTTTTTTTTATTTAATGACAATATAAAATAAAATAAAATTACAAAATAAGTAAAAATACAAAGCAAAGTGGTTTGTTCACAGTACTCCTCACTAAGCATTCCTGTTCCGAGTTCTGTTTTTTTTACATAAGCTCCATACAGGAGGCCCTGAGGAAAATAATTTCCCTCAGAGCCTATGTCATCTAAAATAAAAAAAATGATAAAAATATAATAAAATAAGTAATAAAAAAAAAATTAAAGAAAAAAAAAATAATAATAATTTGTATTTTATTGCTGTAAGAATATTACGATTTTCAAATTCAAACATTGTGAAGTGTACACCACAAACTGGAGTTCGGTGAGGCCCCATATGCAACGGTGAGTCCTATTTTCCTTTTTCCAATCTGGGCGATAATTTTGCAAAAGCACAGATCTGAACTTTCAACTAAATATCCATCAGGTTTTGCGAGTGTATGGCTATTTAATCATCCCGTATAACTTAGCGATCACGTAATTTCGGGACTGGTCCTTCGAGGGTTGCATAGGCTTTGCTCTGCAGCACTTAACGGCAATTTGCAGTGGAGTCGCAGTTTCACGACACCAGCCGTGTTTGGTGACCAGACTAAAAAGCCCAATCTTTCTCCCCCACATCTATTTTCCCTTAACCCCTTTTAGACTCAAAATATACCTTAAAATTATTGGAAATAGAGCTGGCCAGGTGAGGCTGGTTTGGATAACGCCGCCCCAAGAACCATTTATTGAGAACATATTTATTTTACAAAGGGTAACAATTATTATAAGCAATAATTGTCAGCCTGAAACACTCATTTACATTGAAAAATCTTCCGAGAAAAGATACTTGCCACCAACACTTGAACCCGTGTTCTTCTGATTACCGGTCGGATGCTCTGACCACTGAGCTATGGCGGCGTTTCTAATACCCGCCAAATAATTCAATATATACTGGTGTTTCATTCAACAATTACTTATTATTACATTTTTCCACCTGAAAACAACCAACTTTATTTCTGTGAGGGAGGTATTGTTAGTACTAAATCTCTCGCTAGGTGGCGTCGAGACAAATTATGTCTACATTTTTTGGTGAAATACTTTTAACTTCCTGAAAACAACCAACTTTATTTTTGTGAGGGAGGTATTGTTAATACTTAATCTCTCGCTAGGTGGCGTCGAGACAAATTATGTCTACATTGTAAATGAGTGTTTCAGGCTGACAATTATTGCTTATAATAACTGTAACCCTTTGTGCTATGCATAAAAATCTTGTCTAAAACGTTAGTTTATAAAAAATAATAATTAATATTTATTTTATTTTATTTTTTGTTTTTATTAGAGAGAAAAGGATATACAATATTATAGGAAATCTAATAAAATAAAATAAAAAAGAAAAGTCCTAATAAACTACTTTTAAGTAGTTTGTCAATGGGAGCAAATGTAAAGAAAGGCAGTACTCTTAAATCGAACAGTATAATTTACGATAATCACGATTCTTGTTTCACGATATTGAACTGTTTTTTTTTTTAATTTATATTTTATTGCAACATAACGAACTTACCATTAATTTTTAAACACAAAAAATTTGAATACAATGTTGATGAAAAGGGTAAAAAATGTATTTGAGTATTTTTATAGAATAAATTTAATTTTGAACAGAACCGTGCGTCTTTACAGACCAGTGGTTCTCAAACTCTTTTGGCCCACGGACCCCGGGGCGGATAACACAACGGAGGGGGCGAAATGGAATAGGGTGGGA
Source organism: Limnephilus marmoratus (assembly GCA_917880885.1). Lineage (NCBI taxonomy): Eukaryota > Metazoa > Arthropoda > Insecta > Trichoptera > Limnephilidae > Limnephilus > Limnephilus marmoratus. The sequence continues at coordinate 61,650,937 of OU862907.1, forward strand.
CGGCATATTTACCCCAACGGAAGGGGCGAAATGGAATATGGGGTGGGGTGAAACATCTCACCCCATACCATCCCATTACGCCCCTCCCTCGACTAAACTTCCATATGAATAAAAATGGCGAAACCTTGCCGCGGACCCCCTAACGTCATTCAGGGACCCCCAAATCAATTTTTTATTTTCCATGGACCTCCGGAATTATCTTGGTGACCACCAGGATTTCAAACGGACCACTTTGGGAACAACTGGTATAGACCAAACATATGTACACGGTTGACATTTTTTGTCACATGAGAACGGGTTGCTTCTTCAACTCGTTCTTGTGTTCAACAGCTCGGCTGTGGGGCTGTGGAATGATTTGCCTGCCTTTGTGTTTCCTCCTTCTTAAGACATGGGTCTTTTCAAGACCAATGTTCACATTCTCTCCTCAAAAGATCCTCCACACAGCATCTCAGATGACATGGGCCCTGAAGGAATTTTTTTTCGTCAAGACCTTCTGTGTGGAGTTAATGTAAAAAAATAAGTACCTTCATTCATAATGTTACAAATTAATTTTCCTCTGGGCCAATTTCAATTTGGGAGGCGGGTATGGGTACCACCGCCCCGGGAACCATTTATTGGATAACCAACACCTCTGCCATAGGTCACCCCAAGTGGTTCGCTACGTTCGGAATCTTAGCAGGGGTGCCTGAGTTCATGGGGTGAGGTTTGTCTGGGTCTTAGCTGCGGACGCGTCTGCAGGAGAGAATAGTCGATGAAGTTCCTTTGATTTCTCCAGCCGTACTCTCTCAGAACATCTGAAGGGATAGATTCATACGTCCGTCACTCGTGAACCCCTAATACGAGTACCTTTATCCTTCCCAGAACTTTCCCTCCTTCCTAAAAAAAACCCTCCACACAGCATTCCCAAAGATGACAGGCCCTGAAGGAAATTATTTCACTCCTAATGTAAAAAAGTCAACTTTGAAGGAAATTGGTTTGAAGGGTATTTATGTTGGAATCTGGGGTTGTTTATGTCGGGGAATTACGGAACGTTTGGATTTTAAAAACATATTTGATATCAAAACATTGAAATTGGTCTTCCATGTTTAGGTGCAATCTTCAATACCGATCATATGGAATAAATGGATGGGGTATTGTTTATAATGCTGACATTAGGCATCAAGAAAATCTCATCTAAAATAGTAATACTAAAAATAATATTGCCTAAAGATACTAGCTATAGCTAAGATACTATATATATTGCCCAGAGTATTACCCATCGCTCCATACCAAGAAGCAAAGCCCTTAGGCATGACATTTTCTTGATTGTTGTCTTGTTGCCTTAAATATATTTTTACCCACAATGAGCCATTGCCAAAAAATTCATCACAAGGAATAGCCTATTACAAAATACTTTTTATGGTCTAGAAATCGAAGGGTGTTATGTAAATTTTTGAAACAAGTTTTCTTTGGCATCTGCAAGATACATGATTTATCTGCTCACTGGTTATAATGATTCTCATTATTAAAAAAAAAAGTGGACCCAATTACCATCCTTGAGGAACACCCAAAATGTGTTCTCACCTGGGTGGTACTTCGTATATCTATCTCTAGGAAGTGAGAGTAGAAGTGCTTAATCCTAAAGATATTACCTAGCCCTCCATACAATTATTCCAAGATGCTAAACCCTTCATTTTTTTTTTGTGTTGCTTTAAATATATTTTTACCCGAAATGAACCATTGCCAAAAGTTCTTTCCAAGGAACCGCCTAATGAAAATACCAGAGTTACTTTAATCGAAAGTCTATTTCATTGAGGTTTTTATGGTCTAGGAGTCGAAGGGTATTATGTAAATTCGTGAAATAAGTTTTCTTTGGCATCTGCAAGATAATACTTCTATGATTTATCTGTTCACTGGTTAAATTGATTCTCATTATATAAAGAAATAAAATAAAAGAAGACCTGATAACCATCCTTGAGGAACACCTAAAATATATTCTCACTGGGCGGTATTACGTTTATCTCCCCCTCGGAAGTGAACTAAAATTTTTATGCCAAATCGTGATCTACATTATAATAATCAAATGTTTTTCTACATGCTGGAAGGCAGTCGCAAGTACATTAAATTTTTTTTTTTATTTGTTAAGTCATACGACGTTACTCTAATAAATTTGTTTTATTTCATAGAATTCGTTTAGATTATGTACCTACCTATAACCATTATGACAAAAATGATTTAGTCTTCACAACAAACTATAAACAATACTAGGTATCGTGTACCCGAGGTTGCCAGAGGTTCTGAATGGTTTTGAGAAAGTTTCCAATGTTGTGAAAACTAATTTTCCTTCTTTATTATTATGTTAACGTTTTTCGAAAAAATCATTTTACTGTCGCAGAAAATTCAAAGAGACTGCCGAATCACCATTCTTGCAATACACATATATTAATCGTTTTTCTTCGAACAAACAAAAAATTTTATACTGCCTAACCAATACTTTTGTTAAATAATGGTATATTAAAATATAAGTGGATAAATAGGTCTTTAAAACACGCGCGATTTTTCGAGCACGACGGCGTAGCCGAGTGCTCGAAATAAGGCAAGTGTTTTAAAGACCAGTTATCCACGAATACTTAACGCTATTTTTTTTTTATTGGTACATTTTGAAAACATAAATATTGATATTATTATTAAAAATTTGGAAATAAGAACTATTAATGAATTCATGATGTGACATCACAATATCTTGTTGTCATGGAAATGAAAAACACAAACATTAATTTGTAATCTGTCACATAAGATTAATAGTTGACATCACAGTTTTTACTAGTTATTGTGTGTTGTAAAATGAGTTCTAACATTGATAATTTAAATACCAAAGCAGAATCGCGGTTAATACCTGAAAAATCCAAAGACGTTTATAAAAAATAATATGAAAGGTTCATAACATGGATGGAGGAGCAAAACGTAGTAGATGTAGATGAACGAGTTGTGCTTGCTTACCTTCAGAAAATGTCGGAACAGTACAAAGCATCGAATTAATATTTCAAATAATACGAACTGCTCTTTTCACATCCATTTAAATAATTAGAATGTAAACGATGTAAAAAAGAATGTAAACTTTGAATAAAATTTTTGAAACATTTGTAATGTTTTATTTGACGTTTAAAATATTCCTGTCAGATTTATAGTTAAAAGTTGACATTGTTGATTTGTTGATGTTGCCATGGTAACTTTAAAAAACGCGCGTTCCATAAAGTGCGATTTAAACACGCTAGAGCGTACTTTAAATGAGTAAAAAAGGGCACCAATTAAAAAAAAAGTTGATTATTAAGAAAATATAATCAACTGAAGTATGATTATAATTAAGTGTCGGCACACAATGGGTTAATGGTTATATAAAGATCCTTTTCCAAATGTAAAATCGTCATGTTTATTAGTTATTTAAGTACCTACTTATATCAGAGGAAATTTTGGTTTTGATATTTTAAATAAGAGAAAATTAGAAACACGCTTGTGTTTGGTTCAGGTGTTCTATGTTCAGAATTACTACCATATATCAAAGACGTTACATACTTTAGACGCGGGATAGAAATCTCAAAATGGGAAACCAACAACAAGACAATTGTAGAGTACTCGATTTCTAGTACTTTAGTACTAAACTGCCACGCGTCGAGTAAGGTCGTGTCCTACTAGTAAGTAAATTGCATTAAAAAGCGCCAAAATTCCCTCCTGTATGATGAGAAAATGTTTCCACTACACGGCAAACAGTCGTAAAAGCAAAGGAATAACATTTCATTTATAAATACATGCAAATTACTTATTATTATCGATTATAAAAATAATACAATTGCTTTCCGCCCAAAGATTTTATGCGTCATTAGAGAACTCGAGGCCTACCAAAGTACAGGTCTGGATGCGCAACAGCCAAATTACAAAGTCGATGCCATGCCGTCGCTAAGTAAAATTTACTTTTTATAATAATAATCTAATGATTATTAACTTGCCTGCGGTAAAACAACATACAAATCAGCAGAAATCAATAACTTTCAACGCCATTTGCAAACTATCGTTGTTCATTATAGCTATTTGACACTTCAAAATTCGACTGGTGCCCAGGCCTACTACTTTAGTCGGCCTTGAGACAGTATTTGACGGAACTTTTCAATTTTGAATACGAAAATGCCGCCCGCGTTCTACCTTTTGTTTCGTTCATATGCACATATTCTTTAAGCATAGTCTTTATCATACACGAATAACTTTTGAATTAAGAAATTATTGAAAATCGCTGAAAACAAAAGAGTTTTGATTAAATGCCACATTATATCTTGAGTTTGAGAGACTATGGCAAGTCTATTTATATAACGTCGTAGCCATATATATTATTATTATTTTTATTGTTTGTTGTGAACAGTAGACCTAGCGTCCAGAAAAGAAAGTTTCTAGGTTTTTCTTATTCAACAAACCAGGAGAGTGTTTCTGTAACTTATGTGTTGAGTTATTAGTTTTGCGTTACGAGATAATGAAGACAAGAAGAAAAAATCAGGCGGATATCGGAAGACTTCCATCGTTGGTTATCGGCTGTCAATTGCTTGTCTATTAGTGTGTGTCAATTATTTCAATTTTTGAATTCAGAAACGCCCGGGATCTCAAAAGTTGCGTCTTACAAAGAAAATAACTGCAATAAAATTTATTTTTTTTTAAAATGGTTATTAGCCCGCTAAAATGCATTGAAAATCAGAAAACAATCCTAAGACCTTTTTTTTTTAAATTTAAAATAAAACAAAAAAAATCAGTAATTTAACCTTTAAATGATTGTTTACTAATAAACAAAGCGTATAACTGACAAAAATGAAAAAAACTTCAATTTTATGAATACAAGTAAGTCAACAAGAATTCTGATATTATCCAGAAGAAGTGTTATTTTCCCCTTTTATATTTTTAACCATCAAATTACATATGTTTAAAATTTTTTCTTTTTTTGAGTTCTTTGTACTGCAGTTATGGAATGAAAAATAAGTTTGGTACAAAATATAAAATACGAACCCTTTGTTTTATTTTTTTCCAAATCACGAAATACTTATATTTTTTTTTTCAAAAGTTCCGGTCATTTTAGCGGGCTAATAGTGAATAATAATTTTTTTATGTTTTCGAATAGCTACAGATCAAACGAAACTTTTGAGACCCCGGGCGTTTAATTATAAGGCCATTTTTTCTCCCTCTATGGATAGCGACACAAGCTATTGTCTATGCCTGTCGTGTGCAGATGTCAGTTGGTGGGAGGCGTCTACTAATATCTACAGGAATTCCAAAAACTGAAAAAATCGAACTAATATCTATGAGAATCAAAGTGTTGACGAATATCTACAGCTCAAACTGTTGATTAATATCTATGAGAACCAAAGTGTTGACGAATATTTACAGCACTGGCAGAGGTTGGATTTGCAATTGTGTATAGCATATTGGAATAACGTAATATTGCGTATGCAGTTTAAAAAACTTAATTTATGTAAGTATGTATGTAAAAATCCCTAATATCGGACTATTGGACACATTTAGCTGATTAGTCCAACCTATGCTCTGTAGATATTAGTTCAACATAAGCTCTGTAGATATTAATCAACACTCTGAAGTTCGTAGATATTAGTTCAACATATGAGCTGTAGATATTCGTCAGACATACAGGCTGTAGATATTAGTATCTGGAGTCAGTTGGTGTGGATTAATCATCCACTTAGATACAAGAATTACTTTTTTTTTTTTTTTAATTTCATACAATTTTTGAAAGTACACTTTTATGTTTTTTTCTTGATTACCATACTAGGCTAATGCCCGTGTTAAGGTAATCATTATAACATATAACATTTATTAGTCATTATCAGGGCCGTAAATAGCCTTTTCTGCGCCCTGTGCGAGCTTCCATAACTGCGCCCTATTTATGTGGACCTTCGCCTATTATACGCCATTCTTGCGCCCCCCAGAGTCTACGCCCTGTGCCTGGGCACCGGTGGCACCGCCCTATTTACGGCACTGGTCATTATAACAATTTATTTACAAACAAGCCTAATAAGCGTTCATAAATGAATATCTGTATTATTTTTATATACTATTCCCTTATATGGGTGTGCGGTGAGGCCGAAAGAAATGAGGAAGTAAAGGACATCGAGAAAAAGAAAGCTGAAAACCATCTCAAGCCACTTTTACATTCTGACCAGTGGTCATTCTCCAGAGCGATACTAACAGCAGGTATCTACTGCTCGGTTCCATGACAGTTCATCCTGCGACAATTCATCCAGCGACAGTTCATCCTGCGACAGTTCATCCGGCCGACAGTTCATCCTGCCGACAGTTCATCCTGCCGACAGTTCATCCCGCCGACAATTCATCCGGCGACAATTCATCCTGCCTGATTATTTAGAAGATTTTTTTCTTCGATTTCCACTCAAGATGCCTTCAGATATAAGTATATCGATTTTGGTTGTACGGCCGTATATCCTCTTTGCATACTTACTTAATAAAAATCTTCTAAATGATCAGGCAGGATGAATTGTCGCCGGATGAATTGTCGGCGGGATGAACTGTCGGCAGGATGAACTGTCGGCAGGATGAACTGTCGGCAGGATGAACTGTCGGCCGGATGAACTGTCGCAGGATGAATTGTCGGGTCACCCTACTGCTCATACAATCTCTACATATTATAAATTAAAGTCATCCACGTCGTCTGTATGTCTGTCTGTTCGCGATAAATTTGAAAACTTCTGAATGGATTTTCATGCGGTTTTCACCAATAGATAGATAGTGTTTCGCGAGGAAGGTTTAATCATGTAATTTGTCAAGGATTTGTGTAGATTGGTTGAAACATAACGATAATTGTTAAAAGTGTCGGAAAAAGTCAAGCCGCCTGGTAGCTTTCATCGAAAACAGTGCCTAATCCCTTTGAGATATAACAAAACAATGCATGGTGGGATACTCCTCTTTTATAGATCTACAAAAAAGTCAGCGATGGCATATATCTATCTTTTACAGATAGCTTACTATTATTATTTATATACCCTTTCTATCTTCTAAAAAAATGGTCATGTACATTGCGGTAATTGAGAAGTTATTTAGACGGATACAGTATTAATCTTTATTAACATACGTTAGTTACCTCAAGCATTTCATGTACATTACTGTAATCTCTACGTATTATAAATTAAAGTCCTCCGAGGCGTCTATTTGTCTCTTCGCAATAAACTCAAAGACGGCAGTGGTTATAAAGGTTGGATAACCATCCAGTAGACGGCGTTGTGTTTTGTTAGCTACAGCAACGCGTGGCCGGGTCAGCTAGTAATAAATAAATAAATAATTGTACGTATCACAAAAAAGGTATTTATTCATTGTTTCATTCTGTTATTTTTTTAATTTTGTGTGAATAAAAGTTGAATTTTACAAAAACCAGTGTTTAAAATATTTTTTGGTTCGGTGTTTCATCGGTCGGGGAGGACAATGCGTTTTCTTTGCTTTCTTTGTCGTTTTTGTTGTCTTTGTTGATGATGCTGACTTTGTTGTCGTCATTGGCGGTGGTGGAGAAATTGATGGTGTAACCGTTGTCGTTGTTGGCACCGGACCTGTTAAAAATAACAAAACCTCACTTATGTTATATATTTCATCAATGCTCCATAGTTTTATACAGGTACTGCTGGACTCAGATAAAATCTCTGACAACTTGCAACACTCTACTCCTCTTGCACCACTGATATAGAAAACAGTGAGCCCAGCCCGTAGAGTAGGCAGCGAAGACGGACCGCCAAACAACTCGGTCTTGGAACACACTCTTTGCCTCACTCACATTAATACATCGTCTCATACATTCTCTTCTATTATTCTGACTTTTGGCATGGCCCGACTCAAGTATCTGATTCACTTGAATGTACCATGTCTTCTTCGGGCGTCCCCGACTTCTTCTACCATTCACATTTACGTCGTATATTCTTCCTACACTACTTTCTTCGCTCATTCGCATATATGCCCAAACCATCTGAGGGTCCCTTTATTAATCTTACTCATTATGCTTACATCAGCCTTACATTCTTTGCGGATATCCACATTTCTCACAGGATCATACATTGTTTTACTACACATACGCCTCAGGGATCTCATTTCTACAGCATTCAGTGTACGTTCATCTTTCCTCTGCCAGTTCCATGCTTCACTGCCATATATCAGGGTACGTACCAGGACTCCATCGTGGGCTGCTAGCTTCGCTTCTTTTGACAGTTTTTTTATTAGCGCCAACGGCATTCAGTCCTACGTTAATGGAGTTACCGGCATTTATCCTTCTTTCAATATCTCTATCAATCTTCCCATCTCTCATAAACATACTACCCAGATACACAAACTCATCCACCTGCTTCAAGTATTTATCATTTACAACTATATTGCCACTGTTTTGGTACTACCTCTTTCAAACACCATGACTATAGACTTACTCACACTCATCATCAACTCAGTAATAGAGTAACAGTGTTCATTTTGATAACACCAGGAGTAAAATGCAAAAAATATGGAGTGAAAAAGACACAACGACGACCACTTAGATCAGATTCACGTCTATACGGTGTGAAAACATGGACACTAAAGGTGAACGTCCATCTGTCCGCGCCGGCCACCGCAACGCACGCAAGGCAGGCAACGGACTTTTCTATATCTTTATATAGAAAAATCCTTTGCCCGTACTGACCGCTGATATTTGCCGATAGTGGACGCAGTGCTGTACCAATTCATATAAAGATATGGAAAAATCCGTTGCGTGCCGTGCGAGCGTTGCGGCCGGCGCGGACATTATAGGTTATCCACCACTTACCCATCCTGGTATAAGTAACTGATGGTTACTCCTTCGAGGCTCTCGCAAGATTCTAATTTTTTTGTTAAACGAAGCTACATGCATTTATGTTGAACGAATCTAGACCTCCAGTGTCCTTGCATACGTTGTTGGTTAGCAGTATGTAAGTGCTTAACAGGAAAAACAAAATGGAAAAAAATAGATTACTAAGACAAAGATTAGTAAAACAGGGCAAGAGAAAAACTCATTCGGTCTGACCAAAAACTACACTTAGCTTCCGTGTCCTTTAGCTAACTATTCATTATTCATTGAAGCCTCAAAGAATATAATATAATATTTTTAATATAATGTTTTTATTATAATATTTTTAATATAAAATTTCAATATCATATTTTTCGCAAGATCTTTTCCAACATTTGCAAAGAAGGAATTAAATACGTTTGCACATTGTTTAGGCTGTATATTGGAATCTATAATTTTTTTTATCATGTTCGATGTACTTAATGTGTTTCATAACGCCGATGGATTTCATTCGTTTTGTGCTCCGATTGTCATACGAGATCGGTAGGAACCCAGACTTTGGAATTCCGCACAATAAGGGTTCCTAACTACACGGTCAACAAGTGACAAGCGCTTTATCGTCAACAAGTCAGTCCGTTGCTAACCCCCGACCGTATCGTGACATTTTCGCACCACGCCGAAGTGTTATCCAACATATCGTTACATAAAGTGTAAACCTTATCGTTTTCATCCTATACTTTGTGTGAACTTGACGTGACTCAATTTCTATCGTTTATTTATCAAATAGAACAATATCGAGAGCTCAAGGACATCTATGACTGTCACTAAGCTAGAAGAACAATCGTGAGTACCACTTAATTGTGATATACCTTTCTTGTTTGGTGGTTGGGCATAACTCAGCGAAATCCTTAAGCGTCTTAGCAAGAGTAGCCGCAAGGTTACTCTCATCCCCATGCCCCGTGCATGAATATTATTGGTGCCGGAAACCAGCGAACCTTTAGATAATAAATTCTCATAATAAATTCTTTCTTTGTGCAAAACGAAAGAATGCTATGAAGTGTTACGAAAATTGAACTGTCATTTCAAAGAACGAATTTCAAACAGTGAATCGTAGAATTAGGTTACTAGTTCTTAATTATTGACGACCTATCGGGTATTTAAATTATATCGAATTCTACTTTTTAATTCATAACGTTTTCTTGATTATTTCGTTAGTACATTTGTTTATTTAAAAAATGGCTAGAACTTTACAAGGCATGCGTCGTATACGGAACGTCGCAATTAGCAGGATAAATAAAGCGTATGAGGTCAGTCAAAGCGTTTTGCAAGATGTAACAAATTACCCATTATTTTTAGCGTATTATACGAAGTTGCAAAAAATTGTTAATGATTTTGAAACCGTTCACGCTGATATCTTAGCATTAGATGAGGCAAACAAGGACATTGAAGATCAAGTTCGCGTAGCTTTTGATAATGTTTATTTCAAAATCGTTAATTAAATTCACAAGGAATTAACGAATCAATCTTTCGAATCGGAGCCCGCGAACATTATCGTACCAAACCAAAACATTTCAACATTTCATGATCAAGCTGTCATAAAACAAACGTCATCGTTTACTTGTGACATGAATAAGGCAAAACCTGAAACCAAAGGGTCCTTGACTGCGTTCACTTCAAAGTGCGCGTTTTGCAAGGGTATTCACCATTTCGCTAAGTGCAAATCATTTGCACTCAAATCGGTTCAGGATCGTGCTCAATTCGCCAAGGCACACTGTTGGTGTCTGAATTGTCTCACGCCTTCTCATTCTCTCACGAATTGCAAATCTGTGTTTGATTGTCAGAAAAGTCATCGTAAGCACCACACTCTTCTTCATAGGGAAGACAACATTTCTGCTGAAGAAGAGTACCAACGACCCATCACGTTTACCATTCAAGGAGCTTCTATTTCAGATCCTCCAGTTCTTTTCCTCGCTAACTTCGGTGACAGATCCATCGTACGTTTGCCTACTGCTCATATTAGCAATCGTGATCCCTCCGGCGGTTTTCAAACGTTTCGTGCGTTGACCGATTCAGACATTCAATCACACTTCATATCCAATCGTCCAGTCAGCTCTCAGAAAATCCGTGGCCAATCTTTTACAACCGCGTCAGGCGTCACTAATTTCGTTGTCGATGTTAAGGGACAAACTTCTTTCAACACGAAGTTACTTCCATCGCCAACGATTCAATCCGACAAGTTATCCTGTCATCACTTCAGAGACATACCTCGTGCTGACCCTGACTATCACAAACTGACAACTGACACAGGAGCGACTGACCTACTTCGAGATGTTGAGATCTTGTCATCTCTACCGAGACCCCAATTAACGGGTAATCTTAACCAGCCTTCAGCTATCAATTCACCATTCGGTTGGCTTCCTCTGGATTCGGTTGGTTTTGCTACCGATCGTCAAACAAACTCCTTCATCGAAACCAACCAGTACCGTCTTCCAGAAGAAGTCAAGAGACTGAGGGAGTTGGACACATTTCCTCAGTCTTCACAGCCCACCAAACAACGTTGTGAACAAGTGTATAGCATTTATCGCTCACGTGACTTTTCTAGTCAATTTATCGAAACCAACCAGTACCGTCTTCGTGAAAAGGTCAAGAAACTGAGGGAGTTGGACACATTCCCTCAGTCTTCACATCTCACCCCTGAAGAACAACGTGATGAGCAGGTCCATCACACTAATCACTCACGTGACCCTTCGGGACAATTCATCGTAGCCTTACCTTTTGGTGAAAAGGATAAGGATATCGCTTCCCCAGGTTCGCGCGAAGTCTTTTCGCGCATCATCCTTTCACTCGAACGTAAACAGACATTAAAGCTCAGTTTACGTGAACCGTACTTCGCTTTCATGACTGACTACTCGCACAGTGGTCACATGATACGTATTCCTGAAAAAAATTTACTCAAGGAAATGCATCACATACTTCGTCATTGCATTCTTCGTCCGGGCACCGTTACCACTATGTTGCGAATGGTCTTCGATGCCTCGGTGACGGAGGTGAATAAAGCTTTCCTTATCGTTCCCAAGCTCCAAACGAACATTGATGAACTTCTGCAAAACTTTCGTTCACCATCTGTGGTGTTCATTGCTGAGGTACGGCAAATGTATCGCCAAATATTTCTTCAAGAGCCAAATCGCGCGTTCCAAAGAACATTTTGGCGTCATCAATTATCGGAATCTACCCCGGATTACCCATTACACCCTGTGACATCTGATATCTCTGCTTTTATTCTATCCTATCGTATTGTCAGATCGTTGACAGAAAAGAGAGGTTACGGATTATCACTCACACGCCACGTGATCACTTCGGATTCAAATATCGATTCAATCGTCATCGGCTGTTCCAGTTTGGAACAAGCTCAACAAACGCAATCCGAAGTCATCGCACATACCAAACGAGGTCAACTTGAATTGCAAAAGTTGGATTGTAGCAAATCGAAACTTTGCGCCTTTCTACCGCCGGGCTACTATCTCACTGACGTAATCTTCAAGAATGTTGATCATTTTCTTAGTCTCAGGGTATTGGGATGGAAGTGGAGGCCACCAGACACTCCACCCGATGACATTTGTCACGAGAATCGGTACACCGACCAATTATCGCTTTTGACAGTTATCGCTTCTAATCATCCGCGTCAAGCATCATCGGTTGATAATCCATCGGATATCGCTTCACGTGGCCATTCTCAGGCCGTTCTTATCCGTAACGTGTTATGGTGGGCGGAGTCCTCCGGGTTTGTCCAGCCAAACGACTCTTGGCCCATCTCAGATGGCCATTTTAACAAAACTGAACTCCACTCTGAAGAACGAGTTCAATCGTCATTAGTCCAACGTGATATATTCTGCTAGACTTTTATTAAACAAATTATATCGTATTCGGAAACTCCAACGTCTTACTGCTTACTGTTTATCTATTCGTAAACAACTTTCATAACAAAGCCTTTCGTCGTTCGGATTTTCTACTTAATCATTTCGAAATTCGTATTCTATCTTTAACCAAACATTGGTCATCACTCTCTACGGATGAGGTGATTAGAATCGTAATTAAAAATATTGTGCTTATCGCTACGTTTCGTACTTTGAATGGATCTTCTCTTACAAGACCATTCCCCAAATAGTGTCCATTGCCTAGGCAATGTGACTAATCATCATCGTTTCGCGGTTCGTTTTATTCTTTTACGTCTATGTTAATCGTATCATTTAGTTTCTTTTCGTCTAGTTTATCTACATCTAGTTATCGTTTAAAACTAGTTCTTCTGTTTCGTCTTCCTTTCATCGACGTTACGTTTCATGGCATTCTGCGTTTCGCTTAACGTTCAACTTTTCTTTAAAATACAATTCGCTGTATTTTGGTGGGCGGAATGTTTCATAACGCCGATGGATTTCATTCGTTTTGTGCTCCGATTGTCATACGAGATCGGTAGGAACCCAGACTTTGGAATTCCGCACAATAAGGGTTAATTACCAGAGGCGTAGCGTGGGGGGGGCGGGGGGGGGGCGGCCCGCCCCGGGCGGCACTTTAAAGGGGGGCGGCAAAATTTCACAATAAATTATATATTATCTTGGAAAAATTTAAACCATTTCAAATCATTATTTGAACATGTTCTACGATCCTTTCGTTTACGAATCCATCTTTTTTTTTTTTAATTCATAAAAAATATCAAAAACTATATTTTTTTAAGCTGCAAATTTCGCAATTCGTAGGAAAAACGTACGCTTATTATGAGAGTAATACTAATTAAAGCTGATAGACTCGCAAACAGATTCACTCTTAATTAAAATCAGAATTGTGTTCAGAATGTATTAACGACTGAATTTCAGTTGTGTATTCATCTGCTGATACATTTCGAAAGAGACCATTATTTTATTCGAAGTGCAGTTATAAAATTCTAGTTGTAGATTATGTATGTGCTGCCAGAATCAAAGAGAAACCATTTTTATTTTTAGAGTGTAGTTTTAATTCGGCAAATACAAATTTAATTTGACCCGTCTAATCACAGGAGACGCAAATTATCCCACACATTTAATTTGAAAATAAAATTGTGAAATTATGTCCCACACATTTAATTTTAAATAAATTTGTTATTGCGATTAAAAGTTAAGATACAGTTTTATAACATTTTTTTTTAAGAAAAGGAATCTGTATTTAAAATTTTAAGTTTATTCTATTTTAGGTACTTTAATTCGAATATTTGCAGGCGTGTATTTTTGAGCCAATTCACATTTCCAAAATTAAAATTTTAATGTTTAGAAACAATAATGTTCTAATAAGCACGTCGAAAAAATTACTTTATCTAGATTTTAGAACAGTTTTTTTTTAATAAAAAGGAACATTGCATGGGAAGAACCGGAAATTTTGTGCGGAAACATTGACAGGCAAAAGTTTATAGTTATTTTTTTCTTATTATTCGAAGGGTTAAACCAGTTTTCATGATGTAAACTTCCATTTGAGAATTCATCTGCGGACACAATTCAAAGGAAAACGTTATCTTATTCAGTTATTAAATTCTAATTCAGTTCAATTCTAATCTCAGACTCTGTATGTGCTGCCAGAATCAAAGAAAAACCATATTCGTGTTCTGAGTGTACTTTTAATTCACCGCATATAGACTTAATTCTAACCAATTTTGGGTTGAGAATGCAAATTTCCAGTTGTGGATTCATGTGTTGACATATTTTGAAAGAAAACATGCTCTTATTCGAAGTTCAGTTATAATATTCTATTTGCAGACTATGTATGTGCTGCCAGAATCAAAGAAAAAACCATTTTCATGTTCTGAGTGTAGTTTTAATTCACCGCATTCAAACTGGTTTTGCGTTCAGAATACAACGATACATTAAATAACGAGTTGCAGATTCATCCTGCATCGAGTGAAGCTTTACATTTGAATTACATAATGCTGCAAAATTCTGAAAAATTGATGGTAGCGTATGTAACTATTTTTTGGGGACTCTAAGGCAGTATCAATCAATCAACTTTGGAGTAGAATTTAAATACATGATTTTCATTGAAAGAATACTCGTCAAATGTGATTATTAAAAAATCCGGCTTGTGTATAAATAGGTCGTAATAAAAAAATAGGATTTCCATATACAACCCCCCCCCCCACCGTTTGAAGTACCCAAATAAGGGGGCGGCGAAATTTTCCTCCACCCCGATGTTCTGAATGTAGGTTTAATTCACCACAAACAGATTTAATTAAAACCAGTTTTGTGTTCAGAATGTAAATGCCGGCAGAATCAAAGAAAAACCCTTTTCATGTTTTGAGTGTAGTTTTAATTCACCGCGTACAGATTTAATTAAAACCAGTTTTATGTTCAGAATGTAATTGCCGCCAGAATTAAAGAAAAACTATTTTCATGTTCTGAGTGTAGCTTTAATTCACCACATACAGATGTAATTAAAACCATTTTTGTGTTTAGAATATAAGTGCGGCTAGAATCAAAGAAAAACCGTTTTTATGTTCTGAGTGTAGTTTTGATAAACAGTTGATGACAGTTTTGTGTTATCAATATATCAATAAGTTGCTAATTCATCGTGTACCGAGTGAAGCTTTGCACCTGAGTTGAATTCCATACGTATGCGTGATGAAGATGCGAAATTCTATTACAGGCATACCATTCTCGATTTCTGAGAGCAGTTATATATAAATTTGTAGTAGAATTTATAAGCATGATTTTATTGGAAGAGTACTCGGCACATAGGATTATAAGAATCGGCATAAAAAAATAGGATCTCTACCCCCCCTCCCCCCGGTCAGCGCTTGTAAATCTGCGGAAAAAGTACCTGTAGAAGTTAGGGGGGGTGGGGCGGCAAAATTTTCCCCCGCCCCGGGCGGCCTATACCCACGCTACGCCACTGTTCCTAACTACACGGTCAACAAGTGACAAGCGCTTTATCGTCAACAAGCCAGTCCGTTGCTAACCCCCGACCGTATCGTGACATTTTCGCACCACGCCGAAGTGTTATCCAACATATCGTTACACAAAGTGTAAACCTTATCGTTTTCATCGTATACTTTGTGTGAACTTGACGTGACTCAATTTCTATCGTTTATTTATCAAATAGAACAATATCGAGAGCTCAAGGACATCTATGACTGTCACCAAGCTAGAAGAACAATCGTGAGTACCACTTAATTGTGATATACCTTTCTTGTTTGGTGGTTGGGCATAACTCAGCGAAATCCTTAAGCGTCTTAGCAAGAGTAGCCGCAAGGTTACTCTCATCCCCATGCCCCGTGCATGAACATAATGTTATGTATTTTTTTGTATTGTCTATGGCCAAATTCACAGTTTTCCATATATGTTTATGGTTATTTTCTGAAGATAATATTTTATTTAAAAAAAACTCTTCCTTACTTTTTTTAATATAAGATGTTAATTTATTTTTATATTTTTTATAGAAATTAAATGCTTTTTCATCATGGGGAATTTTAAAGTTGTTTTGTAAAGTTTTTCTTTGTTTCTGATAGATATTATAAGTCCTTTGGTAATCCAAGGCTTTAAACATCTTAATTTTGATTTTATGTGTATTGTTATTCCAGTTGTAGAATTTTCAATGTATTGTGACAGGATATTTTCAAAGTTAGTCGAACATATTTCGGTATCATCACTGTATAAAACATTGTTCCAATCCTCCTTTTTTAGTTTTTCAGAGAAAATAGTCATGTCTATTGTTGATTTTTTGAGTAATAAATTATGTTTTTTATGTTTAATATTTTTATTATACATAAGTAAACATGAATGATGATCAGTTAGGTTAGTTTTCCACACAATTGATTTTAGTTTGTGAAGATCTTTAATGTTTACGTTTGTTCAAATGTGGTCTAAGCAAGATAGAGTATGTTCTTTTTTTTCTCTAGTAAGTATTTTTTTATACAAGATATGAAATTTTATTTAGTTATTTTTATTATTTTTTATTTTAATTTTGATGTTTTCGGTTTTGTTATTATTTTCTATTTTTTCATTAATGTTGAAGTTAAAATCACCCACGACGAAGCAGAGTTTATTTTTTTAATTATAATCATATGTATTAATCAACGTAATAATACTCGAGCCATGCGTTATATAGATAGCTATTAGATGATATATTGATTTGCCGAGTTTGAAATGTACTTCGATGCTGTTACCAAATGTATTGGCTATTCTATAATCTTAACAATACTAAATTTATTGTTTGCAAATATTATTATTCCCGAATTTTTATTTATATCTACTTTGGTAGTAATATAATTGTACTCAGCTAAGTGATAAGACGGTGACTCAGCGTTTGTAAATGTTTCGGATAACACTATGAAGTCCGGTTTTTTAATTTAATTATTTATTTTTAGAATTAAGTTCATCTAATTTTTTTTTAATGTTACGGATGTTTATGTGCATAATAATCAAATCATTGATGTTTTTAGAAATAATTTTGTTACATGAATCAGTACACGTACATTCATATTCTTGAATTTTAATATTTAATTCTAATTCGTTATTTAAGAAGTCATCCATTTAATGCATTTTTGGATGTATTCTGCAAAATTATATACATATATATAAGATTTTTATTCAATGTCGTAGTTTATTCATTCTTTGGCTAAAGCATGTAAGATCGGAACTTACATGTTTCGCTGTTTGTTCGGTGGTCTATTTCATTCATTTTACTGTTGAAGGAGTTTATTTCTTTCTACTTGTTAGCTGAGTGGTAGTTAGCGCTTTTGGGCGGCAGTGCCAGGGATTTACACTCGGAGATGGGATGATCTTCTGAGCAGTGCTTGCATATTGGTTTATTCATTTTATTGTAACATTTTTGTACTGTGTGTCCAAATCTTTGACAATGGAAACATTGGGTAAGAGGATTACAATCGGTTTCATAGATTCTCATGAATCCAAGATGATTTTTATTTATAAGATGTAGTCTCACTTCGGGATTTGTTTGGAATATTAAGTTTTAGCTGTTAGTTTTTTTTTGTTTGTAATGATGGCTTTAACTTGTAATATTTTTTGTCTTGTTATTTTTCACATATCATTTTGATGTCGTTGTTTTGTTCAATGATGTCTTCTAAGGATTCTTCTTCGGTATAGTCTGTATCAAGACCTTTGAATATTACGCATGGATCCGTTTTCACAAGTACTTCCGCTGTTATGGTTTTGTCGACTTCATTTATCTTATCTTTTAATTTTTTTGCATCTTCTTTTTCTGGGCATGTTATTATAAGGTTTTTTTGTTTTTTTAATTTCGCATACACAAATTCCCAACTGCGATATTTTGATTTTTTGTATATTCTCTTTTATTTTTTCAGTGTCTTATTCTTTTAAGCTAATGATAATGATTATTATTATTGTAACTGGAAGTTAATAATAGTAGCACACAGCTATATATTACATATGACGTCATTGCCTGAGGCGGTTACTTTGTCCCGGTGACTAGCTATCACTGGATCACGGTGGATCCGAGAAACCGGCTATTTTTGGAACCAGTATTGGATTTATAAAATGATCGAAGCCGAACCAAAAGCAGCCCACAGGGCCTAGCAGCAAACACCTGTGGAGTATCTATTATTTATTTAGATGTTGGACTTACCAGTTGTCGATGGTGGTGAGGGAGTTGTAAAGGTATCTGGCACCGGACCTGTTAAAAATGACAAATGTTTTCAGATTGTTCCATATTCGATAACTCTGATATTTAATACATCTTTATTATTTCTACATTTACAATTAGAGATTTGCTTTTACTAATTAACTATCAGATATAATAATTGATTTTTTTTTTATTCCGGAGAACTAGAATTCTAATGCGGTATTAACGTAAAAAATATATATTTCTTCATAAATTTATCAATGTTTTTATTGATTGTTCGCCCTTTTTGGCTGAGATTAATTTTAGAGTCCCAGGCATCAGAACCACAGAACAAACACTTTTTTATCTTCAAAATTGTTTTACTAATCTCAGACAAAATGATTTTATATTTAGAGCATGCAAAGTGTTTGATAAGAATTTTAATAATATAGACATATTCTCATGCAATTTAAGTACCTTATAAAATTATGTCATAGCTAATATTAAATGAATGTATGGCGTTTGACATTGTCAGTTAGTTGTAACTTACAATAACAAGGGTCCACTTCCGCAGGGAGATGGAAGAGGCAAGGTCCCTGAGAGTAGTCACATAAGTTTGCGCATGCGTATTCACAAGATATGTCAGTAACTGGAAAATAAAAGGAAACATTGACCAGTCAGTATCTGTGTGAAAAATTGCATCGCAGGTTCGTTTCTCTGCTAGGAAGTTCTCATCATTGCAAGCAATATTTCTCAACTCTAATGTGTTAGGCTGAAAGAATTCAAAAATATATAAAACAAGCTAGTACCCGGCATGCGTTGCCAGGCCATTTAATAAAGAAAATGTTTCTCCCTGCGCGTCCTTTCCCATTCGTCCCGTTCCCTTTCCACCTCCCCTTCCTGTCCCACGTCCCCTTCCCCTCTGAGGTTCCCACTCCTCCCGAGTTCCTCTCTCCCCTTCCGAGTTCCCCTCCCCCCTCCTGAGTTCCCCTCCCCTCCCCTCCCTTATCCTTCACCCCTCTCCCATCCGCCTCCCCCTTCCGCTTTCCATACATTCAGTTTTCAAACAGTTCGCGTGGCACAAATTGAATTTTTTTATACAAATTTCATAATGCCAGAGCTCACCAGTATATATAGAAACCTTTGCGGGCATGCTCACAACTCACTAAATTTTCATCGCAATTGGATGAAGCAATTCGTGCTAAATTTATTTCGTCAAACTCGCGAACTGTCAAACGTACGAAGTTTTCTGAAATTATTCAATGTTCGGCGCAATTTTATGAATTTTTCTTTCCGTAAGAATCTTCTACAAATTATAAGAAAACTTAAAAAAGCTTATATTATTTTATTTGCTTTAATTCTAGTGGACCCGAGGAACGACAGTTTGACAGGAAAGTTGGGTAGAACAGTTTATATGGGAATATTAAAATGTTGTTTTTATTAACTTTCTCGCAACTTTTCCATATTTTCTCACCTTTTATACCTTCCCTGAACTACGACTACATTTCAAAACCAAATTCTGCTAAATCGGCCCAGCCGTTCTCGAGTTTTAGCGAGACAAACGAACAGCAATTGATTTTTATATATATATATATATTAAGGTGGTCCAGGCTTGTATAGTAAATTTTGTTTTTTCAAATATAGATGTAGCCACCCATTTTATTTGTTACACCTATCATTCCTATTATGTGTAAAAAATTTCAGCCCCCTATCTTATATACAAGGGGGTGCTCATCGAATTAGAAGTTTCTGATAAAAGTTCTGGATTTTAAGTAAAACACGTAATTTAAGGTTTATTAATATTACAAGTATTTTAGTCAAATAAGACAAATAATAGAACGTATTTAAATTTGAACAAAATTTGGTAACAAAGCAATAATTAACATAATATTACTCGCAATCTTTCAAAACCATGTTTGTTAACTCCATTTTGAATGTTTCAGTAGAAACGATTTTTCTGTTTTGTTCAACGATGTGAAGTAAAAATTGCTTTTCTTCCTCATTCTTAGTAAGTATCGTGTTGTAATCTTCAAATAGTTTAAACCTCTCTCCGCTGTATCATTAACAATACGCAAAATTTTGACTCAGCATTTACCTTGAAGGAAATCAACACTGTTATTCCAAGACTTAGGAGGTAATTACAAGAAAGAGTCCGTGACATCAGGAACTAACAGCGTTTTACACGTTCTTTGTGTTGCAAAAGCTTCTAATGTAACCTCTGTGGTAAGCTTAGCAGAATCACCTCGTACTGAAGGATTACCGCCATCAGAATTTATTTTTTGAACAATGGCCTGTTTCTCAGCATCAGACAGTTTCTAAGAAAACAAGGTAAATGAGACTAGTTCATCTGACAAATACCATAAGTGACGCTTTAAGACACCCCTAGCTGCTATACTGATTACGGAATCAATGGCTTCGTACAATTTTAAGCTATTCCAAAGTATTAAGTCATTTACTGGCGCATCTGCTGCTAAAGACGCTTCGATTCAAACTTTGGTGTAGATGATAACTAACAAATCGAACAATTTGTTTTTCTTCTCTCTTAATTAGTTTAAATTTTAAATCTTATATCAAGCGCACTGGTAACGTATTGTGTAAATATGTCACTTGTAGACAGCTCAACGCACTACAAACTCATCTTTGGACTTATCCTCTAATATGCTAGCATTACTAGAAGTGCTACTGAAGTTGCACTCAAGTTCTAACTCTTGACTCGACACCACCGAAGATGAAGCATTACTTTCAGCAGCCATTTCTTTCAATTCTTCAGATCTTTGTTTCCGTTTTAGAGAACTTTCTTTGACCTTTTCTAGTTTCTTGTCGATTGAGGTCATAATCATCTTACGTTCTCATCTTTGATCGATGAAACGCTCTGTCTTCCGCAATTTTTATCAAATTCAAAGCGCTTGCATGGGCAAATCAAAAAGTTTGTCTAGTTATTTTTAAAACAAATACACTCCTGTTTTTGTGCTTCAGAATTTCGTCCTCTATTTTTATTCAATAGCAGCCAGTTCATAAGAAACTTAATCAGTTTTTCAATGCAGTGATTTTGTTGTCCGGTCGGAATACTAGATTTACTCCATACTTTTATAAGTTCTTGAATAAGTACATGCGCGGAATCTTTCACATTTTTGGAATCATTTAATATGTAGTGAAAACGGAGTAAAACTCGCCGAAGAGTAGGATGTTGGTTAAGCCTCATCAATGGCTCAATATCTCGAACCCCAAGTAAAAGAATTTCGTATTTTTTTCGAGTAGATCAACACATTTTACTACACTGATTCATTTCACAGTCTACTAAATAAGTATCAAATACTGTTCAAATTTGTCCATAAAACTCTTCAGTAGTTTATTTTAATATTTATTTAATAGTTTAACACACGAAATTGGCCTCTACCAAAAAGTAAAAATTAAGCATTTTACACAAAAAAGTCAAAAACAACACTCGATTGAGCACCCCTTTCTACTTGAGCTATCTCGCTGAAATTTTACTATGTTATTTCTATGAATACATGTAACAAATTCACGGGGTGGCCAAATGAAAAATAATAAAAAAAAATTTTTGGACCACCTTAATATATATATATATATATATAGATATGTTTTAGAATTCAATTAATACCTTGAGATGAAACAAATACACATCTTGACGGTCTCTTCACTTAGAGCCACTGGTTGCGCCAATTAATATGTGATTTATCGATTTTTTTTTTTTTTTAAATGCATGTAACATATATTAGATATTAGTAGATTAGATACATTAAATCACCATACTAAAAGGCTGCCTGTTTCATGGTGACCAATGAAGGATAGTTACTTTGAGTGAAGTCTAGTGTAAATACATGGTACTAGTATGTGAATGATGTTGAATATTTCAACATCTTGTTGAATATTTTAAAATTCATCCTAGACTTGCAAAAAAGTCAATGGATGTCGCATATTAAAAATAAAATAGATAAAAAAATATCCAGACACTTTCTGGATAGCATTCAGTTCGGGTTTGAATCTTGCAATTATACACAAAGATAGCACTCAATAAACTATGCGTTGAGAAACTGAAGACAATTTTGGTAGTTCTTAGCCGAAGTATGATACCGTTAAAAGTGACCGAACCGGATAAGGACATCTTTGCTCAGTTGGTAGAGTCGCGTCCCGGAAAGCCAAAGGTTCGAGTTCCAGTTCCAGAGGTTCGAGTTCCAGAGGCGCCAATATCTTTTTCTGATTTTTCTGTTTCCAGATTTTTGATCGAGTTTCGCTAACATTGTCTTCATTAAATTAAATTAAAAATATTAAAACAGGCAATTTTACAAAATAATGGAAAAAAAGAGCGTGTCCGCCATCTCTGACTACCACTGAATGTCTGATTCACTTGGTCATGCCATGTTCTAAACATGCCACGTGACACGCTCAAACCATCTGAGCGTACCTTTCTTAATCCTACTCATAACGTTTACATCAGCCTTGCATTCTTCGCGGATTTCCACATTTCTCACACGATCGTACATGGGTTTACCACACATACGCCTCAGGGATCTCATTTCTACAGCATTCTGTCTACTTTCATCCTTCCTCTGCTAGTTCCATGCCTCACTACCATACGTCAGGGTAGGTATCAGCACTCCATTATGGACGGCTAACTTCGCTTCTTTGGACAGTTTTTTGTTGGTGCCAACGGTGTTCAGTTCTCCATTAATAGAGTTGCCTGCATTTACCTTTCTTTCGATATCTTTGTCAGCCCTCCCATTTCTCATAAACATACTTCCCAATTACACAAACTCATCCACCTGCTCCAAGTACTCATCATTCACAACGATGTTGCACATTATTTTCATACTCTCTCTTTCAAATACCATGACATAGTTACATTCATCAATAACTCATTCTTCGTACATACTTCGTTAATCCTACACAGGAGAGACTATAGATCTTCCAAACTATTAAAAATCAGCACTGCATTATCAGCATACAACAGGCAACATCCTTCCAGATTTCTCAATTTCGCACCCAATCCCATCTCTTTCAATTTTTGCATACAATTATCCATGTATAGATTGAATAACTACGGTGATATTACGCAGCCTTGTTTGACGCCTTTTGTGATATCAAACCATCCCGTAAAATCGCCGTTCACCCTAATACATGCAACGCTTACCCAGTAGCGTAGCTACCGCCGTATCAGCCGTATCAATGATACGGGGCCCCGGGGCTACAGGGGCCCCCAACGTGTGTAAGCAAAAATTAGTAAAATGTTATCCACAATGTCACTTAATCTCGTGCTTCCCGTGAAAAAAGCATACAAAAAAACTTGTCATACGTGCCTAGTTTTCACTTCAGAAATAACAAAAGTAAAAAAAAGCAATCTCTTTTTTCCCCGGGTTAAGCGTGCGCATAAAAGTTGGCAACATTCTACATCGATTATTGCGGTATTCCCCGTTTATAATGACAAACAACGGAGTGAACGGAGTGCAATATTTACGCGTTTAATAAAACATTCCGGTTCAAACGTTATTTATTACATTGTAATACAATACAATCTTGATCTTCTGATTATTTATTGGTTAAAATTAGTTTTATTTGTGAAAATAATGAGTGAAATGAAAAGAGATTATCCCAGTGGAGCTATGAAAAGAAAAAGTAAACACAAAAGGGAGGAGGTTATAAAAAATGCCCAAAATTTCTTCATTTTTTCAGCAATCAGCTTCTGTGAGTGATTTAGATTGCAATGGTAAGTACCTACTACCTATTTATCTACCAGTAGCGAAGGGTGAATTATTTTTTGAAAGAACAATGACAACCTTCAATACATGAAAATACGTGATCACGTATTGTACTGAGTTATAATAAGAATTTTGTTTTGATATTCTTCATTAGTAGTTGATTATTACTCTCAATGCCATTTTTCTCATAATGCTGTGAGAATAGATATTTTAGCAATTTAAGATTTTTAGGTTATGTCGCCTACAAAAAAATATAAATTCCAAATTATTGACCAAATACTCGTAACCTTACGTATCGTACGTTATTTAACGTATATATATTTTTTTAATTTATCTAAATATTATTTTATAAGTTAGTTGGGGGGCCCCCAACTAATTTTACACGGCACGCTACGCCACTGCGCTTACCTCATACAGAGACGCAATTGCCTGTATGAGATTCGTATTTACTCCATACTTGGACAACACCTTCCATAGTTTTTCCTGACAACTCAGTCGTATGTTTTTTGTAGATCTACAAAAGGCACAGAAAGTGGTTTTTTGCAAGAAACTTCTCGGTAAGCATATGCAATGAGGAAATCTGGTCCATGCACCCCTTCCACTCATTAAAGCTCCTTGCACATCCCATATTTTATTCTTTGTTTCCAAGCGTACCCTTTAAATCAATATTCTGCCATACAGCTTGCCGGCTGAACTAAGCAGGCTAATAGCCCTATGATTCCCATAATCCATACGTGACCCTTTACCTTTGTGTAATGGTTTGATTACAGCCCTTCTCCAATCTAATGGCGTGTTACCCTCCTCTACACACTGGTTAAAAAGCCTGCACATACATGTGAGAATAATATGGCTATCTCCTTTAAAGTATTCGGCAGCAATTCTGTCAAAACCCAAAGTCTTACCATTCTTCATATTTTTAATTGATCTTTTTAATTCATCCATGCTGATTTTGCTAACATTCACATTCAATAATGTCTATAATTTATTTGGAAATTAGACTTACCGTTTGGTGGTGGCGGAATTGTTATGGTTATTGGCACCGGACCTGTTGAAAATATCACAATTTTTCAAATTGTTAGGAATTCAATAGCTTTGCTGTCTTTTCATTATTATTTTTTTTTATGCAAAAATAAATTTGTACATTTGATTTCTAAATATTATTTTACATGCCGTACTAGGGATATTCCTGTGTTATAGCGGGTGAAGTTAGCAGAGTGGAACTTAATCTGATTTTTTTTATATAATGCATATTGCTTACTAACAACGTATGCAGGGACATTGGAGGTCTTGTTTCATTATCAAATTTACAGTCATTTTTACAAAAAAAATTAAAGTCCTTGCAAGAGCCTTGAAGGGGTAACCATCTGTTACCTATACCAGGGCGGGTAAATGGTGGGTCCTCCAAAGCCCCGTGATAGTGGTACAAACTGCCCCCATATCTTTCTTTTTATATATTTTCTTTGGTTTTAATAATACTTACACCTATAAATATTTTTCTTTTTCTTTATAATTTCATTCTATGTAGATGCTGATCCAACAGGCAAACACATCTATTATGTGTCTTTATCTTGTTAATCACTGCAAATGTAAGTATGCATACATTTTTCTTTTTTACTAACAATCATGCATGCAGGGACATTGGAGGATCTAGATTTGTTTTAAAAATAAATGTAGCTTCCTTTTTACAAAACAAAAAAATTAGAGTCCTGACGTGTGCGGTCAAGGAGGTTTAACAATCAGTTACCTCACACAGCCGTGGGAAAGTGGTGAGCAATAATAAAATTGAGATAGAGGAGTAACCATGGAGAGACAAGAGCAATACGTTTGGCACCTGAAACAAAGATGATTTTAATCCAAGTCAGCAACTCTAAGCACAGGCCATCTCTCTACCCACGACTTGACAAACTTTTTAAAGCATTCAAAATTATCACTGTTCGACACCAGATCGGCATTCCATGCCGGTCTTGTTATCCTTCTCAAACCATCCAACATTTCCTGGCCGGTGCAGACAAATTGATGCTCACCTTTAATAGACACTTAGAACCAGCGAAATAAAGCGGATAGACATTTTGAAATTGGTCAGGATTCCATAGACAGCCAGATCCACAAATGTGTCCTTTCTGGAAGAGCTAGGCATCCAAAATAGGCTCTGAAGTATCTGCCTACAATATTTTTTAAAATACTATGGACACGTTGTTCGGGAAACTGAAGATTCCAACTTGGAGAAACTCATAGTCACTGGTAATGTGGAAGGGAAAAGAAGCAGAGGAGGGTCGCCGCAGCGCTGGAGTGACCAAGTATCACTGACGTCCGGTACGTTGGTGTCCGCAGCTCTCCACCGCGAGGCGTGGACTAATCTTGTCCACCGTGGAAATTGGAGTAGTGGTCACGATCATCAACAATGAGAAACTGACAGAAAAAGTGTGAATTGATTTATTTGAATCAAGTCCTACCTCTACAGACTGACGTAATAGTTAGTTTCAGTTTGATGTTCCAAGCATGCAGAAAATCTATGCCAAAAATATTCTAGTGCATCACCACAGAAATGATTCAGAGGCAGACATCTCAGATTCTCATTAAACCAGAGTCAAGCAAACAGACGTACTAAGTAAACCAAAGTGTAACTCTACGTTTGGACCAAGAATCTCTGATTTTTTTATCAGTAAAGTTATATAACAAACTCCCACTTAGTATCAAACAAATTAAAACAAAAAATAGCTACATTAGGGACATTAAATGTTGGCTGAAGGAACTATCGGAAAATTAACTTAATAGTACCTATACTGAAAACTTCGTCGTCGAAGTTTTTGGAAAATCTTACCCACCAGTCATGAAGTTAAACCATAGTGCCCCTCAGCACAGAATCTCCTAGTGAGGAGGACTAGGAATATAATTTATATTTAAAAAAATATATGTTCCTAACATGTTTCATATAAAAATGTCAAAAAATAAATGAATTACAAGTATTTTGGTTAGTTTTCGGGGTGTTATGCCGTGTTGCGCTTCCTCCTTCTTCGAAACAGATGTGTGGCACATATCTGCCCTGATGATGGTCACTGTAACGCTATTCGAAACATTGGCAAAAGAAGGAGGTAGCGCAACACGGCATAACACCCAAATACAAATAACGAAGACAGTTAGTTACAACTTACAATCGCAATCTCCTCCTAATGGGAGAAAGAAGTGGCACGGGCCCTGAGAGTAGTCACATAGGCTCATGCAGGCGATTTCACAAGAAATGTCATCGTCTGGAAAATAAAGGGATTTTATTGGTTAGTTATGTTCCCTTGCTAGCTAAGTCCTCCATCAACGCACAAGCAAAATGTTCCCAATATAATGATGGTAGTAAGAGGAATAATTTTAAGACTGGGTTTACACTCACAAGTTTTTCCTGTAAATCGCTCATGTAAACGATTTATGGCCGAATTACGTAGGTAAACGACACCAAAATTCACTTAACGTAATTTATAGCAAGTTACAGAACTTGTTCTTTCCGAAGTTTTTTAACAGTTCACAGCTTATAAAATCAGAAATAGTACCAAAATGCGCCGTTACGAAATGTCAAAAATTAAAGGACAATAATTGTCATAATTAATAACAGTTATTGTTTTCATCGAATTGATTTCCTATAAAACTAGTATTTATTTCCCCTTTTTTTAAGTTTTCTTAAAATGAGCATCCTTCTATTCAATTATCGGTCCAATCCTTTCTAATCTCAATATTTCTGTTTTTAACATTACGTACTTCATTATTTAAATTTGCGGTCAGGTAGCTGTCATTCGGATAAAAATAAGTTAATTTCCGCCTTTTGACGATACAAAAGCACGCGGAGAATTGTTTAATTAAAGCCAAAATCTGTTTCAACATTTTGTTTGGGCCTTTTCGTCTTTATTGACAAAATCACGTAATTTTGACAACAGAAGTTCGTTGTTGAAAGGAAGCCATCTTACCGCAAATAAATTTACAGATGTAAACGGTCGCATGTGCAATTAGACAGGTTGAACTTCCGAACAACTTGCGTGATCATTAATTACCATAAATCGGATGTATATTGTAAACGCTCCGACGAGTAAACTGTGAAAATCTTACGTAATCTGTAAATTTTAGTTAGGAGTGTAAAGTTAGCCTAATAATGTCAGCATTTTGTAATGCGAGAAAGTTCCTCTTTCTTTGAAAATGACGTCATCTCAACCATTTAAAATTACTTCTGGTCAAATTGATAAAATATTAAATCGAAAATCTTTTGTTAACAGAATGTCAAATTGTATTGTCCTATCCGGTGTTAAGGAGTCGATAGATCAAATTCTAAGGGAACGTGTTTCTAAATTTATGGAAGAGACAACCGTGTT
Source organism: Limnephilus marmoratus (assembly GCA_917880885.1). Lineage (NCBI taxonomy): Eukaryota > Metazoa > Arthropoda > Insecta > Trichoptera > Limnephilidae > Limnephilus > Limnephilus marmoratus. Next base: position 61,679,418 of record OU862907.1, read on the forward strand.
TGAAAGAAACAGCAATGATAACTATGTTATAAAAGTGGTTAAATGCTGTGCTCGATGTTTTAACTTTAGTAGATACCTTCAGAGAGTGTAACTTATATATTAGTTACAAATAATAGCAGTTTGTTTTTTTATCTACAAGAGAATTATATATAATATTTACTAGCTGGTTCCCGGCGTTGCAATAAATTTTCAAAGAAATAAATTGTTTTTCCCTGCATATCCTTTCCCGTGCGTCCCCGTTCACTTCCCTCATCCCCTACCCTCCCGCATTCCCCTTCCACCTTCCCTATCCACCCTCTCTCCTCTCCCGCTTCCCCGTTCCGCAAACCCCCCTCCCGCATTCCATATATTCAGTCCCAGTACATTCAGTTTTCAAACATGCCAACTTTTACAATTTTTTATTCAAATTTTCATTTTTCTTACATTACATTTTTGTATATTATAAGAACAATCAATCAAATTTGGTACCTAACATGGGTACCTGTTTAAAATACTGTAATGTAAAAAATCCATACAAAATTCTTTTAAAACAAAAAAAGCAATAATACTATGTAACACATACACAATTCTTTTAAGCTGCCTGCTTAATTCAATTTCATCAAACGCGCGAACTGTCTTAACTTAACTGAACTTAAAAAATTATAGTTATTTTGTCTTTTTTCTGCGCAATTTTCTTAATTTTTCTTTCCGTAAGAACCTTCTACAAAGTATTAAAAAAACTTTTAAAACAGATGAATGGAAAAGGTAAAGTCGTTCTGAAGGTATGGTGTGACCAAGGGAAACAGGGATTCATTACCCATCAATAAGAGATTTTATTTGGTTATAAATCTCAACTCACAAAGGAGCAATCACCACACGTAAATTGGTAGTTATTATACTTCATACTTCTAAGTTTTATGATGATGTAATGTAATACTGTTCTATTACCAAAGTTCACAAGAATGGGAATATATCCATTAATTTTGAAGATGGACTTACAAGGTGTCATCGTTGTCTCAGGAGGTGGTGCTGGTGTTGGATACGGACCTGTTAAAAAAATATATATTTCAAATGTTATTCGTTATTCCTAATTCAATATTCAATAGATCTAGTATTTAGTCAACTGATTTAATTAATTTATGTTCAGGTACTGTCAACATCGAAAGTACTAAATTAGGATATTTAATTCATTCACCACAAAAAAAACTGGTTTAACATTGGAAAGATATATCTTTGCCCAGAATATTACCAAGTCAGTGGACATCTTCAGTTTATCTTTAAACAAATATATAATATTGTTACTGAGGCAGTTCAGTTATGTGCAATAAATACTTTATATAGGGTGGAGCAGAGTGGAGTTACTAGTTTCAAAAAATCACTGAAGGCCTCTCAGACCGGGCAGAGTGGCGAAGCGGGTGCCGTTAGGTTGGGGAAATGATGTCGTTTTTTCATGATGTTTTGAAAATGATATCGTCTGGCGTGGCGGCCTTGGCGAGCAATACGTATATTGAGCCTTTCAAAGAAGTTTTCGGCCACTCTTCCCAGCATATCTTGTGGAATTCCAGCGATGACGTCCTCAATCGCCTCGTTCAGAGCCTCAAGGGTTTGAGGTAGAAGTTTGTTTACCTCAGCTTTGACGTATCCTCACAGAAAACAGTCACTCGGAGTCAAATCAGGAGAGCGAGGGGGCTATAGAATATCCCCCGCAAAGAAATCAAGTGACCTGGAAAGGCTTTTGCAAAATTTCGCGTGAAAGATGGACAGCATGGGCCATGGCTTGGTTGAAACTAGAAGGCTTGTGTCGTGTTTCTCGCTATACTCTTTCATTTTAGGACGCCTAAGGTTCTCCAACATATCACAATAGTGAGATGAATAACTCAATAACGGTAATGGTTAATCCTTCGTCGCCAGTGCAAAAAACAGCGCCGAGAGATACAGCAGTTACCATTGTTATGCAAGCATCTCTACGTTTCACAAAATTTTGTGGGCTAGGTTTCCGTGTACTTATCATCTTGAAGAGGTACAGATAAAGGTCTGAGGGTAAGATTTTCCTTATAATTCTGGACGATATTCCAAGCGCAGAGGCATGTTTCCGCGCTGCTTGGGTTGGAGACTCTTCAATTGACGCTCTTACTACCGCGATGTTTTCAGGTATTTGCACACTTTTAGGTCGCCCAACTGGTATTAAAGGATTTGCAGTTTCTCTCCACCTTACATCACTGATCCATTTCCGAATGGTTTTTGGGATCGGGAACACTGTCATCACGATTTAACTCGAACCGGACCCGGAAAGCTCCATGCGTAACCATAACGCTTTTTCCGTTTTTAAAGAACGTCTCCACAATAAAAACCCGATACTTACCAGACAACGGCATGGTCACTAACATAAACGGCATCATTTTTCTGACCTAACAGCACCCACCCCGCCCCTCTGCTCGGTCTGAGGGGCCTTCAGTGATTTTTTTAAACTAGTAACTCCACTCTGCCCCACCCTATTTCATACTATTCATATGTAACGCCGTGCAGATCTATTCCACACGCTTAATTACAAGACAAATGCTGCAACTAATTCGCCAATTAATCTTGCTCTTCTTACGTTAAACCATATTTGCCTAAATACTAACATCGATATTTTCTCCGATTCACTGCCCAAATTCAAAAAGAGCATCATTTCAATAACAAAAACTGTTCAATGCGCAATTATATCCCTTCACACATCACCACTTCTCACATAGACAAGCATACTCACACATACACACCAGTAGCGGTCCGTGAGTTTTCAGTGAGCTAGAGCGCTAAGATTAAAAAATATGACATTATTGATGTTGTTGTAGCTGAAAATGATTTTTTTTAAGCTTCAACTTTTTGTATGAAGATCTTCAGGATTCTTTCAGTCAAAGGATCCGCCGCATCCACATACTGAAATATCTTCAGACAAAATGCTGATGCCGATCGGCGGTATACTAAATAGTTCCTGTTCAAAATGACGTAACTCATAGTTGGTGAGTTAACTTACAATAACACGGTTCTCCTTCCGCAGGGAGATTGAAGGTGCAAGGTCCTTGAGAGTAGTCACATAAGTTCGCGCAGGCGTATTCACAAGATATGTCATTGTCTGGAAAATAAGAGAATGTTCAACAATTATTATAAGCAATAATTATCAGCCTGAAGCACTCATCTACATTGAATAAATCTTCCGAGAAAAGATACATGCCGTCAATGGGACGGTCAGGTGCTCTACCGCTGAGCTTGCAGGTGGAAAAATGTAATAAGCAGTAATTGTTGAATGAAACACTAGTATAATATATTGAATTATTTGGCGGGTATTAGATAAGCTGACATACCTCAGTGGTAGAGCACCTGACCAGCAATCAGAAGGACACGGGTTCAAGTCCCGTTGGCGGCATGTATCTTTTCTCGGAAGATTTTGTTATATTTAAGGACGAAAGAAGGGTAGGTTATTAGAGGTTGATAGTGTTATTTCGTTAGGGTATTTATTATATCTGGGTAATGCGTAAAAAAGGTAATGCACTGGAAGTGTTGTGTTGTGTTTTGTACCTACTATGTGATATTATCATGTCATATACTTTCTTCATATACATGTCATGTCTTCAATAAGGGATCTAGGAATCACTCTTGATTCTAAATTCATATTTGATGTACATATTAACGACATTAAGTGCAAATCATTAAAAATGATGGGATTTATTCACAGAATATGTAAACCTTTCAAAGATCCTCAATCAATTCTAACTCTTTACAATGCCTTAATTAGAAGTAAACTTGAATATGGCAGCACTATCTGGAATCCACATTACTGCAAATATGAAAACATTGTAGAATCAGTTCAAAAAAAATTACTTAGAATGTTATCCTTCAAATGTGGACTACATGACCATCTCAGATCATATGACGTACGTCGTGATTACTTCAAGATTGATTCACTTACAACAAGAAGGCGATTGACTGATCTAATATGTTTACATAAAATTATTCATGGCCACCTTGATACTAAATTATGTCTTAGCAGTATTGTAATAAATGTCCCCAATTCCCATTGTTTAAGACGCTTTCACATGAATACATTCAAAAATACTATCGCATACTTTAGCCCTCTGACCCAGATGTGTCGACTATATAACAAGATAGAGTGCGATGATGTGGATATTTTCGTTGATAATTTGTACGGGTTCAAAAAAAAAGTTCTGGCGCTATTAAAAAAAAAACATAACTAACTAATTATATTGTGTGAATTGTCTCTTTATGCATGCCTCACGTATTTCGTATGTCTCTTACCACTCATTGTAATGTGTTACTCGAGTGACCTTGTATATAATTCTCTATTTGTATTTGTGATGTTTTTGTTTCTGTAATTGTATGTATCTGTATTTAATTGTATGTAATTTGTAGATTTTTATAATTGTTAAATAACTGAGTTTTTATAACTGGATAGTTCATACGTAAGTGTAAACATCTGTAAAACCCAGTATAAATAAATAAATATACACCTCTTATTGAGTGGGTGTTTTAAATGTTATAGTTACAGGGTTATATATATAAAGGTACACAGTTATCAGCTTTAATTCCATGGGATCTTGGACGCCAAATCTCTAAGGTACGAGAAATGCTGACTGTGTCGGTAGGCATGAAAAACTCCCATCAGAGCGTGAGCACTGTTATTTTATTCAATATTGTGAAGTTTGGAAATATGAAATAAATGAGTTAATGTATAACAAGATTATTATATTGAAAGATTAGCATACCTGTGGACCATACTACATCTACATCCTAGCTAAAAACCTATATCCTGGCTGCGTGACTCCAGATACTAATATCTACAGCTTGTATGTCGGACGAATATCTACAGCTCATATGTTGAACTAATATCAACGAACTTCAGAGTGTTGACTAATATCTACAGAGCGTTGGTTGGACTAATCAGCTAAATGTGTACAATAGTCCGATATTAGGGATTTTTACGTACATACTTACATAAATTAAGTTTTTTAAACTGCATACGCAATATTACGTTATTCCAATATGCTATACATAATTGCAAATCCAACCTCTGCCAGTGCTGTAGATATTCGTCAACAGTTTGGTTCTCATAGATATTAGTTCGATTTTTTCAGTTTTTGGAATTCCTGTAGATATTAGTAGACGCCTCCGGCTGCGTCGGATCCAGATGCAAAGCAAGGGGACCATTCCTCCCTTACTTTTGCATCATCGCCAGGTTTCTCGCTCTTCTCCCTCCATCTTGGGTGATTAATAAGTTTGGGAAAGCCATGCCCATGGCGTCCTCCATCATTTGGTTGGTAGCAGTAAAAGTCCCATCAAGTTGTGGAAAGAATCGGCGTGGACTAAACGGACGGGTCGTGTGCCATTTAAATAATAGTATTTCATCTCGTCGGATGTCGGATGATGTTTATAATCGATGATTATAATAAAACTTGGTCGGTCAAGCCGCCATTCACACATCGGGATTTTACACTAGAATTACCCGGAAAATAAATAATAAACAGTCGTGATCACATCGTACCGGCTGAGAATAAATAAACTTAACGTTCATATATTGAATTAATAATTGAAAATCCGCCGATTAAATATTTAACATTTTAAATTAAAATCCACATTGTTGTTGACTGTCGGATTCACATCCTGCCCTAAGGATGCGAATCCAAAAAGTGAAGGAAATCGATCATGATCCCCCTAACGTTCAAAAGCTTAAGTTACCGGAGAAAAGGTGAAATTATTAGTGGCCAGTTAAAATAATTGAATTGAATTAATATAAACAAATATTAATAACTCTGGGGTAATTTAGAACATTATTTTCCTAATTAAATTATTTTCATAACATTTCCCCGTTCTCGCGTAAATGTTCGACCCGAACATACCTATGTCCTATGCTGACTAAAAAACTTAACAATTGTGTTGGTCCACCGGTTCCTAAAAACAATAAAATTCAAAACAGAAATACAATAGAAATAAAAACAATAATCATTGTAGTTAATTACAAAGATAAAAAAAGACATTGTAGTGAGAATACCATTTCAATCATTCACTTTTATATTGTGCTCTGTGGCATCACTTTATCCTGTTATCGGATTATAAACACTTTTTATAATGGTTGAACAGCCTTCACTTTTCACTGAATTTAAATGAATAAGAAAACCTGCCTTTACTAACCAGGTCTCACAGTTGAAAGTAAAAATAATAATAATAGTTGGAAAAAAGATAAAATTATACAATGACAATAAATAATTATTTGTTTTGTTTTGTTTTGTTTTGTTTTGCTTTGTTTTTGTAAATAATACATTTTTTTAAAGTTACTTTATATATATTTTTTTATTACAAGAGTTTTGATAAGTTACGAGACATTTTTGTCTAATAGATTTTTTTAATGAGACCTTAACTTAGTCTTATTTCAATGACGCTTGATACTTGATATGAAGAATCATGATGTATTTGAGTCATGTGTGACTATTTGAATGGGCTAGAATTTTATTGGCTCTGACGTAGAGCATAACGTAAGGCAATATAAAGGTGTGCACGTATTAATTGAAACTTGATATATTAGAGAAAATAATTGTGATTTACCAGAAATCACTACAAATAGTACCGTGTGAAAAAAAAAAATACAACTCGATTTCAAATAGAGTTTATGAATACTTGTAGAATGTTGTGTCAGGGTTGGTCATAAAACTCCAAGAACAACCCAAACCACTCAAACAAGTTTCACACCACGTAGTACTTTGAGTATGCACATGGACCAGTGGCTGGCAATCTTTCCGCCTCCTATAGGTATCCTCCGTCTACAGGCAACGGATCCACTGCCCTTCGACTGACGATGTTGCACACCCTGTTCCGTACCAGAGTCAGCAACTCATGGCCTGATGAGCAGACAGCAAGCATCTCTCGCCCTCTGTCTGTCATATAAGGTAAACGTAATCAACGCCGGATCGATACATTGCGGTTGGGGTACAAACCCACCCTTACCTTTGGAACCAATTTGGACCATTAGGAATGGTAAGTTGATCACCAGGATCCAGTTGATCAGACCGAATATACTTCCGTCAACCCCCCTCTAACGATAATAATGATATTTCGTCATTGTCCAATAATTTCTCCAAGTCCTATCACATTTCGTGAATATTGTCCTTTATTTATAAAAAGAATGATAATTAATATAACATTATTCCTTGTGTCACCATTGACAATTACTTGATTGTACTTAAATTCAAAACAATTTTCAGAATTGTTAATAAAAATGATGCCCTTGATTTAAAAATAAAAATAAACGTTGTTATTTTTGTTGTTTTTGTTATTGTTGTTATTGTTGATATTATTGTTGTTGTCGCTGTTGAACGTTGTTGTTGATTTGACAAATATTGTTGATAACTTTTTGTTTTAAATTAAAAAAAAAAATAATTTTGGCAACCCTGATGTAAGAAAATATTAGTTTGTGCCAACCCTATATTTAAAATGAAAACACGAAATGTTTTATTTGATAACCCTGTTATCATTTAAAAATTAAAAAATGAAATTTTATTTGAATATGTATGTACCCCTTTTAAATGAATATTTTTTTATTCCATTGAAATGAATTTGTATGTTGCTCATTTAAATGAATATTTATGTAGACAATTTTTAATATGACATATTAATAATTCATAGTATTAGAAACGTCATAATTTGAAATGTCAAGTTTGACATTAGCGTACACATAACAATTGATATAAATTCAAAAGTATTTAAGATATCAGTTTGACATTATTTGTAAATAAACAATCAATAATTATATTTGTGACAGATGTCAGCTGTAAATAACATTAATTTCGTCCCGTAACTAATTAAACATTTGGAATAATAATATCCCGTATAAATGGTTTCCTAATAAAGGTTATTTTTTGAAATTGCATAAAAATACAACTTGTTTGGATGCTTTGTTTACATCATGTTATTTGACAATGTACACAGTTTGTATGAATACCGGCATTATATAATTTTATAAAGCTTGAATAATAATGTTCAAATGTATTTTAAAATGTTTGTAATACTTTTAACTAGAATGTTGTAAATAATACTGCAATGATTTGATGAATGTACGTACCTCCGTAATTATGAACAAAATGTCACTTAGTTAACAATAAATCATTATAAATATTTGCATAATTATTGATATTAACTTTATATTCTTATTTAAACTCATAATATAATTGTTTTTGAAAAAAATAAACTGTTTTTCATCATTATTACGTATTTAGAATTATAAAAACATAACAATGTTTTGACATTTCAAAAAGCCATAGGTAAATTGGAAAGCAATAAATTGACATAGATAATTTAAATTATTTTGAAAAATAACCACTATTCATTGGATTAGAAATTTTTTTTATAGAGTTCTATAATGCATATTGTCTATGACCAATTTACATTTTCTAAGCATATATTAATAAAATGACAATCACAAATCAATTGAGGTTATGTTAGACATGTAGGTATTTCAGATTATGCACACTACATTTCAAATTAAAAACTTTGAAAAAGCATTACAGGTTATAATATAGATTTGTGACTGTAATATTTTAAAACAAAACAAAACGTAGGCAAGTTTGAAAAAATACATGTAGGGCATGTTTATACAATAAATTTAAAATTTCAAAGATTCACAACAATGAAAAAAATATATTCGTTATGTTAAATGTTATAGTTACAGGGTAAAACATAAACGTACACAGTTATCAGCTTTAATCCCATGGGATCTTGGACGCCAAATCTCGTAGGTACGAGATATGCTGACTGTGTCGGTAGGCATGAAAAACTCCCATCAGAGCGTGGGCACTGTTATTTTATTCAATGTTGTGAAGCTTGGAAATATAAAATAAAAGAGTGGATGTATAACAAGATTATTATATTGAAAGATTAGCATACCTGAGGACCATACTACATCTAAATCCTAGCTAAAAACCTATATCGTGGCTGCGTCGGATCCAGATGCAAAGCAAGGGGACCGTTCCTCCCTTACTTTTGCATCATCGCCAGGTTTCTCGCTCTTCTCCCTCCATCTTGGGTGATTAATAAGTTTGGGAACGCCATGCCCATGGCGTCATCCATCATGTGGTTGGTAGCAGTAAAAGTCCCATCAGGTTGTGGAAATAATCGGCGTGGACTAAACGGACGGGTCGTGTGCCGTTTAAATAATAGTATTTCATCTCGTCGGATGTCGGATGATGTTTATAATCGATGATTATAATAAAACTTGGTCGGTCAAGCCGCCATTCACACATCGGGATTTTACACTAGAATTACCCGGAAAATAAATAATAAACAGTCGTGATCACATCGTACCGGCTGAGAATAAATAAACTTAACGTTCACATATTGAATTAATAATTGAAAATCCGCCGATTAAATATTTAACATTTTAAATTAAAATCCACATTGTTGTTGACTGTCGGATTCACATCCTGCCCTAAAGATGCGAATCCAAAAAGTGAAGGAAATCGATCATGATCCCCCCTAACGTTCAAAAGTTTAAGTTACCGGAGAAAAGGTGAAATTATTAGTGGCCAGTTAAAATAATTGAATCGAATTAATATAAACAAATAATAATAACTCTGGGGTAATTTAGAATATTATATTCCTTATTAAATTATTTTCATAACAATTTTTACAATGTAGATGAGTTTTTCAGGCTGATAATTATTGCAATTATAATAATTGTTACACTTTGTGCTATGCATAAAAATCTTATCTTAAACGTTAGTTTATCAATTAAAAATAATAATTGAGAGAATGTCTCTTGTTCTTATTATCATAAACGAGAAGGAATGGGTATGTTGTAAACTTGGGTAAAGAAAGTTGCAAATAAATTCAGCATAATGGCCCAAACCGTCACATCGACGGCAGCGGTCTTTGTAGGTATAAGTCAATATATCTCAAAAAGTAAATAAGAGACCTACCAGTTTTTTCATTATAGTTGTTTAATCATAAATGATGAAATGTAAAAAAAAAAACCATCAATACAATAATTATTATGCGTTATATCGTCACATTACTTCGGGCTGCTGTCAAAATGACGGCTCTGATCTATCTACATAGTGTTAAGGATTATCTGTACAGTCCACGTAATGCATGGGAATATAATGTAATCCGGTTCTGTTAATAATACTTAATCCCCCATCATAACTACGCCTGTGGTAGCACGGAAGTGGCACTGCGGGATCATGACGGATGCTCGAGACGAATTACTGGGTAACGAGACCGGTTTGGAATGCCGATCTCATGAAACAAGTTGAAATTAGAGTGCTTCAGGAAGTTTACAAAGATGTGGGTGGAGAGAAGATCTCTTCCCAGAGTCGACGACTAGAGTAAATTCAGTAGAAACCAAGGCGTACAAGCTACTGAACTCTTGGACATGGCCTTTTGTGTTTTCATTATTGTTTATGCTTCTGTTTATTTGATTCCACTTGCTACTTTATTAACAACACTCCACTTCTGCCCTTGCCTGCCACTTCTGTATGCTGATTGCTCTCTACTACATTATCAATCATCATCTGATCCGCGCTGTAGCACCTCCGTCTGCGGATTTCTCTTCTACCTTGGTATTATCATTATGTTTTTAATCTAGCTTGATGCATTATGTACATAAATATGTTAGGGTAGGCATACTGACTACATTTTGTTTTTTTACAATGTCTTCATTCCTTTATCTAAAATCCAGGTAAGATTTTATAGACACATACTGACAATTGTACATAGTAGCACCTAACAACATATGCGAGGACAAGGGAGGTCTAGTACCGTTTAATTAAATGTAGAGTCGTTTATGTACAAAAAATTAAAGTCCTTGCAAGAGTCTTGAAAGGGTAACCATCTGTTACTTATACCAGGGTGGGTAAGTAGTGAGTCATCCAATGTTCTGTTAATAAAGTTCACAAGAAAAAAGAATATCTATTATTTTGGAAGATGGACTTACATGGTGTCATCGTTGACGTGGGAGTTGTTGGAGAAGTCGGTGGCGGAGTTGATGTTGGCGTAATTTGTGAAGTTGTCATTGGCGTGTCTGTCGTGCCTGGTGGTCGCGAAGGTGTTGGAGTTGGTGTTGGTACCGGACCTGTAAAAAATTTTCACTATGGGATCAGGTGGAAACACTACAAATAATTTTAAAAACTATATTAGAGCATGGCCTTTAAACTGTCTACCCAGAATCTGTAATGAGAACTCTACTTATAGCAAATTAATCTGAAAATAAGGAATAGGGTATTATTAAAAATTGTAATGTTAGGTATTATTTATATTCAACACTATTAGTTCTGCGAGGGAATTCTCAATAACTTTAGCTTCTTGATAACAACTGGTTTATTATGAGTTTACGTATTTACAATAATAATGCTGCAAGTCACACGACACGACCTATTGGCAATTTTTAATTTTTATTTTATTTATTTATGTTAGGTATGTTTACAATAGGTTTTTCGATGCCTATTTCACTAGGATATACATGTGTCGAGTCAGGTGTAGAGGTACATAAAAAAAATGTCGCAAGTATATTTAAGGTTAAATACATATTAATTTGAATACACTAAAAACAGAAAGATCATTGAAAGTGTGTATAAATACCATAAAGAGAGTTATCTTATAAATGAAGAAAGAGATGAAGTAAAGTAGTAAATCCTGTCAAATCTATTTATGGATTTAGATTACACAGGATAATATTATTTTTATTTGTTTTATATGGGTAAGGATGTACGTAAATTGGTATTTCTGTCTATTTGTAATTTATTTTGCAGATGTTTGCAGTAGTGTGACGTCCAATACTAATAATCCATTTCATTATATCTTGTTTGAATTTGGTCATTGATTCAGTTTGTCTAATTGTAGCTGGTAGTGTATTGTATAGTTTGCAAGCTCTGTATTTAAAGTGTCTTTGTCCAAAGATTGTTTTGGAAAAAGGTGTTTGGAGAAGTTTTTTATTTTTGGCTCGGGTATTGTGTATCGGTTGTGTTGCTTTGTATAGGGTTTTATTGTTTATTTTATGTAAATTAACTAAGATGGATCTTGCGTAGAGCTGAATTGAATCTGCGGGACTCGCTTGCACAGAGCCACTTCCAGCGGCACCCATCAACCCAGGTACCCCTGTCAGCAATCGGTAGAAGCACTCTTCCTGCGGGAATCTGATAGCATCACTTACAAAGTTTGTTAATACATTACAAAAATTTTGCAAGGATGGACTTACAATAGCAAGGGCCCCTCAAGAGATCATAATAGCACGGTCCGTTAGAGTAGTCACATACGTAGTCGCAAAAGTATTGACAAGGAAAAGTTTCCCCTGAAAAATTAAGTGCGCTTTAAAATCTGAAACATTGTTATGTGTTCCACATCACTACTGTAGGTAGCGATGAATTTATAATTATTTATGGTTTATGTCTGAAGTACAGGGTGTCCGGGAGTAAAGTGCATTTACTTCGAGAGATGATTCAACATGATGGTAGGAGTAAAAAAGATTTATAACTTTTTTGAAAATACAAACTTTTTTCCCATACAAAAAGACTTACTAAAAATCCTCAGTATAAGGTAAAACTTACTAGATAAAGTTGCTGTTAGCTTGCCGGGCGCAATTTTTACAACGTTGCTTAGAATTAATAATGTTTCCCGCACATGCCGGTCTAATTTTATATTTTTACTACAAAACTACCCCTAAAATTCGGAATTAAGAAAAAAGTTATTTTCTTTTTTATTTATACTGTCATGTAGAATTACCTCCCGAAGTTAATACACTTTACCCCCGGACACCCTGTATATCTAATATCAAAGTCTGAAATAATATCATACTAAAGAACATTTACCACATATAACTATAAACAATAATAGAACAGAGGAGATTCAGAAGCGCATAGTGAACGCAAATCATGGATGTGGCAGAGCAAGGATGAAAGTAGACTGAATTCTATAGAAATGAGATCCCTCGAGGCATATGTGTGGAAAAACTATGTATGATGGTGTGAGAAATGTAGAAATCCGCAAATAATGCAAGGGTGATGTAAGCATAGTGTTTAAGATTGATAAAGTGAAACTCAGATGGTTTGGGCAGGTAGAGCGAATGAACGAAGAAAGGAGTGGAAGGATAATGAATGGCGCAAATCTAAATGGTACAGGAAGTCGGGAACGTCCGAGGAAGTCATGTGACAACCAAGTGAATCAGATACTTTGAGGCGGGCCATGTCAAGAGTCAGGACAAATAGAAGAAGAGTATGTATGAGACGCTGTCCGATGTGAATGAGGTAAGGAGTGTGTGCCAAGACCGAGTTATTTTGCTGTTCGTTCTCTCTGCTTCCCCCTGTGAGGAAACGGCGTGATGGTTAGATAGTTTGAAAGAATAAACAAAACACTGTAAGATTTTATAAGTACCAACGACTGCTTAGGGTTCGACACGACTGTAGAAAGACTGCCTGATAACAGGATACTGTGAGTGAATGGACGTGAATAATGGCCAGAATAATTGGAGTGAGGGAGAGTTGGATTGATAGTGTGGAAGAGGATTGTAGCATGACTGGAAGAGCTGAGAACTGGAGGGGAATATCGAGTGACTCCAAAATTGGATTTATGAGCATTGGGAGGTCGACATAAGTATGTATGTATAATGATGTAGTAAAATATTGTTCCAATACCAAAGTTTATAAAAAAATAGATTATAAGGATATAATTTATTTAGACGTTAGACTTACATCCTGTCGGAAAGGGAATTTCTGTAGAAGTAGTAACTGGCGTAGTTGATGGTGGAGGTGCTGGTGTTGTCGTGGTTGGCGGTTCAGTTGTGGTGGTTGGCTGTGCCACAGGTGGCGGCGTCACCAAATAAGGTTCCTCGTTAGAGCCTTTTGGAAAATAATAATTCGTGTAATAATAACTCGTTACAAAATTTACACAATAAAAAAACAAACTTACAAGGAGATTATCATTATTTGCCATAAATAGCTATATCTCACTGTATAGTCTGTTTCAGGGGTGGGGAACCTGCGGCCCGCGGATCGCATGCGGCCCGTGAGGCCTTTTGTTGCGGCCTGCTGAAAAACCACAAAAAATTACACAGAACGGGATGGTTTTTTCACGGTGTTTCAGATGCATTTTTAAGACATTATTATAAATCGTTACTAGCAAGTAGTTTAGATACAAATAAAAACGTGATAAAACCTCCCGTTTTACTTTTGTTTTAATTTTTTTTGTGAAACGATAGTGAAATTTTAATTTTCTTGTACGGGACGGTCCCGATATTTCAGGATTGATGGCAACTCTATTCGGAGGGGAATCTTAGGCGGTCTGTCATTAACATTATTTTCTAGTCATCGTTGCGGAAGTAAAGTGGATAGTAAATCAATAAAATCCTATTAATGACAACTGCGAAGAAAAGAAAAGTTGAAGCTGAGTGAAACGTTAAATCATACGAAACGAAATTAAGGCTGTGGAAAGTAACTCGAAATGAATAACACGACATATTTACTGCAAGGACAAAAGCCTTCTACATCGTTTGAACACGCTGGTGAGTGCGTGAAATTAAGTAAGGCATTTAATGAACGATTTAAGGACGTAAAAAGAGAGCAAACTGATTTGAATATATTTGCTATACCGTTCAACGTCGAACCATCGAATGTGCCTGATAATCTGCAGCACGAAATTATTCAATTACAAAGCGATGATGAACTACAAGCTAGATATAACATCTCCCCAAATAAAGTCAGGAATCACTGGTTATATTAAGTCAAGCACGTCCCTTAACATTTTGTTTATAATATAAACATTATTGGAATAATAATTGCCACACTTCTGGCATAAAAAAAATCATTACATGTTATCTATTGTAATTAGTTAAATAAATATAAAATTATATTGCGGACAATAAATATGCTACAAAATGTAGAAAAATCATTCACGTAATCAGAGTACAATTTTATTTAAGCTGGTTGACTAGTGGCCTCCTATACAGATTCATTCTAAAGATAAAACCAATCTTGTGTTCACTATGCAAATTCCTGTTACGGATTCATCTGTTTACCCTAACCATTTTTGTGTTCTAGGTGCAGTATTAATTAAAGCTGGGGACTCACAATCCAATTCGTTCAGATGGAAAAACCAGTTTTGTGTCCAAAATGCGATGAAAAAATTCCATGTGTGGTTTCGTCTGCTTACGCGTTTTGTAGAAACCCGTTCTCGTTTTAGGAGTACATTCATAAAATTGTAGTTGCTTTTGTGATACAAGTATTAGAGATAAGTCATTTTCATGTATTCAGTAAAATGGCTACACTCAGTAGTTAAGTCTCCGCGTACAGATTCACCCTATAACTGAAACCAGTTCTGTGTTTAGAATGCTACGAAAAATTTCCAGTGTTAGTGTTAGAAGTACATTTATAAAATTCTAGTTGCATACTTTGTGCTGCCAGAATAGGACGACAGCCATTTTCATATTCTGAGTGAAGTTTTAATTCCCCGCGTACAAACTCATTTTATAATTGAAACCAGTTCTGTGTTTAGAATGCAACGAAAAAAATCCAGGTGGGGTTTAATCTCGCTAACGTGTTTCTTAAAAAACCATTCTCACGTGTGAAGTGTAGTTATAAATTTGTAGTTTGATATGTGCTGCCAGTATTGGAGAATTTCACGTTCTGAGTATAGTTTAATACTCCTACTATTTTATTTTTTAATTTAAAAATGCCTATGTCCGCTTTTGATACCAAATCGAGCAATTGCCCCTTTTTGAAACACATGAGCCTGCAAGAGTCCGTTTTTGAAACAAAATCTTACAAAGGTCCAAGATCAATAATACGAAATAAAAGGCTATTCAAGATCATTTCTATGAAGTTTATTTTTTTTAAAAACGTAATAATAAATTGTTACAAATAAAATTACTCACTGTGTGATAATAATAAGCCAACTCCGGTATAAACGCAAAATAAGCGCCGTAAACTCAGTAGTTTATTATTCAATATATTGCCATTTTTTCAATTCTAATATTAATTATATTCATCAAAATGGGTTTACTAGTCTCATAAACATAGGATTCGAGGTTCTAATCATTGTATTTATATAAGAAAACTTCATTGAAATGAGCACAGATTTGAATTAGTATTGTGGGTGAATTGGCTTACTTTAACGGCTTTTCTTTTGCTCGTTTCCAATTTTCGGAGTTGGATACGCGCTTACAAGCATTAGTAATCTCCATTTTATCATATTTTGGTCAATTTGGTGCTGGAAAACTTCAATAAACCTCAAATTTCATCCTAAAACTGTTAACCCACGATCACATACGGCGGTTGGTGCTTGACAGTCAAAATAACAGCCGCCATGACACTTTTTGTAACTTTTTTGTTGGTTTTTGTATTGAATGTCCGAGTTTGTTGCAAACATGAGTTGTAAGTGTCCGTTTTTGAAATAAAATGCAAACATTAACATGCGATTTCTTGTATTAATTGTCCGTTTTCGATAGATTTTCTCAGTTATTCAGTTAGAAAATCAGACGTACTACGGTACTACCATAATCAATCAAAATATGCATTTTAGAAAAAGTGGCGTATGTTCCACTTTGATACTGAGCTCCTCATTTAACGGTCAGTGTCACCAGTTGAAAATTATTGTCGTCGCCAGTGCGTCTGTCTCGATAGTAGGGCGTGATTTTATGGATCTGTTTAACGTGGGAATAAATGGCGTCGTAAACAGTATAAAACGGAATACTTTAAAGGAGCTGGTAGTAAAAAAAATTCCAGAAGTTTTTACGGATAAACTAGGCAAATTTAATAAGTACGAAGTGAATTTAACTTTAAAGGATACCGCCATTCCGATATTTCGTAATCACAGAATAATGCCGTTCGCTTTGAAAGAGAAAGTTGAAAGTGAGTTAAATAATTTACTGTCAGACGGTATTATAGAACAAGTTCAATATAGTGATTTTGCAAGTCCGATTGTTCCAGTGATTAAAAAAAATTGTAGCATAAGGTTATGCAGTGATTATAAATCAACAGTGAATAATCAGCTATTAGTTGACAAATACCCGTTACCTAGGATAGAGGAGCTATTAACTAAAGTAAACGGTGGTAAAGTTTTTGCAAAAATTGATCTTAAATCGGCGTATAACCAGTGTAGGCGTTTTACAACAATCAATACACATTTAGGGTTATTTCAGTATAAACGGTTAGTTTATGGGTTATCACCCGCGCCGGCTATTTTTGCAAAAGCAATGGCAAATTGTTTGTCAGGATTACAGAACATGACGTTCTATTTGGATGATATTATCGTGATAGGAGAAGACGAAGACGATTTAAAGAAAAACGTGTGTGTCGTTTTAGAAAGGTTAAAAAATTGTAATTTAACGGTGAATAATAATTTAATTTAAAAGTTATTGAGTTTTTAGTTTATAAAATAAGTGAACAAGGGATTCAACCGTGTCAACGGAATAAGGAAGCCATTTTAAATGCACCGGCACCTAGTGATTTAAATAATTTAAGAAGTTTGTTAGGTATGATTAGTTATTATAGTAATTTTATTCCAAACATGGAAAATATATTGTCACCATTATACGAATTACTTAAAAAAGATGTTAAGTTTCAATGGGGTACGGAACAAGAAAATAGTTTTGCGATAATTAAAAAAATATTAACTTCGGATATAACTGCGAAACTTGTCACAGATGGTAGTTTTAATGGGGTAGGAGCAACATTAATACATGTGTTTCAAAATGGTGGAGAAAGATCAATAGGGTTCGCAAGCAGAACTTTAACTAAAGAGGAAAAGAATTATTCTATTCTAGATATTGAAGAAACAGCAATTATTTTTGTGATTAAAAAGTTTTATCAATATTTGTACGGCAGTGAATTTATTTTAGCTATGGATAATCAATCGTTAGTCAGAATTTTCGGTGAAAATAGGGAAGTTCCTAAGATCGCGGCTTCAAGGTTACAGAGGTATGCGGTTATGTTAGGATCGTTCAATTTTAAGATTGAATATGTAAAATCGAAAAATAATTGTTCAGACTTTCTGAGCAGATGTCCGATTGAAAATGTTAGCTGTGAAGATAATATAGAGTCTGGTTACATTAATTATTTCGAGAATAATGGGTTTAATTTGTCTTTAGACGTGATAAAAAGTGAAACCGAAAAGGATGATGTGTTAGGTCAAGTAAAATAAATTCTTATCGAAGGTTGGCCAGCATCAGCAAAACAGGCACAAAATGGTAATTTTATTAGAATTTTTTGGAAAAAAAGGTTAGAATTGTCCTTGATAAATGGGTGTATTTTATATCAACATAGAGTTGTTGTTCCTGAGTCTTTAAGAAAAGAGGTTTTAAAGATGTTACATAGATCTCATTTAGGGGTTTTTAAGACTAAAGGCATTGCAAAAAGCTTTGTCTGGTGGCCAAAAATTAATCAAGATTTGGAGAAAATAACGGAAAATTGTAGAGATTGTTTAGAAATTAAACCAGAATCACAAAAGAGTTCTTTAGCAGTATGGCCATATGAACCTGAAGTATGATTCAGGGTACATATTGATCATGGTAGTTTATATAACAAAAACTTTTTAGTGGTGGTAGACTCTTCTTCAAAGTGGATTGAGTGTCTGGAAGTAAACAGTCTGTCTTCAAAAGAAAATATCGAAATACTTCATAGATAATTTTCACAATTTGGTTTTCCAGCAACTTTAGTTAGTGATAATGGTACGTGTTTTTGTTCTGAGAATTTTGAAATTTTTTGTAAGAAAAATGGGATAGAACATATCACTAGTCCAGTTAACCACCCTAGTAGCAACGGGCAAGCTGAAAGTACGGTAAAGACTTGTAAAAATGTTCTTAAAAAAATTTGTAAACATAATAGATTTCCTTCAGATTATAAAGAAAAGTTAGGTAACTTTTTAACAGACTATAGGAATACCGTTCACGCAACAACAGTTTGTGAGCCATCTGTATTATTAATGGGAAGAAAAATTAGAACAGTATTTGACTCTCTGATTCCAAGGAAAGTTGAGGATAGAACGGGTAGTTCAGGTTCTACTCGACGAAACAAAGTAATGCAATAGGTTACTCAGAGCCAAAACAATCAGAAAAGACAATATAAGGGTAGGGTTAAATCAGGTTTTAATGTAGGTCAGGAAGTGATGACTAGAGATTTCAGATCTCAGGGTAATAGGTTATGGGTCCCTGGGGTTATTGTTGACAAAAAAGGTAGCAAAATATATTTCATAAAAATTAACAAGTCTAATATGGTGTGGAAAAGACATTTAGACCAAATAAAGAAATTACATGTTTCATGGCAGGAGGGAGATAACCAGGAATTCGCGTCAGACACGTTGGAATTGTCGACGGACGAATTAGATCTCTCCGGTATGTTACGTAATAGAAGTGTCTCTAATTCTGTTTCTCCATGTTTCAGGTCTAACCCGTGGCAGGGAAGGCTTCGTCCAAGGTGAAAGTACTTCGCAGTCTAGGAGGAGCAGTGGACGGAAGAAACAGAGAGAAGGAAAACAGAAGGAACGGGGGAAAAATAGTGTTGTGTTAATTTAAAAAAAAAATGTAATATATAAAATATGAAATATATAAATGTATGAAATATGTAGATATAGGAAATTAAATATTTAGCTACGAATCTCCAATTTTAGTAGGGGAGGATGTAAGAGAGGTTTTTGGGTGGCACACCTGCTTCCTGTGAATGTAAGAGCGAGACAAGAGATCTCGATATAAAAGGAGATGAGGGCATCTCCTCACTCTGTTTACCTACCGCCAGCTCATTAGTTAGGACGTAACAATAGCCTGTGTGTTACAATAAATGTTCGTCTCGCAATCGCGTCTCATTATTAAAAGACCAAAGCCTACACTCCGAAGTCTGTAAATAAAAATCCCGATCCCGATCCCGATCCCGATCCCGATCCCGATCCCGATCCCGATCCCGATCCCGATCCCGATCCCGATCCCGATCCCGATCCCGATCCCGATCCCGATCCCGTTCCCGATCTTAATTTTAATTCTGTTCTTCTTTTATATTTCTGTATTTTAAAGTTGAGTTTTGGTCAAAAGAAGCCAAGTAAAATTTTAAATGCAAAAAAATCAGTAAAAAAACCTTACAGTTACATCCGGGACCAAAGGTGAGATGACAGGGCCAAGAGTTACAGTAATTAAAGCAAGTCCTCCGACAGATCTCAGGGACCGCTGAAACAATACAATAATATGAAATTAGATATGCTTTGATAATTTAGATCTTGATGGCTAAAAGTATTTTCGTGATTTATTTTCGGGGTATAATTCCTTTAGCCAACAATCATCCTTATAGTGTCCATGTATAGGGAAGATGTGTAATTACCATTATTACGTTGGCTAAAGGAAGAGGTAGCGCTACACGGCGTAATGTCTCAAAAATAAATCACGATAATTATTGCTTTTTTTACAGCCTAAACTGATTTGTCATAGATAAACCAATTTTCATTCTGAAGGGCAAAATAAAGAGAATGAAATCAATTATTATGAATATAAAATATGTACCTACCTATTCTCGATCCACATTTACAACACCCCGCTATGGTCAGGCCCGGACTGGGACCATTTGGGGCCCTCCGCTAAAACCTGTAAAGGGGCCCTCTAACGTGGGGTGGGGGGGGGGGAATCAGAAAACGGGGGGGCCTCCCCCGGATAATTTTTGAAAATTAGGTGCTTGAAAACAATGAAAACGCGTTTCTACGCTATATTGGCACCTATAAAGAAGAAGAAATTCAGGTAAGTTTTTATACTATTATGATTTTCGACTTTTGTTGACTTTATTATTTATTGAAATAAGAAATTCACAGTATTTTTAGGATACCGCAACTGCAATTTTTTACATGGCTTTGCAAAATTACATCATAATTAAGGAAATTACCATGATTTTGTAAAGAATCAAGAGCGTAGGCTGCTTCTGCTTTGTCACCTCTGTAGGCAATGCCTTGCCTTCCTATAAACAAAACTATGTCTATCAAACGTTGGATGACCAATCTTCTAGTTTGAATTTCACTTTCTTGCTGTATAATTTGGTTGGTATTCAGGAGATTTAAAATATCGTAGCCCTTTTGACTTTGAAAAGCTGCTTTCGCAGCAAGTTCATGATGGGTAGAGTTTTCGTGTATTTCTACTGATTTATACACATTTTTTGAAGAAACATCATAACCAGTAATGTAGGTAGAAGAGTCTCTGTGTCCTTTATCTCCAAAAGCCATACAGCACGAACAGTACACTTTATTCAGCTGAATTGAATATGATTTTTTCACCACTTGGCAAATGTCGGTAATAAAGTTTAGAAGGCTCAAATGGCAATTTTGTACCTTTTCCTTCCACAACTTGAATAGGATGTTTTTCCATGAAAGCTTTTTTAATCGTGATTGGATCACTTTCGTATGAACAAATGAAACACCCAAGTTATTGTTTAGCTGCATCACAGGTCTCCTGATTTTCTTCATCATCTTCTGAATCAGAATTGGAGCTTGATTCGCCGACAAGAGACGATGGATGATGGTCTATATGTGGCTGATTGCAAGCAGGCGCCTCACCCCTCTCAACTGTACAAGAAGAAGTTGATGCTATTCACTAGGGAATCCCCTTTACTATACCATACTGTAACTAGAATTAATTAGATTTTCAAAATCATAACTAATTGTAGTTACAATATAATTAATTTAAAACATTGCTCGTAATAATTATATTTTGACCATTGATGAATAAACCGACAAACTACTATCCATATTTTGCATAAAGTACCTCCTAATGACGTAGGCCTTAACACACATCTATTGTGAATTTATCCCCAATGTGAGAAAGTTTTTTATACAGTTTATTTTGTTTAAATTATAACAGTTAGTTAGCCCTATTAGTAAAAACATTTAAAGTAAAATAAGCAAAAACTAATATTGTTAAGTTCTTCTTAGTACGTGACGTAAAAATGTAGAATAAATAGAACAAAATTTCAAAAAATTACAACCCATAATAAAAATAATAATCTAAAATTTCAATGACCTTACCTACAGTCGTGTCATAGTTTATCTCTGAGGTAGAGCGTGATGGTTTTAACCACGTAAACATTAAACTGGCACACTGGAAATCTTCTTGTTTCTTTCTCTTATTTTCCTCTCTTTTTTGACCACTCTTGTAAGTTCTCTTCATTGTTTTTGTTCCGTTCGTAATATTAATTAATCAAATAATGTACCACAACTCAACTGTAAACAAAATTTTTTTATTTAACAATTTAACTAAAAAAAACTGCGCTGGATGTTATTATAAATGTAGGAAAGGGGGAGGGGAAGGACGATATGCGCTTACGCGGCCCTACTGAGTGATCAGCTGATCTCGCGAGGACATCGCGGTGCAGTTGTCGGTATTAGTTCATTTATGAGTTATGAGTTGTCTGCTGGACAGTGGACACACGACACACGTCACCGCGCAGACGATGCGGATGACAGTGGATCGTATAAAGCAGCGGTCGTCACACATTTCTGGTCAAGGGCCGCATAGGACAATGTGAGGTATCACCGCGGGCCGCACACTTATGATTTCTCGGGGGGAGGGGGGGGGGGGGTGTTGTACCTTTTTGTTTAGTAAGTTAAAAAAGCAATTCTTTTGAATTTAAGTACCAGTTTTCTACGTCCTTCCTTCTTGTGTTCATGATATAGTGTCAATTCTTAATAATTATAATAATTATAATAATTATAATAATCATAAGTATAAGAACTCAATTGTTCAGACATTGAACAAATGAGTTTTTCTGATATATCGGTTGAATTGTTAGCCAAAATTATAAAAAATACTCATAATTGGAAAGCCACGGGTTGCGATTGGATACATAATTTTTGGTACAAACGTCTAACTACTTTACATCCTCTTTTTGCAAAAAATCTTTCAAAACTTGTCAGAGAACCTCAAAATTTTCCTAATTTTCTAACTAAGGGCATTACTTATATGTTGCCTAAAAGCGAACATATTAATAATCCCTCTCAATATAGACCCATTACATGTCTACCGACAATATACAAAATTTTAACCTCTTGCTTGACAGATTTAATATATACTCATTTGGATGAAAAAAATATTTTATCTGAACAACAAAAAGGTTGTCGCAGAAAACATATGGGATGTAAAGAACAGTTAGTTATTGATTCTGTAATTTTAAAACAAATTCAAAATCAAAAGCGTAATTTACATACTTGTTATATAGATTATCAAAAAGCTTTTGATAGTGTCCCTCACTCGTGGCTAATCAAAATATTAAAAATATATAAAGTTAACCCAATTATAATTAGCTTTTTGAAAAATATTATGTCCTTTTGGAATACAGATTTGCTAGTTAATTTAAAAGGTAAGAAAATAGTAGTACCGGGCATTTCAATAAAAAGAGGGATTTTTCAAGGAGACTCATTGAGCCCTCTTTGGTTTTGCTTAGCATTGAATCCCCTTTCTAAAATGTTAATTAAAAGCAAGTTTGGAATAAAAATTAAGGGTAATACAAGAGAGAGTAGTATAGTTTCACATCTATTATATATGGATGATATAAAATTATTTTCAAATTCTGAATCAAATTTAGAGAAAATGATTAAGGTAGTTAAAATTTTTTCAGATGATATTAAAATGACTTTTGGTTTAGATAAATGTAAAACTATCCATATAGAGAAAGGCAAAATTGTAGATGGAGACGAGGGTATATTTAGAAATTTCAAAATTCAAAGTATGAAAGGGGATGAGGTTTATAAATATTTAGGATACCCGCAATCGAATAGATTAGATCACACTAGTATTAAAAATGATATTAGGATTAAATTTCAAACTAGGATCAGAAAAATTTTAAAATGCAATCTATCTGCTAAAAATTTAGTAAAAGCAATAAATACTTGGGCAATACCTCTACTAACGTACTCATTTGGCATAATTAAATGGTCCAATACAGATTTAGATAGTTTAGAACGATTAATTAGAACTACGTTAACAAAATTTAATTGCCATCATCCAAATTCAGCTATAGAACGAATTAATTTACCTAGAAATTTAGGAGGTAGAGGTGTAGTCAAAATAACATCTTTGAAACACAATCAGGTAGAAATGCTTAGAAATTTTTTCCATAGGAAAGCTAATAGCTCAGAAATGCACAAAATAATTTGCAAGGCAGATAGAAATATTACACCTTTAAATTTATATGACGAGAATGCCAACATTCTTATAAATACTAACCAGGAATTATTAGATTCCTGGTCAAATAAAATTATTCACGCAAAACACTTCAATTATCTCAACCAAACGTATGTTGACAAACTTTCGTCAAACAAATGGTTGAGTATTGGAGAGTTGAGCGCAGAAATAGAAGGATTTATGCTTGCCATTCAAGATAGAGTCATTAATACTAAAAATTATAGAAAGCATATAATCAAAGATATAAATCAAATTGATGATTTATGTAGAAAATGTTTGGCTTTTCCCGAAACTATAGAACATATTATATCGGGATGTTATATATTAGCGCCTTCCGAGTATACATTTAGGCACAATCAGGTTTTAAAAATAATTCACCAAAGTTTGGTAATTAAACATAACTTGATTGATTGCCGTAATGTAGTACCATATTATGAATATGAACCAAATTCATTTATAGAAAATGAATTTTATAAAATATATTATGATAAAACTATACTAACAGACAGAACAATTAGTCATAATAGACCTGATATAGTTTTACATGACAAAATTAAAAAAAATAACTTACATCATTGATGTAGCTATTCCAAATTCCTGTAATATTAAAAAAACTGTTTCTGAAAAAATTAGAAAATACACAGATTTAGGAAATGAGATTAAAAGAATTTGGCATTCTCGGACTATAAAAATATTACCATTTGTTATTTCGGCCACTGGCATAATACCTAGGAATCTGATTCAAAATTTAAGCATATTAGATTTGTCAAAGAATTTGTATATAAAAATGCAAAAAGCAGTAATTTTAAATACATGTAGGATTACAAAAGATTTTTTAAATATTTATATTGAGGGATCAGTAGGATTTATAGGTTCAATTAGAAATGCCATAGAGCCGAACCCTCTGATATGAAAATATCTGGAGTCGGTGAATTATATTCCCATTTGGTCTCTAGTAGGTTGACATGTTGTTCTTGTATTGTTTTTTATTTATAATACTTATATAGTGCAATTGCATAACGTGGATTCACTAGATGATCATTTGGGGAAGTGTATGAAAGGGTTTAGTTTTTCCTTCTTTTTTTTTTTTAATTTAAATCTGGTGCGTAAAAAAAAATGTGTAGATCTGTAATGGAATATTTCACTTCAATTTTCATCCACTTCCCGAACCATCGAAATGTGTGAATTTTCACACACGTGATAAAAATGATTACAATACTTACAGTAACAAAAATTAACCAATATTTAAGTTTACTTTGCTTTATTAGTATGTGTTTTTTTGGTATTTTTTGACCATTTAGTTTAACCTAACTACACCCTCACTGTGCGTTCTCTACGCCCTCTAATTTTCTGTGGGTCTTTTACTGCCCCCCCCCCCCTGAAATAATTTAATAAATTAAAATCAACGTTTTAAAATCATATGGGTATATGTCCACAAAATACTTGAAAAAAAAATGACAATATTAACGGATAATTGTATCTACATAAAAAAAATATATTTAAAAAGAAAACTGCAGATATTTGTGCTGACCGCAAAAAAACGAATAATTTAATTAATTGTACATGAAAAAAAAATATTTAAAAGAAAACGGCAGATATTTGTGCGGGCCGCAAAAAACGGATAATATAATTAATTGTCCATGAAAAAAAAATATTTAAAAAGAAAACGGCAGATATTTGTGCGGGCTGCAAAAAAAAACGGATATTATAATATTGTATATGAAAAAAATATATATTTAAAAAGAAAACGGCAGATATTTTGTGCGGGCCGCAAAAAAACGGATAATATAATTAATTGTACAAGAAAAAAAATATATTTACAAAGAAAATGGCAGATATTTGTGCGGGCCGCAAAAAAACGGATAATATAATTAATTGTACAAGAAAAAAAATATATTTACAAAGAAAATGGCAGATATTTGTGCGGGCCGCAAAAAAACGGATAATATAATTAATTGTACCAGAAAAAAAATATATTTATAAAGAAAATGGCAGATATTTGTGCGGGCCGCAAAAAAACGGATAATATAATTAATTGTACAAGAAAAAAAATATATTTACAAAGAAAATGGCAGATATTTGTGCGGGCCGCAAAAAAACGGATAATATAATTAATCGTACAAGAAAAAAAATATATTTACAAAGAAAATGGCAGATATTTGTGCGAGCCGCAAAAAAACGGATAATATAATTAATTGTACAAGAAAAAAAATATATTTACAAAGAAAATGGCAGATATTTGTGCGGGCCGCAAAAAAACGGATAATATAATTAATTGTACAAGAAAAAAAATATATTTACAAAGAAAATGGCAGATATTTGTGCGAGCCGCAAAAAAACGGATAATATAATTAATTGTACAAGAAAAAAAATATATTTACAAAGAAAATGGCAGATATTTGTGCGGGCCGCAAAAAAACGGATAATATAATTAATTGTACAAGAAAAAAAATATATTTACAAAGAAAATGGCAGATATTTGTGCGGGCTGCAAAAAAAACGGATAGTATAATTCTACATGAAAAAAATATATTTAAAAAGAAAACGCCAGATATTTGTACGGGCCGCAATAAAACAGATAGTATAATTGTGCATGAAACAATATATATTTAAAAAGAAAACGCCAGATATTTGTGCGGGCCGCAGTTTGACGACCACGGGTATAAAGCTTTCATACGTATACACGGCGAGATATAGACAGTTGTTGGACAAGTTCTACTTTTGAAAAATGTAATTTTTTTTCGAAAATGTAAACAACATTACCAAGAACACAAAATAACTACTAACAAGACAAACCTTTTTTTTGTCTTGATAGTGTACTTTTTTTGCACGTTTTGTGGGGCCCCTTCGGGGCCCCCTCGCGCCGGGGGCCCTCCGCGATCGCGGACCTGCGGACCTGGCCAGTCCGGGCCTGGCTATGGTACAATTATTATGAATATAAAATATGTACCTACCTATTCACGATCCACATTTACAACACCCCGCTATGGTACAATTATTATGAATATAAAATATGTACCTACCTATTCTCGATCCACATTTACAACACACCGCTATGGTACATAATTTGATTTGTGCTGCGCATACCACACCCCCCGCTACGGTCCCTTCACCGGGCCTCGGCTGTTGCAAATGCGAAGCACTCCGCCCAAAAATCAGTATGGCGTTGACCGTCGTCCTGTTTGTCCGCGTCGCAACAAATAAACCCATTCAGACCCAGTGATAAAATGGATAATCAGCCGATATGTCCAAATACATTACCACTAGTTATAAAGAACAAAAGAGAACAGCTCTCGCAGGAGGTTATATGATAAGTATGTCGTAGATGTCACTGCTAGCGAAGCCATTAAACCTCCTTATCATTGCTAATTGATATGGTCGATGGTAAAATAACATGATAAACTTAACAATATCTCCTTTAAAATAAATGCCCTTAGAACGTTGTTAACCACTTAGGGGTTAGTGTCAGCGCCAAAACGCTCGTTGGGCTGAACTGCTCATCTCAGGGGGGGGGAAAGGCCTCTCTTACCGACTGTGTACTCCAATGAAACAGGGCTTGTTAATAATCTAGTTTATTCGTAATTTGGCATGGGAATAACAGTACAGATCAAATATCCTAAAGGAGAGTGTGGCAACACGAGAAAGGTCTACTGATTCTAAGGGCTCGGGATATTTATTTATTTATTTATTTTTATTTATTGAATTTCACGCCCGGCTGGGCTTTTACATGCATTTTTTTTTTACAAAGAACATCTAAATTTAAATAAGCATAACAAAATTTTAAAAAACAAAAAAACAAATACATAAACAAAACAAAAACAAAATCAAAATCATAACCAAATCTAAAACAAAAATACAATAAAAAACAAATTGAAATAAAAACAAAATACTCCACCATGCAAGATGGAAAAAGATGTAGACTGAGAAAAGTAAAGTACACGTGAAATGATTCGAAGCAGAGCTATTCAGTTGGATTAATTAAATTTGTTGTTCTTCTTTTAGATATAAATTCTACTAAGACTTGTTTGTATTTAGTGAATGATGTGTTAAATATATCAACAACATCTTTATAGTCATTACCCAAATTTTGTATACGGCGAACGGGGGTATACAATTGTGATTCTGTGTTGGAGTTGTCACAATAGAATGGTAGATACTGCCTCGATGTTGAATTGCGAGGTATATGGAAGGAAATCAAGTTTAATAGTTCAGGGCTGTCAATTACTGAATTTATGATTTTATTTAAACATGTTAGGTCATATACTAATATACTAATATATTAAACGTAATTAAGAAGCTCACGAGACGATGGGCGGTCGCAGGCCGCTTCCTGGCGGAGTGCTCTCTGAGAGTGTTACGAGCAAGGAGTGGCGGCTGGTAGGCGTCCAGGGTGCATGGTGGATGCTGTCCTGACGGAGTGCTATCGGCGTGTGTTACGAGCAAAGAGTGGCGGCTGGTAGGCGTCCAGGGTGCATGGTGGATGCTGTCCTGACGGAGTGCTCTCGGCGTGTGTTACGAGCAAAGAGTGGCGGCTCGGGGGCGGCCTGTTCTCGGCCCGACAGGGGGGTGGCACGGAAGTGGCAGTGCCGCAGACCAGCGAGGGTGTGGTCTCCATGTGCTGCAGTAGGGCAGCGGCCGGAACGGTAGTTAGTGGCTCAGGAAATGGCAGTGCCGCCGACCAGCGAGGGTGTGGTCTTCATGTGCTGCAGTAGGGCAGCGGCCGGAACTTGTTATGTTCGTAAAGGGAGCGCGCGCGCGGCGCCGTAGGGTACTCAAGCTCCACTCTCGCCCGTGTCCTTGCCGTGACTGACGAGCTCGTTCCTCCTTGCCCGTCCCCTGCTAGAGACGGAAGGGTCGGGGTAGGGCCACTACATGACCATATAAGGTAATCTTGTAGCAACTCAACCTGCCATTGGTGAATTCTAACATCGCGTGGTTGATCACGCCATGTCCGCGTGTGTCGTTTCCTCCACCGAATATAGTCTGTTCGAAGCATTTATGGGCGACCCATAACACTACCCTCCTTCCCCTGAAAAATGAAGGGAATAGGCAGTGGGGCCGGAGCAGGGGCCACCTTCTTCTGGACAGCTCATGATGCGACGGTTGCCGCAGTGTGAGGTACAGAGTTACCTCTTCACCAGGATTTAAACACTCCCTACCTAAGAGCCAACAAAATTAAACTACCTGTGAGCCAAGCTATATACCTAGCAAGTATTCTGAACAAAGGTTGCCAAACTCTTCCCAAGGAGACACAAGAATATGTCGTACCTAGTGCGATACAAGACACGCTAAACGGAGGTGAGCGTTGAGGAGAAAGAAAAAAGAAAAAGGTTTTTTACCGTGTAGAATTCTTAAAATTAGACAAAATTAATTTTTATACACTTTATTCCTGTTAGGGAATAATGTACGCTGACAAATGTCATGAAATGACCGAAATCAAATCATATTCGCGTCTTTACAACAGAATTCTTAAAACTAGACAAAATTAATTTTTATACACTTTATTCCTGTTAGGGAATAATGTACGCTGACAAATGCCATGAAATGACCGAAATCAAATCATATTCGCGTCTTTACAACAGCTAAGCGCCCCATATAAAACAAGTAGCGATAGTCATGGTTTACTCACAGTGTTATTTATGCAACCCCTTGTTATTCTCATAATCCAATTCTACCCCAGATGTTAATACCCGCACTCTCGGCTTGCCATGGTTTGTCTGGTTTGCATTTAATTATTAGGCATAAACGACCGTCCTATCATGTTCGCATATAATTGTGAGGCAACGCTACAAAACCTATCATGAATATTAATTATCAGGTTTAATATGAATCCTCTCATGTTTTCTCGATTCACCCCTGTACCTGGTGACTAGAAGTAACACCCTTGCCGC
The DNA here is from genome assembly GCA_917880885.1 of Limnephilus marmoratus. Lineage (NCBI taxonomy): Eukaryota > Metazoa > Arthropoda > Insecta > Trichoptera > Limnephilidae > Limnephilus > Limnephilus marmoratus. The sequence continues at coordinate 61,709,460 of OU862907.1, forward strand.
AACGACACAGACAATCGGAGAGATCTTGTTGCAATCCCTACGTTGAACTTGCGTTCGACGAATATACACAGGACACCTCCCAGGTGTTCCCACCAAAATAACCAGACGAAACCGTAATGACCATAAGTGCAATCACCTTAATCTCTGATAAAACCAAATATGTCCCAAAATGACATAAACATGTAAAAACTCCCAAGTTTCTATTAATGACAACATGTAGACTCCCACAGAATCTACCCATATATTCATGTTGATATTACGAGAACCAACTTGTTCTACCGGGTACATACTCTTAAATTTTCTTTACTGCGAGAAGTATAATTCCCCATTTGAATACAGTGGCTTCAAGCAAATTGCAAATAACACTGTATAATTATGTCGTAACAATATTTACATATCAATTAATTTACTTAAATTTATCTTACTTAAAAAAAACGACTTCAAATTACATCCGTTTACCAACCAACAACTCTATGCGTGTGTGTGTGTTTCGTTTCCGTCAATAAACTTTCAATTCGAGTCAGTGTCAACATAATACTTATAACTCTCAGGGTTTGATTTGTAAAACAAAGAGAAAAGAGAAAAGAAAAAAAAAGAAAACAATGACGCCACGTATTTTCTACAAAAAATACGAAAATTTTAATACTTCCAACATGATTATTGGAAAGGGAAAGAAAAAAACGAGAAGAAAAAAAAAATTATTGGAGTAACGAATTTCCCCTACTTCCGGAATCATATAAAACTATTTTGTCCATAAATTCTATTTCATAAACAAGGATGTCGTAATGACTTCATTAACATTACATTATCCTCCTGCCGTGAGTTTACTCTATCATGCGCCAGTATTGAGACCTCTACACCGTCAAGGAGTGGATAACTACCCGATTGTGAACGTTTTACTGTCCCAAATTTCTCCTATACCACAACGTGTGAGTTGTCCAACACCACATCGATTTATCTTACATATGAGAATAATTCGAACGACGAAAGAGTTTGAAAACCGAAATTTAATTATTCGGTTGCTTTTATTGTTATCACAAGGGTTCTTATAATAAATTGTGCTCTAGCCGACGCGATTGACTAAAGGAATCATTGAAATATCATCATTCACAAGGATGTATAAAACAACCAAAAAGAAACGAAGAAGGGAAAAAAAAAAAAAAAATTATATTACCGATAACGACCTTATCTTACCTATTTACAAGGTTATTTACAAACCACTGCTACATACCCTACTTCTTATACAAGAATTTTCTTACGCCGTCTCTTGCCAACGAAAAGGAGAGAATATGCTTGCATATTCTCTCATTGCATTTAAAATTGGATATTTTTTAGAATGCAAGTGTTCCACAAAAATGGAAATTATGTTTCCATTATTGGTCCCGGGCAGGATATTGGATACCTAACGCAGTCCTTTCTAACGAAATTCATGCCAACTTCAGGGTCCTTTGAACTACGCCCTCAATCGGTGTAACGTGTCGTGTCTCTTAGACGAGTTTACATATACGTATGCAAACATATAAATATATTTAAATATATTTTGTAACCAAACGGTTACTCCATAGGATGGGAGGAGTGATAACTCATCACTACCAATAATAGTCATTGTGACCAATGGAGTTAAAGATAGCAAATAAAATTAAAACTAGAGAGAAAAAAAAAAAAAAATAAATGAAATAAAATAAAATAAAAATATCCTTACGTGAAAACACACCGGCGTCCCGGACTGTCAACACTTGTAATGACGATCCGGTTTGAAGGAAATTGTATAACTTCCCTAATAAACGAAAGTTGAGCTATATGCGTTATATCCTCGTACAACAACAAGGGTTCATGACGTCCTTGGGTTATATATAAAGAGTGATAACTATAATTACGACCATTATCCCGGATTATTTGCTAATACTACATTCACGGAATGACGCAGCATAATTTGCTCACATAATCTGGGGTGGAGGGAAAATGAACAGACGAGAAAAAAAGAAAACCAAACAAAAAATATTATAAATAAATAAAAACACCACTAAAAAAATTCAACCCTATAAGGCGGCAACGACAGTGGTGTCGAATCCCTTTTTTAATATGTCTTTAATGTGAAATCGCCGCGAGCTGTGAGTTTTTATTACGGCCGAACGTTCTAACCCTGTGATTTGGTTGGGAATCATCAAACTGAGCTCCCTCTAAGTTCTCACACCTCTGTATTAACTCGGCGCAAGTCCGGGGTACTTCGTACGAGAACAATTTACTATATTTGTGCAACAACCCGTTTTTAATTATAAGAACCAAGTCTATTTCAGATAATGGAGATGATAATTTATCGTTCAGGGATGACATTAGACTCACGTACTGCCGAACCGGTACATTATACATTTGCCTATAACGGTGTATTTTAGATTTAATTCCAAATTCACCATCAACCTCCTTATAATTCGAGACGACCTCCGACTCGTCTGGTTTTTTACTCAATGCGCAACTGAATTTGATTTTATCCATTTCCTCGCATAATGTTTGTAGTTCCGAAACGTTAGTAATATTTTTTCCGATTTTTAGCTGTGCGTAATCTGGCGTGAGGCCTTTTGTAACCAAGGATAAAAGTTCCGGTTCCTGTAATGGTAAATTCAGCTTAGAGTTGATAGCTAAGGCTTCCAAAATATAGTCCGCGGCCCTTTCGTTATTCTTCTGGCATAAGTTAAATAATCTCGCCTTCTCAGTCATCTGAAACGCCGGATCCTCGAATCTCTTCAAAAAGGCTATTTTAATTTCTTCCCACTTTAGATTAAATTTGAAAATTTTCCTATAGAAATATAGTGCCGAGCCAGATAGTAATTCAACAAACCCTCTGGCCAGGTCTTGGCTATCGACGCCTCTAGCGTATTGCAATTCTGCGATTCTGTCTAAAAAAACGCGGACATCCGAATTCCCGTCGAAAGAAATTTTCCAATTCGTTAAATTAACTACTTTCCTTTCAACGTACCTTGTGGTGGTCCTTCCATAGTAATTTTGTGTAGGCGAGGGCGCTACAACAACGTTATTTCCCGAATTACTTGCTTTAGGAGTTGTGGTTATTCCCGGAGAATTTACAAGAATCACGGGAGGCTCTTCTCGCGTGTTATTTAGGGATTCATTAAACACGACACATTGTTGTCTCAGTGACAACAAGGCTCTTTTCGGAATAATTCCTCTCTCAGTCAACATTTTCTTAATCACGGACGCGTTCGCTTTCTCGAAATTTAATATTCTCCCCCTATTTGGTACGGTGACCTCCATGGTTTAAAAATTTTCTTTAGAACAAAACGCGGAAAAGGAAAAAAAAAAAAAAAAACGAAAAATTCCGGACGAAAATTCAAGTTACAAGATCAATTGTCATTATTTTCACCTATCACAGGGGTACGGGCCGGCGCAGCTGGACCCGTCGGTAGTTATTTTCCTTTTTATTGGAGAAACAACCACCGCTCTTCAAGGAAAAAAAAAAAATAACGCAACTTCGTCCAGTACTTAAACAAGAGTTTAATTAGCACGTAATTTATTACCCGCACTTCATTTTATTTAAAACAAAATAACAACATTACGACGTACCGTTAATTTTAAATACCTATCACTCGCGATATCGCTAGCCGTCGGAGAGCACGCGCCGAGTTTATATTTCACTTAACAAAAACACACGCACAGCTGTTGGTTGAAAACACACATAATAAACATGTTTATGGTAGTAAGTTTTTAAGCCATGTTTCAAGAGAGATAACAATCGATAAGACGCTTTGGGCGCCAGTGTTAACCACTTAGGGGTTAGTGTCAGCGCCAAAACGCTCGTTGGGCTGAACTGCTCATCTCAGGGGGGGGGAAAGGCCTCTCTTACCGACTGTGTACTCCAATGAAACAGGGCTTGTTAATAATCTAGTTTATTCGTAATTTGGCATGGGAATAACAGTACAGATCAAATATCCTAAAGGAGAGTGTGGCAACACGAGAAAGGTCTACTGATTCTAAGGGCTCGGGATATATTAAACGTAATTAAGAAGCTCACGAGACGATGGGTGGTCGCAGGCCGCTTCCTGGCGGAGTGCTCTCTGAGAGTGTTACGAGCAAGGAGTGGCGGCTGGTAGGCGTCCAGGGTGCATGGTGGATGCTGTCCTGACGGAGAGCTCTCGGCGTGTGTTACGAGCAAAGAGTGGCGGCTGGTAGGCGTCCAGGGTACATGGTGGATGCTGTCCTGACGGAGTGCTCTCGGCGTGTGTTACGAGCAAAGAGTGGCGGCTCGGGGGCGGCCTGTTCTCGGCCCGACAGGGGGGTGGCACGGAAGTGGCAGTGCCGCAGACCAGCGAGGGTGTGGTCTCCATGTGCTGCAGTAGGGCAGCGGCCGGAACGGTAGTTAGTGGCTCAGGAAGTGGCAGTGCCGCCGACCAGCGAGGGTGTGGTCTTCATGTGCTGCAGTAGGGCAGCGGCCGGAACTTGTTATGTTCGTAAAGGGAGCGCGCGCGCGGCGCCGTAGGGTACTCAAGCTCCACTCTCGCCCGTGTCCTTGCCGTGACTGACAAGCTCGTTCCTCCTTGCCCGTCCCCTGCTAGAGACGGAAGGGTCGGGGTAGGGCCACTACATGACCATATAAGGTAATCTTGTAGCAACTCAACCTGCCATTGGTGAATTCTAACATCGCGTGGTTGATCACGCCATGTCCGCGTGTGTCGTTTCCTCCACCGAATATAGTCTGTTCGAAGCATTTATGGGCGACCCATAACAACGTATGCAAGAAGGTACCGAAAAAGTTACAACAGAGCATTGGTATAATTTTATTCGACATATTTTTGGTATTAAGCGAAGATTTTGGAATTGAGGACAACAAAGATGATTCACTGGATTTTAATGTTTCCAGCGAATCATCTGAGTGTTTTTTTAAATGGCAATGATGATATTTTAAACTTCGGATTAATTCCTCGGCCAATTTGATAAATCGCATGCCACACAAAGTACAATATATATTTGGTAATACTGTCACCATCATTATTTAGATGTATGGTTTGTTGTCATTTTTTGTAAGAAATGTAAAATAAAATTTAATAAAATAATTCAATTTATTTAAATAGTGGGATTGAATGTGCTAGAGTTCGTCCTAGTAGCGGTGCGCGGTGGGGAGACGGGGCGGAGACATGCGCGTCCGCGAGGTGTTCTTAACTTGGATCGAGAATATTTGTATACAACAATATTACTCGTAAACAGTGCACGTTTTTGTTTCTGCTCCAGTTTAAAACATAAATTAAAGTACTTAATTTCAAACCTGTGCGCAAAGGAAATACTAAATTACAAGTGCAAATCGAGTTTTAGTGTAGTGATAGAATTCTAATCTTGCAGTTAAAAGATAATCAAAAACAAAATAATTATAAATCTGTCATCAGAACTGTCAATTCGCACTTGCTTCTAGTGCCGTGGTCGTCAAACTGCGGCCCGCGGGCCGCATGCGGCACGCGGCAGATATTTGTGCGGCCCGCACCCGCTTTTTTTTAAATAGCTTTTTTCATGTACAATTATATTAACCTGATTTTTTACAAAGATTTTGTGTTTATTACACGATTTTAAAACGTTATTTTTAATTGATTGACATTTGCTTTTAAAACGCCCAGTTGGTTTTTGAACACATCCTAAGTCGATTTTGAACGCTCATATAGTGTACGTCATAGGTCATAACACCCCCTTAAAAGTGTGTTTGAGACTTTCAGGAGGGGCAGTAAAGACCCAGAAAAAAATAGGGGGCGTTGAGAAGGCACAGTGAGGGCGTGGGCAGGTTAAAAAATATGGTATAAAAAGACAACAAAAAAACACCCTAATCACGTACTAATAAAGCAAAGTAAACTTTAATATTGGTTAATTTTTGTAATTGCATGTATTGTAATCATTTTTATGAGGTGTGAAAAAAGGTTGGTGAAAATTGAACTGAAAGATAAATTGGATGATATGAAAAAAAAAAGATTATATAATATTTGGCTGATTTATAAAGCGCCGCTTTCGTGAAAAATCACCTCAAAGGCACTGAAAACGCATATAATATCAAGTGTATTATTATTGAGAATTATTATTTATGAATACAAGAAGGAAAGAAGGAAGGAGGTAGCAACCCGGAACTTATAAGTTTAAATACGAAAAAATTGCTTTTTTAACTTCCTAACAAATAATTTTTATTAAATAATATAATTTTAACTAGACAAAATTAATTTTTATACACTTTATTCCTGTTAGGGAATAATGTACGCTGACAAATGCCATGAAATGACCGAAATCAAATCATATTCGCGTCTTTACAACAGCTAAGCGCCCCATATAAAACAAGTAGCGATAGTCATGGTTTACTCACAGTGTTATTTATGCAACCCCTTGTTATTCTCATAATCCAATTCGACCCCAGATGTTAATACTAATGTTAATTAATTAATGTTATTTATGCGAATGGCGTGGCGTCAGACATGCACTCGAAGCCGTGTTCTGAAATTCAACCGCAAATGCTACCCTATTAATTTTGTTTGATTACTTTATGTAAAAATCTCAAACAACTAGATAATGTATTTATTATTTTAAAAAAAACTGTCTTATAGCTTAGATTATCGAACGTTATTAATACCGCAGCGTCTGCATAGTTAACACATTTACGAGTGCATGTCGGACGCCACGCCATACGCGCCGCGCCACAAGTAACATCTGTGTACCTGGAATTTCACACAAAACTACTGTTATAATTCGGTTTCGAATTCAAGAATTTGATTCAAGATGTCGCTACTTCCATCAGCAGGTCGGACTGGGACGTCTGCCCCCTAGGTATAACTGCTACGAATTTGTGAATATGTGGTATCTCTCCGGAAATATAAGAAAAGATTGTCGGTAAAACATGTTGTATCAAGTGGCTATATATTTTTTTTTATTGGTGCCCTTTTTTACTCATTTAAAGTACGCTCTAGCGTGTTTAAATCGCACTTTATGGAACGCGCGTTTTTTAAAGTTACCATGGCAACATCAACAAATCAACAAAATGTGAAGTCTAAATGTCAACTTTTAACTATAAATCTGACAGGAATATTTTAAACGTCAAATAAAACATTACAAATGTTTCAAAAATTTTATTCAAAGTTTACATTCTTTTTTACATCGTTTACATTCTAATTATTTAAATGGATGTGAAAAGAGCAGCTCGTATTATTTGAAATATTAATACCTCCGTTTTTTAAATTGGAGGAAATGCTGTTCAAATTAATAGTATTCTCGGAAGTCAATGAGGCTGCACTTCCATTAATGACATTTCCAATAATGTTTGAAACATTCTTCTTATTGCTAATGCTCTCTTCCACGTAACCAGTCGCCACAGCTGCCGATTTCCATCCTACTTGTCGTTGGATTTGATCAATTGTCATGCCACTATTTGCCATAATGGTAGCGGATGTACCGTCGAAACGCATGTCCTGTATATTTCTCAGGATCGTTTAATTTAAGATAGCGTGCGATTTGTAAGGGGCATGATCCAAATGTGTTAATACCAACCACTTGATTGGTGCACTTACCCTTATCATACCGTAAGAAAACCCTGTCTGTACTTACATTTTGGGGTCGCAATGATAAATATTGCTTCATAAAACGAACATAATTAATTGCACCACTGTCGGCAACAGTAAAACGTCGAGCCTTCACTGTTTTAGATGGTCGGATGGTAATAAGCAATACACTTCCTTCTTCTTTGATATCATATACGCGTAAATCGCACAATTCACATCTTCTGCAAGAGCCAAAGATTCCGCAAATGGCTACCACCTTCAAAAATAAGTACGTAATGTTCGGTGCTTCCGTGAAAAACTTCCGCAAATCATCTTCTTTGAATACATACGCCTTCTTAGCAACGTCATCCTTGCTAATTGCCTTCATGAATGCATGCACTTTCACAAATGATTTTAAATTATTAATTTATTAATAATTTATTAATTCTTATTAATTTATTAATCAATAATTTTTATCAAATTATTGATTCCGTGACAGTCACCCCTCCCCCCCCCTCCCCTCCAGCCAAAGTGCGGCCCGCGGTGATACCTCACTTGTCGTATGTGGCCCTTCACCAGAAAAGTGTGACGACCGCTGTTCTAGTGTGTGTGTGTACGAAACGTCATCTTCACATTTACGCATACTATTCTGAGTATGTGATCCAGGGCAGCTAAACTTTTTCTTGTATTATATTTCTACTTCGAACAACTGCTAATTATGGATTCGTGTGATCCCTACCACTTTATTATGATGGCAAGTAATATAATAAAATTTTTGAACAGTACCATTGTGGATCCATCTAATAAATTTACCAAAAATTTTAGGTGAGTTATTTATACATTTTTTTCTTCACTTGGATGTTAAACTTACACGGTGATGGTACAGGCCACGGTGTCAGCGTTGGTAAAGTTGTTGACAGTGTTGTCTCTGGTGGTTTTGTCGTGGTTGGCGGTGTTGTATCCGCTGGTTCCGTTGTGGTTTGTGATTCTGTCAAGAAAGGATTTAGTGGAGAAGGCATGGATTGATGTTGAAAAAAAAGTAATAGGTATGACATCGCTTGACAGCGTGTTAACTCCACGGCTGCACGTGAACAATGATCAAGTTCAGTATATTTCGGATAGCGCCGTGTACGGAGACTACCTCCCCTTTCCACCTCTCTCCTCCTTGGGTGGAAAGGGGAGGAGAGAGCACCCAAGGGGGAGAGAGGTGGAAAGGGGAGGTGCTCTCTCCTCCCCCAATACTTCCATTTCTACCCACGCCTGTCTTTCTATGTTTGATCATTTAGTTTTAGCACATATAATGTCCTGATGAAGAGATCATCGTTCTTGAAACATGTTGACTTTTAAATAAAGATTATCGTGGTAAAACAAAGTGTTTTTAATTATTTCATAAATATAGATTTGTTGAACTGTACCTTATTGCTGTTTTCATTTCAAATTTTAAAACTTACCTGTACAAACTACAATGATTAGGAACACCAGGTTAATATAAGAAAAACGCTGCATTTTTTAATGGAGTGAATTCAATTTGACTGAAAAAACATTTGCTGTACTACTTATAGCATTGTTTGTCGTCATATTAAGAGGGTTGCCTCGAATCGTCGTTCGGAAAGAATAATGAATTTGCTTATTTTTCTGCTGACAATGGAGTGGATTTGAAGCAAGGCAGAATGATAGAATCAAGTAATTAAATCATCATTTTTTATTTTTATTATTAAGTTAAAAGAAATATTATATTTCACTTTTTTAACTTAAGTACAGAGGATATGTATTAAAGTAGTACAAGTATATGGTAATATTTTAAATTTTGTTCCAACATCTTAAGTTTAAATAGTTTTTTTTAAAAAGTTTTTGTATTCTTTTCCGTTTTTAGGCTATCTGGAAGGAGATTATATATGTGAACTCCCTCGTGGCCAACACTTTTCTTGCCACTTTCAGTATTGACAGTATTTGGGTACAATTTATTGTGTTGTCTAGTATAATGTTCATGTACTTGTGATGTTTTTATAAATGTTGTGTTTGTGCGTATTAAGGCAGGTCTAGAGCTCAAAAATTTGTCGCGATTTGCCGTGAAAGTCCATCAAACATCACATCAACGTTTTTTGTTTTCCGTCTCCTCCGTTTGTTAAAACACTTGACACTTGACATGGTTGAAAGATTGGTGCGAAGTTCGCGCGATCACACACAATTTGGCTTGTGATCTGTCGACGCTTAAGCAATGAGCACTTGACTTTTTACGTTTTTGGCGTTTATATCAATTTTAAAATGCGTTCTGATGAAAAAGAGATGCATCAGGGAGAAACACAGATATTTTAATAGATACTTATTTATCAGGAAAGATTTCCGACTAATATCGATTATTGCACGACCTAACGTTACTATTAAGAATTTAGAGTGCTTAAATATTTACGTCAAAAACAGAATAATTACATATTATAATTTTATTATCAAATATTTTTTTTTATTATTATTATATTATATTTAGGTATAATAATATTTTAAACTAGTGATTATGCCCGCTCATTGCACTTAACCACAAAAGGCCGTTCCGTTAATTCTCGTATAATAATTTATTGCTCATTCTCTCTACATATCCAAATCATCAAATCATCCCTTTCTTAAAATCTTTCTCTGCGAATTTTTTTAATCACAAAGATTTCCCAAACGATCATACACGAATTCACCAAATACGCCTTTTCGCAGGAATCTCATTTCTACAGATCCGGTAAACTTACGTGGTCATTTTTAACTAACAGTTAAAAACCCGTTCAGCAGGTTTTTAGTGCTAGGCGGCTTTTCGTTCGGCTTCTCCCATGTGTTGGTGACCATTTTATAAATCCAAAAATAGCCCGTTCCTCGGATCCACTGTCATCCATTGATAGCAAGTCAACGGTACAAAGTAACCGTGAGGGACAATGACGTTATATGTAATATATAGCCGCGTGATACATCTTAGTGCTACCGTCAATCCCCAAGTGGTTCGCTACGCAGTGGCGTAGCGTGGGTTTTGGCCGCCCGGGGCGGAGGAAAATTTTGCCGCCCCCCCCCCCCCCCCCTAACTTCTACAGGTACTTTTTCCGCAGATTATCAAGCGCTGACAGGGGGGGGGGGGGGTAGATGACCAATTTTGTTATGCCGATTTTTATAATCCTATGTGCCGAGTACTCTTCCAATAAAATCATGCTTATAAATTCTACTACAAATTTATATATAACTGCTCTCAGAAATCGAGAATTGTATGCTTGTAATAGAATTTCGCATCTTCATCACGCATACGTATGGATTGCAACTCAAATGCAAAGCTTCACTCGGTACACGATGAGTCGATAACTTATTGATATATTGATAACACAAAACTGGTTTAAATTAAAATAAATATGCGGTTTATCAAAACTACACTCAGAACATAAAAATGGTTTTTCTTTGATTCTAGCGGTACATACGTTCTGAACACAAAACTGGTTTTAATTACCTCTGTATGTGGTGAATTAAAGCTACACTCAGAACATGAAAATGGTTTTTCTTTAATTCTGCCGGCAATTACATTCTAAATATAAAGTTTTAATTAAATCTGTACGTGGTGAATTAAAACTACACTCAAAATATGAAAAGGATTTTTCTTTGATTCTGCCGGCATTTACATTCTGAACACAAAACTGGTTTTAATTAAATCTGTTTGTGGGAATTAAACCTACACTCAGAACATCGGGGCGGAGGAAAATTTCACCGCCCCCTTATTTGGGACTTCAAGCGGTGGGGGGGGGGGGGGGGTTGTATATGGAAATCCTATTTTTTTATTACGACCTATTTATAAACGAACCGGATTTTTTTTAATAATCACATTTGACGAGTATTCTTTCAACGAAAATCATGTATATAAATTCTACTCCAAAGTTGATTGATTGATACTGCGTTAGAGTCCCCAAACAATAGTTACACACGCAACAATCAATTTCTCAGAATTTTACAGCATTATGTAACTCAAATGTAAAGCTTCACTCGATGCAGGATGAATCTGCAACTCGTTATTTAATTTATCGTTGTATTCTTAACACAAAACCAGTTTGTATGCGGTGAATTAAAACAACACTCAGAACATGAAAATGGTTTTTCTTTGATTCTGGCAGCATATATAAATAAATAAATATACATAGTCTTCAAATAGAATTTAATAACTGAACTTCGAATAAAATAATGTTTTCCTTTGAATTGTGTCAGCAGATGAATTCTCAAATGGAATTTTGCATCCTGAAAACTGGTTTAACCCTTCAAATAATAACTGTATCTTAACTTTTTATTGCAATCACAAATTTATTTAAAATTAAATGTGTGAAAAAAATATCTATAAACTTTTGCCTGTCAATGTTTGCGCACAAAATTTCCGGTTCTTCCCATGCAATGTTCCTTTTTATTAAAACAAAACTGTTCTAAAATCTAGATAAAGTCATTTTTTTCGACGTGCTTATTAGAACATTATTGTTTCTAAACATTAAAATTTTCATATTGGAAATGTGAATTGGCTCAAAAATACACGCCTGCGAATATTCGAATTAAAGTAGGTACCTAAAATAGAATAAACTTGAAATTTTAAATACAGATTCGTTTACTTAAAAAATGTTATAAAACTGTATCTTAACTTTTTATTGCAATCACAAATTTATTTCAAATTAAATGTGTGGGACATAATTTCACAATTTTATTTTAAAATTAAATGTGTGGGATAATTTGCGTCTCCTATGATTAGACGGGTCAAATTAAATCTGTATTTGCCGAATTAAAACTACACCCAGAAAATGAAAATGGTTTCTCTTTGATTCTGGCAGCACATACATAATGATCTACAACTAGAATTTTATAACTGCACTTCGAATAAAATAATGGTCTCTTTCGATATATATCAGCAGATGAATACACAACTGAAATTCAGTCATTAATACATTCTGAACACAACTATAGGTTTAATTAAGAGTGAATCTGTTTGCGAGTTATCAGCTTTAATTAGTATTACTCTCATAATATGCGTACGGTTTTCCTACAAATTGCAAAATTCGCAGCTTAAAAAATATAGTTATTGATATTTTTGATGAATTAACAAAAGAGTTGGAGTCGTAAACGAAAGGATCGTAGAACATGTTCAAATAATAATTTGAAATGCTTTAAATTTTTCCAAGATAATGTTATTATTTATTGTGAAAATTTGCCGCCCCCCTTAAGGGCGGGCCGCCCCCCCCCGCCCCCCCCACGCTACGCCACTGTCGCTACGTTTGGTGATTTAGCAGGGGTGCCCGGCTTCATGGGGTGAGGTTTGTCTAGGTCTTGGAGGCGGATGTCCAGGAAATTCTGAACCCCCATCCTACCCACCCCTTAAACCCTTTTCCTTCCCAGAACTCTCCTCTCATTCCTTTCCTTAAAAAAAACCCCTCCACACAGCATCCCCAAAGATGACATAGGCCCTGAGAAAAATTATTTTCCTCAGGGCCTCTTGTGTGGAGCTCATGTTCACTAATTCGTGTTCTTATACTTAGGGGGGACACGTCCCCATGTGACCTGCTAATGGAAGTAGCGCCATCAATTGATAAATTCTTGAATTCGAAACCGAATTACAAAGGCAGCTTTCTTTGAAATTCTACATATGTTGTTTATGGCATAGCGCGTATGGCGTGGCGTCAGACATGCACTCGAAGCCGTGTTCTGAAATTCTACCGCAAATGCTACCCTATTCACCCAGTTTGATTACTTTATGTAAAAATCTCAAACAACTAAATAATGAATTTATTATTAAAAAAAACTGTCTTATAACTTAGATTATCGAACGTTATAAATACCGTAGCGTCTGCATGGTTAACACATTTACGAGTGCATGTCGGACGCCACGCCATACGCGCCGCGCCACAAATAACATCTGTGTACCTAGAATTTCATACAAAGCTACTGTTATAATTCGGTTTAGAATTCAAGAATTTGATACAAGATGTCGCTACTTCCATCAGCGGGTCGGACGGGGACGTCTTCCTCCTAGGTATAACTGCTAAGAATTTGTGAATATGTGGTATCTCTCCGGAAATATAAGAAAAGATTTTCGGTAAAACATGTTGAATCAAGTGGCTATATATTATAAATGACGTTATTTCTTTGTCTCGGTTACTTTGTCCCGGTGACTAGCTACACCGAGGAATGGGCAGTTTATGGAATAAGTTCGTATTGGATCTATCAAATGGTCACCAATACTACCTGGGCGAAACCGAACCAAAAGCCACCCGCAGGGCCTAGCAGTAAAAACCTGCGGATCGGGTTTTCAACAGCTAGTTTGTGATGGTTTCTCTTGATTAACTTAGTTTCTTTCTTATGAAATTGTTCACAAATCAAATTTAAAAAATCAAATACATTTTCACTTAAATCAGCCATTTCTAGATTCCGTTTGCCAAGCGATTTTTGTACATAGGTATTACCTATATTCCCAACGATATTAAACAAACTAAGAATACATGTACAACATTTTGACTGCGTATTCGTCAGCCGTGTTTGGTGACCAGATCTGTATAGCCAGGTACTTTTCAATTACCCCATTTCTTCTCTCTTTTAGTATCACAACAGACCATTTGATATTATATTTCCACTTCAATTCATTTACGGTATTCGCATGAAAAAAGCCTGTCCTCTTAAATAAAACAGTTAAATTCACGACTATCACGAGCTTTGTATCACAACATTGTTTTTTTTTATAACAATGATAATATTGTATTTTGCATACCGAATTCGTAATTACTTTGGTTTTAATGGAATAATCTTTTTAATCAAGTAATTTTTTTTTTTTTGTTAGAAACAAACAGCTTTTAAATTGGAACTCCCAAGTGGAAAATGTGATCAACAAATTATAAAACTAACCTATTTTTTCAAACAATAAGAATCGTTTTAGATAAAGAACAGCTAATTTAAATATATTATGCATTAGCCCAATCTTATCTAAAATATGGTATTATCGGATGGGGAAGCTCATGCGATTCCACTTTAAAACCAGTCTTCATAGCACAAAAGGCAATTCTGAAAATTATACTTAGAGTCCCCATCAGAACCCCTACAGACTATGTTTTTAAAGTGCTGAATATAATTTCACTGAAACAATTATATACAAAAGATATTCTAATGTACGCATTCAAAAACCAGGATAACTTTACACCAGACAAACTCGGGCCGATTCACAAGATCTACATTACAACATACATTCCACCAACCTACAACTAAAACGACTTTTGGACAAAAAAATATGCAATACTTCTCTATAAAATTATTTAATTTACTCCCCCTTGCAATAAAAACCATTTAAAAAATAACCGATTTCAAAAGAAGCATAAAAATATGGATTAAGGACATGGGAAGGAAGAATATAGATACAATTTTGCAACCTAACAAAGATTAATGCTTGTATTGTACTTTCTTTTAAATTTCTTCTTATTTGTGTACCGTATTAGGTATATTAACCGACGTTGGCGATCACTCTTGAAAATGTCTCTCTGTCTTGCGCTGCCCGGAATAGCTCATCCACACTTCTAATGCCGGTTCACTCTCGTATATTTCGCAGTCAGGACATTTGTCTCCTACCAGGCCCTCGGCGACCCTCTATCTTGCCTTTCAATATTAAATGGAGTAAGTGATTCTTCTCCCCTCGAAGTATATGACCCAGATATGATATTTTCCTGATTTGTATTAATGTAAGCAAATTTAACTTTATAATTTTTGTTTAATATTTTAACATAGGTATTTACTTTTATTTCAAACAAGAAAACTTGTACTATGTATCCTTAGAACAGAGTACCCCAGTAAAACAAAGAAAACAAAAATAAATAAATAAACATTATTTTCTTTTTTCATTGCCTTGGTAGGCTGTTGGGGTCGGCTCTTCTCGTTCTCAGGTTATAGTTTTTTCGTTTCTGAGTATCGCCTT
Organism: Limnephilus marmoratus; assembly: GCA_917880885.1. Lineage (NCBI taxonomy): Eukaryota > Metazoa > Arthropoda > Insecta > Trichoptera > Limnephilidae > Limnephilus > Limnephilus marmoratus. Next base: position 61,724,910 of record OU862907.1, read on the forward strand.
AATCCAGGCCGTTTCTCTATAGTATTTTAGAGCATTGAGTCATAGAGGAGTTGTTTGGTCTTTCTCTGGATGACTGTCGATGAAGCTCTATAGACATTGCTCTATTTTAGATTTTAGAAATGTATTATAAGTCTGTACAGCGCCCTTGAGGTGATTTTTCACAAAAACGGCGCTATATAAATCATCCAAATATTATTATTATTATTGCCTGCTTCACAGTGTGTCTGGTGATCTCCGTCTTACATGCCCATACCATCTCAACTGTCGTTTCTTCAGCTTGCTGTTTATGTACGTGACACACAGGCTACCAGCTAAGCAGCTTTTACATAATATACAGTGATAAATACACAATTGAACTGAAGACAAGCCACAGAAGTTTCTTATGCTAAATGAAGTTTTTATATCTTAAAATTATTTTTGGGTTGTAGGAAGAAGAGGAATATAGAAAAAGGATAGGAGATGCTCCCGATACATTCCATACTCTCATAGTAATAATCGATCGTACGTGTTACTTCACATTGATATTTTTTTAGGTTATTACTAAAAAGGTCAATTCTGTGAAATTTTGGATTATATTGTGCACTTACACGAGGAATTGGGTATTTTTTTCTAATGTTTGTTCTACATAAGGGTAAATAAAATAAATTGGATTGTCGATTTGATCTTGGCGGAATAAATATGACAAATTTATAAGTTGGTGAGCTCTGGTGAGTCCAGGTCATTATTTAGAATTAATGCAAATTAGAATAACAAAATAACAACTTTTATGATATTTTATGAGATTTTAAATAATAAAATAATTAATTTTAATAACCACGACAACGACTAAACAAAAAATATATTTCACTTTTTTTTTAACCCTGAAAAGATAATCATATTTTCACATACGCTAAAGATAATCACGTAAAATTGACGCATGTGTTTTAACTAGCTGTAATATTTTATTTTGTTAATTGATTTGAATAAACCAATCGGTATTATATTTTTACAAACAAATGGCATAAGAAATATAATAATCTGTGAAATACATTTATTTGTTACATGAAAAAAAAACGGATCGCGAAACTTCTTCAATAAACAACTTTTTAATTTTCTCAAATAACTTTTTTTATATTTTTATTTTGTTATTTTTTTTTTTACATGAGCTCCACACAGAAAAAAATAATTTCCCTCAGGGCCTATGTCATCTTTGGGGATGCTGTGTGGAGGTTTTTTTAAAGTAAATGAAGGAGAGGAGAGTTCTGGAAAGGAAAAGGGTTTAAGGGATGGGTAGGAATCTGGGGTTCAATGGTCCTGGTCATCCGTATCCAAGACCTAGACAAACCTCACTCTATGAAACTGCTAAATCACCAAACGTAGCGAACCACTTGGGGTGATCAATGGCAGAGGTGTTGGTTATCCAATAAAGGTTCCCGGGGTGGCGGTACCCATTCCCACCTCCCAAATTGTTTAACACCTATTTCGTACTAATAATCAGCCATTTTGACCAATGTTATTATTAAATAAGTTATATTATATAGAATAATAACATATAGTTACATAAAAATCAATCAAAACAGCTTTGGAACGTATCAATATTAAGCTTTTTGACTCATTCGGTCGTTATATCTCAAAACTGGTGACACCTACCTCAGCATCGCGCGCCCCCCACGGAAGGTCCAAGCAGCGAGTGAGATGTCTAAAAAGCACAGCGACGGACTTGCACCAATTAGAACGAGAGAGCAATAATTCTAACACGCATGCGTAAATTTTACGCAGATAATCTTTCCAGGGTTAAATAGTTCTAAGCGTATCAATCAGCATCTTTTTTATCCAAGCAAATCATTTATTTAATTTTTTACATTAGCTTCACATACGAGGAGGAAAATAATTCCCTTAACCCTAGATCACGAACCTTCGTCCTTTCGATCACGGTTACTTAATAAAGGGTTTAACCCCTCCGCAACGTAAGTAGATATTAGCGTTAAAAATAGGACAGCAGTCAAGTACAATAAGCGTGTTTATACGTCAGCGCGTGTGTTTCCATAGAAATCGTTCTACCTCCGTTATTGTTTTAGTTACATCCCTAAAACAAAAAGTATCAAGTTGTATATGGAAATACATAACAGGAATCAGCTGTCAGTCGTGTAGTTGACACAAATATTTACCCGCGCAAATTTTCTCAACCGTGCTCCACATTTTAAACTTTTATTAAATATTTTTATATTAAATGATAAGAAAGTGAGGTGACAAAAGTGTTTATTACACATATATACAATAGAATAAGTATTTTTGTTTACATAATCTGTGATTTCTGTGATTTTAGTACCGTTTTCACATTAAAACATCATGTGAGTAATTTTAACATATTTTTAATGTTTGCGTTCTAAATTTTAATATTTACAAATACTAATATTTATTTGTAATATAATAATTTGAAAGCCTATTTTGTAACCTTTCTAAATCAGTTTTTAATATTTGGCTACGTTCAGAAATGTTTCATTTATAGAGCTTTAATTGTGAAGCGGTAATAACAAAAATTCGGAGGGGTTAAGAGTTTTAAAAAAAAAAAAAAAAATTTTTTTTACCAAAATTTGTACATATTTCTTTTTATTTTTTATGAAAAGTATTTATTTATATTATTTGTTATATTCAAATAAATAAAATAATCGAATTTATTAATCAACAGCCTTATGAATGAGATTATGGGCATGGAGGGTCACCAATTTGGGCAATCGGTGTTTGAATGTTTTCTCCAGATTTGGTAGTTCACAGACCTTGCCCATGTCTGAAAACTGGATGCGTGTAGATATGTGCGGAGGTAATTGATATTTGAATAATATCTCTGATATTCACCCGAGTCACAATGTATTTACAACAGAAACTTTATGTTACAATAATTTGTAAAAGTTTAATATTTTACTTGCTTTGAGGCAAAGCGGGTAGAGAGGGCGAATACTAAAATCGGAATGGTTTAGCGAAATAAAATGCGTTGTCACGCACCTAGCGGCCAGTGATACCAACGTGCAAAAACTATTATAATGTTTTTATTTTATGGCTGTTCGCTGCCTCGCTACAATTTGTTAAGTCATACGACGTTACTCTAATAAATATCTTCATACGACAATCGTACGATGTTGCTCAATATAATAAATAGAATTCTTACCTATCTATAACCATTGTGATAAAAATGATTCAGTCTTCACAACAAACTTCGTGTATCCGGAGTTGCTCGAGGTTCTGAATGGTTTTGAGAAAGTTTTTAATGTTGTGCTGTGATTTCCTATAGCTTTCAATGGCTTGTCTATGCCTGTCGTGTATTGATGTCAGTTGGTGTGGATTAATCACCCACTCAACTACACGAATTACTATATATAAATATGTACTTACACACTAGCCTAATAAACGTTCATAAATGAATATCCGCTTGTCGTATTATTTTGATTTTCCAAAGACTTTTGTAAATATGGAGGTATCATAACTTTGAATCGTTACAAATCATTAAACTACTGTTCGCATCCCTTATTAGAAGCCTAACTGAATATAACTCCATAGTCTGGTCGCCCTTCTACCAAAATTCATATTCATGCTATTGAAATGATTCAAATAAAAATTCTAAGTTTTGTAAATTTTAAACTTAACATCCCTTTAGAGCACATAAATTACCCGTCGTTAATGAATACTTTAAATATTCCAACATTACAAAACAGACGAAAAATAAACGACCTTACCTTTTTATTAAAATTATTAAACTCTAAATTCGACAGTTGTGAACTCCTGCAATTAATAAATCTACATGTACCTACACGAACAACTAGACAAACATTGACATTTCATATACGTACTCTCATTCGAACTATGATTAACATTCTCCAATACAAAGTTTGCATAGTCTTGGTAACAAATACTTAAACAAAATGGATGTATTTGACAATAATTTGAAGTTAGCAAACTTCAAACGCCATATGTGCCAACTATTTATTCCTATCTATCCCATAAACGAATGTGAAAAACAATTTTAATCATTACCTACTTTATGTCAACTCCTATCTTTTATGGACTATATTTTGTGTCTTATATTTTATGTTACCTGTATTTTGTTCGCTTATATATATTTTTTAACCCTTATATTTTACGTAACCTATATTTTGTTTTTAACATATATTATGTTACTTGTATTTTGTAAACCCATTCTTTTCACAATAATTAAAAAAAATTGTACTGCAATCTATGTAAAAGCCCAATGGGCGTTTAAATAAATACTTTTTTTTTTTTTTTTATTGTACCTAATATAAAAAATATGAGTTACATATATATATACATATTTTACAAAATTTTATATTAAAGGTCGTATTTAGTCATGTATACCTTATCAGAAAAGAGGAGCTCTTGTGCCTGATAAGGGAGCCACGATTCTTACTTAGGTTTTAAGTTATAATATGAAATATAAAATATAATATAAAATATAACATAAAATATTTACTTTTTACTGTAATTTTTTTTGAAAAATTGTTTAATTTTATTGATTTGTTCTGATTCGGTGGTGTTACTGCGTAATTCATAAGGGAGGTTATTATAGATTTAAATTTCAGCATCCTTTTGGTAGCTTATCCGTACAGTGTAACGTATATTTTTGTTTTTCGTTTTATTTCATGATACGGGGTTTAACAGCACGTACTGGGAGAATTTTAATCCTGGGAGGAAGTAAAAAATGTATAAGCGGTTTTGCTGTCCGATGATACATTTTTTAATTAAAAAAACAATAAAACTTATAGGGGTATGCGGTGAGGCGGAAGGAAGGGAAGGGAAGTGGACAGGGGAAGGGAAGTGGACAGAGAAAAAGATAGCTGAAAGTCATCTCAAGCCACTTTTACATTCTTACCAGTGGTCTTTCTCCAGAGCGATACTGAAAGTATCTATTATTCATACAATAATAAATAAAAAAGTATAATTGTACGTATCACAAAGAGTGTTTCACTCTATTGACATTTTTATTCAGTGTGGATACATGTTACACAAATTGTTGGTTAAAATATTTTTTGGTTCAGCATCTCGGCGGCGGAGGAGGACAATGCGTTATTTTTGCTTTCTTTGTCGTCTTTGTCGTCTTTGTTGTCTTTATTGTCGTTGTTGGTGGTGGTGGAGAAGGTAATGGTGTAACCGTTGTCGTTGTTGGCACCGGACCTGTTCAAAATAACAAATCCTCATAAATGTTAGATATTTCATCAATGCTCCATAGCGTTTACAGGCACTGCTGGATTCAGACAAAAACCTCTGACAACTTGCAACACTCTACCCCTCTTGCACCACTAACGAAGGAGAACTCGGGAGGGGTTTTTAGGATTTTTTTTGTTAAAATTTTTGTTTATTTTTTTGTTCTTTGTGAGCAGACTGGCTTGAGTAACTGTAGTGGCTGTGAGCGCAGCGGCGGCGTTTATATAAGAGCGCATAATGGATAGAAAATTCGAACATCGCCCCTAGTGCCCGACGGTGCGTACTACGTCATCGCACAGTCAATGCCGACCAGCGGCAGTGGTATACTAAATAGTACCTGTTCAAAATGACGTAACTCATAGTTGGTAAGTTAACTTACAATAACACGGTTCGCCTTCCGCTGGGAGATTGAAGGTGCACGGTCCCTGAGAGTAGTCACACAAGTTCGCGCAGGCGTATTCACAAGATATGTCATTGTCTGGAAAATAAGAGAATGTTTAACAATTATTATAAGCAATAATTATCAGCCTGAAACAATCATCTACATTAAAAAAATCTTCCTAGAAAAGATACATGCCGCCAACGGGACGGTCAGATGCTCTACCACTGAGCTATGTCGGCTTATCTAATACCCACCAAATAATTCAATATATACTAGTGTTTCATTCAACAATTACTGCTTATTACATTTTTCCACCTGAAAACAACCAACTTTATTTTTCTATGTAGATGAGTGTTTCAGGCTGATAAATTATCGCTTATAATAATTGTTACCTTTATTTTGTGCTATGAATAAACATCTTGTCTTAAATTTTAGTTTATCATTTAAAAAATAATTAATATTTGACATGTTAAAGTATTTCACCAAAAATGTAAACGAGAGATTTAGAACTAACAATGCCTCTCTCACAAAAATAAATTTGGTTGTTTTCAGGTGGAAAAATGTAATAGGCAGTAATAATTGTTGAATGAAACACTAGTATTTAGTGAATTATTTGGCGGGTATTAAATAAGCCGACATAGCTCAGTGGTAGAGCACCTGACCGGCAATCAGAAGGACACGGGTTCATGCCCCGTTGGCGGCGTGCATCTTTTCTCGGAAGATTTTTTCAATGTGGATGAGTGTTTCAGGCTGATAAATATTGCTTATTATAATAATTGTTACCCTAAGTGCTATTCATAAAACTCTTGTCTTAAACGTTAGTTTATCAATTAAAAATAATAATTGAGAAAATGTTTGTTGTTCTTATTATCATAAACGAGAAGGAAGGGGTATGTTGTAAACTTGGGTAAAGAAAGTTGCAAATAAACTCAGCATAATGGCCCAAACCGTCACATTGACGGCAGCGGTCTTTGAAGGTATAAGTCAATTTATCTCAAAAAGTAAATTTTTATTTATTTATTTATTTTTTTTTTTATTTGTAATAATAAAGACAAGGTAAATACAATATGACAGGAAAAATAAAAATATTTTTACAGAAAAAAGAAAAGTCCCAATAAACTACTTTTTAGTAGTTTGTCAATGGGTGCTTTTACTTTGAGGATTTAAATAAACTTATTTTACTTTATTTTGCAGTTACAATTTTTGTGCTACTGTCAAATACAAATTTTTTCTTTCGGCGAGCCAATTCTTCAACATAATATTTTTTTTACCATTTGTACATTTTTTTATTTCAGCAGGTAACATATTCAATAAATTTGGTATCATGTAGTCCAGCGTTCTTTGTCCATATTTGTTCAAGTGCTTAGGTACAATTAGTCCTTCATTTAGCGTAAAACGGGTATTGTAAATGTGATCCAATTTATGTATGTATATAGGGCTATTCATATGCTGAGATATAATTTTATACCACAGAATTGCTCTTACTGAGAGAATTTTGAGATTCTGGTAAAAGTACGGAACATTATGTCTTTGTTCGTATAAACTTTTATGCGCTAATAATTTAACTAATGATTTTTGAACCGATTGAACATGATTTACATTTGTGTTACAGGAAAGTCCCCAGGCTGTAATTCCATACCTTATAATAGATTCAGCTAATGATAAATAAATTATTCGAAGTGTGCATATTGGAACATAGAATTTTAATTTATATAATCTGCTAACAATAGATCTGAGTCGTTCACAGACTTTATTTATTTGTGAATCCCATTTGAAAAAACAGTCAATAATAACTCCTAAATAAACATATTCTTTAACCAGTTCAATATTTTCACATGTGCACAATGTAGAGATACCGACATGTAAGCAATCTGAAGTGTGTGTTTTAATTTCAGGTGTAATAATATTTGCCTTGGCATTGGATGATCTAATGTGTATCAATTTAGTTTTTTTGCATTTATAATTAAACCAGAGTCATGAGACCATTTCAAAAGTTCAATGTAATCTTCTTGTAAGAGTTTAATACATAATTGCACATCACTGCATGAAATTACCAATGCAGTATCATCCGCGTACACAAAGTGTTTTACATGTTTAAAAATGTACTTAATAAAAGATACATAAATGATATATAAAATTGGACCTAATATGGAACCTTGAGGAACGCCTGCTAAAATTCTTCTTTTTTTACTTAAGGTGTTCAATAGCTTTATTTTCATGCATCGGTTGTTCAAGTAATTTTCAAAGAGTTTTAGAAGTCTTCCTCTTATTCCTATGATTTCTAGTATTTGCAATAATTTTCTATGATTAATAGTGTCAAATGCCTTGGAATAATCTATGAATAAAACTAATACATGATTTTTACTATTCAATTCATTATTTATTAAGCTGGCAAATTTTTGAAGTAGCATTTCAGTGTCTTTTTTTTGGAAGCCATATTGATTGGTAACAATAATCGAAAAATCTTCTAAATATTTGATTAATTTCAGCTGAATGTATTTTTCTAAAATTTTTTCAAGTGATGGCAAAATACTAATCGGCCTATAATTACCCAGTAGAGTGTGATCACCTCCTTTATAAATAGGTCTGATAATACTGCATTTTAAGTCATCTGGAATTTTGGCTTCAAGTAAGATTCTATTTACAAAATGAGCTATAATTGGAGCTAATATTATTATGTGTTTTTTAATATCGCACATTCTGATATTATCAATTCCAGGAGAAGAGTTTTTAAGTTGCCTCACAATGCTTTCTATATCAGCAGTTTTGGCCCTTGGTAGGTACATGCTTTGAGGCATCTCCTCTGGTTCAAAAACAGTTGCCTTGTAATCACATTTGTGTAACATATTGCAGACGCTGTCGGAGAAATAATTAACAAAATCATTGGTTACATTTTCTTTGGTCCGATCTTTCATCAGATATTTGGAGGCAATTTGGTCACAATCATTTTTACATTTCTTTCCTAAAATTTGATTACACTTGTTTAGAATTAAACCCAGGACGCAAACCAATTATGAAGTTGAGTTACTGTCAAAGGTTGGATTGCGATCCAAGAGTTGTCTGATTTGTTTGTTAGATGTCGATAGAATCATGTTTTATTTTTTTTTGTCTCTCTCACACAACGAACAAGGGAAATATAGAGGTACGAAAGTGTTATAAAAAGGCTTGTATCAGTTTAATTTACTTACTTCTTTACGAAAACTTGCACTAAGAAATTAAAATACTACTGAACCCTTGTCCGTTGGGTGGGGAAAGTTATTGTCGTCAGTTATAAGTTTATAAATATCAAATCATAACAATAAAAATTCAAGAACTTAAAGTTAAAACAAAAAAGTGCTTCATTTATAAAAAACCAGTCTACCCAAAGAAATTCTCCTGAGTGAAGACCTCAATTTTTTACATTTGATCCTTCGAGCGGATTTGATCCTTCGACCGGATTGATCCCATGAGCGGATACCTGGAATCCAGATACAAAAATCAATCGAAGCCAGACATGAACCAGCGATAAACAAAGGAGAATTCTGATGAAGCGGATCTTCAACAAGGGCAAGTGACCATCCTATTTTTTTTATCCATTTGATCCCATAGAAAAGAAACAAATTCGGTTAGACCACTTCGGTATTTTATTGTTGTTGATATAAAAAAATCGCAACGGGCTAATTGTTACAATTGATATTGGCAAGATTTTTTGTGGCTAGCTATGATTATAGTGTCGCAAAAAACGTAAAAATCGGAATTGTGTTTTCATTGTTTTAATTGTTTTTGATTTTGATGTTTTTTGATACTGTCGATAAGCAAGGGGACGGGTACCGTCGTTGTTTTATTTGCAACTGAAACTAACAAAGTTTTTTGTGGGTAGTCATATGATTATGCTACGGCAAAAAACAGAAGAATAATTATTATAATACATGAAATGTATTAATTGATTATTCAAACAATCTGAAAGCGATCGTTGAGTGTTGTTTTTGACTTCCGTAGTATTGTTCGAGTCGGTAATGCAGACGGTGACGGTAGGCACGAAGTGATTCCGTTGTTTGTAAAAGGTCAAGTTACGACGCGAGCTTTCATCAGAAATTAATAATAGAAGATTTTTTAGTGTTTTGTTAAAACAAAAGAAACAATCAAGTAAAAGACAGTGCAAGTTTTTTTTGTGTTTTTGTGTTTAGCGTGGTTAGGAGTGAACCACGCCAGAGCAATCAGTGAGTATTGATTGTCTGTTATTTACGAAAGTCCCTGTTATTTACGAAATCATGGATTTAAAAGTGTTAATTGCACAGCGCGGAATATGTAAAGCCAAATTAACCAGATTCAAAGATTACTTAGAGAATAATGAGTTATTACTTTCTGAGGTCGAAATACGCATTCAAAAATTCGAACCATTACTAGACATCTTCGAAGCTTTGCAAGAAAAAATTGAAACATTATCGCAGGATGAATTGGAAAAAGGGAACGAACGAGAAATGTTTGAAAACTCATATTATAAGGTATTAGCAAAAGCCAAGGATAAATTCAGCGAAACCGGTAAAATCGTCCGTTCCAAAGGCGTCAAGCTCCCAATTTTAGAACTACCCAAGTTCAGCGGAAATTATGAAGATTGGTTACATTTCAGAGATGCATTCATTTCATTAATTGACAACAACGACGAATTAGATGTTATTCAGAAATTCTATTATTTGAAATCTTGTTTGTATGATGATGCGGCAAGACTGATTGCGTCCTTACCTACAACTCGAGATAATTATTTCATTGCGTGGGAAATGATCACGGATAGGTTTCAGAATGACAGAGTAATAATAAATAAACATGTTAATGCATTGTTTAAATTGCAAGAAATAAAATCAGAAAATCATGTGGCATTGCGAAAATTATTAGATGAAGCCCAATTGCACTTAAAGGCATTAAATAATTTAAATCTACCCACTGAAAGTTGGGATATATTGTTAATTCATATTTTGTCAAATAAATTGGATAGCGAAACCAGAATGCGCTGGGAACAATATCCAATAAAAAATAAAATCCCCACTTATGAAGAGTTCATGAAATGTCTATACGAACGAGTGCAAGTTTTAGAATTCTCAGCACCAAACGACAAGCGACAGAATCATGCCAAGGGATTTCCTTCTAATTTTAAGAAAGAAACTTATGTTTCGTTATCATCGCAACATTTAAAATGTATTAATTGTAATCAAAATCATAGAATTTATAATTGTCAAAAGTTTTTAAATCTAGGAATAAAGGATAGAATGACAACAATACGTCGGTTGAAAGCTTGTCTGAAATGTTTGTCGGTAGGGCATAAATTTCAGGATTGTAAAAGTAAATATAATTGTCGCAAGTGTGGTGCGAGCTCTCACAACACTTTGTTACATTTGCAAAATGAAGACAAAATGCAAAGTCATCAGGGAAGCGATACTTCTTCAAGAGAACCTCTTGTTAACAATCATGCATCGAAAACATCCAACAATTTCATTTTATTATCAACGGCGGTGATTAACGTGAGAAATAATAAAGGAAATCCAATTAAAGCTAGAATTTTGTTGGACTCCGGAGCACAGTCTAATTTCATTAGCCAGGAATTCGCTTCTAAATTACAATTAAAAATTAGAAAAACTGATATCCCTATTACCGGAATTCATAATAAAATACAGCATATTAAAAACATTGTGGATTTAGAAATATCTTCCAATTATTCACCCTATTCAAAGAGGATTGAATGCCTAGTATTGTCGGAGGTGACCAGTAATCTGCCGCAAATCTCATTTCAGAAAAAAGGCACCGGCATCCCCCAAGGATTGCAATTGGCAGATCCAAACTTTAATGAAACCGGCCCGATAGACATGTTGATCGGGGCTGACACCTTCTGGGAGACTCTGCACTCTGACCGGATGAAGATTCAAGATTCCGGACCAATATTGCAACGAACCGAATTTGGATGGCTGGTTTCGGGACACATCTTCACTTCAGAAAAGAGGCCAGTAAAAATTTGTAATCTTTCACTCAACTTAATACATAAGCAAATTGAAAATTTTTGGAAATTAGAGGAGCTAAGTCCTATTAAACATAGGAATCACGAGGAGCGAGCATGTGAAGAAAGCTTCACAGCTACTCATGAAAGAGATGGCAGAGGCCGTTTCATTGTAAGTTTACCACAACGCCCCTGTGCGAAACAGCTAGGCGAAAGTCTCCCTATGGCGGAGAAGAGATTGTATAATTTGGAGAAAAAATTAGCCTCAAACCCAGAATTAATGAAAGATTACAAGAATTTTATGCAGGAGTACAAGGACTTAGGTCATATGACGCAATGTGAACCACCGTCACCAAATCAAATACACTACTATCTGCCTCACCATGCGGTGATCAAAGAATCTAGTACAACTACTAAGACCAGAGTCGTATTCGATGGATCGGCTAAATCCTCAACTGGAATTACCCTAAATGATGCCCTCATGATTGGGCCGATATTGCAAAAGGATTTATGTGCACATCTATTGAATTTCAGAAAACATCAGTACGCGTTAACGGCCGACATAGAAAAAATGTACCGGCAGATATTAGTGCAGCCGGAGGATAGGGACTTACAACGTATCCTTTGGAGAGACTCACCCAGCGAGGAGATTCAACATTATCAGCTGAATACAGTCACCTACGGTTTGGGACCATCATCATTCTTAGCCACCAGATGTTTGGAGCAGCTAGGAAATGAGAATCAAAACACAAATCCCAAGGTCAGTCAAATTCTTAAAGAAAATTTTTACATGGATGACTTAATAGCTGGCGACATTGGTGAAGAAGATTGCTTATTAATCAAGAAGCAACTATCTGCTATTCTAGCATCTGCTGGCATGAACCTAAGAAAGTGGCGGTCAAATTTGTCGTCGCTGTGCTCAAATCAGGAGGAGGTTAGCGATATGATTATAAAGGATAACTCAAAGGAAGGAAAGATATTAGGTCTTTCTTGGAATAATCAGCAAGATTATTGGAAATATACTGTAGAGCCCATAACAAAACCAATTAGAAGCAAGCGTCAGATGTTATCCTGCATAGCATCCATTTTTGATCCCCTGGGTCTGATAGGGCCTGTAACGGTAGTAGCGAAGCTATTAATGCAACGTCTGTGGCAGAGCAAAACTCAGTGGGATGAAGATATACCCCCTGAAATTTTGAAAGTTTGGAGAGCTTATATAGAAGAATTGCCGCAGATAAATAATTTAAAGGTACCTAGGAAAATCACTTGTCAAAATCATGTGAATTTGCATTTGCATGGATTTTGTGACGCATCACAGAAAGCCTACGGGGCCTGCGTGTATATGGTCTCCACCGATGACTCGGGTGGAATCCACTCCAATCTAATAATTTCTAAATCAAGGGTGGCACCCTTAAAAAGCACATCGCTACCTAAACTAGAATTGTGTGGAGCTATATTGTTAGTAAGATTGATTAATTATGTGAAAGGAGCTATTGGTATGCAAGATGTATCTACTACTTACTGGTGTGATTCTCAGATAGTCTTGTGTTGGATAAGGGACCAACCAGCTAGGTGGAACACCTTTGTTGCTAACAGAGTAAGCGAAATTCAAGAATCAAGTCGACCAGCACAATGGAAGCATGTGAAATCAGAGGACAATGCTGCAGATGTACTATCCAGAGGTATTAGGACTTCTCAATTATTGACATCCACCATATGGTGGCACGGACCCGATTGGCTAACCCTTACGGAATCCGGTTGGCCATGCGGAGAATCTACGTACATAGATCCACCTGAGGTGAAAACAAAAACTGTAGTGTTGGCATCAGTAACTCAAGATTGGGACATTTTTAGGAAGTACTCATCTCTAACCAAATTGCAAAGAGTAACAGGTTATTTACTTAGGTTTTTATTTAATTGTAGGAACCCATCGCTCAGGCGTTATGGTCAATTAAAAGTAAGTGAATTGAATGACTCTTTGAATGTTTTAATATCCAGAGCGCAAGCTTATTCCTTCAGGGAGGAGATACGAGCCTTGCAGTCGGGCAAGGATGTCCTAAAATGTAGTAATTTGCACTCACTAAATCCTTATTTGCATAATGATTTACTTCGCGTGGGCGGCAGGCTTTCCAAAGGAAAATTGCTGTCAATAAATCAACAACATCCAATTTTGCTGCCGCCACATCATAGTTTAACCGAATTAATTGTAAAAAACTACCATCATTTACATTTGCATGCAGGTACTCAAGCCTTATTGGCAATAATCAGGTTGAAGTTCTGGCCAATAATGGGAAAAAATTTAGTGAAAAAGATTATAAGGAAATGTATAATATGTTATAGATCAAATCCAAAGACGATGCAGCAAATAATGGCAGACCTTCCAGCCGAAAGGATAACGGAATCTAAACCTTTTACGATAAGCGGGATCGATTATTGTGGACCTTTTTTGATTAAGTCGGGTATTCACAGAAAAACTACTAACGTAAAAGCTTATATATGTTTATTTGTATGTATGGTGTCAAAAGCCATACACTTAGAACTTGTACTGTCTTTGAATACAGAAAGTTTCTTAAATGCCTTGAAACGTTTTATCGCGCGCCGTGGAAGGCCGAGTAAATTATTTTCGGATAATGCTACTAATTTTAAAGGCGCGAACAACCAGCTACGGGATATTTATGATTTTTTGTCAAGCTCTAGCGATGAAATCGAGAGATCATTATCGAAGCTATCAATTCAATGGGAGTACATTCCGCCGAGGGCGCCGCACTTTGGAGGCCTTTGGGAAGCCGGGATAAAATCTGTGAAATATCATTTGAAACGAGTAGCAAGTAACTCCTTATTAACATATGAGGAATTTAATACCGTTTTGTGTCAGATTGAATCTTGTTTAAATTCTAGACCTCTTACCCCATTGTCAAATGATCCAAATGACCTAAACTCCCTCAGTCCCGGTCACTTTCTTGTTGGTGAAAGCTTAGCGGCGATTCCAGAACAAGATCTACAAAATATTTCAGTCAACAGGCTGAATAACTATCAAAAGTTATCCTTACTAATACAATGTTTTTGGTCGAGGTGGCGATTGGAATACCTGGCGCAGCTCCAAAGCAGAACGAAGTGGACCAGCGGACCTAATGCGCAACTAAAACCAGGCGATATGGTGGTCTTGAAGGAAGACAACCTACCACCATGTGTGTGGAAACTCGGACGTGTAATTGCAGTCCATCCAGGAGCTGACGGGAGAGTACGTGTGGCAACTCTCAAAACCTCGCATGGAACTACTCAGAGGGCCATCTCAAAGCTGTGTCTATTGCCAATAGACGATAACGAGGAGCTGAAGATGTCAACATCCCCACCCAACGGACCAGACGCTGTGTAAGCACAAAATGAAAAAAAAAGGAACTTGTGCTTTATGAAAAACAAAAACAATGAGTGCATAAAACAAGATAAACCAATAAATAGTAAAAAAAACAATATAAAAATTTGTACGTTGAAAGTAAAAAATAATATAAAAATTTGTACGTTAAAAGTAACCAAAAAGGACAAAAGGAAGATATAATAATAAATTAAAAGTAAAAATCAGTGTACAAAATGTGGAAAAATGTGGAGCAATAAAAACTTGAGTGTGGTAGGGAGTGATATAAAAAATAATAAAACAAAAAAAGGATTGTAGATCCATATATTTAAAAAAAAAAAGGGATAAAAACACTTAATGAACACTTATAAACTAACATAGCCTGCTGGCTAGAATTACAAACTGCATATATAGATATATCTGGAGACATTGTAATAATTCCAAATGTGGCAATGAACTATGGAAGGAAGGATGATTTGTCTTTATTTAATTTTTTCCCAAGGAAGGAAGGAAGGATGACCAGGAAACCTGCCGCGACATGATTGTGCTGTCTATATTATATGTTTATATGTAATTATTGTTATGGTTTCTGTTTGTTTTTAAAAATGTAGTTTGTTTTTGGAATTATCTTAGTGTGTTATGTTATTGAATAACTTTAAAATTAATTTAATGAATTTGAATTTGATTTGAGCAAAGTCAATATTTAATTTAGGCTCATAATTTGTTTGCATAATGTTATTTGTATAATTTGCAGAAAAATGGATTCGATATTTCAGAATAAATATCTGCCCATTTTGGGGCGGAGAATGTTTAGAATTAAACCCAGGACGCAAACCAATTATGAAGTTGAGTTACTATCAAAGGTTGGATTGCGATCCAAGAGTTGTCTGATTTGTTTGTTAGATGTCGATAGAATCATGTTTTATTTTTTTTTGTCTCTCTCACACAACGAACAAGGGAAATATAGAGGTACGAAAGTGTTATAAAAAGGCTTGTATCAGTTTAATTTACTTACTTCTTTACGAAAACTTGCACTAAGAAATTAAAATACTACTGAACCCTTGTCCGTTGGGTGGGGAAAGTTATTGTCGTCAGTTATAAGTTTATAAATATCAAATCATAACAATAAAAATTCAAGAACTTAAAGTTAAAACAAAAAAGTGCTTCATTTATAAAAAACCAGTCTACCCAAAGAAATTCTCCTGAGTGAAGACCTCAATTTTTTACAACACTCATCCCAAGTCTTTTTTGAGTCTTGAAATAGATTTTTGAATTTATCATTATAGTATGAGGTTTTTAATTTTATTAACAATTTATTTAAAATATTTCTAAAACTTTTATATTCTTTTTCATAGTATTTGTTTGTTGGAGTATTTTTCCAACGTTTATATAAATAATCTCGTTTTTTAATTTTATATAGTGTATCATTAGATATCCAATCATTTATAGCATAAGGCCGGGTTTTACATTTTTTGCTTATTTTAATGGTGCTGTTTTTATACAAGTCATCAAAATAACTTTTAATTTTTAAATAAATAACAGAACAATCGGTTTCCTTTAGAAGCGATTTCCAATCATAATTACAAATATGTTTATCGATCATTTTTTGTGAAAGAATTTGAATGTTATAAGTATCGTTAGAGTCGAAATTATCTACCGTGTTATAGTGTATACTAATAGCTGTTGTGTGGTGGTCGGCAATGTTATAATCACACACGCATGCTGAGATTGTACTGCTTACTCCATTGGGTAACTTTCCGCTTAATCGGACAAAAAAGTGATCTATACATGAGCTGATAATTTTCTCTTGAACTATTACCTCCCTTGTAACACTATTTATACATTTTTTTAAATAGTTATTTGTGAGGATATTTTCATAATTTATAATGATAGCATCATTTTTATCTAATAAATTTAAATTTACATCGCCGAAAAATATTACACTTTCATTTGATTTAATATTGTTTTCAAACACCATGGATATTTCTGACAAAAATGCTTGCTTATTTAGATTTGGGGGTCGGTATATTGCTAAGACATTTAAAGTGTTGTTATTTGGAAGTGTCAATATTCCAAAAACGTTCTCAAAATATTTAGTGTCCAGAAATATTTGCAAAAAGGAAAGGTTATTTTTTACAAATAACAAAATGCCTCCACCAGTTTTATGGTTTCTGCAATAGTGATACGAATTGAATCCGGGGATATCATAAATAAGTCATAAATAAGACACGTACCTGGTTTTTCACCATAGTTGTTAAATCATAAATCATGAAAGTAAAAAAAACCATCAATACAATAATTATTAAGCGTTATCGTCACATTACTTCGGGCTGCTGTCAAAATGACGGCTCTGATCTATCTAGTGTTAAGGATTATCTGTATAGTCTACGTAATGCATGGGAATATAATGTAGTCCTGTTCTGTTAATAATAATTAATCCATTATTGTTTATACTTCTGTTTATTTGATTCCACTTGCTACTTTATTAACAAAACTCATTGCTTCGGTAACCTGCCACTTCTGTTTGCTGACTGCTCTCTTCTATATTATAAACCATCATCTGATCCGCGCTGTAGCACCTCCGACTGCGGATTTCTCTTCTACCTTGGTATAATCATTATGTTTTGAATCTTGCTTGATGCATCATGTACATAAATATGTTAGGGTAGGCATACTGACTACATTTTGTTATTTTACACTGTCTTCTTTCCTTTATCTAAAATCCAGGTAAGATTTTATTCACACATACTGACAAATGAACATAGTAGCACCTAACAACATATGCGAGGACAATGGAGGTCTAGTACCGTTTAATTAAATGTAGAGCCGTTTATCTATAAAAAATTAGAGTCCTTCCAAGAGCCTTGAAAGGGTAACCATCTGTTACCTATACCAGGGTGGCTAAGTAGTGAGTCATCCAATGTTCTGTTAATAAAGTTCACAAGAAAAAATAATATCAATTATTTTGGAAGATGGACTTACATGGTGTCACCGTTGACGTGGGAGTTGTTGGTGAAGTCGATGGAGGAGTTGATGTTCGCGTAGTTTGTGAAGGTGTCACTGGCGGTTTTGTCGTTGTTGGCGAAGGTGTTGGAGTTGGTGTTGGCACTGGACCTGTTAAAAATTATTACCATGAGATCAGGTGGAAAAAATATAAATATTTGAAAACCTATTTTAGAGCATGGCCTGTAAACTGTCTACCCAAAATCAGCAATGAGAACTCTATAGTCTGTCAAAAAAGAGTAGAAAATAAATGAGGGCGCCACTGTTGATCAAATGGCAATACTAAACACATAACTCATGGTGTTAAAGTAAAGCTGTGTAAACTACATTTTCATAAAAAATTAAAAAGGCATAATAGTGGAAAAAATATTTTTTCATTGCAGTATAGTGATACCCGCCGATCTCAAAATTAGAATTGAATATAGGTATATTATTATTATACCTTTGCAATTTTGTGTTAACATAATGAAGAATAACTATAATGTAATAAAATATAAAGCACAGGTTAGAATTTGTTCACATTTATTTAATACTAGATAAAGTACGTAGCGTTGCCTGGGCTTTAGATCATGTTTCTAATTTTAGATCTGAATATATTTAACTCATTCAGATCTAAAAGTAGTCTAACTAAACTCACCATTAGTGATTCTTCCTTTCTATCTATTGTTAAATTCAAATTTATGTTAAATTAAATTAAAGCAAATCGCTTTATTAATCACCTTTTAATAAATTTATGTCATGAAGAAAAAATGTTTTTTTAAATGTGGTTTACTGCGTTCTATACATTCAGTGTCATTGCACTTCAAAGAAATATTTGACAGTTAAATTGGTGTTGCCAGTCTACAAATTTAGTAGTGCCAGTTTTTATATTTTCTACTCTATTTTGACAGACTATACTTATGGAAAATTAATCTGAAAATAAGGAGTAAGGTGTTATTCTAAATTGTAATGTTAGGAATTATTTATATTCAACACTGTTAGTTCTGCGAGGGACTTCTCAACAACTTTAGCTTCTTGATAACATCTGGTTAATTATGAGTTTACGTATTTACAATAATAATGCTGCAAGTCACACGACCTATTGGCTATTTTAATTTTTAATTTTATTTTATTTATATTAATGGTACATGAATAAATGTCATAAGAATATTTAAGGTTAAATACATAATAATTTGAATACACTTACATCAGAAAGATGATTGAAAATGTGTATAAATCCCATAAAGAGAGTTATCTTATAAATGTAGGAAGAGATGAAGTAAAGTAGTAAATCCTGTCAAATCTATTTATGGAGTTAGATTACACAGGATTTAATTATTATATTATTTTTTTGTTTTATATGGGTAAGGAAGTATGTAAATTAATATTTCTGTCTATTTGTAATTTATTTTGCAGATGTTTGCAGTAGTGTGGCGTCCAATACTAATAATAATCCATTTCTTTATATCTTCTTTGAATTTGGTTATTGATTCAGTTTGTCTAATTGTAGCTGGTAGTGTATTGTATGGTTTGCAAGCTATGTATTTAAAGTGTCTTTGTCCAAAGATTGTTTTAGAAATAGGTGTTTGGAGAAGTTCTTTGTTTTTCGTTGGGGTATTGATATTGTGTATCGGTTGTGTTGCTTTGTATAGGGTTTTATTGTTTATTTTATGTAAATAAACTAAGATGGATCTTGCGTAGAGCTGAATTGAATCTGTGGGACTCGCTCGCCAGAGCCACTTCCAGCGGCACCCATCAACCCGGGTACCCCTGTCAGCAATCGATAGAAGCACTCTTCCTGCTGGAATTTGACAGCAGCACTTTTTCAATTAATTACAAAAATGATGCAAAAATGGACTTACAATAGCAAGGGCCCGTCAAGAGATCAAATTCGCACGGTCCTTCAGAGTAGTCACACGCATTTTTGCAAACGTATTCACAAGGATAAGATTCCCCTGAAAAATAAAGTGAAATTTAAAATCTGAAACATGAACCATTGTTATTTATTCCACATCACTACTGTAGGTAACGATGAATTTATATTTTTTTTTATGTTTTATGTCTGAAATACAGGGTGTCCGGGGGTAAAGTGCATTAACTTCGGAATGTGATTCTACATGATGGTAGGAGTAAAAAAGATTAATAACCTTTTCTGAAATTACAACCTTTTTTCCCATATAAAAAGACTTACCTACTAAAAATTCTCAGTGAAAGGTAAAACAAAACGTTTTTACCGCACAAGAGTCCCCACTGCTCCCGTCTGATGCCAGGGGGACTATGATATCCCCAATTGGAGTATGTTGTGAGGCTGAAGATAGTGGGGAGGGTAAATAGATAGGGAAGAGGAAGGGAGGAAGTACCTGGCTATTCAGATATGGTCAACAAACAAGGCTAAAGCCATTTCAAGCAACGTTTCAATTTTGAATGGTGATATTACACCAGAGCGATACTGAGAGTATCTTCCACTCTGGAACGTGCCGCAAATATACTTGGTATATATTATTTTAAATGAATAAATTGTGAAATAAAACAAATTAATCAAATAAAATTTATTTGCCACGCCGGGATTCGATCCCGCGACCTAAGCGGCTAGACAAGAGCCTTACCGCTGGACTACGCCGGCCGTCAAAAAGTTGCTGTTAGCTTGCCGGGCGCGATTGTTACAACGTTGCTTAGTAATAATAATGCTTCCCGCACATGCCGGTCTAATTTTATCTTTTAACCACAAAACTACCCCTTAAAGTTGGAATTTCGAAAAAAGTTATTATATTTTTTACTTATACTGTCATGTAGAATCACCTCCCGAAGTTAATGCACTTTATCCTGTATATCTAATGTCAAAGTCTGAAATAATGTCATACTATGAAACATATACCACATAAAACTATAAACAATAATACCACAGATGAGATCCAGAAGCGCATAGTGAACGCAAATCGCTGTTATTTCCGCCTTCAAAATTAAATAAAATCCAGACTGCTATCCAGAAATACAAAGATATTAGTGTACAAAACACTTGTCACACCAGTACTTACGTACGCAGCTGAGACTTGGGTACTAACTAAGAGGAATGAGTGAGCACTGGACGTTTTTGAAAGAAAAATTCTGAGCAGACGTTATAACAATGAGCTATATACTCTGTTTAAGGATCTAAACGTCACAAAATTTATAAAACTGGGAAGACTTCGGTGACTGAGTCATGTAGAGAGAATGACCGAGCATCTAGCAGCAAAGTCCCTGCTGAAATCAAGACCGACAGGGCGAAAGATCCTGGGAAGACCAAGATTATGATGAAGCGACAACCTCCTCAAAGATATATCCACCTTGTAGATTGTAAACTGGAGAGAGCTGGCACAAAACCGTGATGAGTGGAGGAAGACTCTTGAGGAGGCCAAGACCTACCAGGGGTTACAACCTCTACAGAGCCAAGGGTGATGATGATGATAAGTCACCCATTAATTGAGTTACCTGAAAGTATGTAGCCTGTTGTATGCAGATGATGCGATGCTACTTTCTAACAGTATGGAAGATCTACAGTCTCTCCTGTCTAAGATGAATGAAGTATGTATGAAGAATGAGTTAATTATGAACATACGTAATCTAAAGTCACGGCGTTTGAAAGAGTAAGTACAAAAACAGTCTGCCATATAGTTGTGAATGGTGAATACTTGGAGCGAGTGAAGTATGTTTACGAGAGATGGGAAGGTTGTAAGTGTTATTGAAATAAGGGAAGATGCATTTAGCGGAGGATTAAACAACGTTGGTGTTAACCAAAAATGGTTCAAAGAAGCAAAGCTAGTAGTTCAAGTAGTTCACAAAAAATGCACTGGAATCTATCCTGATGTACAGTAGTGAAGCATGGAACTGGAAGAGGAAGGATGAAAGCAGACTAAATGCTGTAGAAATGAGATCCCACGATCCCTGAGAGGCATATGTGTGACAAAAGATTTAGAAAGGAACGTTCAGATGGTTAGGGTAGGTGGAACGAATGAACGAAGAAAAGAGTGTAAGGAGAATGTATGACGTAAATCAGAATGGTAGAAGAAGTCGGGGGCGCCCACAATCAAGTGAATCAGATACTTGAGTCGGGCCATGTCAGGAGTCAGAGCAAATAAAAGAAGAGTATGAATGAGACGATGTCCAATGAGAATGAGGTAAAGAGTGTGTGCCAAGGCCGAGTTATTTTGCCGTTCATTCTCTCTGATTCCCCCTGTGAGGAAACGGCGTAATGGTTTGTGAGATTTAAGAAGTCCCAACAACTGCTTAGGGTTCGACACGACTGTAGAAAGACTACCTGATAACAGGATTCTGTGAGTGAATGGATGTGAACAATGGCCAGAATAATTATTGGAGTAAGGAAGAGTTGGATAGATAGTGTGGAAGAGGATTGTAGCATGTCTGGAAGTGCTGAGAACTGTAGGGGAATATCGAGTGACCCCAAAATTGGACTTATGAGCATTGGGAGAAAGACATAAGTATGCATGTATAATGATGTAGTAAAATATTGTTCCAATACAAAAGTTCATAAAAAAATAGATGTTAAGGATATCATTTATTTAGGCGTTGGACTTACATCCTGTCGGAATGAGCGTTTCTGCAGTAGTAGCTGATGCAGTTGATGGTGGAGGTGTATGTGGTGTTGATGTGGATGGCGGTATTGAAGGGGGTGGTGTTGGCGCAGGTGTTGGAGTTGGTGTTGGCACTGGACCTATAAAACATTGTTACCGTGGGATCAGTTAGAAAACATAAATAATCGAAAAACTATGTTATAGCACGGCCTTCACACTGTCTACCTAGAATCAGCAATGAGAGCTCAACTAAGTTTTATTTTATTTATCTATATGAGGTATGTTTACATTAGATTTTTCGATGCCTATCTAACTAGGATACACCTACGTTGAGTCAAGCGTAGAGGTACATAAATAAATATCATGCATAAGAATATTAAAAGTTAAATACATATCAATTTGAATACACTTAAAACAGAAAGATCATTGAAAATGTGTATAAATCCCATAGAGAGAGTTATCTTATAAATGTAGGAAGAGATGAAGTTAAGTAGTAAATCATGTGAAATCTATTTATGGAGTTAGATTACACAGGATTTTATTATTTTAATTTGTTTTATATGGGTAAGGACGAATGTAAATTGATATTTCTGTCTATTTGTAATTTATTTTACAGATTTTTGTAGTAGTGTGACGTCCAAAACTAATAATAATCCATTTCTTTATATGTTGTTTGAATTTGATTATTGATTCAGTTTGTCTAATTGTAGCTGGTAGTGTATTGTATAGTTTGCAAGCTTTGTAATAAAGTGTCTTTGTCCAAAGATGGTTTTAGAAAAAGGTGTTCAGAGAAGTTCTTTGTTTTTGGTTGGGGTATTTTGTACCGGTTGTGTTGCTTTGTCTAGGGTTTTATTTATTTTTAATAAATTGACTAAGATAGATCTTGCGTAGAGCTGAATTGAATCTGCGGGAATCGCTCGCACAGAGCCACTTCCAGCGGCACCCATCAACCCGGGTACCCCTGTCAGCAAACGATAGAAGCACTCTTCCTGCTGGAATCTGACTGCAGCACTTTTTCAATTAATTACAAAAATGATGCAAGGATAGACTTACAATAGCAAGGGCCCGTCAAGAGATTAAATAGGCACGGTCCGTTAGAGTAGTCACAAACGTAGGTGCAAAGGTATGAACAAGGATATATTTCCACTGAAAAATAAAAAAAACTCTTTAAAATCTGAAACATGTACCTTTGTTATAATGTGTTCCACATCACTACTGTAGGTAGCGATGAATTTATAATTATTTATGGTTTATGTCTGAAATACAGGGTGTCCGGAGGTAAAGTGCATTATCTTCAGGAGGTGCTTCTACACGATGGTAGGAGTAAAAAAGATTAATAACTTTCCTGAAATTACAACTTTTTTTCCCATACAATAAGATGTACGTACTAAAAATCCTCAGTGTAAGGTAAATCTTACACGGTAAAGGTGCTGTTAGCTTGCCGGGCGCGATTGTTACAACGTTGCTTAGTAAAAATAATGCTTCCCACACACGCCAGTTGAATTTTATCTTTTTACCACAAAACCCCATATAAGTTGGAATTTCAAAAAGAGTTAATTATCTTTTTAACTTATACTGTCATTTAGAATCACATCCCGAAGTAAATGCACTTTATCCCCAGACACCCTGCATATCTAATGTCAAAGTCTGAAATAATGTCATACTATAAAACATTTACCATATAAAACTACAAACAATAATACCACATATGAGTTCCAGAAGCGCATAGCGAACGCAAACCACTGTTATTTTAGCCTACAAAATCAAATAAAATCCAGACTGCTATCCAGAAATAAAAAGATATTAGTGTACAAAAACTTATCATACCAGTACTCACGTACGCAGCTGAGACTTGGATACTAAGAGGAATGAGCGAGCACTGGACGTTTTTGAAAGAATAATTCTGAGGCGCGAGATGATTCGGAGATTTTATAGGTCCCAACGACTGCTTAGGGTTCGATACGACTGTAGAAAGACTGCCTGATAACAGGATTCTGTGAGTGAATGGATGTGACCAATGGCAAGAATAATTATTGGAGTAAGGAAGAGTTGGATAGATAGTGTGGAAGACTGGAAGAGGATTGTAGCATGACTGAAAGAGCTGAGAACTGAAGGGGAATATCGAGTGACCCCAAAATTGGACTTATGAGCATTGGGAGAAAGACATAAGTATGCATGTATAATGATGTAGTAAAATATTGTTCCAATGCCAAAGTTCATAAAAAAATAGATGTTAAGGATATCATTTATTTAGGCATTGGACTTACATCCTGTCGGCCAGAACGTTTCTGCAGTAGTAGCTGATGCAGTTGATGGTGTTGGCGCAGGTGTTGCAGTTGGTGATGGCACTGGACCTATAAAACATTGTTACCGTGGGATCAGTTGGAAAACATATAAATAATAAAAAAAAAAACTATGTTAGAGCACGGCCTTTAAACTGTCTACCCAGAATCAGCAATGAGAATTCTACTAAGTTTTATTTTATTTATCTATATAAGGTATGCTTACATTAGGTTTTTCGATGCCTATCTTACTAGGATACACCTGTGTTGAGTCAGGCGAAGAGGTACATAAATAAATATCATATATAAGAATATTTAAGAAAATCATAAGAATATTTAAGGTTAGCAAGCAGAGCATCTTTCTGTGACTTGCGTGTGACAGGGCATCAATCGAAACTTACACAAAATGTTAGATTCGATAATTTCGTGGTCTGCAATGGCATCAATTATTGTCTCGCTAGATATCAGTTTTGTAAGGTAAGAGACAATTTTATGGTTTTGTGGAGGTGTCTCGCTCCGTAAACACACAAAGGTTGTGTTATTTTTATTTTAAACCACATCGGAGCATACACTCTTAGCAAAAATTCAGTCAATATTTTTCTGTCGGATTCTTGGTTGAAATCTAAAGTCGGAGAATATGTTGTTAACCAACGCGAACATTAGTAAAACATGAAACTGTACTGCGAGATGTGGACGGTTGATCTAAAGATGTTTGTTCTGGTTTAGTACGAGTTTACGTATTTACAATAAGTTTGCTGCAAGTAGTCACACGACCTATCTGTTCTATTGGCAATTTATTTTTTGTTTTATTTTATAAAAGGTATGTTTACATTAGGTTTTTCAATGCATGTCTCACTCGAATATACCTGTATCGAGTCAGGCGTAGGGGTACATAAATAAATTTCTTATTTAAGAATATTTTAGAATATCAAAGAATATTTAAAAGGTTAAATACATATTAATTTGATTAAACTTAAAACAGAAAGGTGGTTGAAAGTGTTGGTAAATCCCATAGAGTTATCTTATAAATGTAGGAAGAGATGAAGTTAAGAAGTAAATCCTGTCAAATTTATTTATGGAGTTAGATTACACCGGATTTTATTATTTTAATTTGTTTTATATGGGTAAGGACGAATGTAAATTGATATTTTTGTCTATTTGTAATTTATTTTGCAGATGTTTGCAGTAGTGTGACGTCCCTTGGCGCAAAGACGAGGGGGGTTTTGGGGTTTAAACCCCCCCCCCTCCCCGAATTTTGACGACAATCATATATTATTTTACCAATCAAAAGCAACATAAAAAACGTTTAGATAAATCTGTACGCAAAATTTCTTAGGGAAGAACTCCGGTGCTCGCGGTGCTACAGTTGGCCGGCTATCAGTATCACTCGCACTCGCGATCGCCGCACGATTCGTTATGCGAAATGCAAAAGATAACAATATTACCAGATGTCCCCCGCCCGCTCTGCCCTCCCGCCCGCAGCACCTCTCTCCAAAACTGTGCACAGCTAGTGCTGCCAGATGCATTATTTTTTGGTTAATTTATACATCAATGGTATATAAAATTAAACATTTCCAAAAATAAAACAGTTTTTTTTTTTACCGATCACCAAGGCAGTTTTCGGGATACGTTTTATTAGCATGGTTCGTGTAGAGGAAAATGATGAATTCAGGAATATAGTCCATAAACTTTGAACTTCAGTACGGTTATGGGTTCACAAGGCCACTTACCTAATTTTTATGCTTGTCTACAAATAGTATCTATTATATTAGAAAATAATAAAAGTTTACCTTGACCCTTGACTTACTACGATAAATATATAAAAAATAAATTATTTGAATAATGTAGGAATTTTTTCTCCCTCATCTAATGGATTTGGAAAAACTTTATTATAATTATTTGTGTTTAATAATATTATTATTTAATTTTAAACTAAAGTTCTGTAAATTAAACTTGATAACAAAAAAATCGTGTATCCTTAAAAAAATCCCAATATTCAAAGAAATATTGTAAAACTATTTTATTTTAAACTGTTATTTCCTTATTTAAATGTTCAATTAAAAGTTTAGGAAAACACGGTATTTCATTCTTGGGATATGGCAGCACTAAGACGCTCCGGTCCATCACACATCACAACAAACACGTTGATATTGTCGACAGACGAGATATTTACGCGCTTCGTAGCAGAAGTGCAGAGTGGAACGTGCGACGTGCATAATATTATTGTAATCGTTTAAATTTTTCACTCGGGTCCGAAGTTATTGTTTATAAATTTAAAATGTCGAAACGTCAGCAGAAAATGCCAGACTTTTTCTCGAAAAAGACAAAATTAAATTCTGTACCCGAAGAAGAGTTGTTGATTAAAAATGAAGGTATTTAAACCAATTTAAATATAACTATTCATTTTTGGATTTTCATTAGCATTTTTTTAAACTTTATTTTCGTCTTTAATTTCTTTGGCTGGTTTATTTTGTTTATTGTTTTCAATTTTACCGTTATTTGTTCGCCAGATTATTTTTGGATTATTATCGCAGCTTCTTATTTATTATTAATAATTTTATAATTATGTTAATTGCTGATGTAAACTATCATGGCTTATTTAGAGTCAAATAATTACGCACCGCGCGAAGAAGTGTACTCGTGCCTGCTTAAAAAAAATTCTTATCATTTAAAATTTAATTTAATGGAGTGTTTTATTTATTTACACCAGTGATTCCCAAGTGGGGGCGATCCCGCACCACTGACTGGGGCGTTGATAAGCTTTCCTTTTTTTTCATAAGTTTTTATTCCAGTTAAAAAGAAAATAACACTTTCACTTACTTAACTAGAATATTTAATTATGTACTTTTTACATTATATTACATAGTTTTTACATTACATAGTTTGTACATTTCATAACCTTAGATTACATTAGATTGCAATACTAACATTTACATGATATAATATTACCATTCGATATTATTCACTATCACTACTTTGTTTTTTGTGAATAAACATGAACAATTTTTTTTTAATTTCACACACTTTTTTCGTTTTTGTTATCATCTGGAAGGCAATAATATAAATTGCCCCCCTCGTAACTAATTGATCGCTTACCGTAGTTAGTATGAATGGTGTTTAAACGTATGTTATCGTGTTGTCGTGTAAAATGTTTGTGTACTTGGGACGTTTTAATGAATTCTGTGTTTGTATGTATGAGTTTATTATTTATTTTGTATATAAGGACACATATATTGTACTCGTATAGTTTTCTTTTAATGTTAGCAGTTTTGTTTCCAAATATAATTTTTTTGTGGATGTTTTGGATTCGTAGTGAAATAGATTTTGATTATCTTATTTAGAATTACCTGTAATTCATTGATGTATGTTTCATACGCATTTCCCCAGATTTCAATCAGGTAATTTAGGTATGAGTGTACGAGACTATAGAATAAACTTTTTTTTAATCTAATTGGTAATAGATATGATAACCGGCTAAAAACGCTAATTAAGGGTGTGATTTTATCTTTTACATTTTGAATGTGTTGTTTAAAAGTTAAATGCTTATCGATGCACAGCCCAAGATATTTTTCCTGTTTCGGGATTTGCAAATCGTTATTTTCAATTTTTAATGGTACATGTGGAGGAACTATTTTACGGTTTGAACTTAAAATCATGTATCCTGTTTTTTTTTTATATTCATTGTTAGTATATTTGATTGGAGCCAATCGCAAATTCTTTCTAGGTCACTTTGTGCATTTTCTAGTAGTATGTTTAGATCTTTACTCAAGTAGAATATTGCAGTATCATCTGCATATAAGAAAATTTCACCGTTTAATTCTAATTGCGAAATATCATTGATATAAATTTGGAACAGTAGTGGCCCTAGTATGGATCCTTGTGGAACGCCATAGTTTAGTGGAAGGTGCTTACTATTTTGATTGTTAATGCTTACGAATTGCTTTCTATTGCTAAGATATGATTTGAATAGATTAAGAGCAGGACCAACTACACCAAGTTTCTCGAGTTTCTTGAGAAGTATATCATGGCTTACCGTATCAAAGGCTTTTTGAAGGTCAACTAGTATAGATAAGATATAATTTCCACCATCAATACCACTCCTAAGTTTACTGATTGATTAAGTCGTTTATTGCCGCAAGTGTGTTAGATTTTTTCCTAAAGCCATACTGTTTTTTATAAAAAATGATTTTTTTAGTAGGAAATTGTTTAATCTTTCGTAGATTACACGTTCAAAATTTTTTGATAAAATTGGTAAGATTGAGATGGGCCTGTAGTTTGGGGTATTTGTTTTGGACCCACCTTTGTGAATTGGTATCACCTTGGCAATTTTACAGCTGTCTGGAAAAGTTCCCTCTTTAAAACATTAAATGTTTTGTAACTTTCACATTAAAATTTCTCATTCAAACCCTTGCAAATGTCTTGTAACTTTCACATTCAAAAAAATTTTGCCTGCGGCGCTTTTTATATGCATATTGTCACGCATTTCCTAATGAAGGGGGGCGGGGCATTGAAAAGAATGCTATACTTTGATAGTGCGCAGTAAGCCAAATAAGGCTAGGAACCTCTGATATACATTGTACATCAGTATATGGATACAGCATGCGTTTTATGTTTTGTTAAAATCCCAACCGAATTTTTTTTCTGTGTGCGCCACTAGTGACGTCCAATACTAATAATCCATTTCTTTATAATATAAAGAAATGGATTATTAGTAGATATTATCTCGTTTGAATTTGGTCATTGATTCAGTTTGTCTAATTGTTGTTGGTAGTGTATTGTAGGTATAGTTTGCAAGCTATGTATTTAAAGTGTCTTTGTCCAAAGATTGTTTTAGAAATATGTGTTTGGAGAAGTTCTTTGTTTTTGGTTGGGGTATTGTGTATCAGTTGTGTTGCTTTGTATAGGGTTTTATTGTTTATTTAATGTAAATAAACTAAGATGGATCTTGCGTAGAGCTGAATTGAATCTGCGGGACTCGCTCGCACAGAGCCACTTCCAGCGGCTCCCATCAACCCGGGTACCCCTGTCAGCAATCGACAGATGCACTCTTCCTGCTGGAATCTGACAGCATCACTTTTTCAATACATTACAAAAATGATGCAAGGATGGACTTACAATAGCAAGGGCCCGACAAGAGATCAAATTGGCACGGTCCGTTAGAGTAGCTACATGCATTGGTGCAAACGTATTCACAAGGATAAGTTTCCCCTGAAAAATAAAGCGAAATTTAAAATCTGAAACATGAACCATTGTTATGTAAAAAGAAAAAGGGTAAAAAGTTTCTCCGCTCCTGATAGATTAGTCAGGCATAGTTGTAGTTCGGGGTTTTTCTCATAAATGTCGGGAGTGGCTATAGTCTTCCCTCTCTAATGGACCCTGTAGTAAGTTAAAAAATATATTTTTGAATGTAGCTATTACTTTGTGGTTATCCATTATAGAAAAATGAAATATTTTAACTTTGTATAAACCACTTATTTGATGCGCAAATCCGACCGGTTTCGGAACAAACGTTCCTTCGTCAAAAAAAAAAAAAAAAAGTATAAGCTTTCCCTGACGAAGGAACGTTTGTTCCGAAACCGGTCGGATTTGCGCATCAAATAAGTGGTTTATACAAAGTTAAAATATTTCTTTTTTTTTTTTAGTTAAAAAATAGGATGAATCAATTATTTTCTCTTTCTTCTACATTAGTTTGCCTTTAAAAGGAAACGTTATATTTTTTCGGTCCGTTGGGGAAATTTCAGGATTTATTTATATTGGATGGTTGTATATTCTTTTGCCGTTAAAATTATCTTTGATCTACCTTGGAGTTCTTGTTGGAGTTAAAAGACCTAAAATTTACATTTGATTTACTTGAAGAAAACTTTAACAGAAATAATGTCATATTATAAACATTTACCGCATAAAACAATAAACAATAATACCACAGAGAAGATCCAGAGCGCATAGTGAACGCAAATTGCTTTATTTCCGCCTACAAAATCAAATAAAATCTGGACTGTTAATATTCAGAAATACAAAGATATTAGTGAACAAAACACTTATCAGACCAGTACTCACGTACGCAGCTGAGACGTGGGTACTAACTAAGAGGAATGAGCGAGCACTGAAAGTTTTTGAAAGAAACATTCTGAGGCGCATCTTCGGACTGGTTCTAGAAAATGTATGTTGGCGCAGACGTTATAACAATGAGCTATATACTCTGTTTTAGGATCTATAAGTCACAAAATTTATAAATCTGGAAGACTTCGGTGGCTGGGTCAGAGAATGACCGAGCTTCAAGCAGCCAATTCCCTGCTGAGCTCAAGACCGGCAGGGCGTAAGAGCATCGGAAGACCAACGTCCTCAAAGATATATCCATCTTGGAGATTGTAAACTGGAGAGAGCTGGCACAAAACCGTGATGAGTGGAGGAAGACTCTTGAGGAGGCCAAGACCCACCAGGGGTTGTAGAGCCAAGAGTGATGATGATGATAAGTCACCCATTAATTGAGTAACCTGAAAGTATGTTGCCTGTTGTATGCTGATGATGCGATGCTGATTTCTAACAGTATGGAAGATCTACAGTCTATCCTGCCTAAGACGAACTAAGCATGTATGAAGAATGAGTTAATTATGAAAGTAATCTAAAGTCACGGCGTTTGAAAGAGTAAGTACAAAAACAGTCTGCAATTGTGAATAATGAATACTAGGAACAGGTGAAGTATGTTTACGAGAGATGAGAAGGCTGTAAGTGTTATTGAAATAAGGGAAGATGTATTTAACGGAGGATTGAACAACGTTAGTGATTACCAAAATTGGTTCAAAGAAGCGAAGCTTGTTGTTCATTAAAACTGCACTGGAACCTATCCTGATGTACAACAGTGAGGCATGGAACTGGAAGAGGAAGGATGAAAGCAAACTAAATGCTGTAGAAATGAGGTTCCTTGATCCCTAGAGGCATATGTATGGAAAACCATGTATGATCGTTTGAGTAATGTGGAGATCCGCAAAGAATGCAAGGCTGAATGAAATGGAAGCAGAGTGATTAAGATTTAGAAAGGAACGCTCAGATGGTTTGGGTAGGTGGAACGAATGAACGAAGAAAGGAGTGTAAGGAGAATACATGACGTAAATAAGAATGGTAGAAGAAGTCTGGGGCGCTCACAATCATGTGAATCAGATTCTTAACTCTGGCCATGTCAGGAGTCAGAGCAAATAAAAGAAGAGTATGAATGAGACGATGTCCGATGCGAATGAGGTAAGGAGTGTGTGCCAAGACCGAGTTATTTTGCCGTTCATTCTCTCTGATTCCCCCTGTGAGGAAACGGCGTAATGGTTAGATATTTTGAAAGAATAAACGAAACACTGTGAGATTTTAGAAGTCCCAACAACTGCTTAGGGTTCGACACGACTGAAGAAAGACTACCAGATAACAGAATTCTGTGAGTGAATGGATGTGAACAATGGCCAGAATAATTATTGGAGTAAGGAAGAGTTGGATAGATAGTGTGGAAGA
This sequence comes from Limnephilus marmoratus, assembly GCA_917880885.1. Classification (NCBI taxonomy): domain Eukaryota; kingdom Metazoa; phylum Arthropoda; class Insecta; order Trichoptera; family Limnephilidae; genus Limnephilus; species Limnephilus marmoratus. The sequence continues at coordinate 61,757,128 of OU862907.1, forward strand.
GGATTGTAGCATGTCTGGAAGTGCTGAAAACTGTAGGGGAATATCGAGTGACCCCAAAATTGGACTTATGAGCATTGGGAGGTCGACATAAGTATGTATGTATAATGATGTTCCAATACCAAAGTTCATAAAAAAATAGTTTTTAAGGATATAATTTATTTAGGCGTTGGACTTACATCCTGTCGGAATGAGCGTTTCTGCAGTAGTAGCTGATGCAGTTGATGGTGGAGGTGTATGTGGTGTTGTTGTGGTTGGCGGTTTTGAAGGGGGTGGTGTTGGCGCATCTGTTGGAGTTGGTGTTGGCACTGGACCTATAAAACATTGTTACCGTGGGATCAGTTGGAAAACATATAAATAATCAAAAAACTATGTTAGAGCACGGCCTTTAAACTGTCTACCCAGAATCAGCAATGAGAATTCTACTAAGTTTTATTTTATTTATCTATATAAGGTATGTTTTCATTTGGTTTTTCGATGCCTGTCTTACTAGGATATACCTGTGTCGAGTCAGGCGTAGAGGTACATAAATAAATATCATATATAAGAATATCATAAGAATATTTAAGGTTAAATACATATCAATTTGAATACACTTAAAACAGAAAGATCATCGAAAGTGTGGGTAAATCCCATAAAGAGAGTTATGTTATAATTGTATGAAGAGATGAAGTTACATAAGTAGTAAATCCTGTCAAATCTATTTATGGAGTTAGATTACACGGGAATTTTTTGTTTTAATTTGTTTTATATGGGTAAGGACGTATGTAAATTGATATTTCTGTCTATTTGTAATTTATTTTGCAGATGTGTGCACGTGCAGTTGTGTGGCGTCCAATACTAATAATAATCCATTTCTTTTTATCTTGTTTGAATTTGGTTATTGATTCAGTTTGTAGCTGGTAGTGTATTGTATAGTTTGCAAGTTATGTTTTTAAAGTGTCTTTGTCAAAAAAGGTTTTAGAAAAAGGTGTTTGGAGAAGTTTTTGTTTTTGGCTCGGGTATTGTGTATCGGTTGTGTTGCTTTGTATAGGCTTTTATTGTTTATTTTATGTACATTAACTAAGATGGATCTTGCGTAGAGCTGAATTGAATCTGCGGGACTCGCTCGCCAGAGCCATTTCCAGCGGCACCCATCAACTCGGGTACCCCTGTCAGCAATCGATAGAAGCACTCCTCCTGCTGGAATCTGACAGCATCACTTTTTCAATACATTACAAAAATTATGCAAGGATGGACTTACAATAGCAAGGGCCCGACAAGAGATCAAATTGGCACGGTCCGTTAGAGTAGTCACATGCATTGTTGCAAACGTATTCACAAGGATAAGATTCCCCTGAAAAATAAAGTGAAATTTAAAATCTGAAACATGAACCATATTTATGTATTCCATATCACTACTGTAGGTTGCGATGAATTTATAATTATTTATAGTTTATGTCTGAAATATATCTAATGTCAAAGTCTGAAATAATGTCATGCTTTACAACTTTTACCACATAAAACTATAAACAATAATACCACAGAGGAAATCCAGAAGCGCATAGTGAAAGCAAATTGCTGTTATTTCCGCCTTACAAAATCAAATTAAATCCAGACTGCTATCCAGAAATACGAAGATATTAGTGTGCAAAACTCTTATCAGGCCAGTACCTACTTACGTACGCAGCTGAGACGTGGGTAGTAACTCAGAGGAATGAGTGAGCACTGGACTTTTTTTATTTATTTATTTATTGTTTTGGAACATTTACAGAGTATTAACACAAAAAAGTCAATAGATTAGCATTGTAAAAAGCGTATATGTTGATAGTCCACTTTAAAATGTGTCCACAGAATGCACAGTTTAATAGTTGTTTTTCGCTACATATACATAGAAGTTAACAGAAATTAAAAATATCAAAATATAAACAGAGGTTATAAAAAGAGATAACAAAAATAGTGATGATAAAATATAGAGGAAGACAAAGATAAAAAAAAGATCGATATAGGTACGATATAAAAAACAGAACAACAAAAAAGTAAAGTACAAACAGCCATTCACATTCAAGTTCTAGATCAAATGTAAGTATTTTCAATTCCCAATTACTTGTTAGGTTAGTCTATTGTTAATTTGCTTTTTAAAGTAAGCGAGACTATTCGCATATATGTCTATATGGTTACAGTCAATGGAATTATACAGACGACACATTCGAGACAGTGGATTGAAGCATTGTTTTTAAATAATTCATGATGAAATATATTCTGACTCCTTAAATTTCGTCTATTGGGGACCTTAATAAGAATATTGCTCAGACAATGAGTTGTTTCAAGCTTATCATGAATGATTTTGTATAGACTCAGCAAGTCAGCAATTTTTCTTCTTTTTTCCACAGATGTAAACTTAAAATATTGGAGTCATTCCTGGTAAGATTGGAGTAAGACATTTAGTCCAAGTTTTAAATGATAAAAATCTCAGAATTTTTTTTTTGCACTGATTCAAGAGTTTTTGAATATTTTAAGTAGTGTGGGTTCTAGATAACACTAGGTACCATATTTCAATTTACTTTTGACCAATGAGTTGTATAGGGTTATAATGGATTGGGGTTTTTTAAATGGTTTCGATATTCTACGTATAAATCCCACCATTTCAAGGATTTACTCGTGATATCACTGAAGTGAACATCAATTTTAAATTTTGAATCAAGAGTGATTCCTAAATCTCTGATGGTGGAGACTGCATTTAATCGAACATTATTAATGGAATATGCATAATCCTTTTGAATTCAGTTACGGGTGAAAGTCATAATGAAACATTTTTCAATATTTAGAAACACATCATTCTGAATACACCAGTTATGTAATGTGAAAAGGTCTTCTTGAAGCATAACTTGGTCAGAATCATTGGAAAATTTACGGTAAATCTTTAGATCATCAGCAAATAAAACAAAATCACAGCGTAACATGGGGCCAAGGTCATTAATAAAGATTAAAAAGAGCAGAGGGCCAAGATTGGACCCTTGGGGTACACCTGAGGTTACAATTATGGGAAGTGACTCATACCTATTTATAAATTCGAGCTGTGTTCTGTTTTCCAAATAAGATTTTAGCCATCTAAATATATTACCGTGAATACCTATACGATCAAACTTCTGTAGTAAAATAGAATGATTTACTTCATCAAATGCCCTTTGAAAATCTGTGTAAATAGCATCTACTTGAGTTCTTTCATTAAACGCATTGCAAACGTAATCACAGAAATCGAGAAGATTGAAATTTGTGAATCTGTTAGGAACAATCCATGAGAACAAACATTTGAAAGAAAAACTCTGAGGCGCATCTTGGGACCGGTTCTAGAAAATGAATTTAGGCGCAGACGTTATAACAATGAGCTATATACTCTGTTTAAGGATCTAAACGTCACAAAATTTATAAAACTGGGAAGACTTTGGTGGCTGGGTCAAGTAGAGAGATTGACCGAGCATCAAGCAGCAAAGTCTCTGCTGAACTCAAGACCAACAGGGCGAAAGAGCCTGGGAAGACCAAGATTAAGATGGAGCGACTACCTCCTCAAAGATATATCCACCTTGGAGATTGTAAATTGGAGAGAGCTGGCACAAAACCGTGATGAGTGGAGGAATACTCTTGAGGAGGCAAAGACCCACCATGCGTTGTAGAGCCAAGAGTGATGATGATGATAAGTCACCCATTAATTGAGTAACCTGAAAGTATATTGCCTGTTGTATGCTGATGATGCGATGCTGATTTCTAACAGTATGGAAGATCTACAGTCTATCCTGCCTAAGATGAACTAAGCATGTATAAAGAATGATGTTGCGATGCTGATTTCTAATAGCATGGAAGATTTAAAGTCTCTCCAGTCTAATATGAACAAAGCATGTATGAAGAATGAGTTAATTATGTACGTAAGTAATCTAAAGTCAAGACATTTGAAAGAGTAAGTACAAAAACCGTCTGCAATATAGTTGTGAATGATGAATGCTAGGAGCAGGTGAAGTATGTTTATGAGAGATGGGAAGGCTGTAAATGTTATTGAAATATGGGAACATGCATTAAACGGAGAATTGAACAACGTTGGTGTTAACCAAAATTGGTCCAAAGAAGCGAAGCTAGTAGTTCACAAAAACCGCACTGGTGCCTATCCTGATGCACAGCAGTGAGGTATGGAACTGGAAGAGGAAGGATGAAAGTAGACTGAATGTTATAGAAATAAGTCCCTCGATCCCTGAGAGGCATATGTTTGGAAAAACCATGTATGATCGTATGAGAAATGTGGAGATCCGCAAAGAATGCAAGGCTGAATATAATGGAAGCATAGTGATTAAGATTTAGAAAGGAACGCTCACATGGTTTGGGTAGGTGGAACAAATGAATGAAGAAAGGAGTGTAAGGAGAATATATGACGTAAATGTGAATGGTAGAAGAAGTCGGGGGCGTCCAAAATCAAGTGAATCAGATACTTGAGTCGTGCCATGTCAGGAGTCAGAACAAATAAAAGAAGAGTAGGTATGACTGAGACGATGTCCGATGTGAATGAGGTAAGGAGTGTGTGCCAAGACGGAGTTATTTTGCGGTTCGTTCTCTCTGCTTCCCCCTGTGGGGAAACGGCGTGATGGTTAGATGTTTTGAAAGAATAAACAAAATACTGTAAGATTTTATAAGTCCCATCTGTGAGTGAATGAATGCGAACAATAGCCAGAATAATTGGAGTGAGGAAGAGTTGAATAGATAGTGTGGAAGAGGATTGTAGCATGACTGGAAGAGCTGAGAACTGTAGGGGAATATCGAGTGACTCTAAAATTGGACTTATGAGCATTGGGAGGACGACATAAGTATGTATGTATAATGATGTAGTAAAATATTGTTCCAATACCAAAGTTCATAAAAAAATGGATTTTAAGGATATAATTTATTTAGGCGTTGGACTTACATCCTGTCGGAATGAGCGTTTCTGCAGTAGTAGCTGATGCAGTTGATGGTGGAGGTGCTGGTGTTATCGTGGTTGGCGGTTCAGTCGTGGTTGGCGGTTCAGTCGTGGTTGGCGGTTCTGTCGTGTTTGGTGGTTCTGTGGGGGATTGTGCTACAGGTGGCGGCGTCACCAAATAAGGTTCCTGTTCAGAGCCTTTTGGAAAATAATAATTCGTGTAGTAATAATAATAATTATGGTTGAATAATGTAGATATCGAAACGCTTTTTCTATAAATTTATCCATCATTCTACAACTCACTTTCTGTAACTTTCTAAACTGTAGTACGATATGTTTTCTGTTTATTTTATTTTTTTATAATAACTTAAAAAAAAAAAAAAATGAAATTAGTATGTTTTTCTCCATATTTTTATTTTATTTTTATGATAGCTGAAACAAAACCTTTTTCATTTATTCTACGTATGTAATACTAAATTTTTATACTAACTTTATATTTTATATGTTTTTTAAGTTTTTTTTATACTTTGGGTACTTAGAAATATAGTATTTTGTATTAATATTACCCACACTCAGGCAGTGCCTTAGTGGGTTTTCATTTCTTATTAATATTATTTGTTATTATATTTTATGTTATTTTATACTATTTGCTATACATTATATCTATGTACAAAGAAATGGAAATAAATAAAGTTAAAAAAAAAAAAAAATAAAAAAAAAAAATAAAAAAAAAAAATAATAATAATAATAATTCGTTACAAATTTACACAACAAAAAAACAAATTTACAAGGAGATTGTCATTATTTGCTATTAATAGCTATATCTCACTGTGTAGTCTGTTAATCTAATTAATGCAATTATAAAATATATATTATTACAACATAAAATATATAAAACACTACCCGAACGAACTTGTTTTAGTTCCGCATTAAAACAAGACGGTATTATGTCTATTTTGTAATCATATTAGGAAAATCGTACTTTTTTAATTTTAATTTCGACATCGATTTCAATTTCGGTTTCAACTTCGGTTTCGGTTTCGTCCTTAATTTTGATTTTGATTTTGATTTTGATCTGGATCTAGATCTTGATCGTGATCTTGATCCTTGATATTGATCTTGATCCTGATCCCAATTTCGATCATAATCCCGATCTCAATCCGGATCCCGATCCCGATCCCGATCCCGATCCCGATCCCGATCCCGATCCCGATTCCGTTCCCGATCCCGATCCCGATCCCGATCCCGATCCCGATCCCGATCCCGATCCCGATCCCGATCCCGATCCCGATCCCGATCCCGATCCCGATCCCGATCCCGATCCCGATCCCGATCCCGATCCCGATCCCGATCCCGATCCCGATCCCGATCCCGATCCCGATCCCGATCCCGATCCCGATCCCGATCCCGATCCCGATCCCGATCCCGATCCCGATCCCGATCCCGATCCCGATCCCGATCCCGATCCCGATCCCGATCCCGATCCCGATCCCGATCCCGATCCCGATCCCGATCCCGATCCCGATCCCGATCCCGATCCCGATCCCGATCCCGATCCCGATCTTGATTTTAATATTAATTTAAATTTGATTTTAATTCTGTTCTCTTTTATATTTCTATATTTTAAGGTTGAGGTTTGGTCAAGAGAAGCCAATTAAAAAAAAAACCTTACAGTTACAATAGGGACCAAATTGGAGATGACAGGGCCAAGAGTTACAGGAAATAAAGCAAGTTCTCCGACAGACCTCAGGGGCCGCTGAAACAATACAATAATATGAAATTAGTTAATTAATATGCCTTAATAATTTCGATTTTGATGGCTAAAAATATTAAAGTGATTTATTTTCAGGGTATAATGCCTTTAGCCAACATTTTAGTGATCGTTTTAGTGTCCAGATAGGGAAGATGTGTAATTACGACTATTACGTTGGCTGAAGGAGGAGGCATCGCTACACGGCGTAATATCCCAAAAAATAAATCAAGATAATTATTGCTATTATTACTGATGTTATTTTCCACTATTAACGGCATACCTTCCTCTTTATAATGAAATAAAAATCCGGTCATTTATATTAAAAAATGGCATTTTTTTAAATATCAAAATAACACCTCTTATTGGAAAACCCGTATTTCTACTAGCCGGTACCCGGCATGCTTTGCAATTATCGATATATTAACTACATGGTAGAAGGTTGCAATGCCATTCAGAGAAATAAATAGTTTCTCACTGCATGTCCATTCCCATGCGTCTCTGCTCCCCTCCCGCGCCCCCTTTCCTTCCTTCCACCTTCTCCGCCTTCCCCCTCCCTCGTCACCCTTCCCCGTACCCCTCCTCCTTCGTTACCTCTCTTCTCATGCCCGCCTTCTCTGCCGCTAAAATAGAAATACTCAAATTTTCAATCCACTCGCGCACCGCCTGTACTAAATTATTGTATTCAAATTTCATAACGCCAGAGCTTATTATTATTTTGTATAGAAACACTCTTCTACTAAAATGCAATGCTCTGTAAAAAAATTGAGTCAATCCGTGGATTACTTATTACTTTGTCTAGTGATGTGGGTAAAAGAAATCTATGTACACAATGAAAATAAAATAAACGCCCGGATTACCGGCACTGAAACTGAACTCAAAAATTACTTTCCGAGATTTGCGGACACAAACATATTTTCGAAATATTTTTACAATTTTCGAAATGTACCGCGCAAACGGTGTAACCTAATTTTTTATATTAATAAGGGACACCCTAATCACCTAGCGGTATGAAATATGCTTTACGACCTAATCTCATACCTACCAAATTTACGTACAATATTTCATAAAAATCGGTAAAGCCGTTTCGGAGGAGTGCAACCACAAACACCGTGACATTTTATATACAGTGCCATATAGCCAATGAATTAATCTGTATTTTACCCTTTATCTCATAGTTGTAGGATTTACAGAAAAAAATCGTTAAGTTTAATACCGCACGAATCCTGCGTGTTTGTTACTTTGAAACTCCGTGAGAGGTACTTATTCGAGTCAACATGGAATATTTTCGAGTTCTGTATATTGTCTCTGGTATACTTAATAATGAAAGGTACACATCTATGGAAACATAACTTAATTATAACCGTAAACAGCTGAAAATATTTTAAAAATTTATTTTTAACATCGTTCTAAAATAGTCTCAGAAGTTCGGATTTGCAACATCTATGGTCATAATAGAAAAAGTATTTCAATAGCTTCTTTTAAAAATAAACGGTTGGCCAGGGAAATATTTTAAATAATATTACAATAAACGTTTTACGAAAGGTAGGAAAATGTGGTGCAATTTTGGACCGCTGTCAATCGCAGAAAAATAAAATTGTTCCATATTTTTACGAAAATCGCTCCAGTGGCTAAGGGTAATCTGTTGAATAATTTTATACCCATAAATATATTTTGATGCTATCCTGTTGTGGTTTGTACTAGAGGTACAGTTAGTCCTCCAACAGTAATTCTTTTGCTATTATTTAATTGTTGTACATTATTTTTATTTAACCCTTAATTACACGCACAAAGAACATTACAAAACTGCTCGCATGGTGTCACAGATGACCCCAAATAGTATGAGTAGTTTTTTTTATATATATTGAAATATATAAGTAAAAGAAACTATTTTATTATTAAAGTACTTTGTTTATTCTGTAATATCTATAAGTAATAACATGAATTACTAAATAATTATACAAAAACAAGTTAAACTAAAATAATTACCAATAATTAACAATTTGTACTTAGGTATACTGAGATCATAGTTAATTCTCGTATTTTTAGGAACTCTCCGAATCACTCTTGTTACACTGTTGACAGTATATGTCAGAGTGATCATTGCACACAAATCTTGCATATTTTTTACATTTTGTTGGTACTTTGCTATATACTTGCCTCTTCCAAAAAAGTTACGCAATTACTCGAACGGGGTCACCGCACAAGAGTGCAGCGACATGTCCTTCCACTCCCGTGACTTAATCGCTACTAAAATACAAACTTAGACGCGCATTATGAAGCTATCGAGGGCGCGGGGGGAATCGGGCCGCGCCAAGTGCTCATTTTTTAATCTGAAAATGCTTTGACCCCATGCGAGTAATTAAGGGTTAAGAAATCTTAAGATAACACAAAAAATACAAAATAATCTTTCAGATAAAGTTTGAGACCATCGAAACCTGGTTGGCTGTCATTTATAAATTCAATATAAAGGTGCATACCAAAAAGTGGTAAATGATAAATGTAATTTAGTATCACACCCCGATACCTTTGAAAAATAAAAATAAAATGACTGGTGGCACTTATTGTCCAGCAATTAAAAAAGGTTCCTAATCAATGAAGATTTTTTTCTTCACTTGGATGTTAAACTTACACACTGGAGGTAAAGGCCACGGTGATAAAGTTGTTGCCAATGTTGTCGTGGTTGGCGGTGTTGTATCCGGTGGTTCTGTCGTGGTTTGTGATCCTGTCAGCAGGTCTGGGAGCAAGTCCGTCGGAATTGGTGTTTGGGTTGCGCCTTTTGAAAATAATAATAACATTACTAGGGTTATAAAATTGAAAGAAACATCAATTTTTATAATTTTTTTACGAAAATCTCAAATTTGTTTTTATTTTAATGAAACAAATACATTTTTTTATTAAAAGAATTGTTACATTGTTACGCGAAGTTTCCGCGACAAATTAATATTATGCACGGAAAAACATAGATAATTACAACGAAGTTGGTAGAAAAAGACAATCTTAAAAAATGGAAAAAGAAAAAAAACAGATTTATGCGCGAGGACAGCTAATGTGAAATTAAACTATATGTAAATTATGAAATTATAATACCAATATAAAAATAATGCATATTCACGTCATAGGATAATGTGCAAAGATAAACAATATAAACAAGATAACAGAGAGTATGAAAAAGCTATGGAATATCCTGGCTATATCCAGGAATTTACTTGGAATGTCATCAATGTCATGTAAGTTATTTTTTACAATAAATTTCACCGATAATTTAATTCGCTATAATAAATATTGAGGACAATAATCGAGATAAAAAGCTATCCTATCTTTTAAGTTGAACCAAATTACACACTGTAAGTCAAATTTCATAAAAATCGGTTTAGTCGTTTCAGAATTTATCTCGAACAAACATCGTGACGCGAGATTTTTATATATTAGGTCCTTACATTTGAAATTGGCGTTTTGCCCTACCGGCAACTTTGATCTCAAATATCATCTCTTTGGTTAGGAAATCCAAATTCAAATTTATTCAGCTGTTTACTCATGTATTCGTGTTTCGAAAATTAAAATTCATTTGTTTTTTCCTTAATTGTTTTTTTTCCTTTGCGTCACTTAGTTTACAAAATGGAAAAATTGGAGTCGATTTTCGCTTAAGGCGTGGTTTGGCTGGTTCGGCAGGGTTCAGCCATTGCGATGAGCGCTTCTGATTATCGTACAGGATTTACTTTTCATCACACGTAAAGATTTGATTTAAAATCCTTTCATTATTGTGCCGGTGGAGTAAGGCAACGCAGCAGTCAACGCGCGTTTGTTGATTTGCTTCACTCAATTCGTGAGGTAACCACCTTTCAAGCTTTTTCACCTTCCTAATCTCTGAAAGCGGCGCAGCTAAAATGGCCGGTGAACCCTAACGATGTGGTCGCCGTTACAGCTGATGATGTAGACATCGCCCTCACTTCAACAAAAGCTGGGAAAGCAGCTGGATGCGACGGAGTTCTTCCAGACTTTCTGAAACATGCTGGGCCACGGACAAAGTTATGGATCGCAAAACTGTTTACTGAAATTTTTAAAACTGGAGTAATTCCAAATATCTGGAAAAAAACTAAAGTTGTTGCGATCCTCAAACCCAACAAGCCACCAGAAGATCCAAACAGCTATCGGCCCATCTCGCTTTTAAGTACCATGTACAAACTCCTAGAGCGAGTGGTGCTCCGCAGACTTACCCCAATTCTGGAGAAAGTGGTTCCACAAGAGCAAGCTGGCTTCAGACCAGGCCGTAACTGCTGTGACCAGGTGCTAGCTCTGACAACACACATCGAATCTGGATTCCAGAAACGGCTTAAGACTGCGGCAGCGTTCATTGATCTCTCTGCGGCTTACGACACGGTGTGGCACAAAGGCCTCCTTGTCAAGCTCTACGACACCATAGAGGATGGCAACACAGTACGACTTATTGAGCAACTACTAACTGGCCGTACTTTCAGGGTTTTTCTAGGAGGGCTAAAAAGCAAAAAAAATGCACCTGAATAATGGCCTTGCCCAAGGCTCAGTGCTGGCCCCATCACTCTTCAACATCTATACTCAAGATCTTCCTCACACTGAAGGCAGAAAATTTGCTTACGCAGATGACTTCGCCATCACAGTTCAAGCCAAAACCCTCAATGCAGCAGAAGAGATCCTTAATTTTGACCTCAAGGCTATGGAAGAATTTTTTCTCAACTGGTGACTAAAGCCAAATGGGTCGAAAACAGTTGTGACAGCTTTCCATCTCAGTAATTCACAGGCAAACACAAAACTCTGTGTTCAGTTTGATGGAAAAAATATTTACCATGACCCCCATTCCCGCTATCTTGGAATAACTTTGGACAGGAGCCTGAATTACCGAAAACACATGGAAGCAGTGGGCAAAAAAAACCAGGACAAGACTAAACTTAGTCAATAAGCTGGCTGGTACTAGCTGGGGATGCGACGCCAACACGCTCAGAACGGCATCCACTGCCCTGGTTTTCTCAGCAGCTGAATACTGTGCTCCAGTATGGGCCAGAAGCGCCCACACTTCCATGGTCGACGTTCAGCTTAATGCCACAATGCGAACCATCAGCGGAATTCTCCGGCTGTCCACGGGGCTTGTTCTGCAGGTCGAAATTTCCAGAACGAAAACGTTGGAACCAAAAACGCACTGTATTTTCTTTTGCGGCACCGTCGCCATACACATCATTAATCCTTCGAGCCGTTTCTGCAGCACTGGTGCCATGGTGGAACTCGTACTCGTAAATAACGCGATATTTCAAGTTTTCCATTTTGTAAACTAAGTGACGCAAAGAAAAAAAACAATTAAGGAAAAAACAAACGAATTAAAATTTTCGAAACACAAATACATGAGTAGCTGTATAAATTTGAATTTTGAATTCCTAACCAAAGAGAAGATATTTGAGATCAAAGTTGCCAGTACGACAAAACGCCAATTTCATATCTAAGGACCTAATATATGCATTTTGCACGCGAATGAAACGATAATATTTGAGTATGTCAATGCCATATTTGAGGTGTGTAAAATCAAATCCAGCATTCTCCACTTTTTTCAAAAATGGACTAATGATGCAACTTTGTTAATGATTCACTCTTTTACCTAGAAAAGCAGTTATTTGGCATTAAAACCAACTTTTTATGCTTTAAAAATCCATTTTAAAAACTGCGTTAGTATCAAAGGCAGCAATCTCCAACGCACTTAAGAAACAAAACCAGCATTCTCCAATTTGACCAATGGTAAGCCTCCATTTGATCACGTGACAACATGGCCGCCCATACAAAATTGTATGGTCGTGTGTTGAATCTGTCGCTCTAATTTTACTGTTTTAAATAGTTCGGAGTGAATTTAGAAATAAAAACAAGATGCCAGTGTGATTATGGACTCTCACCCTTCATCCGTGCCCAAGAAAAACGCAAGGAAGAAGTCAAGGAATCCAGAAAAATGGAAAGCAAAAGTAGTCAAAATTCTAAGATGAGCTGTCATAAAATACCGTTTATTTTAGAGGCGTGGAGTGGCAAAAGATTTTTTTAGGTGTTAATTAAAATTCATAAATTAAATGAATATGCATAGACATGTTTTACTTTTATAATTAAATCTAGGATTCATAGCCTTGCACATAAACATTCCGAATTACATGTTTAGTGTTGAAAATTTTGGGAGTTTCAAGCCAATTTTGATCGAAATAATTAACCTTCATTATTTTTCTTCTTTTTTTTAAATTTTCTCTGTTAATATTATTATTTTTTGAAGTGAAAGCTTCTTTAGCACCGTTGTGATTTGAAACTCGGTGAAACAAAAAAGCGACACTAAAAATAGACAAACGCATACATCTATAGGATTAAGGCTGCGAAAGAATAAGATAATAATTGATCTCCTCTTCGTGCAGTGCTTGTCCCCACTCTTGTCTACTTTAGTTTTCTGCAGGTTTCATTTGTACCGCGTGCGAACTGCACACTTGTATTTTTTTACATTAGCTCCACACAGGAGGCCCTGAGGAAAATAATTCCACTCAGGGCCTTTGTCTTCTTTGGGGATACTGTGTGAAGGGTCTTTTTAGGAAAAGAAGGCGAGAAGGTTCTGGGAAGGAAAAGGGTATTACGGGTGGGTAGGAATCTGGGGATCAGTGTGTCCAGAAGTGACGGATGTATAAATCTATCCCTCCCACTGCCATGTTTCGAGAAATCACAGCTGGAGAAGTCAAAGGGACTCCCACAACTATTCTCTCCCGATCCGGCCTGCAATCCAGCAGGTGGGCAGACGCAACCGCCGCCAAGACCCGGATAAACCTCACTCCATAAAGTCTAATCTCTAACTCATCCCAGCTAAGTCACTAAACGTAGCGAACCACTTGAACAGAGGTTTTCGTTATTTGTTTTTGGGGTGTTATGCCGTGTTGCGCTACCTCCTTCTTTAGCCAAAGTGCCAAAGCAAATGTTTGGGACAGCGTTGCAGTGTCCGAAACTTTGACTAAAGAAGGAGGTAGCACTACACGGCATAACACCCCAATAACAAAAACGAAAATACTTTTGGCTGTGAAAATCTAAAGTCATATCTATGGCAGGGGTAGATATTGTTTATCCAATAAATTGTACCCGGGGTGGCGGTACCCATACACACCTCCCAAATTCAATACTGTATGAGTACATTACAAAACCTATTTTTATTTTAATTATACTAAAATTAAAATCATAATAATAATCACGAACTTCCCTGTGATTTCGTCGGTCCATTATTGTGACGTCATATTTATTTGTCAGTATCAAAGTCAGCTTTCTCCACACGTGTGAGAAACAAAAGCAGTATTCTCCTTAGTTGAGTATCAAATGCAGCAATCTCCATAATTAAATCCGTTATAACTAATCAATCAATACAATAAACAAATTCTACTTTGGAAATTATAATAGATACGCAGTTTCCCCTTTTGAATAAAATTATAAACTTATAAATACGTGAGAATTGTTGAAATGAAACGTTTTTTTTGGTTTTCTCAAAATAACACTTTTTGGAGAATGCTGCCTTTGATTCTATACCCCTCATTTGATGTTTGACTCGCACTTACAGTCACATTCGGGACCCAAGTAGATATGACACGGCCAAGACGCACAGAATACATTACAGATCCACCAACACGCCTCGAGCTCTGAAATAATGCAATAAAATTAGTTTTATCGTCCAGGTTAAATTTAAGATTAGGTTCGAGGTGTGCCTCAGGGTAACTGTGTAAGGACTACTTCTAATTATAGACATTTGTTAATCAACCAATAATCAAGCGGTTTTTTTGAGAAGTAGGTATCGTACCATCTACACAGCGTCTTAATATTCCATTTTTCGGACTGTTGTCTAACCTAAGTACGTATAATAATATATCGCGATAAATAGAAGTGGTACTAAGATCGTTCCATGAAGCACTCCTAAAAAATTTAAAGGATCGTGTGATTTTGTATAACAATTCATAGACAGAAATAATAGACCATCACATATTTGTGTCTTGGTACACATTTGTTGCCTCGTTTACATTTAGGCATCATCACATTGTCTCATATACACTTTTCTGTTGTCATTCTGACTTTTGACATTATCCAACTCAAGTATTTGATTTATTTGGTCATGGCATCTCTTTCTAGGGTATCCCCAACTTCTTCTACCATTCACCTCTGCGTCAAATTATCTAATTATCTAATCGTTTTTTTCTTATTCTTTAATTTTAATTTATTTTTAACATTGATCCCACTTGTGGGGCTCTGATAAAATAAAAAGGTATGAGGATGGACAGTAATCTAGTGGTCAGTGTGTCCAGGAGTGACGAACGTTTTAAATCGATCCCTCCGGCTACGGTGCAAAGCAATGGATGGATGACACAATTTGGAGAGATCAAAGGGTATCCCCAAACCGACCTCTCCTGATCACTCAAGTGTTGGGCAGGCGAATTCATCGTCAAGACTAAGAAACACCTCACCAGATGAGCCCAGGCACCCCTACTAAGTGACCTATGGCAGAGGTGTTCATGGTATTACTAAAAAAATAAGGTAATATTAAAAAAGAACATTACTGACCATTTTCATCTTGCATCTCTATACAAGTATTAATACAAACACAAAATTTCAGAAAGCAAAGCTTTTACAAAAAAGTCACCAAACCATAATAAATTAAGTATAAAAATAAGCACGGAAACGTGGTGACTCGTAATAAAATCTACATGTTCTGAAACAAGCGCAACTATTTTTGATTATATTCTGTACAATTATATTACAGCATCGACTGATATTAAAACAATACATATCAAAGCAAAATTCAAATAAATAAAACCGTGGATTTCACATGGCTTAGATCTATTAGAAAAAAAGAAGAGTTATATCGCCTGACAAAAAAATTTCCCTTCCATAAAAAAATATTTATTTTTTACAAAAAATTTGGAACAAATTGACCTCTTTAATAAAAATTATTAAAGAAAACTATTACAAAAACGAAATTAACCTGGCTAAACAAAACGTAAAACACATTTGGAAAACAATAAAAGAAATAAATAGTAGAAAAAACAAAAAAAAAACTCTAACTAAAAAATATATATATCGAAAAAACTCTGTTGACGCGTAAAGGAACCGACAAAATGCTCTAATACTATTAATAAATATTTCGCTAACGTCGGTCCAAATTTAGCTACGCGACATAAAAACAAATGACATAAAAAATATTGTAAACGAATTAATAGGTGGATCTGCACCAGGATTTGATGGAGTCACAGTGGAAATATTGAAAAAATACAATATTTTTTAAGCATTCCAATTACACACATTATAAATATTAGTTTAAATAGTGGGTATTCCCTTCCATTTATAAAAAATCTATCGTAACACCCGTTTTCAAATCAGGCAGCCCTGAAGAAATATCAAATTTTCGACCTATCGTCTCAAACATTGCAAAAAAATTTGAAAAGATCGTAAAAAAGCTACTCACGTACTACACTGATAATAATAAAATACTTAGTCCTAGCCAATTTGGATTTAGAGAGAAACTATGTAGGTAATCATGATACCATTGCTGAACTAACCTCAACTTTATACAACGCATTAGACCAAAAAATAAATCCTAGTGACGCAAGGCGTAAATCTATGATTCCAAATCTCCCACACAAAAATATTTAATAAATTAAATGATATCGGTATTATTGACAAGGTTAGGTATTGGCTACAAAGTTATCTAACTCAGAGAAGTCAAACAGTAAAATTAAATAACTCACTAAGTGTAGATGAAACTTTAGAATTTGGAATTCCCCAAGGGACTGTTATTGGACCAATTTTATTTACAATTTACTTAAACCAAATGTTTAAATTATCACTTAATGGTAAATTCATATATTTTGCTAACGACACTGCAATAATTATCGATAAAAAGACGTGGAACGATATTACCAATGCAAAACATGAAAGTTATACAAAATTGGTTCGATAACAATTTATTATCACTCGACACAGAAAAAACTTATTATATTCAATTCTCTCTACAAAAATGCCAAATAATTTAATTAATACAACAATTCATTCCAAAAATTCTGCAAATGACGGTACATGTAATACGGACTGCACTTAGCTAAATTATAAATCTAATGTAAAATATCTTGGAATCTTAATAGATAAAAATGTTAAATGGAAAGATCATATCTATCTCACTGTGGAACGAATACGAAAACTTATCTATGTTTTCTACAACATACGAATTATTTTAAACAAGAAAACTATCAAAATTGTTTATTATGCATTAATTCACTCCTTATTAAGTAAGTCCTAAGTAAGAAGTTATTGGGTGGAGAGGGCCCTTTAAGGCTTCCTTACAGCCCATAATTATAATTCAAAGAATAATTATAAAAATCGTCCCTAGTAAACCATAAGAGTTCTCTACTATAGAGATATTTCGGGAATTTGATGTACCATCTATCACAAAATTGTATAAGAGAAACGCCTTATTGTTAGAATAATTCATATAAATCAAACAGTTTGTGATGTCTTTTATAACAGACGGTTGCCGGTAGATGGCGCCACTATACAACTATCACTTCTTGGTCGGCTAACACTTTGTCAATGTCATGAACGCAATTCATTACAATAAAACTAAGTTATAATATTCAATCCTGGTTTATTTTGCCCTCAATACCTCACTTATGTCAAATTTATAAAGAATATTTTATTCAAAAAATTCACCCCTTAGATAGCTCAAGCAATAAATTCAAAACGACCACCTATGCTTAAAACGACCACGGCTCAGCACCACTATTTGTATTTAGATACATTGTATAAGATGGTACAATATATTATTGTCGAAAAACAAAATAAGTATAACAGACATTGAAATATATGAACAATTCAAAAAGCAAATTAAGTCTCTAAAATTGGAAAATGATATATTGTACTCTTATGGTGGGTTTCTTCATTTACCGAGAATGCTAAATGCAATGCTAATAGGCCACTTGCATCACATTTTTATAAATTTTTTTCCGGTTCGGGCAAATATTCTAAGACATTCTGTATTTTTTTTTTTAATCGTATTTTTGAAACCCTGGGGATTTTTTGAAAATTTCAATCCGAAAAATCAGACCGTTTTTTATAAACCGGAAAGACGGGACATAATTTTATAGGTGTGAAAAATTGATAATTACGTAGCCGAAAATCATTTAAAAAAATAATCTTTTCCACACAAATGGCACATGAGAATAACGAGGCATACCAAAAATAATACATCTCATAAATATTATTTTTCCTTGATCCATCTTATTGACCATATATCATTATAATGTATAGCGTCTATATTACTAAATTCAATGTAATATGCTTGTACTTGTAAATTATAATAATAATAAGAATATTATAAAATTTTATTTTGTTAAAATCAGCACCATAATCATCATACCTCTAAAACACGTACCGACATCATCTTCACGTTCTGAAGAGAACCCCGTACATCGTTAAATGTACGGGGTTCTCTTCAGAATATCTGTCAAAAAGTGAAACCAAATGATAAGTTCGCAGAGAACAAACAATAAATCTAGTGAACGAATTCAAAAATTCGCCTGAAATCAAAGCGATGCCGTATAAAAAAATAAATCATTGTGGAATTTTACAAAATTAATAGGAACATTTTCGGAGACAGGACATTTACATGTAGTGACGTCACTAGCCCAAATAATGGATTTATTTATTTAAAAATAAAAAAAACTGTACATTTCTAAACAATTTTACTAACATATTCTTAATCTAAGAAAAAAGATCTATCCACATGATTTTTTCCAAGTCGTTGTGAAATCCATGCAAGTGGCCTATTGTAAAAGTAAACGATCGATATTTAAAAATTTCTATGCATTTGACCGTTTACTTTTACAATTAGCATTGCATTTAGCATTCTCGGTAAATGAAGAAACCCACCATTAATGTAATTTACCCTTACTTAAACTGTAATAGGTATTTAATATTTAAAAAGATATGTATTGTTATTGTCCTTATATAACTATTTTTTTCTAAATTGTGTACCTATGTAAAATAATGTTTGTATTTATTTCATAAGTTCTTTGATCATTTACACATTTCATTAGAACATTATTACTATTTATTTTCATGTATTTACATTATCCGACTCCAGATACTAATATCTACAGCCTGTATGTCGGACGAATATCTACAGCTCATATGTTGGACTAATATCTACGAACTTCAGAGTGTTGATTAATATCTACAGAGCTAAGGTCGGACGAATATCTATGACGGTCCCAGTGTTGACTATTATCTACAGAGCGTAGGTTGAACTAATATCTACAGAGCGTAGGTTGGACTAATACATACAGAGGGCAGATGAGTAAGAGATTGTACGGAAAAGCATAAATTACTTCAATTACGTAATTACTAATTACGTAAAGGCTTAAAAGTTTGAAGTACGTACATGAAGTTTTTGAATAATATTGCGTATTTTGCTGTTTACGAGGACAGTAATTTATTGAACAAACATGGATGTTATAATACAAAGATATTTGTTTATTTAGAAATACACGGCACCACAACCTAACCTAACCTAACCTAACTGACATAGAAATGGTCATGGTAACAGACTAAATAATTTAGAAGAAGAAGAAGTTGATATTCGCACGCACTTTGGTTCTCAGATATTAGTCCGAATTTTTCAGTTTTTGGAATTCCTGTAGATATTAGTAGACGCCTCCCATTATCCTCCCATAAACACAATCTCCTAGAGCTTAACTTATGGAGTAGTCGAATAAAATATGAATTATTGCATAAACTTGCATATGTCATCATTTGTAATGTAAAAACAAAATTCTTGAAATAAATAAATAAAATAAAATAAATATTGTAGGATGTATGTGAGGATCATATTGGACTTACGTGGCGTGAGGTCCGTTGGTGCTAGTGTTGTCGTTGTTGATCGTGTCGTTGTTGAACGTGTCGTTGTTGATCGTGTTGTTCCCAATATAGGTGATAATATCGGCGGCAGTTGTGCCTGGTTAGAACCTTTTAAAAATAATTGTAAATGTGGGATTAATAAGTAAAACGGCATATAAAAAAAAATAATACATGCATAGTCAGTGCAATGAAATGCTATTTTTGTTCTGATCGAGGAACAGCATGGATTTAGATCGGCGAAATCTACAACAACTAATTTACTGTCCTTTATAAATACCATTCTTAAAGCCTTAGAAGACAACACTCAGGTTGATGTCCTCTACACTGACTTCTCCAAAGCCTTCGACAAAGTTAATCACCGTAAACTCATGGCCAAACTTTATGCTATAGGCATTAGAGACCCATTGTTATCATTCTTTCACTCTTACTTGAGTAATAGAAAACAAAGGGTTAAAATAAATAACTTTGAATCCTTTAACATTGATGTAACTTCCGGCGTTCCGCAAGGAGCCCATTTGGCCCCGCTTCTTTTTAACCTTTTTATTAACGATATCATTAAAGTTTTTCTCACACATGTTTTTGGCTTTTTGCCGATGACAATAAGATTCTTAAGATAATTAAATCCCATCTTGATTGTTTACTTTTTCAACTTGATATTGACTCATTTAATGATTGGTGCAAAATTAACTGCATGGAACTTAATGTTGATAAATGCAAAATTTTGTCCTTTTATAGAACTAAAAAACCTATTCAGTTTGATTATAAACTAAATAATGTTTGTCTCTCCACTGTCACATCTATCAAGGACCTTGGGGTCACTTTGGATTGTAAACTTTCTTTCCGGGATCACATTAATAACATCGTAAACAAATCACTTAAACTACTCGGCTTCATTCATAGAATTACCTCTGACTTTAAACATATAAATACACTTAAATCTCTTTACTGTTCGCTGGTCCGCCCTCACCTTGAATATGCTAGTGTCATTTGGTCTCCTTTTTATGCTGTCTACATTTGTTACATCGAATCTGTACAACATCGCTTCCTACGAGGAATTGCTTGGAGGTTAGGACTTGAAAGAGGAGAATACTCGTATGATGAAATTGAACAAACTTTAAACATTTCCTCTTTAGAAAAACGTAGAAAGGACTCTGATCTAATATGCATTTTCAAAATTATCAACAGTATTACTGACACACCTGCTTTGTTACAACTCATCCAGTTCAACATTCCTTCCCGTAGACTCCGAAATAATGAATTGCTGTTCCTCAATCAACATTCTACTAATTATGGATATCATTCTCCTTTATCCAGAATGTCGAGACTAGTCAACACAAATCAAAGCATTGAATTTTTTGGTGTAAGCCTAAATGACTTTCGGCAGTCGTTACGCAATGTGGTTTTTTAAAGTCTTTTTAAATCCATCTTCAAGCTACTTGTAGTTATCTTCTCTATGTACTTTTATATTATATGTATTTTGTCAATGCTCTTCATCTATATGTAATCTCCTTTTATTGTGATTTCTCTTTTTTTTTTCTATTCGTGCTATTGATGTATTGTTAATTGGACTAATTGTCCGTAAATAAATAAAAAAATAAATAAATAAATTTTGGGGAAAACACATTGGTGTCATTGAATACCTTTGTTATGAACGATGATAATTTAAAATTAGGGGATATACAACAGGAAACCACGGGTCTAATGGGGCTATTAATTTTATGGATTTTCAGAAATCCATACAGTTTTGGTGCCTTGGGGTTTTTTGTGAGAAACTTGGTATGGTGATATGACTCATCTTGAAAAATAGAGTTTTTACAATTTTTTAGGGCACATTTTATGTTATCTAAATATTTAACAGTAGGGTTAGTTGGTAAAACACTAAACACATCACTCTTGATGAAATCTTCAATTTTTGAGTTGTAATCACTTTTGTTCAATATTATAACAGTGTTGCCTTTGTCAGCTTTCGTCAAGATTAAATTGTCATTTTTTAACGTATTACGTATATTCTTCACGATGATAGCTTCGGGATCTGTTTTCAGGATCTGTTAAATATTAATTCCAATAAAAAGTGGTGTTTTACAAAGTGTGTTTTTTCATTTAATATATAATGTCACACCACAAAGTGTTTGCTTCCTTCGATAAAATACTTTACCCAATATTTAACCTTAAAATCAGAAATTGGTAAATAGATTACGAGAAATCGTCTTTGCTAACTTTGACACCTCGTATCTCAGAACAAGGTAAAGTGAACCAACTTGAAGAAAAATTCTTAACCATGGTTAAATCACATTTTTGCTACTTTCAAAGATTTTATAATGTTCATCGTTATGAAACATCAAGAAAAAATAATTTGTGGCCCAAACTAATTTTTTTTTGATAGTTTGGTTACTAAATTTGTTGAACTTTTCATTTGAAATTTTAAAACTTACCAGCACAAACTACAATGATTAGGATCACCAGGTTAATATAAGAAAGACGCCTCATTTTTTATGGAGTGACTCAATTTGACTGAAAACAAAAACATTTGCTGTACTACTTATAGCATTGTCTGTCGTCATATTAAGAGGGTTGTCTCGAATTGACGATTAGTAAGAAAATATTATTTGCTTGTTTTTCCGCTGACAATTGAGTGGATTTGATTCGGGTCGTGACCTATTGCATCGACAAGGCTCCTCCATACGTCGCTGTCTTGTGCTGTTTGTTCGGCCTCCGTCCATGGTAGACCCATCCTCTCCTCACACAGTTTCTGGAATTGCCTCGTCCAACTGTGCCTGGGGCGGCCTACTGGACGTCTACCCTCTGAAATCGCACTCAGTATCTTCCTCGGAATTCGGTCATCAAACATTCTTAGTACATGTCCAAGCCACCTCCATTGCGGTTTTTCTATGAAGAGTAGTAGTGGTTCATAAGGGCGGATCCAGGATTGGGGAGGCATAAGGGGCGGACGGGCAAAAAAATCAACAATTACTGTTAGGATTTTTTCCTGAGGTGGGCACAACGGGCGGACGGGTAAAAAAATCAACAATTACTGTTAGAAATAAACTTGAAGTATCATACTTCAAGTTTATTTCTACAAGTTCAAGTATGTATAGGAAGGTTTATGAAAGTGTCAAAACAATCGAAAATTTTTGACAAAAACAAAAATACCGTCTGGTCCCGTGCCGCCACCCCCCCCCCGCTAAATCCGCCCTTGGTGGTTCAATGTTTAGATTATCTCGGATCGTCGAGTTTCTTATATGATCCCATTTCGTAACCCCTGCCACTCCTCTCAAGTACCTCATTTCGGCAGCTTGGGCTCTAGAGGGTGATCGTTCATTTAACATCCATGTCTGGTGGCCGTAAGTGAGCGTCGGGCTATATACCGTTTTAAACGCTGCCATCTTTGTCTTGATACTGAGCTCGGCTTTTCTTATCACAGAGCCGTAAAGAGGATGCAATACACTGCTTGCTGCACTTTTCTTCTATCAATTTCTCTGGAGAATCGCTGGAGAATTCAACCCCGAGGTATTTGAACCTGTCCACCAGTTTCAGCTGAGTCTCATTAGCGAGTACCTATGTTGCACTGAGTTTGGTCCCTTCCTATAACCATCACCTTTGTTTTGGAGGTACTAATCTTCATTCCCGCCACCGTGCACTCTTCGTTGAAATGGTTAATCCACTCTTGTAGTCCCTCCTGTGATGTCGTTAATCTCGCGATGTCCTCAACAAATATTAGGGATTGGATTCTAGTACTGCCTACCAATGCTGCATCGGTTCGGCTGATTCGGTCAATGAATATAGTGAAGAGGATTGGCGACCCTTGTCTGAGGCCGATTTCCACTTCAAATTCTTCCGAAACTTGACCGTTTACGCGGACCCTACTGCTACTATTTTCATATAGAGATGTTATGCCTTTTAGCAAGTTGACTTCAATTCCGTATTCTTTAAGCACCTCAAATTATCCAATTATTTTTATTATTATTGGATATCATAGTTTCATAATCTAGAGTATCTAGACCTAGAGCAATGTTAACTCGTTTACGGTTTTCGGATAAAAAAGGTTGTCCTCTTAAATAAAACAGTAAAATTCACAACTATCACGAGTTTTGGATCACGACGTTATTATTTTTCTTTTTTAATCACAAAGATAATATTGTATTTTGCATACCAAACTATTATTTGTTAACTACTCATTGTTTTGGTTTTAATGATCTAATATTTTTAATTATCGAAAATTTTCATGTAAATTAGTATAAAAAATAATAACTCCTATGACATTTTTATTTATTTATTTATTTATTTATTTATTTATTGATTTACGGACAAATAGTCCAATTAACAATATAACAATAACACGAACAGAAAAGAAAAAAAGAGAGATCACAATGAAAGGAGATTACATATAGATGAAGAGCATTGACAAAATACATATAATATAAAAGTACATAGAGAAGATAACTACAAGTAGCTTGAAGA
Organism: Limnephilus marmoratus; assembly: GCA_917880885.1. NCBI lineage: Eukaryota > Metazoa > Arthropoda > Insecta > Trichoptera > Limnephilidae > Limnephilus > Limnephilus marmoratus. The sequence goes on from OU862907.1 coordinate 61,781,178, forward strand.
TGGATTTAAAAAGACTTTAAAAAACCACATTGCGTAACGACTGCCGAAAGTCATTTTGGCTTACACCAAAAAATTCAATGCTTTGATTTGTGTTGACAAGTCTCGAAATTCTGGATAAAGGAGAATGATATCCATAATTAGTAGAATGTTGATTGAGGAACAGCAATTCATTATTTCGGAGTCTACGGGAAGGAATGTTGAACTGGATGAGTTGTAACAAAGCAGGTGTGTCAGTAATACTGTTGATAATTTTGAAAATGCATATTAGATCAGAGTCCTTTCTACGTTTTTCTAAAGAGGAAATGTTTAAAGTTTGTTCAATTTCATCATACGAGTATTCTCCTCTTTCAAGTCCTAACCTCCAAGCAATTCCTCGTAGGAAGCGATGTTGTACAGATTCGATGTAACAAATGTGGACAGCATAAAAAGGAGACCAAATGACACTAGCATATTCAAGGTGAGGGCGGACCAGCGAACAGTAAAGAGTTTTAAGTATATTTATATGTTTAAAGTCAGAGGTAATTTAAGTGATTTGTTTACGATGTTATTAATGTGATCCCGGAAAGAAAGTTTACAATCCAGAGTGACCCCAAGGTCCTTGATAGATGTGACAGTAGAGAGACAAACATTATTTAGTTTATAATCAAACTGAATAGGTTTTAATTTTTTGTAGTGTAATTTTATGAATTTTATGAGTAAATTAGTTTTAACAAAGCATGACAACGAATAAAGACTAAAGAAAAAAGATATTGCCAAAAAAAATCTATATTTTTCAAAATAATTATAAGCAAATTTTTCGTCCTAAGTGGTTATTAATTTTTTTTTCATTGATTTTACATTTACATCATTTGCCCCGGGAACCTTTATTGGATAACCAACACCTCTGCCATAGGTCACCCCAAGTGGTTCGCTACGTTTGGTGATTTAACAGGGGTACCCGGGTTCATGGGGTGAGGTTTGTCTAGGTCTTGGAGGCGGATGACCAGGACACACTGAACCCCAGATTCCTACCCACCCCTTAAACCATCTTCCTTCCCAGAACTCTCTCCTCCTTCCTTTCCTTTAAAAAACCCTCCACACAACATCCTCAAAGATGACATAGGCCCTGAGGGAAATTATTTTCCTCAGGGCCTCCTGTGGGAGCTCATGTAAAAAAAAAAAAACATCAGGCGGCCCCGAGGAAAATAATTATTTGCGTCATCTTTGGGGTTGATGTGTGAGGAAATTCTTGGAAGGAAACGGGTATGATGAGTAGGAATCTCCGTGTCATGTGTCCAGGAGTGACGGACGTACGAATCCATCCTTTCTCCTGCAGTGCAAAGCGATCTTCCTGCTGGAGACGTCAAAAGGCCACCCTAAATCAGTTTCTTGCGATCCGGCCTGCCACGCAGTTATTAGGCAGATACATCCACCGCCTAGATCCGAACAAACCTCACCCCATGAAGTCACAAAACGTAGCGAATCACTTAGGGTGTCCTATAACCGAACTGTATTGTTGGTAATCCAATGAATGGTTCTCGGGGCGGCAGTACCTACCCAAATTCGCCTACCAAATTGTATAATATTGTATAATATAATTTGTTAAACATTTTTAGGTTAACTTTGTCGCACTATTATCAAATAAGTCTAAAAATATTAGCGTTTCCAATCTGGGCGATATAAACATACAGAGAAACCTTCACCTAAAAACCTCAACCTTCCTGAACCTCTCTTTTGAAGGGATAAATTCTGTACCTTACGGGCGTTTAACCAGCCAGCGTCCGAAAATCCACATTTCGTCGAAAGTTGTTCTTACGATCGTGCAGGGCGGTTACAATGAGAAAGATTATTTATTCTCCGTACCCGCTTTTTAAAATTATAACTCGATGTCGATTTTATTTCATTCTAAATTTGCTTTAATTTATATCATCATCCAAAAATACTGAAAGGTGTGATGATAAAACTATTAAAATAATGTACTTTTTTTTTTATTTTTTATTATAAGTCTTCATCATTTTTCAATAAAGTCTAAGTTAAATAAGAATGTAAAAAAAATCTGAAATACATTAGTTTGTAAGTGCGCAAATAAATACACAAACGGACCAATTTTCGTCAAGAAACACATGTACGTACATATTTTTCAATGATTTTATTGAAACTAAAATTAAAATTCTAAAACATACGTTTGCTAGATAATGTATTGATTTATTTTACTGCATGATTATATGATTTGAAATGGGTGTGGTATAATACAAAATCTTTTTTGAAAATTTAACAAATCTGCCAACGACCTACGGTATACTAAAAATATTTTTTTTTCTCAAAATTTAAAACATGCAAATGCTAGGTAAAAGAACAATCTTTTGAAATCCATTTATAATTTTTTGTGGAAAAGAGTCAATACGTCCAAAATCTGATATGTAACATATTTCTGGTTTTCTCTGGTTATACCCTTTTAACCACTGGAGCGATTTTCATATATATTGGCGCCATTTTAAATGTCTCCGATTGCTTTTCGGTTAAAAAAGGCAATTTTCTCCTTGATTCGGCAATTTTTTTCTTTAAATAGTTTTAGCTACCACGTTTGTTATATTAGACATAAAACGAAGCTATTTAAAGGCTTTATTTCTTTTGACCATAGATGTCGCAAATCCGAATTTCGTAGACTATTTTATAACGATGTTAAAAATATGTTTTTAAATATTTTTTTCACGCAGAATTGTTAACGGTTAAAATTAAGCCATTTTTCCATAGATATGCACATTTCATTATCAAGTATACCACAGACAATATACAGAAAGTTTCAACCAAGTAGGATTCGCGTGGTTATAAATTTTACGATTTTTTCATATTTTTTTTATAAATCTGACAAATATGAGATAAACGGTAAAAAACAGATTAATTCATTGGCTAAATAGCACTATAATAAGTGTTTATGTCTCCACGTTAAAATTCGAAGGTATGATTTTTTTAATGTTGGTGTAAAATTTTTTAAATGATCTTTTGGAAAATCTCGAGCAATCGAGGAAAATCTATTTATTTCGTGTGGTCGCTCCAGTGGAGGATAAACCATACACAGCTATTAACTTAGCTATGGACTTACGTGGTTTATCGTTTAGACTTTGGGGTTCAGAATTGAAAACATTGGATGCGGGAATATAGAAAAAATCTATTTTCATACACATTAACGTTGAGATAAGCTGCACAGCTATATACATACAATAGTTTGTGTCGCTCTCCATAGAGAGAAAAAATGGCCTTATATTTAAACGCCCGGGGTCTCAAAAGTTCCGTATGATCTGTAGCTATTCGAAAACGTAAAAATAAATCAAATTATTGTTCACTATTAGCCCGCAAAATGGCCGGAAGTTTCGAAAAAAAAATAGATTTCGTGATTTGGAAAAAAAATAAAAAAAAGGGTTCATATTTTATATCTTGTACCAAACATATTTTTAATCCCATAACTGCAGTACGAACTCACCAAAAAAATGTTTTTTTTAAACATATGTGACGTGTTGGTTAAAAATATAAAAGGGGAAAATGACACTTTTTCTGGAAAAGGGATAACAACAAACCGAGGGGTGTTAAAGTCGAGTTCCCTGAATCACAATGGCCGAAAATCCTACTCAGCAAGAAACACGCGCTGAAGAATAACATCCGCATGTACCCTGACCAATCAGTTGCTCAAAGGAACTATCTAAATAATTTAAGAATCGAACTACAAAATAGGCAATCATCAGGTGAGCAAGACATTACAATCAAGTATATCAATAATCACCCAACAATTGTAAGATTAAATCCAAAAAACTGACCAACAAACTCAAAATATACTATCAAAATGTAAGAGGACTGAGAACGAAACTTCAAGACCTAAGATCTACAATACCAATAATGAATTATGAAATGTATGCCCTTACTGAAACATGGCTGAATTCTGATATAAACGATCAAGAACTGGGATTTTTTGACCATTTCATTTACAGAAACGACAGATGTCAAAGTTCCGGCAATAAAACAAGAGGTGGCGGCGTTCTATTGTCAGTATCAACCAAACTGAATTCGAGGAAACTGAAATGCCTTCACAAACATCTTGAGCAAGTATTTGTAATGGTTTCCTTAAAAAAACAAAAACTTATAATCGGTTGCACATATATACCACCAGCCTCCGGCCTGCAAACATATAAAGATCACTACCTTGAAGTTGAAACTATGCGAAGAAAATTTCCTGATGCTACATTTATTCTGATGGGTGACTACAACCTTCCAAATATCACATGGGACATTGAAAATATCGCGTCCTCGAGCCCGGACAACATCGATCATGGCTCCCATGAAATTTTAGAAATGACCAACTTTTTAAATTTGCATCAGAAAAACCACGTGTACAACATCAATTCTCGTCTTCTCGATATTGTCTTTACAGATTCTTCTAGTGTTAATGTTTATGCCTCTGATGAAATGATTCTTCCAATTGATAAATACCACCCCCCCCCCCTAATAATCATTTACCTCAATACTTTTGTTAAGGTAATTGACCCCACGATTGTCAAACGTAATTTTAAAAAGCAGATTACCCAAAGATTATAGACATTTTATCTACTAATAATTGGGCTGATGATCTCACTTGTAAAAGCACAAGTTTAAATGAGGCCTTAGAATATTTTTACAATGCAATTTATCAAGCAATCGATAGCTTTGTTCCCCTACAAAAATATTACACTTCTAAATTCCCTAAATGGTTCAATTCTGAACTAATTAATCTAACATACGATAAAAAAATTGCCCACAAACGTTATACTCGTAAAATAAATAGAACGCTAGATAATTATATCGCATTCTCTGTTTTGCGTAAAGATTGTACCAGGAAATCGAAAGTATGTTTTAAAGAATACACCAACAATGTTGAAAATTCTATTTTAACAAATATTAATAAATTTTGGAATTACGCTAACTCCTTTCGGAAAAATAACTCTAACTTTCCTGGTACAATGTTTTACGGGAAAAAAGCGGGTCATGACAAAAACGATATTGTAAATTTATTTGCAGATTTCTTCAAGAGTGTATACTTTAAAGACAATGACAACATTTCATCTGATAAACCCCAATTTACCGAAAGCTCACTCAACTTGCATAACATCCATGTGGAAGTAAATGATGTTGTGACTTTTATCAAACAGCTGGATATCAGGTCGAATTCGGGGCCAGATATGATTCCCTCAATATTACTTAAAAACTGTGTCCATGTTCTAGCTCTTCCTATTACTATAATTTTCAATTTATCTTTATCTACAGGTTGTTTTCCTGAAATATGGAAAAGTAGCTTTATAACACCTATTTTTAAAAAAGGTGATAAAAGTCAAATTGAAAATTATAGACCCATATGTATTATGTCATCACTACCTAAACTTTTTGAAAAGATTATATTAAGTAAAATCATGCATCAAATTAAACCGCTTAGGTATATCAATATTTCAACATGGTTTCATGCCAGGCAGATCTACGTCATCTAACTTATTGCTTTACGAAAATTTTATTTCTAATGCACTTTCCAAGGGTCTTCAAGTTGACACTATTTATACTGATTTTAGCAAAGCCTTTGATACTGTTTCTCATCGCATTTTAATGGAAAAATTAGAACACTTGGGAAAAAGCGGCAACTTTCTCGAATGGCTTAGAAGCTACTTATCGTTTAGAAAACTATCTGTAAAAATTAACTCCACAACCTCATACACTTTTTTGCCTTAAGTGGGGTCCCCCAAGGTTCCCACCTAGGACCAATTCTTTTCCTACTATTCACTTTCTTCTATTTGCCGACGATCTAAAGATATTTAAATCGATTGAAAATTCTTCTGATTGTTTAACTCTACAAATGAACTTAAATAAACTTTATGAATGGTGCATCGCAAACAAATTATATCTTAATAAAAACAAATGCCAAACAATCAGTTTTCATAGATCTAAAACCCCTTTACTATTCGAGTATACGTATACAATTAACAATGCCACTCTAAAAAGAGTCTTTGAATTCAACGACCTTGGCGTTATCTTTGACTCCAAATTACGCTTCTTGAATCACATTATTAGCATTACCAGTAAGAGATTACAAATGCTTGGATTTATCCTCAGAATCGCTAAAGACTTTAATAACATAAAAACCATAAAATGACTATACATGTCGTTGGTTAGAAGTCAGGTGGAATACTGTTCAAGCATTTGGTGTCCTCATTTCAACTCTCATTGTTTACAAATTGAAAAATTCAAAATAAATTTTTACGTTTCATTAATTTCAAAATTGGTGTTCCGATTATTGAAATCAATTATGTCAATTTACGCAGTAAACTTAACTTATCGAAATTATCTGAAAGGCGAAAAATATTTGATCTCCTTTTATTGTATAAAATTGTTCATTCAAGGTTGGACAGCCCTGACGCTATAAACTTGTTATCCTTACACATACCTCCAAAATATTCTAGACGAAACATTTTATTTTACAACAATAACTTCGCTACGAATTCTGTGATAGAAAGAATACACAGGTTGGGCAATGAACTAACTGATGTCGCTGACATTTTTAATTTAAATTTCGATTCATTTAAAGCCAAATTAGTCCACCACTTTTTAGATATAAATAATGAATGAGAAATGATTTTATTTTATTTCAATTTTCTTTTGTTTATTTTTTTTTATTGTTCTTATTTCAAAAGCATACAACGAATAATTCAGTAAAAATTAATGTGTTTTGATTATTTTTAATGTTTTTTTTTTGCTCGTAGGTATATATACATACGAGTTCCCTAAAGTCATCCATGTGGAATTATCATTAGATGTATTCCTATTATTTTACATTGAGTTTATGCTTTATTTGTATATTTTTTAATCTTTTTTATTTTGTGTTATACTGCTGTTATAAATGAAATTTGTATTTTATATGTAAAAGCCCAATAGGGCGTCAATAAATAAATAAATAAATAAATAAAAAATCAGAATTCTTGTTGACTTACTTGTATTCATAAACTTGAACTTTTTTTTCATTTTTGTCAGTTATACGCATTTTTTAATAATAAAAAAACGTTAAAAGGTTAAATTACTGATTTTTTTTTATTAAAAATTTAAAAAAATGGTTTTAGGTTTGTTTTCTGATTTTCAATGCATTTTAGCGAGCAAATTACCGATTAAAAAAAAATTTAAATGCAGTTCTCATTTTCTTTCTAAGACGCAACTTTTGAGACCCCGGGCGTTTCTGAATTCAAAAGTTGAAATAATTAACACACCCTAATATACAAGTATTAAAATATTCAATCTTTCAACAGAACAATACTATTAATTAATTTTAATTGTTGTAAATTTATTATTATACCAATTTTGAAAATTCTTTCACTAATAGAAAGCTCACGGGCGTAGCCAGGGGGGGGGGGGGGGTTGGGGGTTCAAACCCCCCCCCCCCCAAAATGTTAAGATATCAACAACAATAATATTAAAATAAGGAGAGTTAAGAGAATGCTATTTTTAACACTGACATCTCAAAATGATATTATGTATAGTTTGGCAAGAAAGTGTAGAAATTAAATAAATTGGAACTAAACGTTTTCATTACTATGGCAGCACCGAATTATATGACGTTTCCTATGGCTGTCATGTTATCGCATGTAACGGTTGATTTATTGTCTTAAATCTGAGTAGAAGATCGCTGATTTGATAATATTTTTATTCATTGTTTGCCTGAATTTAATTAAAATGAATAAACGATTACATAGTGATGCAAGAGGGGTTATATTCTGCGTTTTTCAACGCTGCCTAGCCGAGTGTCACGCGAAGAAGCTTCTATCTGATTTAGAAGATGTTTACAAACGAACTGCAGAAATGACTGGTACGTAGTATAGTTTGTTTAATAAATTTCATTAGTATTACAAGATTTATGCCAATTTTCGAGCGATAATAACCATTACAATCTGATTTGAGGTTATGTTAAAAAATTCGAATTTGACATTTCGATTTGACAGTTAATATGCGGCCACAGGAAAAAGGGAATAACTCAATAAAAAAATAATAATATGCAACTTCTTTAAACTCGTAGAAAAGTTACTTTTTTTTCGTTTCTTTTTTTTTCTTTCTAAGTGAATATTATCTAGTGTGTGTTGTTAAAACTACCTTCTATAATAATAATTTTAATGATGTTTTTCACACACAGGTAAATCTGAAACAATGGTAAGACGTTTCGTCAAGGAAGGGGAAAAGGCAGATGGAAAATTTGAAACACCGGGAAAACGGAAAATGGGCATAATAATAATAATAATATGTAATAGCATAAGTGCTGATGATTGGAAAAATTGTTGCAAACACGTGATGAAAATTGAGACAGAATATTATGCACGAGGCAGTACTATATATGATGATATCGATGAACTGCGTTTAGATGAAGATGAAGATACGGAAGAAGAAGAATCACACGAGGACAAAGACAATAATTACATGTCGGGTGTTGAATTAACAGACTTAAATTTTTAAGTACCTACATTTTTATATCGAAATAAACGCCCACTTAAAACTTATTTGTTTTATTTTGCTTCTATTAAATTACAGTTTTTTGTGCAAATTTTTTGAAAATATGCATTTTGCCAGAAGTGTTTTTTTAAAACATACATTCTTTGTCTTATGAGCCATCTTGGTGTTGCCATTTAAAACTAGAAAACGATCGCAGCGCCATTATTTATTTTCTACACTTAATTGCCAAACTGTATCTAAAAAGATAAATGGGGACCTCTGAAATAATTTAACTTGCAAGTTCCGTTTTTTCGGTGATTGCGGTTTATTTTTATTTGGAATTCCGTTTCTAATTTCCGTTTCTATTCAGTGGTAAGTGTATACGTACTTTGAAATTATTATTTCACTTAGCAAAAAGTGTTCAATAAACATATAACATGATTAGTGTTACAGTCAGGTGAATACGTACTTGCATAAATGTGATTATTTGAATAAGTTGCCTGCTTAAAATGTTTTAACATGTACAACTAACGTTCGTATGTATTTTGTTTCGAATTATGTGGCGACACATCATTATCTTTTCGCTATCGAAAGAACGCTCGAGAAACTTCTCCTAATATTCGACCCAACCTACTTGCCTAGGTACCTTCCTACCTATGCCAGCACGATATACTTTGCTCGCCTGCCGCAATCTCGACGATTAATATCATCGAGACGGATATATATCGCCACCGCCTAGAAAGGTCTCGAGATAGCACCGTACAATATCTGTACGGCGCCGAACATTCTCGTCAACTGCCGAGTGGCACGTATTACCTACCGTGTGGGTAATTACTCTACCGCTCGCTTCGGCTATATAAGCAGCAATTTCGCTCGTCCGCTCCAGTTCAGTCCCAGACCATCAGTCGGTCAACATCTCAGCATGTAACAGATATCCGCACAAATGCTCCTGCATGGCATCTCTACGCATCTTCCAGGGCAGCTTCCCGAGGTCCATCACCACGTCTCAGCTATAAGGCCCATCGTGCCTTCAGCTCCGCAGAACAGCTACATCCCGCGACTTACAAGGTTTGACGCCACCTTCAGTCCAGGGATCAGCTCACCATTTCATGGCACCCCGAAGCGCACCGTGCTTCGCTGCCATGGAAACACGCTCCGCCTTGCCAGGACTACCTGCTGGTGGTTCAGCTCACCGAGTCACTCACCGTTCAACTCCGTAACTCAAAGCGTCGAGCAACGGCCTGGAAGATAGGTCATCTCCACCGCCAAGGTGTTGAGCAACTCGCTGACCTTCACCACACCATCTCCATCACCTTCCGTGCGCCTGCAGCATTTCATATACGGCACCCTGCATACATCTTGTTACCACTTCACCGACCCTTGCTACGTAGCCCAATAAACGACTGACTCACCACACCGACTGACGCTTTTCATTTATCTCCCGTCTCTACCGATCCGGCCCGCTCCCTCAATTATGTATTTTGTTGTGAAAAGTTTTATTTTCTATATACTTTTGATACTTTAATTTTATTAAAAAAAAAATTAAGTATCCAAACATGAGTTTTGATTTGCCAAGGTGGTGGTATATAATATAAAGGTTATTGCATGCACTTTCAGTAGTTTTATTTTCTTGAACCCCCTCCCCCCTGAAACTAAATTCTGGCTACGCCCATGAGAAAGCTACATTATTTGCAAGTACTATAGGCTATATAATATATTGGTAAGCTCTGGCGTTATTAAATTATTATTATTTTTTTTTTATTTTTTTTATTTCATTATTTTTTTATTAGTAACAGATATTTTTTTTTTGGCTACCACACTAGGCTAAGCCCGTGTTGTGGTAGTCGTACATTTAATATTTTAACTTTTCAAAAAATATTAAGAAATACTTAAAACTAAAGAGAAGAAAAAAAAGATCATATTTTAAAGAAAAGTAGAAATAAAAATGAAAATTCAAATTCAAATTTTGAAATACAAAAATTAATAATAAAGATTAAATGTTAAGAACTCAAGTGTTCTGTATAAATTAAAACATATAAGTATATAAATCAAAATTAAAAACATAAATAAATTTAGTGAAAAACTAAGAGAAAAAAATAACAACATTTTAAAGAAAAATAGAAATAAAAATGGAAATTAAAATTTTGAAATGCAAAAATTAATAATTAAAATGTAGTGTTAGAACTCATGAATTCTTTAAAGTACGTTCGTCCCCTTTCAAAAATCCAATGTTCTACACGTGTTATAAAAAGAGAATTAGAATTATTTGACTTTATGTCAGTACTCAGAGCATTATATATTTTAGGAGCGATGAACCAGAATTGTCGTTGAGCGAATGAGGTGTTAGTTTTTGGGACCACGCAACCCAGGTTTGATGAAAAGCGGGTGTGTGCTTGATGTTGTGGAGTGTTATTATACGTGTACATGAGCGTTGTTATTATACGTGTATTGTCCGGAAGAAAAGCAAAGCCTTGCTAAGTAATTGTTTGACGTGCGCTATCAATTTGTTATTTGTTTAGGTTACTATGGAGATCCCTTTCACAATTAAAATTTCCTGCGCATGTTTGATTGTTACGTTTTAATATGAGCCACGCGAGCTGTTTGAAAAATGAATTCAACGAGTATGGTGGAGGGGGGTGAGGGGGAGTGAGGAGATGGTCTGAGGCGATGGGTGTGGGTGGAAGGGGGGTGACTGGGGGGGAGGGGGGGGGGGGCGAGTGGCACGTGCGAAACCGGGGGCAAAAAAAGTACTTTATACGTGTGTCTTTTCATCCGTGTGTAATTCTTGCAATATTTGGTACGTGATATTCACGCCTGTGAATTTTCGTCACGTAACTCCCTCAAAACAATAACATTTATTTAATTACGAATACTTATAAATAATGATTATCGTGCCTTGTCAATATAATTTTATTATTTGTGACTAAGGGTCATAACGAGCGAATTAAGTATGTTTGTTTTATGATTTAACCCTACACAAGAACACTATTTTAATCTGGTTTTCTTCAACGGAAGCAATCTTCCGAACAGGCCTTCAGTTGAGATGCTTGGTGTAACTTTAATTTTTTTTTTGAATGAATGAATGTACATTTAAGTTTGAATGAAACTAGACTTCCAGTGTCCCTGCATATGGAGTTAGGAAGCAGTATGCAAGTGCTTACACTATAAAGAAAATATGTAAATAATAGCAAATAATACGCAGTATGCAAGTGCTTACACAATATGCAAATAATATATGATAATAATAATAATTATATATTTTGCAGAGCGCCTTTTTTTTAAATTCACCTCAAGGGGGCTTGATCAATAACATAAAGTATTTCAAATTTAAAATAATTAAAAATATAAACATAAAAGGCGGTTGCTCGCAGAGTATTGGTATCTTGCGTATGCTGCAAGCATCTGCAAGAAATAATAATAAAAATAAGTATGGAGAAGAACGCTAATGTCAGATGGAATACCTCGTCATTTATTTATTTGTACACGCCCCATTAGGGCTTTTGCATATGATAAAATTATTAATTCATTTTATATGTATAATCAAAGAATTATGAGATATAACAATTTAAATAGGTACCAAGTATAAAAATTAAGAGATATAACAATTTAAATAGGTACCAAATTGAAAATTTTGTAGCGTGTCCCGGATGGGGGCACCTACTTTCTGCACTCGTAGCTAAAAGAGGGGGGAGGTGTACATGGTTAAAGACCAACACTCGTCCACATGGTTCATCAAATGAAAGAGTCTTCTAGGATGGAATAATACTGTATTGACTGGAATACACAATTACAACAATTGGCGGTAACATCCTCATAAATTAACAATCACAAATCAACAATTGGGCCTAACTGAAAAATAACCTACGTAAATCTCTCTCTTCATTCTCCCTGGGGGTGATATTACGGTTCGCGTGAGCTAATGTGGACACATACAAAAGGGAACTTAGTTACTCACGGCCGTAGGCGGCGTCAGGGGGAGCTGGGGCATCCAGGAAGAGGTCTGCACAGGTAGCAATGGCAGTCCATGGTCAGCAGGCCGCGGGCACAATGCAGGAGGCACGCGGCCGTTTCGGTTTATTACCGTTAAGTTCGAGTTTACATGCCGAACCGACGCGGGAATTCCGCGTGAATAAATTGGGTGTGTCAAACGCGAGCTGTCGGGACGAGCGCCCGGAGAATTCTGCCAGAGCGCGTTGGGCCGGCCGGGAGCGTACAGCGAGGGGAAAGAAGGGGTAATTCTTGCAAGGGGTGGACGGCGTGGGGCTACATTAGGATGGACCGAAAAAACGGGTAGGCGGCTTGGGTACTGTAGAGTGGCACGTAACAATTTATAAACATCAAGATAGACGTACAGATTTTAATAACAATTTTATAGGCTGATAGACATTCAATAACGTTGGTGTTCGTGTAATATTTATTCCCTGCACTGTGTAGTCGGTTCATTACTGAGTTTATTTCTGCATTGGTACCTGAATTGTTGCAATTGTCATGTGGCAGTACCCGCGATAATGTGTATGGCTATCAGACTGGCCATGAACGAATCTCAACGTCCACGTCCTTTGAGCGGTTTCTCGGTTGTGCCTTGACGATAGTGAGTGGGAAGTAGGGGGACATACCCGAAGACCCTAAGAAAACTGGGAGTACTGTACAGGGCCCGCAGATACTGCAAATAGTACACAACTACTCACCCTGTAAAAATCACAAGTGCGCCTCACTGGTGAATTTGACAGCCATCTCTGGTCTGGAGCCCCAAAATACCTGAAAAAACCTCGATTTTATTTTATTTTATTAGGAACATTTACAGGCTAATAACATTACACGCATTAGAGAAAACAATGAATTATAATAATTAGGTTACAACCCAATAACAAATGTTCACATCATGCCCAAATAATAAATAAAAAATCAATAATTATTAACTTTTTTGCTTAATATTGCAGAGATAGGAACTAGATAAACAATCTAAACATAGTCTATATATAATAATAATAATAATAATAATAATATATCTTTATTGAACAAGAAAATTAAGATTTATAATTACAAAAACAAAAAGTACATCATAAGTACAGTAAAAGTACAGTTTAAAAGTTGGATGAGTACAAAAGTTAATAACAGAAAACAAAATACATATATCCAGTAGGTACTTAAACAATAGAGATTTATAATTAAAAATTTAGGTTTCTCGTAACCTGCCTCACTAGGCTAGCCTGTGCTGAACCAGTAATTTTACGTCAATTTATTATACTGTGAACATACCTACACTTATATTAGAATAAAATCACGCAATACAATGGTTGCATTAATAATAACAATAACATTGGTACAATAATAACAGCACTGGTTCAATACTAATTTCGAATTTGGGTGAGTGCACCAGTAAATGCTCTATCATTATTTTTTATCCAAATTTTTGTTTTTTTTTTAAATTTTTTTGTGAATCACATTTTTTTATACTAATTGGAAGAATGTTGTAAAGCCTTGTTGCAAGGTATCTGAAGCTTCGTTGACCAAAAGTAGTATGCGTTTTGGGGATTTGTAGTAAGTCTTTGTCATTATTTCGAGTACAGCGAGTATTTAATCTTTTTTCATAGTATTTGTGTATATTTGTATATAGATGAGTGAGGATTGTTTTTGCATATATCTGCCGAACGTCAAACACATTCATAATATTGAAGATTAAGTTCGAGTCTGTAATTAGAGGTAGTCTAAGAATTAATTTTATAATAGTTTTCTGTGCCTTTATGATTGGGTCTAGTGCTGATGCAGTACCGCCTCCCCATGCTATGATACCATACTCAATAATAGATTGACAGACTGCAAAATAAATCATTTTCAAGTGTTGTAAGTCGAGAAAGTTTCGTGTGTATGTATGTATACTGTCTAATACTGTGTGATACATAAAATATACAGATAAGATAAGATAAAAAACAATGAAAGTAGAAAAAATAAATATACAATAATAATGATGAAAACTGAAAAACACTAGATGCAGGATCTATTTATTTATTTATTTATTATTTAAACGCCCGTACATAGGGCTATTACATACATAATACAGGTGTATCGAACATTTACAAACATTATATATATATAGAATAACATGCAGTACATACATACGATGCATATTAGTACAACAAATATTTATCATTTAACAAACATATCAGTTACATAAATAACTAGTTATTTTTGCTTTGATGCAAGACGGTGAGGTTTTGAAAATATCGAAAAGGTCTGTATACGTATTGGCAGTTCGGTGAAAACGCACTAGCGGTGAATGATAGGAATAGTCATTAATAGTACGCCGGGTAGAAAGTAGTGGTAGGTTTAGATCAGACATTAATACATTGTAGCCGATTTCAATTACAGGCTGTCTCAATTTGAATTGAACGTATCGAAGAAATTTTCTTTGTACTCTCTCCAAACGGTGTAAGTTACAGGTATACATCGGAGACCATACAGGAGATGCATATTCCAGCTGCGATCTTACAGCGATCTTACTGCGATCGAGAAATAATATACACATTAATAAAAAAAAACAAGTAAAAGTAAGATAAAAATAAAGTCATAGTACTCCCAAAAAAATTGTAAAATATAATGTGCCAATTTAATGGGAAATTAAAAAAAAAAAATTGAAAAAACACCAGACATTAAGTGGAAAAATAATATATATACGCACATGTACGGATATACTCATATACCTATGTATTTCTTTTAAATTTCAAATAAAAAAAACATAAAAAGCAAGATATCAAATTATTTAGTTTTGTTAAAGTGAATGAATCTACGAGTATTTGGTAATGAATTGGTTATTATAAGGCTCCATTAACTATATGTTTGAAAGATCTTAAGAGGGCATTACCAGAGAAAACCGGAAATACGTCATTTTCAAAAAAGTTTTTAGACGTATTGACTCTTTTCCACAAAAAATTATAAATGGATTTCGAAAAATTGTTCTTTTATCTAGCACTCGTATGTAATAAATTTTGGGATTTTTTTTTAATTTTTAGTATAATAAGCTTATTCCATAGGTCGTTGGCAGATTTGTTCAATTTTCAAAAAAGTTTTTGTATTATACCACACCCATTTCAAATAATATAATCATCATGCAGTAAAATAAATCAATACATTATCTAGCAAACGTATGTTTTAGAATTTTAATTTTAGTTTCAATAAAATCATTGAAAAATATGTACGTACATGTGTTTCTTGGCGAAAATTGGTCCGTTTGTGTATTTATTTGCGCACTTACAAACTAACATATTTCAGATTTTTTTAACATTCTTATTAAATTTAGACATTATTGAAGAATGATAAATACTTATAATCAAAAAATAACTACAAAAAGTACATTATTTTAATAGTTTCATCATCGAGCCTTTCAGCATTTTTGGATGAAAGTATAAATTAAAGCTAATTTGAATTGAAATAAATTCGATATTGAGTTATAATTTAAAAAAGCTGGTACGGAGAATAATTAATCTTTCTCATTGTAACCGCCCTGCACGATCGTAAGAACAACTTTCGACGAAATGTGGATTTTCGTCCGCTGGCTGGTTAAACGCTCTTAATGTACATGACAAGATATCAGCATCGATACATTTATACAGAAACGGTTGACAGATTCTCATATTTTTAACTTACAGATTGCAGATTTAGAGTACAAGCAACGGGTGGGAATGCTGTCCTTGTTCTACCAGTATTTCAATGGAAGATGCTGTGAGGAACTAGCGTCATTAATTCCTTCCGGGAATTTGGGGGTCAATGTGTCCAGTAGTGATGGATGTACGAATCCATGTGCATTCAACAGTGCACATGGATTCCCCAACAGTGCAAGCAGATGAGTCGAGAAAGTCCGGCTGGAGAGGTCTAGGTTGGGTCTCCCTCATCCAGTATTTACCGATCTGGCCCGTTATTCAGTTGGTGAGCAGGGCCGGATCTACGAAATCTGGCGCCCTGTGCAGTAGGTACCGATGGCGCCCCCCCCCCCCTACATTTTTATTTTGATTGAAAATTCGTTCACCCCAATTTTTTTTATTTTTTTATTGAATTATTTTTTTTTTTACACTAATTTATCAAATAAAATCAAGACTTATAAAGAGTGTAACTTTTCCAAGTAACCTGGCGGTAGCTCTCACACTCGTTTTTTTAAAGAGAGGATCGCCAGGAGCCCTCTACTCTCTGAATCTATTGGGTAAACATATAATTATGGTGCTATTTTAATTATTTTAGGAAAAACTTTTCAAGTTATGCTTTAAAATAATTCAACGAATTGTTTGTTTGTGCCCGTGCCATGATTTAAAATATAGGTTACGAGACAATGCGGGTTTCGCTGAACTATGTCCATTAGACATTCTTGAGATTTACTGCGTTTATGTGTCTATATACCCAACGCGAATATTAGAAAAAGCAAATACGTTCTCATGGCAACGTTCAACACAAGAATAGCATATACAGCTTCTGACTAGCAACATGCAGTCCCAACGAGAGACAGTGGGCAGTGATAATAAGAATATAACCTCAAATTTGTACCTTGCATTTCCCCTGTGTTGAGCGAACAAACACTAAACACTGAAGTATGGTATCAACGGCTTACGAATAAAAATACCGCGCTGTGATTGGTTATTGAATTTGGATCGCACCTATTCGTCGTAAAAGACGGTAAAAGATATATGGAATAAAAGATCTTACGTTTAAACTAAATATATGGAATTTGTAAAAAAATTCTGTAACTGACTATAAATTCGTAAGCCGTTGATACCAACCTGATGCGTGCGCGTTCTGTTTCTTTGGAAAGTGTTGCGAGAGCGTAATAATTATTTCGTACTATGGGTAATTTTTAAACGATTCAGGGAATATTATAACTAAATTTTAATAGAATATTTATTTTCTCACGGCGCCCCTTCGGAGTTGGCGGTTTTTGCACGAACGTATGGCAGATCCGGCGCTGTTGGTGAGCAAACGAATCGTGGGCAACCAGGGCACCCCTGCAAAAACACCAAACGTAATGAACCTAGTAGGGGTGTTGGTTCTCCAATAAATATCGGTATCCAATAAGTTTTGCTGGGTGGCGGTACCCATACCATACACACCTCCCAAATTGATAATGGTGCCACAAAGTTACTATAAAATTATTAAGGAAATAATTATTTTGTATGGACGAAAAAGGATGCCGATTGGTATATTCAGGGAATATTTTGTTGTTCGGTCGTTGTCACGGTTGTTTTAAATCTAATTATTTGAAATCTCACCAATACAATACATTTTATTATTTTTAATCGTAATTAAAATAATATTTTTAAGGTGATTTATAATTTTTTATCGAACCACTGGAGTGTGATTATGGTCCAAAATGGTCTACTTTTATTTTTCTACGATTGATAACGGTCCAAAATTGGACCACATTTTTCTACCATTCGTAATAAATTTATTGAAATTATTTAAAACATTTCATGGCCAACCATTTATTTTAAAACAAAGCTATTGACCACTTCTTCTAATAGTGCAAAATTATTTTGTGGTAACATTTTAAATTCAAATTAATAAATTACGTTGTATTAACCACTTAATTATTTATAAAAACCTAATAAAATTAATACATTGAAAAAAAACAATAATACATTCAGTGGAATAGAATTAATACACTGTAATGTCAATGGCTTTCAGTTGGATAAATTAGAAATTTTAGAGATTAGAAAGAGTGTTAATGCAAATTTAAATATTATTAATAATCAAAAATTGTTTTTAAATGACCCATTATTAAATCTATTCCCCTTTTAAAATTTTAAATTTTTAATTGTTCTATATTGCCCCTCGTCCCGTATACATTATTTTCTTTCAAATTTTATTATTGTTTATGTCTATTATTTTTTTCTCTATTACCAATGTATGTCTATTTTTAAAATTAGTTCTGTCAAAACCCTGAGGAAGTCAGCTTTTCTGACGAAACATGTCGGTTTTTATAAATAATTAAGTGGTTAATACAACGTAATTTATTAATTTGAAAGCTATTGAAATTCTTTATCTATTATGACCATAGATGTCGCAAATCCGAACTTCGTAGACTATTTTAGAAAAATTTTAATATTTTTTTCACGCCGAATTTTTGATCAGCTGTTTACGGTTAAAATTAAGTCCCTTTTCCATAGATATACACCTTTCATTATCAAATTTACCGGAGACAGCATACAGAAATCGAAAATATTATATGTTGACTCGAATAAGTACCCCTCACGGTAGTTTCAAAGCAACAAATACGCAAGATCCGCACGGTTATAAACTAAACGATTTTTTTAAATTAAATCTTTTTTTAAATTAAATCATTTTTTTTAATTTTTTAAATTAAATTTTTTCAAATTAAATCCTTCAAATATGAGATAAACGGTAAAATAAGGTTAATTCATTGGCTGTATATGTAGCACTATAAGTTTTTATAAAAAGAAAATTGAAATGTATGATTTTTTTAATGTATGCGAAAATTTTTAAAAATTATCTTCTGGGAAATCTCGAGCAATCGAGGCAAATTAATTTATTTCGCGTGGTTGCGCCAGTGGTTAAAACGAAATTAATTATGAATTCTGTACGTAATATAATAATAATTTCATTCGTGATAAAAAATATCACAAAATCGTGATGCAATTGAATCGTGTATGAATTTTACTGTTCTGTTTAAGAGGATATGCTATTTATGTGAAAAACAGCAAAAGAGTTTCAATTGCCCGTACATCCAAACATAGGGTCTGTTGTGAGACTGGAGAATAGGACGAAGGGGATAATTGGAAAGTATCTGGTTGTTAAAATCTGGTCACCAAACACTGCTTAGGAATATACAAGCCAAAATATGTATAGTCTAAGACGCCGCTACCCGGAATTCTACAGATTTCTTGCAAACCTTCCATTCTTTTACCCTACATATTTTTTATTTTTTTTTTAAATTGCATATAAAATAAAAAAAAGTATACAAAATGACTCACCTTGCGTTTTTTATAAACTAAAGTTACTGATAATAAAAAATAATAAAAACACATACATATTTTATTAGACTTAGACCAATGTACAACAAATACATTATTGTAACCTCACTTTTTGTCGCTCTATGTAAAAATAATTTATAAAAAATTCCCGAAGTTTAATTTTTTTTTCCATTTGCGATTCAAAACTTTGTGTACATAAAAGTCTGCATTTTACTTTTTTGGTGGCTATTTTTTAGATTGGAATATAAAGCGTAGTGTTTTTCCTTTCTAACACCGATTAGAACATATTTCTAACTAACATATGAGACCTATGTGCTACTAAGTACACCTACCTGAGGTGCCTACCTTCTGCCGACAGACTAGCTCAGAATGGTCAGCAGAGCGGGGGAGACCATCATCAGGGTGGTAGGATCTCTGAGGCGTTTGTGTCGCATCCCTGAAATAAGCTCAAATCCTACGGGCAGGGGGAGACAGTGAAACAAGTGGCTACGGTAAATAACAGTTGTATTGGGTAGAATTCTTTCATAAACAACAATGGTACATAATGCAGGCAAGGTTAGAACAGGGTAGCATTAACAATCCTATCTAATTCGGGTGCATTTGGCCCTAAAATCTCTCTGGGGGGGCGGTCATTTATCGTCGCGTTGAATTTACAAGGAACACACGCAATAAAGTGGGATTAATAGCTCATGGTACTCACTGCAACCGGCGGCTTGGAGATCGGTGTGGTGAAAGGGAATTTAACCGGGCTTGGCATTCCCGCCCGTCACTAGGCGAAATAACAATCGCCATGCGGCTTCGTGGAATGTTCTGGAACAGTGCAGAACGGTTCACGGTATACGTGCGCTTGAGGCGAGCTCGGGGACAGAATGCGGGGCGGCGGCTGACTACAACCGCCGTTGGCGCGCGGCAAGCTAGCGGAGAGGAAGCCGAGTAATTTGCAGGGGCGTAGGTGAGTAATTTGCAGGGGTCTATTCGTGCATCGTAACAGCCGAGTAATTTGCAGGGGCGTAGGTGAGTAATTTGCAGGGGTCTATCCGTGCATCGTAACACCGCGTTGGGACAAATATGGTCTCCTGTGATTAAACGGGTTAAAAACTTCAAATGATCTTAAAAAAATATATATTATTTTTTAAGATAACATCTAGACATTCGTCGCGCCGAAATGCAAATTATATAAAATTCCCTCGATAGAAAAAAATCGCATAGTATGCTCCAAAAATTATTATTAATTATTATTATATAATTATTTCATACATATAACTTGTAAAACTATTTTACAAGTTATATGTATGAAATAATTCACAGTGTTTCATTAGATGCTGTTTAAGACAACTCCCATGAGATTTTTGCTCTATTTTAAACGAGTCGTGTTTTATTAAACATTTTCACACTTTTCGAATCGATTTTATCGCTTTAAATATTAGCGCGCTCCTCTAACATTCGTAATTACATATCTCTCCATCTTCTTATTTTTGTGCGCGGTTGCGGGCCTTAATATGTTTTATATCACCACGAATATAGGTAATATACATACAAATCGCATTGCAAACGGAAACTAAAAATGACCCATTTAAATAAAAAAGTTTATCAAGTTATCAAGTTCTGCAAGTTTTTTTTTTTATTTACAACGGCTTACAAGGCCATTTTTAAACTGTCACTTTGAACGCCTTGTAAGCTGAAATAGCTGTAACAAAAATAAATACTAAAATACTTACAGAACATTATTAAATTTAATTTAACAAAATTATTAAATTTAATTTTAAAAAATTATTAAATTTAATTTAGATTATTTTTTTATAAATTTAATGGAGTTCTACGAATTAAACCCAAAAACATTTTTTTTTTCTTAAATGCATTCTTGATTTCCAAAAAAAATGATATTTAATTGTTTGCGCTTATATTTTTTACTAAGCAAATGATGACTAAGGGGGCATTCAAGTATTACGTAACGCAATTTTTGAAGATTTTTGACCCCTCCTCCCCCCCATATAACGCACCCGTAACGTTTGTCCGTACCCGCCCCCCCCCCTAAACGTCACGTAACGCACAACTTACAATTTTTACCTGAAAGTCACAATTAAGTTGCGCAAAGTATTGGAAAGTCGCGTAAATACCTTTTTTTTTGTTTTAATCGCGTTTGCGGTAATAAATAAAATAAAACAAGAGATATAGATATATTTATTTATTGTTATCAAGTTTAATTTGTAGAACTAATTTTTTTTATTATTTTTTTATTATATAATCAATAATATTATTATTAAATTAATAAAATCAGTTTATTTTTAAACAAGTTCTGCTGTGTAATTATTGTTACACGTGACAGCTGTTTCGCCTTCTGAAGGCATTATCAAACAGTTTGAAAAAAAAAAGAAAAAAAAAAGAGATTTCGAGAACGAAAAGGGTTGCCAACATGGAAGATTTTAATTCCTAGTTTTTTTTTATCTACATAAAGAATAACATGTTACGTAACACGTTGATCGAACCCCCCTCACCCCCCCCTCATAACGCACAGTAACGTTTCACAAGACCCCCCCCCCCCAAGTGCGTTACGTAATACTTGAACGGCCCCTAAGTTTGTAGACTGGATGCTGTAGAAATGAGATTCATGAAGCGTAAGCGTGGTAGAACCGTGTGTGATCGGGTTAGAAAAGTGGAGATTCGCAAGAAAGAACATGAACAAAGGGACACTGGTTTGGGCATGGAGACCAAATGAACGAAGATATGAGTGTAAGAAGAATACATGACGCGAATGTGAATGCTAAAAAAAGCTAGGGAAGCCCAAGGAAGACATGACACCATCAAGTAATCCAAATATTTGAGACAGGCCATGTCCTGCAAAGACCGAGTTGTTTGGCATCCGTCCCCTCCGCCTACACCTGCAAGAAAACTGTGTGATAGTTTGTGGTTTGGTCATTTTCATGACTTACTTGAATTTATCATTCTGCCTTGCTTCAAACCCACTCAATTGTCAACAGAGAAATAAGCAAATTCATTTTCCTAACTAATCGACAATAAGGAACTCCAGTGAAAAATATTAGGGCTTTAAAAAATATGTGTTTGTAGACCAGTGGCTCCCAACCTTTTTCAGACCCGGGACCAATTGGACGGTTATTTTTTCAACAGGGACCACAAGGCAAGGTAGGTGTCACCCGACCGAGTTTCACCCCACAAGACCTCAATTCTCTAGCCACCCCCCCCCCCCCCCCACAGGATGGACCAATTTATTTATTAGGTTGAAATTTGGGTTTGTCAACTTTAATGGGGGGGGGGGGGGTGAAACAACGTTATCCGCCCTATCCGTCCCAGGTGCCACAGGTGGAATAGGGGGCGGAATGGGATAGGGTTCTAGCAGAACATTTACCATACAACGGAGGGGGCGGAATGGGATAGGATGGGGACGGGTTTTAGCGGAATATTTACCACAATGGAGGGGTCGGAATGGGATAGGGTTCAAGCAGAATATTTACCACAACGGAGGGGGCGGAATGGCGGGCGGGTTTTAGGGGAATATTTACCACAACGGAGGGGGTGGAATGGGATAGGGTAGAGTGGGTTCTAGCAGAATATTTACCACAACGAAGGGGGTAGAATAGGATAGGGTGGGACGGGTTTTAGCAGAATATTTACCACAACGGAGGGGGTAGAACGGGGTAGGATGGGGTGGGGTGAAATGGAATACCACAATGGCCACTGACCACAAGGCACAATACTGATAAACTGAATATTGTCCTGATTTTTTTTATTCAGACTTCGGGATCAGGGACCGTCCGCGCGCTGGGCTCGCTTATTGACCGGCGGATCATCGTGGACCATCTTCTAGCCTCTTGCGGACCACTGGTTGGGAAACCCTGTTGTAGACCAATAAACGCTGATTCTGAATATAGAAGTTTTTCTTTAATAATTAGTCCAGTAAAGGAAGGAGTTGTAGAGTGCGTGAGCAGGAACCTAAGCGATTCTTTCAGGACTTATTTAGGGTGCTTAGGGTGTGAACATACTAAAAGTCCTGACGTCTAGGTGGTGAGCTAGGGGGGGGAGGGGGGGGGGGGAAGGTCCCGATTTTTGGGTTTCCGTTTATATCTCAAAAACGGTGCGTCGCAGAGGAAAACTTTTTTAAAATAAGTAAAAGTTCATTAAATTATCTACAACTTTTATTCTATCCGTAATTTTGGAAATCCCAGCCGTTTTTGAGTTATACGCTCCACAAATGTCAATATTTTCGAAAAAAATCATTTTACCTCACATTTTTCATCAAACATTCCTTCATATCGTCTAAAATATTCATCTAAGAAAGAAATTTATCTGAAAGAAGTTATAAATAATTTAATTACCTTTTAGAATATATATACATATGTAAATAAATCTCCAACCAGTAAATATTTACAGCAATTTAAAGTTTTTTCGTAAAATGTCGTCATTTTCAGAAAAAGCTGCTTTTTCTTACCAAATTATTAAGACGGGTTTTTTCTTCATGGGAAATTCCTTATTAATTTTTGCACGCAAGAAAGCAGGTTAGTTATTCTCGAACAGATGATCAGTGGAATTCATTTTATAATCATTATTATTGTGATGGGTGATTAGGTTAGTCGTCGGAGATGCTACAATAACGTGCTACGATGCTGTTCGAGTTGGTGAAAAGGCAATGAAGTGGGCGATAATGAAGGCGAAAGATCGGGCATTCCCAATGTATTCTGTCAGCTCGTTGATAAAAATTCACGATGAAAAGGTTGCAGTTGACCCAACATTGCTGTTTCAGCGGATGTGTATAAGCAAACGATCAGATGAGGATTTGATGAAATTATTTGAGTATGAGTTGGCCCCATTTCCCTTGGCACTGTTCTCAATAACATCATGTTACACTCTCAACTTTATATGGATTCACGTTTTCATACCCTCTTTGGACGTGAGGGTCCTGGCAAGCGTTGTTCATCCATGGCATCGTCATTCTCAGTGGTGGATGTTCTTGCTGAAAGGGCTCTACGTCGTCTTCATCGTCGTCCTCGGCAACAGGCACCCTATTGAGGCATCTCCCTTGGCAGTGAAGGCATGCTGCAGAACAGGTCAGTATTGCTTTTCGGCATCCACATTTGCCAATTGCACAATCCTTGGTGCAGCGGCAAAATATCATTTTCAGAAGGACCTCCGGTGCTGGAGGATCTTCTGTTGTGATTGGCGCCAGGATGTCTCTTTCGTGTTTCCACCCCCATTCTTCAGGGGACAGCTGAATCCTGAGCCACTGCTGAACTTGGTGGTATGTCCGCCGGGAATGCTGTTTAGCTGCACTCTCTGTTGGAGGGAGGGAGCTGTTGTCAGGCTTCATATTTGCCACGGACCTTGTGAACGACTGGAAGCGGTACTGGTTAAGGGAAGTCTGTCTTTTTGGCGCCGCATACCATTTCAGGAAGCATTTATTTCCAGCCTCTTCAACCTCGTCGTGAGTAGAGGTGGGGTTGTAAAAGATCATGGCCGCTTGCTTGATCATTTCTGACTCCAACTACAATTTTGAAAAGCCCACCTTGCTTCTCCTGAAATTTGCAGACGTTGTATCGCATCCGGTAAATGAATGTAAAAATATGATATGTTCAAATCCACGATGCTGCATCTCTTGGGTGGACAGTGCCAATGTTTTGGTTTTCCCTCGTCCGGGTTTCAGCAACAGAATATCTTAAGTGGGAGGAGTGGAAGCAATCAAAAGGACAGTGAGGTCCACATCTTCACCAAAGACAGCCACAGAGTTGTGAAAGGATAGTTCCACAGCAGTCTTCACAATAAGGACGTCAGCATCATCGGTGGCCGGATGAGTCTGTACCCCATTCTCCCGAAACTTAGTCTGTAGTAAGGAGATGAAGTTACTTTTGTTGGTAGGATTGGATAAAAAATCTTCCTGTTTAACGGGTATTGATTTGTTCCATGTCAAATTGATGTCGGCTGACCTTCTCAGTCTGTATCGTCGCATCTGTTCTTGTGATTTCGTACTATTGACTGGATTTGCGTACCCATCAAATACCACAGTGCGAGTCATTCCAGGATAGTGGTGGTTGAGATAGGTGATATAACGATCACAAATTGCGGCAACGGAGGCATCTTTTTGTCAAATTACTCTGTATAATATAGATAATATGTATAATATGATAGAAATCCTCCGTCCACAACTATGTTTATCTGAGACAGTAGAACAGTTTTTTTGGTGGGCTCGAATAAGCTATACAGAACAGATTTATTTGTCTTTCGCATCCCACTTTCATTGAAAAGTGCCAAGGGAAATGGGGCCAACTCATACTCAAAGAATTTCATCAAATCCTCATCTGGTCGTTTGCTTATACACATCCGCTGAAACAGCAATGTTGGGTCAACTGCAACCTTTTCATCGTGAATTTTTATCGACGAGCTGACAGAAGACATTGGAAATGCCCGATCTTTGCGGGACATCGTAGCACGTTATTGTAGCATCTCCGACGACTAACCTAATCACCCATCACAATAATAATGATTATAAAATGAATTCCACTAATCATCTGTTCGAGAACAACTTACTTGCTCTCTTGCGTGTAAAAATTAATAAGGAATTTCCCATGAAGAAAAAACCCGTCTTAATAATTTGGTAAGAAAAGACAGCTTTTTCTGAAAATGACGACATTTTAAGAAAAAACTTTAAATTGCTGTAAATATTTACTGGTTGGAGATTTATTAACATATGTATATATATTCTAAAAGGTAATTAAATTATTTACAACTTCTTTCAAATAAATTTCTTTCTTGGATGAATATTTTAGTCGATATGAAGAAATGTTTGATGAAAAATGTGAGGTAAAATGATTTTTTTCGAAAATATTGACATTTGTGGAGCGTATAACTCAAAAACGGCTGGGATTTCCAAAATTACGGATAGAATAAAAGTTGTAGATAATTTAATGAACTTTTACTTATTCTAAAAAAGTTTTCCTCTGCGACGCACCGTTTTTGAGATATAAACGGAAACCCAAAAATCGGGACCTTCCCCCCCCCTCCCCCCCCCTAGCTCACCACCTAGACGTCAGAACTTTTAGTATGTTCACACCCTAAGCATCCTAAATAAGTCCTGAAAGAATCGCTTAGGTTCCTGCTCACGCACTCTACACCTCCTTTTGGACCATTCGTTTACTGGACTAAATATATTATTAAATGTACAGTTTTAAAAAAATATTAAAAAGTGCATTTTTAAACGTCTCGTTAAAACACACAGTAAAGTTGGTATTATTGATTGTTTAGTGCTATGGGCATCACTTTTATCTATTTATACATGTGGCATCCCCACCACCTCTCTCACAAAACATCTCGGGACCGCTCTGGCAATGCCCGAGCGATTATTCCGTTCCCAGCACTCGATTCCGCCGCCCGCTCGCGCTTTGTATTTCTCTACCTGTTTCATACATGAACACTAAATCGTGTAAATTATTCAAATCTTAAATAAATGTTAATCACTCAAATATGAGTAAAGTGTTATCAATCATCATCTAATATAATCATTGAACACTGGATCGCGGCCTGAAAGTGCCGTGATCTCCAGGAGCCTGACTATTCCTTATGGTAAGGTATTGGTATACACTCGTCTGATGAGAAGACGGAGCACAGGTCAAACATCCTCCACCAGCTCATCAGCCCCTGGAAACAACCCTTTCAACAGTGCTGACGTCACTCCTCACCAGTCATTGTATTGAAATGTAGGTATGACACAAGCCATCGGTATTAAACAACATTTCATCTGAGGGAGCGGGAGACGGAAATGAAAGGCGTCATGTCGAAGTGGTGAGTCAGTCATTTATTGGGCTACGTAGCAGTTGGTCGGTGGTCGGTAACATGATGTAATGCGGAGTGCCGTAGATGATGCTGCAGGCGTGCGGTGTGATGGAGATGGTGCGATGAAGGTCAGCGAGTTGCTCGACACCATGGCGGTGGAGATGACCTATATTCCAGGCCGTTGCTCGACGCTTTAAGTCGCGGAGGTAAACGGTGTGTGGCTCGGTGAGCTGAGCCACCATCAGGTAGTCCTGGCGAGGCGGAGCGCGTTCCATGGCAGCGAAGCACGGTGGGCTTCGGGGTGCCATGAAGCGGTGAGCTGATCCCCGGACTGAAGGTGACGCAAGCCTTGTGAGTCGCGGGATGTTGCTGTTCTGCGGGGCTGAAGGCACGATGGGCCTTGTGGCTGAGACGTGGTGATGGACCTCGAGGAAGCTGCCCTGGATGCGTAGCGATACCATGCAGGAGCACTTATTACATGTTGAGATGTTGACCGAAGATTAATGTGAGACTGAACTGGACTGAACTGCAGCGGGCGAGCGATCGGCTGCTTATATAGCCGCGGTAGAGTAACTACCTCGCGGTAGGTAATACGAGCCACTTCGGCAATTGACGAGAATATTCGGCGCCGTACAGATATTGTACGGTGCTGTCTCGAGACCTTTTTAGGCGGGGCGATATTATTATCGTCAGGCTGGCACGGGAGGCGAGAAAGTACATCGCGGCCAGTATAGGTATGAAGGTACCTAGGCAAGTAGGTTTGCCGATGCGCGCGGATATTAGGAGATGTTTCTCGATTCCTCTTTTGGTGGCGAAATTTATAATGATGTGTCGCCACACATCTTATTCGTTTATTTACATACTCTTTATAGAGATTTAGTTTTTGAATTTATTGAAATATTATTTAGGCCTATTTAAGCCTTTAATTCAGTTTCAAAAATAAAGGTATCTCTTATCTCTATCTTATAACTTAACTTATTGGGGGGATAGAACTGCAACAATCCATGCGCTTGATAGCTGCAAGACGAGTGGTTATCTAGCCCCCTACATAGTTAAGTAAATTGAAATACGTACATATAAAAAGATATTTTATTTAATTTATCTGGGGGCTAGAATTCCAATAATCCATGCGCTTGATAGCTGCAAGATGAGTTGTTATCTAGCCTCCTAAGTTAAGTAAATTCTAATGTAAAATCCATGCTAATTTGTACATCGCTCTTGAGGCGATTTTTCGCAAAAACAGCGCTATATAAGTTGTCCAAATTTATTATTTATTATTATCATTATTACTGAAAATATTCAAAAACTACTGTACAAAAAAAATATTAATGCTTCTTCTCGGGAGAATGCTTCGAACTCCGAATTTCAAAATGGCGCCAGTCGAACAGCTGATTGTCCGATCTTATAGTAGGGGAGCCCAAGAGGCTAAAAGGGTGCCCCAATAGGTCTACAATCCAATATGTCCCCACAACGGGATTGAGTAAATCCCAAAATCCCCGCTTGGGCTCCCCTACTGTTATCAGTTTGGAGCTTCGGTTTCCATTAATATTGATTTCGATTCTTAAAAGCCAAAAAAATAACAATTTCAAAAATTTTTTATAACATTCTCCCGTAATAATATTGAAAAATGTAATAATATAATAAATAAATTATTCCACCTAAATAATATTTTAACTTATCGAATAGTACCATACTTTCTTCCCGATAACTGTCATACGATATGAACACCTATTGAAAATAAAAATAACTTTTACGTAGTGAGTGATGACGTCACACGATTCACTACACATACGGTGGTTTTCGGTGGACCTTGAAAAATTTAAACTTTGACAATTATTTTAACTATTAGGTATAAAATATAACTATGTTACTCTATATCTCTGAACCGTGCATTCCGGAAAATATTGGTCTAAGACATTCAACTCTTAGATCAGCGACATCATCTGCAATCGGAAGGTTGAAAGAACCTAAGCGAAATCCGAACACTAACTTTGGTGATCGTGCTTTCGAAGTATCCGGCCCTGAGGCTTGGAATAAACTTCCTATGGAATTAAGATGTATAACCAGTCCAACAGAATTTAGATCCAAACTTAAAACTCACCTATTTAAACACTCATTTCCATAAATTCGCTATTTCATTCAAACATTGCTATCCAATCTGTTGTTGAGCGATGAATTATCTTATTGCAGTTGAGATCGACGATTAAATTCATTCATTCATTTAAGATACCTATGCTTGCCTTTAAAAACTGTTAACCCATTACAATCATTTTCACAACCGTGTTATAAAATTGTAATATTATGTACGAACTTCCTTCTTCTTCTGGCGCTAACAATATTAATATTAAAATACGGTATAAAATAATTTGTAAAATGTGTAGAATAAAATATCTATGGATGTATACATGTATATATAATATCCTCAAACTGCTTCGACTCTCTTTCTCTGTCTGTACCTATATCTGTAGAGTTTTGTTGATCACTTGGTAATATTAGATACCTGGCAAAACTAAAAATATTTATTGTTGTATGTAAATACCTATTTTAATTGTAAATCTCTAATTTTAAGTCACGGTTGCAAATATTTGTATGTCACCAGTTTTAAGTCAGTAGTAATAAGTCTTAGTTGTAAGTCACTAGCTATATATAAGTCTTAAATGTAGGTTCCTAGTTATAAGTTTGAATCCTAGTTGTAAGCCTATCGTATTCATTTTATTTTATTGTATGCTTATTATATGTACAGCGCCCTTGAGATGATTTTTCATGAAAACGGCGCTTTATAAATCAGCCAAATATTATTATTCTAAAAAAAATGCAGTTATTTAAGTTAGAAGGTAATTATGATTCATTAAAAAAAATTAAAAAATTGGACTGGAGTTTCTTATTGTCCGCAAAGAAATAATCAAATTAATGTTTTAATAAATCGACAATTCGAGGCAATCCTCTTAACATGTCGGCAAATAATTCTATAAATACTTTCAGCAAATATTTTAGATTTCAGATAAATGGAATAAACTCCATCAAAATGAGGCGTCTCTCTTATATAAACCTGGTGTTCCTTACCATTGTAGTTTGTGATGGTAAGTTTTAAATTCTATTATTTACTTTAAATCTGTATAAATAAAAATGAATCGCTTGTATGTACGCGCATAACTTCCGAACGACTGCACCAAATTGGATAATTATTTCTGTTTTGTGTTCGTTATTGTCAAGACAAGGTTTGTATAATACTACTGGTGAACTCTGGGATTATGAAATTTGTATTAAAAATTGCAATATATGGCACGAGTGCTGTTTGAAAACTGAGTGTACCGGGACTGAATATATGGAACGCGGGAGGTGGGAGGAAAACTCGGGTAGGGGGTTAGTTGGAGGCAGGGGGAACCAGGGATGGGAAGGGGAACCTGGGAGGGAGGAGGGGAACTCGGCAGGGGGTTTCGCGGAACGGGGGAAGGGGGGGAGTGGAGTGGGAACGCGAGAGTGGAAAGGGGAACGGGACAAATGGGAAAGGACACACAGGGAGAAACAATTTCTTTATTAAATGGCATAGCAACGCATGCCGGGTACCAGCTAATCTATATAAATAAAAAAGAATCGCCGAAATGTTTGTACGCGCATAACTTCTGAACGACTGCACCAAATTGGATAATTCTTTTTATTGTGTGTTCGTTATTGTCAGGACAAGGTTTGTATAAAACTACTGGGTAAGCTCTGGCATTATGAAATTTGTATAAAAAAATTGCAATAGGTGGCACGCGAGCTGTTTGAAAACTGAATGTACCGGGACTAAATGAATAGAATGCGGGAGAGTGGGGTGGGAACTCGGATAAGGAACCCGGGAGGGGGGTTCGCGGTACGTGGGAAGGAGGGGAGTGGAGTGGGGAGAGGGGAGGTGGAGGAGGCGGAGTAGGAACGCGAGAGGGGAAGGGGACGCGGTAGACTAAGGGGAGGCGGAAGAGGAACAGGACGAATAGGAAAGGACACGCAGGGAAAAACAATGTATTTATTAAATGGCATAGCAACGCATGCCGGGATAAAGCTAGTTTCTAAATAAAGACAGCAAAAAGGCACAATTCAAAAAATTTATATATATATATATATATATCTACGTAGGCGGTCAAAATAAAATTAAAGAAGACGCAATTTTCTTTATTTCTCTGTCAAATTAATTTTATTTTATTTATTTTCTCGGGGCCTCCTGTATAGAGCTAATGTTAAAAAAAATTAAAGAGATTATGGATTTCCACATAGGAAGATACTCTCAGTATCGCTCTAGTGTAAGACCACCATTCAGAATTAAAACTTTGCTTGGAATAAATAGATTTAGCCGTGATTGGTGACCAGACCTCCGTAGTCCAGTGGCTAAGACTCTTGACTCACATTCCGGAGGTCGCGGGTTCGAACCCGGCATGCGCAAATAAATTTTATTTGATTAATTTGTGTTATTTCACAATTAATTCATTTAAAATAATATATAGTATATTTGCGGCATGTTCCAGAGTGGAAGATACTATCAGTATCGCCCTGGTGTAAGACCACCATTCAGAATTGAAACGTTGCTTGAAAATGGTTTTAGCCGTGTTTAGTGACCAGATCTGAATAGCCAGGTACTTCCCAACCTTCCTCTTCCCCACCTCCTTCCCCTCCCCACTACCTTCAGCCTCACAACATACCCCAATTGGGGGTGCCATAGTCTCACTGGCTCCAGACGGGATCAGTTGAGATTCTTGTGCGGTATTCACTGTAAAAAAAAAAAAAAAAAGATCAATTACGGAAGCGGGAATGGGTATCGCCGCCCGGGGAACCACTTATCGGATAACAAACACCACTGCCATAGGTCACCTCAATTAATTCGCTACGTTTGATGACTAAGCAGGGGTGCCCGGGTTTATGGAGTGAGGTTTGTCCAAGTCTTGGCGGCGTATGCGGAACGAGAGAGGGTGGTTGAGGGAGGCTTTTTGACCTTTCCGGTGGAATCTCTTGACCCATCGCCTTGCACTGCATTGGCCACACTGACTCCCAGATTCTTACCCACCCCTCATACCTTTTTCCTTCCCAATACTTCCTATCCTTGCCTTTCTTTAAAAGACCCTACACACAGTATCCCCTAAGATGACATAGGCCCTGAGGGAAATTATATTCCTCAGAGCCTCCTATGTGGAGCTACGGAAAAAAAAAGATCTGAATAGCAAGGTACTTCCTAATCTTCCCCTTCCCCATCTCCTTCCCCTCAACCTCACAACATACCTCAATTGAGGATGCCATAGTCTCACTGGCTCCAGACGGGAGCAGCTGGGATACTTTTGAGGTAACTAAATAACCAACCATCACGCCGTTTCCCCGCACGGGTAGGCAGAGAAGACGGACCGCCAAACAATTCGGTCTTGGCACACATTCCTTGCCTCGTTTACATTCATACATCGTCTCACACATGCTCTTCTATTATTCTGACTCTTGACATGGCCCGACTGCGTATTTACAAAACCTATACCGATTCAGTCGCGGTAGCGACAATTTACATTTTAAATATACCTTGTAGCGCGCCGTTTTTACGCTTGCCACTACACCATCTCTTTCCCCCGTACAGCGCCATCCTGCTCACCCACCCCTAAGCAAACCAGGATGCGCCGACGCCTTCTGCGCATCTCCCACCCTCGAGCCGCTACATAAACCACACCCCGCAATAAGGAATGGGCTATATAACAGGCTGCGCGCCCTAAATTAGTCAGTTCGTCTGCAGCTCGCTCTTGGCTAGTACGCTCTCTTAGTTGCGCTTCGTCCTCTGGCACGACCCTCTAAGGAGTATTCTACTACCATAAGTAAAGCACCAACCAGACCCTCGACTGTTGCCTTAGTTGCGCTTCGTCCTATGGTACGACCCTCTAAGCAGAACCACAGTCAGCTTTTGTTGTTCCCAAAGCCTAACGGCAAGGTTCCCTCCGATCCCTTGCTGAGTTAATTAGTGAATTGATACATTGTGACTATTTTTACCATATTATGTGATCTGTGAACTTACTTTCTTAAATAAATAACCTTTTACCAACAATTGTGTTATAAAACTGGCGCCCAACTTAGTGGCCAGACACATAAAGTAAAATTAAAATCAGTGCATCTACAAAATTTCGTCGCTATCACGTCGAAGTCCTCGTTTCACAATGCAGGCCAAGGAAAGTGCTGGCATCTGCTTCACGCAGGAGCAGTTCGCGGAACTAATGAACTCCATGAAGCGGATGCAGTCGGAACCAACACGTACGGGTACATTCACCACCTGTACGGCACGCTTCGATGGTACCAGAGACAGGAGTGCGGTCGAGAGTTTTATTGCCGCCACATCCATCTTCAAGTGCGCCGAGAACATCGAAGACGCAAGCGCTCTGGAAGGATTACCACTGCTGCTTACGAAAGACGCCGCCGCTTGGTGGCTCGGCATAAAAGGAGAAGTACGAGACTGGGAGAGCGCAACGAACCTCCTCAGGCATGCTTTCGCCCCTAAGAAGCCAGCGTACAAAGTGTACACAGAGATATTTTTATGCAAGCAAGACGCATTAACGTCAACCAATGTGTTCATTGCTAAGCAGCGGATGTTACTCGCGGAGCTACCACCGCCCAGCCATCCAGAGAAGGTCCAGATAGACCTAATATTCGGACAACTGAATATCCGGATACGAGACAGAGTGCCGCGCGAAGCGATCAATACCTTCGCCGAACTACTACAAAAAGCCCGTGCAGCGGAAGAAAGCCTGTACGAGAGCACGAAGACCGTCCCACTACGCGCGATGGAAAACCGAACGGCCGCCTACGCTGCACTAACTGCCGCAGATTTGGGCACCGTTCCGAGGAGTGCCGTTCCCGCTACGATACAGGAGCGCACGTAAAGTACACTCCTCCAGTCAAGAAGCTGGAGACACCCAGTGATGCGAAGTTCGCATGCTACGGTTGCGGTAAACCAGGCGTGGTAAGAAGCAAGTGCCCGCAATGCAGCCAAGGGAGAATAGACACCCCTCACCCACGAGCCGATTTTTGCTCGATACATGAAGTAGGCCTTCCCCGAGCGAGACCTATACTACACATCGGGATTGGAAACTTCCTGGGCACTGCTCACGTAGACACCGGAGCAAAATTGAGCATAGCGTCAGCTGAGCTACACCGGCGGCTAATCGCTCAAAATTTCAAAACCCAGCGAACCATCATGGACATCGTATTGGCAGATGGTGTCCCTAAACGTCAGGAGGTCGAGACAATAGCCGCCACCTTGACACTAAGAGGCCGACAGATACCCACCAGCTTCATCGTGCTTCCAGGAGGACACGAGAATCGAACACTCCTAGGCGTCGATTTTATCGAAGACGCGGGGATCGATATAAACATTCCCCAGCGCGCATGGGCATTCACGGATAGCCCCGAAGTACGGTATATGCTGCATATGGAAAATGACGCCATACCACCAAACCGAGGTATTCGACAACGTCAAAAGACTGGCGAGATAGGAGAAGTGAGAGCACACAAACTCCCTAAGGTTTGCCTACCCGCCCCACCAGTACAAGACAATGAATGCGAGATCTACGTGCCGCCGTTCATGAGTCCTCTCCCACAGACACTGCCTAAGGTTCGTCTGCCCGCCCCACCAGTACAGGACAATGAATGTGAGATCTACGTGCCACCGTTCATGAGCCCTCTCTCACAGACACCGCCTCGCACTAACATTTGGGCTAAGATGATAGCCCTGAATGAGCTGTTTCCCGAGGACGCGATGGAGGAAGACGCCCTGAGGGAGGTAATGATACGCTCCTATCGGCTCTTCGATGACTCCCCAAGAAAACCCAGAAATGAAGTGGAGCTCTGTGCCTTGGACGCCGAAATACTAAGCCTCCGACCAGATGAAGCCACCCACCTTATACCTACCCAGAGGGACCAGCTGGACCGCCTGCTGTGCGACAACGCCGCTGTCTTCTCAGCCACCCTGTCATCTACGACAAAAATTGAGCACCGAATCGAGACCGGACAACACCCGCCGATTTCAGTAGCCCCTTACAGGCTCTCGCCAGCCCGCCAAGCAGAACTCCGCGCCGAGATTAACAGTATGTTAACCCAAAGGATTATAGAAGAAGCAGATTCACCGTGGGCCGCACCTGTGGTTATGGTGCCCAAAAAAGATAGAAACAAGCGCATCTGCATTGATTTTCGCCTTCTCAATGCGATAACGGTACCAGACGTGTACCCCCTGCCCAGAATGGATGACCTGCTACACTCGGCAAAGCAGTCAAACTTTATGTCTACAGTAGACCTACGATCTGGCTACTGGCAGATCAAGATACTGGAGAAAGACCGTGACAAGACGGCCTTTATAACCCCATTCGGACTCTACCGCTTCTTGAAGATGCCATTTGGACTTCGCAATGCGCCCGGGACGTTCCAGCGCATGATTGACCGACTTAAGATCGAGCTAGATGAAGTCAATATCCTAGCATACCTGGACGATATAATCATACTTTCGCCCACCTTCGATAAACACCTCGCCGATCTACAACAGGTGTTCACCAAACTACGAGAATTTAATCTCACTGCAAATCGAGTTAAATGCCACTTCTGCTGTCCAAGCATAAAATATCTAGGACAGTGGAGGTAATCCACCTCTTACCCGCCTTGGTATAAGTAACTGATGGTTACTCCTTCAAGGCTCTCGCAAGATTCTAATTTTTTTTGTTAAACGAAGCTACATTTATTTATTTTGAACGAATCTAGACCTCCAGTGTCCATGCATACGTTGTTAGTAAGCAGTATGCAAGTGCTTAACAGGAAAAACAAAATGCAAAAAATAGGTTAGTAAGACAAAGATAATTAAACAGGGCAAAAGAAAAACTCATTCATGAGGCTCCATGAGGCGGCATTGCATCTGTAAAAACCCGCAAGCACCTGCATAAAATAGAGAACATAAGTAATACAATAAATCTCAAATCAATTGGCAAGTACCAACAAAAAATGTGAATGGCTTTCGGTCTGATCATAAACTACACTTAGCTTCCGTGTCCCTTAACCAACCACTCAGTGAAGCCTCAAAGAATGTTAGCTGAATATTTGGGGTAAATACCCGAAGACTAAAAGAAATTTCAGCGTTGGGTAGTCAGAGGCAGGACAAAGGATAGTCAAGGTCGTCTGATCAAGCCTCAAGCCTGCACATGTCATTGGGGAAGGCGCAGATAGATTTGAGAAGGATCTGCAAAATTAGTAATGTAACTAATGATGAAGCAGGGACGAGGTCCAGCACACCCCCGTATGGGGATAGGGGAGAAAAAAAAAATTGGAGTTTAGTTCATCCAGTAAAACATTGAAACAGTTAAAGACAAACAAAACAAAACAAAACAAGGAACATGGCATAAATTAACAGTAGTATAATAATTATTAACAAAACAAATCGCAAGGCAATTATATACATTTTTTTAAAACATAGTGAACAAAATAATATAATAACGCAAATGTAAAATATAACATATAAATCCTAATATATAATAAAATAAATGTTAATAAAATAAAAGAAATAACATATTACAGAAACGCAAAACACATAAATCATAACACTTAAATCCAAGCGGTAAATGTAAAGGAATCATGAAGAGTGTCCGTGAATTCAGAAGCAAAATACACCTGGTACCTAAGTTGTTTTACAGCTACTCAGCGACTCTAAGAACAGGCCATCTCTCAACCCAAACTTTCGTGAATTTCCTCAGGCACTCAAAGTTCACCTTATTCGAGACGAGATCTGTATTCCAAGCAGGTCTCGTAATAACTTGTAAACCATCAATCATTTCGTCTCGAGCATCCGTCAAAATCTCACAGTGCCACGAAATGTGCTCGGCTGTTTGGTCGGTATCACCACAAGCGCAATTGGGATGGGATGATAGAGCCAGTCTGTGAAGTCTACCTCTAAACTCCCCATGCCCAGAAAGCAATTGGGTGATATGGTGGTCCATTAAAAGATATGCCCCTTCCATTCTGATTTTAACTGATGGAAAGAAGGAGAAGGTCCATCCCATATTCGATCTATCCCATCTTATCTGCCATTCACTCAGCGTTTTTATTCTCATCATCTTTAGAAGTTCAGGGAGAGGCACTGCTCCACCAGGTATTAATTCAATACCAAGGTGGTTTACAGGTCTTCCTCTTTTCAGACACTTCTTTGTCAAAACTTCCCTAATTTCTAAATCAATTGGCAAAATGCCAGCCAAAATTGGCAAAGCATCCGATGAAACTGTTCTGTAGGCTCCTGAAAGCGCCAGTAAGGGGATTCGCTGGCCCCTCTTAAGCGCTGAATGAATAAGTGAATTACCGAGTCGATGTTCCCATACACAGGCACCATATGAGACTTGTGTCACATATACATAAATATACATATAAATATCTAGGACACGTAATAACCCCCGGAGGAATCAGCACCAATCCGGAGAAGATAGAGGCGATCTCTAAAATGAAGGAGCCAAACAATGTCAAACAGCTACAGACATTTCTTCAGACATGCTCCTGGTATAGGCGATTTGTACCCGAGTTCGCCAAAACCGCCAAGCCACTCAGCGACTTGATAAAGAAAGACGCCACCTGGGAATGGAAATCCCCACAGCAGAATGCTTTCGACACCCTGAAAGCACTACTCACTAGCGCCCCCATACTACGACAAGCCGATCAAAGCAAGGAATTCATCATAAAGTCGGACGCAAGCAGCTACGCAATAGGAGCAGTTTTGGTCCAGGGGGAGGGACTACAAGGACATCCGGTAGAATACGCGAGCCGCCTGCTACTACCAGCGGAGAGGAACTATTCTACCACAGAACGAGAAGCCCTAGCAGTCGTATGGGCAGTTGCAAAGTTCCGAGGATACATTGAAGGAACAGCAATCACCGTGGTTACCGACCACCAAGCGTTGAAGTGGTTAATGACGTTAAAGTCTCCCACAGGTCGCCTTGCAAGATGGGCCCTGCAGCTTCAACCCTACAACCTGAAAATCCAATACACACCTGGACGCTCAAACCTGGTGGCGGACACACTATCACGACCACCATTTGAAGACCCACCCTCTATTTGCGCACTATGCACGATAACCCTCGACGTTCCAGTACGCAACGCGGCTGACATCCGCAGAGAACAATTGAAAGACACTGCATTGAAGAAAATTATCGAGTGTTTTGAAGCCAACAATCCAAACGAAGACCTTAGTTACTGGACAACTAAGGGCTACCTGATGCAAAACGGTGTATTGTACCGATATGCACCCGATATCGAAGAAGAGGACGCTCAACTAGTCGTCCCCGAGCATGAGCAACACCAAATACTGATGG
The DNA here is from genome assembly GCA_917880885.1 of Limnephilus marmoratus. Lineage (NCBI taxonomy): Eukaryota > Metazoa > Arthropoda > Insecta > Trichoptera > Limnephilidae > Limnephilus > Limnephilus marmoratus. The sequence continues at coordinate 61,819,714 of OU862907.1, forward strand.
CCTATCACGATGCCCCTACCGCTGGGCATTACGGAGTAGAACGCACGATTCGACGAATTGCCAAACGATACTTTTGGAAGAATATGCGGACCTACATACAGAAATACGTCAAGAACTGTCTGGAGTGCCAGAGATACAAGCCATCAAACCTAAAACCCGCCGGCCTCCTACAGACTTCAGTAATGAACCAGAGGTTTGAAACAGTAGCCTTCGACCTCTTCGGACCACTCCCAACTTCCGAGGATGGGAAGAATTGGATCTTCATCATCGAAGACGTGGCCACACGCTGGATAGAACTATTTCCCCTCAAAGACGCGACTGCCGAGACCTGCGCCCGCGTCCTGATTGATGAAGTATGCCTACGCTACGGGACCCCACGCCGACTGATAAGCGACAACGGTACCCAGTTCGTGAGTGCCGTGATGCAGCAGATGACTTACTGCCTGGACATCAAGCACACCTTCACACCAGCCTACCACCCAGAGGCCAATCCTGTCGAGAGGAAAAATCGAGACCTCAAACCCCAACTAGCCATCCTGGTTGGCACAGAACACCGAAAATGGGCCGAAAGCCTTCCATCAATACGCTTCGCCACGAATACCGCGTTCTGTCAGAGCACCGGATACTCCGCTGCCTATCTCACATTTGGACGTGAGCTAAGGTCAGCCGATGACGTCGGAAGAGACTTGAGAAGCATTATCTTATCGGAAAACTTCATCCCGAGATAATGCCGCATCTGCTACAACTAGCCGATACCCTACGTCTTGTCAGGACCCACAATGATGAGAAACAAGACAAACAAAAGAATTACGTGGATAACAAGAGGCGAGAAGACCCCCATTACCAGCCCGGAGATCACGTCTTTGTCCACTCCCACGCTCTTAGCAAAGCCGCAAGAGGCTTCAGCGTAAAATTAGGACCACGACGCGATGGCCCCTACCTGATCCTGAAGCAACATGGACCAACGAGCTACGAGATAGCTTCAATGGAAGCACCAGATGTCTCGCTAGGCACCTACCACACCTCAGCACCGACTCCATACCACGGGCACTTGACACCGCTGCCCGCTCCGGTTATTCCTCTGCGCAAACGAGGTCGACCAAAGAAGAATAAGTAGCCGCCACGCTACTACAGACCTGGATCTTCGACGGGACGTTCCTCGATCCAGAGGGGGAGGATGTAGCGCGCCGTTTTTACGCTTGCCACTACACCATCTCTTTCCCCCGTACAGCGCCATCCTGCTCACCCACCCCTAAGCAAACCAGGATGCGCCGACGCCTTCTGCGCATCTCCCACCCTCGAGCCGCTACATAAACCACACCCCGCAACAAGGAATGGGCTATATAACAGGCTGCGCGCCCTAAATTAGTCAGTTCGTCTGCAGCTCGCTCTTGGCTAGTCTCTCTTAGTTGCGCTTCGTCCTCTGGCACGACCCTCTAAGGAGTATTCTACTACCATAAGTAAAGCACCAACCAGACCCCCGACTGCTGCCTTAGTTGCGCTTCGTCCTATGGTACGACCCTCTAAGCAGAACCACAGTCAGCTTTTGTTGTTCCCAAAGCCTAACGGCAAGGTTCCCTCCGATCCCTTGCTCAGTTAATTAGTGAATTGATACATTGTGACTATTTTTACCATATTATGTGATCTGTGAACTTACTTTCTTAAATAAATAACCTTTTACCAACAATTGTGTTATAACCTCTATATTGGTTATTTTTTATCACATTGCCAAAACAAAAATTGTTCTAAAATCTAGATAAAATAATCTTTCTGATGTGTATATTAGAAATTAATAATTTTATTTCTAAATATTTAATTTTTGATATTATTCCCATATATTGTAAATACACTTCTATATTGATAATTTTTTATCACTTTGGAAAAACAAAAATTGTTCTAAAATCAAGATAAAATAATCTTTCTGATGTGTATATTAGAAATTAATAATTTTATTTCTAAATATTTAATTTTTGATATTATTCCCATATATTGTAAATACACTTCTATATTGATAATTTTTTATCACTTTGGAAAAACAAAAATTGTTCTAAAATCAAGATAAAATAATCTTTCTGATGTGTATATTAGAAATTAATAATTTTATTTCTAAATATTTAATTTTTGATATTATTCCCATATATTGTAAATACACTTCTATATTGATAATTTTTTATCACTTTGGAAAAACAAAAATTGTTCTAAAATCAAGATAAAATAATCTTTCTGATGTGTATATTAGAAATTAATAATTTTATTTCTAAATATTTAATTTTTGATATTATTCCCATATATTGTAAATACACTTATATATTGATAATTTTTTATCACTTTGGAAAAACAAAAATTGTTCTAAAATCTAGATAAAATAATCTTTCTGTGTGTATATAAGAAATTAATAATTTTATTTCTAAATATTTAATTTTTGATATTATTCCCATATATTGTAAATACACTTCTATATTGATAATGGAAAAACAAAAATTGTTCTAAAATCAAGATAAAATAATCTTTCCAATGTGTAGATATATTAGAAATTAACAATTTTGTTTTAAAATATTTAAATTTTGATATTGAAAATTTAAAGCGACTGAAACGCGGTAGGGATTGGTCACTTGGTCGTGCCATGTATTTGTTGGGCATCCTCGACTTCTTCAACCATTCACATTTGCGTCATATATTCTCCTTACACTCCTTTACTCGTTCAATTGCTCTACATGCCCAAACCATCGGAGCGTCCCTTTCTTAATCTTACACATTATGCTTACATCAATCAGCCTTGGATTCTTTGCTGATCTCCACGTTTCTCACACGATCGTCGTCGTCTAATCAAACTTTCTAGGTCAAATAGAGCTGTTTACTATGATCGCTCTTTTTTTGTAACGGGCTTTCTCATTTGAAATAAACTTCCCCCAGCTCTTACTAATATCCAAAATTTGGCTGAATTTAAACGGGCTTTAAAAACCAAATTATTTAAATAATCATACTATTCATGAATCCTAACGTAACATTCAAAATACGTAATAATAATAATAATTGGATGACTTCTATAGCGCCATTTTCGTGAGAAAATCACCTCAAGGGCGATTTGTAATAATAATAAGCCATGTTCTCAAGTTTCCCGTAATTTGGTTTCGGTTTCCTCATAATTGTTTTTTATGTTTAATATCCGAACTTATGTCAGAATATTTCTCATTTCTGAACGCAAACTGCCTTTCTGTTAGTATATTATATTTTAGTTTTAAAGTTCTTGTTTTGTCCTGTATTACATACAGGGTGTAACAGGACGTACCCGAGGGATTTTAACCAGCGATTCCTGAGCATATTTGGAGTAAAAAATGTAAATGAAATTTTGGTCTCCGGTGACTTTTTTGGACAACTTTTTTTTTTTTTTTCAAATTTTTTTTCTTCAAAATCAAACAAAAAAAAAATTCTTCCGCATGTCGTCACTGGACACTCAGCCGGGTGTCCGACGAACCCCTTACCCCGCCTCCAACTGTTCAACAACTACTATTTTTTTATGTTTTTGTAGAAAAAAAAAAAAAAAAAATCATTAAAAATGTCACCGGAGACCAAAATTTCATTTACATTTTTTACTCCATATGATGTCAGGAATCGATGGTTAAAATCCCTCGGGTACGTTCTGTTACACCCTGTATAGCACCATTATTGTCTATTATTATGATTGTCCTGTGTGTGCTATACAGAACTGTCTTTGTTAATTTTGTTCTCTTGTCATTGTTTTGTAAATACTGTATATTCTTTTATTATTTTCTCAATATTATAAGGAGCACTGTAGGCAGTGGCGGTTCTTCACAGGGGGACAATGGGGACGGTCCCCGCCAGTTACACTCAAAACCTACTAAAGGAAATAACAGTCGATGCTTTGTCTTCACCAAAATGAATGAATTCTTTAAACATAAAAGTAATTAACATTTGCAGCAATAAAATACAAATAATTATCCCAGATGATTTTAATAAGACCCTACGCGCGTACAGCGAACAATGTACGGCGCGCTAAACAGCGGGTCTATTTCTCAGTGCGCAGAATCTAATGCGCACTTGGGGGACGATCCGAACTATCCCTATACTTTCCTTGCGTTGTTTCGCGATCGTATGCACCTGCGTACTGCGTATGCGCAGTCGTATGTGAATTCAAATACCCGCGGGGACAATGCTTTGGATCCCCACAGAACCATTTGTTTGCGAAGTTACGGGCGGGAATCGCTCGGGTTCAAATTAGTTTGATAATAATCTTGCAAGATAAAGCTTTATTTTTATTATACTGTGTTGTAATTGGCATATATCTATAGAAATTTTATATTATTTTCTGTTTAGATATCTGACTAGCATGATTAGACCATAAAATTATTAATTTTGAGAAATTTTATATTACGTTCTACGGGTGGTGAGATTACGGTACAGTACGCAAAAAAAATGTCGATCCCCACCACTAAAGAAGTGCTCGAGCCGCCACTGACTGTAGGATTATTTTAAAATTTATTATAGTTAAGCGCACTTGAAGTGAAAGGTCAGAAAACTGCGCTATATAAATATAATGTTATTATTATTGTTATCGTACATGGTTTTACACACATTCACCTCAAAGATATCATTTGAGGTATTCACTATAAAAAATGACTATTATTTTATTCAGGTCAAATTTCAACCACCCCGGAACAGCAGTCAACAACAGAAGGAACCTCGACAAGTCCATCAACAGCAACACCCCCTTCAACCGTTTCCTATTATTGTAAGTCCATATATTTAACCATTTTTATATTTGAACAAATCAATTTTTTGATCACGGTACTGTACTGTAGTTTTATTTATTTATTTATTTATTGTTTATTTATTTATTTATTGTTTGTTTGTAAATATTACATAATACAATATAATGAACTTAAAATGTCCAACTAGGCATATGCCCGTTTTAGGACATTCCAATATGATAATGTTTTTACATGTAAATTATAGTAAGTTATAGTGTTGACTATTCTGTTGGTAAAATAATACATATGTTTATTCATATTCTAGAATACTTTCAGTTTTACGACATTTTTTCTATTGTTTAGCTGACATAATAAACTAAAGAAATATTAATAGATAAAACAAGAAAAATGAATTTGAAAATGAAAATGAATGAAGAAATTCTGTTGGTAAATAAAATAATACAAATTAATATATATTCATAAACTAGTATACTTTCAGTTATACCACGACATTTTTTACTATTGTTTAGTTGACATAATAAACTAAAGAAATGTTAATAGATAAAACAAGAAAATGAAAAATAAAAAACTGAAAGTAAAGAAGGAACTTTTCCTCCATCACGAAGAATTGAGCAATTTTCAAACTTACTTTATGTAAAAATACGGTTACTTTAATGCTAATATAATACCAATATAAATTAAAATGTAAAGAAAAACAAAAATTATAATTCAATTACTGTTGTTTAGCATATTCTCGCATTCAGCTCTCCCCAAGACCAGAAGCCAATTATTTACCTGCATACGCAGAATATTAGTACTCTTTGACTTCCATGCATCAGGTATGAGATTGAGCAATTTAGGGCCTAAGTATGAGAATTGTCTCTGTGCTAAAGATGAGGAAGTGGTGGGCGGAACTATTGGTTTTTTTTTTTTGCATGTCTTGTATTATGACAGTGGTTTACAGAAGCGTAGTGGTGCCTCTGTTTTTGAGTATGTAATATGATTTTCCTCATGTATAATTATCTTACATCAAGAACACGAAACTCTGCGAACAATGAATCGCTGGGGTACCTGAAAGGTTTTTTCAGTATGACTCTTATAAGCGATTTCTGGGATTTAGCTAAGGGATCGAGTATAGTTTTAGCACAACTGCCCCAACCTAAGGAAGCATAGTCTAATATGGAATTACACATTGCAAAGTAAATTCGTTTCAAATCATTTACGCATAGAATATTTCTTATTGCTATAAACAGATGTGTAAGTTTCCTGACCTTTGTGGAAGTAAATGCTATATATTTATCCCATCTCAGAAATTTATCAATGATAACTCCTAGGTATCTTATATTGTCCACACATTCTAAGGTATTGCATTTACATGTAATAATGTCGTTGCAATGGTGTATTCTAATGTTAAGGATTTCTTGTGGTTGACCCGCTTGAACTGAAGCAGATGAATTTCGTTTTATCCGAGTTTAGAGTGAGGAGATTACTATCTAGCCACTGTTTAACTTTGTTTATGCCAAATTCAGCTTTACTGCAAGACTCATTCCAGGTTTTGCCTTCAAATAAAAGTATTGTATCGTCAGCAAATGTAATAATGTGGTCTGCAAAGGAAGTATTACATAAGTCATTTATATAAACATTAAACAATATGGGACCTAGAGTACTTCCTTGCGGTACGCCATATTTAATATTGGCTGGATCACTTAGAGTACCGTTAATATCCACTCTTTGGCTCCTGTTTTCTAGGTAACTAACCAACCACTTGAAAATTTGACCCTGTATCCCAATTCGCTGTAGTTTATTCAGCAGAATTTTGTGCGAGATAGTGTCAAATGCTTTAGCTAGATCTAAAAAAAGTGCAATGCATTTACTACCTTTATCTAGATTATTAGAGATGATTTTTGTTAAATTAGCGATGGCGTTTTCAGTGCTTAAACCTTTACGAAAGCCGAATTGTCTACTAGAAAGGATGTTGTTATTTTCTAGATAATGGATGAGACGGTTCTTTACAATTTTCTCCAAAACTTTTGAGACAGAGTTGAGCAGGGAAACAGGCCGGTAATTATGTATCAGTGATTTGTCCCCACTTTTATGCAGTAAAATGACGATTGACTGCTTTAAATGGTTAGGGAATTTCCCTGATTTAAAGCTTAGATTCGCAATGAACGCAATTGGTAAGGCTATGTAATCCTTTAATGATTTTTAGAAGATTTGATGAAATCTTATCGGGACCACATGCTTTTGATGACTTAAGGTCGTCAATTATCTTCATGACTTCGTTAGATGACGTTGTGATTGAGTCTATTTTGTGACCGATATTAGGGATAGTTTAATTGGCGAGAGCGTTTTCTGATTTCTTACACTTATCGAGAATTTTTTTAGCAAGTGTGTCTCCCACAGATGAAAAGTAGCAGTTTGCAAAGTTTGCCATATCTTTGGGGACTTCAGAGTTTGATGTGTTAATGTATAGCGATTTAATTTCTGAAAATTTATTGATTTTAGATTTGGTTATGTTGCGAAAGGTATCCCAAAAACGTTTTTGATTGCAGTTGTTTTCGTAAATGAGTTTCTTATAATAATTTTCTTTCGCCGATGTAATTAATTTCTTACACAAATTCCTATACTTTTTATAATAACATTGTAATACCAAATTCTCAGGATATGATTTTGCCTTTTCATGAAGATGATTTCTTTTGTGAATCGATTTAACTAGACCCAGGGTGATCCATGGTATGAATTTAATTTGTTTATTAGATACGGTTATATTACTTGTGTGTTTTGATATATACTCGTGTAGTTTGGTAATAAATTCTTTCATTGCTAAGTCAGTATCTGATTGATCTAGAACATTTAGCCAGTTTTCTGCGCTCAAGTCCTCAATTAAATTATTGAAATTAGTTTTAGCAACGTATTTAATTTTCGAAGAAGTGGGAGGCTTGTTTTTAAGACAAAGAGATGTTGTATAGTGGTCTGAAATAGTTGAGTGTATAACAAAAGTATCAATAAAGTTAATGTTTTTCACATTGATGTGATCAAGACAAGATTTACTCGAGCCCTGTTCACGAGTAAAGCTGTTAATAGTCTGTGTGAAACCATTTTCCGCAAGTAGACATAGATAATCGATTGATTGACGGTGGTAATCAGGGATAGTATTAATGTTTAAATCTCCCATAATAATTTGCTGTTCAAATTTTTTAGCATTGTTTAAAATTGATTGCAATGAAAACAGGAAGGGGTCAATATTGATGAAGGAAGGAGATCTGTAAATGGCAAATATGCATATGTTATTATTCAATACTATTTTTATACAGTTTGATTGTGCTAAAGGAATTTCCTCTATATGAGCTTTAATTCCGTCCTTGATGTAGATAACAATTCCACTAGATTTGTTGAGGTTAGTTGTGGTGTGATATTCAGAGTAATTGTGAATTGATTTTACGGTGTAGTATTTATTTAACCAGCATTCAGTTAATATTATAACATCAAAAGAGGAATTAAATAGATCAAGAAAAATTGTAAAGTCGTCGAGATTCGATATGCTTCTAATATTCTGGTGTATGATTTTTAGATTATGTGAGTCCCAGTTATAGTTGTTTAAATTCTCCAGATCTCGAATTATATTCATATTAACGCTAATACCAGAATCATTGCACTTATCCGAAGGTAACTGAAACATAATTATGTTTAAATTTACTATGATGTGTAGTGGTGAACCCGTAGTTCTTTTGCGAAAAGTCAGCAAACAAAAAGTAAAAATAGAAAGTGTAAATTACGGTGTTGTTAATCAGTATTTTGTTAATATATTGTATAGGAGATTGTGAGTTCTGATAATTCGAGTATGATGCGTATTTTTCTTCGAGATGAAGGTTGAATCCACTACAAGCACATAGAAAAGAAAAAAGTGAGAAAAGTGAATTATTATAGATATAAAAGATGTTATAAAAGATGATGGTGTTGGTATGTTTCGTAAAGAAGCAATCTAAGCAGGTAATGATAATGTAAATATCTGTCATGAAGGCTGCAAATATAATAAATATAAAAACAATAAAATCAGTAAAATGGCCAAATGCAAAGTATATGCTGTTACTGTAGAGAAGTTGATGCGAGAAAAGTGCCAAAAAACAATAATTAAATACCATAACATGTGAAAAATGCAAAAGTAGAACCAATACTAGGACATATTTATGTAAATTAAGATTTTTTCCAGATTTATATAGATTTGCTGGGAACATCATCTTACATAGACTCTCGCTGCTTGTGATAAGTTCATATGAGTTTGATTGAAGAACGAAAAATACGTTTTTATGCGTATAAAAAAGAATGTTTGAGGTGTTGGTATGCCTCGTAAAATAAAAACAAAGAACAATCAATACAAATAATATCAATAATAGAGAGAGTGCATTCTTATGAGATAATGAAAGTACATTATATAACGTGAATGATAATGTTGATACATAGTATTCCAACTTAAAATATATTTTAACAGTAAAGTGCATAATATAGTGTATAATGCTTCTGATTGTAATTGATAGGTGTGATAAAAAACAATAATTAAATACAGCAACATGTGAATAATGCAAAAGTAAGATTAAAAATGTGCGTGGGCATTTGTAACGGGATAATATATTACCTTTAATATATAATATTCTGATGAGAATTATGAACTGCCTCCTAAATGCCCAAGAATTGAATGTAATATCGCACTTCAACAAGCGAATAATTAAATACAAGGTAGATGCACCACTCGCATTTCTAACTTGTATAAGTAAATCGATCAGAACCCGGTACGTAATAATGCGGAAAAAATATGTAAATAAAACAGTAGTAATGGTTTTTGAGAAATACAAAAACATTATTTTGACAGAGCGCGACCATTTGTAGTTAATGTGAACTCTGTAAATACAAGTGAATATAATACTAGTTAACCAAAATAAAAAGATTATTACAGAAAATAGGAGCATCATATAGTGAGTAAATAAGATATTAATACTCTGATTCCTACGAGAACATGCAGGAAGAATAATATTTACACAGTAAACTGATATTATCTTAAAGAATACTAAAACAGCGTGATTTTTGTTGATTAGAGGAAAAGTATGGTTAGAATTTTTAATTGTAAGATTTGAAATTTTTATAATAATTATGCTGTTACTAGAGAAAGCTACTAATGAATGTAAGAATGAATTATTTTGATAAATATTAGATAATATTATACTTAGGGTGCGTGAATCGTAGATAGCGGTAATACTCAAATAAAAACTTGTAATGAAAGTATTATTTATGGAGATATATAATTTTTTCTTAGAGAGAGTTAAAGAAACGTGAGTTACAGTCAAAGGAGGTAACGTGAAATAAAAATAGTGGATACTGATATAAACAATTTTCACTCTGATTTTGTTGCTACATGAAAAAACTACTAAAAAGAGTAAGAATGCATTATTTTGGATTGATACATTATTTTTAAAGACAAAGAAAAAACTCATATGAAAACTTGCGATGAAAATGATATTAACCGGATTATTTTCGTTTAGCAGTGGAGTAAATGTTGAGGTACTTTTTATCATCTGTCACAGTTGTTGACGTTTTTCTCGATCAAGATCAATGATGTTTTTAATCGTAATAATTTTGGATGTATCCGTTTGTCTTAGCAGAATGCGCCCCGAGGATGTCCTAGAGTATTTGTAGTCATTTTCTCTGGCGAATTTTTTAGTTTGGGAGAGTAGGAATTTACCTTTTTGCGTTAAATGATCAGACACGTAAATCCGTTTGGCTTCTTGCGATATGCCTAAATCTGCTGTATTGAGTTTGCTTGAATTGGAGGTAGAGGATTTTTTATATTCTTTGATTTTGAATAGGAAGTCATCTCGAGATTTAATACTATTGAACGACAATATTTATTTACTTAGGTAGGTAAATAATCCATTAAAAAAACGAAATGCATAGACAAGTCATTGAAACGGAGGCGTCTACTAATATCTACAGGAATTCCAAAAACTGAAAAAATCGAACTAATATCTATGGGAACCACAGTGTTGACGAATATCTACAGCTCAAACTGTTGACTTATATCTATAAGAACCAAAGTGTTGACGAATATCTACAGCACTGGCAGAGGTTGGATTTGCAATTATGTATAGCATATTGGAATAATGTAATATTGCGTACGCAGTTTAAAAAACTTAATTTATGTAAGTATGTATGTAAAAATCCCTAATATCGGACTATTGGACACATTTAGCTGATTAGTCCAACCTACGCTCTGTAGATATTAGTTCAACCTACGCTCTGTAGATATTAATCAACACTCTGAAGTTCGTAGATATTAGTTCAACATAGGAGCTGTAGATATTCGTCCGACATACAGGCTGTAGATATTAGTATCTGGAGTCATTAAAACCATACCAAATGACATAAACTTGACAGCCGATAACGCACGATGGACGCCTTTCGATATCTGACGAATTTAGCCTTTTTGTCTTATTCTTCTCGTAACACTAACTTAAGCAAAAGATAATACAAAAGACACAGAATCACCCATATCGTCACATTAACTTGTAAACTGCATAACTCCAAATTTTTCTAAAATACGTTTTTAATGCCATCTGGTGTTAAAATTAGTCCCGCATCGACTAGTAAAACTCGCAAATTTAAAAAAAATGTATCTTTTTAGATAAACACAAATTAGGAAACTGCGTAACACAATGCTGCCATTTTTACGCGCGAATACTTCGAAACTCCTTAACTCCACGTACTTTATTTTATTTACTATTTCCGCTCTTATTATTTAACTTCAAAATTATTCATAGTATTAGTATTGTGCTGTTATGCTTTATGTACTAAGTACTATTATATTTATCCTGTTGTTATTACATACTGAGACTAAATATAAAAGTCAATTAGGATGTTACTGAGTAATTCATAAAATTATATAGCAGTTCTGAATTGTTGTTTTAATTTTTTAATGTAAAATTCCTATCTCCCAAGTCTTCAGCTAGTTGTTCATAAAACTGTTCGCAGAGAAGTACGGCGGTATAAAATACGTATCTCCATTCTCGGTTTTTATGTAAACTTCCTAACTCCGATTTGAAATAGAAAGCCTTAACTTACAAAAGTTATTAGATTGAAAATAAATTTCGAAATATATTATATGCTCGGAACACACATAAATAAAAACAATGACCCGTCTTTCATTTTTTTTCACTATAGGGTTTTTTGTGCCTCATGTAAAATTTGACATTTGGTGGTTACGCATTCTACGAATTAATGCGACGATATAATTTAATTCTTTACTCTCCCGCAGCCAACACTGGGGCCGAAGATAGACCCCAAAATTATTATCCTTCTTATATCTCCTAAAATACCTGAAATATATTTTTGGTATTTTAGGTATTCCTGCGCAAAGGATTAATACATGTGCCGTTAAAAAAAAAGTGAAAAATTCACTGCCAATAAATGGACAAACAAAAAAAAAGTGTTTTCTATGGTTTAAAAGCCCCAAAAAAATTGCATGTTTGGCATCTTGGCCTGTCGAGAGTAAACTACCTTGTTAATTATTTGTAAAATGGTTTCTGTTTTAGTTAAGGAACCTTGTGAACGACTGTGCGGAATATTCTGTAACGAAACAATTGCACCTTGCTATCTTGATTTTGGAGCACAAAAATGTTACTGTAAGTACAAACAAATTTGAAAATTGTTTTTTATTATCATCTTACCCTTGTCCTATTCGGAGTGGAGACCCATCTCCTCGAAAATACGCTTCATCGCACGGCCTCTGGGTCAAAAGATCTAGCAGAATGAAGTCGATAACTTTACAAATATTTATTTATCTGTTTATTACACGCCCTAATGGGCTTTTACATTATTTGTTTATAAGTAACACAGTACCTTTAAAAACTTGAAAAGTAAAACAATAATGAAAATATAATATAATGAAAAAAAAAGTAAACCAAAGCTTATAATCTCTACATATTATAAATTAAAGTCCTCCGCGTCGTCTGTCTGTCTGTCTGTTCACGATAAACTCAAAAACTGCTGAGCGGATTTTCGTGCGGTTTTCACTAATAGATAGAGTGTTTTGTGAGGAAGGTTTAGGTATATAATTTGTCAACGATTTATGTAAATTGGTCAAATCATAACGATAATTATTAGAAGAAGTGTCGGAAAAATCAAGCCGCCTGGAGCTTTCATCGAAAACACTGCCTAATCCCTTTGAGATATTAGAACAAAACAATGCTTGGTGGGATATTCCTCTTTTATAGATCTACAAAAAAGTCCGTGATGGCATATATCTATATTTTACGGATAGCTTACTATACCCATTCGATCTCCTAAAAAATGGTCACGTGCAATGCGGTAGTTGGAAAGTTATTGAGACGGATACAGTATTAATCCTTCGAAATTTGTGATACATGATGTAATTTAAACAGGCTTGGCATCAACACCAATACCGCCAACATGGCCACCTTCACCGCCCACAACGACAACGTTACCACCAACACCTACAAGATCACCGACAACATCCACGACAGTGCCGTCAACACCGACAACATCACCGCCAACACCAACAACATCACTGTCAACTCCGATAAGTAAGTCCAACATCCAAATTTAAATAAATATATTTATTTATTTTCAACGCCCTCATGGGCTTTTACACGACAAGTTTATAATAGAGAGATACTTTTAAATAAAAATAGATATATCTAGTAAACATCATATGAAAGGTAGGTAGGTATACAGATAAATTTAAGTGAAGATAATGCATTACAATAAAAGAGAAAGTTTCTAAGTTACAAATGGCATAGAAATATACTATTAATAGACTGACTTATTGTGATACGTGACAAAATGCAAGATACATAAAGAGATAACGGGAACAAGTTTTTAGATTGTAGATTAATATAGAAATACACAATATATGCAATAGTCTCTATGTGTTGCTCCTTAAATATCAAAATATTCTACATAAAAATATCATTCAGGTATTTCTTAAATAATGGTAAACTTTACAAGTTTTTAAATATATCTATAATTGAGGTGAATTTGTTTCCTAGTCTGTGAAGTCGAGAAATAGGTGCATGTATGTGGTAGTTTGTCCAGAATTATTGTTGCAAAATAATATGTTTTGCCTTGTTTCTCGATTAGGTACCTTGAAGTCGATAAGATGCAGGAGTTTGCAACAATCTAATTCAGAGTGAATAATTTTAAACAAAAAAGTAAGGTCGTTTATTTTTCTTCTGCCATGCAATTTTAGTGTATTTAGTAAGAATGTATAGTTAATAATGTTGTACAGGTATATATAACTTGAAGTTAATAAATCGTAAAAATTTGTGCTGCACTCGTTCGTTATATAGTATATATACAAATGTAATTTTTAAAATTTAATTATTAATTCTTACACAATTTATTCACATATATGACTTAACTTTGACAGTCTAACTTGGTAGGACAGTAGAGTTCACAAGCCTATATCATATTATGAAGTTTAGATTACATACAATAAATTTAGAAAGCATATTACTATGTTACAAGACACGTTTTTGAATTTTTAAACGCAGTGCCAGTGTTACGAAAGCGTTTGAAAATCCCATAGATGTTTTAGGCAAATTCCGTTATGTACGATATATTGAAATATTATTAAAATTATTATTTATGTCTTACTCCGCTTACTGGTTAATACGGAATATTTCTTATTCAAACACTTAAATTTTGAATTTTTTATACGAAAAAATCGCATTTTATGAGTTTGTAAAGTTATTCCCATCAACTTAATACATCATTGAAGAAGAAGGTAACAATAATAATCTAAACGAAAATATGAAAGAGAGCAATACACAGAAAACAGAAAAAAGACAATGGTCGCAACTGGGACTCGAACCCAGACCACTCGTCTAACCAATTCCTTTGCCACCTACTGTGAAACCGTCATATTAGTCAATCTCATATTTCAAATTTTAGAATTTCCAATATTATTTTCAACATTTTTTTTCCATATCTATATATTTATATACATGTACAGCAGGGGTGCTCATACTTGAACTGCTGGCGATCGACCTCAATATTATTAGTCTCCGATCGATCGACTCTGACAGGCCGTGGCGCCGAGGGGGGGGGGGGGGGGGGGGGAGAAGGGTTACGACCTCATTTTATGCCGATTTTAAATTATATATAACGAGAATTCTTCCGATAAATTAATAAATTTAAAACTAAACCCAGAACATAAAAATGGTTTTTATTTGATTCTGGCAGTACATAAATAGTCTGCAACCTAGAATTTTATAACTGCACTTCGAATAAGAGAATATTTTTCTTCTGAAATGTGTCAGCAGATGAATCCACAACTAGAATTTTACATTCTTTACAAAACTGGTATAAAATTAAATCTGTATGCGGTGAATTAAAACTCCCCTCAGAACATAAAAACGATTTTTCTTTGATTCTGGCAGCACATACACGGTCTGCAACTTGAATTTTATAACAGCACTTCGAATAAGAGAATGTTTGCCTTCGAAATATTAAAACAGAAATTTTACATTATGAACTGGATTCAATTAAATCTGTGTGCGGCGAGTTAAAAGAACACTCAGATGAACATGAACGTTTTCCTTCGAAATGTATCGGAAGATGAATCCACAACCCGAATTTTACATTGTGAATACAAAACTAGTTTAAATTAAATCTGTTTGCAGCGAATTAAAACTACACTCAGAACATGAAAATGTTTTTTTTTTCTGGCAGCACATGCGTAGTCGGCAAAAAAAATTATATTTTTATCGAAGGAAGCAAACACTTTGTGGTGTGACATTATATATTAAATGAAAAAACAACACACTTTGTAAAACACCACTTTTTATTAGAATTGATATTTAACAGCTAACCAGGTTTCGCTCAATCTCGAGCTTCATCAGGGCTTATTATAACAACTAATGTGCAATTGGACAGGTACTGAAAGACAACTAAACTCTTTTCTTAAAATAATAAATTCCTTTCACAAACAAATCCAATTTACTTTAGAAATAGGTACCAACTCATCCTTGAATTATCTAGATTTAACCTTAAGTATAATTAATAATAAAATTGATTTCGATATCTACCGTAAGCCTACCTATACTGACACTGCCATTCATAATTCATCCAACCATCCCATATCCCACAAACATTCAGCCTTCCACTCTATGATACATCGTTTGATTACAGTACCATTAAATAATAATAATTTTAATAAGGAATTATCCATAATTAGACAAATCGCTATAAATAACGGGTATGAGACAAAACTAGTAGACAATATTCTTAATAAAAAATTGAAACAAGCAGCATCAAATAAATTTTCATTTTAATAATTCTAATAATAATGTAAATATTAATCACCAATTCCAATGGCGTAGAGTACTGTACACAAATAATTTTTCTTCGTTAAGCGTAAAAAAATTCCCTCCGGAAATAAAACCCGCCTTTTACACTAACAATAACTTAGGTAAATACTTAATTAACACAAAAGATATTGACGATAAATTTAGCCACTCTGGCGTATATAAACTAAATTGTAATGATTGTTCTGCATTTTACATCGGAAAAACGGCCCGCAACGTAAACATAAGAATTAAAGAATATCTAAGATGTTCAAATAGTAATGCTTTTTCAGAATTTGCAAACCATCTTCTAGAAACTAACCACTCATTCGATTAAACCTCCGGGGCTAAAATATTACATAAAAATGGAATTGGAATTAGATTAAACAATCTAGAAGCCCTCGAAACCATAAAAGCCGTCAATAATAAATCAAACATTATTAATATAATATAATATAATATACAATAAGCCTTTATTCCAGAATGTGGGGAGGTGAGTGCAATCCCACACATCCTATATAGAGTAAGTACATACATAAAACACAAGTAAGTACATAAAAAATACATATAAATAAATAAAATAAAATAAAAAAAGTAGTAGGCATCATTAGATGGTAGATATGCGCGGTTCTATAAATCTTCGGAATACAATTCCCTCCGGCCAAAGTTCTTCTGCCAGGAATTTCTTTACTTCGATCGCTTTAACAGTGAGTTTAAATGTGTTAAAAGACGTAGGACGAAAAGGCTTGATTTTTTCAATCTTGGTACATTCCAGATCTTTTTCTGTTAGGTAGTTATTGATGTTTTCCTCTGTAGTTTTCACAGTAAACCTCGAAATGTATACCGTTGTGAGTATGTCAGCTGACTTTAATGTTGTTGATGTTGCTTTACCTTTCAAGTTTCGGTTAATTTTCCGCGTTACTAATGTGAAACCGCTTTCGTCAGTCGCGGATGGCCGGTGTTGGTACCGCGGGCCGTGTTCGCGCGTTCCCTGTTTATTTGCTGTGTTTTCGGGCCTAAGTTCGAAGTCCGAACTCGGCCGTTCACGGCGATTGCTGCTCCTTCGCTCTGTGCGTTCTTGTGTAGTTTTCGTGTGTGCGGTAGTTCCATTATTGTATGCGTTCTTAGATGCAGTCGATAAGTAGGTCGCTTCTGTCGGTATTTGTTTACTTTTAAGTTGTGGACAGGGGCGTATATCTTCGTTCAAATTTTTCAACCGTGGTCCGTGACGTAAAAGTGCTGCCACTCATAGATAAAGTTTCATAGATGGAGCTGTAAAGATAGGTTTGTAATTTTGATTTTCGCCATCTCTCGCTCAGGGTTGCCAACTTAGGGGTAAAATAAGTGAGATGGGATTTTTTTTACTGGTTTAATAGGTGTTTTGGGGTATTTTTGTGGTATTTTTGTGATTCCATATATTTTTTTAAATTTTTATTACATCGTATACACGGAGCACTCGCACACTTCTTATTTGAGGATTTATTTTTATTGTACAAAAACTTGCTGCAACGACTTGTGCCTTCACAATAAGGAACTCCAGTGAAAAATATTATGGCTTTAAAAAAATATGTTCATACAGACCAATGAACGCTGATTCTGAATATATAAGTTTTATTTCATAATATTAAACGTAGAGTTCTTAAAAAATTATTAAATAGTGCATTTTTAAACCTCTCGTCAAAACACACTGTAAAGTTGGTATTACTGAAATGGTTAGTGCTGACGTCACGCGTCACCAGTCACCAGTCATTGTATTGAAACTTTGATTATGTAGGTATGACATAAGCCATCAGTACTAACAACATTTCATGTTATTCGTTATTTTATACTGACATTCCCCAAATGAGGTATGTTGTGAGGCTGAAGGTACTGCGGAAGGGAAGGAGGTGGGGAAGAGGAGGGTTGGGAAGTACCTGGCTATTCAGATCTGGTCACCAAACACGGCTAAAGCCATTTTCAAGCAACTTTTAAATTCTGAATGGTGGTCTTACACCAGGGCGATACTGATAGTATCTTCCACTCTGGAACATGCCGTAAATATACTATATATTATTTTAAATGAATTAATTGTGAAATAACACAAATTAATCAAATAAAATTTACTTGCGCATGCCGGGTTCGAACCCCAATCTCCGGATCGTGAGTCAAGAGTCTTACCCACTAGACTACGGAGGTCGTCAGGTCATTTGATGGATGAAAATTAAAATCTCTTGATTTTTTGAAACAAACAGCCCCGTATTTTGCGTATCGCTTGAGAAAGATATGTTTATAAGGTATATAACAAATCGCGTACTGGCAACACAAAATATTTGGAAATGGCGTCTTGGACAGAACGGTTTGACATCTTGGTTTTCTGCATAACATTAAAAGGTAAAATATAGCATTTTTCTGTTGAAAATAATTATTATACTGTATACAGATGTTTAATCTGATCGATAAATATGATTTCCATTCAAAAACATTGCTTTTTCATTTTGTTTTCGCTAAAAACGTTCATGATCCTGTGATGGCGCATTGGTGGATGTTTTTAATGGAGATCTTCTTGTTTTGGCCTTTTGTATTGTTTTACGTATTTTAATTTGATTCTTTTAAGATGTATTAATTTATTTTAATATTTTCCGGTAGACTATATATAACTTATTGTTATCATTTTTATAGATGGCTGTTAGAGGTTTGTCACATGAAGAAATAACTATTGCACTGGAAGGAGACATTTCCGATGTCAAATGGGAGTCTGACGGTGAAGGTGAAGAGAGCTGGTCAGTGGAGTATCTACAAGATGACCAGAATCAGTACCAGGACCACAACATTCAGCATTCGCCCGTAAATTAATTTGAGGTTAGGTCGGTTAGGATACCTTAGTTTTTGTGTTATTATCAATTATTGTCTTATGCGTTATTTATTATCAATTGTCTTTACTGAAAATAAATGTATTTAAAGATGTTCCCAGAGTGTTTCATTTGTCTAATGTAGTAACATTTTCCGATTCCAATAATTTTGTTTTTAAATAATTTATTGTGCTAATGAAGTAGGTCGAGAGCGATTATATTGTCTATGGTAGACAAATAAGTTTCCTCTATCTTTAGTCTATTACTGCTGTCATAGGTGCGGGAAGGGCGAGGGGGGGGGGGTCTGGTTTAGTTGGTGACGAAAACCGCTAGGAGGAAAAAGCCCGAAGATATCGATCTAGGGGTTAGTATATTTATGGTTGTGGATTACCTACAGTTTTGTCGCTATTTTGTTGCGAGTTCTCAGCTAAATTGCTTTGTATGTTTGGAGCATGCAGTTTTGTAATTTGTTCTCTTAGCAAAGCCAGTTCTTGTTTTAAATCATCATTTCTTGTGACCGATGAATCTTTTAATTCCGTTTTGATGAGAGTTATTTCTGTTTTCATATAATTAAGTTCCTTTAGAAGTTTAGATACGTCCACACTATCGAAGTTGACTGGAGGCAATTTGTGCAGCTGTCTGGCAACGAATATAGGCAGTTGGTCAGGGTCCGTCTCCTTCAACGCCCTCAGGATGTCCTGGAGATCTCGGCTAATCCTGCCATCTCCTTTCCGCAGAGTACGTTTCTCCGGAAGCTTATCGAACAGGATAGTTTTTGCATCTTTTACATCCTCCTCCGAGAAGGTGGAAATACATAACTGCATGATGGCGATCTCATCGAGAGTATCTGCCTTATTTTGCTTAAACGTGAGACACTCGTTTACAATGATGTTACATGAGTTACACGACATAGCTTAACAATACCTCCTTCCGTCACGGCGTTGCGGACTGACTAACCAAATCAATTTATCTGATAGTCCCATTTTTTATTTATTCCGTTAAACCAAAGATATTCAAATACAGAAGAGATATGCTATGGTGTCCGCTCAACTGTCGCCGGACTACGCGCTAATTAGCGTAGATTTCATACAAAAAGAATTTGTTCATTTTGTTGATTTTTTGAAAATGTGCATTAATATTGGTTAACAATATATTTTGAATAAGGAAAGAATTCGTTCATTTAATTTAAACGTTCGTTTGGTTTATTCGTTAATTATTTGTTTTTTTTTTAGTTTATTTGTTAACTGGTAAACAATATCGGCGACACCCGGAAGCGCAGACCCACATAGTAAAAACAGCAGATAGCACATACCTACTTATATTTCAACATCTTTGCGTTAAACTCTTCTTAAATAATTCTCTCCCTCTCCCTCCCCCTTTACTTATCCATCCTGTAATTATTTTTGTCTCCCTCTTTTCTTTTTGTATCGCTTTCTGGCACCAATAGGGTGTTGCCTATTCTGTTGCTAGCTCTTTTACTCATTCTCTTAATTTCTGTTATATATGTATGTCTGTAGATAATTATCTTTAGTTGTTATAATAAGCCCTGATGAAGCTCGAGATTGAGCGAAACCTGGCTGGCTGTTAAATATCAATTATAATAAAAAGTGGTGTTTTACAAAGTGTGTTGTTTTTTCATTTCCACTTCGAATTGGATAATGTTTTTCTTCGAAATGTGTCTGATAAAAACTGTGAATAGATCTATTTACATCGTCAAATTTTTCTCAAGATCGACTCAAAAAGCACTCGCGATCGACCGGTCGACCGTTTGAGCACCCCTGCTGTACAGGGTGTAACAGGACATACCCGAGGGATTTTAACCATCAATTTTTGAAATTATTTTGAGTAAAAAATGTAAATGAAATGTTGGTCTCTGGTGTCATTTTTGATGTTTTCTTTAAATTTATTTTTTCTACAAAAATATTAAAAAATGGTAGGTGTTGGACAGTTGGAGGCGTGGTGAAGGGTTGGTCGGTTACTCGGCTGAGTGACCAATGACAACAAGCGGAAGAAATTTTTATTTGATAGAATTTGAACAAAAAAAAAAATTTTCATAAAAAAAGTCACCGGAGACAAAAATTTCATTTACATTTTTTTACTCCAAATATGCTCAGGAATCGTTGGTTAAAATCCCTCGGGTACGTCCTGTTACACCCTGATATAAATGAACCCTGTTTCTCTTGGTCACGTCATAACTTTAGAACGACTTTACCGATTTCATTCATCTTTTCTTTAAGTTTTCTAACACTTTGTAGAAGGTTCTTACGGAAGGAAAAATTAAGAAAATCACGCATTAAAAAGATAATATCAGGAAACTTAACGACTATTTTATCTTCGCACGTTTGACAGTTCGCGCGTTTGAAGAAATTGAATTTAGTAGGAAGCTGTTTTTTTTGTAATAAAAGAATTATCTTTGGATTTTTAAAATTATAGATATTTTAAATAGGTACGGTTAATTAAGTGTTAGGTACCAAGATTGTTCTTATAATATACAAAAATGAATATTTGTAATATATGAGAAATGAAAATTTAAAAAAAAAATTAATAGCAGGCACGTGAGTTGTTTGAAACAAGAATGTACTGAGACTGAATATATGGAACGCGAGTGGGGGGTTGGCATGACGGGGGAGCGAGAGAGGGGAGAGGGTAGGCGGAAAAGGTGGAAGGGGGACGCGGGAGGGGAACGGGGATGCGGGAGGGGAACGGGGACGCACGGGAGACACATGCAGTGAGAATTTATTTCTTTGAATATAGCATTGCAACATATGCCGGGAACCACATAGTTAAATTATAAAAAAGAGATTTTTTCATGTAAAAAATGAACAGTTCATTTGTTTTTGTATTAATACAAAAAGGTTTGATTTTTTCTTTGAATTCAAAATCAAACGAACGAAAATCTCTATTTTTTATATTAACATATATTTTTTTATATATTTACACACTTTTTCATAGACAACTTAAGCAATATCTAAATATAAGTTGTGTGTATGACCCTTGTTTAAATCCTTGGCTATAAATAATAAGAGATCACGGATTCAAGGATTCAAATATAATTGGCTTATATTTGAATCATAATATTATTCTAAACTAGCTGACCCGGCGAACTTCATACTGCCTCAGAATCAATAACTGTTGTGTTAACTTGTTAGCTGAATTAATTTCATTTTTTAAAGTTAAAATGAATACTCAAAATGAATTAAGAAATGTAATTCACGTGGCAGCAAGGCATTTGCTTTATTAAAGCGAATCGAAATGATTCACGTGGCATTATTGTACTACTTTCTGTTAAACTATTTACTGGATGGGCTTGCACTTGAGTCGATTCCCTTCATTGAAGCACCTCGTGATATACGACATTTTTCGTTTTGTCAATACTCATTACGTCATTACCGATAATCAGCAATTGCTTGGAGAAATCTTCGTCAGTTGAAGTTTCTTCACACAGCTCCGCAGAGTCGACGATTTGAGGAAATTTATTTCATCGGCAGCGGTCGATCTTGGAATGACTGGTAGTGTTTGGCGGAAATCGGCAGAAAGTAGAATCATTGCGCCTCCAAAACATCTTGAGTCATTACCCAGATCTTTCATAGTTCGATTGTGTGCTTCCAATGCGCGTTTGTGCGCCATTGTGCATTCATACCAGATGTTGATTTTACTTGCTACCAAAACTTTGGCCATTGCTGAATGTTTCGTAATGTTCCATATTCGTATTTTGGTCGTTTGAAGGTTTAACGGCAATTTCAATGCTGAGTGAGCTGTTCGATATCCTTCTAGCAACGTGGCCGCTATTTCTGAAGAAGCGAGTGCTACAGAAATTTCGGATCTCGCATGAACGGTGACCAAAATCAATGACATGAGGCATGTCTTTCCAGTTCCACCGGGCGCACCAAGAAAAAATAAGCCACCATTTCCATCATAAATTGCCTTGATTAACGTATCGTACACTTTTAACTGATTGGTTCAATGCATCTTGATCATATTCACGTTCAACTTCCAATTCTTGATTGAAAGCGACGTTCATTCCACGATCTGGAGTTGGTATTCATAACTTTACTAAGAAACTGTCGCACATGAGGTAACACATGTCTTCGATCAAAAACAAAGCCTGGTTATGTACAGGGTGTTAAGGGACGTACTTGACTTACTTTAACCAGTGATTCCTAACATTATTTGGAGTAAAAAAGTTTAACGAAATTTTGGTCTCCGGTAACTTTTTGGATAACTTTTTTTTTTTTTCAAAAATTTTTTTTTTTAAATCAAACAAAATAAATTTCTTCCGCATATCGTCACTGGTCACTTAGCCAACTAACTGACCAACCCCTAACCCCGTCTCCAACTGTCCGACATCTACCATTTTTAATGTTTTTGTAGAAAAAATAAATAAAAAATACACCAAAAATGTCACCGGAGACCAAAATTTTATTTACCTTTTTTACTCCAAATAATGTCAGGAATCACTGGTTAAAGTAAGTCAAGCACGTCCCTTAACACCCTATATATCCTCATTCACCTCGAGATCAGGATTCCCTGAACTGAAACGAATTCGATGTAAAATATCATCCCTGTCATCTTTGTACTTGTTCCATAGATTCGATGGGAAACATGTCGAAATAATAATAGCAAATATAATGATAGCAAATAATGTGCGTATCAGACTTGGAGATGCAGAAACAATTGCTTCAGTGATTGTCATGTCCCAATTAATATCATTATCAAGCAAATTGACCTGCTGACATGCAATACGAAATGTTGGGCACACTACACCATATACTTGTGATTCAAACAATGTGAACAGAGCGACTCAATATAGCCCAAAAAGAAGTACTAAAGACAATACTGAAAGTTTCGCTTAGAACTCCGACGGAAGAAATATTTAATAACTTTCAAGTCTTCAATGTACAGAAACTTTATTCAAAAAATATTTTATTTAAACTGAAAAAAAAAATATATGTAAACTCCACTGCCGTTCCGCAGTTCTTTCAAAATACGAGAATTCGTTCCATACAAAATGTATGGGGAAAATAATTTTCTTTATAACTATTTATTTCGTTAACTTTTGTGATGTTTTAATAGTTATTATCCTTTCCGGGGCGGAGACAAATCCAACAAATCAAACATCATCAAAATCAGCCCAGCCGTTCTCGAGTTATAAATAGTGTAACTAACCCGACTTTGTTTTATATGTTAAGATTAACCATATGGGAATCAAGCATATTTTTTTCAGAAGGTTGCGGTATTTTCGCTTTGCAAAAAAATTCAAATAAAATAGTATTTCTGAACGTATTCGAAAATTAAAAAACTGTTTTTGAAAGGTGACGAAAGCATTCAAATTGTATGATTTAAAAAAAAAAGTATAATTTTTGAAATATTAAAATACTAGCTTTTTCCCACGGCTTCGCTCGAATGGTATTAGGGACTTCCCACTCCGCCTCCACTCCCCCCATCAACCCACCTCCCCCACCCCCTCCTCCCAACCTCCTGACATCAGTCCCCCCACCCCTACCCCTCTTCCCACCACCTTCCCTCGCCCCACTCCACTTCTCCCATCACCCCCTCCCCCCCCCCAACCCACCACCACCACCTACCCCTTCCCCTTCCACCTCCCCCCACCCTCCTCCACCCCTCCCCCTTCCTTCCCGACCCCTCTCACCCCCCCCTAACCCCCTCCACTCCATCGCCCTCCCCCTCCCCCATCGCCCTCCCCACACCCCCTCCCCCCTCTCGCATTCCACACATTCTTTCCCGGTACATTCAATCTTCAAACTGCTCGCGTACCTATTACAATTTTTTATACAAATTTCATATTGGCAGAGCTCAACTCAAAAACGAACAAAAAAAAGAATTATCCAATTTGGTGCTGTCGTTCGGGTTTACGCGCGCATACATACACTTCTGTGGTTCATTATTAGAGATGGTTATTAAGTACGACGCCAAAAAAGCACTATTTATAGGGTGAATCGCCTAATTTAAAAAAAAATAAAACATCGTTTCCAAGGCGACAATTGGTTTCTGACGTTTGCAATAAATCGATTTTGTTAGCGACAGAAAACGTATGATAAATAATTTCTTAACGCCAGAACTTTCCAATATATATAGCCTATAATAATCGCAAATGACGTAGCTTTCTATTAGTGAAAGAATTTTTAAAATCCATTCAGTAGTTTGTGTGTGAAAGAGTAACAAACATACACCCATACAAACTTTCACCTTTATAATATTAATTAATAGGATTGAATGCAAGCATGACAGAGTTTTTTAAAGAGCTAACCTTGCGTTTTTTCTAATTAAAATTATGTTATTGAAAAAAAAACAGTGTTATTCACACGTGATAGAAGTGAAACTAGAAAGTCGCAAGATGTCGCTTTCTTTTCTTTTGCCTATTTAGGTATTTAAAAGTGGTTTGAAGATTGGGTATTGATTTCGCAAAAATAAAATTGTTTATTTTTTTGGATTTCGTAGAATTCGAACATCCGTTCGCTGGTTGTCTGTCGGATTCTCGCGCCGAAGTGCGAATTTACCGCTTTATATTAGAACCGAGGAACCGCCAAATAATACATTTTAGTGACGCATTTCCGTTTCATCCGAATTTCAAATCACTAACAGGGATAAAGAAGTTTAACTTCAAAAAACTAAAAACACACATATTGGAGTGGAAACTTTTTAAACTCAATGAAATGAAAATAGCGACCCTAAAAAGAGACAAACACATACACATTTTGACGACCTCCGTAGTCCAGTGGCTAAGACTCTTGACTCACATTCCGGAGGTCGCGGGTTCGAACCCGGCATTCGCAAATAAATTTTATTTGATTAATTTGTGTTATTTCACAATTAACTCATTTAAAATAATATATAGTATATTTGCGGCATGTTCCAGAGTGGAAGATACTATCAGTATCGCCCTGGTGTAAGACCACCATTCAGAATTGAAACGTTGCTTGAAAATGGCTTTAGCCGTGTTTAGTGACCAGATCTGAATAGCCAGGTACTTCCCAACCTTCCTCTTCCCCACCTCCTTCCCCTCCCCGCTACCTTCAGCCTCACAACATACCCCAATTGGGGATGCCATAGTCTCACTGGCTCCAGACGGGAGCAGTTGAGATTCTTGTGCGGTATTCACTGTAAAAAAAAAAAAAAAAAAATCTATAGGATTTAACCTGCAAGAGAATGAGAAAGTATAATTGGTATCCTCTTTGAGCGGTGCTTCGTCGCCTCCCCACTCTTGTCTACTTTAGTTTTCTGAAGGTTTCACATCTACTGCCTGTAAATTGCAAACTCTGATTTTTTTCTTAGACACATTTATTATAAACGTTTCTGTCACCTCAAGTTTTTGTCGTTTCGGGTAAAAATAATTTATAAAAAATTCATTATATTTTTCACAAACAGGATTCGGTGAATTTGGTTTCATATAGGTGCACATTTTAATTCTTCTGTAGTAAACTTTTAGATTTGTAATTTCAGTGTTGTGTTTCCTCTTTCGAACACCGTTTACATCACATTTCTCGCCATGACAGGAAAAGAGACGCAACGATTTCTTTGGGACATATATGATCTTTTTCCGAATGTGAAAAAATTAGCCCAGGGAGTTCGGTTGAATCGCCCTACAATGGCTTCGGATAGTTGAGTACTGTCCATTGCGCGGCATTGACATTTAAAATAATTAAATGTGTTTTCATGAATATATTGTTAAAATCCTTTCTGTTTCAGTTATAGAGGAGTCCTGTTGGTTCCTGTGTCGTGTAATATGCGGAACCTCTCCTTGCCATCTTTATTTTTCCCATCGTGATTGTGATTGTAAGTTGTGCCAATAATACAAAAAAATAAGATGATTTGTTTTGAGGTGAAACAGTCAACGTTTCAGCCAGGGTGCTTTATGGGAAAACCCAAAACGCAAATAGCACGCCTAATTACGAAGGCAATTGAAATTCATTAAAAAACCATTAATATTAAAAGGGATGAGGTGGCTAAGCTCAATAGTCATTGGCATATGAAGCAAAATTAAACGCAGAAAATCATTTAAATTATAATTTCTTTAATAAAAAATCTCTTAGAGAATTGGAGTTGGCATCATGGTATCGCATCTACATACATAAGCACACACTTAGCCACAACCTACGTTTACACGTCTGACCTTACGATAGACATTGTAATGCTGTCCGAAACGTTGGCTAAAGAAGGAAGTAGCATTCTCAGGAAGCCAACATCTACTGGGAACGGGTGTTACGCTCGTGTCCGTCGAGTTTCATGCACGTGCACCGGTGTACCATGGATAATGCTGCTAGATCATTAGAGCACGCTCCATCAAAATACCTGCATGACAGACTCGGCATGCCTGAATTGGTTTTGTGTACTAGAGATGGCAACCGATCTATTAACAACTGGTCAATCAGATGGACCGCCCTCCTTAGCACAGAATCAAGCAGTTTTATCAACTTTTTTGGGGCTCCAGCCCATAGGTGGCTCCCAAATAGAAATTTTAGATTTTTTTACATTAGCACTCCACAGAATATCCTGAAGAAAACAATATCCCTGGGGGCATGTGTAATCTTTGGGGACGTGGAGTGGAGGTTTTTTTTAAGGAAAAGGAGGAGAGGAAGTTCTGGGAAAGAAAAAGGTACGAAAGGTGGATATGAATCTGGGAGTCAATGTGTGCAGGAGTGACAGGCATCTGAATCCATCTCTCCCACTGCAGCGCAAGATTATTTGTCGAGAGAATCCGGCTGGAGAGCTCTTGGTAAGGTCACCCTTAACCATTTTCTACCGGTCCGGCCGGCCACGCAGCTAGTGGGTTAATGCATTCGCCGTCAAAATCTAGACAAACCTCACCCCCATGAACGCGGGCACCCCAACTAAATCACCAAACGTCGCAAACCATTTGGAGTGACCTATGGCAGGGGTTTTGTGTTATCAAATAAATGGTTTCAGGGGCAGTGGTACCCATACCCACCTCAAAAACTTGTACAGGGTTAGCAGCTTTGCAACAGAATTGAGAATCTGTAAGCCCTATATGAGACGCTCAGTTAATTGAAAACCAGATTTACTCTACACTTGAGCCTGTCTGATATACCTACTCCAAGCATTTCACTGGAGTCTTTATTGGGGAGGGTGCTTTTTCTCTATTTAATAATGCTTCTATGATTTTCAAGTGGTTTCACTATTTTAAACAGGTCCAGGGGAACCAGGACCCCCAACAATGACAGCAACACCAACGCCAACAACACCACCAACAACACCACCAACACCGCCAACAACAACAAAGACGACAAAGAAGACAACTCATCGTCCACCGCCACCTCCCCCCGTTTGCAATCCGAAACGCGTCAATAAAAAACACAAGAAACATAAGTATTTCCACAAGTTGACAGCTTAAAATACATTTTGCATCCAAATTATATACGATACAAAAACATATAAATTTGGTGTAGGTAATATCAATTACATATTCCAGTTTACATAAAAACAATGAAGATTTATTTTTATTTTATTATATTTTATGGTAAACACCAATCCTCAATATATTATTATGCCCTCATTTTTAGTTTTTTTTTTACTACTAATTTTAATTTTATCACATAAAAAAATAATGAATGCATAACCAGACATCATGCTCACAAATTCTACAACTAGAAATTTGAGTGAGCAACTGTTGGTGTGAACCTTCTACGGGTCAGAAGGGATGCATTGTAACACATTTCTTCAGACTGATTCGTGGAAGGTTCGAAAACTCGGTTATCATGGAGAGCATTAGTTTCTATGTTCCCGATGGTTATCTCCGTCACCGACAGCATAGACTGTTTTATCTCCCCGCTTGCAGAACTAACTTGCCAATGGTTATGCCAGTCCGGAGAGCATCTTGCTGTTGAACAGAATTAATTCGGATTTCGACATATTTAGCGTCATTGAAGCTGCCTTTAAACGGCAAGCTCAATTAATGCTTATATAGTTTTTTTTTACCTACCATTTATTATGTTGAATGTAATACTGTTACAAATATATTTTAAAAACGCATTAAAATTTTAAATTTTGTAATGTTTTAGAAAAAATAAATAAATTGAATTGAATTGAATTATATATGTCAGAGGAGTTCGCATCTTGAATTTTTACGTTACATTTAGAACATTTAGAAGACTGGATAGTTAAGAGTCACGTTTGAATAAAAGTTACACACACAACAAGCAAATGGTTTTCCTCCGATTGGAGCATATTATGGTGTGCAACTCGAATTTAAAGTGTATCTCAAAACTAACATAAATTTAAGAGTGAATCTATCGGGAACTCGTTTTAATTATAAACTACGCCCAGAACATGAAAATGGTTTTCCTCCTATTTTGGTAGGATATAGCTAGAATTTCTTAACTGCATTTATATATTATTGTATACATAACACCGTCTATTTGGCGACCAGCATGGGCAAATATGCATCTAAAGTGGCGACCACCGACATTTGGCGACCGATATACGGTCGCCACTTTATTTTTCGAAATTTTTACACAGTTTATAGTACATGTCGTCACAAGCATTTTGGCAAAAATTGTCCTGGTAGCCAAATAGGGCGTGAAGTGGATGATTTCGAATATTAAAGTTCCGCCGCCTGTCGCTACGCAGCTAGGCGCTAGGTGATATACACGGCCATGTATTCTGCCTTTCAATCCTACCCTTTAGGCGACCGGGTGTGATATATGCCGCCTTTCATACCTAGCATTTAGTGGCAACCGGGTACGACGTATATCGCCTTTCATTCCTAGCCTTTAGTGGCGGCTGATGGCGTTAGCAAACTTGTTGGGAAAAAACGTTGCCGGCTCATTTCAACACCCATACAAGAGTTGAGGTGCACGCGGCGGTGGCGTGATTTTGACAAATTTTGTCGTGATCAATCGTAGTATCGCATACCGAGCATTGACGTCCATGCAATTTAGAGGTGCACGTGGCGGTGGCGTGTTTTGCGACGTTGCCGCCGCGCTTATTTAGCCGGTTGCCTCGAATGTTTTGCCTTTTAAAATTTTATCGTGATCAATCGTATTATCGTATACCGAGCATTGACGTACATGTGATTTGGAGTGTAGGTATTTGGTGACCGACCATTTTAGTGTCTTAATTACAATACAGTATTGATTACGGTTGACTCAATGAAACGGAACAAAATAATTGAAAGAATAACAGAAATGCAATATCAAGATGATTCTTCGGAGTCATACCTACCTATGACATAGAATTCAGATAATCTGAGGTACTTGCCTTCAATTAATAATTCTTCTTTTCGGTCATTTATACGGTCAAATTTACTTCTTTAAAATTCCCTATTCTTATTTTACAGGAGTTCACTTACTCTGACGGTGATGGTGGGATACGACCCAAATCGATCGATGTGTGAAACAAAAGGCGAGCTCACCAATTAATTTTAATTGAAAAAATAAACATATTGCATGGATGATTCATCTGATCAAAACGACCCTCGTACATTGTTTCCACTAAACTTCAACGTGTTATAGAAATAACGAAAATAAATACAGTGCGCAGTTCAAATGCCGTAGAAATGAAACCTTCAGAAAACTAAAGTAGGCAAGAGTGGGTAGACTACGAAGCACCGCACAAAGAGGAGACCGATTATTCTATCTTAGGGGCATACATTAATTGAGCTCAAAACGGGGGGTGGGGGGTCCAGTAAAATCTTACCAAATCTTGAACAGTTTTTCAGCATATTGTCGCGATCATATTTACCCCAAGGTGGGGGGGGGGGGATGGGATAGGGTGGGACCCCAGATACACAACTGATGTCTAGTGAGGGGAGAGGGGGGGGACACTAAATCTCACCAAGGGGGGGGGGTTTAAATTGGAAAATTAACTGCTCACGTAATTAATGTATGCCCCCTTATTCTCTCGCAGTCTAAATCCTATAGATGTATGTGTTTGCCTCTTTTTAGCGTGGCTAATTTTCGTTTCATCGAGTCTCAAATCACAATGGTATTGATGTTTTTACTTCAAAGGAGTTCGACTGCCAGATTTTTGTTTTTATTTCGAAAAGGACTTAGGGCAGGTTGTTTTAAAAATTTGACAGAATCATCAAAAATTTTAAATTCTAAGTTAATTTTCACGTTCTGTGTAAGTGCTATTCAAGTTCTGTTATAACATTAAAGAGCAGTTGCGTTATAAATCTAATATAATAACAGAACTTGAATAGAACTTACACAGATTGTGAAAATTAACTTAAAATATTTGATAAATCTGTAATTTTTTTTTTACAACCAGTTAATTATAATTATAATTACTTCTTCAAACTTCTCAAAATTACTTTGTGGCATCATTTTTCATATAATTAATAACAGATCACTTTGTATAAAACACTATTAACATATCCTGATGAAGATAACATTGTTATCGAAACATGTAGATATTGTTTTAAAAATAGTGGTTTATACAAAGTGATCTGTTATTAATTATATAATTATAATTGTTTGAGGCATATTTTCAGAAACAATATATTCGAGGAAAACAATGCGACTAAATTTAATATAAATGGGTTTTTGTTTTTTTACTTTAGCTTCACACAGGAGGTTCTGAAGAAAATAATTACCTCAGGGCCAATGTCATCTTTGAGGACGCTGCGTGTAGGAAAGGAAGGGGAGGAAGCTATGGGTAGGAAAAGGGTTTTAGTGGTGGGTATGAATCTGGGGTTCAGTGTGTCGAGAAGTGACGGACGTATGAATCCATCCCTCCCACTGCGGTGCAAGGCAATGTTCCGAGAGAGTACGGCTGGAGAAGTCAAAGGGACTTCCTCAACCACTCTCTCCCGATCCGACCTGTCATGCAGCTGGTCGGCAGACGCATTCGCCACCAAGACCCGGACAAACCTCACCCTATGAATCAGTAGATGACTAAGTCGTAGGTAGGTGAAAATATTGAAATGAGGTTAGTGAACCAGAACCCACCACATCAAATGCATCACAACCATATAAAAGTTTGTTTAATCCTAATCAGATAGTCGCGAGTAAAAATACTACAATAAAAAAATCAATTTCAGAGTGTGCAATTCACACGCGGTAGAAGTGAAACCTCCAGAAAAACTAAAGTAGGCAAGAGCGGGAAGGCTACGAAGAAGCGCACAAAGAGGAGACCGATTATACTATCTCATTCTCTTGCAAGCTAAATTCTATAGGTGTATGTGTTTGTCTCCTTTTATTGTCGCTATTTTTCGTTTTATCGAGTTCCAAATCCAAAACGGTGCTAAAGAAGTTTTCACTTCAAAATATAAGTATGCAATTCACAAGCAGTAGAAGTGAAACCTCAGAAAACTCTAGACAAGAGCGGGGAGACAACGAAGCCCCGCGCGAATAGGAGACTAAGTAGCTACGAAGCACCGTACAAAGAAGAGACCGATTAGTCTATCGCATTCTCTTGGAGGCTAAATTCTATGGATGTATGTCGTTATCTCTTTTTAATGTTCCTATTTTTCGTTTTATCGAAATTCAAATCACAACGGTGCTAAAGAAGTTTAAAAATTTAAATTTTTAAAATTAGTAAGATATTCATAATAAAAAAAATGCTCGTACATCTATAGGATTGAGCCAACGCGTCGCCCGAGTTCTTAATTGTGCAAACTACCATTTTATCGAAAATGAGTTTTAAATGCAATAATGTTAACGATAAAATTTCGCGTCGTTAGATAAATAAAAAATTGTTTTACGAGCCATATACAATTAATTACAAGCTTTTTAAAATGTCAATGTCCACACCAATATTCTAAAAGTGAGTTCTTAATTAGTTAAACTCCTTCTTAGTTCAATCTCATTTGCCGCGAAATAAAATTTGCGGGCTAGATTAGTCAAACTCCACCAATCGACCAATCACAGCACGCCGATCTACGATACCGCGCCGCCATGTTGTTTGTTTACTTCACATTGTTTTTGTTATTGTGGTGTGTTACGCGGAAGCAAAATGCATTTAATTGTATTACAAGTGAGTTTTTGAATAACGAAATTACAACAAAATGTCTAAAACTATTGACAAAAGATCATACATACGCAGCAGTGCTGAAATAGAGCGGTTGGTATTAGTTTTAAGTATCTTTATCAATGACGTTTCAGTTTTGTTTTATAAATGGCAAGGAATTTTGTAATACAGCGTGTTCATTTTTCGGTTTTAACTCAGACTCTCCTTTCCGAGAGTTTTTATTGTCGAAATCAGTTTTGTTGACTAAGTTACAAGTTCGATTCGAAATTGTCAGTTTATCCGTATTTGTATGAAGCCTTTGTTTGTCTAAGAATTAGTCCAGTCATTAGGCAGTTTGTTGATATAAATTCTGGTGCAGTTCTGATTTTTTCCTCGTTTATGTGTTGTGGGGTGCTGATTACGAATCCGAGTTTCGTCAACAAAAATATGGTTGGGATTTGAGTTTTAGCTAAAGAATATGAAAAAAGAAGAGTTTTTCCAGGATTTTTATTATAACTCAAAAACTTATTATTTATTATATTATCACGCCGCTTTTTTACATGAATACCGCACAAGAGTCCCAACTGCTCCCGTCTAGAGCCAGTGCATGTTGTGAGGCTGAAGGTAGTGGGGAGGGGAAGGAGATAGGGAAGAGGAAGGTGGGGAAGTACCTGGCTATTCAGATCTGGTCACCAAACACGGCAGAAGCCTTTTATGGTTATTTCCTTTTGGGGTATTATGCCGTGTTGCGCTACCTCCTCCTTTAGCCAACGTTTCGGACAGCGTTACAGTGTCCATCATCAGGGCAGATGTGTAAATGTTAGAGATGAAATGTGTGCTTAAGTACTTCGAAGCAATACCGTGTCGCCAGCACCAATCCACTGCGGGCTGGCATTACAGTATACTTCAAGATGGTTTTTTGCATTTACCTTTGGTGTAGCCGTTAATTACCGGATACCAAGAACTATTGAGCTTAGCTCCGTCGTCTCTATTAATGTTAATAGGATTTTTATGAATTTCAATTGCCTCTGTAATTAAGCGTGCTCTATAGGTTTTGGGTCTTCCCAGGACTTCAGGAACAAATCCGAAGTAATGGCCGGTTTCAATTAAATGCTCGGCGATTGCCGATTTGTCAGGGTGGCCAAGTTTACATGCTCGAAAGTGTTCCGATATCCTTTTGGAGATCGTCCGCTCTGTCTGGCCAACATAGACCTTATCACATCCGGAACAGCTGAGTTTATATACTCCATCTGTTTCCAGAGGAAACTTGGTCTTTGCAGACCTCAGTAGGTCTTGTATTTTGGTCGTGGTTCCGAAGACAGTCTTGATGCTTTCTTTCCTCAACAGTCTGGCAATTCTGTCTGTCACATTGTGAACATAAGGTAGGAAAGCACAGCCTTTAGACTCTTGTTCAATTCTGTCTTCGTTCGGTGTAGAATTGGCTCTTATTATTTGCCTTGTCTGCCTTGCCGGGTAACCGTTACGCTCCAGTGCATCGGTGAGCTTAGTAAGTTCCGCTCCGATTTTTGTTTCTTCACATATTCTGGTCGCTCGGGTTACCAGCGTATGGATAAGTCCTCTCTTCTGCGCTGGGTGGTGATGCGAATCAGCATGTAGATACCGATTCGTATGAGTTGGTTTCCTATACACTGTGTGTCCTAGGCTACCATCTTCTTTTCGCATCACTTCCACATCTAGAAAAGGCAGGCTTTTGTGGTTATTTTCCAACTCCATTGTGAACTTAATTTTACTGTGAAGTGAGTTAAGATGGTCTAGGAATTCGTTCAGTTTCTCTATTCCATGAGGCCAAATGGCGAAAACATCATCGACATAACGCCACCATACCTTTGGAACAGCCGAAGCTGTGTCAAGTGCCACTTCTTCAAACTTCTCCATAAAGAAGTTAGCTAGAACTGGCGACAACGGACTGCCCATCGCAACTCCTTCCACTTGCTCAAAAAGCTCACCCTGAAATGCAAAATATCCTGTTTTGAGACAGTGTTCAAAAAGTTTGCAAATGTCTTCCTCATATATCTCTCTGAGCATTGTCATGGAGTCTTCTAGAGGCACATTCGTAAAAAGAGAAACTACGTCAAAACTGACAAGAATATCCCTTTCATCAGTCTTAACCTTCTTAAGTTTACTGATCAGATCTGTGGAATCCTTAATCCAAGATTCAGTTTTTCCAGTTTGCATCTGCAGTAGTCTAGATAGGTATTGGGACAGTTTGTTAGTAGGTGCACCAATAGCACTGACAATCGGTCTCATTGGTATATCCTTTTTGTGAATTTTTGGAAGACCGTATAGGGCAGGAGTTCTGGAGGCTTTTACGAAAAGCCCAGATCGATCCTCTTTCCTAATACTGGAAGCTTTAACTAGCTCTCTTGTCTTCAAGTCAATCTTATTGGTGGGGTTGTTTTTAATCTTCTTGTAAGTGCCAGCATCACACAGGAGGTCTTCCATCTTTTTGATGTAATCTACCGTATTAATCACCACAGTGGCAGTGAAAGTCCATAAAATGTCAGAGACCCAAGCAGAAGATATACGACAAGAGACTTGCCATATTTTGAAAAGGGCCAAAATACCCCGCCCAAACATCACAAAAGGAGAGTTTGTGGCCTTAAAAGAATTGCGCGCCAATGAGGAAATCTTAGTTCTGCCTGCCGACAAAGGTAATGCCACTGTGGTGATTAATACGGTAGATTACATCAAAAAGATGGAAGACCTCCTGTGTGATGCTGGCACTTACAAGAAGATTAAAAACAACCCCACCAATAAGATTGACTTGAAGACAAGAGAGCTAGTTAAAGCTTCCAGTATTAGGAAAGAGGATCGATCTGGGCTTTTCGTAAAAGCCTCCAGAACTCCTGCCCTATACGGTCTTCCAAAAATTCACAAAAAGGATATACCAATGAGACCGATTGTCAGTGCTATTGGTGCACCTACTTACAAACTGTCCCAATACCTATCTAGACTACTGCAGATGCAAACTGGAAAAACTGAATCTTGGATTAAGGATTCCACAGATCTGATCAGTAAACTTAAGAAGGTTAAGACTGATGAAAGGGATATTCTTGTCAGTTTTGACGTAGTTTCTTTTTTTACGAATGTGCCTCTAGAAGACTCCATGACAATGCTCAGAGAGATATATGAGGAAGACATTTGCAAACTTTTTGAACACTGTCTCAAAACAGGATATTTTGCATTTCAGGGTGAGCTTTTTGAGCAAGTGGAAGGAGTTGCGATGGGCAGTCCGTTGTCGCCAGTTCTAGCTAACTTCTTTATGGAGAAGTTTGAAGAAGTGGCACTTGACACAGCTTCGGCTGTTCCAAAGGTATGGTGGCGTTATGTCGATGATGTTTTCGCCATTTGGCCTCATGGAATAGAGAAACTGAACGAATTCCTAGACCATCTTAACTCACTTCACAGTAAAATTAAGTTCACAATGGAGTTGGAAAATAACCACAAAAGCCTGCCTTTTCTAGATGTGGAAGTGATGCGAAAAGAAGATGGTAGCCTAGGACACACAGTGTATAGGAAACCAACTCATACGAATCGGTATCTACATGCTGATTCGCATCACCACCCAGCGCAGAAGAGAGGACTTATCCATACGCTGGTAACCCGAGCGACCAGAATATGTGAAGAAACAAAAATCGGAGCGGAACTTACTAAGCTCACCGATGCACTGGAGCGTAACGGTTACCCGGCAAGGCAGACAAGGCAAATAATAAGAGCCAATTCTACACCGAACGAAGACAGAATTGAACAAGAGTCTAAAGGCTGTGCTTTCCTACCTTATGTTCACAATGTGACAGACAGAATTGCCAGACTGTTGAGGAAAGAAAGCATCAAGACTGTCTTCGGAACCACGACCAAAATACAAGACCTACTGAGGTCTGCAAAGACCAAGTTTCCTCTGGAAACAGATGGAGTATATAAACTCAGCTGTTCCGGATGTGATAAGGTCTATGTTGGCCAGACAGAGCGGACGATCTCCAAAAGGATATCGGAACACTTTCGAGCATGTAAACTTGGCCACCCTGACAAATCGGCAATCGCCGAGCATTTAATTGAAACCGGCCATTACTTCGGATTTGTTCCTGAAGTCCTGGGAAGACCCAAAACCTATAGAGCACGCTTAATTACAGAGGCAATTGAAATTCATAAAAATCCTATTAACATTAATAGAGACGACGGAGCTAAGCTCAATAGTTCTTGGTATCCGGTAATTAACGGCTACACCAAAGGTAAATGCAAAAAACCATCTTGAAGTATACTGTAATGCCAGCCCGCAGTGGATTGGTGCTGGCGACACGGTATTGCTTCGAAGTACTTAAGCACACATTTCATCTCTAACATTTACACATCTGCCCTGATGATGGACACTGTAACGCTGTCCGAAACGTTGGCTAAAGGAGGAGGTAGCGCAACACGGCATAATACCCCAAAAGGAAATAACCATAAAATTTTTGGCCGTGAAAATCTAAAATCATATACGGCAGAAGCCATTTATTTTTTATTTTTTATTTTATTTATTATGGAAAATCAACAGATATTTTACACTATAATAATAACATTAATAATATACATAATATCCAATGATAGATTTTCACCTAATTAAAATTATAATTAAAAAGTAATACAAAAAAGCAAGGGTCCTGTACCCGTAAGAACTCAACAAAAATATAAAAATTATTCAAAAAAAATTATTTAAAAACACAATATACCTAAACTATAATATAATAATCTGCTTACTAAATTTCAAACATGAAGTATTCAGAGTCAGAAATCTATTCTCACTCCACAACAACAACAATAATAATATGTACATTGTACAAATTGTACATACCTACAACTCAAGAGTGAATACAATAGTGTCAAATGACAAGTATGCAACCGAAAAGGATTCACAGCAATAACATGGTAAAAGGCAATACGGTCAAAAATTATTTAATGTTGGCTATGACATACTTTTTTAAGGTACTTAAATTACATGAGAATATGTCTATATTATTAAAGTTCTTATCAAATACATTGCACGCTCTGAATATAAAAGCATTTTGTCTGAGATTAGTAAAACATTTTTGAAGTTGAAAAAGTGATTTTTCTCTGGTTCTAACACCTGGGACTCTAAAATTAATCTCAGCCAAAAGGGGCGAACAATCAATAAAACCATTGATAATTTTATGAAGATATATTATATCTGCAGAGTCTCTTCTAATTTTTAATGGTTTAAGTCCATAAAGGTCCAGCGAGCTGTTTATGTCACGATAACCAATATTAAACTTGAAATTTAAATGATGGACAAATTTTCTTTGGATGAAAATTTCTAGCAACGTTTCAATTCTGAATGGTGGTCTTACACCAGGGCGATACTGAGAGTATCTTCCACTCTGGAACGTGCCGCAAATATACTATATATTATTTTAAATGAATAAATTGTGAAATACACAAATTAATTAATTTATTTTTATTTTTCTCACAAAAAAATCAATAAATTTGTGTTTCATTATACTTTTATTATTATTATTTTTTTTAATTATCTTTGCATGACCTTTTCAAAGCGTTCCCGTTCCCGCCCTGTTCCCTCTGCCTTATTCTCAGATTGTTTGTATTTTTTTCACGAAAAAGCATTTCAATAAATTTTTAACAAATTTTAATGTGTTTCAATTATAGCTTTGGTATTTTTTTTTAATAATTAACGCTGCACGTCCATTCCCATGCGTTCCCGTTCCCGCCCCGTTCCCCTTCCACGGTCCCTTCAGCGTTCCCCTTACACCTTCCAACCCCTCCCTCTTCCACTTTCCCCATCGCCCCTCCCTTGTTTCACTCCCGCGACTCCCCCCACTTCGTTCCTTCCTTCCTCCCTCCCGTATTCCCCACCCACCCTCTTCCCCCCTACCGCTTAACTTTGTAAAATACACACATTTTTCAATCTACTCGCGAGCCACCTAATGTATTTTTTTTATTAATATCATTATGTCAGAGCTCACCATTATACATAGAAACCTTCGCGGTTTCAGCTGACCAAAGTTTCACCACAATCGGTTAAATTGTGTAGGAAATAATAAGATAATTAATGCTAATTTCATAAAGCCAGAACTCAACATTACGTATGGAGACCTTCGCTGCCGTGCGTACAACAACTTACGTAGAGAATAATAAGGTAATTTTTATGCAAATTACAAAACGCCAGAGCTCACCATTATATATAGAAACTTTCGCAGGCGCGCGCACAATATCTCA
Source organism: Limnephilus marmoratus (assembly GCA_917880885.1). NCBI lineage: Eukaryota > Metazoa > Arthropoda > Insecta > Trichoptera > Limnephilidae > Limnephilus > Limnephilus marmoratus. The sequence goes on from OU862907.1 coordinate 61,858,780, forward strand.
CCAAAGTTTCATCGCAATCTGATGAATGGTAATAATGCGGGATGCATTGATTTTACAACGCCAGAACTCACCATTATATATACTCGTAGAAACCTTAGCGGGCGTGCGTAAAACAACTCACGAAAGTTTCATCGGAATCTGAATGGAATAGAAAATAAAAAGGGAATTTATGTGCAAATTGCATAAAGCCAAAGCTCACTTTTATATGTAGAAACCTTCATGTGCATGCGCACAACGACTTACCAAAGTTTCATTACAATCGGTTCAATAGTACATGAAATAATAATGGAATTTTAAGCAAATTTCATAACCCCAGATCTGACCATTACATATAGAGACCTTCGCTGCCGTTCGTACAAAAACGCACCAAAGTTTCACCGGAAGCGCAGAAAATAATAAGGTAATTTTTATGAAAATTACATAATGCCAGAGCTCATCATTATATTTAGAAATTTTCGCAGGCGTGTGCACAATACCCCACCAAAGTTTCATCGCAATCGGATGAATAGTTTAGGAAATAATGAAGGAAAATTTAATAACACCAGAACTCACTTAATTGCAAATTTGATAACACCAGAACTCACCATTATATATTGAAACCTTCGCGGGCATGTGTAAAACATCTCATGAAAGTATCATCGGAATCGGATGAATGGTACAGAAAATAATAAGGGAATATGTGTGCAAATTTCATAAAGTCAGAGCTCACCATTACACATAGAAGTTTTAGCGTGCAAGCGCACAATAACTACCCAAAGTTTCATCACAATCGGTTAAATGGAATAGAAAATAATGAGGGACAGACAAGTTAGTTAATTAATAAGTTTTATATATATATCCCACCACGAATTGTCGATATCAAAAATAGATATATTGAAAATAAACTCATCCTGTATATAACTTGAGATGGTCGTTTGCACAATTAAGCACGGAAAATATTTATGTAGAATTTGCTCTATCTCCATTTGAGTGTGGTCAATCTCCATAAGAATAATTTTGATTTTGCATTCTTGCTCAATCTCCATTTTAAAATTAAAAATAAAGTAACAAAAACGATAATAAGTCATCTTATTAAGAATTATTTCAACTTATGAGACCTTTACCTTTACGTAAATAGCTTCGTCTTACACACCTATCATAATGTTTTATTGAAATAATCAAAGAAAACCTCCTCCTGTAAAATACGCAAATGGTAGTTTGGACAATTAAGAACTCGGGCGACGAACGAGAGAATAAGAGTATAATCGGTCTCCTCTTTGTGCGGTGCTTCGTAGCCACTCCTCCCACTGTATTCTGAAGGTTTCATTTTTAACCCATGTGAATTGCGTACTCCGATCGGGTACGACGTATACCGCCTTTCATTCCTAGCCTTTAGTGGCGACCGATGGCGTTGTGCAAACTTCAGTGGCATATTCTGCATTTCACGACCAGCTTAAAGTGACAATCGGAAACAACGTTGCCGGTTCACTCCAACTCCCGTACGAGATTTTAGTAGCACGCGGCGGCAGAGTGATTTTCGACGTTGCCGCACATACTTGGCCGGTTGCCTCGAATGTTTTGTCTTTTCAAAATTTGTCATGATCAATCGTATTATCGTATACCGAGCATTAACGTCCGTGCTGCTTAGAGTATATTTGGCGACCGACCATTTTAGTTTATTAATTACAATACAGGATTGATTACTGTTGATGCGTTGAAACGGAACAAAATAATTGAAAGAATAACAGAATACCCATACCAAGATTACTCTTAGGAGTCATACCAGCCCTCTAACGTAGAATTCAGATACTCTGATATGTGAGCCTATAATTAATAATTCTTCTCTTCGATCGTTTTTACGGTCAAATTTACTTCTTTAAAATTCTATTTTAAATCCCTATTCTTATTTTGCAGGAGTTCACTTACTCTGACGGTGATGGTGGGATACTACCTAAATCCCTAATTGACACAGATTTAAGATTTCAGACAGATGTGTGAAACAAAAGCTAGCTCACCAATTAATTTTAATCGAAAAATTAATATAAAATTCTGAAAACGACCTTCGTACATTTCCAAAAATTGTATTGACTAAATCCAAGAAGAAAATTGGTATGGAAATAACAAAAACATACAGTGCGTAGTTCACACGCCGTAGAAATGAAACCTTCAAAAAAGTAAAGTAGGCAAGAGTGGGTAGGCTACGAAGCACCGCACAAAGAGGAGACCGATTGTTCTATCTTATTCTAACGCAGGCTAAATTCTATAGATGTATTTTTTTGCCTCATTTTAGTGTCGCTATTTTTCGTTTCATCGAGTTTCAAATCATAACGGTACTAGACGATTTGCAGATGCTAGAAGTTTACACTTCAAAGTACAAGTGTGCAGTTCACACGCAGTAGAAGTGAAACCTCAGAAAACTAAAATAGACAAGAGCGAAGAAGCTACGAAGCACCGCACGAAGGGGAGATCGAATAGCTACGAAGCACCGCACAATGAGGAGACCGATTAGTCTATCTAATCTCTTATACTTATCACTCAAGTGGTAAGTAAATAGATACTTTTTTAATTTTTTTTTCTTTTTTCATTCATAGTGTAATAATAAGTTTTGTTAATTATTTTAAGTTTAAGATACTTACTTACCTGCTAATTTAGTTTTTTTTTTAGTAAAGGATTTTATTAAAAGTGTCACTTTTTCAATTTGTATACATTCATACTTCAACTAATTAAGCATGCGTTATAATTTTACAATAATTATATTTTGTTATTTATTATATTTTGTTCAGGTTTTATGAGAAGTGTTTTCGTCGCGCGTCGTCTTAATCATTATGAGTGATAAACCTGCTGATTAAGTGAAACATTTATAGCCCCGTTATGATTTGGATTTCGGATGAAATTTTGATTTCGGAAATGACGATTACTGCACCTGCGACACATCGACTGCGCTTATTGATCACTTTGATTATGATGTCACTTTTAAAGGCTCCTATTGGTTGCGATATGAAATAGAAATTACGCTGGTCTGCGCTCCTTCGTCGCTTTGATTATGACCTCACTTTTCAAGTATTGGTTGAGATTGTTTTGGTAATGTTTCGCTTCTACCGCGTGTAAACTACACTCGAATTTTTTTTATAAAAGATTTTATTTGTCCCTTTTCTATTTTTTTATCTATTCATAGATCAACTAATTCACCATGGGTTTTTATTGTTTTCGTAACCCCCTATCGAGTCATTTTTGTAAATTATTTTTAATAAACGATTTGCAGGAAAAAGTATTTTGAGTGTTATTCTTTTTTAATTCACTGGCGAAGACAATAGGAAATCGGAGAATGAATTTTATTTTATTAAAATTTATCGATGGAAGTATGAATTTGTACTTTTCAAGCGTGGAACAATCTGACGGATTTTATTGTCAGTTAATTTATTCATTTGTCTAATGCCATAGGTTCCCGCCCAGTCATCGCCCGTCGAGATTTCGATTCCTCGGCTTTCTTCGTCCTCCATCACTGAACAATCAACCATCATCTACTGCTATAGTGCTGGCAGTAGGAGATTTCAAAATAGCCACAGGTTATTCGTAACCCGAAATATTTATTTTTATGTGAAATTTCTTTAGCGCCGTTAGCGACTTGAAATTCGAATGAAACAGAAATGCGTCACGAAAATTTATTATTATTTAAATATAATAGTTAATTAGTTCTAATATAATAGGTACGGTAAGTCCTCGCTCTCACTCAAGGCTCCCATAGTCCAGCGGCTTAAAGCGCCTTACGAATTTAGTGGCCAGACAATTCAGACCGCGTGGGTTCGAGTCTTATAAAATCCAAAAAAACGTTTTAATTTTTGCAAAATTAATATCCAATCTTCAAACCACACAAAATGAAAATGAACCACACCAAGAAGAAACCATAATTATTAATATGATGACCCAATGTATGGCAAAAGGTGCACCAGAATTCGACGACAAAAATATGTATAAAATCATCCTTCACTAACTAACTAACCATAACACCGTTTCTCCGCAGGGGTAGGCAGAGAGCAGGTCTTCAACTCGGTCTTGGCTCACACTCCTTGCCTCGTTCACATTTATACATCGTCTCACACATCCGCTTCTATTATTTTGACTCTTGACGCAGCCCGAATCAAGTGTCTGATTCACTTGGTCTTGCCATTTTTTATATTAGCTCCACTCAGAAGGCCATGAGAAAAATAATTTCCCTCAGGCCCTATGTCATCTTAGAGGATGCAGTGAGGAGGGTCTTTTTAAGCAAAAGAAGGATAGGAAGTTCTGGGAAGGAAAAAGGTATTAGAGATTGGTAGGAATCAGAGGTTTAGTGTATCCAGGAGTGACGGACGTATGAATCCATCCCTCCAACAGCTATGCAAATCGATGGGTCGAGAGAGTCCTGCTGAAAAGGCCGAAAGGCCTCCCTCAACCAGTCTTTCTCCGCCACGCAGTAGGTGGGCAGGCGCATCCGCTGCCAAGACCTCACCCAATGAGTTCGGCCACCCCTGCTAAGTCACCAAACGTAGTGAACCACTTGGGGGTGACCTATGGCAGAGGTGTTGGTTATCCAATAAATGGTTCCCGGGGCGGCGGTACCCATACCCGCCTCCCAAATTGAAATGTCACACGTCTTCTTCTCATTTTCTCGTTCATTTGCTCTACAATCCATCCGAGCGTAATTTTACTCATTACTTTTACATTGGCCTTGCATTCTTCGCGGATCTCCACGTTTCTCCCAAGATCGTACATGGTTTTACCACACTCACGCCTCAGGAATCGCAATTCTACAGCATTCAGTCTACTTTCCTTCCTTTGCTTCCTTCCTCTTCCTTCCTCTACCAGTTCCATGCCTCACAGCCATACATGAGGGTCGGTTCCAGCACTCTATTATGGATATCTGGCTTCGCTTCTTTGCACAGTTTTTTTGTTGGCGCCAATGGCATTCAATCCTCCGTTAATGGAGATACCTACATTTACCTAACCTCGTTTCACATATCTCTATCAGCCTTCCCATCTACCGTAAACACACTTCCCAAATATACTTCAAAAACTTATCACCTGCTCCAAGTATTTATCATTCACAACTAAGTTTCACATTGTTTTCGTATCAAACACCACGATTTTAGACTTACTTACATAGCATATCCGCTTATATCACATGAAAGTGACAGTTGTGTTCAAATTTGTCCTACGAATTTCAGTATTATCAACTGTTTATAACTATCATTTAAGCATTTGCTCACGTGAGACGCAGTCTTTGTATCATTCTACACATTGTGAATCAAAATTGTGCCCTGATCCTTGCAATCTAAACGTTAATTCATCATTTTATAAGTGTTGGTTACTGAATATTGAAGTTTAAAAATGTCTGTCTTACCCACTAGTGGCACTAGTAGAATAGGCAACAAATCAAGACGCATTGCTGCTATGGATAACCCGTCTGACGTCACTGGCTCAGAGCCAGACTTGAGTAACACACTAATTTCTTTCAAAGATGAAATAAAACAAGAAATTTTCAAAGTGTTTACTGAATTAAAAACACTGAATGAACAATTAAAGGAGTGCCATAATATAATTAATGACCTCACACTTAAAAATAAGGAACTGGATACAAATTATAATCTGGTTTTATCCAAATTAAACCGCCTGGAGCAAACCTCATTAAAAAACAATGTAGAAATTATTGGCGTTCCTGAAAAAAAGAACGAAAATTTAGTAGATGTCATAAAATTGCTGGGAACCAAGGCAGGTATTGATGTTCTCCCGAATGATATTGACGGTATTTCTCGTACGAGGGTCAAGGAATTACCTAGAGAAAATCCTAAATTTACTCGACCAATTGTAGTGAAGTTCACAACCAGCCGCTGCAGAGATAACTTTCTAGCTGCTATAAGGAAGAAAGGCGGCATAAACTCTGGCGACCTGAAGCTTCCTGGGGAAAACAACATTTATGTTAATGAGCATCTGACGGCTTCTACCCGTGCACTCTTCAAGAGAGTGAGAGACTTATGCAAGGAAAAGAACTTTAAATTCAGGTGGATCAAGTTTGGAAAAATTTTTATCCGAAGAAATGAATCCAGTCCTATTATTCAAGTAACTTTGGAATCGGACTTGATTAAGGTTTTTTGCTGAAATCTCTTTTAGATTTAGCAATCCTAACAATTAACTATTTTTATAATTCCAACATTTCTCTGTTTAATTTTTCATTTGTTTCTGCTTTACTACAACAACACTCTAATACTTATAATGTACTTCAACATGCCTACAACTCCTTTAAAGATGTAATATTTTATATATTTTATGAAATGAATGAACCAAAATGTTGAATGTTTATTACCAGAATGTAACTGGACTGCGATCCAAAACAAATAGTTTTTATTTTAATGTTACCAATAACAATTTTGATATTATAATGATAACAGAAACTTGGCTATTAGATAGCATTGCCAGTGATGAGCTATTTGACAACCGCTACCTGGTATTTAGGCGTGACCGCAAAAAACAAAAACGAGGAGGAGGTGTACTGATTGCTCTGAAGAAGCATCTCGTAGCTCACGAACGTTGTGAATGGATCACGAACGCAGAAGATATATGGGTGACTATTTCAATTAAGAATATGATAAAAATTCATTTATGTTGTGTGTACATACCACCAGGAGTCAATCACTCTCATAGCATTAATGAATTCATGAATAAATTATGTGAACATAGAGCACTTCATCATGACGATCATTTTGTGATCTCGGGTGATTTTAACTTACCTACAATTAACTGGTCTCTTAATAATGGAAACAGTATGCAAATTATGAATGGTTATCAATCTGAAATTATCTCAAAACTATCTGACACTCTTTCATTTACAGATCTATCGCAGTATTGCACCTTTCCGAATAATAATCAGAAATTCTTAGACCTTGTTTTTAGTTCGACCCCTCTTAACGTATCAAATACTGACCAGTATCTCACCCCGGAATGTAAACATCATAAAGCCATTCTCTTTGACATAAACATAGCCCTGGAAACCCCTATGGTGAACAATAAACGGACAATCAATCTCTTTAAGAAAGCTAATTTTGAAACAATAAATAACATCCTCAGTAGTATTGATTGGGACGCTGAATTCTTAAATTTATCAACTAATAATGCCATTGATCGTTTTTATGTTATATTATATGAAATAATTCGTTTAAACGTCCCATCAAAGGATGTTCATGTTAACAACTCTTATCCCTATTGGTTCAGTCCAGCTCTGATAAAACTGACTAAAGAAAAATATAAAGTGTTCAAAACATGGAAAAAATGGTCCAATCCTTTAGACTACCATGAATTCTGTATCCTTCGATCAAGGCAGAAGAAAATGTCTAGGGAATGTCTAAAACAATTTATAACAAACGCTGAACTTAATATATCCCATGACCCCAAAAAATTCTGGTCTTACGTTAAAGGAAAAAGAAATAATTCTAGTTTACCTCATGTAATGAAACTGGGCGACGTTACTGCTGTGAATCCTTTTGCAATATGCAACCTGTTCTCACAGCACTTCGTCTCCACCTTCAATTTTAACACTACCTCCGATGTACACTCTACCAACCATCATATAAATAATCAAGTTAACATCTCTTCGGTATCAGTTTCAAAAGAAAAAATAGAAAAAATAATTGATACTATTTCTAACTCATTGGGTGCGGGTAGTGATAAAATTCCAGCATTCTTTATCAAAATGTGTAGCAAGGTAATCTCGAAGCCCTTATTAATGCTCTTTCAATCCTCATTGAAAGAAGGTATCTTTCCGGATCGTTGGAAGTGTGCTCTTATCACACCAGTATTTAAGTCTGGGGCTAAAAATGATGTCCAGAACTATCGACCTATATCTAAATTACCAATTTTCAGTAAAATTTTTGAAAAAATTGTTCACGAACAACTTTATAACTGCGTCCAGTCTGTAATACTCGAAAACCAACATGGCTTTATGAAAAAAAGATCGGTTGTCTCTAATCTTGCTATATTCATTGAAAATATTACGAAATCAATGGATAATCAAATCCAAGTTGACGTCATCTATACAGACTTCTCGAAAGCGTTTGATAAAATTGATCACAATCTTCTTTTATCCAAATTACTGGCTTTGGGAATTCACGGGGATTTGTATCGATGGTTAGTCTCTTATCTTGATGGGCGCACTCAAGGAGTAACAATTAATGGTTTCATCTCTGAGTTCGTAAATATACCTTCCGGTGTACCCCAAGGATCTCACCTGGGACCGTTACTATTTACAATTTTCATCAACGACATTATAAAATGTTTTAATTATGCAAAAGTTCTACTCTTCGCTGATGATATGAAAATATATCTTCCGATTAACTCTATCATCGACTGCATTAAATTACAGGAAGATCTTTATAGACTTAATGACTACTGTATAATTAATCATCTCAACATGAACACTTCTAAATGTTATGTGATTACCTTCACTAGAAATAAAATTAAATTTGACCATAACTACCTTATAGCGAACCAATCAATCAAAAGGGTTACTCAAATTCGTGATCTAGGTGTTCTACTTGATAGTAAACTCACATTCGAGGCACATATTAACATGATTGTGAAGAAAGCCCTTAGAATGTTAGGATTCTTATTTCGTATTGGAAAAGAATTCAAGAACATTCTAACACTTAAAATATTGTATTTTTCATATGTTCGCAGTCATCTTGAATTTGCTTCTCAGATATGGAATCCTCAATATAAAATTTATATTAAACGCATTGAAGCCATTCAAAGAAAATTTGTCCATCATTTAAATTTCAAGTTTAATATTGGTTATCGTGACATAAACAGCTCGTTGGACCTTTATGGACTTAAACCATTAAAAATTAGAAGAGACTCTGCAGATATAATATATCTTCATAAAATTATCAATGGTTTTATTGATTGTTCGCCCCTTTTGGCTGAGATTAATTTTAGAGTCCCAGGTGTTAGAACCAGAGAAAAATCACTTTTTCATCTTCAAAAATGTTCTACTAATCTCAGACAAAATGCATTTATATTCAGAGCATGCAATGTATTTGATAAGAATTTTAATAATTTAGACATATTCTCATGTAATTTAAGTACCCTAAAAAAGTATGTCATAGCCAACATTAAATAATTTTTTGACCGTTTGCAAGTTACCATGTTATTGCTTTGAATCCTTTCCAGTTGCATACTTGTCATTCGACTTTACTATTGTATTCACTCTGAGTTGTAGGTATGTACAATTTGTACAATGTACATATTATTATTATTGTTGTTTGGAGTGAGAATAGAATTCTGACTCTAAATACTTATTGTTTGAAATTTAGTAAGCAGATTATTATAGTTTATATTGTGTTTTTTTATATCTCATCTTTTTTTTTTGAATAATTTTCATATTTTTTATATTTTTGTTAAGTTCTTACGGGTACAGGACCCTTGCTTTTTTGTATTACTTTTTATTTATAATTTTAATTATGTGAAAATCTGTCATTGGATATTATGTATATTATTAATGTTATTATTATAAGTGTAAAATATCTGTTGATTTTCCATAATAAATAAAAAAAAAAATAAAAAAAAAAAAAAAAATAAAAAAAAAAAAAAAAAAATTCATCATTAACTCATTCTTCATACATTCTTCGTTCATCCTAGACACGAGTTGGAGATACTGTCGGAAATCAGTACCGCAACATCAGCATACAACAGGCAACATATTTTCAGATTACTCAATTTCTCGCCCAATCCCATATATTTCCATTCTTGAATACAATCCTCCACATTGATAAAAAAGTGCTTCGTAGTCTCCCCACTCTTGTCTACATTAGTTTTCTGAAAATTTCACTTCTACCGCGTGTGAATTGCCCACTCTGATATTTTTTTTCAAAAAAAGACAAACATTTTTTGTTACGAATAACCCAATAATGTTTGAAAATCTCCTACTACCACCACAGAAAGCCGAAAATGTTGTTTGTGTTGTGATGGAGCCGAGGAATCAAACACGCGACGCCCGGGTGGGACTTAAACGCGGTGCCCACTCAATCACTGACCGGTCAATAATTCTATCTTTAAAATAAATAAATGAAACTTGTGTGCAGTTCACACGCGGGAGAAGTGAAGCCTTCATTAAACCAAACTTCGAGAGAATGAGACAAATCAGGAGTAGGATAATTGTAGGCTTTATTTATTATAATATTGTTTCATAGTGTAATAAATATTTTATTCTACGAGGCACCGCATGAAGAGGAGGCTGATAAACTAAAAAAAAAACACCGCACAAAGAGGACACCGTTTAGGCTATCTTTAAGGCGCCGTAAACTCTCTGCTATCTGCTCTCAAAAAGAAGGAGATGGAGAGATATGTAATTGTAATTACGGATGTTAGAGGAGCGCGCTAATATTTAAAGCGATAAAATCGATGCGAAAATTGTGAAAATGTTTAATTAAAGACGACTCGTTTAGAATAGAGCAAAAATCTAGCGGGGGTTGTCTTAAACTGCATTTAAAGAAACAGTGTGAATTTTTTGTGCATATAACTTGTAAAATAACTGAAACAAACGTGTTTATAAAAATTTTTAGAGCATACTTTGCGATTTTTTTCTATCGAGGGAATTTTATAAAATTTGCGTTTCGGCGATGGGAATGTGTAGATATTATCTTCATGAAGAATAACATATATATTTTTAAGAGCTTTAAAACATAGTCTTCATAGGGCTTAAACGTATAATCCAATCCTATATTGTTTGTCCCTTTTTAGTATCGCTCATTTCTGTTTCATCGAGTTTCAAATCAGAACGACGCCAAAAAATTTTTCTCTCCAAAAAATTGCTTTATTGCAGTCGTCGATTCAAATTTCTACCAATCGCAAAAGGGTAGCCAATTTTATGCATGAAGTTTTACCTAAAATCCTATTTAAATTAATTTGTTTACTAGGAATCGGTTTACATTATGAACATCGAACAATATGCTACGGATAAATTGAAGCTTTTACTACCTTTTGTATGTATTGGAATTACAATAAAATTATTATTTACTTAAAAAAATGTCTTTTCATGACCTACGAAGTAATATAAGATTTTTTTTAAATACACTTTTATGGTTAAGACTATTTTGACGTTTTATATTATCTAACTTTTTTCATTCTTATAAAATTATGCACAAAATAAATAAAAACCTCTTTGGCGCTTACTTGCCTTGTGCAAATAAGACGCTAGATTTTAAATTTTGATGACGTGAGAAACCAAATATTTCCAGCGTTTATATTATTTTTAATAATTATTGGTAACTAACATAACTACCTAATATTTTGATACACGAGAAGAAAGATATTTAAAGATTTATTTTTCTGTTCAATCTGCACAACATAAAATGATATCATGAAATTGGTGACCAGACAACTCATAATGAAACCAACTCAGAAGCACCTCAGAAAGGTCATTAGGAGTGATGATAAAAAAAAAATAAAAAAAATTGGTCAAATAGGTTAAGTTAGGTTAGGGTTACCGGCTATTTTAAAATTATTTTTTCATAGCTTTTAATGACCTTTTTGAGGTGTTTCTGAGTTGGTTTCATTATGAGTTGACATGGAACCCATGAAATTGTCTGCCGTTTTGAATTTTACACGAGTAGAAAGATATTTAAAGATTCAAACTATTGTGGGAATAAGTCGAGTCATCAAATAGAAAAATTTTGGAAATTGAAAGAGATTAATTCCACTAAAATTCAAACTCAAGAAGAAAAGGCTTGCGAAGCCAGTTTTGTTAGTACTCATACTAGAGAAGATGACGGTAGATATGTAGTAAGTTTACCGCGTCGGGCATGCATTGATCAGTTGGAAAACTCATTGCTCACTGCCGAAAAGAGATTTAAAAATATGGAAAGAAAATTTGTGTCACATCCCGAGTTGAAGACACAATATGTAAAATTCATGCGTGAATATGAAGAATTGGGACACATGGAGGTGTGTGACCAGTCAAAAGGGGATCGTGATTCCTATTTTTTACCGCATCACGCTGTAGTGAAAGAATCCAGCACTACTACTAAAGTGAGGGTAGTTTTTGACGGCTCCGCCAAAACCTCAAATGGAATTTCCCTCAATGAAGCCTTGATGACAGGACCTGTTATACAAAAGGATCTATATAACCAACTATTGCATTTCAGGAAACACCATTTCAGGAAACACAGTCATGACTGCCGACATCGAGAAGATGTACCGCCAGATTAACATGTATGAAGATGACCTTGATCTGCAGAAGATAGTATGGCGCGAGTCGCCACAGAATGTGCTCAAGCATTATCGTCTGAATACCGTGACTTATGGGCTGGCACCTTCTTCCTTCTTGGCCACAAGATGCTTAAAGCAAATTGGTATGGATAATAATTTAATTTTTCCTAGAGCTAGTCAGGTCTTAGAAAATGACTTCTATATGGATGACTTGTTAACGGGAGCAGATGAGCTGGAATCCTGTATGAAGTTAAAAGAAGAATTAATCAGCATCTTGTCATCTGCGGGGATGACGTTGAGGAAATGGAGGTCTAATGCCTTGGAATTGTCAGCCGAGTCGGGCCAACCTAAGTGTGCCGAATCAGGCAACTCTGACAAAATTATTACTGACAATCCAAAGACTGAGAAAATATTAGGATTAATATGGAACAATGAATCTAATTACTTTTCTTATGTAATAATGACGCCATCAGGTCCAACCGAGAGCAAACGAGAAATATTGTCTTGCATCGCATCAACCTTCGATCCATTGGGACTTCTAGGACCGATAATAGTCATAGCCAAATTGATAATGCAAAGGCTGTGGCAGTCCAAAGCAGCGTGGGATGATCAATTATCTAATGAAATAGTAGCACCCTGGAGGACCGACCTGCAATATTTAATTCAGCTAAATGTGTTGAAAATACCAAGAAAAATTTTTTGCAAGCAAGCAAAAGAGCTACAGCTACACGGTTTTTGCGATTCGTCTGAGAAGGCTTTCGGAGCCTGTATTTATATGGTGTCAATGGACCACAACGGTAAGTGGCATTCACATTTAATAACATCCAAATCAAGGGTAGCACCATTGAAGTGTATTTCACTGCCTAAGTTGGAGCTGTGTAGTGCTGTACTACTGGCGAAATTAATGAAAACTATAAAACAAGCACTAAATATAATGGAGATCAACACATATTATTGGTGTGACTCTACGATAGCGCTGTGTTGGCTGAAAGGTCAACCTACTCGTTGGAGCACTTTCGTGGCCAATCGAGTAGCCGAAATACAAGAACTGAGTGATCCAGATCAATGGAGACACGTATCATCATCCGACAATGCAGCGGATATACTTTCAAGAGGAACTACTGCAGATAAATTCTACAATATGGTGGAATGGACCAAGTTGGTTGACTGACGGAGTCAACGATTGGCCTATATCGAACATTTCGTGTTCAAACCCTCCGAAGCTCAAGAGCAAAGATATTCTATTATCTACAGATATTCAAGAATGGGAAATATTTGGAAAATTTTCCTCATTTATCAAATTGAAAAGGGTTACAGCATTTGTGCTGCGGTTTGTAAATATCTGCAGAAATATTAAAAGTAAAATTTCGGGTAATTTAAGTGTAGCTGAACTAGAAGCAAGTTTGAATTGTCTACTGAAATCAGCTCAGGCACATGCATTTCAAAAGGAGTTGAAGGCATTAAAAAACCAGGGAAACGTCAATAAAAATAGTAACTTAAAATCTCTTCATCCTTTTTTACGTGATGGTCTTATATATGTGGGCGGTAGACTAAATTTAGCTACACACCTATCCTACCAACAAAGACATCCAATTATATTGCCAGCTAAACATAAGCTGACCGAATTGATTATACGTCACTATCACTATGTAAACTTGCACGCAGGACCTCAAGCCCTATTAGCTGAAATAAGATTAAAGTTTTGGCCTATTTTTGGGAAAAATACTGTTAAAAAGATATTACATAAGTGTATTGTGTGTTTTAGGTGTCATCCTCGTACTGGTAACCAAATCATGGGCAACTTACCGAGCGAAAGAATAACTCCGAGCCGACCGTTCGCTGTCACGGGGATCGATTTTGCCGGACCGATTCCAACCAAAAGTGGGCCACTGAGGAAGGCCCCACTCGTGAAATCGTATTTATGTATTTTTGTCTGTTTTTCCACAAAAGCGGTTCACTTGGAATTAGTTTCGGATTTATCTAGCAATGCTTTCTTGAACAGTTTAAAGAGGTTTATATCCCGTAGGGGAGAATCTGATAAGATCTTTTCTGACAACGCTAGCAACTTTCGGGGAGCCTGTAACAGGCTCAAGGAGCTGTATACCAGCTTGAGGGAAAACAACGACAAAATTCAAAATTATTTAGCCAACAGAGGTATTGAGTGGAGGTTCATAACCCCTCGAGCCCCTAGTCAGGGAGGGCTGTGGGAAGCTGCGGTCAAGTCAACAAAGTTTCATTTGTATAGAGTCACTAATAATTCTGCTTTAACTTTTGAACTTTTGTATACCTTAATTTGTCAGATTGAGGCCTGTCTAAATTCCCGTCCATTGACTTCCTTGTCTGATGACATCCACGATTACCAACCCCTCACCCCAAACCATTTCCTCATAGGCACTAAATCCTCTATAATTCCGGAGAGAGATGTCCGAGCCATACCAGACAACAGACTGACCCAATATCAGAGAATCCATGCGCTAATGTTATCCTTTTGGTCTAGATGGAAACGAGAGTACTTGATGGAACTACAAAAAAGGACTAAATGGCAAACCAGTAATCAACGGGCACTGCAAAAGGATGATCTGGTTATTCTGAAGGAAGATAATTTACCTCCACCATTATGGAAAATGGCGCGAGTCACATCTACACATCCCGGCGCGGATGGTGTAGTACGAGTGGTTACCCTTTAAATCCCTCAAGGAATCTTTGTCAGGCCTATCACAAAGATATGTCTGATGCCTCTGGATTCGGAAGCTGAACCTGTAACGGACGCCCCGGACCCTTCCATCAGTCCGGACACCCCGGACGGCCAAGATGAATAAATTAAAAAAAAAAAAAGAGAAGATAAAAACGACCCTTTAAAGGTACCAAACTCAGGAACAACATGACGACCTATAAATTGATGACGCACCCCGCACTGTGGTGCTTATATTGTGGACTGCACCTGGAGCAGATCAAAACAAATGTACTTTAAAAAAAAGACAATTGTGTTGTGTTGGGTTGGGTTCTATTATAATATTATTTTGTGTTGGGTTGTATTCTATTATAATATCATTTTGTGTTGAGTTATTATTTAAATAATTGTATAATACTCACTGTAGGATTATAGTTTTGAAAAATAAGTTTTTGGCTGCTAATTTATAATAGGTAAAATTATTTGTTAGTATTTGTACAGTATTTAGATTTAGGAATTTTGTTTTTTTGCCTTGGTTGTCTTCCCCTGTTTTTTTGTTATGTTTTCTTGAAGGATTCATGAATCAATAAAGACGATTCACGAACCCCGGGGGGGGGGGACTATGTTGAAAATCGACATGCTAGCGGCATCTATTGGTTGGTTGGAGTAAACTCCGATTTTGTATCACCCAATAAGATGGTGTGGGTCTCTGCTAAATGGCTAAGACTGAATTGGAACCTGTTTAACCACGAGTTAAGTGGAAGCAATATTTAAAAAAAAACATTGAAATGTCAGACGTTGTTAAAACAAAAAAAAACAACTGCCAGTGTTTTGGCCCTGTGTATTTTCACCGTTAAAATACATTTATAACATGTCACTGTGAATAATAAAAAGTGGAGTTTTTTTGCAAAAGAAGTTATTTATTTAAAAGGACCCTTACAATTTTATACACCAAATTATTACGGAGAAGATTACAAAATATAAGAGAAAAAAGGCCAAGGGGGCAGTTTCACTATGTTGAGACATATTTCAAAAGATAGTTACTGAACTCTCTATAGGTAACATTGAATATGTCAATGCTCAATGCAGAATCGTTGAGCAGTTGAATTGCTCTATTTAACGGGGCATTCTGAAAGGAAGAATTTCTCGCTTTCGAAGCATAAAAAAGTATGTGGGATCTCCCACGAGTATACGCGTTAGGGACATATAGGTTAATCTCCTTCAACATTATATGTACAAGTATAATCAATAAACTAGTAATCCTTAAATCAGATTTTTGCCTTAGTCCTATTTTGGAAAAAAGTTTTTTGTTTGGTGACGTTACGTGAGTATGACGCCTAGACAGAGTATTTATTCGTTGACCCGGCCTACACTAATCTCACATTTTTCCAGATTTAAGTTAAGAGATTTGAGCCTGTGTGAGAATTCAAAAGCTTGAATAAAATATACACACGGAACAAGCAAATGGTTTTCTTTCGAATTTTGAAGCATACTGTGTGCAACTCAAATTTTAAGCACATCTCCAACCGGTTTCAATTTAAGATTGAATCTGTATTCGGTAGCTCGTTTTAATTAAAGCTACAACCATAACATGAAAATGGTTTTCCTCCGATATTTGCAGCGCATAGTCTGAAAGTTTCACATCTTGCAACTCGGGGAATATCTTGCAATAGTAGAACTCAGGGATGGTTTCCTTCGAAATGAGTCCGCAGATGAACAGAGTTACAAATTAAATTTCAAAGGAAACCATTTTCGAGTTCCACGTGCAAGATTTGAAAGTAGAAGAATATGTGCTACAAAGATCGGAGTAAAACCATTTTCGTGTACTGCGTGACTCACACTGGGGACTCACATCTTTACTATCTCACAACTGAAATTTTATCGTTACAATCGGAACACAAAACTGGTTTTAACTTAAAAATGGGTTGTTAAAATTATATTTTCACGCCAGGAAATGATTTTCCTCAGAATTTTGCAGCATATTACAATAATTGAAGACTCCACTCGGAACTTTGGAACGGTTTCGAAATATATCCTACACTTGGAGAACGAAACTGGTTTTTACTTTCTGTGTGCGTTTCCGCAGGTTCAAAACTGCGTCCAGAACTCAAATATGGTTTTCCTCACATTTTTGCACCACATAGTATGCAACTTGAACTTTTTAACTGCACTTGGAAAATGAGAATGGTTTCCTTCGAAATACGTCAGTACATGCATCCGCATCTGGATATTTTTTTGAAATTCGGAATACAAGACTTGTTTTAACTTCAGAATTAATCTAATAAGAGTAACTGTTTTCGGTAACGCGTTTTAGTTAAAACTACACTCATAACATGAAAATGGTTTTCCTCCGGTATTTGCAGCACGTAGTCTGTAACTTTAATATTTTGCAACCCGGGGAATATCTTGCAATAATGGAACTCGGGAATGGTTTCCTTCGAAATGGGTCTGCAGATGAACAGAGTTTCAAACGAAATTTCAAAGGAAACCATTTTCGAGTTCCACGTGCAAGATTTGAAAGTTGTAGACTATGTGCTGCAAAGATCGGAGGAAAACCATTGTCGTGTACTGTGTGCATTAATAATAATTAAAGCTGAGGACTTACACCTTTACTATTTCACAATTGAAATTTTATCGTTACTCTCAGAACACAAAACTGGTTTTAACTTAAATATAGTTTGTTAAAATGATGTTTTCATGCCAGCAAATGATTTTATTCAGAATTTAGCAGCATATTAGTATTGAAGACTCCACTCGGAACTCTGTTATTTGTAGCTCTATGGCTCGGTCGGTCGGGATTCCCAATAAATTTTGTTGTTTTATTTTCGTTCCTTGCTCTTACTATTGCTTTGTGGGGGATTCCCCTGAAATATTCTTCGCTTATCATCTTTGTCATTCTCATTTATTTCGTACATTGTGATTGACGGGAACTCGTGAAGCGAATTATTACCTATTGATTGTTGAAAAAGTTGTTATTCGGCTAGTGTTTTGAAAAGGGTTTTAATTTTGAGGATTGCGAAATTTTTGTTTACACATTTGACTAGCTAGTAATGCTTTTATATTTAAGGAGGTCGAAATTTGCGTTTTTTAATTTCTTTCAAAGTAAACTTTAATAGGGGGGGGGGGGTGACACCACGTTTTCCGCCCCGGGTGCCACCCATGCTAGCTACGCCACTGCCTACTTGTGTTTGCCTGCTTATGTATTTCATGCTCAGTTTATTAATTATGTACTATTTACTTGTTATAATACTCCTCTAAAACTAACTAATGTTAAATGTAATAGCCACCAAGGCGTAAATAAATAAATAAATTATAACAATTTTTATTCATTTTATTTTGTACATTTAAATAAAAGAAAGATTTGAACCCTTTTATAACGGCTAGTCTCACTAAGGTTGAAATATTTGACAAAATTAAATCAGGTGTTATTGGTAACAATAATTCATTTAGTGTAATGAAAAAATATACATATGAAAATAAATTTAATTTAGATTTGTGTGAGTTGACTATTTACTGCACGACCTTTATTAATAATTAATCTTTTAGTCAAGATTTTAAATGTGTTATAGATTTTTTGGATTTAAAAATACCACAAAATAAATAAGAAGAATTGTTTTTCACGGAATAAAAATATGTTTATTTAGCCAATATTATAACAATAAATTGCAAAGCTGGACTTCACCAAACCAATAAGTGCAGTCAATTTAACATTGTATATATATATATAGGAGTATTTTGTATTTAAAAAATAAGAATGGTAAAGAGTCGTCTTGGTCATCGATTGCAATTAAAGTGTTGAGGAAGAAGCATCTGAGCACGTTTGTGTAGAACAGATTTCAGTTGCATCTGAACCGGTTCCATTAGTGCATTTTGAATCGGTGTTGATATTGCAGGTCACGGTGGATTCTGATCCAGAATCGCAAGTTTCAGTTTCACCAGTGAAGTCCCCGGTGCAGGTCACGGTGGATTCTGACCCAGAATCGCAAGTATCAGTTTCACCAGTGAAGTCACCGGTGCAGGTCACAGTGGATTCTGTTCCAGAATCGCAAGTTTCAGTTTCGCCAGTGAGGTCACCGATGCAAGTCTCGGTAGAATCCGATTCAGAACCGCAAGTTTCGGTTTCACCAGTAAAGTCACCGGTACAGGTCACAGTGGATCCAGATTCAGGATCACAAGTTTCAGTACCGGTAAAATCGGAGTACGACGATTCGGTAAATGTTGACAAATCAGGATCGCATGTGACGGTGGAACAGGTTTCAGTTGCACAAGATGGCGAAGAACCACTCGAAGGTCCACTAGGTGGTCCGGATGGTGACGGTCCGCTAGGTGGTCCGGATGGAGATGGTCCGCTAGGTGGTCCGGATGGCGAAGGTCCGCTAGGTGGTCCGGATGGAGAAGGTCCTGACGGCGCTGCAGATGGAGTAGGTCCTGACGGTGGTCCAGATGGAGAAGGTCCTGACGGTGGTCCAGATGGAGAAGGTCCGCTTGGTGGTCCAGAAGGAGAAGGACCACTTGGTGGTCCCGATGGAGATGGTCCTGACGGCGGTCCAGATGGAGAATGTCCTGACGGTGGCCCTGATGGAGAAGGTCCGCTAGGTGGTCCAGATGGAGAAGGTCCTGATGGCGGTCCCGATGGAGAAGGTCCTGACGGTGGTCCGGACGGAGAAGGTCCTGACGGCGGTCCAGATGGAGAAGGTCCGCTAGGTGGTCCAGATGGAGCAGGTCCGCTTGGTGGTCCCGATGGAGATGGTCCTGTCGGCGGTCCAGATGGAGAAGGGCCACTTGGTGGTGCCGATGGAGATGGTCCTGACGGCGGTCCAGATGGAGATGGTCCTGACGGTGGTCCAGATGGTGATGGTCCTGACGGCGGTCCAGATGGGGACGGTCCTGACGGTGGTCCTGATGGAGAAGGTCCTGATGGCGATCCAGATGGAGTAGGTCCTGACGGTGGTCCGGATGGAGAAGGTCCTGATGGTGGCCCAGATGGAGAAGGTCCTGACGGTGGCGCTGATGGAGAAGGTC
This sequence comes from Limnephilus marmoratus, assembly GCA_917880885.1. Lineage (NCBI taxonomy): Eukaryota > Metazoa > Arthropoda > Insecta > Trichoptera > Limnephilidae > Limnephilus > Limnephilus marmoratus. The sequence continues at coordinate 61,878,686 of OU862907.1, forward strand.
CGCTAGGTGGCGCTGATGGAGAAGGTCCGCTAGGTGGTCCAGATGGAGAAGGTCCTGACGGCGGTCCAGATGGAGAAGGTCCGCTTGGTGGTCCAGATGGAGAAGGTCCTGACGGCGGTCCAGATGGAGAAGGTCCGCTTGGTGGCCCAGATGGAGAAGTTCCGCTTGGTGGTCCCGATGGAGAAGGTCCTGACGGTGGTCCAGATGGAGTAGGTCCGCTAGATGGTCCGGATGGAGAAGGTCCTGACGGTGGTCCGGACGGAGATGGTCCTGACGGCGGTCCAGATGGAGAAGGTCCGCTTGGTGGTCCAGATGGAGAAGGTCCGCTTGGTGGTCCCGATGGAGATGGTACTGTCGGTGGTCCAGATGGAGAAGGTCCACTAGGTGGTCCCGATGGAGAAGGTCCTGATGGCGCTCCAGATGGAGTAGGTCCTGACGGTGGTCCGGATGGAGAAGGTCCTGACGGCGGTCCAGATGGAGATGGTCCTGACGGTGGTCCAGATGGTGATGGTCCTGACGGCGGTCCAGATGGAGACGGTCCACTTGGTGGTCCTGATGGAGAAGGTCCTGATGGCGCTCCAGATGGAGTAGGTCCTGACGGTGGTCCGGATGGAGAAGGACCTGACGGTGGTCCAGAAGGAGAAGGACCGCTTGGTGGTCCCGATGGAGATGGTCCTGACGGTGGTCCCGATGGAGTAGGTCCTGATGGTGATCCAGATGGAGACGGTCCTGATGGTGGTCCTGATGGAGAAGGACCTGACGGCGGTCCAGACGGGGACGGTCCAGATGGAGAAGGTCCGCTTGATGGTCCCGATGGAGATGTTCCTGTCGGCGGTCCAGATGGAGAAGGTCCGCTAGGTGGTCCAGATGGAGTAGGTCCGCTAGATGGTCCGGATGGAGAAGGTCCTGACGGTGGTCCGGACGGAGATGGTCCTGACGGCGGTCCAGATGGAGAAGGTCCGCTTGGTGGTCCAGATGGAGAAGGTCCGCTTGGTGGTCCCGATGGAGATGGCACTGTCGGTGGTCCAGATGGAGAAGGTCCACTAGGTGGTCCCGATGGAGAAGGTCCTGATGGCGCTCCAGATGGAGTAGGTCCTGACGGTGGTCCGGATGGAGAAGGTCCTGACGGCGGTCCAGATGGAGATGGTCCACTTGGTGGTCCTGATGGAGAAGGTCCTGATGGCGCTCCAGATGGAGTAGGTCCTGACGGTGGTCCGGATGGAGAAGGACCTGACGGTGGTCCAGAAGGAGAAGGACCGCTTGGTGGTCCCGATGGAGAAGGTCCTGATGGCGCTCCAGATGGAGTAGGTCCTGACGGTGGTCCGGATGGAGAAGGTCCTGACGGCGGTCCAGATGGAGATGGTCCTGACGGTGGTCCAGATGGTGATGGTCCTGACGGCGGTCCAGATGGAGACGGTCCACTTGGTGGTCCTGATGGAGAAGGTCCTGATGGCGCTCCAGATGGAGTAGGTCCTGACGGTGGTCCGGATGGAGAAGGACCTGACGGTGGTCCAGAAGGAGAAGGACCGCTTGGTGGTCCCGATGGAGATGGTCCTGACGGTGGTCCCGATGGAGTAGGTCCTGATGGTGGTCCAGATGGAGACGGTCCTGATGGTGGTCCTGATGGAGAAGGACCTGACGGCGGTCCAGACGGGGACGGTCCAGATGGAGAAGGTCCGCTTGATGGTCCCGATGGAGATGTTCCTGTCGGCGGTCCAGATGGAGAAGGTCCGCTAGGTGGTCCGGATGGAGATGGTCCTGACGGCGGTCCAGATGGAGAAGGTCCGCTTGGTGGTCCAGATGGAGAAGGTCCGCTTGGTGGTCCCGATGGAGATGGTACTGTCGGTGGTCCAGATGGAGAAGGTCCACTAGGTGGTCCCGATGGAGAAGGTCCTGATGGCGCTCCAGATGGAGTAGGTCCTGACGGTGGTCCGGATGGAGAAGGTCCTGACGGCGGTCCAGATGGAGATGGTCCTGACGGTGGACCAGATGGTGATGGTCCTGACGGTGGTCCAGATGGAGACGGTCCACTTGGTGGTCCTGATGGAGAAGGTCCTGATGGCGCTCCAGATGGAGTAGGTCCTGACGGTGGTCCGGATGGAGAAGGTCCTGACGGCGGTCCAGATGGTGATGGTCCTGACGGCGGTCCAGATGGGGACGGTCCACTAGGTGGTCCTGATGGAGAAGGTCCTGATGGCGCTCCAGATGGAGTAGGTCCTGACGGTGGTCCGGATGGAGAAGGTCCTGACGGTGGCCCAGATGGAGAAGGTCCGCTAGGTGGTCCCGATGGAGAAGGTCCTGATGGCGGTCCAGATGGAGAAGGTCCGCTTGGTGGTCCAGAAGGAGAAGGACCGCTTGATGGTCCCGATGGAGAAGGTCCTGACGGTGGTCCAGATGGAGTAGGTCCGCTAGATGGTCCGGATGGAGAAGGTCCTGACGGTGGTCCGGACGGAGATGGTCCTGACGGCGGTCCAGATGGAGAAGGTCCGCTTGGTGGTCCAGATGGAGAAGGTCCGCTAGGTGGTCCCGATGGAGAAGGTCCTGATGGCGGTCCAGATGGAGAAGGTCCGCTTGGTGGTCCAGAAGGAGAAGGACCGCTTGATGGTCCCGATGGAGAAGGTCCTGACGGTGGTCCGGACGGAGAAGGTCCTGACGGCGGTCCAGATGGAGAAGGTCCACTAGGTGGTCCAGATGGAGAAGGTCCTGACGGCGGTCCAGATGGAGAAGGTCCGCTTGGTGGTCCAGATGGAGAAGGTCCGCTTGGTGGTCCCGATGGAGAAGGTCCTGACGGTGGTCCAGATGGAGTAGGTCCGCTAGATGGTCCGGATGGAGAAGGTCCTGACGGTGGTCCGGACGGAGATGGTCCTGACGGCGGTCCAGATGGAGAAGGTCCGCTTGGTGGTCCAGATGGAGAAGGTCCGCTTGGTGGTCCCGATGGAGATGGTACTGTCGGTGGTCCAGATGGAGAAGGTCCACTAGGTGGTCCCGATGGAGAAGGTCCTGATGGCACTCCAGATGGAGTAGGTCCTGACGGTGGTCCGGATGGAGAAGGTCCTGACGGCGGTCCAGATGGAGATGGTCCTGACGGTGGTCCAGATGGTGATGGTCCTGACGGCGGTCCAGATGGAGACGGTCCACTTGGTGGTCCTGATGGAGAAGGTCCTGATGGCGCTCCAGATGGAGTAGGTCCTGACGGTGGTCCGGATGGAGAAGGACCTGACGGTGGTCCAGAAGGAGAAGGACCGCTTGGTGGTCCCGATGGAGATGGTCCTGACGGTGGTCCCGATGGAGTAGGTCCTGATGGTGGTCCAGATGGAGACGGTCCTGATGGTGGTCCTGATGGAGAAGGACCTGACGGCGGTCCAGACGGGGACGGTCCAGATGGAGAAGGTCCGCTTGGTGGTCCCGATGGAGATGTTCCTGTCGGCGGTCCAGATGGAGAAGGTCCGCTAGGTGGTCCAGATGGAGTAGGTCCGCTAGATGGTCCGGATGGAGAAGGTCCTGACGGTGGTCCGGACGGAGATGGTCCTGACGGCGGTCCAGATGGAGAAGGTTCGCTTGGTGGTCCAGATGGAGAAGGTCCGCTTGGTGGTCCCGATGGAGATGGTACTGTCGGTGGTCCAGATGGAGAAGGTCCACTAGGTGGTCCCGATGGAGAAGGTCCTGATGGCGCTCCAGATGGAGTAGGTCCTGACGGTGGTCCGGATGGAGAAGGTCCTGACGGTGGTCCAGATGGAGAAGGTCCGCTTGGTGGTCCTGATGGAGAAGGTCCTGATGGTGGTCCAGATGGAGGAGATCCGCTAGGTGGTCCTGATGGAGAAGGATCTTATTTTTTATTATGTTTTTTTGGCTCGCCACCAGAATACATCACATATGTTTTTAGATTTTAACAACCAAAATTATTTTCGTTATTTGTTTTTGGGGTGTTATGCCGTGTTGTACTATCTCCTTCTTTAGCCAACGTTTTGGGCAGATGTCTGCCGGATCTGCCCTGATAATGGATACTGCAACGCTCTCCGAAACGTTGGCTAAAGAAGGAGATAGCGCAACACAACATAACACCCCAAAATCAAATAACGATAATCACATGTATAAATTTTTATTGCACTGCCAACTATCTCCACTTGAATAGCGACAAATGTTACGTTATTACCTTTACAAAAAAACAAAAAACAATCGAACATGATTATCATATTACAAACAGTCAAGCACTTAAAAAAATCAATCAAATTCGAGACCTCGGTGTTCTTATTGACAATAAACTTTCTTTTAAGGCACATGTGGATACTATTGTTAAGAAATCCATGAGCATGTTAGGATTTTTATTCCGTATTGGAAAAGAGTTCACCAATATCCATACCCTCAAAATATTATATTACTCCTACGTTCGTAGTCATCTTGAATATGCTTCTCCTGTATAGAATCCGCTGTATAATATACACACAAAGCGCATAGAAGCTGTACAAAGAAAATTTGTACATCACTTGAACTTTAAGAGACATGTGCGTCATTATGACATAGACAGCTCTATAAAACACTATGGACTTAAAACTCTAAGAAGTAGGAGAGACATCGCGGATATGACTTACTTATACAAAGTCTTGAGTGGTCATATTGACTGTCCAGCTCTTTTGTCATCAATTAATATTAGAATCCCGAGTAAGAAAACTAGAGACAAGTCATTGTTTCATATCGAAAGTGCTTCAACCAGTCTCAGGCAAAATTCTTTCCTATTAAGAACATGCAATCTTTATAACAAAAAATGTATCGATACCGATATTTTTTCTTGCACTTTAAGCACTTTTAGACAAATACTTAATGGAGCCTTATAATTACCCATCAATTAACAAATAACTTAATTCATTGTAACGAAATTGATACCGAAATTTCTTATGTATTCTTTGTATTGAATTTTTTTATGTATTTTTATACTGAAAGTTTAAAAGAATGTATATATGTGTATGTATGTGTACATTTATATATTACTTTTCCACCTTACACTTTTAAACACGTCCGGTGTTTTTAATTTTTTTTTTAATTTATTTTGTAATTATCTTATTTAAAAATACTTATTCAATCTAACATAAAACTGGAACACTTTATTTTAATATTTTACTTTCATTTCCCTTTTATTTTTCTTTTCCTTATATTTTTATATATATATTTACATATAACGCTTTCGACATTACGTCTGGTGTTTTTCAATTTTCATTATTATTATAATATATGTTTATACATTTAGTTATTTTTCTACTCTGTTTTTTATCTTATCTTATCTTGTCTGTACCTTTATCTTTATATACTAGACAGTATAGCTAGGTTATCCCTAGATATATCTAGTTCCTAACTATATATTATTAAGCTAAACAAAACAAAAACTTTATAATTATAGACTTTTTAATTATTATTGGTGCATGATGTGAACATTCGTTATTGGGTTTATAACCTAATTATTGTAATTTGTGATTTTTTAATGCATGTAAAGTTATAAACCTGTAAATGTTCCTAATAAAGAAAATAAAAATAAAGAAAATAAAAAAAATAAAATAAAATAAGTTTACAATTGAATATGGTTACAGCGACAATTCTTGTTAGCCAACGTTTTGGGCAGATGTCTGCCGGATCTGCCCTGATAATGGATACTGCAACGCTCTCCGAAACGTTGGCTAAAGAAGGAGATAGCGCAACACAACATAACACCCCAAAATCAAATAACGATAATCACATGTATAAGTTTACAATTGAATATGGTTACAGCGACAATTCTTGTTAGAGGTGAACACCCATTAATCTATTACATCCTTAATATGTAACTTTCGACTCCAAATTAAACTTTATATCCCAAATGAACTCAATCTATAATAAAGGAATCAAAATGCTTAGCTTCATTCTTAGGAATTCCAGAGGTTTCAGGGACATTTCAACTTAATTTTTTTTGTATACATCCTTAGTAGTCCTCGATCTGGTCCCCCCATTTTAAAATACATTCAGATTCCATCGAAAAATTTCAACACATATTCCTAAGAGACATTAATTTTAAACTCAGTATTCCCTTTGAAAACATAAATTATAATTACTTGATGAAAGAATTAAATTTATTAAGAATTATGACTGACTTAATATTTATGTTCAAAATTGTAAATGTTAGAATAGACAGTCCTGATTTAACTAAGCTCATTGAATTTTATTTTCTTACGAGAACCACTCGTTCTAAAATCCTTTTAAATAAATATCACGTACTTTGCTATGTCAGTATTTAACGTCAGCAGGTTATCGTACAGCCAATATTTGATCCTGTTGAGTCCTTCTGTAGCTTTCTTATGTACAATTGTCTAAGATTCAGAACTCTTGGACAAGAGTATATAAGAAAGTTAAAATAAGAACAGTGTCATCCGCAAAACAAATAACATCTCCGCTAATGTCAACTTGACACGAGGAATGTGTATATTTAGTTAAAACATAATGGGTCCTAATGTTCTTCCTTGGGGAACTCCGTAAGTTATGTCTCTGTTTTGACTTGTTACGTTACCCACTTTTAGTGAGTGGCTGCGGTAAATTATATATGATTTGAACCTGTCATAAGCAGAATTTTTAATACGTACAAGGATGTTTTCTAGTTTTTAAGGAGGATTTTATGACACCTTATCAAAAGCTTTGTTTAGATCCGAAAAAACCGCAATACAACTTCATTTTTTTAAATGTTTTCTCTTACTTTTAATATTGCATCTTGTACACCCGTATCCTTTCAAAAACCATACTGGTTTTCTAATAAAGTTTCATGTTTGTCTAAGTTGTCTACAAGTTGAATTTTCACTAGATTTTCGAGTACTTTTGAGAGCACATTTAAAAGTGAGATAGGCCTGTAGTTTGAAGGATTATTTTTTTTCTCCGGATTTGTAAACAGCTACGAGTACTATGTTTGCTTTGTTAAAGGGGCTGGGGAATACGCCGCTAGTAATACTAAGACTACAGATATAGGTGAAGGGAAGGCTATTTGACATCTTATTTATCAGAATAGGTTGTATTACTATCGGCAGAATCACAGAATTTTCGCCATCGTTTCCTTTTTGCTTTTCTTACTATTCGTCTGGTACTCGATTCCTTGCGCTTTAATTCTGTATAATTGTCAGTACCAATTTTTTTTTCCGTCAACGAGTCAGAGCCAATCTTCTTTCAGCTATAGCTTTAGAGACTTCTTGACTCCACCATACCCATCGTATCTGTGTCTATCCTCCAATTACAAATTAGCACAAGCTCAGAAGATATCCGGACTCGAACTCGTTTGTCCGGGATGTCCTATTCTTGTTAGGTCTCCGTTATTGATAATAATAAGGTTTGAATCTTGGCAAGCTTCAATAGCAATAAGGTCTCCCCTCAAATCTCGTATAGCTCTATCCCATAGTGGATTATGGGCTTTGAAATCACCGCCTAGTAGGGCTCCTGGTCCCATTTGATCAAAAACTTTCCTCCATGTTTGAATTGCGATATTTATATTATTAGGACAATATATCACTTGACAGATTTCAGATTTCCGGCATTTAATAGATTAACACTGCAAAATTCTAATTCACAGGACCTGGTGATGTCTAGGGTTGGTTCGATTGACTTTAAACTTTTAAGGATTAAGATTGCAACTCCTCCATAGCCATCGGCTCTGTCTCGTCTATATGTTGTATAGTCTTTAAATCTTAAAATGTAAGGACATTGAAGCCATGTTTCGGAAATAAGTGCAATTTTGATGTGTTGCTTTTGTAAATATATTTCTAAATCAGGTTTTTAAACTGCAAACTCCGAGCATTCCATTGTAATACATTAAGATTATTCTTATCCATTGTTCATCGTAAAGATAGATTTCAGAATTTCATTTAAGCCGCCTTCCTTAATAATTCCCATGATGGTGTCTATAAGTCTATTAACTGCTAATTTCACAAGACCCTCCCAATTTTCACCATTCATAAATATTGTTAATATTTCTCGAGCAATGTTAACATTAATGTTGTCTTCAGGATTAGTTTGAGTTTCACCAGTGTTAGTCTTATTTCCTTTAAGTTTTTCAGCATAACTGGTTTCTCCACCTGATTTCTACACATTTTCCTTATTTGAATTAGTCTTCTTTCCTGTTTAACATTTTATTTTTCTTTCATGTTAGGTATTTTCTTATCCACAAGTATTTTTGCTTGTTTGTATGTTACATTTCTTTTGCCATTTTTTGGGTTATTTCTTTCTCGTTCTTCCACTTTGGACAATTAATGTCGTTAGCTGGATGATCTCCTCCGCTGTTGACACACTTAGCTGCCTTGTTACAGGTCTCGTGTTGTTCATCACATTTGGGGCACAACTTTTTTTCCGTTTTACCAATATGCCCAACAATATGCCCACTTCTCCAACAACTATAACATTGCATAACTCTAAATATGTAGGGTTCTACTCAAAATCTGACCCCATATATAGAGACGTAGGATGGGATCTCTTTCCCAACAAATTTTTGATTCACAGTTATCGTAAGCGTGAGTTGTCCTTCTTTTCCTTTTTTGGAGAGCCGCTTTATGCTAACCACATTATTATCACTTTTTATCACTTCCTTTATCTCCTCATTAGTGACATCGTTTATACAAACATTGATTATACAAAGTATAATCAATGTTCTTTTTTATTGCACTTCCCATTTTTTAGAATAAAAATCCAAACCTTTTATGGCCTTTTCAGCTTCCAAATTATTTGGGAACGTAATTTCAAATTTAGTTCCGGCTATAATAACTTTAATTTTTCAATTTTCATTCCGTATTTAAAGGGAATTTTGGCCATACCCAATTTACCGGGTAAGTTTTCTCCTTGGATTATGACAATTCCTTTCTTATCTTTAATTTATTCATTCTTTATTTTACTTGTTTCAGAGTTCATCCTTGATCTTTTACCGGATCTTGTAACGGTTTGCCACACCCCAGCAGACTCGTCATTTTGAGCACTTGCTATTTCCAATTCATCATTTATCACTATTTGGGCGATAGTGGATACGCCATTTTTATAATGGAACCAGTACCGTCTGGTTCTGTTCTCTCCTTTATTTTATTATACGTTACACGTATAAACATATATACACACAAATAAACACAAATAAACTGTTAATTAGATGGGAGCAAATCTCGAAAACGTGCTGTCAAAACTGTTTGTATTGTTCACTCTAAATTTATTGTTAATTTTGTCATTAATGGTACGTTTTTCATCAATTGAATGTTTGCCAGTGTTCATGTTCAAAGTTTTCAGGCTAGTGTTTGACCAATGTCTGCGAAGTGATTATTTAACGTGCCATTTCATTCTGATCGGTTAATATTGTATCATTAACTTCTATTTGTTTGAAATTTGCTGCTGGTTTCTTATTTATATTGTTAATTTCATTTTCTGCGTTTCATCACACTTTCGAGTATTCTGTGTTTTCTTCAATTTTTCGTCTATAGTCTTTAGTCTTTTTCACTAATGATCGGCAGATATTTCTATATTTTTGTAGTAATTTTTGAGCCTGATGTTGTTCGGCAAGTTTGATGACTGTTTGGGTAGCAGATAAGAATTTGAGATGGAGAAATTAAAAGGTTTAATCAGTAAACGGTCAGTTTTAAAGGGGAAATTAACAAGATTTAATCAGGTTCTAAATACGCTATCAGCTAACGAGATAAAATTGAGGTACGACAAAATCAAAGATTTATTAGACGAATTCGAAACAATCCAATGCCAAATAGACAGTATTGACGATTCAAATGTAGAGGATAACGAAATTCAGCGTGAAACCTTCAAAAACCAGTTTTTTACGGTGTTAGCTACAGCAAAGGGTGCCATGGACTCAGTGGAACAAACTAAATATGAAATTAAATTACCCAATTTAAAGCTTCAGGAATTTAACGGAGACCAAAAAAACTGGAATAATTTTATAGAAACTTTCAAAGCATTAGTTCACAATAACAATTCGCTAAATGATATCAAAAACGAAAAAAGTGTGTGCAAATTCAAAAAAAATTGTTCATGTTTGTTCACAAAAAACAAAGTAGTGATAGTGAATAATATCGTATGGTAATATAATATCATGTAAATGTTAGTATTGCAATCTAATGTAATCTAAGGTTATGAAATGTAAAAACCGTGTAATGTAAAAACTATGTAATATAATGTAAAAGTACGTAATTCAATATTCTAGTTAAGTAAGTGAAAATGTTATTTTCTTTTTTACTGGAATAAAAACTAAACAAATAACATCCAAAAATATTATTATTTGCTATGGTGTTTAAAGGGTGATGCGGCCAAGATAATAGCGAATTTGGAAATATCAGAATTGAGTTATCAAACTTCATGGGAATTGTTGCATGACCGGTTTACTAATTTCAGAACTACGGTACATTAACACATCCAGACATTATTTCAGTTAAAAGATATGAAGATGGAAGATCAGGTCGGGTTACCAAGTTTGATAGACGCTACTAACGTAAATTTAAAAGCATAACAAAACCTTGCAGTTCCCGTAGAGCAGTGGGACGCTATAATATTTTACGTGATTTCAAATAAATTAGATTTAAATACGAGAAAATTTTGGGAACAATCGCCCATTGAGGGAAAAATACCTAAGTTAAAGGAATTTCTAAAATGTTTATCATTATGAGCACAAACTCTAAAATTAATTGAGATGACGAATAAAAGGCCCTCGGTTAGTATTAAGCCTCAGATGGGATTTAATAACCCGAAAGGGGAATTCGTAGCATTGTTAACATTAAAAAAGGGGAAATGTATTTTTTGCGATAAGGATCACTTAGTATATTATTGTAAAAAAATTTTAAATTTGAAAATACAAGATCGGGTTAATGCGATAAAAGAGAGCCAAGCATGTTTTAGATGCTTGAAACCGGGTCATTTTGCAAGTGACTGCAAGGTAACCTTTAAAAGCAGGCTATGTAACAGTGAAAAGCACAATACGTTACTGCATAAAAAGTATTCGGGTCGGAACCCTCGAATATCGAGACGGATGCTGAAGAAGTATCTATCAACAATTACTCTGCGGTGAGCAGAGCGAAAAAAATTGTGTTGTTATCTACAGCGATGGTTGGCTTCACTGGAGCAGATAACAATATATATACAGCCCAGATCCTGATCGCACCGGGATCCCAAGCTACCTTCTTGAGGGAAGGTTTTGCAAAACGATTAAATTTGGAATTTGATCAAATAAACAATACGGTGTCGGGAATTCACAATAATGTCACCCATATAAGAAAAAGTATGTCGGTAGAATTGAATTCTTTGAAATCGGATTATAAAAAGAACATTTCTTGCTTAATTTTACAGGATATAACCGCGAATATACCGCAGGCGACCATACCCAGGAGCGAATTAAAACTACCTTATGGATTGGAACTAGCTGACCCAAACCATTTAGACAATGTAAGTAGGTCTTTTTGTAAAGGTTCGCAGTCTTGTTGTGAATTCATGGGAAGAAAATTATTTAAAACATCTGAATATAATATAACAGTCACTAGTAAGGAGTCATATAGAATACAATTCCACGGTTTGGTCCCCAAATAATGAGGTTTGTTGAAAGTGTTTTCGAGCGTCGGAGTTACCAATGTTGAAAGGATTGTCTCCCGGGGCTGAGGAGCTGGTGGAGGATGTTTGACCTGTGCTCCGTCTTCTCATCAGATGAGTGTACACCAATACTTAACTATTAGAAATAGTAAGGCTCCTGGGGATCACGGTACTTTCAGGCCGCGATCCAGTGTTTTTTTTATTTATTTTTTTTATTATTAAGTTAAAAGAAATATAATATTTCGCTTTCTTAACTTAAGTACAGAGCATATACAGTACAGGTGTAGTAATAATATTTTTAATTTTGTTCCAACGTCTTAAGTTTAAATAGTTTTTTTGTATTCTTTTCTGCTTTAAGGTTATCTGGAAGGAGATTATATATGTGAACTCCCTCGTGGTCAATACTTTTCTTGCCACTTTCAGTCTTGACAGTATTTGTATACAATTTATTGTGTTGTCTAGTATAATGTTCGTGTACTTGTGATGTTTTTATAAATGTTGTGTTTGTGTGTATAAGTCCATTTTGTATTATGTAGATTTGAAGACATATGTTATATTCATACAATGTTCTTATTTTCAAAAGATTCATTTCCTGGTATAGTTTTTTTGTGGGAGTGTCTGGGTTATAGTTGAAGAGTTTTTTAATAACTTTATTTTGTATTATTTGTAATTCGTTTAAGTACGTAATGTATGTGTTTCCCCATATTTCTATTAAATAATTTAGGTGGGACTGTATTAAGCTAAAGTATAAGCCACTATTTACCTCTCTGTTGGTAGAAGATGAGCAATTCTACCAAATACACCAATTAATGGGATGATTTTTGTTTTTAGTTTTTCTACATGTTGTTAAAATAAAAAATAAGAAAAACTCTGAAGAAAACCTGAACTTGAAAATTCATAGCCCGCATCTCTTAAATGAGAATTGTAATTGTCCCTCATTAGAAAACGTTGACCATATAACGTATCTGGGTCTAAAAATTGACCAAAACTTAAAATGGACCGAACACATTACCTATTTAAATAATAAAATTTATAAACTAAGTTATTTTTTCAAATCTATCAGGAATGTCCTCATTAAAAAAGACTTAATCAAGATTTACATGGCTCTCTGCCAATCACTGTTAGAATACCGTATTATCGGATGGGGCAGTGCAAATAATACATACTAAATCCACTAATTAAAACTCAAAAAGCCATAATGAAAATTATACTGAAAGTTCCTGTAAGAACTAGCACTGACGAAATCTTCAACAATCTTAACATAATGTCAATTAAACAACTATATTCTAAAACTATACTCATTTACATTCATAAGTACAAAACCCAAGAAATAACAACTGACACGTACATTAGAAACACTAGATCTCATGGTCAAAAACATATCCAACAAGTAACTGCTAACACAACATTTGGGCAAAAAAGCTTCTTATATTATGGCATTAAACTCTATAATAAAATACCACTCTCACTCAAAAACCTCAACATTATAACATTTAAATTTCAAATAAAAAACTGGATACTAAATATAGGGAGATCAGAAATAGAAAATATACTGAAATCAAATACAGACTAAAACCGAATCTAATGAACTGAATTATAAAAAAAAAACTATCTTATTATTTACTTTATAATTATTAAAAAAAAATACTACATGATATATGTTATGTCGAATTCATATTATTCTTATAATTAAATTATAAAATGTAAATGAAATCCTCAGCACGGGAGATCCCAGTGAGGATATTATTATCTCTATTTGTTATTAAGAAATGAAGACAATAAATCATTATTATTATTATTATTATGTTTAAATGTCAGATGTTTATCAATATATAAGCCCAAGTATTTTTCGCTATCTAGAATATGTAGGTCTCTTTCTTCTATTTGTAAGCGATGGTATTATTCTTTTAGGTGAGCTTAAGATCATGTAACCGGTTTTTTTTAATATTTATTGTTAATATATTTTTTATTAGCCAATCGTTTAGTACATTAAGATCCATTTGAGATTATTCTAATAGACTTTCTAAGTTTTTGCAGAAGTAAAATATTGCCGTATCATCTGCGTATAAGAAAATTTCACCATGTAGTTTTAGCTGACAGATGTCGTTTATGTATATTTGGAATAAAAGTGGTCCCAGTATTGATCCTTGTGGAACTCCATAGTTTATACTCTCGAGTTGACTGTTTTTATCTCCTATGTTAACACATTGTTTTCTGTTGGACAGATAGGATTTTATTAGTTTAATAGCTGGACCGGTTACACCTGTTTTTTTTCTATTTTTTTTTCTTTTTTTTCTATTTTTTTAATCAGTATTTCATGACTCACGGTGTCAAAGGCTTTTTGAAGGTCTACGAGAATTGCTATGACATAGTTTTTGTTATCTATGCTAGTTCTAAGTTTATTTATAAGATCATTAGTGGCAGAGAGAGTATTAGATTTTTTTCTGAAACCGTATTGTTTAGCATATAAAAATGTTTTTTTTTCAGAAAGTTGTCTAGCCTATCGTATACCCTTTCATATATTTTTGATAGGATCAGTAGGACAGAAATGGGCCAGTAGTTAAGATGTTTGAGTTTTCAAGCTCCCTTTATATATTGGGATAACCCTTGCAATTTTACAACTGTCCGGAAATTGACCTTCTTTTAGGCTCAGGTTAATCAGTTTAGTTAGTATAGGAGTTAGTAGTGGGGCAAGTTTTTGTACTGATGTACATTTTAGTTGATCATGTCCAGCACTCGCGTTTGATTTTAGGGATTTTATAATAGCTAATATTTCGGGTTAAGTTGTCGGTTGTAGGTATATTGATTCCGCACTTTCATACTTTAATGTAATTTTATCATCCAGTTTATGTCTGTATTTGTTGATTATATTATCAGCCAAAGAAGCGCCAATATTACAAAAGTAGTTATATTAAAGCATATCTTGATATCTTCTGTGATGATTTCATTACCTTTCTTTAATTTTGTACATGGTTTACTTTGCGTGTTTGTTTGGTTCTTGATGATGCTGTTTATTACGTTCCAGGACTTTTTGGTATTATTTTCACATTTTTTAAATAGGCTGCTATAGTATTGTTTTTTTAAGTTTCGTTTTTTTATAGTTATGTCGTTACGTATTTTAGTAAATTCTGTTTTTAGTAATAGGTTACAGGATTGTTTTTTTAATTTTTAGGTGCAGTTTATTTCTTTTTTTAATCATTTTTAATAAGTCTTTTGTTATCCAATCACGAAGACAGGTTTTATTTGTTTTTATTGTTATTGAACTGTTGCAATTAATTTTGTTTATCAGATAGTTTACAAAGTTATTGTAGTTCAGTTCCGAGTCCTCATTATTGTTTATAGAAAAGGGGTTTTGTCGGATATCCTCCCCTAGTTTATCATAATCAATTTTTGTATATTTGTAAGTGGATTTTTGCGATTTTTTTTAGTGTAGGTGTGAAGTATGTCAAGAATCAGTAGGTTGTGATCAGATATTGAAGTGTCACTGTTTGTTATAGTGTACGAGAGGTTTATGTCTGAGATGATATGATCAATAATGGTGTTGGTGTTTTCTGTGATACGTGTTGCATGTAATTTGTTTACTTTGTTCATGATAGTGAAATCGTTTGACTTGATGATTTCTGTGTATTTACAAGAATATGTGTTTGTGGAATCAAGTAAGTTGATATTGAAATCCACCAGTATTATGGACCTTTTGTGAGTTTTCAGTTGTATGTTTAAGTTATCCAGAAAATCTTGAAAATTGGTGTTCGGTTTTTTATATATCACTCCAATATTTAAGCTAAGTTTGTTTAAGTGTATCCAAAGGAAGTTGTTGTCTGGATCCACTATATTATCGATTAAGTTATATTCTAAGTTTTCTTCAATAAATATGGATACTCCACCACCGATGCCCTCAGGTCGGCAGGATGTTTCGTGTTTATAGCCTTCAATATTAATGAATGGTATGTCCGTTTCTTTGAGCCAAGTTTCTGACTTAAGTATGATGTTGATCTTGTAGTCAATCGATTTTAATAAGCACAGGATCTCGTCGTCTTTTCCTTTCAGGCTTCTAATATTTAGGTACAGAAACGAAATTGAAGTTTGATTTTTTTTGGTCCCCAACTGTTTGTAGAGAGTTACGTCATCTACCCGTTTATGTTGTTTTTTTGGTTTTATACAGCATGTTTTAATATGACCGGTGGTCGTCGATTGACTATTTTGTTCTTCTTTATTATTTTGTTACAAGATATCATTTCGTCCATTAAATTGGTGATTTTTCCGGCAACATCGGGATCCAGTTTTTTTGGAGTGTGCGTGTAAGTAGTAGTGTAATTAGATTTCGGTTCATAAGTGTTTATTTCCTGTGATATTATAGCACCTTTTCCGGTGGTTATGTTTAATTATATCAATTATGTTTGTTCTTACCACACTCATCGACTTCGAGATATCGTATTCATTCATTTGGTCGTAGAGAATTGGCCCGATGAATTGGCAATGATTTTTGAATACAGAAGTGTTTCCTTTTTGAAATATTTCCCGGTTTAGTTTGGAAAAATTAAGATAATTATTTTTTGGTATCGAGTGCTCAATAACATTGGTATGTTTAAGATTATTAATAATGTAGTATAAGTGACTGATTATATTTTTTGGCGATTTTTCATTTGTCCCAGTAAAGATAATGACAAAATCTTCTTTTGTAATGATTTCATAAGACTGTAATATGGTTGTACTTAATTTATCTACAGTGGCACCAGGATAAATATAACTTTGGCTTTCTATTTTGTTTACATTTTTCTCATTTCCAAAAATGAGTACTTTACATTTGTTTTCTTGCGGCGGTATTGAAATCCACTGATTGATGCAATGTTTTTTGTTATTTTCCACCATGGGAAGTTGATTTGTTTCCGATGTAGGGGTCAGGGGCGGTTGATTACTGTTTGATGGTGTAGAATTTGTTAAAGAATTCACCACTTTTTTTGTTACATGCTTTATTTCACTTTGTTTTTATCTATGTTTGTAATTTGAATTTTAATTTCTTGTTGAAAGTTTTCGAATAATGAATATATCTTTTGAGACTTTTCTTGGAAACTTTTGAAGTTTTTATTTAATTGATTAATTATTGAATAGGCCACTTGCATCACATTTTTTAAAAAAAAAATTCCGGTTTAAGCAAATATTCTAAGACATTCTGTATTTTTTTTTTTTTAATCGTATTTTTGAAACCCTGGGGATTTTTTGAAAATTTCAAACCGAAAAATCAGACCATTTTTTATAAACCGGAAAGACGGGACATAATTTTATAGGTGTGAAAAAACGATAATTACATAGCCGAAAATCATTTAAAAAAAAAAGAACGTTTTCCACACGAATGGCACAGGAGAATAACGAGGCATATCAAAAATATTACATCTCATAAATATTTTTTTCCTTGATTCATCTTATTGATCATAAATCATTATAATGTACAGCGTCTATATTACTAAATTCAATGTAATATACTTGAACTTGTAAATTGTAATAATAATAAGTATATTATAAAATTTTATTTTGTTAAAATCAGCACCATAATCATTATACCTCTAAAACACGTACCGACATCATCTTCACGTTCTGAAGAGAACCCCGTACATCGTTAATTGTACGGGGTTCTCTTCAGAACATCTGTCAAAACATCAAACCAAATGATAAGTTCGCAGAGAACAAACAATAAATCCAGTGAACGAATTCAAAAATTCGCCTGAAATCAAAGTGATGCCATATAAAAAAAATAAATCAGTGTGGAATTTTATAAAATTAATAGGAACATTTTTGGCGACGGGACATCTTCATGTAGTGACGTCACGAGCCCAAATAATGGATTTATTTATTTAAAAATAAAAAAAACTGTACATTTCTAAAAAATTTTACTAACATTTTCGTAATCTTAGTAAAAAACTCTATCCCACGATTTTTTCCAAGTCGTTATGAAGTCCATGCAAGTGGCCTATTCAGTTTATCATTATCGCCTGGTGGTTCATTCTGTTGTAGGGTGTCTCAGCTAGCGGCTTGCTAATTTACAGCAAATTTTGTTTATGCATTTACAATGATAATATTGTACAGTAGGTATTGGGAGTTACTCACAGGAGAGTCTGGAAATGGTATCTTCCGAACACTTTGCACTTGGTATTAACTTGTTCAAGTGAACAATTGCGATGCGAATCTTATTATTAATAAAACTTAATTGACTTGTATTAACTTTCACGTGAATCGTAAATGATCGGCGTTGGAGCGAAATATTCATCCGTCTTGTACAATGCGTATCTCGGAACTCACCGGTAGGTAGGCGGGAGGGGAACCGGGGCAGACAGGATAGCACAATCATTATCACGGAACAATATTCTGGTTCCAAAATACACGCACAATAAATCGCTGAGTGCAGCCAAATTCTAGTTGGCGCTCACATGCCCCCGGCCTTGACACAATGGTCAAAACAAACCAACAATGCGACCAGCAACGAAACTTAAAAAGAAATAAAAAAAAAAAAAATAGGACAAACCCATAAATACTATAAAACACTCACGACATCGTGTTTCATTGCTCACGTTAATGCGTATTTCTGATGCGAGTAAGATGAAAAGAAAATAATAAAGAAAGGAAACGATTAAAAGATAGCAATTATGTGTACACGCCTACTTGAACTAAACTAATTAATTATTAGGTATTATAAAAGTTGCCGGAAACATGAGATTAATAATGTGCGTGTAAACTTGGTTTACGAGAAACCTTGTTTTGGTTGCGAGTTACGTTGCTTTGCTTGAGAGTAGGTGCGTTTCCGACTAGTACGTACCCCAAACTGGTTTCGATTGCACTTGGTAATAACCGAGAACCCTTTACCTTACCCGGTAATATTATTTGTCCAAATAAATTGGCACCGATGATTGCATCGATGGCGCCTGGAAGATGGAATTCGTCATCGGCGAGAGGCAATTCGTTTAGGTAAGATAAGGCATTTCTATCTATAGAAGATGCCGGCAACTGTGTTGTGATGCGATCTATGACCAAATGTCGAATGGAGAAAGATGTTTTATTATTATATCGCGATTCAAACTTTAAATTTGCTATTCCTTTAATACTTTGAGAAATATTTCCTATGCCTCTAACAGTTGCGTGATTGCGATTTGGGAATAAACGCAAACCCAGACGTTTGCAGCATTCCTTTGTTATGAAATCATTTTGCGATGCACTATCAATTAAAACACGCATTTTCTGATAATTATTCCGATTATCGAGAACGTTAATAGATGCGGTACCTAGTAATATTGTTTGATTTTGAGAAAAAACGTTTGAATCTCTATTATTCAGAGTACATAGTGAGGCATTATCTGACGGAATTTCCGATTCATTTTCTGGATTTTCCGATAAATCCTCTTCGTTATCGTGAGTGGAATTGTGCGAGGTGATATCAAAATGTAATAAAGAATGATGTTTTTGATTACAATACTTGCACCTGTTTTCCGATTTACATGTTTTGGAAAAGTGCATTTTACTAAGGCAATTTCTACATAATTTTTTTTTTTGAGATATTTCAAACCTATTTTTAGGCGACGCTTTTAGAAATGTTGGGCATTTATAAATTAATGTGTGGTCCGAAAGGTTACATACAGCGCAGTTGTACTGTTTTGTTTTGTTATTTGTTAAACTAACAAATGCCTGGCTGTAATGTTTCTTAAGGGAATTTTTCTCAATACGCTGTTGTGATTTGTGACATTCTGATAATGTTGATGTTCTTTGTAATATCTTAGCTTGTTCCCGCAAAAATATTATGAACTCCTGGTATGAAGGTGTCTCTGACTTTCTGATCGATGATTCGAATGCTACAGCTGTTTCTTTGTCTAGTTTTTGAGTCCCTATATAAAGGAAGAAACATTGTAATAAATTAGGAATTTTTAATTGTTGCAATGCTGAAATTGAGGAGTGAAATTCGTCTATGAAAGCTTCTAAATCCAATGCAGTCGGTATTGTTATTGGTTTTATGTTTAAAATTTTATCAAAATAATAAATTGCGTTTGCCCTTGTATCTTCGTATTTTTCAATCAATGTTTCCCAAATAAGATGGTAATTTTCGGCTGTGGTTGGAATTCCGGCACAGATGTTTAACGCTTTTCCCGACAAAGTACTTATCAAATATTGAATTTTTTCCATGTCGGAAAGGTCTGAATTTTCATGAATTAATTTTTTGAAGGTGTCGTGAAAAATTCTCCATCCTATTATACTTCCATCAAATAACGGCAAAGTTAATTTTGGCAACTTAACATTGCGATTTGATTTATCTAATTTTGACTGCGTGTCGGATAACTCAGTTGTATTGTCACAGGTCTGTTTTGCGGTTAATTGTATTATCGAGTATAAATCATCAAAGGATTGTTCCATCTGAAAGTTGGGCGAAAATTCAGAATTTAATTGCAGTTTTAAATCATTAATTTTATTTACTAACTCAATAAACTCTTTCCTTATCTCCGATAACAATGCTGCATTGGCACAAAATATGTTTTTTGAATTAGAGGATTTTAAACCCTTTATACTGTCATATATTCTTTGACATCTTGCAAATTGCGAATTCTGCCTGGCTTCTAGCAACTTGATATCGCGTTCAATTTTAGAAACAGCTGATTCCTCCGGCATGTTTAAATGCGTTAGTTTGATAATATGATGAAATTATTTCAAGCTGACGTACGTATGACCTACCTACGATGACCTACCTTTCTCAAACTACTCCCGATAAATTTATATGCAATGAACCCGTGCGTAAATATTCCAAATAAAAATAGGCGCTGGTTCTTTACACATCCAGGCTAGATTGGACCAAATGTCTCAGCTAGCGGCTTGCTAATTTACAGCAAATTTTGTTTATGCATTTACAATGATAATATTGTACAGTAGGTATTGGGAGTTACTCACAGGAGAGTCTGGAAATGGTATCTTCCGAACACTTTGCACTTGGTATTAACTTGTTCAAGTGAACAATTGCGATGCGAATCTTATTATTAATAAAACTTAATTGACTTGTATTAACTTTCACGTGAATCGTAAATGATCGGCGTTGGAGCGAAATATTCATCCGTCTTGTACAATGCGTATCTCGGAACTCACCGGTAGGTAGGCGGGAGGGGAACCGGGGCAGACAGGATAGCACAATCATTATCACGGAACAATATTCTGGTTCCAAAATACACGCACAATAAATCGCTGAGTGCAGCCAAATTCTAGTTGGCGCTAACATAGGGTTTCGTCCACAGATGTCTCTGTTAGTTCCTTATCATTATGTTGTGGAGTTTTGTTCACAGATGTCTCTATCATTGTTTGTTGAGAAGTTTTGTTAGTTTCTTTGCAAGACGGGCACTTGAAACTTTGTTTTAGTTTTTATTCATCTTGCGAAAATTGATTTCGGTTATATGACAACATATGAAATGAAAATTATGCTTACATGTCGTGCAGGATAAGTTTTCGTTGTCATATATTTGGGTCTTGCATAAATTGCATTCCATCATTGTAGATGATTTTCACAGTATTTATGAATAATTATTTATGTAAAGATGTTAATAAGAGATGGCAAAGGATTAAATGGATTGATTCCTTTTCACAGTACAAGGCACAAGATTTCTAATGTTTAGTTGTTTAGAGCAAAAAAAATAGTACCGTTTGACATACGTTTTTCAAGTTCACTTTCTTTAACTTTCTCTAGCGATGATTTAAACACCGTTGACGTACGTATTTCAGTTCACAAAACTAAAAACGATATATTGTATTAATCTACCAATTTTAATCTCGGAAGCAAAATCGCGTAATTATTTAATTATCAATCGCGTTCGAGCTTACAACGTGTGCGCACGTCTAAAAATTATTATTGTTCAAAGATTATATTGGATGATGTTGATAACACTTTACTCTTATTTGAGTGATTTAACATTTATTTAAGATTTAATAATTTACACGAATTAGTGTTCACGTAGAAAACGGGTAGAGAGGTACAAAACGCGAACGGGCGGCGGAATCGAGTGCTGGGAACGGAATAATCTGCTCGGTCATTCTCGAGCTGTCCCGAGATGTTTTGTCGGAGGTGGCGGGGGTGCCACACGTAAAAATGAATATAAGTGATGCCCATAGGTTCATTCGCATGCGATTGAAAGAATCCAAAATAAATTTTTAAGATACGTAAATTTAAAATGGGCATTCCTAGTGAATGCTTAAATTACCGTAACCTAATTTGTTCATTAAATTTAATAAAATGATCTGATCGTAGAAGCATTTCCGATTTAACCTGTTTGTATAAAACCATTAATTCAATGTTTGACACCCCTTATTTAATATATGTAATCTGTCTTCATACTCCAGGCAGGTCAGTCACAAGACAGAACCTACCATATTATTGTTGCAATTCTACATCAATATCCCAAAATTCTCCTATGCGACGGATTCAACAGCCTGGAAATAAATGCTCCGATATGTGGATATATTAAATTCATCAATTTTAATACATGTATAAACATACATACCCTATTGAAGTTTTTTTTATCAAGTAGGAGAATATTTTGATGAAGCTGTTTGAATTGACTAACATATTGGTGGTGTTTTGTCGGCTGAAGAAGAGAAGCTATTTTGTATTTTTTTTTAATATTTTGTGCCAGCATACTGTGTGGATCAATATCAATTATATTTTTACTTTATATATGTTTTTGTGCAAGTATCATTTCCTGCACTATTTACTAGAATAATTTCGTAATTATTGTTATATTGTTAAATCTATTATCAAAATACACGAGGACTTCGTACAAAACTACATGACCTTAAAGTAACGGTACCTTTACACGGACATGATATATTTATCCTTACTGAAACTTGGCTCGTTCCTGAAATAAAATCTCCTGAACTTGGATTCACAAACCACAAGATATTTCGGCGTGACAGAGACCCTAAATCTAGTACCAAATCCAGAGGAGGCGGAGTTTTGATTGCAATCAAGGAAAATATATCAGCGAAAAAACTAAAAACGCAAAATACCTCATTGGAGCAATTATTTGTACAAATTGTCACTCACATGGAAAAAATCATCATTGGAACCGTATACATACCACCAAACTCCGACATCCAAACCTACAAGAAACATTGTGAAGACATCGAATTTCTTATGTCAAAAAATCCTACATCGAAAATAATTATTGTCGGCGACTATAATCTTCCCAATTTGAAATGGAACTCTAGTGACAATGGTTATATTACTAACGAAAGTTCTAACGACCCAGCACGTGAAGTGATAGATACGATAAACTATTTAAATTTGCATCAACATAATTTTGTACCCAATATATGTGGTCGTCTTTTAGACCTTTCCCTTTCAAACTGCTCTAAACTGTGTGTTGAAATGTCAGACGATCAGCTCGTTCCGGTGGATAATTATCATCCCCCCCTACACATTATAGTAAATATGTACACAAACAATCCACCACTGAAACAAACAACACTCAACTTCAAAAACGCTGATTACGATTCTATTAACTACCAACTCACTAATACAGATTGGACTTTCTTGACCACTAACAGTGATATCGAACAAATACTAGAAAAACTCTATGAAACATTTTCTGAAAATATAAAATCTCATGTCCCCTCGTATACACCAAAATACAGAACATATCCAACTTGGTTGTCCACGGACCTTATACTCTTACTGAAACAAAAAAACAGCTACACAAAATTTTTAAACTAACCCACCAAATCAACGACTACTTAAACTTCTCAGAAACAAGAAAGAAATGTACAACACTATCGAAACTGTGCTATAAAGCACACATCACCTCCGTTGAGAAAACTGCGCTAGGAACAAAGAATCTTTGGAATTTCGTTAAAAAATTAAACAATGAAAGTACAGACTACCCTCCCACAATGCATTATGATGGCAAAATAGCCAATAGCACCTTCGATATTGTTAATTTGTTTGCGGATCATTTCCAAAGTGTATACGAAGGCGAAATATCAGATAACAACGTACCATCATACACATATTAAAACACAATACATCTACATAATTGCCTCATAACACAGGAATCATGCTTAAATAAAATAATTTCACTTGACCCTAACAAATCTGCAGGCCCAGATAACATCCCACCAATATTTTTCAAACAATGCGCATCTGCAATATCAGGTCCACTCACCGCATTATTTAACCACCTACTTTCTTCTGGACATTTTCCAACCCGTTGGAAATCTGGTTATATTACACCGATTCTCAAAAAAGGTGACGACACAGATATTAAAAACTACCGTCCTATATGCATACAATCAGCACTCCCGAAAATCTTTGAATCCCTTGTTCTCGATTTAATTTATCCATCAGTATTAAAAGTAATTGATAAAAACCAACACGAATTCGTTTCTGGTAGGTCAACTGCTACTAACCT
Source organism: Limnephilus marmoratus (assembly GCA_917880885.1). NCBI lineage: Eukaryota > Metazoa > Arthropoda > Insecta > Trichoptera > Limnephilidae > Limnephilus > Limnephilus marmoratus. Next base: position 61,902,664 of record OU862907.1, read on the forward strand.
GTTACTTTACCATAACTATATTACAGAATCTTTTACAAAAAAAAAACAAGTTGACAGTATCTACACAGATTTTTCAAAAGCATTCGACAAAGTATCACATAAATTATTACTTAGGACTGAGAGGCAAGTTGTTGGATTGGTTCTCAAGTTATTTGTCTAACAGAATCTTATTTGTTAAAATTAAACATTATAAATCTAAATTAATATATGCAACTAGTGGTCTACCGCAAGGGAGTCATCTCGGCCCCATCCTTTTCTTAATATTCATAAATGATATCATTAGTTGTTTCGACGATGTAGAAGTTCTGCTATTTGCCGATGATATCAAATTATACAAAGAAATAGCCAATATAGGTGACTGCCTAATCCTACAGTTAAACATCGTCAAATTACAAAATTGGTGTGTCGCAAACAACTTATTCCTCAATATCGATAAATGTAAGACACTAACATTTTGTCGAACAAAGACTCCACTATCTTTCAAATACACAATAGATAATAAAATCTTAGAAAAAGTCAAAGAAATTAGGGATCTTGGAGTTGTGTTTGATACGCAATTAAACTTTATAAATCACATACAACAAATAACTAATAAAGGCATGAAAACACTAGGATTTATAATCAGAACAATTAAAGACTTCGATTCGCTAGAAGTTATTAAAATCGTATATTTGTCACTCGTACGCAGCTTGTTGGAATATAATTCCATAGTTTGGTCCGCATATTATCAAATTCATATAAGAAATATCGAAAGAGTGCAGCACAAATTTTTAAGATTTATTAACTTCAAGTTACACATACCTATTCAACATATTAACTACACAACTTTACTAAACATACTTAAATTGCATTCCCTAGAAAACAAAAGAAAAACAAACGATCTAACTTTTTTGTTTAAAATTATTCACTCCGAATTAGATTGTTGCGAACTTCTGCATCTCATTGACTTTAAGGTACCAACTCGAGCGACAAGGCAAAACATATTATTCTGCAACAATAATTCTGTAACCAACTACCACACACATGCACCAATTTCACGATTGCACACACTAGGGAACAAATTTACCTCAAATATCGATGTATTCAATACGAGTTTACCTTTGTTCAAGAAATATGTGAACAATATTTTTATGTAGAATATTTTGATATCTAAGGAGCATCACATAGGATCTATTACATATATTTGTGTATTTCTATAAATCTACAATATAAAAACCTATTACCGTTTTCTTTCTATGTATCTTGCATTTTGTCATGTATTTTTCATCACATTTAATTAGTCACCTGTAAATTTTGTAATTACTAACATACCTACAAGTTTATTTCTATGCCATTTATAACTTAGAAACTTTCTCTTTTATTGTAATGCACTATCTTTCCTTAAATAAATTTATCTGTATACCTACCTTTCATAATATGATGTTTACTAGTTATATTTATATAGTTTATCTTTTTTTATTTAAAAACTGTCTCTGTATTATAAACTTGTCATGCAAAAGCCCACCTGGCGTTGAAAATTAATAAATAAATAAATAAATCAATTAATATATATAAGTGTGTAACAGCCTAAATGGGGGTAAATAAATAAATAATCAACATCTACAAAAAAGTTGTACCTGACGGCGGTCCAGATGGAGGCGGTCCGGACGATGGCCCTGAAGGAGACGGTCCGGAAGGTGGTCCAGATGGAGAATGTCCAGACGGTGGTCCTGACGGAGGTCCCGATGGGGACGGTCCTGACGGAGGTACCGACGGAGAAGGTCCGCTAGGTGGTCCTGAAGGAGACGGCCCGGAAGGTGATCCTGATGGGGACGGTCCACTGGGTGGCCCAGATGGAGAAGGTCCGCTAGGTGGGCCAGACGGAGAAGGTCCTAACGGTGTCCCAGATGTAGACGGTCCACTAGGTGGTCCAGATGGGGATGGTCCTGACGGCGGTCCTGATGGAGAAGGACCGCTAGGTGGTCCAGGAGGAGACGGTCCGGAAGGAGGTCCTGATGGAGAAGGACCTGACGGCGGTCCAGATGGAGACGGTCCTGATGGTGGTCCAGATGGAGAGGGTCCGCTGGGTGGTCCCGATGGAGAAGGTCCGCTAGGTGGTGCAGAAGGAGTCGGCCCGGAAGGAGGTCCTGATGGAGAAGGACCTGACGGTGGACCAGATGGAGACGGTCCTGAAGGTGGTCCAGATGGAGAGGGTCCACTAGGCGGTCCAGATGGAGAAGGTCCGCTAGGAGGTCCAGATGGAGAAGGTCCGCTTGGTGGTCCCGATGGTGAAGGTCCGCTAGGTGGTCCAGATGGAGATGGTCCGCTAGGTGGTCCAGATGGAGAAGGTCCGCTTGGTGGTCCCGATGGAGAGGGTCCGCTAGGTGGTCCAGATGGAGAAGGACCTGACGGTGGTCCAGATGGAGAAGGTCCACTAGGTGGTCCAGATGGAGAAGGTCCACTAGGTGGTCCAGATGGAGAAGGTCCGCTAGGTGGTCCAGAAGGAGTCGGTCCGGAAGGAGGTCCAGATGGAGAAGGACCTGACGGTGGAACGGATGGAGAAGGTCCTGAAGGTGGTCCAGATGGAGAGGGTCCGCTAGGTGGTCCAGATGGAGAAGGACCTGACGGTAGTCCAGATGGAGAGGGTCCACTAGGTGGTCCAGATGGAGAAGGTCCACTAGGTGGTCCTGAAGGAGATGGTCCTGACGGTGGTCCGGATGGAGAAGGTCCTGACGGCGGTCCAGATGGAGAAGTTCCGCTAGGAGGTCCAGATGGAGAAGGTCCGCTTGGTGGTCCCGATGGTGAAGGTCCGCTAGGTGGTCCAGATGGAGATGGTCCGCTAGGTGGTCCAGATGGAGAAGGTCCGCTTGGTGGTCCCGATGGAGAGGGTCCGCTAGGTGGTCCAGATGGAGAAAGACCTGACGGTGGTCCAGATGGAGAAGGTCCACTAGGTGGTCCAGATGGAGAAGGTCCACTAGGTGGTCCTGAAGGAGATGGTCCTGACGGTGGTCCCGATGGAGAAGGACCTGACGGCGGTCCAGATGGAGAAGGTCCGCTAGGAGGTCCAGAGGGAGTGGGTCCGGAAGGAGGTCCTGATGGAGAAGGACCTGACGGTGGACCTGATGGAGACGGTCCTGAAGGTGGTCCAGATGGAGAGGGTCCTGAGGGTGGACCAGATGGAGAGGGTCCACTAGGTGGTCCAGATGGAGAAGGTCCGCTAGGTGGTCCAGATGGAGAAGGACCTGACGGTGGACCGGATGGAGAAGGTCCTGAAGGTGGTCCAGATGGAGAGGGTCCGCTAGGTGGTCCAGATGGAGAAGGACCGCTTGGTGGTCCCGATGGTGAAGGTCCGCTAGGTGGTCCAGATGGAGAAGGTCCACTAGGTGGTCCCGATGGAGAAGGAGCTGACGGTGGTCCGGATGGAGAGGGTCCGCTAGGTGGTCCTGAAGGAGATGGTCCTGATGGTGGTCCAGATGGAGTAGGTCCGCTAGGAGGTCCAGATGGAGAAGGTCCGCTTGGTGGTCCCGATGGTGAAGGTCCGCTAGGTGGTCCAGATGGAGATGGTCCGCTAGGTGGTCCAGATGGAGAAGGTCCGCTTGGTGGTCCCGATGGAGAGGGTCCGCTAGGTGGTCCAGATGGAGAAGGACCTGACGGTGGTCCAGATGAAGAAGGTCCACTAGGTGGTCCAGATGGAGAAGGTCCACTAGGTGGTCCTGAAGGAGATGGTCCTGACGGTGGTCCCGATGGAGAAGGACCTGACGGCGGTCCAGATGAAGAAGGACCTGACGGTGGACCTGATGGAGACGGTCCTGAAGGTGGTCCAGATGGAGAGGGTCCGCTAGGTGGTCCAGATGGAGAAGGTCCGCTAGGTGGTCCAGATGGAGAAGGTCCGCTTGGTGGTCCCGATGGAGACGGTCCGCTAGGTTGTCCAGATGGAGAAGGACCTGACGGCGGTCCAGATGGAGAAGGTCCGCTAGGTGGTCCAGAAGGAGTGGGTCCGGAAGGAGGTCCTGATGGAGAAGGACCTGACGGTGGACCAGATGGAGACGGTCCTGAAGGTGGTCCAGATGGAGAAGGTCCACTAGGTGGTCCAGATGGAGAAGGTCCGCTAGGTGATCCAGAAGGAGTCGGTCCGGAAGGAGGTCCAGATGGAGAAGGACCTGACGGTGGAACGGATGGAGAAGGTCCTGAAGGTGGTCCAGATGGAGAGGGTCCGCTAGGTGGTCCTGATGGAGATGGTCCTGATGGTGGTCCAGATGGAGAAGGTCCGCTAGGAGGTCCAGATGGAGAAGGTCCGCTTGGTGGTCCCGATGGTGAAGGTCCACTAGGTGGTCCTGAAGGAGATGGTCCTGATGGTGGTCCAGATGGAGAAGGACCTGACGGTGGTCCAGATGGAGAGGGTCCACTAGGTGGTCCAGATGGAGAAGGTCCACTAGGTGGTCCTGAAGGAGATGGTCCTGACGGTGGTCCGGATGGAGAAGGTCCTGACGGCGGTCCAGATGGAGAAGGTCCGCTAGGAGGTCCAGAAGGAGTGGGTCCGGAAGGAGGTCCTGATGGAGAAGGACCTGACGGTGGACCTGATGGAGACGGTCCTGAAGGTGGTCCAGATGGAGAGGGTCCTGAAGGTGGACCAGATGGAGAGGGTCCACTAGGTGGTCCAGATGGAGAAGGTGCGCTAGGTGGTCCAGATGGAGAAGGACCTGACGGTGGACCGGATGGAGAAGGTCCTGAAGGTGGTCCAGATGGAGAGGGTCCGCTAGGTGGTCCCGATGGAGAAGGAGCTGACGGTGGTCCAGATGGAGAGGGTCCGCTAGGTGGTCCTGAAGGAGATGGTCCTGATGGTGGTCCAGATGGAGTAGGTCCGCTAGGAGGTCCAGATGGAGAAGGTCCGCTTGGTGGTCCCGATGGTGAAGGTCCGCTAGGTGGTCCAGATGGAGATGGTCCGCTAGGTGGTCCAGATGGAGAAGGTCCGCTTGGTGGTCCCGATGGAGAGGGTCCGCTAGGTGGTCCAGATGGAGAAGGACCTGACGGTGGTCCAGATGGAGAAGGTCCACTAGGTGGTCCAGATGGAGAAGGTCCACTAGGTGGTCCTGAAGGAGATGGTCCTGACGGTGGTCCCGATGGAGAAGGACCTGACGGCGGTCCAGATGAAGAAGGACCTGACGGTGGACCTGATGGAGACGGTCCTGAAGGTGGTCCAGATGGAGAGGGTCCGCTAGGTGGTCCAGATGGAGAAGGTCCAGTAGGTGGTCCAGATGGAGAAGGTCCGCTTGGTGGTCCCGATGGAGACGGTCCGCTAGGTTGTCCAGATGGAGAAGGACCTGACGGCGGTCCAGATGGAGAAGGTCCGCTAGGTGGTCCAGAAGGAGTGGGTCCGGAAGGAGGTCCTGATGGAGAAGGACCTGACGGTGGACCAGATGGAGACGGTCCTGAAGGTGGTCCAGATGGAGAAGGTCCACTAGGTGGTCCAGATGGAGAAGGTCCGCTAGGTGATCCAGAAGGAGTCGGTCCGGAAGGAGGTCCAGATGGAGAAGGACCTGACGGTGGAACGGATGGAGAAGGTCCTGAAGGTGGTCCAGATGGAGAGGGTCCGCTAGGTGGTCCTGAAGGAGATGGTCCTGATGGTGGTCCAGATGGAGAAGGTCCGCTAGGAGGTCCAGATGGAGAAGGTCCGCTTGGTGGTCCCGATGGTGAAGGTCCACTAGGTGGTCCTGAAGGAGATGGTCCTGATGGTGGTCCAGATGGAGAAGGACCTGACGGTGGTCCAGATGGAGAGGGTCCACTAGGTGGTCCAGATGGAGAAGGTCCACTAGGTGGTCCTGAAGGAGATGGTCCTGACGGTGGTCCGGATGGAGAAGGTCCTGACGGCGGTCCAGATGGAGAAGGTCCGCTAGGAGGTCCAGAAGGAGTGGGTCCGGAAGGAGGTCCTGATGGAGAAGGACCTGACGGTGGACCTGATGGAGACGGTCCTGAAGGTGGTCCAGATGGAGAGGGTCCTGAAGGTGGACCAGATGGAGAGGGTCCACTAGGTGGTCCAGATGGAGAAGGTCCGCTAGGTGGTCCAGATGGAGAAGGACCTGACGGTGGACCGGATGGAGAAGGTCCTGAAGGTGGTCCAGATGGAGAGGGTCCGCTAGGTGGTCCTGAAGGAGATGGTCCTGATGGTGGTCCAGATGGAGAAGGTCCGCTAGGAGGTCCAGATGGAGAAGGTCCGCTTGGTGGTCCCGATGGTGAAGGTCCACTAGGTGGTCCTGAAGGAGATGGTCCTGATGGTGGTCCAGATGGAGAAGGACCTGACGGTGGTCCAGATGGAGAGGGTCCACTAGGTGGTCCAGATGGAGAAGGTCCACTAGGTGGTCCTGAAGGAGATGGTCCTGACGGTGGTCCGGATGGAGAAGGTCCTGATGGCGGTCCAGATGGAGAAGGTCCGCTAGGTGGTCCAGATGGAGAAGGACCGCTTGGTGGTCCCGATGGTGAAGGTCCGCTAGGTGGTCCAGATGGAGAGGGTCCGCTAGGTGGTCCAGATGGAGAAGGTCCGCTAGGTGGTCCAGATGGAGAAGGTCCACTAGGTGGTCCAGATGGAGAAGGACCTGACGGTGGTCCAGATGGAGAGGGTCCGCTAGGTGGTCCTGAAGGAGATGGTCCTGATGGTGGTCCAGATGGAGTAGGTCCGCTAGGAGGTCCAGATGGAGAAGGTCCGCTTGGTGGTCCCGATGGTGAAGGTCCGCTAGGTGGTCCAGATGGAGATGGTCCGCTAGGTGGTCCAGATGGAGAAGGTCCGCTAGGTGGTCCCGATGGAGAGGGTCCGCTAGGTGGTCCAGATGGAGAAGGACCTGACGGTGGTCCAGATGGAGAAGGTCCACTAGGTGGTCCAGATGGAGAAGGTCCACTAGGTGGTCCTGAAGGAGATGGTCCTGACGGTGGTCCCGATGGAGAAGGACCTGACGGCGGTCCAGATGAAGAAGGACCTGACGGTGTACCTGATGGAGACGGTCCTGAAGGTGGTCCAGATGGAGAGGGTCCGCTAGGTGGTCCAGATGGAGAAGGTCCACTAGGTGGTCCTGAAGGAGATGGTCCTGACGGTGGTCCGGATGGAGAAGGTCCTGACGGCGGTCCAGATGGAGAAGGTCCGCTAGGAGGTCCAGAAGGAGTGGGTCCGGAAGGAGGTCCTGATGGAGAAGGACCTGACGGTGGACCTGATGGAGACGGTCCTGAAGGTGGTCCAGATGGAGAGGGTCCTGAAGGTGGACCAGATGGAGAGGGTCCACTAGGTGGTCCAGATGGAGAAGGTCCGCTAGGTGGTCCAGATGGAGAAGGACCTGACGGTGGACCGGATGGAGAAGGTCCGCTAGGTGGTCCAGAAGGAGTGGGTCCGGAAGGAGGTCCTGATGGAGAAGGACCTGACGGTGGACCAGATGGAGACGGTCCTGAAGGTGGTCCAGATGGAGAAGGACCTGACGGTGGAACGGATGGAGAAGGTCCTGAAGGTGGTCCAGATGGAGAGGGTCCGCTAGGTGGTCCTGAAGGAGATGGTCCTGATGGTGGTCCAGATGCAGAAGGTCCACTAGGAGGTCCAGATGGAGAAGGTCCGCTAGGTGGTCCAGAAGGAGTGGGTCCGGAAGGAGGTCCTGATGGAGAAGGTCCTGACGGTGGACCAGATGGAGACGGTCCTGAAGGTGGTCCAGATGGAGAAGGTCCACTAGGTGGTCCAGATGGAGAAGGTCCGCTAGGTGGTCCAGAAGGAGTCGGTCCGGAAGGAGGTCCAGATGGAGAAGGACCTGACGGTGGAACGGATGGAGAAGGTCCTGAAGGTGGTCCAGATGGAGAGGGTCCGCTAGGTGGTCCTGAAGGAGATGGTCCTGATGGTGGTCCAGATGCAGAAGGTCCACTAGGAGGTCCAGATGGAGAAGGTCCGCTTGGTGGTCCCGATGGTGAAGGTCCACTAGGTGGTCCTGAAGGAGATGGTCCTGATGGTGGTCCAGATGGAGAAGGACCTGACGGTGGTCCAGATGGAGAGGGTCCACTAGGTGGTCCAGATGGAGAAGGTCCACTAGGTGGTCCTGAAGGAGATGGTCCTGACGGTGGTCCGGAAGGAGAAGGTCCTGACGGCGGTCCAGATGGAGAAGGTCCGCTAGGAGGTCCAGAAGGAGTGGGTCCGGAAGGAGGCCCTGATGGAGAAGGAACTGACGGTGGACCTGATGGAGACGGTCCTGAAGGTGGTCCAGATGGAGAGGGTCCTGAAGGTGGACCAGATAGAGAGGGTCCACTAGGTGGTCCAGATGGAGAAGGTCCGCTAGGTGGTCCAGATGGAGAAGGTCCGCTAGGTGGTCCAGATGGAGAAGGACCTGACGGTGGACCGGATGGAGAAGGTCCTGAAGGTGGTCCAGATGGTGAGGGTCCGCTAGGTGGTCCAGATGGAGAAGGACTTGACGGTAGTCCAGATGGAGAGGGTCCACTAGGTGGTCCAGATGGAGAAGGTCCACTAGGTGGTCCTGAAGGAGATGGTCCTGACGGTGGTCCGGATGGAGAAGGTCCTGACGGCGGTCCAGATGGAGAAGGTCCGCTAGGAGGTCCAGATGGAGAAGGTCCGCTCGGTGGTCCCGATGGTGAAGGTCCGCTAGGTGGTCCAGATGGAGATGGTCCGCTAGGTGGTCCAGATGGAGAAGGTCCTGACGGCGGTCCAGATGGAGAAGGTCCGCTAGGAGGTCCAGAAGGAGTGGGTCCGGAAGGAGGTCCTGATGGAGATGGACCTGACGGTGGACCTGATGGAGACGGTCCTGAAGGTGGTCCAGATGGAGAGGGTCCTGAAGGTGGACCAGATGGAGAGGGTCCACTAGGTGGTCCTGAAGGAGATGGTCCTGACGGTGGTCCCGATGGAGAAGGTCCTGAAGGTGGTCCAGATGGAGAGGGTCCGCTAGGTGGTCCAGATGGAGAAGGACCGCTTGGTGGTCCCGATGGTGAAGGTCCGCTAGGTGGTCCAGATGGAGAGGGTCCGCTAGGTGGTCCAGATGGAGAAGGTCCGCTAGGTGGTCCAGATGGAGAAGGTCCACTAGGTGGTCCAGATGGAGAAGGACCTGACGGTGGTCCAGATGGAGAGGGTCCGCTAGGTGGTCCTGAAGGAGATGGTCCTGATGGTGGTCCAGATGGAGTAGGTCCGCTAGGAGGTCCAGATGGAGAAGGTCCGCTTGGTGGTCCCGATGGTGAAGGTCCGCTAGGTGGTCCAGATGGAGATGGTCCGCTAGGTGGTCCAGATGGAGAAGGTCCGCTAGGTGGTCCCGATGGAGAGGGTCCGCTAGGTGATCCAGATGGAGAAGGACCTGACGGTGGTCCAGATGGAGAAGGTCCACTAGGTGGTCCAGATGGAGAAGGTCCACTAGGTGGTCCTGAAGGAGATGGTCCTGACGGTGGTCCGGATGGAGAAGGTCCTGACGGCGGTCCAGATGGAGAAGGTCCGCTAGGAGGTCCAGAAGGAGTGGGTCCGGAAGGAGGTCCTGATGGAGAAGGACCTGACGGTGGACCTGATGGAGACGGTCCTGAAGGTGGTCCAGATGGAGAGGGTCCTGAAGGTGGACCAGATGGAGAGGGTCCACTAGGTGGTCCAGATGGAGAAGGTCCGCTAGGTGGTCCAGATGGAGAAGGACCTGACGGTGGACCGGATGGAGAAGGTCCTGATGGTGGTCCAGATGGAGAAGGACCTGACGGTGGTCCAGATGGAGAAGGTCCACTAGGTGGTCCTGAAGGAGATGGTCCTGACGGTGGTCCGGATGGAGAAGGTCCTGACGGCGGTCCAGATGGAGAAGGTCCGCTAGGAGGTCCAGAAGGAGTGGGTCCGGAAGGAGGTCCTGATGGAGAAGGACCTGACGGTGGACCTGATGGAGACGGTCCTGAAGGTGGTCCAGATGGAGAGGGTCCTGAAGGTGGACCAGATGGAGAGGGTCCACTAGGTGGTCCAGATGGAGAAGGTCCGCTAGGTGGTCCAGATGGAGAAGGACCTGACGGTGGACCGGATGGAGAAGGTCCTGAAGGTGGTCCAGATGGTGAGGGTCCGCTAGGTGGTCCAGATGGAGAAGGACTTGACGGTAGTCCAGATGGAGAGGGTCCACTAGGTGGTCCAGATGGAGAAGGTCCACTAGGTGGTCCTGAAGGAGATGGTCCTGACGGTGGTCCGGATGGAGAAGGTCCTGACGGCGGTCCAGATGGAGAAGGTCCGCTAGGAGGTCCAGATGGAGAAGGTCCGCTCGGTGGTCCCGATGGTGAAGGTCCGCTAGGTGGTCCAGATGGAGATGGTCCGCTAGGTGGTCCAGATGGAGAAGGTCCTGACGGCGGTCCAGATGGAGAAGGTCCGCTAGGAGGTCCAGAAGGAGTGGGTCCGGAAGGAGGTCCTGATGGAGATGGACCTGACGGTGGACCTGATGGAGACGGTCCTGAAGGTGGTCCAGATGGAGAGGGTCCTGAAGGTGGACCAGATGGAGAGGGTCCACTAGGTGGTCCTGAAGGAGATGGTCCTGACGGTGGTCCCGATGGAGAAGGTCCTGAAGGTGGTCCAGATGGAGAGGGTCCGCTAGGTGGTCCAGATGGAGAAGGACCGCTTGGTGGTCCCGATGGTGAAGGTCCGCTAGGTGGTCCAGATGGAGAGGGTCCTGAAGGTGGTCCAGATGGAGAAGGTCCACTAGGTGGTCCAGATGGAGAAGGTCCACTAGGTGGTCCAGATGGAGAAGGTCCTGACGGTGGTCCAGATGGAGAGGGTCCGCTAGGTGGTCCTGAAGGAGATGGTCCTGATGGTGGTCCAGATGGAGTAGGTCCGCTAGGAGGTCCAGATGGAGAAGGTCCGCTTGGTGGTCCCGATGGTGAAGGTCCGCTAGGTGGTCCAGATGGAGATGGTCCGCTAGGTGGTCCAGATGGAGAAGGTCCGCTAGGTGGTCCCGATGGAGAGGGTCCGCTAGGTGATCCAGATGGAGAAGGACCTGACGGTGGTCCAGATGGAGAAGGTCCACTAGGTGGTCCAGATGGAGAAGGTCCACTAGGTGGTCCTGAAGGAGATGGTCCTGACGGTGGTCCGGATGGAGAAGGTCCTGACGGCGGTCCAGATGGAGAAGGTCCGCTAGGAGGTCCAGAAGGAGTGGGTCCGGAAGGAGGTCCTGATGGAGAAGGACCTGACGGTGGACCTGATGGAGACGGTCCTGAAGGTGGTCCAGATGGAGAGGGTCCTGAAGGTGGACCAGATGGAGAGGGTCCACTAGGTGGTCCAGATGGAGAAGGTCCGCTAGGTGGTCCAGATGGAGAAGGACCTGACGGTGGACCGGATGGAGAAGGTCCTGAAGGTGGTCCAGATGGTGAGGGTCCGCTAGGTGGTCCAGATGGAGAAGGACTTGACGGTAGTCCAGATGGAGAGGGTCCACTAGGTGGTCCAGATGGAGAAGGTCCACTAGGTGGTCCTGAAGGAGATGGTCCTGACGGTGGTCCGGATGGAGAAGGTCCTGACGGCGGTCCAGATGGAGAAGGTCCGCTAGGAGGTCCAGATGGAGAAGGTCCGCTCGGTGGTCCCGATGGTGAAGGTCCGCTAGGTGGTCCAGATGGAGATGGTCCGCTAGGTGGTCCAGATGGAGAAGGTCCTGACGGCGGTCCAGATGGAGAAGGTCCGCTAGGAGGTCCAGAAGGAGTGGGTCCGGAAGGAGGTCCTGATGGAGATGGACCTGACGGTGGACCTGATGGAGACGGTCCTGAAGGTGGTCCAGATGGAGAGGGTCCTGAAGGTGGACCAGATGGAGAGGGTCCACTAGGTGGTCCTGAAGGAGATGGTCCTGACGGTGGTCCCGATGGAGAAGGTCCTGAAGGTGGTCCAGATGGAGAGGGTCCGCTAGGTGGTCCAGATGGAGAAGGACCGCTTGGTGGTCCCGATGGTGAAGGTCCGCTAGGTGGTCCAGATGGAGAGGGTCCGCTAGGTGGTCCAGATGGAGAAGGTCCGCTAGGTGGTCCAGATGGAGAAGGTCCACTAGGTGGTCCAGATGGAGAAGGACCTGACGGTGGTCCAGATGGAGAGGGTCCGCTAGGTGGTCCTGAAGGAGATGGTCCTGATGGTGGTCCAGATGGAGTAGGGCCGCTAGGAGGTCCAGATGGAGAAGGTCCGCTTGGTGGTCCCGATGGTGAAGGTCCGCTAGGTGGTCCAGATGGAGATGGTCCGCTAGGTGGTCCAGATGGAGAAGGTCCGCTAGGTGGTCCCGATGGAGAGGGTCCGCTAGGTGATCCAGATGGAGAAGGACCTGACGGTGGTCCAGATGGAGAAGGTCCACTAGGTGGTCCAGATGGAGAAGGTCCACTAGGTGGTCCTGAAGGAGATGGTCCTGACGGTGGTCCGGATGGAGAAGGTCCTGACGGCGGTCCAGATGGAGAAGGTCCGCTAGGAGGTCCAGAAGGAGTGGGTCCGGAAGGAGGTCCTGATGGAGAAGGACCTGACGGTGAACCTGATGGAGACGGTCCTGAAGGTGGTCCAGATGGAGAGGGTCCTGAAGGTGGACCAGATGGAGAGGGTCCACTAGGTGGTCCAGATGGAGAAGGTCCGCTAGGTGGTCCAGATGGAGAAGGACCTGACGGTGGACCGGATGGAGAAGGTCCTGATGGTGGTCCAGATGGAGAGGGTCCGCTAGGTGGTCCAGATGGAGAAGGACCGCTTGGTGGTCCCGATGGTGAAGGTCCGCTAGGTGGTCCAGATGGAGAGGGTCCGCTAGGTGGTCCAGATGGAGAAGGTCCGCTAGGTGGTCCAGATGGAGAAGGTCCGCTTGGTGGTCCCGATGGAGACGGTCCGCTAGGTTGTCCAGATGGAGAAGGACCTGACGGCGGTCCAGATGGAGAAGGTCCGCTAGGTGGTCCAGAAGGAGTGGATCCGGAAGGAGGTCCTGATGGAGAAGGACCTGACGGTGGACCAGATGGAGACGGTCCTGAAGGTGGTCCAGATGGAGAAGGTCCACTCGGTGGTCCAGATGGAGAAGGTCCGCTAGATGGTCCAGAAGGAGTCGGTCCGGAAGGAGGTCCAGATGGAGAAGGACCTGACGGTGGAACGGATGGAGAAGGTCCTGAAGGTGGTCCAGATGGAGAGGGTCCGCTAGGTGGTCCTGAAGGAGATGGTCCTGATGGTGGTCCAGATGGAGAAGGTCCGCTAGGAGGTCCAGATGGAGAAGGTCCGCTTGGTGGTCCCGATGGTGAAGGTCCACTAGGTGGTCCTGAAGGAGATGGTCCTGATGGTGGTCCAGATGGAGAAGGACCTGACGGTGGTCCAGATGGAGAGGGTCCACTAGGTGGTCCAGATGGAGAAGGTCCACCAGGTGGTCCTGAAGGAGATGGTCCTGACGGTGGTCCGGATGGAGAAGGTCCTGACGGCGGTTCAGATGGAGAAGGTCCGCTAGGAGGTCCAGAAGGAGTGGGTCCGGAAGGAGGTCCTGATGGAGAAGGACCTGACGGTGGACCTGATGGTGACGGTCCTGAAGGTGGTCCAGATGGAGAGGGCCCTGAAGGTGGACCAGATGGAGAGGGTCCACTAGGTGGTCCAGATGGAGAAGGTCCGCTAGGTGGTCCAGATGGAGAAGGACCTGACGGTGGACCGGATGGAGAAGGTCCTGAAGGTGGTCCAGATGGAGAGGGTCCGCTAGGTGGTCCAGATGGAGAAGGACCTGACGGTGGTCCAGATGGAGAGGGTCCACTAGGTGGTCCAGATGGAGAAGGTCCACTAGGTGGTCCTGAAGGAGATGGTCCTGACGGTGGTCCGGATGGAGAAGGTCCTGACGGCGGTCCAGATGGAGAAGGTCCGCTAGGAGGTCCAGAAGGAGTGGGTCCGGAAGGAGGTCCTGATGGAGAAGGACCTGACGGTGGACCTGATGGAGACGGTCCTGAAGGTGGTCCAGATGGAGAGGGTCCTGAAGGTGGACCAGATGGAGAGGGTCCACTAGGTGGTCCAGATGGAGAAGGTCCGCTAGGTGGTCCAGATGGAGAAGGACCTGACGGTGGACCGGATGGAGAAGGTCCTGAAGGTGGTCCAGATGGAGAGGGTCCGCTAGGTGGTCCAGATGGAGATGGACCTGACGGTGGTCCAGATGGAGAGGGTCCACTAGGTGGTCCAGATGGAGAAGGTCCACTAGGTGGTCCTGAAGGAGATGGTCCTGACGGTGGTCCGGATGGAGAAGGTCCTGACGGTGGTCCAGATGGAGAAGGTCCGCTAGGAGGTCCAGATGGAGAAGGTCCGCTTGGTGGTCCCGATGGTGAAGGTCCGCTAGGTGGTCCAGATGGAGATGGTCCGCTAGGTGGTCCAGATGGAGAAGGTCCGCTTGGTGGTCCCGATGGAGAGGGTCCGCTAGGTGGTCCAGATGGAGAAGGACCTGATGGTGGTCCAGATGGAGATGGTCCACTAGGTGGTCCAGATGGAGAAGGTCCACTAGGTGGTCCTGAAGGAGATGGTCCTGACGGTGGTCCCGATGGAGAAGGACCTGACGGCGGTCCAGATGAAGACGGACCTGACGGTGGACCTGATGGAGACGGTCCTGAAGGTGGTCCAGATGGAGAGGGTCCGCTAGGTGGTCCAGATGGAGAAGGTCCACTAGGTGGTCCTGAAGGAGATGGTCCTGACGGTGGTCCGGATGGAGAAGGTCCCGACGGCGGTCCAGATGGAGAAGGTCCGCTAGGAGGTCCAGAAGGCGTGGGTCCGGAAGGAGGTCCTGATGGAGAAGGACCTGACGGAGGACCTGATGGAGACGGTCCTGAAGGTGGTCCAGATGGAGAGGGTACTGAAGGTGGACCAGATGGAGAGGGTCCACTAGGTGGTCCAGATGGAGAAGGTCCGCTAGGTGGTTCAGATGGAGAAGGACCTGACGGTGGACCGGATGGAGAAGGTCCTGAAGGTGGTCCAGATGGAGAGGGTCCGCTAGGTGGTCCAGATGGAGAGGGTCCGCTAGGTGGTCCAGATGGAGAAGGTCCGCTTGGTGGTCCCGATGGTGAAGGTCCGCTAGGTGGTCCAGATGGAGATGGTCCGCTAGGTGGTCCAGATGGAGAAGGTCCGCTTGGTGGTCCCGATGGAGAGGGTCCGCTAGGTGGTCCAGATGGAGATGGTCCACTAGGTGGTCCAGATGGAGAAGGTCCACTAGGTAGTCCTGAAGGAGATGGTCCTGACGGTGGTCCCGATGGAGAAGGACCTGACGGCGGTCCAGATGGAGAGGGTCCGCTAGGTGGTCCAGATGGAGAAGGACCGCTTGGTGGTCCCGATGGTGAAGGTCCGGTGGGTGGTCCAGATGGAGAGGGTCCGCTAGGTGGTCCAGATGGAGAAGGTCCGCTAGGTGGTCCAGATGGAGAAGGTCCACTAGGTGGTCCAGATGGAGAAGGACCTGACGGTGGACCGGATGGAGAAGGTCCTGAAGGTGGTCCAGATGGAGAGGGTCCGCTAGGTGGTCCAGATGGAGATGGACCTGACGGTGGTCCAGATGGAGAGGGTCCACTAGGTGGTCCAGATGGAGAAGGTCCACTAGGTGGTCCTGAAGGAGATGGTCCTGACGGTGGTCCGGATGGAGAAGGTCCGCTTGGTGGTCCCGATGGAGAGGGTCCGCTAGGTGGTCCAGATGGAGAAGGACCTGATGGTGGTCCAGATGGAGATGGTCCACTAGGTGGTCCAGATGGAGAAGGTCCACTAGGTGGTCCTGAAGGAGTTGGTCCTGACGGTGGTCCCGATGGAGAAGGACCTGACGGCGGTCCAGATGAAGAAGGACCTGACGGTGGACCTGATGGAGACGGTCCTGAAGGTGGTCCAGATGGAGAGGGTCCGCTAGGTGGTCCAGATGGAGAAGGTCCACTAGGTGGTCCAGATGGAGAAGGTCCGCTAGGTGGTCCAGATGGAGAAGGACCTGACGGTGGACCGGATGGAGAAGGTCCTGAAGGTGGTCCAGATGGAGAGGGTCCGCTAGGTGGTCCAGATGGAGACGGACCGCTTGGTGTTCCCGATGGTGAAGGTCCACTAGGTGGTCCAGATGGAGAGGGTCCGCTAGGTGGTCCAGATAGAGAAGGTCCGCTAGGTGGTCCAGATGGAGAAGGTCCGCTTGGTGGTCCCGATGGAGAAGGTCCGCTAGGTGGTCCTGAAGGAGATGGTCCTGACGGTGGTCCGGATGGAGAAGGTCCTGACGGCGGTCCAGATGGAGAAGGTCCGCTAGGAGGTCCAGATGGAGAAGGTCCGCTTGGTGGTCCCGATGGTGAAGGTCCGCTAGGTGGTCCAGATGGAGAGGGTCCGCTTGGTGGTCCAGATGGAGAAGGTCCGCTAGGTGGTCCAGAAGGAGTGTGTCCGGAAGGAGGTCCTGATGGAGAAGGACCTGACGGTGGACCAGATGGAGACGGTCCTGAAGGTGGTCCAGATGGAGAAGGTCCACTAGGTGGTCCAGATGGAGAAGGTCCGCTAGGTGGTCCAGAAGGAGTCGGTCCGGAAGGAGGTCCTGATGGAGAAGGACCTGACGGTGGAACGGATGGAGAAGGTCCTGAAGGTGGTCCAGATGGAGAGGGTCCGCTAGGTGGTCCTGAAGTAGATGGTCCTGATGGTGGTCCAGATGGAGAAGGTCCGCTAGGAGGTCCAGATGGAGAAGGTCCGCTTGGTGGTCCCGATGGTGAAGGTCCACTAGGTGGTCCTGAAGGAGATGGTCCAGATGGAGAAGGTCCGCTAGGTGGTCCAGATGGAGAGGGTCCGCTTGGTGGTCCCGATGGAGACGGTCCGGAAGGTGATCCTGATGGGGACGGTCCACTGGGTGGCCCAGATGGAGAAGGTCCGCTAGGTGGGCCAGACGGAGAAGGTCCTAACGGTGTCCCAGATGTAGACGGTCCACTAGGTGGTCCAGAAGGAGTCGGTCCGGAAGGAGGTCCTGATGGAGAAGGACCTGACGGTGGAACGGATGGAGAAGGTCCTGAAGGTGGTCCAGATGGAGAGGGTCCACTAGGTGGTCCTGAAGGAGATGGTCCTGACGGTGGTCCCGATGGAGAAGGACCTGACGGCGGTCCAGATGGAGAAGGTCCGCTTGGTGGTCTAGATGGAGATGGTCCTGACGGTGGTCCGGATGGAGAAGGTCCTGAAGGTGGTCCAGATGGAGTGGGTCCGCTAGGTGGTCCAGATGGAGAAGGACCTGACGGTGGTCCAGATGGAGAGGGTCCACTAGGTGGTCCAGATGGAGAAGGACCTGACGGTGGACCTGATGGAGACGGTCCTGAAGGTGGTCCAGATGGAGAGGGTCCTGAAGCTGGACCAGATGGAGAGGGTCCACTAGGTGGTCCAGATGGAGAAGGTCCGCTAGGTGGTCCAGATGGAGAAGGACCTGACGGTGGACCGGATGGAGAAGGTCCTGAAGGTGGTCCAGATGGAGAGGGTCCGCTAGGTGGTCCAGATGGAGAAGGACCTGACGGTGGTCCAGATGGAGAGGGTCCACTAGGTGGTCCAGATGGAGAAGGTCCACTAGGTGGTCCTGAAGGAGATGGTCCTGACGGTGGTCCGGATGGAGAAGGTCCTGACGGCGGTCCAGATGGAGAAGGTCCGCTAGGAGGTCCAGATGGAGAAGGTCCGCTTGGTGGTCCCGATGGTGAAGGTCCGCTAGGTGGTCCAGATGGAGAGGGTCCGCTAGGTGGTCCAGATGGAGAAGGTCCGCTTGGTGGTCCAGATGGAGAAGGTCCGGAAGGAGGTCCTGATGGAGAAGGACCTGACGGTGGACCTGATGGAGACGGTCCTGAAGGTGGTCCAGATGGAGAGGGTCCGCTAGGTGGTCCAGATGGAGAAGGTCCGCTAGGTGGTCCAGAAGGAGTCGGTCCGGAAGGAGGTCCTGATGGAGAAGGTCCTGACGGCGGTCCAGATGGAGAAGGTCCGCTAGGAGGTCCAGAAGGAGTGGGTCCGGAAGGTGGTCCTGATGGAGATGGACCTGACGGTGGAACGGATGGAGAAGGTCCTGAAGGTGGTCCAGATGGAGAGGGTCCGCTAGGTGGTCCTGAAGGAGATGTTCCTGATGGTGGTCCAGATGGAGAAGGTCCGCTTGGTGGTCCCGATGGTGAAGGTCCGCTAGGTGGTCCAGATGGAGAGGGTCCGCTAGGTGGTCCAGATGGAGATGGTCCTGAAGGTGGTCCAGATGGAGAGGGTCCACTAGGTGGTCCAGATGGAGAAGGACCTGACGGTGGTCCAGATGGAGAGGGTCCACTAGGTGGTCCAGATGGAGAAGTTCCTGACGGCGTTCCAGATGGAGAAGGTCCGCTAGGAGGTGCAGATGGAGAAGGTCCGCTTGGTGGTCCCGATGGTGAAGGTCCGCTAGGTGGTCCAGATGGAGAGGGTCCGCTAGGTGGTCCAGATGGAGAAGGTCCGCTAGGTGGTCCAGATGGAGAAGGTCCGCTTGGTGGTCCCGATGGAGACGGTCCGCTAGGTGGTCCAGATGGAGAAGGACCTGACGGCGGTCCAGATGGAGAAGGTCCTGAAGGTGGTCCAGATGGAGAGGGTCCGCTAGGTGGTCCTGAAGGAGATGGTCCTGATGGTGGTCCAGATGGAGTAGGTCCGCTAGGAGGTCCAGATGGAGAAGGTCCACTTGGTGGTCCCGATGGTGAAGGTCCGCTAGGTGGTCCAGATGGAGAAGGTCCTGAAGGTGGTCCAGATGGAGAGGGTCCGCTAGGTGGTCCAGATGGAGAAGGTCCACTAGGTGGTCCTGAAGGAGATGGTCCTGATGGTGGTCCAGATGGAGAAGGTCCGCTAGGTGGTCCAGATGGAGAAGGACCTGACGGCGGTCCAGATGGAGAAGGTCCCGAAGGAGGTCCTGATGGAGAAGGACCTGAAGCTGGACCAGATGGAGAGGGTCCACTAGGTTGTCCAGATGGAGAAGGTCCGCTAGGTGGTCCAGATGGAGAAGGACCTGACGGTGGACCGGATGGAGAAGGTCCTGAAGGTGGTCCAGATGGAGAGGGTCCGCTAGGTGGTCCAGATGGAGAAGGACCTGACGGTGGTCCAGATGGAGAGGGTCCACTAGGTGGTCCAGATGGAGAAGGTCCACTTGGTGGTCCTGAAGGAGATGGTCCTGACGGTGGTCCGGATGGAGAAGGTCCTGACGGCGGTCCAGATGGAGAAGGTCCGCTAGGAGGTCCAGATGGAGAAGGTCCGCTTGGTGGTCCCGATGGTGAAGGTCCGCTAGGTGGTCCAGAAGGAGTGGGTCCGGAAGGAGGTCCAGATGGAGAAGGACCTGACGGTGGACCTGATGGAGACGGTCCTGAAGGTGGTCCAGATGTAGAGGGTCCGCTAGGTGGTCCAGATGGAGAAGGTCCTGATGGTGGTCCAGATGGAGAAGGTCCGCTAGGAGGTCCAGATGGAGAAGGTCCGCTTGGTGGTCCCGATGGTGAAGGTCCGCTAGGTGGTCCAGATGGAGAGGGTCCGCTAGGTGGTCCAGATGGAGAAGGTCCGCTAGGTGGTCCAGAAGGAGATGGTCCTGACGGTGGTCCCGATGGAGAAGGACCTGACGGCGGTCCAGATGGAGAAGGTTCGCTGGGTGGTCCAGAAGGAGTCGGTCCGGAAGGAGGTCCCGATGGAGAAGGACCTGACGGTGGTCCAGATGGAGAGGGTCCTGACGGTGGTCCAGATGGAGAGGGTCCACTAGGTGGTCCAGATGGAGAAGGACCTGACGGTGGACCAGATGGAGAAGGTCCTGAAGGTGGTCCAGATGAAGTGGGTCCGCTAGGTGGTCCAGATGGAGTCGGTCCAGAAGGAGTTCCTGATGGAGAAGGTCCGCTTGGTGGTCCAGATGGAGAGGGTCCGCTAGGAGGTCCAGATGGAGAAGGTCCACTAGGTGGTCCTGAAGGAGATGGTCCTGATGGTGGTCCCGATGGAGAAGGTCCGCTTGTTGGTCCCGATGGAGAAGGTCCGCTAGGTGGTCCAGAAGGAGTCGGCCCGGAAGGAGGTCCTGATGGAGAAGGACCTGACGGTGGACCAGATGGAGACGGTCCTGAAGGTTGTCCAGATGGAGAGGGTCCACTAGGTGGTCCAGATGGAGAAGGTCCGCTAGGTGGTCCAGATGGAGAAGGTCCGCTTGGTGGTCCCGATGGAGAAGGTCCGCTAGGTGGTCCAGATGGAGAAGGTCCGCTTGGTGGTCCCGATGGTGAAGGTCCGCTAGGTGGTCCAGATGGAGAGGGTCCGCTAGGTGGTCCAGAAGGAGTCGGTCCGGAAGGAGGTCCCGATGGAGAAGAACCTGATGGCGGTCCAGATGGGGATTGTCCGGAAGGCGGAGCTCCAGAAGGAGTAGGCTCAGATGTGGTGGGCGGACTAGGTGTCGGAGTATGTGCCGCAGTGGTCTTCTTGGTGGTGTGGTGCGGAGAGCAGTCTGGGTAATAGATCTTTCGGCAGGTCTTGTCGAAGTAGTGCGGGCACTTTTTGATTAGTTCCAGTAAACCGATCTTCTTTTTGCCGAGGTAGAAGAAGCGGCGCATCTCTTTGACATCCGGTACCTTCGTCTTCCAGCGACCGTAGCGAGCGTAATAACACATTTTTTCTACAAAAAACACCAAAATATTTCTCACATATAACCGAAATAATTGATTCATTTTTTCTTAATTGCTCACGTGTTTTCGTGATTATTGATTACCAACCATGATATAGACAGCATATATCATGAAACTATTTAGAACCAACTGACCCAGCATATGTTGTCCTGTCTTAGCTATGAATATTTAATCCACACTAGAATATAAATAATAATGATAAAAAATTTATTTCATAAGCGTATTGTTCATTGTAATGTTTTTCATACAATTGTTTCTTCGCCTCCCCTTCCTCTCCCGCGTCCCCTTTTCCTCTCGCGTTCCTACTCCTTCTCCGCCTTCCATCTCCCCACTACTCTCGCTCGCCTCCCCCGTCCAGGGAACCCCCCTCCCAAGTTCCCCTCTCCCCTCGCGAGTTCCCCACCACCTTCCGTGTTCCCCTTTCCCCCGCGATCTCCCTTCCGAGTTCCCCTCCCGCATTCCATTTATTCAGTCCCTGTACATTCAGTTTTCAAACAGTTCGCGTGTCACGTGCAATTTTTGTATACATCAGATTTCTAGATAGGTATTTACGATGAAAAAAAGTTAATGCTTGTATAAATATGTGTGTACCAAGACCAAGTTGTTAGCTCTGCTTACCTCTGCGTATAGCTAGTTACAGTAAAATATTACCTGTGGTCAAAGCACACTGGTGGCATTTCATTCTTCTGTAGTTGGGACAAAGTCTTTCTACGTTTTGTTGTGTAATGCGTCTTCCATATTGATACAAGAAGCGTTCCATTAGCGATTCTCTGGCAGTTTGCTCTTCGAAGTTGATTGGATTGTTCTTCCATGACCCGTATTTGGCATACCAGCAGAACTCGACTGAAAAATAAAACTGTGTTAATAAATGCATTTTCTTCATTCTTCTTCATCATCATCATTCTTGGCTCTATAACCCCTGGTGGGTCTTGGCCTCCTCAAGAGTCTTCCTCCATTCATCTCGATTTCGTGCCAGCTCTTTCCAGTTTAGAAGCTCCAAGGTAGATATATCTTTGAGGACGTTGTCGCTCCATCTTAATCTCGGTCTTCCCAGGCTCCTTCACCCTATTGGTCTTGAGTTCATCAGGGACTTTGGCTCGGTGCTTGATGCTTGGTCATTATCTCCACCTGACCCAGCTACCGAAGTCTTCCCAGTTTTATAAATTTTGTGGCGTTCTGTGACTGTTTTGTGACTTTTTTCTTCATTGAACTTTTTTTTACATTAGCTCTACACAGGAGGCTCTGAACAAAATAATTCCCTTCAGCGCCTATATTTCACGTTTGTGGAAGCTGTGTGGAGGGTATATTTAGGAAAGGAAAAGAAAATGGTTTGAGCGGTGGGTTTCTACCCGTGTCGTGGAGGTTAGCGTGTCAAGAACTGACGGACTAATAAATCCAACCCTCCCACTACATTGCAAGGCGATATTCCGAGAGAGTAGTGCTGGAGAGGTTAAAAGTATCCCTCAACCAGTATCTTCAAGTTGAATCTCCAAGGTTCTAATATGAACCCGGGTACATCTAACTTTGTGTGACCTATGGCAGATGTGTTGGTAATCCAAGAAATAATTACAACACTAGACTCCATGCTCCATTTAATAGAGTTGCATCTCTCACTAATTTTATGTTCAACTCTTGTCTTTGGAGATTAAATTATGTGGGGAATGAAAGTTGTTCTGTTGACATATTTTTTTTTAAAAAACATTGCTTCCTTCAAAAAGCGCGAATGTTAACAGATATTATGCAACAATCCTTAAATTTTTCAGATTGTTAACAGTAACAAATTCAATATACACTGCTATGTAACTACTTTCATAGTACTTACTTCTTTGTAGATGTATTTGTTCTGTACCTATAATAACAAACTTACGTACACTTATAATAGTAGAAAGAAAACTTTAAATTACATTTACAATTTCAGAAAATTAACTATTTTTATATTAATTGCAAAAAAATGTTTTACACCACTGCTACCGGTATGTTTCTAGTACTTGAGCTCCACTGGAATCATATTTTGAGTAGTATTGTGACAATAATTGCTGAACCGTATACTGTAATCCTGAGCCCAAATACGAATCTGTTGGTTGAACTCCTTTGTACAACTTACTTACTGAATACTTATACCGACTTGTATTGTGCCTGCTTATGTCTTTCATGCTCAGTTTATTATTTATGTACTATATACTTGTTATGATGATCCTGTACCACTTACCAATGTTACATGTAAAAGCCATCAAGGCGTAAATAAATAAAATAAAATGGTTTCCATACACGCCTCCCAAATTACACACTACAGTGCCTACCTCAGCTGAATAGATAAATGAAACAATGTTACTTTGTTTGAACCACTTGTATATTTGTTTAAAGCCGACCGATTTCGGAACGACCGTTCCTTCGTCAGGGCAAACGTATACTAATTTGACAGTTACAAAATAGTGGATGGGAACAATGTATTATTACTAAGGATTGTGGTAGGGGTGGAGCCGTTGCTAGGGTTTAATGAAGAGTGGGTGGGTAGGGGAACATAGCCATGGTTGGGCTATAAGATAATATTTTTTGTTTGCTGATAATATAGTAATTATTTTTAAGGGATTTTTTTTTTATTTCCAAGGTTTCTAAGTTATCTAAGAGTTTTCCTTTATGGTTAATATGAAGAATATTTATCCCCGTATTTTTTTTCAAAACTATTGTTTGTTATTTTCAATGATTATGTGATAGCGAACTCAGAAAAATTATTATTATTAAGACACCTTAAATGTTCTTTAATTCTGATTTCAAAATTACGAGTTGTTTTTCCAATATAAAATGAGGGACAGTCATAACATTTGAATTTATATATTCTGGTATTAGTCAATTTATGGTCTTTATCTTTAGCGTTCCCCAAAAAATTACCGATATTATTTCTTGTATAAAAAGCTGGTTAAATACTGGAAGGGAGATTTTTGCAGAAGTGAACTGAAAAATTATTAATATACAAAATTTTGCGCCTTTCTTTACCACTATTATTATTAGAATTGCATTTTTTTTTTTTTTTTAGTAACTATATAATATTTTTTACATTTTTATATGAAACATGTTAGTTAGATGTATATATAAAATAAAAAATATATTCGAAGTCCTCCTCACTAGGAGATCCTGTGCTGAGGGGGACTATGCTTTGGATAAGTTTTTCAGCGACTTCTATGGTTTAACTTGTTTGGATAAGGTTTTCCAGAAACTTCTATGATGTTTTAAGTATACTAGTAAGGTCATTTTCCGGTAGTTCCTTCAGCCAACATTTAATGTCCTTAATGTAGCTATTTTTTGTTTTAATTTGTTTGATACTAAGTGGGAGTTTGTTATATAACTTTACTGCTAAAAATTCAGAACTTCTTTGACCAAATGAAGAGTTACACTTTGGTATATTAAGTGTGTCTGTTTGTTTGGCTCTGGTTTTATGAGCATGTGAGGTGTCTTTCTCTGCGTCGTTTTTGTGGTGATGTACTAGAATGTTTTTGGCATAGATTTTCTGTATACTTGGAACATCAAACTGTTTAAAAATTTCTGTTGTTGACGTCCTTATGGGGACCTTTAGAATGGTCTTTATGATGCAATTCTGAGTTATCTTAAGTTGTTTTAAGTGATTTGATGCTGCTGAGCCCCATCCTATTACTCCATATTCCAATCGAGAGTGGGATAAAGCATAATATACTCTCTTTAGATCCCTCATCGACAAGATGTTTCTTAATTTTTTAAAGAAGTAGATGAGTTTTGTTAGCTTTTTTGAGGTAAGATCAATGTGTGAATTCCACTGTAGTTTTTCATCAATTTCAATGCCAAGATAATTAATTCTTTTTGACGGGCAGGAACATTGTGGAAAAGTATTTTGACATTCATGTAATTTGAGGGTATGCACATTCATTGGTTGTCCTCTTTTGTTTTTGGAGAAAGTGAGATATTTAGTTTTATTAACATTTAACAGCTCCGGTCACCGAGAAGAATTTCTCATTGGTGGTCTCTGGGATATCCCCTATTGCTAGTGAAATGGAGTAAAATGGAGCGGCATGTTGACTCCAGGACTACGTGATTATTATTGGTCGGCAACTTTGCCTACATATGATCCGACTTGCAGAAACCCGACATATTGGGTTCTGATAGAGGGTCGCCGAGGGCCCGGTAGGAGACAAATCATATTTGGGAGTAAAAAGGAGAGGCATGTGCATGTCAATAAAATACAATATTTCGTTAATATTTACATAAAATGTATAGAAAGAAGCCTGCACTGTGCTGATTTAGCTATATAAATGTATTCTCCTTAACTCTGCATTACATTTTATGTGTGTTTGTTTGGTTGGGAAGGGCGATTAGGTCCCCTGGGAAGCATCCGCCACCTCCAGTTAGTGGCCCTAGGGCCAGTAGCGTAGCGAGGGGGGGGCGGTGGGGGCGGACCGCCCCGGGTGCCACCCGAGGGGGGGTGACACTCGGACGTGGAGAAAAAACTTACGAAAGTGCAAAATTGCCACAAAAAATATTTTACGCTTGAACACTGACAGTTATTTAGCACTATGGCACGTTTGGTCGGGGATTCCAGAAAAATATTTATTTTTTTTTATTTTCTTTCCTAGCTCGAAGTGTTGCTGAGTCGGGAATTTCCCTGAAATATTCCTTGTGTTATTATATTTTCGTAATGTTATTTTTATTGTAAACGTAAACTCGTGGAGCGAATTGTTATCCATTGACTGACTTGAATTAGTGAAAAAGTTGTTGTTCTATTAGCGTTTTTATTAGTGCTGAAAGATCATTTTAAAAAAACAATGTAGGTGGATTTGATAGTTCACTTTTCTAATACACACAAAACTTGCAATTATACCAGAATCGATCGATAACTGATTGAAGAAAAATGATCAATTATCTGTATGTTTTTTCTGTATTGTATTGTTTTGTGTACATTAATAAATACAAGGAATAATAAAAAATTTTGAGATTTTAAGAAAACGTATTTTATGAATTCGAAATATGCGTTTTGAATTCGTTGACGCAGCGTTTCGTTGACATTTACACCAAACGATTATACAATGGGGTAGTTTCGCAAGCTAAGGTAATTCGCCTACCAAATAATGTAAGAGGACCCTCAGATTTCGATCAGTTGTCGATTCTTTGGATAAGAGGTCACCTTCGCATTACTAGCGCTTTAAATCATAATACCTTAATTATTTTATCCAATATTAGTTTGGGTATTATCCAACATCTAGTTTGTAAAAATAAAGATACTGTATATTTTTAATAATTTAATTATATGTATAAGTATAATCGATAAACTAGTAATCATAAAATCAGATTTTTGTCTTAGTCCTAATTTTGAAAAATAAAAAGTTTTTTGATTGGCGACGTTACGTGAGTATGGCGTCTTGATGGTGTATTCATTCGTTGACCCGGCCTATACTGATCTCACATTTTTCCAGATTTAAGTTAAGAGTCAGTCTTTGTGAGAATCCAAAAGCTCGAATAAAAGTTACACACGGAACAAGCAAATGGTTTTCTTTCGAATTTTGGAGCGTACGGTGTGCAACTCAAATTTTAACCACATCTCAACACTGGTTTTAAGAATGAATCTGTATTCGGTAACTCATTTTAATTAAAACTACACCCATAGCATGAAAATGGATTTCCTCCGATATTTGCAGCACTCAGTCTGAAACTTTCATATCTTGCAACTCGGGGAAATCTCGCAATAGTGGAACTCGGGAATTGTTTCCTTCGAAATGGGTCCGCAGATGAACAGAGTTTCAAATGAAATTTCAAAGGAAACCATTTTCGAGTTCCACGTGCAATATTTGAAAGTTGCAGACTATATGTGCATTAATAATTAAAGATATGGACTTACACCTTTACTATTTGACAATTGAAATTTTATCGTTACACTCAGAACACAAAACTGGTTTTAACTTAAATATGGGTTGTAAAAATGATGTTTTAATGCCAGCAAATGATTTTTTTCAGAATTTTGCAGCATATTAGAATCGAAGACTCCACTCGGAACTCTGTTATTTATAGCTCTATGGCTCGGTCGGTCGGGATTCCCAAAAAAATTTCTCATTTTGTTCACACATTTGACTAGCTAGTAATGTTTTTATATTTAAGGAGGTCGAAATTTGCGTTTTAAATTTCTCATAATAAACTTTAATGGGGGGGGGGGGTGACACCACGTTTTCCACCCCGGGTGCCACCCATGCTAGCTACGCCACTGCCTAGGGCTGGTAGCTAATTATTATTTCTAGGTTCAAATGTTGAAGCGAGATAGTATTTATATATATTCCGATAATCTTGAAATACGTACACATAAAAATATATTTAATTTAATTTATTGGGGGGCTAGAATTCCAATAATCCATGCGCTTGATAGCTGCAAGACGAGTGGTTATCTGGCCTCCTACATAGTTAAGTAAATTGAAATACGTACATATAAAAAGATATTTTATTTAATTTATTGGGGGGCTGGAATTCCAATAATCCATGCGCTTGATAGCTGCAAGATGAGTGGCCTCCTACATAGTTAAATAAATTCTAAAGTAAAATCCATGCTAATTTGTACAGCGCTCTTGAGGCGATTTTTCGCAAAAACAGCGCTATATAAGTTGTCCAAATTTATTATTATTATTATAAGGGAGTTTACTTTTAGCCAGTTTTGAAGTACAGCCAGGCCATGTTCCGCCTCCTTGTAAGTTCTTGTCCAATCTTGTTCGTGGAATATAATAACAGTGTCATCTGCAAAGCTCATTATGTTTCCATTTATGGGAAGATTAATAAGGTCATTAATATATATCAGAAATAGTATAGGTCCTAATACGCTTCCCTGGGGGACCCCGAATTTAATTGGAAGAGATTTGCTCTTTCTTTTACCAATTTGTACAATTTGTTCTCTTCCAGTTAAATAACTTCTAAGTAGGTTTAGAGTTGTTTCAGTTATTCCATTTTTTTAGTTTTAAGTACAGTATTTCATGATCAATTGTATCGAAAGCTTTTTGAAGATCAATGAAAACTGCTAAGCATTTTTTGCCTTCATCCAGTTTTCTAATAATTGTATTAGTTACATTAGCTATAGCATCACCAGCACCCAGGTTTTTCCTAAAACCATACTGCGTAGGTGATAATATTTTATTGGTATCCAAAAATGTAAGAACTTGTTTTTTATTACTTTTTCCAATATTTTCGATAGAGGAGTTAAAATACTAATTGGTCGATAATTTGAAATATCATTTTTGGGACCATTTTTATATAATGGTATGATCGTAGCAATTTTAAGACAAGCGGGAAAAACACCTTTAGATAATGATAGATTTACAAGGTATGTCAGTGGTTGAATTAACTCATTTTGTAGGTATTTAATTGATTTGCTTGATATCAGTTCATTTCCCGATGAGGTATTTGTGTTTAAGGAGGTTATAATATTTCTTATTTCGTCACTTGTTATCTTGACTATATTGAGGTTGTTTTCATGATTTACATCGTCATTTCTCGTTGTGTTTTCGACAGTAGTAGAATTTTGTTTAATTTTATTTGCAAGGTTAGAGCCTATACTGCAAAAGTAGTTGTTTATAAAGTCAAGAAGTTTGTCTGGGTGTTTCGTAAAATATATGGGAATCTCATCAATGTTTAATTCTTTAATGTTTTTGTCTTTATGCGATGCTTTAGTATTTGTAATTTCATTTATGATCTGCCAGAGTTTACGGGAATCATTATTGCATTCATCAATTTTGTTTTTATAGAATGTTTCTTTAGCATAACGAATTACATTTTTACATGTATTACGATATCTTTTGTAGAATCGAAGTGTATGGACATCATAAGGGTTGATTTTTACTTTTCTGTGCAGTTCATCTCTTTTTCTGATTGATTTTATAATATTTTGACTGATCCATGGTTTAATGTGAATATTTTTATGAGATACCTTTTTTTCTGTGGTTTTGGTGTTAGATAGAATACTGTGCTGTATAATTTCTACAAAATAACTCCAAGCAGTATCAGTATCATCTTTTTCCAGAAGGGCGGTCCAGTCATTCATTGTTAACTCCCTTTTGACGTTTTCCCAATTTGTTTCAGACTTCTTTAGGAGTGATTTCGTATTTTGGTTTACATAAGAGTTATTTTTTGTTATAGATAGAATTATTATATAATAAGTCTGTCAATGTGGTAGTATAAATAATGGCTTGAGTTTTTTTATTAGTTTTACTAAAGATATGATCAATGCAAGTTTTGCTATCATTAAATACACGTGTAGGTTCCTCAATTAGGCTTTCAAATCCATGGTATGCAAGTGTCTGCATGTAATCATATTTTTTTGGGTGGCCATTTTCAAGGATATCAATATTTATATCACCGATAATAAATACATCTTTAGTGGTTTTTAGTAAACTCAGTTCACAGGATAAGGAGTTTAGAAATGGCTCCAGATTTTTTGTAGATGGAGATCTGTAAATTGCGAGTATTGTTGTATCATTGCCGATTGATATCCTTAGACAGTTCGCATTATTAATACTGATCTCTCTGACATCAGCTTCAATATTTTCTTTAATATATACGATGACACCATCATTTTTTGTATAATTCATAATTGTAGAGTAAGGGACATATTTATCGATTTGTAGGGGATAGTACTTATCAGTTAACCAACATTCAGTAAGAATAATTATATCCCAGTTTAGATTTAAACGTTTTATCAATATTTGTAGTTCGTCAAAGTTTTTATTAATACTTCTAATGTTTTGATGCATTATGTTAAAATTATTTCTTATGGATGATCAGTTAGGTAAGTTTGTTGTTATTGAATTATCCATTTTTGCCATCTAAATTAATTATGTTTTTATATTACTTACTAAATTATTTTCACCATATCATCAAGGTGCTTAATGTAGATTATTTTAACTTCATGTTTTTTACGTATCATAACTTTACCATTTTTGTACCACACATACTGATTTTTTTTTTCTATGGCTAATTGTTTTGTTTTCCATAGTATTTCTTTATGATACGGGCTTAGTTCTTCCCCGATAAAGATTTGAGAGGTCGACAGATCCTTAATTTCTTCATAGTTTATTTCTTTCTTTTTATCAAGGAGTGAATCTCTTTGTCTTTTCTCAGAAAAGGTGACAAGAAGTTTGGGTGGAGCTCCATTTTGCTATTAATACTCCGCATTGATATTTATCTTTTGAAATTTTGCAAAGTTTTTTTATTTAAGATGTTATCAATTGAACTTGGTTCATATCCGTTATTTACAGCAATTTCTTTTATTATAGAAAGTTCAGAAAAGAAATTATTATTAGACATTTGGGACATTTACTAAGCGGTGTATCATGGAGGAACGGTCGTTGCGAAACCAGTCGGCTTTAAAAAATATACAAGTGGTTCAAACAAAGTAACATTGTTTCATTTATCTTTAATGGATAACCACAAAGTTATAGCTACATTCAAAAGATATATAGATATTTATGTGACTCACAGTGCAGCGAGTTGTAGTCAGGATCCAGAATAACATGTTGGTACTTCTTGCAGAGGTCCCAAATCTTATCATTGCTCAGCTTATTTCCCTTATAATACAGGAACTTTTGCTGGAAGGACTCGCGAAGTGGGATCTGCGCCTTTTGCAGCCAGGATGGCCATTGCCCGTTCTTCCATTTCCAGCAAATATCAGCTGAAAGTTAACAACACAATTCGTTTACCTCGAATGAGAAGAACACGAAAACAATTGGGAATTATCAACATGTTCCACACATTAATGAAGTTATACTAAAAAGGCTATGAAATGATTGGGATTTATTTTAAGAACAGTAAAATATTTTACTTCACTGCTTTAGTAAGAAGTATTGTAGAATATAATTCCACTCTTTGGTCCCCGTACTATAAAGTACATCAAATAAAAATTGAGAGAGTTCAACAAAAATTTTTAAGGTTTATTTCAAATTCTCCATACCCATTGAACAAATTAATTACGATAATTCAATGTAAAGGACGGCCATTGCCCGTTCTTCCATTTTCATCAAATATCAGCTGAAATTTAACAACACAATTCGTTTACCGCGAACAAGAAGAACGCGAAAACAATTGGAACTGATCAACTTGTTCCACACATTAATGAAGTTAAGGCTTTGAAATGATCGGAATTTATTTTAAGAACAGTAAAAGAGTTTACGTCATTTCATTCATTAAAAAATATCTTTACTACTTTTAATAAGAAGTAATTTAGAATATAATTCCACTATTTGGTCCCCATGCTATAAAATATATGAAGCACATCACATAAAATTTGATAGAGTTCAACATAAATTTTTAAGGTTTATTAATTTCAAACTCTCCATACCCATTGAACAAATAAATAATGATAATTTAATGTAATTGTAGAAGAGCCAAGAGCAATCTGGTACTTTTATTCAAATTAGTTAATGGATCACTTGACGCACCTGACTTAACAAAACTAATAATATTCCAAGTACCAAATCGTTACACGAGGCTTCCAGAGCTGTTCTTTGCTTATCCGTCGAAAACTAACTATCTCATTAACTCCCCTGTCTCTTTTAAATGCCGAGGCGCTAGCAGTCGTATGCCAATTCATATGCAGTCATAAAAATTTACGTAAATTGTCCAATTTTACAAGTATATAAGACTATTATATTCATCGAGCCATGAGCAATGACGCTGTAATTGATAATTATCAATCAAAAATAGTCTGACAAGGGATTTTCTATATCAGGACAGTGTTTTCAGCTTTTAATTTCATTAAAAGTGCGTTGACTAGCAAAATATACTAATTTAGATTAGAGTACTTGCATATAGCACGATACTGATTGAAGTGGGGAACTGTATCAAAAATTAACTCGTAAATTAAACCCGCCTAAAAATTAACTGTTTTAGAAATATAGCGATCATAACAACATTGCAATATCTTAATGAAGATGACAGTAGAGAGCACAGATAAATCACTTATGTAGATAGTAAGTAAATTTGTTTTTCAAGGAAACAAGTTCCTCTATTAAATTCATAGATAATACACGAAATATTTGTGACGTCTAGGCTTTCGACCTATGTACGGATTATGATCCATTTTATGCTAAGCTCGAAATTTCAACAAAACCGAGCTTGCAACCAACTGTATACCGGGCCTATTTCAACGTTTTATCAAATTGTGGTCAGCGAAAAAAGGTCAAATCTCATGTTGTTATACTTATCGGCTTGTATAATTTGTTAGAAAGCTGAAACGCACCTGGACTAGGCATTTCTAGGGGAACTTTCAAAATTGCAAAAATTTAATGGTTCTGATTGGCCATTTCTCCTTCGCCTTGCTTCCGCCGCTGAATTCCTTAGGGTCGTCGGGCATTTCCTCCCAATCTCCCATTTACTTTTCTTTAAGGCACCACCGAGGAAGCGGCTAAGGGGCGTAGAAGCTAAGTGTGGTTTACGGCTAGACTGAACGACATGAGCATTCTTGCTGGGAATGCCAATCGATTGGAGAGGAATCCCACCCGTTTTCCAGTGCCATAACCTTATTATGTATGCACTGTGTCTTCCTCCCTACAGGTGCTTGGATACACTGGTTGCAATCACCCAACGTTTGCTGCCTCGTGGACTGTCACCAACCGGTCCAATTGTCTTGTATATACTTAGTCATACTAACACTTGTATCTCATATTTCCCGCAAAGCACTTGCATGCTGCTTACTAACAACGTATGCAGGGTCACTGGAGGTCTAGATTCATTCAAACTTAAATGTATATTCGTTGATTAAAAAAAAATAGAGTCCTTGCGAGCGCCTTGAAGGAGTAACCATCTGTTAATTATACCATGGCCGGTAAGTGGTGGATAACCTCCAATGATTGGCAAATTGGTGAAAATATTACATTTAAATTCGTAATATTGACGTTGTCCGATCATCATATTTTCTTTCGCTATAATATTATAGTGCATTATTTTAAAATATGCAATTGTTTAGGCTTACCCTTTAGTTCGAAAATGGATACTTGGTTTGGTGGGGGTCGTGTAGAGAGAAGCTGCTGAGAAGAAACTGAAATTTTTACAAATATTTAATTAATGGTTTGCTTTAATTCACAATAGCATAAATGAAAAAAAAATAGGAAAAAGAAATGTGGAGATAAAAAGAAAGACAAGGGAAATAGAAAAGAAAGCGAAGAGAAGGAGAATATAAAGAGAAATGAAAATTAGAATAAAAAGAGAAAAATATAGAACAAGGAAAGGAAAAGATAAACCAGAAAAGTAAAAAGAGAAAAAGAAAAAGAAGACATGGGAAAACGTAAGGATAAAGAGAAAGATAAGAAAAGATAAATAGAAAAGAAAGCCAAGCATGAGAAAGAGAAAAGAAATTAATAAAAAGTGAGAGATAAAGATGAAGCGAGAGAAAAATAAGTAGGAAAAGAAAAAAGAAGAAGAAAAAGTATTATGAAAAGGAAGTTAAAAGGGAAAGAGATAGTTAAGGGTGAAAGAAAAAAAGCTAAGAGAGAGATAGAAAATTTAACAAATAAAAACAAACAAAAAATGACGAAGAAGAAAAAACAAATCTAAATAAACTAACATAATTCAAAATTAAGCTCAAAATATAACAAACTTAATAAACATAAAGATCAGGGGAGGGATGGAAAGAAAGAAAGAGAAAAGGGAGTTCTGAGGAAGGACAAATAATTTTTAAAAATAATATAATCTGGTTCAACAGTCTACCAAACGCTTAATCAATCCCTTTTGGCTCTGTTTTGCTATGCATACTGTATAGTGTATACCGTATAGAAGACGGCCAGTTAGATAAACTCCAACTTTATTTATAAAGTGACTCATTTTATTGAAAAGTCGTGAACTAAATTGTGTAATCGTTAAAATACATTGTTTTATTGGCAGTAAAATTAATCGTGCTCTTTACAAAATTTGATACCAGCAACACGATCAAAACGTTTACTGAAAATCCATGAAAATAATTTAAGTTTTCTGCTAGTATTATTCACATGACTGCATTGTTTTAAAAACGAAAGGCAAAAGTTGCGGTTTCGAATAACTTGGCATTTTTTACTGCATCCATCATTATTGGGGGTTATTGTTGGTTGTGGAGGATTTAGATTGAAAATCATTTGATCCATAATAGACTGGGTAGCGATATAGGTAAACCCTACGTCATCGAGTACACGGATGAAACTACTTTGTAGTGATAATGGACATTTAGAAAACCTTAAAAATGCTGGTCTGCCGGTGCACCTCTTGGCAGGAGCCGCGCAGTCATGGAAATAGTCAGCGATTTTTTTCGAAAAAATTACGTCATCGAGAACACGAACGGGAATGGTCTCAGATGATAAAGGTCGATTAGAAAATGAGAAAAAATCAGGTCTGAGAACCGGAAGCCTGGAACGTTCGCAGGCAGCCGGCCTCAAAGTGGGATAAAAATAGTAAATTTTACGTCATCGAGTACACGAATGAAACCAACGAATAACTATAGTCCAGATCATTCCATTTAAGAATTTTTTGGTCTGCCGACCAGCAGCCTGGCAGTTTTTTGTG
This sequence comes from Limnephilus marmoratus, assembly GCA_917880885.1. Classification (NCBI taxonomy): domain Eukaryota; kingdom Metazoa; phylum Arthropoda; class Insecta; order Trichoptera; family Limnephilidae; genus Limnephilus; species Limnephilus marmoratus. The sequence goes on from OU862907.1 coordinate 61,936,687, forward strand.
TACGACATTTTAAAGTTTTTTTTTCTTAATTTTTCGTTTATCTTTATTATTGTTTTTATTTCACTATATTTTTAAAAACGTTGAATGCCATATTTTAAAAAAATAAGCGAAAATTATTAAAAAAAAATAATCTGAGAGTTCCGAGTGTACCCATCCGTCAGGTGAGCCTTTTAACTCCAAACCACGTACGAAACCTGCCGCGGTGCCCCTCACCGCTGTCGCATATTTTTGTACAAATTTATTATAATAATAGTCCTTTTAAAATTGCCTAATAGTCCATAGTAGTTGGAAGTTCGAACAACCAACTCACCGTCGCCGTAAGAGCTGCGTTCGTCCGAAAAACGACAGAAATTTCCGAACCCCGTCCGTTTCATATCGGTGTCGCTTGCCCTGCTGCATCGATTACATCGAATACATGATCGAAACTATCAAAAATCTGTAGTCCGGATCATCCCATTTATGACTTTCTTGGTTTGCCGATCAGCAACCTGGCAGGTTTTTGTGTACGATCTTTTAAAGTTTTAAATTTTTTTATATTGAAATGATATTTTAAATATCTTTATTATTTTTTTTATTTCAATTTGGTTTTAAAAACTTAGAATGCCAAATTTCGAATAAAATTTATTGTAATGATAAAAAAATAAATTTTGAGTGTTCCAATTGTACCCATCGGCCGGGAGAGCCTTTCGACGTGAAACAGCTTACTGGAAACTGGCTGCGGAGCCTCTCGCCGCCATCGCGTGCCTATATTATTATACAAATGTATAATAATAATAGTTTTTTAAAATAACCTATCAGTCCATAATGGTTTAAATTTCAAACAACCACTGCACCGTCGCCATAAGAGCTGCGTTCGTCCGAAAAACGACTGAAATTTCTGAACCCCGTCCGTTTCATATCGGTTTCGCTTGCCCTGCTGCATCGATTACATCGAATACAAGATCGAAACTAACAAAAACCTGTAGTCTAGATCATTCCATTTATGACTTTCTTAGTCTGCTGACCACAACTGGCAGTTTTTTGTGTACGATCTTTTAAAGTTAAATTTTAAAAGGATATTTTATTATTTAATATCTTTATTATTATTTTTATTTCAATATGGTTTTTAAAACTTAGAATGCCAAATTTTAAATAAAATAAGTTGTAATGATAAAAAAATAAATTTTGAGTGTTCCGATTGTACTCATCGGAGGGGAAAGCCTTTCGACGTGGAACAAAGGTTTTCTAAATGTCCATTATCATTACTAAGTAGTTTCATCCGTGTACTCGATGACGTAGGGCTTATCTATCTCGCCGCTCAGTCTATAAAGGAAGGTGATCAATGCGCTGGAAGTGACCAAGTATCACTGGAGTACTAGGGTGTCCTTGGCTCTTAACGCAGCGCTGAAACGCGAGGAGCAAGAAGCCTTATTCACCATGGAAATTAGAGTAAAGGTCAAGATCCTCAGCAATAAGGAACCGTTCCGAATCCAAACATGGAAGAAATGCGTAACAATTGTAAAAACATATTGGATATAGCCAAATATCAGCACACACCTCTAGGATGTCATATTTTACTTAACTAGATTTAATAAAGAGGGAGAGGCATGGAGAATCCGCCACAATAATGAGCTCTATGAATCTACCAAGCTCCAAGACACTCTATCCATTTAAGGCTCCAAAGACTAAGATGGGCCGGACATGTGCACTGAATGCCAAGCACACGAGTACCGAAGAAGATTCTTACAGGAAACCCGGGAGGTAAACGAAAGGCGGGCAGACCTAGACTGAGATGGGAGGATAATGTCAGGAAGGATGCAAGTGGACTACTCCATGTTGCAGATCGGAAGACGACGGCCGAGGACAGAGGACGATGGAGGCTTATCTTGAAGGAAGCCAAGGCTCGAAATGGGCTGTAGCGCCATTGAAGAAGAAGATTTAATAATTGAACACAACGACCAACAAATCTATATTTTGTTGACGTTAAAAATCAGTTCTATTAAATTTAAAAAGCAATTTTGGTTGTTTTAAAAAATTATGTCAAACAAATTGACTTACCAGCAGCAACTGCCAAAGCGAGGAATACCAAATATACATTGGTAATCCTTGCCATGTTGAAGGTATTTATTACTTTAATTTTACAGAAAAAAGCGATTATATCCACACGTCTTGACAGTGGTAAACCACCAATTTTTTCCAATGTGACAGTGGTACTTTTTTCTAGGATTTATATACGGAATAAAATCGTGTTTTTGGGGTGATAACAAGTTACAAAGTTATTTAAAGTCGTGATTTTTGTTTTCTCGTGTGATAGTTCACGACACTTATAAAGTGTATGTTTTATAATAAGTCGTGAACTATGTATGTTTAAATATGTGATCATGCATCCAAATCATGACACGAGCATTGGAAATATTTCACAGGATCTCTCACTGTTACTAATTGCTGGCAATCCACAGGGATGATAAATGAAGGAATGTTTTCTCCTGGGGTAAAAAAAATCTCGTCGAATTTAACCCGTCTGCTTGTTTAGGAATAAATACATCCCAAAACACGTAATCGCGTTATACTTTCATAAGACCAAAAAACGACCTAGATGACCTTGACACACTAAACCCTAGATTCCCACCCACCCCTCTTACCTCTTTCCTTCCCCCTTTCTTTCCTTAAAAATACCCTGAACATAGCATCCCCAAAGATGACATAGGCCCTGAAGGAAATTGTTTTTCTCAGGGCCTCCTGGGTGGAGATTTTTTATTTTTTACATGAGCTCCACACAGGAGGCCCTGAGGAAAATAATTTCCCCCAGGGCCTATGTCATCTTTGAGGATACTCTGTGGAGGGTTTTTTAAGGAAAGGAAGGAGAGGAGAGTTCTGGGAAGAAAAGGGGTTTAAGGGGTGGGTAGGAATCTGGGGTTCAGTTCTGGTCATCCGCCTCCAAGATCGAGACAAACCTCACCCTATGAACCCGGGCACCCCTGCTAAATCACCAAACGTAGCGAACCACTTGGGGTGACCTATGGCAGAGGTGTTGGTTATCCAATAAAGGTTCCCTGGGTGGCGGTACCCGTTCCCGCCTCCCAAATTGGAGATAATGTAAAACAAAAAAAAATAATTTCTGTACAAGGTGATGGAACATGTCATTAAGAGGGCATTATCAGAGAAAGCCGGAAATACGTCATTTTCAAAAAAGTTTTTAGACGTATTGACTCTTTTCCACAAAAAATTATAAATTGATTTCGAAAGATTGTTCTTTTATCTAGTGAAGTTATGTAATAAATTTTTAGAATTTTTTTTAATTTTTAGTATAATAAGGTTATTCCATAGGTCGTTGGAAGATTTGTTAAATTTTCAAAAAAGTTTTTGTATTATATCACACCCATTTCAAATAATGTAATCATGCAGTAAAATAAATCAATACATTATCTAGCAGAGTTATGTATTAGAATTTTAATTTTACTTTCAATAAAATCATTAAAAAATATGTACGTACATGTGTTTCTTGACGAAAATTAGTCCATTTGTGTATTTATTTGCGCACTTACAAACTAATATATTTCAGATTTTTTTAACATTCTTATTAAATTTAGACATTATTGAAAAATGATAAATACTTATAATCAAAAAATAACTACAAAAAGTACACTATTTTAATAGTTTTATCATCACGCCTTTCAGCATTTTTGGATGAAGGTATAAAAAGCTAATTTGGATTGAAATAAATTCGATATTGAGTTATAATTTTAAAAAGCTGGTACGGAGAATAATTAATCTTTCTCATTGTAACCGCCCTGCACGATCGGAAGAACAACTTTCGACGAAATGTGGATTTTCGTCCGCTGGCTGGTTAAACGCTCTTAACGTCAAACTCCAAACATACCTCCAGAACAAAATTATTGTCTAAAATCAAATTAACTTGGGAGCTGGGTATGGATACCGCAGTTATTATTGGATAACTAAGGTTACCACAAGTGGTTCGCTAAGTTTGGTGACTTAGCAGGGGTGCCCTCATGTGGTGAGGTTTGTATAAGTCACCCCTATTGGTTCGCTACGTTTGGTGTTTAGCAGGGGCGCTGGGGATCATGTGGTGAGGTTTGTATAGGTCACCCCTATTGGTTCGCTACGTTTGGTGTTTATTTTATTTTTATTTTATTTATTTATTTGTTTGTTTATTTAGCACAATATTATACATTTACATACATAATTTATTACATTTTGACTGCCCAACTAGGAGTATTATCCCGTTTTAGGACAGTCAAATAATTATGGGTATGAACATGTGGAACATGATTTGTACAAAAAAGAAAAAAAATTGATGAATTAAAAAGATGAAATAAAAAGAAGAGAAAGAATATAAAATAAAATTATAAAAAAGTTATAAATATTGTACCTAAAGACTGTCAAATGTTTAGCAGGGGCGCCGGGGTTCATGGGGTGAGATTTGTCTAGGTCACCCCGAATGGTTCGCTACGTTTGTTGTTTAGCAGGGGCGTCGGGGTTCATGTGGTAAGGTTTGTCTAGGTCACCCCGAATGGTTCGCTACGTTTGGTGTTTAGCAGGGACATCGGGGTTCATGGGGTAAGGTTTGCCTAGGTCACCCCGAATGGTTTGCTACGTTTGGTGTTTAGCAAGGGCGCCGGGGCTCATGGGGTAAGGTTTGCCTAGGTCACCCTGAATTGTTCGCTACGTTTGTTGTATAGCAGGGGCGCCGGGTTCATGTGGTAAGGTTTGTCTAGGTCACCCCGAATGGTTCGCTACGTTTGGTGTTTAGCAGGGGCGCCGGGTTTCATGGCGGTGAGGTTTGCCTAGGTCACCCCGAATGGTTCGCTACGTTTATTGTTTAGCAGGGGCGCCGGGGTTCATGTGGTAAGGTTTGTCTAGGTCACCCCGAATGATTCACTACGTTTGGTATTTAGCAGGGACGCCCGGATTCAAGGGGTGTGGTTTGTCTAGGTCTTGGTGGCACGTGCGTTTGCCTACCTACTGCGAGGCGGGTCAGATCGAGAGAGACTGGTTGAGCGAGACTTTTTTAACCCTTCAGCCAGACTCTCTTGACCTTGTACTGATCCCCAGATTCCTACCCTTTCTCTCTTTCTTATCAGCGCCAAATCTCTTTTTTTATTAATTTTATTTATTTTAAAATACATTCAGTATAGGGGAGACCTAGGAGAGTTGTGATAATTTTTAATTTAAGGGACATATCTCGCTCAAGAAATATTCCACAGTTATGACATATGTGAATTTAGCACCATTTCTTCCCTTTCCAAAACAATCATCAAAATTAATTAAAGTATTACGGTTTCCGAGAAAACCAACAAAAAGAAAAACTGCACCCTCTGTCAAAACTCCCCTATCACCGAGGTAAGTTGTGATAGTTGCCGAGGTAAGTTGTGACAGCTTTGTATTTAGACTATTTGAGTGTTTCGACACTAGCAATGCCATTATCAGTCTTTCATATATAGTTATTAGGCATTCTGAAACAAAAAAAGTAGTCACCCAGCATGCAACATGACACCATAAGTCCAAATATTTTTTTAATCGAAAATGAATTTTTTGAGACAAGCTTTTATTGCGGATTGTACTTGCAAGATTTGACCTTAATATACGAATGCACAAAAACAAATACAGACATAGCAAATTAATTTTTAAAAGTTTTGAAATAACTCAGCAGAAAAATGAAGCCAAAAGGAGAGTTGTGACAGCCTGTCACAACTCTCCTAGGTGCTCAAAATTACGGCTTGGTCCGAATAATGATTCATATTTTCTAAACACGATGCAAACACAAAAGATCAATGCAACGCTTGGAGACTTTACAACTTAAAACAAAATAACACAACAACGCACATGTAATAAGACATGATATAAATTCAAACAAAACTTTGAAGAAAAACTTACTTTTCGCATTTTTTTGCACGCAGACGTCGTAATTAAGTAAACGCTTCTCGTGCGCCGCCGGCGGGTACCGAGTGAAGAAGTGCATCTCTAAAGCGACAAATGGGCGTTTTTACAATATCGCTAACTATTATAGGTTGGGAGAAATCGTCTTTGTCACAACTCTCCTCTGTTACAACTTTCCTAGGTCTCCCCGAAGGAAGCTTTGACTGTCCAAATAGGAAGGTTTCCCGTTCTAGGACAGTCAAATTGACACATTCATATAAGGTTGGTAGGTACATTATCATTCATGAAGTATTAAGTAAAGTTAAGCTTCACAATTTGCATTTACATAATTATACAGTGGAGTAATGCCAAAAACATTCTAGTACATCACCACAAAAATGATTCAGAGGCAGACACCTCACATGGTCATAAAACCAGAGACAAACAAACAGACATACTTAATATACCAAAGTGTAACTCTTCATTTGGTCAAAGAAGTTCTGAATTTTTATCAGTAAAGTTATATAACAAACTCCCACTTAGTATCAAACAAATTTAAAAAAAAATTTGCTACATTAAGGACATTAAATGTTGGCTGAAGGTACTATCGGAAAATGAACTTACTAGTATACTTAAAACATCGTCATAGAAGTTTCTGGAAAACCTTATCTAAACAATGAAGTTAAACCATAGAAGTCGCTGAAAAACTTATCCAAAGCATAGTCCCCCTCAGCACAGGATCTCCTAGTGAGGAGGACTACGAATATATTTTATATATACATCTAACTAACATGCTTCATATAAAAAATGTAAAAAATATTACATAGTTACTAAATAAAAAAAAAATAAAAAAAAGTAATAGGTTCTGGAATCAATTAATTAAGGGAACGTACCCATACTACGTGACCTGCTCAGGGGGGGGTCATCAAAATACCACGCTTGGTCACAACGGGGGGAGGGGGGCTTAGGTTTTTATCACGTAGTCAATCTAGAAATCTCGCGTTTTTTTTCGCGTAAGGGGAGGAATGGGAAGGTAAGTGATTAATGGGGGTACCGCTGAATTAGGTACTAATTGAACAACTCATTTTTAGGATAAACACCGGGTTTTATCGTAATTAGGTCATTAGTCTTTGAGCTATCGTCGACCAAACACTTCAATCGGGAAGAAATTGTGAAATGTGGAGAAAATTGAGTTCCGCGCTGTTATAAAGTTCCTTTAAGTTAATTTAAAGATCGGAAAAATGTATTAGGGTAGTAGGTGAATATGTTGAAAAGGAAAAATAATTTTGGTTTTTATTTCCACTCCTTACCAAATCCGCAAACTTAAAAACCCACCCTCGTACATTCAAATAAGTAAAAAAAGTTCAAGGAACGTGTTTGTTGAAGATGATTGAGATGAAAAATGTTTATAAAAATAACAAGACTTTCGTTTCCATAAATTACGTTCCGGTTTCAATATATTTTGACATGAGTTTTATCTTGATAATATTTTTTCCACTTGTAATGCATGCACTCCTAATAAAGACAAATATAGGCCAAATAATGCATTTTTTCTTTTTTGTTAGCAAAAAATGATTCGTGAAAACTGTAGGGGGGGGGTCTTGGAATATACTACACGTGGTCACCGGGGGGGGGGGTTAAAAATTGCAAAAAGTGTGTCACGTAGTATGGGTACGTTCCCTAACAAGAAAAAGTGTATTCGAAGTGATTAAACACGAAAAACAGTAAGTAAAAGAAAAATAAAATAAAAAATTTGGAAACAAAAGAAATATATAAGGTACTCGTAATACATAATTATCAAATAACATTTTTTTAATAATATTTCTGACTCTGTCCTGCCTAAATCTTGTAACCGTACCGTAAATCTTGTAAATCTTGTACCGAAGGATGACACTTCACACAGTTTTAGTTGTGAAGGGATTTTGTTATGTAATTTCGGTCTTACATAATGTTTTCGTTTATCAACTAACATAGCTGACAATATGTTTCTGTGAGACCTTAAAAACCATTAAGTTGGATTAATGGATAAATAATGTCATTTAAATCGATGGAAAAATAGCATGAATATCGCACTTTCTTTATTCTACACTAGCAGACCCGGACACACGTTGTTGTGGCTAACGAACACAACGCCATCTACTGACAACGCCATTACCCAACCTTTATAACCAATGCCATCTGTTAATTTGCATACATTTCAAATCCATACCGCCCGCTTGCCAGCCCGTTACCTTTATCTATCTATCTTCTAGACAAATAAAAATGAATCGCCGAAATGTATGTACGCGCATAACTTCCGAACGACTGCACCAAATTTTTTTTTTGTTCGTTATTGTCAGGACAAGGTTTGTATAAAACTACTGATGAGCTCTGGTTTTATGAAATATGTATACAAAAATTGCAATAGGTGGCAAGCGAGCTATTAGAAAACTGAATTTACCAGGATTGAATGTATGGAATGCGAGAGGGGGGAGAGGATCCAGGGAGGGTAACTCGGGAGGGGGGTTCACGGGACGGAGGAAGGGAAAGAGTGAGGAGAGGGAAAGTGGAGGAGGTAGAAGGGGACGCGGGAGAGGAAGGGAAGGCGGAAGGGGAACGGGACGAATGGGAAAAGACATGCAGAGAGAAATAATTTATTTATTAAATGGCATAGCAACGCATGCCGGGTACCAGCTAGTATGTTATATATTTCAACCAAATGACACACTATCTTAACAAATTATATACCTAAACTTTCCTCATGAATCATTCATATCTATTGGTGAAAACCGCATGAAAATCCGTTGCGTAATTTAAAAGATTTAAGCGTACAAACAGCGGGAGCGACTTGCTTTATGCTATGAACAGATTGTGCAATGTGAGTCCAAAAAAATTCTTAGAATTATTGCATTATTTCAAGGGATTTTTTCTTATATTAGCTGCACACAGGATGCCCTGAGAAAAATAATTCCCCTTAGGGCTTATGTCATCTTTGGGAATGCTGCGTGTAGGGTTTTTTTAGGAAAGGAAGAAGTGAAAGTCCTGGGAAGGAAAGGGGTTTGAGGGGTGAGTAGTAATCTGGAGGTCAGTGAATCCATCCCTCCCACTGCGGTGCATGGCGATGTTCTGATAGAGTACGACAGGAGAAGTCAAAGGTACTCCATCAACCGCTCCCTCCCGATCCACCATGCAGCTGGTGGGTAGACGCATTTGCCACCAAGACCCGGACAAACTTCACCCCATGAACCCGTGTAACCCTGCTAAGTTACTTGGGGTGACCTACGGCAGAGGTGTTTTGGATGGTTTATTCCATCGTTCAGAATTAAGGCTACTCTTATCCTTCAAATAAAATTATTTTTATCAATAAATTAACTTAAGATTCGAGAAATTACTAAAGATACGACTAAAAAAATAATATTCTTCAACTTAATAAGTATTTCTTAACTTGAAAGCAGTGATATTTTAAATTCACTTTAAAAAATAAATTCCATGAAAACAATTCGACAAAATAGCTGCAGAAATGTTAAGGTTTTTTAATCCACAAGTTGGGCGCCAAAGTTTTACACGCAAAAAAAACCTTATTGTTTGATAAATGTGACATATTCTTCTTCTTTCGTATGGTGGGGGGTCAGAGGGAAACATCTAGGTCTGCGAGCCAGTCTAAGGCCTCAGGCGTTGCCCTGTGGACCTCATCAATCCCGCCGGGGATTGAATGGAGCGGGCATCGTTAACCACATGTTCGGTGGTCTGCACCGCACCGCATTCACACATCGTCGCTTTAGTTTGTATTTGTCCAACAGACCATTAGAAAATTTTTCAGGAGGAGAAGGTTTTCTTTAATTATTTCAATAAAACATTATGATACGTGTTTAAGATAAAGCTATTTCCGTAAATGTAAAGGTCCAATTAGTTTAAATAATTCTTAGTTAAGTGATTAACTATCATTTTTCATACTTTGTTTTTAATTTTAAAGTGGAGATTGAACAAAAACTAAAATGGTCTGTTGGACAAATAAGAACTGAGGCGACGACATCGCCGACTCTTTGGCCCCATCTAAACATCATGTGAGCACAACGGCTATGGGAGCACCTTATCCTATTGATGGCAGTCCAGAGTTTGCGAGGCAATGAGAACGCAGGCTGTCTCTCAGTGGGGTCTTGAACGAGATGGGCGTTTTTGACGTTGGCTGATTGCCACTCAAGCTTCCACCTATCTTCTGGGATGAAAGGTGTTCGAAGGAGTCTTTCTTTTTCCGTCCAGAAGGGTTTTCAAGACTTTAAGCGGCATGCCGGGTGAGAAACGACATCATCGTGCAAGGGTATTTCGCTTTTTTGCAGCGCCTTCTTGTATTCCCTCAGTGTTGCAATCTCTCGCCTGATATTTGGCGGGGTTATATTTGCAAGAGCGGGGAGCCAAGGAAGAGGAGTCGATTTTAAGGTTCCGCTGATGGTTCGCATTGTGGCATTAAGCTGAACGTCGACCATGGAAGAGTGGGCGCTTCTGGCCCATACTGGAGCACCGTATTCAGCTGCTGAGACGACCAATATTGCCCAGGATGTTCAGCTTTATATTTTATTTTACATTTTTTGTTTATTATTTACACCTTTACATTTTTATGTTTTTTTTTGCTTTTACAGTATTTATACATATATATATATATATACACATACATTTTTAAGTTTATTATTTACACCTTTACATTATGTTTTTATGCTTTTACATTTTTATGTTCATGGTCTACTGTTTACAGATGCCTTGCGTAATTTAACGCTCATGTCTATTTTATGTTTTTTCTTTTTCTTTCTAAATCACTATTTTATTTTACATGTTTATGATCTTTAGTTTGGTTATATGGTGCATTCACATGCCCAGCGCTGACTTCCACACGCTCTTGTTTATTTTTTTCTTTTTTGCGATTAACTATGTTATCAATAAATTTTTCTTTTTAGTTATGTTTTTTTTGAGAGAACTGAACTCAGTTGCTCGTTTTGTGCCGTCCTTCTCCCCATATAAGGGGTTGGACCCTGGACCGTGTCCCCGCCTACGTACCATGGCCGGTCTTCTGGAACTGGTGGAGCTGCACCTGTCTGCCGCGCCACCCCCTGTGACATGAAGAGGCTGGGGAGAAGGCTGAACGACATCTGGAAGCTGTCCGTCCCGCCCCGGCGATCCGACGCTTCTCTCCCTAGGGTCTTCTTCTATGATTTCCAATTACTCTCGTCTAGGCACCACCGGCTAGCTGGCTTACGGACGACGCTGCCCGTTGTCGGGAGGCCGGACAATCAGCCTCCTTCACTGTCTCGGGGACCGCCGGTAGCCAGTTTGCGGTAACATCAGTTCTACTCTGTACAAATGTTATTTTACTTTTGTTGCTTTTTTTATGAACAGTGCTCGGTGCCGCCCGCCGGATTGCGTATGGTCTTTCGCTGTCACGAGCTGATTACTCATGACGGCTGCTGTCTATTTTGTTCATTTTACTTTTTTATGTCGATGTTACTAACCACTTGTTTGACTGTCCACGAGGCTTACTGCTTTGGCGGTGATTACCTCCATGGGCTTTAGAATTGTAGAAATGACCATCACAGTACAGTCCTGTAGGCGCGACCGCATACCGCCACCTAACACAGTATGAGGGGACATTGAAGTTCTAGATTCGTTAACATTAAATGTAGAGCCGTTTATTAAAAAAAATATATTCTTGTGAGAACTCCGAAGGAGCGACCATAAGTTGCCTATACCGGGGTGGGACAGTGGTGGGTACTTCAATGCTGAGAAAACCAGGGCAATGGATGCCGTTCTGAGCGTGTTGGCGTCGCATCCCTTATTGACTAAGTTTAGTCTTGTCCTGGTTTTATTGCCCACTGTTTCCATGTGTTTCCGGTAATTCAGGCTCCTGTCCAAAGTTACTCCAAGATAGCGGGGATGGGGGTCATGGTAAATATTTTTTCCAACAAACGTGACATATTAACACACGCATTTTAGTAATTATTTAGACAAAACTGTAAATAATTATTTATAATTACCTAAAATCAATGACGTTGGTCACGAAACGCAATTATACTCTGTAATTATCAATTTAAAATGACTTCAGGCCTATAAAATGTCACGTAAAAACGATATTTTCGTGACAAATGATGAATTTATAAAACATTTGATTAGCAAAACCAAATCTTTATTCTCGTATATAAAAATTAATGTTAGTTCGTTTGTCCCGTACGCGTTCCTAAATCATTCTTCAGATTGTTATGAAACTTTGATGATTTATTTTATTTTATTTATTAGGGAAAATCAGATATTAGATATTAGGAAAGAGAGATATTTTACATTTATAATAATAATACACATAATATCCAATATTAGATTTTCACATAATCAAAAAGTAAGGGTCTTGTACCCGTAAGTAGTTAAGAAAAATAAAACCTTGAAAATTGTAAAAAAGAAACATGTAAACACAATATAAACTATAATATATACTAATAATCTGCTTACTAAATTTCAAAACATAAAGTAGTCAGAGTCAGAATTCTATTCTCACTACAACAGTAATAATAATAATAATATGTAATTGTTATGTTGGTAATAATAATAACCAGCTGTCAAATGCTGATAGTTGGCAGGTCTGTCGCGTCACTTGATGTATAACCTTGAACATGTCAACAGTGTCAATAAACGTCTTACAAATGATTCAGTTCTTGTATGTAATTAAGAAACCTCAAACATTATAATTGGCGACGAGGAAAATCAGTTTATCAGTTAAAACGTGTGTGAATAGTATTAACAGTGATTTCGCCGTGGAAAAAACATTTTTTTTCAACATGTCGAGTAGTACCTTGCCAGTGCCTCATTTCGAACCAGATTTCGAAAGTTTCAATATGTTTTTGGAACGCATACAAATGTATCTAAAAATTATTAATATCGCAGAGAAAGAAAAAATTGGATATTTGTGTATATTGATCGGTGCGGAGAAATTTAAAATTTTAAAAGAAACGGTGCATCCGAAAAATCTAGAAGATTTAAGGCCTATCCGCACACAACAGTGCCGGCACAGTGCCGACACGTGCCGATCAGTAACGTATCCATCAGTGTCAGTGAAAAATGATATTGTGGCATACATTTTGTACGACGCTATCCGTACTCATCAGTGACAGTGACGTTCAGTGATGTCAGTGCTGCGCCGACGCTCGCCGTGATCCGGCGTGAATTTCTAGCGGACAATATTTTGCCTGACACGGTCGCAGTGTTTCAAGAAGGACGACGAAAAGTTGATTGAATTGGTCCGTGTATATTGCATATGTATATGTATATGTATAGTATGTCCGTGTATATGTATAGTAATTTTGCACCTTTCACATAGAAAATACATGGACATTAATTTTAAAGCAAACATATGGAACAATATTGGGCGTAAAAAGAGATAAATTATAATAATTTTTTTTATTATAATTAAATAATTTAATTATAAATATAATAATTTTAGTTTAGATAAAAGTATGTCGAAACAATGTTTTGACATCCTGAAATACTCAAAAAAACTTTGATTCATCATCTATCAGATGTTTATATAGGGTGGTGAACTCTCCTTCTTCTTCTCTTTTCCTCCACGCATTATGAACCCAATGCCTTCTTCTCACATACATTTCGTCTTCATCTAATATTAAAGCAATCGCTGCTAATTGTGATCTTGAATATCGAGGCATTTTAACACATGAAACTGCTACGCAGAGTCTAGAGTGCCGACTAATCACTGCGCGCGTCGTCGTGTCGTGTCGGTACTGACATGTACGAATAGCACGTCACGGTACTGTACGGTACGGAACTGTCGGTCACGTGCCGGCACTGTTGTGTGCGGATAGGCCTTTGACCTTCAACGATATTGTAACAACACTGAAGAGTAAATATGAAGAAAAAAGGTGTACAATTGCGCAAAGATATAAATTTTATAACCGGAAACAACATTCTAACGAAGGAATCGATGATTTTATTACGGATATAAAAAGTCTGTCAATATCATGCAATTTTGGAGCCTTTCTAGACCAAGCTCTGAGAGATAAATTGGTGTGTGGTTTAAAAGACGATACAATGACTAGAAGATTACTATCTGAAGACGAATCGTTATCTTTTGAGAAAGCAAAATTAATTGTCAAAAATATTGAGACAGTAAGCCACAGCTCAGAGCAAATTTTACACAAAGAAAATGTTACATCGGAAATCTGTGAAGTCAAGTCAAAAATGTCACATAAAAAAACATGTCATGTCTCAAAGGATCGCCCTTCACGTCAGAATAGTCGTAGTAGGCGATTTCATCAGGGTGAAAGGACTGGATTCAAGGGTCAAAGGAGTTCAAGGTCATCAAGTCAACTGTCATCTCCATCACGTCAAGGGTCCAGAAGATGCGAGAGGTGTTTTATAACTCATCAACCGGAGTTATGTCCTTCAAAAAAGTGGAAATTTTACAAGTGTAATATTTACGGGCATACGTCGAAATTTTGTCCAAACGCAAAATCAATCATCAATCACGTAAAATGTGTCAATAATGTAAATGTATTAAATATGTCAGTGTCTGATACAGCGAAAATTAATTTAATTGTAAATGGTATCAATATGTCTTTTATGATTGACACAGGAAGTTCTTTGACATTAATAAGTAACAAAATGTATTTAAAATTTTTCAAAACTTGTCAGTTAAGTCAATTCTACGGTAATTTGTTCACAGCAAATAGTCAAAATTTATTTTGTTTTGGATTTTTTATGGCAAAAGTAAATGTTGTGGATTCTAATGTTGTAATGGATTTACCAGTATTGGTAATAAAAAATCTGTCGTCTGATGCTATTTTGGGTAGAAATTGGTTAAAAGTGTTTGATCCATCTTGGGAAAATACTTTCATAAGTTCTTTAATGTCAAATATGCATAATAATACTGTAAATTCAGTGTCTGTCAGCGAAAAAAATAAAACAAATATTGTTAAAAAATTGTCACAAAAATATTTAAATTCTTTTTCGATTACTAATAACGATTTACCAATTAAAGAATTTTCTGTGAATTTAAGTTTAAAAAATAATGCTACTCCTGTCTTTCACAAAGCATATGAAGTTCCTTATGCACTTCGTGCTGAAGTATGTCAAGAGCTAAGTCGTCTTGAAAGCGAAGGCATTATTTCAAAAGTTAAATATAGTAGTTGGTCTTCTCCAATAGTTTGTGTACCTAAACAAAATGGAAAATTACGTTTATGTGCAGATTTGAAATCTACAGTCAATCCACAATTGAGAATTGATCAATATCCTATTCCACGTCCAGAGGATATTTTTAATAAATTTTCAGGTTGTCAAGTATTCTGTAAATTAGATTTAACAAACGCATATTTACAGTTGTCTGTGTCAGATTCTAGTAAAGAATTACTTACAATTAATACATGTAATGGTTTATATGTCTATAATCGTTTAACTTATGGATTGTCATCGGCTCCTGCCGTTTTTCAAATGGTAATTGATACAGTTTTGTGTGGCATAAAAAACTGTGCTGCATATATTGATGATATTTGTATAGGTGGTAAAGACGAGAAGGAGTGTTCTGATACTTTGGATAAAGTTTTGTCAAAATTAAATGAGTTTAATATAAAAATTAATGTGTCAAAAAGTGAACTTTTTGTGAAATCTTTTGAATTTTTAGGTTTTACTTTGTCAGGTCAAGGCAAAAGTCCGTCTTTGTCGAAAGTTGAGAAAATTAAGTCTACTGGGTGTCCAGAAAATGTCACTCAACTAAAGTCATATTTGTCAATGTTAAATTTTTATAGGAATTTTATTCCTATGTGTCCTACAGTGCTAGAACCACTTCATAATTTATTAAGAAAAAATGTAAAATGGTGTTGGTCTGATGAATGCGAAAAGGCATTTGTAAATAGTAAGTCTCTTTTGTCAGATAAAACTATGTTAGTTTTATTTGATCCGTCAAAACCATTGTGTCTTACAGTCGATTCCAGTGCATACGGTGTCGGTTGTGTCTTAAGTCATGTCGTAAAGAATCAAGAATTTCCTATAGCTTTTGAGTCTGCAACATTAAATTCAGCTCAAAGAAATTATAGCCAATTGCACAAGGAAGCCCTTGCTATTATTTTTGGAATTAAGAAATTTCACAAATATTTAATTGGTCGTCATTTTACGATATATACTGATCATGCTCCATTGTTGTCTTTATTTGCTGAAAACAAAAAAGTTCCCGTTTTAGCAGCATCACGTCTTATAAGATGGTCTATAATATTGTCTGCGTACAATTATAAATTAGAATATAAAAAAGGATTGAAAATTCCTCAAGCAGATGTAATGTCACGTTTGCCAAGTAAACAACAATTCAATACTGAGGAATGTAATTTTGTATACATGTCTACACCATTAATTCCATTCTCAGAAGTTGAAAGTCATTCTGAAAAAGATGAAACATTATGTAAAGTCATTAAGTATGTTTCAATCGGTTGGATTGAAAAATTTACTGTCGGTCAAAGGAAAATGTCTTTTATTTGGTGACAGAATTGTAATACCAGAATCTCTTAAGTCCAAAGTCCTAAATTTAATACATTATGGTCATCCTGGTATAGTCAGATCAAAAATTCTTGCTCGTTCATATGTATGGTGGTTAGGTATGAATCAAGATATTGAAGATGTTATTTCTAGATGTGAAATGTGTCAGTCTGTACAAAATGCTAACAAAAATGTACGTCATAGTTGGCCTATTGCTGAAAGTCCATGGGAAAGAGTCCATTTGGATTTTTTTGATTTAAAAGGTTCAAAATACTTATTAGTTTGCGACTCATATTCAAAGTGGGTAGAATGTTTTTACATGAAAAATACTAAATATTCGGATTTGTTATCTAAATTAAGTGAAGTTTTTTCCAGATTCGCTTTTCCGAAAACTATTGTTTGTGATAATGGTCCCCCATTTTCATGCAAAGAATTTTCTATTTTTTGTAAAGAAAAATCAATTAAATTATTATTTTGTCCGCCGTATAATCCCGAGTCAAATGGATTAGCGGAACGGTCTGTTCAAACTTTCAAAAAAATATTAATTAAATTTATGTTTTCGAAAAATTCTAAATTTTTATCGCCAGCTCAACGTCTAATAGATTGTCTGTATAGTTATCGTTCCACTCCTACTTCTATTACGGGTGTATCTCCAATGGCTAAAATATTTTCATATGAGCCACGTACACCACTACATATTTTGTCAGAAGAAAGTCATGTCAATAAAAGTAAACAATCAAAAAATGTCAAACAATCAACAAAAAATGCATTGAAAGAATTTAAAGAAAATGATAATGTTTTGGTCTATTTAAGACATGTGAAAGGTCCTATGAAATGGTTTCAGGGAACTGTTAAGTTGAAATTAAGTTCATGGGTGTATCTAATTCAATTAATCGGAGGAGAGGTGAAAAAGGTTCATGTTAACCAAATAAAAAAAATTTGTCTTAAGTCAAAATCAAGTTATGAGAATCCCGATAAATGGCAAGACTTTACAAGTCAGGAAAATGAAATTGTTATTGAACCTTTACCCAGCACTAGTGGAAATAATGATATTATAACTAGGTCTGGCAGAGTTGTGAAACCCCCTGTACGTTTTAGTCATAGTGATTACTCTTAAGTTTCTTTGTCATTGTTATTTGGTTTGATATAAAAATAAATAAAAAAATGGAAGGAGGAAAGGATGTTATGTTGGTAATAATAATAACCAGTTGTCAAATGCTGATAGTTGGCAGGTCTGTCGCGTCACTTGATGTATAACCTTGAACATGTCAACAGTGTCAATAAACGTCTTACAAATGATTCAGTTCTTGTATTTAATTAAGAAACCTCAAACATTATAGTAATAAGAAAAATATTCATCATCATCATCATTATTGGCTCTACAACCCATGGTGGGTCTCGGCCTCCTCAAGAGTCTTCCTCCACTCATCTCGGTTTCGTGCCAGCTCTCTCCAGTTTAGAAGCTCCAAGATAGATATGTCTTTGAGAACGTTGTCGCTCCATCTTAGTCTTGGTCCTCCAAGTCTCCTTCGCCCTATTGGTCTTGAGTTCAGCAGGGACTTTGGTGCTTGATGCTCGGTCATTCTGTCGACATGACCCAGCCACCGAAGTCTTCCCAGTTTTATAAATTTTGCGACGTTTAGATCCTTAAACAAAGTATAGAGCTCATTGTTATAACGTCTGCGCCAAAATCCATTTTCTAGAACCGGTCCGAAGATGCGCCTCAAATTTTTTCTTTCAAAAACGTCCAGTGCTTGCTCATTCCTCTTAGTTAGGATCCAAGTCTCCTAGCTGCGTACGTAAGTACTGGTCTGATAAGTGTTTTGTTCACTAATATCTTCGTGTTTCTGGACAGCAGTCTGGATTTTAATTGGTTTTGTAGGCGGAAAAATATTACCATTTTTTCGGCTACTGGTTACCTAGCTCTCTCATTCAAAATTTAGGCATATTAGATTTGTCAAAGGATTTGTATATAAAAATGCAAAAAACAGTCATCTTAAATACATGTAGGATTACAAAAGATTTTTTTTTAATTTACAATGAGGGATCATTAGGATTCATATGTCCAATTTGGAGTTCCACTTAAGACCACTGCAATCTTTAGAGCACAGGCGTCAGGTGGGAATGTTGTCCTTGTTCTACCGGTATTATAATGGAAGATGCTCCGAGGAACTAGCGTCATTGATCCCCTCGGCACCGGTGCATAGTCGGGAAACACACCAAACACGCGCCCAACATTTGTTCACGGTTGACATTAGTCACATGAGAACGGGTCGTTTCTATGACTCGTTCTTGAGTTCAACGGCTTGGCTGTGGAACGATTTGCCGGCCTCTGTGTTTCCTCCCTCCTACAACATGGGTCTCTTCAAGACCCGTGTTCACTCCTTCCTTTCCTCAAAGAGACCCTCCACACAGCATCTTCAAAGATGACATAGGCCCTGAGGGAAGTTATTTTCCTCAGGGCATGTTAATGTAAAAAAAAAGGAACGTCTTCCACTATTATTATAAATACATTCCGTGTTCTAGGAAGGAGGAAACACAAAGGACGGCAAATCGTTAAACAGTCAAGCTGCTGAACACAAGAACGAGTCGAAAAAGCGACCTTTCTCATGTTTCAACCGTGTACACATGTTGGGCACGTATTTGGCGTATTTCCCGACTGTGCACCGGTGTCGAAAGGATCAATGATACTAGCTCCTCAGAGCATCTTCCATTGATATACTGGTAGAACAAAGAAAGCATTCCCACCGCTGCTTGTGCTCTAAAGACTGCAGTCTGTAAGTTAAAAATAGGAGAATCTGTCAAACGGACCACCCGTTTTTGCACGCAGTCGAGGGTATTTTTCAGGTCTTTTGGAGTTCCAGACCAGAGGTGGCTGAAAAATTCAACCGTGGGGCGCACTTATGATTTGTACAGGATTAGCAGTTGTATACTATCTGCAGTATCTGCGGACTCTGTACAGTACGCTCAGTTTTTGAGAGGCTAACTTAACTATGGATTCGATGGAGCCCTCGTACCTGAGCTGGTCACTTATAGTTACACCAAGCATATCAATGGAGGGCCAGATTTGATTATATACTAGCGCACACCCGTGAAAAATCACGGGATAGTCACATTGTGTACTAATATCTCGTCGAAACGTCTTCCACTATTTTTCAAAATCAAAATCATTTATTGTACAAAATTTACATTTAGTACAAAAGGTATAACTTATAGGTACCTATATCCTATTTCTTCCAGTTAACCTAAAATGTTGTACAGATTTGAACACAAATGAAATATATATATATAAAGGTGGTGTAATACATAGTGAATTTGTTTTAATTTTTTGTATAAACGTAAACATAAAAACAGTTGTACCTATGTGAGGTACCTATTCGCTTAATGTGTAATGAGACCTGTTCAGAAGGAATGTTTTTAGTGATGACTTAAATCTGAGTGTATCTTGTATTTGTTTAATATCATGTGGAAGGTTGTTGTATACTTTAATGGCCATGTAAAAGGGTCCTTTTTGGAAAATTGTTTTCTTTGCTTTTGGTATAAATAAATTTTCTGTAAACCTTGTAGCGTGTTTATGTGTAGAATTTTTTTGTGGAAACTTTTCTAGAGATGATCGCACTAACATGCATAACTCCATTATATATATATGTCGGTGACTGTAAGAATTTTCAAATTTTTAAATATAGGTCTACATAAATCCCGATTAGCAGAGTTTGTCATTTTTCTTATACATCTTTTTGGATGATAAAAACATCTTTGGCGTTTACTGAGTTTCCCCAAAAGATAATCCCGTATTTTATTATTGAATATACATAACCATAGTAAGCGGCCATTACCGATTCGATGTTTAATATATTTCTCAGTGTACCTAGAACAAAAGAAAAGCTACTGATTTTGGCTACTATTTTGGATACATGTTCTTTCCAGTTTATATTTGCATCTAGTTGTATTTCCAGCAGTGAACAAGTTTGGGAAGGTTCGATAATATTATTATTGAAGTTTACATTTATGTTTATAGGTGTAGCTTGCACTGGACAAAATTGTAAAACTTGAGTTTGTTAGTGTTGAGTGACAGATTTTGTGATAACAGCCAATTTGCTATTGATTGACATGTCTCGTTAATATGTTTATTAAATTCGTAAATGTCTTCATTACATTCAAACAACAAAGCACTACTACTTTAAACCGCATCACAACGCTGCCCAACCGGTGAGATAATATAGTTCCCCTGTCTATTCACCGGGCAGATTGTTTGCAGTTCACACGCGGTAGACGTGACACCTTCAGAAAACTAAAGCAGACAAGAGTGGGGAGGCTACAAAGCACCGCACAAAGAGGAGATCGATTATTCTCTCGCAGGCCCTGATCTTATAGATGTATGTATTTGTCTCTATTTAGTGTCGGTTTTTCGTTTCATCGAGTTTTGTCCTTTGTCAACCAGTGACATTGTCACATAAATAATTAAGTGACTAATGCAGTTCTTGCTTAGGTGTTTATTTTGTCTATGGTGTTTTTTGGACACTGGTAATTTTTTGGAAAAGAGAGAGGTTCCTTTTTGTTTATGGTCACTTCCTTCCGATCAACTTGGGCGGTTGGATCGGAAATTGGTCACTCACCATCAAGGTGTTTAAATTTTAGTTTAAATCATGAGAATCTAAGTGGATTTAAAAACTTAAATGAACGCGGGTTGTTTTTACGTAACACGCGAGGCTCGTGTACGTGTAATTTATAGTGGATGACTTGAAAGTCCCACTTTTTCTCGATGTGGTTGGTCGTCGCCGGCAGTGATATATTTTCGGCCATGTTTTAATTTTAAAAGTGTGATCGAAGGTTCGATTAGTTGTCCCGGTCCTGGGATGTATTCTTGGAAATTGGAATAAAAGAATTACCGACAGTTAAACGGAGTGCTAAGCTCGTGGAATTATGTTTCGGTCGTGAGTTGCATAACACGCGCTCGGAGTACGGCCGGCGTATTAAGCCGAATCGAATCGTGATTTTACAATCCTCACTCGCCTTGCAATCGTGGTTTTGCCAAAATCAGGAAGACGCTGATTTTCATCGGCCGAGATAGTTATTTATTTGGGACAAGTTCGACACGCATTCCCCATTAATCCCGCCACGTTGTCTGGGAGCCTGTACCTTCCTCGTGTGGAGGCTTTCTGGGTCATCACCACATCACCAATCCATCCTCATGGAAAGCCCTAGGCTGGCTTTCGTCCAGGCGCGGTCTGGAACGTGCTACCCGCAATTTCCTGGTGGGCCGGCCTTCATCCTGGTGCGGACCTCACCAAGGAACATCATCACGGCAATCTTTAGTTAGATAGTTAGTTTAGCGAGTCCATCTGGTATGTGTATTTTTTATATATTCCTTTTGTTACCCTGGTAAGAAATTTGCACACTTCCATGTTGCTTTTTGTTCAATACATATTTTTAAAGTTCATCTTCTTTGATTTTTCCGAAACCCTACCTACATGACAGACAACTACTTGGCCCACTATCCTGAGTCCTGGTCTCTGCTCTGCCGCAAGGTTACATTTCATACAAGGTTACATTCATGATTCGTTACAACATACAGACAGGGAGTCGATGCATGATAAATGTTATATTGTTATAAATAATGTAATCTAATTTACTGTCTGAATAAAGGCTATTATTATTATTATGTTTGTGATTAGGTTAGGGTAAGTCGACCTACTTCCTTTCAGCTACATATATTAGGAAAGGTAAAATTCTGAGTTGCAAGGAACAATTAATATAGTAACTAGCAGTTAAAAACCCACTCCATCCAGTGTGATCCAGCGACAGCTAGTCACCGAGTTAAAGTAACCGTTTGTAGGAGTGGAAAGATTATTTTAGATTAGGTTGACTGACTTCTTTTCAACTACATTCTATCTCTCTGGTTTCAATCCTGGAATTGGTTTGCAGCAATTTCCTCCATTCTTCTCTTCAATTCTTCCCTGTCTTGTGCGGCTCTTTTGAAGTCTGCATATGATGAGCAGCGCACGTCCACCAGCAGGTCCTCCAGGTACTCTCGGCGTGGGCGTCCCCTAGAGTTTGTTCCCTCGGTCATACCCTCCATTATGGCATGCAAGAGGCTTTCTTGTCGTATTACATGGCCGATCCATCTTGCACGCCTTTCGGACAAGATCCTGATCAGGTGCCTTCCTCCTTCGATTCTTTGGAGAACCTCCTCATTTGAAATGTGGTCTCTCCAGGAAATTCCTAATAGTCTTCTATAGGAACAAAAGCCTCTAGTCTCCGTTTATCTCTTTCGGATAGGCACCATGTTTCGCAGCCGTACATCAAGATACTCGATACATAGGTCTAGTGGAAAGAATAGGTTTGGTGAGGTTGACTGATTTCCTATCAGCTACATTAGGAAAAGTAAAATTCTGAGTGGGAAGGAACAAGTTATATCTTTTATTTAAGGTTAGATTCGGAGTAGTGGAAAGATTGGGTTAGATTAGTTTGAGTGAATTCCTTTCAGCTACATTAAATTCTAAGAAATGTAAAATTCTGAGTAGAAAGAAACAAGTTATATCTTTTATTTGAGGTTAGGTTCGGAGGAGTGGAAAGTTTGGTTAGGTTAGGTCGACTGAATTCCTTTCAGTTACCTTAAATTCTAAGAAAGGTAAAATTCTGAGTGGCAAGGAACAAGTAATATTTTTTTTGAGGTTAGGTTCGGAGGAGTGAAAAGACTGGGTTTGGTTAGGTTGACTGACTTCCTTTCAGCTACATTAAATTCTAAAAAATGTAAAATTCTGAGTGGAAAGGAACAAGTAATATCTTTTATTTGAAGTAAGGTTCAGAAAGATTAGGTTAGGTTAGGTTGACTGACTTTCTTTCATCTACATTAAATTCTACGAAAGGTAAGATTCTGAGTGGCAAGGAACAAGTAATATCTTTTATTTGAGGTTAGGTTCGAAGGAATTGAAAGATTATGTGATGTTAGGTTAAGTTAGACTGACTAGAGCCCGTCTATATGGGTGTCACATTAGTCCCCGTGCAGTCTGGATAGTACACCAGGCGGCTATCAGCATCAAAGTATTTTGCGCACTTCGTGACGATTTCCGTGACAGTGATGCGCACCTTTCCGTTATAGAAGAACCTTCGCTGGTCCTTCAGACTGGGCGGGGCCGATTTCCATATGCCGTGTTGGGCGAAGAAACAGTTTTTTTCTGGAATAGAAACATATCACCTTTAGAAAATTAGTGGTCGAATGGTCCAAAGCATCAAGATTAAATCCTGTACTAACAAAAATATGAAATGAAGGAACTAACACCAAAATCATACTACTTGGTCCTTCGAGCCGGATTTCATCAATGCAAAAGCATGTACTACAATTTGGTGATACAATGGCATAAATAAACGATAACAATATTCTTTGATAAAATCCTTATCGTAGTTTTATGTATTGCACAAATTTACATATTAATAGAGTTTGGAAACCCTGGAAGTTTAATTGGTCATTGCGTTATCCCCACTCTCGAAACATGTATAAAAGGACCTAGAGCAAGGGAAGCGGGTCAGTTCCCGGCAAGCGCCCGAATAGCACACAAATCTCACTCGATAGCGTGCGGCGAGTGCGTCAGATTGCGAACGCGAAGTACTATAATTCACGAGTTAGTATGTCGACGCTAGCATTCAGGAATCTGTGAGAGATTCTTTGGCATATCAGCTTTCCAGAAGTCTACCAGCTGCCGCCTTGACATCCAGGCCCTCCAGGAGTCTGTGAGAGACACATTGGCGTCCCAGTTTTCCAGAAGTCTACCAGCTGCCCCTTTGACATCCAGGCCTCCCAGAATCTGTGAGACTCACTCCAGCCACAATACCTTCCCTTCGAGTCAACATATGTGAGCACAATCTAATAATATAAATAGTGTTTTCGAGCCCTTCATAAAAATTAGTTGTTGTTCCAGTCGATAAATTCTAGATCTCAAATAGTATTCTCTCGTTAATAATCCATGTGTACTCCTTGAAAAAACGGTATCTCACATAATCCATGTTTCATTGTTTTTTGGGAAGACATTTGAGAGAGAACCGAATTCCTGACCCTTATTGAGTTCATGTAATAAAGATGGTTGACTCCGCAATTAGTCGAGAGTGTAAGTATTTAAGACATAATATGAAATATGGCATTACTGTTTGTATGAAACTATTATATCAAATCGCACTATCTATCATTTTCACTCATCATCAAACGTGAGACTGATGCAATTAATGTTAATGAAATTTTTACCTTATCAGACATTTAAAAAATTATTTTATTTGTTCAACTCCGTGAGGAGATAGGGATTATCACCTTTATTAAAATATTTTACAAATTTACTGTAGGTACATTTTTTTCCAAATAAACATATAAGTAACTGTTACAAGCAGTATTTCCTCATCCGGTAGTACTCGGTAAAAGTAATACGTTGTTCATTTGACTATATTCCTACTGCTCCTACAAAGCTAATTTTACAACCTCCAGAACAACTCAGGGATCAAGGTGTCCATGTGTGCAGGTGTCCTATTAAAGTTATAATATTTGTGCTAGCTCCTTTAACTTGTCCCATACAGCGACTACTACCAAAATCATACAATTTGGTCCTTCGAGCCGGATTTCACCACGGTAATACCATTTCAAACAATTTGGAGCGTCATAAATACTTAACAATATTATTTTATGGAATGGAAGCATGGACGCTTACTGAAGAACTAATTAGGCGACTTGAGGCATTCGAGATGTGGATATACAGAAGAATTCTTAAAATAAACTGGATGGACATGGTTACGAATGAAAATATTAAGGTTCGGATGAATAAAGAAAAATAAGTTTTTAAAATCTTGGACAAGTGATGAGACATCCAGAGAAGTGCGAGATCTTGCATCTCATAATGCAGGGAAAGATTGCCGGAAGACGGTGCCCTGGAAGAAGGAGAACCTCATGGCTTAAAAACCCGATACAGTAGTTTGGCCAATCTACTGTAGAGCTGTTTCGGGCCGCAGTTAACAAAGTCCACATAGCCAACATGATAGCCAACGTCCGTTAAACGGACAGGGCACAAGGAGAAGAAGAAGATAAATCCTTTACTAACAAAATATGGAATATCATGACTTCTGCCAATATCATTGAATTTGGTCCTTCGAGCCGGATTTCACCACTCTGATAACATATTGAGGGAGCAACTAAAGAGGTAGCTACCATAATTGAATAAGCAGATTCCGCATTTCATCCTCCTGTAGTTGGGACACAAGCGTTGCACCTCTCTTTGCGAGATCCTCTGGCCAAAACTGTAGAGGTATCGGTTCATTAGAGCGCCTCTTGCGACCTGTTCCTCGTAGTTCTTCGGGTTTGTCTTCCACGAGTCGTATTTCAGGTACCAGCAGAACTCGTCTGGAAACACAAAATTTCTCACATTTCATCAAATCTTAAATGGAACAGCTGACCGACTTCAAAAAAATAATAATTATAAAGAAAATTATATACGAAAGGTTTGTTAACCACAAGATAAGAAATTTGTCATGACTTTTTTTTGTTTTTGAGCACTATAGAAAAAGAATTAGGTTTTCATGAATAATCAATCATCGCCGAAAGTCTCGCGGTATGAGCTATCGACAGTTTTTTTTTTACATTAACGAATATAAATTCCCTCAGGGCCTATGTCATCTTTGTAGATGTTGTGGGGAGGGTCATTTTGAGGAGAGGAAGGAATCTTGAAGAGAGCCATGTTGTAGGAGGGAGGAAACATGGAGGCTGGCAAATTGTTCCAAGCCAAGCTGTTGAACTAAAAAATGACCCGTTATCACGTGACAAATGTAAACTGTGTACAAAGGCTGGCCGCGGTTTGGCGTAGGTGAGACTTACAGGATTTTTTTAATAATACAAGTTAATAGTGTTGACGGTAAGCATCGCAACCAGTTTGGAAGCCACCTCTGGCCTGGAGTCACTAGGAACCTGAAAAATACACTTGACTCTGGGAAGGAGTTTTCCAAACTGGTCGGAATGTTGGATTTAGAAGGTAAATATTCCCAGTATCGCCATGATAAAAGTTCTCCTTTCATAACTAAAACATTTCTATTTCATGTTGACCAGTCAGTGACTGGGTCCCACAACAGGCGTTGTGAGTTCAATTCCTCGGCTGGCTAACTTCTCCAATATGAAATAAGTAACATTTTCCGCTTACTATGATGTTAATAGTTAATTTTAAATTTTTTTTAAAGTTATTCATATCACCAGGAATATGGTGTGTACATTTAGGTGGGTCATATAAAAAATGTGTTATTTTTTTAATTCTGTGAGCAAAAAAAGGGTACCAAATGGGTTCAAAACGACGCTGACATGTTTAAAATTTCTGATACGATCTTCTTCCTCCGGATTCACTTCAAAGTTTTGAAAATTTTCATTTTAATGAGATATTTCTAAGTTAGTTCCTATAAATATTTAAACCATATTTTTACAAACTCATTTACAAATAATGGCGAAATTTGAGAGTAAGAAAGAATTTGAATTTGAATTGAATATATTTTTCTTATAAATATAATTTTATATGCCTTGAGATAATTTGAATTATATTCATATATTTTTTTTGTAAATAAATCAATATATTCCCTCTATTTCGTGTACACACTCCTTGCCTCGTTCACATTCATACATCGTCTCATACATGCTCTTCTATTATTCCGACTCTTCACATGGCCCGACTCAAGTATCTGATTCACTTGGTCGTGCCATGTCTTCCTCGGGCGTCCCTGACTTCTTCTACCATTCACACTTGCGTCATATATTCTCCTTACACTCCTTTCCTCGTTTATTCGCTCTACATGCCCAAACCATCGGAGCGTCCCTTTCTTAATCTTACTCATTACACTTACATCAGCCTTGCATTCTTCGCGGATCTCCACATTTCTCACATGTTCGTACATGGTTTTACCACACATACGCCTCAGTGATCTCATTTCTACAGCATTCAGTCTACTTTCATCCTTCTTCTGCCAGTTCCATGCTTCACTGCATACATCGGTACCAGCACTCCATTATGGACGACTAACTTCGCTTCTTTGGACAGTTTTGGAGGAAGAAGATGATATCCAAATATTATTAAATTAAATGCGTGATTTTAAATTTCCATTTAACACCCTTTTATCACTGTTAGACAAATCAAAAAAAAATCCCCGTACAGTCGTCACCCACCCTACTGTACATCATCTTGTTGAAAAAAGACTATAAATTTACTAAAAACAAACTTTTAACTTTTACTTTTACTAAAACCACTATTGAACTAATATGATTTGATTAATAATATGTTAATAACTAATATATTGATTTGCGCATTATATAAGTGGTGTAACAGACGCATTGATGCATTAGATCTTGTTTACGTGAAACTTTTGCAGCTGGTCGTCACACCTGTTCCTTCAGAATATTACTGCCTACAAGAGAACAGTAATCAACTTATTGACAAGTCAATTCTTGCGAAATGTTACATGAAAAAACTGCAAGTGTTATTTAAAAACCAAAATACCTCGCATTATCACAAACAACAGGTGTGAAATGAGGTCAACCCATGCAAGAAAAACACTTCGTGTCTAAACTAGCTCGTTTACGTGAAAAATCCCAGCTGGCAGCCGCACGTGTTATTCAAGAACTAAGCACTTAGCAACGAAAACACCTTACATTATATTGATGCATTTTAAGCAGGTGCGTTCATCCGCCTGGAGAAATCAGGTCAACTCAGGCAAGAAAACAATACGCATGTCCAAACCAGTTCGTTATTCAAACGAAATAGAGCACACAGGACACCTGCCTCAAACACCTGGAGTAATTAAGATAAACAACAGATGCAGAAATGAAAACATGTTTACGTTTTTCTTCAAAGCAGGTGTACGCAAAATTTAGTATAAAAACCGTCTGAAAATAAATATTTTATGTCATTACCCAAAAGGTCTTTGAGTTTTTATTATCTCCCGAAACCAAAGTGACGATCGGAGTCCAGCGCCCCTATTGTTTACAGTATTTGTATGGAACAAAGAAGTGGTCTCATACAAGTGGTTTATACAAAGTTGTATTGTTTCATTTTTTTTACTATTGAACTAACTTACAGTGAATGCGATTAAAATCTGGATCCAGGATATTTGGCTGGTACTTCTTGAAGAGATTCCACAGGTCTTCCTCAGGTAAAAGGGTTCCGTTTTTATAGATGAAATTCTGAGAGAACTTCTCCCTCAGCTTGATCTGTTTCGGACCCAACCACGGAGGCCACACGCCGTAACGCCAGAAATACATTATGTCACCTGGAATACAAACAAAATATAGGGGGTAGCCACCAAACTACAAATTTTATCAATTTTTCAACAACCAAATATGATATAACCACTGGCACGTTTTTTTCCGAATTTCGGAACCACTTACAAAGTATAAGTTTGCCAAGTATCCGAATTTCGGAAGATTCTCCCTAGTTACACTAAATTTTTTTTTTAAATATTTTCGAAACTCCCGCGATCTGTAATTTGTGTTTGCGCCTTTTATTGTTGCATGTGGTTCTTTGGAACTACCTATTGGGGGCCCTCTGCCTCAGTTGAATTCGCCTCGCCGCAAGAGACACAAGTCCTCAATACCGCACCGCTTTACAGTTAAATAATCAAACCGCAAACGTAATTCTAAAACCGCAGGTCATCCATTCTCGATAATGCTTTCGCGATCAATTAATTGTTCATTCCCAGTCGCCATTCCCTTCCAAAATCTCCCATACTAACATACCTACCTTCCCAGTGAACACTGAATGAAGAGGGAAGCAGTCTGGGTAAGTGAGATAAAATATAATAAAATAGATTAGAACCACGCATACAGTCCACAATATACCGCAGCATTTGATCCCTCGATCTTGAGAGGGATCATTTGCTACCCGCCGCAACATTTGGCCATTCGAGCCGCATAACATCGATGTATTTATTTTATTATATTTACGGAAGGATTCAATGAGCAATATTCGTTTGAAATCATTATTAATATACCTACCCGCAATTTGAGATTGTCATTGTCATAACATTGTCATATCACCCGCCACTTGAATTTATTCACTTGCCCGCTTGTCATAAAATGGTCACAAACATAGCATTATTATTTATCCTTTCGATTTTATTGTGGTATAATTGACTACTATTGCTAAATACGGGAATAGTCACATATATCTATATTGATACTAACGTACGTATTTACTTATGAACATCGCGTATTTATGAGTCAGTCAAATATTTGCAATATAATTAATTATTTCGTAAATAACTTGTCCACTGTGTTTTACCACCGTTTCAGTATACTTTGGTCCGAAGGTAAAACCGCCCAGTGCACTTGTGACTGTTGCACATTATTTTATAAATAATTAAAACTTTTTAGTTTACAAATACTTGTAAAAATGGAGGATCAATTAAAAAGACAATTAGTTTTACTAAAAAGTAAAAGCGAAATTATTCTTAAAAGGGTGTAAAATTTAGCTGTGCTTGCAAAAAACTTGCCAGCCAGTTTCGAAGCATCACGTTCATTTGAATTTTTTATGTCAGAATCTGAGAGTATAACGGAAATTAAAAATAAATTTGAATTAATTATTGATCAAATTAACGAGAATACGGCTACGTTAAACCCAAATTCTGAACCAGATTATTCGAGTTGGGAGCAATTTGAAGAATTATACACACGTATTCTACGCACAAGAAACAATTTAAAAACAAATTTTGCTACAGAGCCGAAAGCGTCTACAAGTGCATGTGCTGCTAATAATAATAATTCTATTAAGCTACCTTGTATCGAACTACCTACCTTTGACGGTCGCGCCGATAATTGGAATCTGTTCTATGAGATGTTTAGAACAAATGTTCATTTAAATCAACAATTATCTGATTCCCAACGCGTTCATAATCCAGTCAAAATAGACATTCCACCTCGCATTAATTCTTAAAAAGCTGAATTTTTGTATAAGTCTTGAATACGTCATTACGAATGCTATGTCAAAAGTCCCCATCGATCCCGCTCTGGCAAGGTTTTTTTTTCGAGGTCAAAGGTCACCATTTTTTGTTTTTTGCGTATATCTCTGAAACGGTAAGAGCTATCGAAAAAAATATTAAGTAAAAGTTTGTAGATCGTAAAATTTTCTACAAAAAAGGACGTATACTATTTTCTCTACGAAGCACCGTTCTCGAATTATCGCGATTTCAGACCGTAGGTATGCACACATTTCCGCACCACCTCTGAGGTAGTGTACTTGGCGCTTTTTTTTAAATGTGGTTTCCCCAGTAGAAATACTCGACGATACAGGGTGTCCGGGGGTAAAGTGCATTAACTTCGGGAGGAGATTCTACACGATAGTACAAGTAAAAAAGATAAATACCTTTTTTCGATTTTCCAATTTTTAGAGGCACTTTTCAGGTAAAAGGGTAAAATTGGTCCGGCGTGTGCGGCCAATTGTAGCAGCAAGAAATTTACATTATTCATCATGACATTCTACATTATCACTCGTTTCTTCTTCCTCGCTCTCTTCTTCCTCTTTTTGCTCAATTTGTGTTGACTGCTCTAAGAAGAGAGATATATCAGTTAGATCCTCATCGTTTTCGAAAGAATCTTCATCTGTTGCATTTGATTCAGCATTAGTGCAAGAGTGGCCTTGACAGTTGGTGCAGACTGGTGAACAAAACGATCCAACTTTTCTGCATCCACAATTGTTCGTACAGCCTTTTTTGCAATTACAAAAAATTGTATTCAGCAGTTTCTCTGAAGCAGGTGGAAGTAAAGTGCGGATTGGCTCCAAACTATTATTCATCAATTTCCAGCCCCAGTCTTCAGAGCGTTTAACCGGCCAGCGGACGAAAATCCACATTTCGTCGAAAGTTTTTCTTCCGATCGTGCAGGGCGGTTACAATGAGAAAGATTAATTATTCTCCGTACCAGCTTTTGTTAAATTTTAACTCAATATCGAATTTATTTCAATTCAAATTAGCTTTAATTTATACCTTCATCCAAAAATGCTGAAAGGCGTGATGATAAAACTATTAAAGTAATGTACTTTTTGTAGTTATTTTTTGATTATAAGTATTTATCAATTTTCAGTAATGTCTAAATTTAATAAGAATGTTAAAAAAATCTGATATATATTAGTTTGTAAGTGCGCAAATAAATACACAAATGGACCAATTTTCGTCAAGAAACACACGTACGTACATATTTTTTAATGATTTTATTGAAACTAAAATAAAAATTCTAAATTCTAAATGTATTGATTTATTTTATTGCATGATTATATTATTTGAAATGGGTGTGGTATAATACAAAATCTTTTTTGAAAATTTAATAAATCTGCCAACAACCTATGGAATAACCTTATTATACTAAAATTAAAAAAAAAAAATCAAAATGTATTATGTACCTACATGCGAATGCTAGATAAAAGAACAATCTTTCGAAATCCATTTATAATTTTTTGTGGAAAAGGGTCAATACGTCTAAAATCTGATTTGAAAATGACATTTTTCTGGTTTTTCTGGTAATGCCCTCTTCAGGATTCAGTTGATTGCCCAGCCACACTTGCACTTGGTAGAATACAAGAAACACGTGTTGATAAGCAGAAGCAGATGTTGGAGGGAGACAAGATAACTGCACTCTTTTATTGTTCCTTGTATTTTTCACGAAATTCAAAAATCTATACTTGTCTATCGATTCCATTTTTTTCGGAGCTCCATATAAAGCAAGGAGAAAGCGAATTCCGTAAGTGAGGATGACGTCTGCTGAAGAGTTGATGTTTTTAAATACTTCTGCGTTATCTATCAAATCATTACGTTTTTCAAACAATTTAAATACTGCAGTTTTTCCCCCTTTGAAAATTGCTGATGTCGTATCGCAGCCGGTTATCGCACATAGGAATAAAATATGAGCTCGACATTTTGGATATGCAGTTAAACTTTGTGACTAATATATTTTTGTTTGAATTTGAGGTTTCCTGGGTTTTAAAAAGTTAATGATTTTATCACTTGGAGTTCGTGCAGTCAGTATTATTAACAAATCTACATCTTCTCCAACAGCGACAGTTATATTGTTGCTACTGAATTGATCTATTGCGGTTTTAATTTTGAGGACATCAGCATCATTATTAGCTTGTTTCATAAGAATTTTGGCAGCTGCGAATTCTTCACACAACATCGAAATCAAGCGAGTTTTATTGTGAACATTAGCGAGAAATTGTTGTCGGTTTGTTGGAACAGTCATTTATCGATCAAAAACTTTATCAGACGATGAAGATATTTTTGTAGCTCGACGACGTTGTTCTGCAGCTTTGATATTTTTCATGCAATCAGTATAACCATCAAATACTATGGTAACGTTGTGACCGAAGTGTCTACGAACATACTGAAGATACAAAATCCGAAAAATGCAGGTTTACGCCGGTTCCTATGGAAAATCTCAAAAATGCAGGTGTGCGCCGGCAGTAACAGGCAGACATTACTCAAGGCCAACCGACTAATGAATTAGGGATGGACGTTGATTTACTCAGAATCGTGTATTTTCCACGTATGAGTCACAAAAACCAATTTTCCAATTGATACACCCGCGCCTTATGGCGGTTCAAACTAAAACTATAAACTTAAAATTAAGGAGGAACAAATTAATAAAGCTACTGATTTAAGAAACGATACATTTATTCTAGTAGGACACAACAGGCAGGTGTTAATTATTAATCTAGTGTTAGTCTTAAAATTACTTAATTAATTAGCCTTAAAATTAGAAAGTCTGTTTGCTTAATTCTACGGTAAAGTCTCTGTGCAATTGTTCAGAATCGAATCACTTCGATGGTTAATATAATTAAAATGTTCAGTCACTTCCCTTTGGATGCTGATGATGGAGTCTCCGCGTACGCATACAGTCACTAGGCACTTTAAACTTAGTTATCTATTTATTTCACTTGTTATTGCACTTTCACGGTCACTTGGTTGGACTTCTTGGCGGAAGTTCACGAACGTATCCGTGGTTCCTGGTCGAAACCCGCGAGCGTGTCTGTTAATTTCGTATTTTCTAGGTTTGAAATAGCGATAAAACGAGAACGGTATTTCGTAGAGAAAAAAGTATTGATATCATTTTAGTAGAAAATTTTACGATCTACAAAGTTTTCCTAAATATTTTTTAAATAGCTCTTACCGTTTTAGAGATATACGCAAAAAACAAAAAAATGTGACCTTTGACCTCGAAAAAAAAAACCTTGCCAGAGCGGGATCGATGGGGACTTTTGACATAGCATTCGTAATGACGTATTCAAGACTTATACAAAAATTCAGCTTTTTATGAATTAATGTGAGGTCAGCACCTTTTTTCGTCTATTTTGACTGGAGTATCAATATTTGATTGGAAAATTAACTGGAACCGCGAAAAATGTTACGTCAGGTTTAGTGCCAACTGGAGATACGTACAAAATAATCTGGGATACGCTAGTTAATAAATATCAAGATAAGCGATCGCTTGCCACGCACTACCTGAATAATATATTTCATTCCAAAACCGTAACACACAATGCAAATAGTTTGACAGTTTTTATAGAAAAATATTCAGCATCCATCGCCGCGCTAAAACAATTAGGAATAGAGGATCTTTCGGATTTTATATTACTGCAATTCGCTTTACAAAAATTAGAGTCGCAAACTGCTCAAGCATTTGAGCTCTCAGTTCGAGAAATTGAAATTCCCACCTGCAAGCAATTGGTATCGTTTGTACAAGATCAGGTCAAAATTCTGCAACGAACATCAACAACTCGTGGACCTAACACCGCTAATATAAATACAACCAGTTCCGGTGGAACTGCACGCACAACTCAATCCCGCACACATCATACTTACATAAGTACGCAATCGAAATGCTTTTATTGTCAAAATGAGAGTCATACGCAACTGTACACTTGTACACAATTTTTTAAATTATCACCAAAGGAAAGGTTTTCCTTCGTAAAGGAAAAATCTTTGTGTTTTAATTGTTTCAGCCCGCAACACACGTCTACAAGATGTAAATCAAAAGCCACTTGTCATAAGTGCCATGGCAAGCACCATACGCTCCTTCATTTTGAGAAATCCAGTCACGCAAACACCAACACATCCAATGTAGAAACTCGACCTAACGAGTCAGAACCCTCGGTATGTACCATGTCAGCAACCACTCGACAAGGTACAACTACTGAAGTAATTGCTACTGCCAAGGTTCACACTGTTGATCGAAACGGTGAAAAGAATACCATTCGCTGTCTTTTAGACCCAGGCTCACAAAAGCATTACATAACATCACATTGTTGTGAAAAATTAGGCCTGGTGATCAGACCATGGAGACGACGGAGCTCAGCTCCATAGCTCTTAGTATCCGGTAATTGAAGGCTAAGCTAAACGCAAAAAAACCATGTCTAAAATTATAGTAACGCCAGCTCGTGGTAAACCATTTTGTTTTATACCTTTATATTGACTAAATTCGCTTTAACCATTGTAATTCTAAATCTAAAAATTTTACCATAATGATTTCTAATTTTTAGAATTCGTTGAGAGATGGAGCCACTTCCGTCGCAAACGGACTTGCCCCTGACTAGCATAAATACCACGTATAATTGAACTTTCTATTCCGTTCCGCGGCAATGACGCCACTGCTTATCACGGTTATTTTGTACCGGTGAAAGTTAGTGGAGCTGGCCACACGGTATCGCTTCAAAGTAAATAAGCACACACTTCACCACTAAAATTACACATCTACCGAATCTGCCCTGATGATGGACACTGCAACGATGTCCGAAACGTTGGCTAAAGAAGTAGCGCAAGTAAAGAAGTAGCGGAAGTAGCGCAACACGGCATAACACCCCAAAAACAATAACGAAAATTAAGAAGAAGTTTACGATTTTATAATATATTTTTTATAAATCATACCAATATGTGATAATTGACAAAAGATAGGTGAATTCATTGGCTATATCAAAGATATTGGAATATAAGTAGATGTGCTATCTGCTGTTTTTACTATGTGGGTCTGCGCTTCCGGGTGTTGCCGATATTGTTTACCAATTAACAAATAAACTAAAAGAACAAATAATTAACGAATAAACCAAACGAACGTTAAACTAAATGAACGAATTCTTTCCTTATTCAAAATATATTGTTAACCAATATTAATGCACATTTTCAAAAAATCAACGAAATGAACAAAAGCTTTTTGTATGAAAACTACGCTAATTAGCGCGTAGTCCGGCGACAGTTGCGCGGACACCATAGCATATCTCTTCTGTATTTGAATATCTTTGGGCTATATAGAATCATAATCAGTTTGTATGTCTCAATATAAAAATTCGGAGGACTGATTTTTTTAATGTGGACGTAAAATGTTCAAAATTATCACAAAAAATCTAAGGAATCGGAGAAAAAAGTGTTAAATTGCGCTGTCGCTGCAGTGGATAAATTCTTGATGAAAGAGAAAGGGGCCTTTTTGGCCC
This sequence comes from Limnephilus marmoratus, assembly GCA_917880885.1. Lineage (NCBI taxonomy): Eukaryota > Metazoa > Arthropoda > Insecta > Trichoptera > Limnephilidae > Limnephilus > Limnephilus marmoratus. The sequence goes on from OU862907.1 coordinate 61,972,509, forward strand.
GGAGCTCTGGAAGGGATCCACCACTTTCTCAACGGCTGTGTGAGGAAACTGATTGTTTAAGCCGCCGCGCGCCGCTACCCAAATTTCTACCGATTTCTTACATATCTCCCTTTTTTTACATGAGCTCCACACAGGAGGCCCTGAGAAAAATAATTTCCTTCAGGGCCTATGTCATCTTTGGGGATGCTGTGTGGAGGGATTTGTTTAAGGAAAGGAAGGAGAGGAGAGTTCTGAGAAGGAAAAAGGTTTAAGGGGTGGGTAGAAATCTGGGGTTCAGTGGGTCCTGGTCATCCGCCTCCAATACCTAGACACACCTCAGCCCATGAACCCGAGCATCCCTGCTAAATCACCAAACGTAGTGAACCACTTGGGGACCACTCTGACCTATGGCAGAGGTGATGGTTATCCAATAAAGGTTCCCGGGCGGCGGTACCCATTCCCGCCTCCCAAATTGTAAACCTTAAACAATAATAAATGAAAACCTAAATCCCTTAAACACGTTAAGTTTTAAAGCTCTCAAAAAAATATATGTTATTCTTGAAGATAATATCTAGACATTGCCCGCGACGAATTGCAAATTGTACAAAATTCCCTCAATAGAAAAAATCGCAAAGTATGCTAGAAAAATTATATAAACACGTTTGTTTCCGTTATTTTACAAGTTATATGTTTGAAAAAATTCACAGTGTTTTTTTAAATGCTGTTGAAAACAACCCCGCAAGACTTTTCCTTTAGTTTAAATGAGTCGTGTTTTATTAATTAACTAGCTGACCCGACAAACTTCGTACCGCCTCAGAATCAATAGCTGTTGAATTAAATTCAGTTTTTTTTATGAAGTTAAAAATTACGCAATGAAGCAATTATCAATGTGCAACTGTCCGTGTTTTGTTTTTGTCAGTATCAGAGATGGCGTTGTGTACGGATTTATATTTTTGTGATTTTCTTACTTTTACAATTACTTACGGGAATTCGGGAGGCGGATACGGGTGCCGCCGCCCCGGGGACCATTTATTGAATAACCAACACCTCTGCCATAGATCACCCTAAGTGGTTCGCTACGTTTGGTGATTTAGCAGAGGTGGCCGGGTTCATGAGGTGACTTATGTCCGGATCTTGGCAGTTGATGCACCTGCCCTCCTGCTGCGTGGCGGGCCGGATCGAGAGAGACTGGTTGAGGGAGGCCTTTTGACCTTCCTTTGGACTCTCTCGACCCATTGCCTTGCACCACAGTTCATTCAGAGCTCATTAAATATAGAATACTTCGCGGGCGTGCACCACATCAACAAAGTGTCATCGCAATCGGATGCAACAAAGAAACGTCAATTTTTATACATTAAGATTACTTCGAGAACAAAAAAAAGAAGTGCTGCTTGACCAGGGTCTTACATTTGACATCATAGATGGATATTAGAACTGGAGCTCGTTTTGGTGCTGCTGGTGCTGGTATCAAGGGTCCTTGTGCTGCAACAAAAAAAAATGTATATATACGAGTATATATTATATTTTAATTCCTTACAATCCATTAAACTATTGTAGGTATCTCTAGTTAGAAGCCTAATTGAAAATAACTCTCTAGTTTGGTCTCCAACTTAAAAAAATCGTATAAATAACATTGAGCGAATAAAAAAATAAAAATTCTTTTAAATTTTAAATTTAATATCCCATTAGAAGACTTATAAACAAAAATTTTAACAAAACAAAAAAACGACTTCAAAAAATGCACTAAAAAGTAAAAAAATAATTTCATATTCTTCTACAACTTTATAATCAACTTACCTTTTCTACTCATCAATATGTACGTACGATTGTTATTTTTGGAGTCGGTGTCGGCGGGAGAGGAGCTGTCAAGTGAACACGCCGGGCCGCGGGTACCTTGGTTGACACCGACTCCAAAAATAACAATCGTACCTACATATTGATGAGTAGAAAAGTTAAGTTGATTACAAAGTTGTAGAAGAATACGAAATTATTTTTTTATTTTTAGTGCATTTTTTGAAGTCGTTTTTTTGTTTTGTTAAAAATTTTGTTTATTTTTTGATTTTTAGTGAATCTGAAGTACACTAACTAATTCGATTAAGATTCGGCCGAGTATCGTATATTTTTTCTTCAGAATTGGAGAGTTCCGTTACTTTGTCATGGATCCCATAATCAGAACCTAACCAAACTCTCATCAAACTACCCTTGAAGTACATCCTTTCCAATAAAAAAAGAATCATCGAAATCGGTTGGCGTGATATTGAGTTATTCGTCCATTTGTCGCGCACATACTTGATGCAAATTTAAGACTTATATGATTTTATCATGGATGCCATTGTCAGAACTGGACCAAATTAAAATGGGACCACACGGGAAGCACCAGCTTTCAAATAAAAAAAGAATCATCAATATCGGTTCACCCAGTCGAAAGTTCTGAGGTAACAAACATAAAAAAAAAAAAAAAAAAAAAAAAAAAAAACAGTCGAATTGAGAACCTCCTCCTTTTCGAAGTCGTTTAAAAATATATGATTTCTTATAAAACATTTTAAAAATTCATAAATTAGAATACAGACGTAAAATAAACGATTTATTAAAAATACTAAACTCTATGTACTTAAATTCGACTGTTGCGAACTCCCGCAACTCATAAACTTGCGAATACCCACAGTCTCAAAGCGACAAAAAACACAATTCTACTGCATTATTCATGAACATAACTACATTGCCCACTCTCCGATACCATGAATTCAAACTATGACATATTTAATGTCAACTTGGCGAGTTTTGTTGGTAATGTAAAAATTTTATCCCAACACTATTCTTAAACACATCCTGTATTTTTATTTTTGTAAACCTATCTAATCGCTCTAATTTTTCAATTTTTGTTTCTTGTATGACTTATGGGTATTTTTTTATCTAATGTAATTTTATTTTTATTATTTACCAGCAGACCCGGCCACACGTTGCTGTGGCTAATAAAACGCAAAGTCATCTACTGGATGGTTATCCAACCTTTATAACCACTGCCGTCTTTGAGTTTATCGCGAAGAGACAGACAGATGCCGCGGAGGACTTTAATTTATAATACGTAGAGATGGTGTAAAAGATTATAAAAATGTGCATGAAATGCTTGGAGTAACTAACGTATTTAAGTTAATAAGGATTAATACTTTATCCGTCTAAATAACTTTTCAATTACCTCAATGTACGTGACCATTTTTTTAGAAGATAGAATGGGTATAGCAAGCTATCCGTAAAAGATAGATAAATTCCGTTATGGACTTTTTTGTAGATCTATAAAAGAGGAATATCCCACCATGCATTGTTTTGTCATATTCCAAATGGATTAAGCAGCGTTTTCGATGAAAGCTACCAGGCGGCTTGACTTTTTCCGACACTTCTAACAATTATCGTTATGTTTCAACCAATTTACACAAATCCTTGACAAATTATATATTTAAACCTTCCTCACAAAACACTCTATCTATTGGTGAAAACCGCATGAAAATCCGTTCAGTAGTTTTCGAGTTTATCGCGAACAGACAGACAGACGACGCAAAGGACTTTAATTTATAATACGTAGAGATTTCTTATGTTTTAAAATTATTTTTCATGTTAAAATTGCACTACCAACATGTAAAAGACCTTTGGGCGTTAAATAAATAAATAAAAAAATATATGTCGTGAGCATACAAAGAAAGGAGTCAAGTTTTTGCGTAATGTTATGTGGAGAATCTTTTTAGGAAAAAAAAATCCTCAGATTTTCTCTCCCTATTCGGCCAGCCATGCAAGCCGCCGCATTGATCCGGATAAACCTCAACCCGTGAACACCGGCACCCCTGTTAAGTCAATAAATATAGCGAACCACTTGGGGTGACCTATGGCGGAGGTATTCGTTATCCAATAAATGGTAACCGGAACGGCAGTACTTCAAGAGTCAAAGGTTTTTTCAAGAGCTTTGGGAATCCAGACCAGAAATGGTTGCCAAAGTCAATAGTGGAGCGCACTTACGATTTTTACAGGGTGAGTAGTCGTATATGACTTCAGATACTAATATCTACACTCTACAGCCTGTATGTCGGACGAATATCTACAGCTCATATGTTGGACTAATATATATAATATCTTCAGAGTGAGGACTAATATGTACAGAGCTAAGGTCGGACGAATATCTATGACGGTCCCAGTGGTGACTAATATCTATGGAGCGTAGGTTAGACTTATATCTACAGAGGGCAGCTGAGCAAGAGGTTTTACGGAAAAGCATAAATTACTTCAATTACGTAATTACTAATTACGTAAAGGCTTAATCGTTTAAAGTACTTGCATGAAGTTTTTGCATAATATTACGTATTTTGCTGTTTACGAGGACAATAATTTATTGAAAAAACATAATACAAAGATATTTATTTATTTCGAAATACACGGCACCACAACCTAACCTAACCTAACTGACATAGAAATGGTCATGGTAACAGACTAAATAATTTAGAAGCACTCGAAATAAAGAAAGCTGTTGAAACAAAAACCCAAATCCTTAACAATCAGCTAAATGTGTCGAATATTCCGATATTAGGGATTTTTACATACATACATACATAAATTAAGTTTTTTAAACTGCATACGTAATGTTACGTTATTCCAATATGCTATACATAATTGCAAATCCAACCTCTGCCAGTGCTGTAGATATTCGTCCACACTTTGGTTCTCATAGATATTAGTCAGCAGTTTAAGCTGTAGATATTCGTCCTCTTTTTGGAATTCCTGTAGATATTAGTAGACGCCTCCGTCGTATACATAGTACATCAGTATTAGTATAAAGTAACAGCACGTACCCGATGTACTTTAAAACCAGCGATTTCTAAGCATATTTGGAAAAATGTACTTGTCAATTTGCTGTCAGATGATAATTTATTTTTATTAAAAACAAAAAATATACTTTTTTTACATGAATACCGCACAAGAGTCCCAACTGCTCCCGTCTGTAGCCAGTGAGTCTATGGCTGGTAGGTTGAAGGTAGTGGGGAGGGGATACTATCTATTATATTCAGATCTGCCCACCAAACACGGCTAAAGCCATTTCAAGCAACGTTTCAATTCTGAATGGTGGTCTTACACCAAGGAGATACTGAGAGTATCTTCCACTCTGGAACGTGCCACAAATATACTATATATTAATTTAAATGAATAATTTGTGAAATACACAAATTAATCAAATAAAATTTATTTGCCACGCCGGGATTCGATCCCGTGACCTTCGGATTGCGAGTCAAGAGCCTTACCGCTGCTATTGTTCCCGTCGCTATGGAATAGGTCCCATCGCGATGGGTTTGAGCGATACGCGAGCTGTTTCGTGTATCGACATGCTGTTAGAACGAGACGCAACGCTTATCAAATGTCCGCTAGGCTATAAACGAGCCACTCTCCAAACTAGTTATATGGAAAAATATTTTTAATGTTTTTAAGGGGAATATAGGAATGTAGCTAGAAATATTTCGAATATCATGGTTGCAAAATTTTAAAATCGAACGTCTTATTTGCTCGAGGCTAGTAAGCGAAAAAGTGGTTTTTATTTATTTTTTGCATAATTTTTAAACGACTTCAAAAAGGAGGAGGTTTTCAATTCGACTGTATTTTTTTTTTTTTTTTTTTTTTTTTTTTATGTTTGTTACGCCAGAACTTTTGACTGGGTGAACCGATATTGATGATTCTTTTTTTATTTGAAAGCTGATGCTTTCCGTGTGGTCCCATTTTAATTTGGTCCAGTTCCGACAATAGCATCCATGAGAAAACCATATAAGTCTTAAATTTGCATAAGTATGTGCGCGACAAATGGACGAATAACTCAATATCACGCCAACCGATTTCGATGATTCTTTTTTTATTGGAAAGGATGTACTTCAAGGGTAATTTAATGAGAGTTTGGTTAGGTTCTGATTATCGGATCCATGACAAATTAACGAAACTCGGCCGAATCTCTTAATTTGACCTTAACGTCGCTGTGGTCAAATTATGTCTGTCTCATATGAGCAGTACGTTTAGTGGGTTTACCCATATTCAGACAAATTAGTTAGTGTACTTCAGATTCACTAAAAATCAAAAAATAAACAAAAATTTTAACAAAACAAAAAACGACTTCAAAAAATGCACTAAAAAGTAAAAAAATAATTTCGTATTCTTCTACAACTTCATAATCAACTTACTTTTTCTAATCATCAATATGTAGGTACGATTGTTATTTTTGGAGTCGGTGTCAGCAAAGGTACCCTGCCCGGCGGGTTCACTTGACAACTCCCCGCGCCCCCGCGGCTCCGCTCTCGCCTCGTCAAGTCGCTTGTGCGATACAAGCACACCTCACCTATAACTATGTATGTAGTTACAAACCTACCTTGACTGACACCAACTCCAAAAGTAACAATCGTAACTATTAGGCAATCTTAAAAGGACTATTATTATTATAAATTTGTACAAAAATATTAACACGCGACAGCGGCAGGTTTCGTAAGTGGTTTGGCGTCTAAAGGCTCGCCTGACGGATGGGTACACCGGGAACTCTTAAATTATTATTTTTTATATTTTTTGCTTATTTTTTTAAAATATGGCATTCAAAGTTTTTAAAAATATAGTGAAATAAAAATAATAACAAAGATAAACGAAAAATTTAAAAAAAAAAAAAAAAAAACTTAAACAAATCGTACACAAAAATTTGCCAGGCTGCTGGTCGGCAGACCGCGAAATTCTTATATGGAATGATCTGGACTATAGTTATTCATTGGTTTCATTCGTGTAGTCGATGACGTAAAATCGACCAATTTTTTCCCCACTTTGACGCCGGCTGCCTCCGAACTTGCCAGGCTGCCGGTTGGCAGACCTGCTTTTTTCTTATTTTCTAATCGACCTTTATTATATGAGACCATTCCCGTTCATGTAGTCGATGACGTAATTTTGACCAAAAAAATCGCTGACTATTTCCATGACTGCGCGGCTCCTGCAAAGAGGCGCACCGACAGACCAGCTTTTTTAAGGTTTTCTAAATGCCCATTATCACTTAAAAGTAGTTTCATCCGTGTAGTCGATGACGTAGGGTTTACCTATCTCCCCTCCCGGTCTACTATGAGATGGCAAAAGTGCATAGAAAGCAATGGTACATACTTTGATTAAATAAAAATATTATATTAAAAAAAATCGACTTTAGTTCCTCCCATACAAAACGTCAATTTCATATGTAAGGACCTAATATTAATAATATTTCTTACGGAAAGCGTGTGCTGCAACCAAGAACACAACCAAAATCAAAAGCGAATAGACCGTCGAAGATCTCGCCATCTTAAAAACTGGAAACTAAATGAAAATCAAGAATTACAATTTATCAGTAACACTGATGCAAATAAACGCATTTATTTAATATTTCATTTTATTATCGTCTTTGCGTGACTTTTTAAAGACATGAAGTCTTTTTAATTTGTTAATTACGGTTTATCGCTGTGTTTCGTGAGGTGTCTTGATTGCAATTATAATTAGTGTTTTATAGTTTTCTATATTAATGTTTTTGTTAATATGTCACGTTTAACACAAAACGGCTTTTTTCTCGTAAAACTTTGGCGCCCAACTTGTGGTTTAAAAAATCTTTAAATTTCTCATCTGTGGTGAATCTAGGTTGCTCTAACCTCGCTTTATCGTTGTGTTTCGTGATGTGTCTTGATTGCAATTGTAATCAGTGTTTTATGGTTTTTTGTAAATGTTTTTGTTAATATGTCATGTTTACGAAAGAAAGGTACTTAGAAGAATCTTAGGAGTGGTGCGAGAAGGAGAGGCATAAAGAATCCGCCACAATGAAGAGCTCTACGATATCTACACAGCTCCCAGACTCTCTACACATTTAAGGCTCCATAGACTAAGATGGGTCGGATATTTGCACCAAATGCCAAGCACACGAGTACCGAAGAAGGTTCTAACGGAACACCCGGGAGGTAAACGAAAGGCGGGCAGACCTAGGCTGAGATGCGAAGATGGCGTCAGGAAGGATGCAAGAGGACTACTCCATGTTGCAGATTGGAAGACGACGGCCGAGGACAGAGGGCGGTGGAGGCTTATCTTGAAGGAGGTCAAAGCTCGAAATGGGCTGTATGCTGTAGCCCCATTAAACAACAAGGAGAAGAATGTCACATTTAACACAAAGCAAGGCTTTTTCTTCGTAAAACTTTGGCGCCCAATATGTGCATTAAAAAATTTGTCCTAAATCTAGGCTCCTCTAACCCAACGAATGAAATTATTTTTATTACTAAAATAACCGCTAGAAACGATAAAATAAAATAATGTTCAGTTATACTCATTAACTAGTAGGAGGACGGGTTGTTTCAAAAAAAATTTACAATTAATTTTCACGTTGTTTGTATCGATTTTTTATTTAATCCCTGTCAATATCGGAACGGCTATCAACGGGATATATAGATATATAATCATCGAAAGTCACGCCTAGTTCTTCTTCTTCCTTGCACTGTCCCAACTCATTGCCTAGGTAGGCTGTTGGGGTCGGCTCTTCTCATTCTCAGGTTGTAATTTCTTCTGTTCTGAGTTTCGCCTTCATCCAGGCCGTTTCTCTGAAGAATTTTGGAGCATTGAGTCATCCAGGAGTTCTTCGGTCTTCCTCTGGATGACTGTCGATGAAGCTCCATAGACATTGCCTACCTCACTGTGTGGTCTGATGGTCTCCGTCTTATGTGTCCATATCTTCTCAACTGTCGTTCCTCCAGCTTACTATTTATGTCTGTGACACCCAGGCTACCACGAATGCGTGAACTTTTGATCTTATCTTTGATATCTTATATGTGATACTCCTGCCGATCATCTAAGCATTCGCATTTCTGCTGTTTCGAGTTGCCTAGAGTAGGAGTTGTACATAGTCCAGCATTCGGAGCCATACATTATTGCGGGTCTTACATCTTTCCTTTAAGTTTTATAGGCATTTTGGAGTCATACAATATTCCGGTTACGGATCTGAATTTAATCCATCCCACACCTATTCTATGGATGACATCCGCTGCACATCCTCCGTCTCTGTGGATTAGTGAGCCCAGATACTTAAATGAATCACAGTTGGCTAATGTTACTCCATCCAATAAAAAAGTTACGAAAGAATGTTACGCCTTGTCATTGTAAAGTTATCGGTTTGTCTGTGCTAGAATCCCAGGCTTGTGTAAGAGAGCTAAAACGAAAGTTACTAATTAAGTGTCGAGTTTGGTTTCCACTCAAATTTGTAGGGAGGTTACTTCTAGTGTTATTCTGCATTTTATGATGCTTAGGAAAGCAGCAAAACTTTTTCGTGAATTTCGACGCTAGTAAAGAAGGTCATTAATTTCTGTTGTGTTTAATGTCTTTCACGATTATATTCTGTTTAATTACAGTTTCAGTGATATGCAATACAATATAAATAATTAATAATGAAATAAGGTGATTATTTATTTATTTATTTATTTATTGTAAGAAACAAACAGAAATTTATATACAGGATGAGTTATACAAGAGGTTAAACATGAGGTAACCCAAAACAGTTTCTTATGCTAATGTTGGTTATTATGATATAATATACAATTGTAATTGGTAATAACCGTTAAATGAAAATGAAAATAACAACAACAAAAAAAATATATATATATAAGTATATTAGAAGGAAGAAGGAAGAGGAAAGGGCAAGAGGCAGAGTAAGGTGGGATGGGGACAGGAGATGCTCATGCTGTACCTTTTCTATAGTTGTGCATTAATTTAATTAATATTTGTGGTCGTACGTTTGACTTCGTTTCGGTATTTCACAAGAGTGTTATTAAGAATATAGATATTGTTAAATTGCGTGTTATATTGCGCGCATATACGGGGTATTGGAGAATTTTTTCTAAGGTTGGTTCTGCACGCTGGCAAATGAAAAAAATGGTTTAGTCTGGTTGGCCTTGTAGGTATGTGAATTCTTAAATAATTTACGAGTTCAGGAGAGTCCAGGCCATTATTCAGAATTTTGTATAAAAATATTTGATCAGATATTAATCTTCGTGTTTGAAGTGGAGTAAAGTTGTGAAATTTTAAGGTTTCGGTGTTATTTGCAAAGAGTAATTTGAATTTATAATTTACGTGTTTAAAAAATTTATTTTGTACACTTTCGATTCTGTCAATATGGCATTGGTAGAACGGTGCCCAAATTAGTGTGCAGTATTCTAAGTGGGGGCGGATATACGTGGTGTAAAGGGACTACAGAGTTTTAATATTGCGAAAAGGTTAAGATATGCGAATTATAAATCCCAACATTTTATTGGCTTTGTTAATTACTTCGTTAATGTGTTTGATAAAATTTAGTTTTACATTCAGTACTACCCCAAGGTCACGGATTGATTCTATTTCATGGATTTGTGTATCATGAAAGTTATAATTAAAAGAAATTTTATTTTTGTTACGCGTAAAAAATAATTTGTTGCACTTAGAAATGTTTAGGATTAATTTGTTTAATTTATAGTATGCAAAAAGTCGATTTAGGTCTTCTTGAAGTTTTATGCAGTCATTGATAGATTTGATTACTAAGTATATTTTTTTGTCATCTGCATATGCTAGGTAGTTAGCATGTAAAAAACATTTATAAATATCAAATATATACACAATAAACAATAATGGCCCCAAGTGAGAACCTTGCGGTACGCCAGAAGGCACAGTAAAAAAGCTAGACTGTTCCCTCAACTGATACGCACTGTAGTCTTCTATGCAGATATGAAGTTAGCCACCTAAGTAAGTCACCATGGATTACTAATTGGTGTAATTTTTTAATGAGGATAGAGTGGTTAACTTTATCGAAAGCTTTCGAGTAATCCGTGTAGATAACATCTACTTGGTGTCCATTATCCATATTGCTTGTTAAGTATTCAGTAAAGTTGACTAAGTTTGTTAGTACTGACCTTTTTTGTAAAAAACCATGTTGTTGATTTTGTATGCTGCGGACAATAGTTATATAAATTTGATCGTACACAATACGCTCAAAGAGTTTACTAAATACTGTGAGTATTGAGATTGGGCGATAATTTACAATGTTACTTTTTGAACCTGTTTTATGGATGGGGATTATAATGGCTTCTTTGAATTTTGTGGGAAATATTCCTTTATTATAAACCAAAACCACTGTCATAGGTTACGTTTGGTGACTTAGCAGGGGTTCCCGGGTTTATGCGTAGTAGGCCGGATCGGAAGAGACCGATTGAGGGAGACCTTATGATCTCTTTAGCAGAACTCTCTCAAAATATTTCCTTAGCGCAGTGGGAGGGATAGATTGACCTGGACACACTGACCCCCAGATTCCTACCCACCCCTCACACATTTTTCACCTCAGAAATTTCTCTTCTTCCTTTCCTAGATAGACTCTCCACACAGCATCTCAGAGAGGGGATTTTTTTCCTCAGTGCCTCCTGTGTGAATCTAATGTAAAATAATAATTATATGTGAGCAGTAGCGGATTCAGAAAAAAAACTCGGGGGGGCGCTAAAGATATAAGAAAACTAAAAAGTAGACAGCAGTGGGGAGAATACGAAGCATCGCACAAAGAGGAGACTGACTATACTATCTCATTCTATCGCAGGCTAACATATATAGATGACAGTGGATGAGTTTGTGTATTCGGGAAGTATGTTTACGAGAGATGGGGAGGCTGATAGAGGCAAAGCCACGTATGATAGTTTGAGAAAAATATGAAAAAAAATGCAAGGCTGATGCAAGCGTAATAAGTAAAACTAAGAAAGGGACGCTTAGATGGTTAAGACATGTACAGCGAATGATTGAAGAAAGATTTTTTTATATTTATGGGGAGCAAGGGAGGGGCGCGCGCCCCCCGCGCCCCCCATATGTATCCGCCACTGGGTAGAAGTGAAACCTTCCGAAAACTAAATTAGACAAGAATGGGGAAGCTACGAAGCACCGCACAAAGAGGAGACCGATTAGTCTATCTCATTCTCTCGCAGGTTAAATTCTGTAGTAGTGTGTGTTTGTCTCTTTTTTGTTTCATCTAATTTCAAATAACAACGGTGCTAAAGAAATTTTCAGTTAAAAAAAATTAAAGGTGGACAAAAGAAAGTGTGCAGTGCACACGCGGTAGGAGTAAAACCTTCAGAAAACTAAAGTAGACAAGAGTGGGGGAGCTTACGAAGCAATGCACAAAGAGGAGACCGATTATCCACATTATCTCGCAGACTAAATCCTTTCAGTTTTTCGTTTCATGGAGTTATCATAACGGTGCTAAAGAAGTTTTCAATTCAATAACGCGTTTTCTGATTACCCTATACCAGAAATGTTTAAATATTACTTTATTTATATTCATTTTTGCGATAAACAACACTTCACCAGCGAACTTGCTGTAAGAAATCTGCAACATGGCAAGTTTTTCCAATTCTCCCTTTGTTTGGGTCTTGGTGATCTTCATAATCACAGGTGGTAAGCTTATCCCGTCTAATCACAGGAGACCCAAGTTGCCCCAAAACATCATTCTTCTTCTTATTGTGCCCTGTCTGTTCAACGTACTTTGGCTATCATGTTGGCTATGCAGACTTTGTTTACTACGGCCCGGAACAGCTCTACAATAGTCTGGCCAAACCACCGTCTGAGGTGCCATGAGGTTCTCCTTCTTCCAGGGCCCCGTCTTCCGGCAATCTTTCCCTGCATTATGAGATGCAGGATCTCATACTTTTCTTAATATCTCATCACATGTCCAAGATATTGAAGTTTTCGGATTTTTATAGTTTTAATTGCTTATTTTTCTTTACTCATCCGAACCATAACATCTTCATTCGTAACCCTGTCCATCCAGCTTATTTTAAGTATTCTTCTGTAGATCCACATCTCGAATGCCTCAAGTCACCTAATTAGTTCTTCAGTAAGCGTCCATGCTTCCATTCCATAAAATAATATTAAAAAAAGTGTAATATGACCAATCGCATTCGTAATCCATGGTTGAAATCATGACTACAGAACATATTTTGGTAAATATTTCCCTATCGAGTTCACGCTTAAAACACACTTTAAAAAATTAAAACAAATTGTACTAGGAAGATTACAGTTAGTAATGAGTAGTTCAGTAACCGGAATTGAAAAATATTGCAATTTAATGGTTATTTTGCATCGATATATTAACTATAGATTAGCCCTCCCATACTGAATTCCAATCCCAAAGTGACACCACCTACGAGAAATTTCATAATACAACTAACCATCGATTTCCGTTGCATCTCTTGCGTGACGTAGTTGTTTTACTAGGAAGAAATTAAACATTTTTTTATCAAATGTTACTTTTCTCGATACGCTGCCTCAAATTCATACGTTATGTACATATTTTTTTAGACATTCATATAACTGATTAATTTGTTAATAATTAAGTCCGCGATAGCCCATAGCTAAAATATTTCTAACTGGCTGAAATTTGTGTTTTAAAAATGATCTTCACAAAGCTAGTAATTCCGTTACCGCGAACTTGCTGGAAAACAAGACTGCTCTACGCAGACCAACTAAAGGTACAAACCAATGCTTCTTGCGATCTTTTGACTGTGAGATAATAGACTTTCTTTTTGATAAATGTTTTCGTAAACCAATATTTTTGGTTCCGGTGTCATTTTTAAGACCTACACGCCCTGTCTAGATATACTTGGTCGAAATTATTTTGTTATCTTTAAAAATGCGAAATTTCATTTCTCAAGAAACTCCATGATGTTAATTATGACGGCAAACGTCTCACGTGATTTTTCGTGATTATGAAACCGAACAAAATAATTAGAATACGCATTATTTATCATTTCCGAAGATTGAAATTCGTACTTATTATTGTCTAACTGACAGAAAATAAATTTTTCTTTTAAAAATGCTTATTTCATCGTCGTAATTAACATGGCGGTCCTCGAAAAATGACATTTCGCATTTTTTAAATTAAAAAAAAAAACTTTAAAACGCAATATTTTTCAATTCCGGTTAATGAATTACTTATAACTAACCATTATCTACCTAGTACAATTTGTTTTAATTTTTGAGCGTGGACTCGATAGGGAAATATTTACCCATATTTTTCATGCGGATAAAGGTTGCACGAACTTGCTCAATGCGGCATTTGATTTCAACCGAAGGATCCCATCTATCATTTACATTGCAGCCAAGCATACAATGTACCTTCTCTAGTGTTGTTCCAGCAATATAAAGATTTTCATCCAATGTGTTATTTTTGCTTATGAACGTGTATTTTTAAACGACTTCGAAAAGGAGGAGGTTCTCAATTCGAGGGTATTTTTTTTGTTTGTTACCTCATAACTTTCGACTAAATGAACCGATATTGATGATTCTTTTTTTATTTGAAAGCTGGTGCTTCCCGTGTGGTCCCATTTTAATTTGGTTCAGTTCTAACAATGGCATCCATGAGAAAATCATATAAGTCTTAAATTTGCAACAAGTATGTGCGCGACAAATGGACGAATAACTCAATATCACGCTAACCGATTTCGATCATTGTTTTTTCATTGGAAAGGATGTACTTCAAGAGTAGTTTGATGAGATTTGGTTAGGCTCTGATTTTGGGATCCATGGCAAAGTAACGGAACTCTCCAATTCTTAAGAGCAAATTTACGATACTCGGCGGAATCTTAATCGAATTAGTTAGTGTACTTCAGATTCACTAAAAATCAAAAAATAAACAAAAATTTTAACAAAACAAAAAAACGACTTCAAAAAGTGCACTAAAAAGTAAAAAAATAATTTCGTATTCTTCAACAACTTAATAATCAACTTACTTTTTCTATTCATCAATATGTAGGTAGGATTGTTATTTTTGGAGTCGGTGTCAGCCAAGGTACCCGGCCCGGCGTGTTCACAAGTCGCGCGTGCGATACAAGCACATCTCACCTTTAACATAGAACGAATATCAAAAACGACTACAAACATGTACTCTCGTGCAGAAGATTACTTACCAAATTTTATTTCTATTTTTATTTCAAGAAGAATAATGCTCACCAATGTTTATTTCATCTTCTTTAAATTTTCTTTATTTCTTAGATAACTTGCAATTCTTATATTTTTATCTGTTTTTAGTTTTATTTATCCCTAAATATGTTATTTTTTTCTTTTCTCTTCTTATATTTTATTATCTGTTTATGTAAAATTATATTACATGTATGACTACCACAACACCGGCAATAGCCTAGTATGGTAGTCAAAAATGGCCAAAAATGTAACATTTAATCATTTATGAAATAATAAAATAAAAATAAAAAAATAAAAAATTAAAAACATTGTATGTAGTTATAAACCTACCTTGGCTGACACCGACTCCAAAAATAACAATCGTACCTACATATTGATGAGTAGAAAAAGTAAGTTGATTATTATACTGTTGAAGAATACGAAATTATTTTTTTACTTTTTAGTGCATTTTTTTAAGTCGTTTTTTTGTTTTGTTAAAATTTTTGTTTTATTTATATTCAGTTCTAGCCCAAACATCATATGCCGTTATAATAACAGGAGACACAAATTGTCACAGAGCGACCGTGCATTATTAAGAGTTAGATATCTTGTGATTTCTTTTATGTTAGAAAGCAAAAGAAATAATGCTCCTCATTGCCTTGGAAATATATTTGTATGAGGCTTGTTGTTCATATATTTTCAAACCCGATCATAACTGACGATTTTATTTCGCGCCAATTTGTGTCGTAACGCACACTTAATTTTAAAATAAAATTGTATGAATGTGATAAAAAATGAAGAGACAGTTTTGTTACAAACTAGCTGGTTCCCGGCATGCGTTGCTATGCCATATTCAAAGAAATAAATCGTTTCTCCCTGCGTGTCCTTTTCCGTGCATCCCCTTCCCCTCCCGCGTTCCCTTTCCACCTTCCCCGCCTTACCAATCCCCTCTCCCCTCTCCCGCTCCACCGTCCCATCAACTCCATTCCAACATCGCGCGAAACGTCCAACGCGCGAACTGCCGCCCCCCCCACCCCCGGTGACCAAAAACCTAAGCAAACCACCGCTCATTTGTACCAAGCATAGTATTTTGAAGACCCCCCCCCCTGAACAGGTCACGTGGTATGGGTACGTTCCCTAACGTGCGAAGTTAAAATAGTCGTTAGGTTTTCTAAAATTATCCAAATTTCTTAATTTTTCTTTCCGTAAGAACCTTCTACAAAGAATTTCTGAACTGAATTAGAGAACTTGAAGAAGTCCTTCAGAAGTTATGGCGTGACCAAGGAAAACAGGGATTCATTTATGTATATAAACATATATATTTTCTTAAAAAAGGGAATCTGTATTTAAAATTTTAAGTTTACAGTACTTTAATTCGAATATTTGTAGGTATGCACTTTTTAGCCAATTTACGTTTTCAATATCAACATTTTAATGTTTTAGAAACAAAAAAGTTGATTTCTAATAAATAAATAGGAAAGATTATTTTATCTAGATTTTGGAACTATTTTTGTTTTTGCAAAAGGATTAAAAATAACCAATAAAATCGAACATTTAAAATGCATGGGAAGAACCGGAAATTTTGCGGCAAACCTTGACCGGCAAAAGTTTATGGAAAATATTATTTTATTATCATTCGAGGGGTTAATGATCTTACATTAATGTTAAATCGAGGATTGGGATGGCAGAACAATAGTCAAATTACTCTAATTAATAGAATTTACTTATTGCAAGTGTGCCCCATTGCTGAATATGGGAGCCATCTGAATCTAAACCCCAAAATATTTGAAAATCCTCGATACTGTGCAGACACAGGCGGTTCGTTTGATAGGTTCCTCTACCAGCCTACCTTAACAAACAGATATTCTCAAACCACCATTCAGAAATGGCATTAACCGTGTTTATTGACAGATAATTCCCCACCCGGGGTAATTCCCCACATACCCTATTTGGGTATGTCATAGTTATATATTATATTGATTTTTGGCAAGTTAAAGGGAGAAATTAACCTCTTTCCTTGCAAACTATAGTAATGTCACCTGATGGATTTTTGTTACCCGATGTTCAGGCTACCTTGGGCAAGATGAAGGGCATTAATAATATTTGTTTGCATAATTTTTTTTTTGATATCCGTGAGTGGTATACATTTTGTATAGTTATATATATACACATACAGATATATATATACATACATCCATGCTTGTATACATAAGAATAAACCATAATAAATATATATGTATACCATAATAAATATATATTATTTTTTTATATAAGTACACAAAGGTAAATTTTAATATAGCCCGCGCATCGAGGTGGATGATCGATGGATATGGGCAAGTGGTGGAGGAGATTGTCATCGGGACTTGATTGCCCGAGACATGAGATGCTTGGGTTCGGATTTGAAGCAAGTTCAGAGAAAAATGTTTTGCTAGGTCTATTGTGTGTTTTTTAAGTGGAGGGATTTTCGTGCTTGAATTAATAATGCTATTTCGGACGAACCAAGGGCTTTTGTTGAATCTTCTAAGCCAGACATTTTGGAAGGTTTCTACACTCTTAGTAGTTTGTGGTCCAAATTGGGGCGGCGTAGATCATGATTGGTTGAAATTTTGATTTGGGGTATGCCATAGTTTCACTGGCTCCAGGCGGTTGGGAATCTTGTGCGGGATTCACATTAGATTGCAATTATTAGGCTGCGTATACACAAGTGAGCCGAACCACGAATTGTGGGAAAGGAACGAAGCAATGTACAATGGAAAATTATACTGAAAGTTCCTGTACGAACTAGCACTGACGAAATCTTCAACAATCTTAACATCATGTCAATTAAACAACTATATTCTAAAACCATACTAATTTACATTCATTCATAAGTACAAAACCCAAGAAATAACAACTGACACGTACATTAGAAACACTAGATCTCATGGTCAAAAACATATATTTTCAATTTGGGAGGCAGGAATGGGTACTGCCGCCCCGGGAACCTTTATTGGATAACCAACACCTCTGCCAAAGGTCACCCCAAGTGGTTCGCTACGTTTGGTGATTTAGTAGAGGTGCCCGGGTTCACGGGGTGAGGTTTGTCTAGGTCTTGGAAGCGGATGACCAGGTCACACTGAACCCCAGATTCCTACCCACCCCTTAAACCCTTTTCCTTCCCAGATCTCTCCTCTCCCTCCTTTCCTTAAAAAACCCTCCACACAGCATTACCAAAGATGACATAGGCCCTGAGAGAAATTATTTTCCTCAGGGCCTCCTGTGTGGAGCTCATGTAAAAAAAAAAAAAAAATATCCAACAAGTAACTGCTAACCCAACATTTGGGCAAAAAAGCTTCTTGTATTATGGCATTAAACTCTACAATAAAATACCACTCTCACTCAAAAACCTCAACAATATAACATTTAAATTTCAAATAAAAAGCTGGATACTAAATCTATGGAGATCAGAAATAGAAAATATACTGATATCAAATACAGACTAAAACCGAATCTAGTGAACTGAATTATAAAAAAAAACACTATCTTATTTACTTTATAATTATTTAAAAAAAATACTACATGATATATGTTATGTCAAATTCATATTATTCTTATAATTAAATTATAATATGTAAATGAAATCCTCAGCACGGGAGATCCCAGTGAGGATATCATTATCTCTATTTGTTATTAAGAAATGAAGACAATAAATCATTTATTATTATTATTATAATGATGGCGTGAAACACCGCTTGCGGTCGCTTCGTTCCGTTCCCATAATTCGTTACTCGGCTTACGCATATGTTCGCCAATATATACGCACCATTAGAGCACATGCGTCAGGTAGGAGCGCTGCTCTTGTTCTACCAGTATTTTAATGAAAGATGCTTCCAGGAACAGGAACTAACCACCACAAGAATCCGTCTCATTCAACAAATTAAAATTCCGGTAGTCTCTCTTCAAACCCCAATCATCCAAATGCTTGCCAAATGCGATCTACAAGATAAATATCGCAAGATAACCAGTCGTGAGTATCCGTGTGATATACTTTGCTGTTTGTAATGGGGAATACGGGTGGCTGGAGGAGCAGTGGCGTAGCTCCGGTATCAGCAGAGGAAATTTTCCCCGCCCCCTTGTAAATTGTACTACAAAGTTTTTAACTGCTGTCGGAAATCGAGAATGATATCCATGTGAAAGGATTTCGCATCTCAAACTTTTACACCGTGTTTAGAACGCAAGGCGTTAACTTACGATTGATTGTGCTTTAGAGTCCGCAAATAATAGTTACACACGGAACAATCAATTTCTCAGAATTTTGCTCATATTAAAAAAATATAAAAATTACCAAACTTTGAAAAGTGTTTCGAAAACGTGCATAATTTGACGGTTATTTAGTTTTAGTTCGATCCCTGTACATTTTATTTATTGTACGTCTTATTTTACAGTGATTGATCAAATTCCATCTAATGCTCCATCTGGCACGCCACCGTCTCCCCCAACATCCAACACGGCTCCTGGTGGACCAGCGTCATCAACACCCAGCACAATTCCTGGTATGCCAACGTCATCAACATCCAGCACAACTCCTGGTGGACCAACATCATCAACACCCAGCACAACTCCTGGTGGACCAACATCATCAACACCCAGCACAACTCCTGGTGGACCAACACCATCCACAACTCCTAGTGGATCAACATCATCCATACCCAGCACAACTCTTGGTGGACCAACATAATCAACACCCAGTACAACTCCTGATGGACCAACATCATCAACACCCAGCACAACTCCTGGTGGACCAACTTCATCAATACTCAGCACAACTCCTGGTGGACCAACATCATCAACACCCTGCACAACTCCTGGTGGACCAACATCATCAACATCCAGCACAACTCCAGATGGACCAACATCATCAACACCCAGCACAACTCCTGGTGGATCAACATCATCAACACCCAGCACAACTCCTACAACATCTCCATAACCACTACAAAAAGTACTAAATGTAAAAAGTGCTGTTTCAATTCTGCATCTGACCTAACCTAATATTGCTTAATTGCATATAAATAGCTTAGATAAACTTGCAATAAAGTGAAATGATTTTAGATGCTGGATGTTGTTAGGCTTTTAGATATTGAATGATTGAGTTTTCGCTAGAAATTGATGACAATACTCATAGTTGCGAAATGATTTGATACCTTTTGCCTCTGGTGAAAGCTTAGAAAAAATGATACAAAGACAATTTCTTGTATAAAAATTAAGATGAAATCCGATATAGGCGTTATATTGAAAGTAAACGGTTTTTTTTCTGTTTTTATTGTCTGAAACCAAAAAAAAACAAACAAAAAATAGTCCATGGGCAGAAATAATCAAGATGAATTTAAATATAAAATGACAGATAGAAAAGAAAGTTAAATATATCAAATAGGATGACTCAACATTCAACAGATTGCTCTTAAGGATAAGGAATTTTTGTTAACTGAAGAATTGTTCTTAAGAGGGCATTACCAGAGAAAGCCGGAAATACGTCATTTTCAAAAAAGTTTTTAGACGTATTGACTCTTTTCCACAAAAAATTATAAATGGATTTCGAAAGATTGTTCTTTTATCTAGTGAAGTTATGTAATAAATTTTTAGATTTTTTTTTAATTCTTAAGGTCGTTGGCAGATTTGTTAAATTTTCAAAAAAGTTTTTGTATTATACCACACCCATTTCAAATAATGTAATCATGCAGTTAAATAAATCAATACATTATCTAGCAGAATTATGTATTAGAATTTTAATTTTAGTTTCAATAAAATCATTAAAAAATATGTACGTACATGTGTTTCTTGACAAAAATTGGTCCATTTGTGTATTTATTTGCGCACTTACAAACTAATATATTTCAGATTTTTTTAACATTCTTATTAAATTTAGACATTATTGAAAAATGATAAATACTTATAATCAAAAAATAACTACAAAAAGTACACTATTTTAATAGTTTTATCATCACGCCTTTCAACATTTTTGGATGAAGGTATAAATTAAAGCTAATTTGGATTGAAATAAATTCGATATTGAGTTATAATTTAAAAAAGCTGGTACGGAGAATAATTAATCTTTTTCATTGTAACCGCCCTGCACGATCGGAAGAACAACTTTCGACGAAATGTGGATTTTCGTCCGCTGGCTGGTTAAACGCTCTTAACAATATGAATTTAAATATAAAATTACAAATAGAAAATAAAGTTAAATATATATTATATGTATACATTAATGACAATCATCATTTAAAATGGTGGGATTTATTCATAGAATATGTAAACCTTTCAAAGATCCTCTATCAATTCTAACCCTTTACAATGCCTAAATTAGAAGTAAAGTTGAATATGGAAGCACTATTTGGAATCCACATTACTGCAAGTATGAAAACATTGTAGAATCAGTTAAAAAAAATGCTAAGACTGTTCTTTTAAATGTCAATTACATTAACATCATAAATCATACGATATGCGACTTGAATACTTCAAAATTAATACACTTAAAATCAGAATGCAATTGACTGATAAAATGTTTACATAAAATAATTCAGGGCCATCTTGATACTTCATTGTGTCTTAGCAATATTGATATAAATGATCACAATTCCCATTGTTTAGGGACACTATAATATGTTTCACCTGAACACATTTAAAAATAATATCGCCTATTTTAGCCCTCTGACCCAAATGTGTCGACTATATAATAAGATAAAGTGTGCTGAAGTAGATATTTTGCCGATAATTTATATGGGTTAAAAAAAAATGCTCTGCGTTTGCTGAAAAATATGTGCTAATTTATTATGGATCATTTGTGTCTTTAATTATGTCTCTTGTCTTGCCTCTCTTTAATATTGTCGTTTGAGTAAAATTTGTATTTTTATTATTTTCTATTTCTAACTGTTTTTGTTTTATTTCATCTAATTTTTATTTAAACTGTTTCAAAATTTAACCATCCTATAATTTGGCTGACTGATTTTATATAAATTTTTACCTTTTTTTTATTTGTACAATTAAATGGGTTATTCTCAAGTGTGCGAGAATAATCTGTAAAAACCCAGTATAAATAAATAAATTTTAAAAATAATGACACAACACTGAACAGCTTTGTCTTAAGGATAAGGTATTGTTGGATTCCAGCGAATGATAGCGAAACGGTCGTTAATTTTAAGGTTAAAGACCATTTCCTTATTCTTAAGCATAACCGTAATCTCTCCCTCTCCCATGTGTTCAATTTCAATTTCACAGTACGGCGTAGAACACGGTGTGTTCCTATAAGCGCGATACGCATTGAACACAAAATGTCTTTTATTTTTTTGTAGAAATATGTAATAAAATTTAATTACTCGTCACGTTTTGTTTCAACAAACCTGACATTTATCACGACATAAGTACGTAATTTGTATAATTCATTAATAAAACAAGGCGGTTAGTAAAATGTTGGTCCTTAGGATTTTAACCATATATATACCATCTGAGATGCTGCGTGGAGGTTCTTTCTGAGAAGATGAAGGAATGAACATTGGTCTTGAAGAGACCCATGTTGTAGGAAGGCGGAAACACAGAGGCCGGCAAATCATTCCACAACAGCACTGTTGAACACAAGAACGAATCGAAGAAGCGACCAGTCCTCATGTAACAAATGGCAATATACATATGTTGGGCGCGTGTTTAGCGTGTTTCCCGACTATGCACCGGTGCTGAGGGGATCAATGACGCTATTTACTCGGAGAATATTCTATTGTAATACCGGTAGAACGAGGACAGCATTCCAACTCGACGCCTGTGCTCTAAAAATTGCAATCCATTTATTAAGTTAGGAGAATCTATCTTTCAAACGGACCGCCCATTTTTGCACAGAGTAGAGGGTTTTTTCGGATATTTTGGGGTTTCAGACCAAAGGTGGCTACCAAATTCAAATGGGCGCAATTGCGATTTGTATAGTGTTAGCAGTTGTGTACTAATGTGACAAGTATAAATACTACGATTTAGTGAATCTCTGAGGTTAGGTATATACTACATATGATGCCACTGCCTGTCTCGGTTATTTTGTACTTATGACTAGTGATCACTAGATGACAGTGGATTCGAGCAACAGGGTATTTTGGAACCAGTTCCTACGCTATTGCCTGTATCGATTTGCACTGGTGACTAGCGATCACTGGACGACAGTGGTTCGAGGAACAGTTTTTTTGGAACCAGTTCCTATCGTAGCAATCAACAACTATTTTTGAAGTATACTGTAATACCAGCTCGTAGTGGAGTGGAGCTGGCAACACGGTATCGCTTCCAAGTATATAAGCACACTTTTCACCACTAACGATTACACATCTGCCGGTCTGCCCTGATGATGGACACTGTAACGCTGTCCGAAACGTTGGATAAAGAAGGAGCACCCCAAAACAAATAACTAATATATCTATTGTTCTAACTAAGTAAAAGACCAAATTTGATAAGTTAACAAATAAAACGAATTTCTGATCACACCATACCAGAAGTATTTTTAATATGTACTTGTGTGATAAGCAAAACGTAACAAAACAAGCTTGTTGTCAAAGACAGCTTCAACATGATACGTTTATCCAACTTTCTCCTTATTTGGGTGTTCTTCACCCTAACTGCTATCACCAGTGACATCAGTGGTAAGTAATGTAACTAAATACATAATTGAGCCCATGCCAGGCAGAATGTATTCAAAAATATTCTAGTTCAGAGAAAAATTGAAAAAACGAAAACAGTTGTGTTTCATAACATTTTACATTTAAAATACATAAGTCATACAATTCTTAAGAGTTTTAATGGAAAAGTCATCTAGAAAGGCAATTAAATTAGAGTTACTATTACTAGAATTAACGTTGAATTTTTGGAATAATGTTGTATATGAAAATTTCACCACAAGGTTATTCCAAAGTGTTTTTTTTTTACTCTTCGTACCTTACAGCAGCAACATGCTCTTCAAACATAAATGTACACAAGTCATTGATGTATTTGAGCTTAAAAAGCAAAAAAAAAACGAGTGTGCTTTAGACCACATGACTGAAGTAAAACTTCATCTTTAACATATAAAACAAAGTCGGGTTAGTTACACTATTATTTATAACTCGAGAACGGCTGGGCTGATTTTGATGATCTTTGATTTGTTGGGTTTGTCTCCGCCCGGATAGGATAATAACTATTAAAACATCACAAAAGTTAACGAAATAAATAGTTATAAAGAAAATTATTTTTCCCATATATTTTGTATGGAACGAATTCTCATATTTTGAAAGAACTGCAGCAATATTGTGAGAGGTATAATATTGAACTGTGCGTGAATTCCAAACATTCAAAAACGTCAAATTTCAATGCGTTGATTGTTGTGCATTTGTTTTTAATCATATAATGCTGCCCTTCTTTCTTACACACTCAATGTCAATAGTCGAAAATGAGACAAATGGTGAACGTATGTCTGCACACCTCCAAAGAAAAAATACAGTACATAATTATAATAAATCTCTGAAATGAAACGCATTTTTTACATAAGCTCCATACAGGAGGCCCTGAGAAAAATAATTTCTCTCAGGATCTATGTCATCTTAGGGGATGCTGTGTGGAGAATCTTTTTAAGGAATGGGGAGGATTGATAGTTCTGGGAAGGAAAAAGGTATGAGGGGTGGGTAGGAATCTGGGGGTCAGTGTCTCCGGGAGTGACGGACGCATGAATCCATACCTCCAACTGTGGTGCAAGGCTATGGGTCGAGAGAGTCCGGCTGGAAAGGTCAAAAGGCCTCCCTCAACCAATCTCTCTCGATCCGGCCCGCAGCAGGTGGGCAGGCGCATCAACTGCCAAGACCCGGACATAAGTCACCTCATGAACCCGGGCACCCCTGCTAAATCACCAAACGTAGCAAACCACTTGGAGTGATCTATGGCGGATGTGTTGGATATTCAATAAATGGTTCCCGGGGCGGCGGCACCCGTATACGCCTCCGGAATTCCCGTAAGTAATTGTAAAAGTAAGAAAATCACGAAAATATAAATCCGTGCACAACGCCATCTCTGATACTGACAAAAACAAAACACGGACAGTTGCGCATTGATAATTGCTTCATTGCGTATTTTTTAACTTATTAAAAAAACTTAATTTAATTCAACAGCTATTGATTCTAAGGTGGTACGAAGTTCGTCGGGTCAGCTAGTTAACTTATAAAAGAACATATGACATTGATATTGGCATTGGCATTGACACTGACATTGAAATTTACATTGACATTGACATTGACGTTGACGTTGACGTTGACGTTGACGTTGACGTTGACGTTGACGTTGACGTTGACGTTGACGTTGACGTTGACGTTGACGTTGACGTTGACGTTGACGTTGACGTTGACGTTGACGTTGACGTTGACGTTGACGTTGACGTTGACGTTGACGTTGACGTTGACGTTGACGTTGACGTTGCCGTTGACGTTGACGTTGACGTTGACACTGACACTGACACTGACACTGACACTGACACTGACACTGACACTGGCACTGGCATTGACATTGACATTGACATTGACATTGACATTGACATTGACATTGACATTGACATTGACATTGACATTGACATTGACATTGACATTGACATTGACATTGACATTGACATTGGGGTGACATATGACCATGGGGTTACCTATAACCATGGGGTGACCTATGACCTTGGGGTTACCTACGACCTTGGGGTGATCTAAACCTTGGGGTGAACATCCTTATTATCCTAATCACTCCCCAAGTCAAGCGTGCGTAAAGGTCCGACCGTTCGCCTCGCTATCGATCACCGTTCGCATCGATTACCGTTCGCATCACACTTATCGTAACATCACACTTTTCGTAACACAGCACCACTTTTTGTAACACATCACCACTTTTCGTAAAGAAATTTTACTTCAAAAATTCATTCAAATATACCCTACCTTATATCAATATTTATTGAACTCGAGTAACTCAACATTAATAGTTTTATTGGACTCTTTAGGCCTTTTATATCGCTTTTATTTATTTTATTTTTTTCATTTATAGCAACATACGGTACTGTGGGATGGGGTGGTTGTGCTGAATCCATTATTAGACAAATTATTTTGTTCAAAAACTAATTCTGAGAATTATATTTAAATGTCAACCTACCCATCCGTCAAATGAACTCTTTGCAAAAATCAGGGTCTTAGATATTCGACAGCTATTTACTAAAACAAGCATTTGTTATATACGAAAAAATAATCTACTAATCGCTCCACAACATCAAGCACACACCCGCTTTTCATCAAACCTGGGTTGCGTGGTCCCAAAAACTAACACCTCATTCGCTCAACGACAATTCTGGTTCATCGCTCCTAAAATATATAATGCTCTGAGTACTGACATAAAGTCAAGTAATTCTAATTCTCTTTTTATAACACGTGTACAACATTGGATTTTTGAAAGGGGACGAACGTACTTTAAAGAATTCATGAGTTCTAACACTACATTTTAATTATTAATTTTTGCGGGTAAGTTTTAAGATTTTCACGGCCAGAAGCATTTTCGTTATATGTTTTTGGGGTGTTGTGCCGTGTTGCGCTACCTCCTTCTTTAGCCAACGTTTCGGACATCGTTGCAGTGTCCATCATCAGGGCAGATCCGGCAGATCACATCTACCGGATCTGCCGGATCTGCCCTGATGATGGACACTGCAACGATGTCCGAAACGTTGGCTAAAGAAGGAGGTAGCGCAACACGGCACAACACCCCAAAAACATATAACGAAAATTAATTTTTGCATTTCAAAATTTTAATTTCCATTTTTATTTCTATTTTTCTTTAAAATGTTGTTATTTTTTTTCTCTTAGTTTTGCACTAAATTTTATTTATGTTTTTAATTTTGATTTATATACTTATATGTTTTAATTTATAAAGAACACGGGAGTTCTTAATATTTAATCTTTATTATTAATTTTTGTATATCAAAATTTGAATTTGAATTTTCATTTTTATTTCTACTTTTCTTTAAAATATGATCTTTTTTTTCACTTTAGTTTTAAGTATTTCTTAATATTTTTTGGAATGTTAAAATATTAAATGTACGACTACCACAACACGGGCATTAGCCTAGTGTGGTAGCCAAAAAAAAACAAATATCTGTAACTAATAAAAAATTTATGAAATAAACAAATAAAAATAAAATTTCAAATCATACGGGTTATTCTGTATATTTTCTATTTTTTGCGTTAAAACAGCGTTACGATACAATTGTAAATAAGTTAGGACTTACCAGAAGGAGAAGTGGTTGTGTTGTTTTCTATATTAGGTCCTTACATAGGAGGCGTCTACTAATATCTACAGGAATTCCAAAAACTGAAAAAATCGAACTAATATCTATGAGAAGGAAAGTGTTGACGAATATCTACAGCACTGGCAGAGGTTGGATTTGCAATTATGTATAGCATATTGGAATAACGTAATATTGCGTATGCAGTTTAAAAAACTTAATTTATGTAAGTATGTATGTAAAAATCCCTAATAACGGACTATTGGACACATTTAGCTGATTAATCCAACCTACGCTCTGTAGATATTAGTTCAACCTACGCTCTGTAGATATTAGTTCAACCTACGCTCTGTAGATATTAGTTAACACTCTGAAGTTCGTAGATATTCGTTCAACATATGAGCTGTAGATATTCGTCCGACATACAGGTTGTAGATATTAGTATCTGGAGTCCTTACATATGAAATTGGCGTTTTGCCGTACTGGCAACTTTGATCTCAAATATCTTCTCTTTGCTTAGGAATTCCAAATTCATACAGTTTATACAGCTTAAATTGTATAGCAAATACAAATTTATACAGCTAGTTACTTATGTATTTGTGTTTTGAAAATTATAATTCATTTGTTTTTCCTTAATTGTTTTTTTTCTTTGCGTCACTTAGTTTACAAAATGGAACACTTGAAATATCGCGTTATTTACGAGTATGAGTACCACCGTGACACCAGTGCTGCAGAAACGGCTGGAAGGATTAATGATGTGTATGGCGACGGTGCCGCAAAAGAAAACACAGTGCGTTTATGGTTCCAACGTTTTCTTTCTGGAAATTTCGACCTGCAGAACAAGCCCCGTGGACGGCTGGAGACCAAGTTGATAACGAAGAATTGAAAGCTATTGTGGAAGCGGATCCATCGCAAACCACGTCCGAGTTAGCTGCAGGCTGCGGTGTTAGTGATAATACTGTTTTAATCCACTTGAAGCAAATTGGGAAGGTGAAAAAGCTTGAAAGGTGGGTAGGTACCTCACGAATTGAGTGAAGCAAATCAACAAATGCGCGTTGGCCGCTAGACCACACACTGCACAACAGACGGCTACCAAATTAGAGGAGCTTCAATTGGAATGTCTAAGACATCCACCGTACTCTCTGGACCTTGCCCCAACAGATTACCATTTTTTTAGAAATTTGGATAACTTCTTGCAAGGGAAAAAATTCAACTCCGATGGGGCAGTCCAAACCGTTTTTAACCAAAGATTTTATTGATTCCCGTCCGAATGATTTTTTTAGTAAAGGGATCGATGAACTACCTATGAGATGGCAAAAGTGCATAGATAGCAATGGTACATATTTTGATTAAATAAATATATTATATTTTAAAAAAATCGACTTTTTGTTCCTCCCAGACAAAACGCCAATTTCTTATGTAAGGACCTAATATAAAACACCCTTTGAGAAATTAAATCCTCGTTTTTGTTGCTATGTTTTTTACAGTTACAAGTTACGACACATAACAATTTATTGTTATCAAGTTTAATTTGTAGAACTACTTTTTAATTTTTATTTTTTTATTACAATAATATAATATTATTATTAAATTAATAAAAACAGTTTATTTTTAAACAAGTTTTGCTGTGTAATTATTATTACGCGTGACAGCTGTTTCGCCTTCTGAAGGCATTATCAAACTGTGGTCATGCCACATACAGACGATATATTTATACTATTTCTAGAGAGGTATTTATTATGACTCATTTCCAATTTCTGATTAAAAATGACTGAGACTACTAATGGTTATTATTTTCCCAATTACTGTAATTTACCACTTCGACTGAAAGTCGCTATGCATCTAATTGTATTCTGAGTCATTTGCAAATGCTGACTCATGGTTTTCTTTTTAAGCATAATTAATTATTTTTAATTGGTTTGAAAATATTTAGAAGTGGAGAGTGAATTATATTTTTTTGTTCGTTTAATTTCGCTTTAGGATTATTATTATGTTTGTTGTTTTCCAGCTGCTCTAAAAGATCGAGTTTACGTCCTTTATTTTGGATTTGTAAAGAAGTTGGTTTATTATCATGGCTAAGTGAGTGATTCTCATCTAGGAGATGTCTGGCAAATTGAGATTGAATTTTATTATTGTTTTTTAATGATCGTATGTGCTCTTTGAATCTAGTATTAAAGGACCGGCCAGTTTGTCCAACATAAACAGCGTTGCATTCGTCACACTTTTTTTAAAAATAAACTGTTTTTATTTATTTAATAATAATATTATTCATTATATAATAAAAAATAAAATAAAATAAAACTAAATTTAAAAAAAAACATAACATTTTCTCCACCCAACGGACAAAGGTTTATTAATACTTTATATTTTCTATCAAGTTTAGTTAGAGAACTGTTAATTTTTAGATAGCGTGGGCTTTTTATAGTTAAATTAGTCTATATAATAAATAGAATACTGCTCTCTATCAAGAGACATTTTAAAAATATTCTTAAGAAAAAAACTACTGTCAATTAATCTTACAAATATCCTTAGTTTTCCATTACATTCTTTCTTTTTTTAAAAAAATTCACACCATTATCAAATACATACTGCAGCTCACATATATTTATGTACAATTAATTATTTAAGTACTAACTTATAACTAATAACTAATAGCATTTATCTACACTCCCCTTCCATACACAAGCAAATGCTTTAAATGGAAGGGTAGTAAAAAAAAATACCTGTAAAAATTGTAATTATAATAAATTTTTCAATAAATAATTTAAAAAAAAATAATAATTAAAAAAAAAATAAATAAATAAATAAATAAAATAAAATAAAAATATTGGGAAGGGGAAGGGAGGAAGTTCAAAAAATAATCACTCAATCAACGACATCTGAAATTACTGGCGCCATCTTTGGCCTAAATGATTAAACTTGTTGATAACAATGATCACTATTTACTCGTATAATCCATAATTGGTTTGAAACTTAAGACGATCCAACAGTTCAGGAAAAAATTGAAATCGGAATTCACGCCCTTTATGGGAGGAGTTTAAAAGTACTTGAGAACAATCTTTTGGAAAGGTTGGAAAAGGCATTTGAAATTTTTTTTACAGGTTGATTTCTCAAAGGCCTGTAAAAAGTATTAATTCCTTTTTTACGCATTGTTTATTGTAAGAAAACGGAAATTTAAAATTGATTTCACAAAATTAAGCGACGCGGAGTCACACGACTGTCTCCCGCTCCAGCCAGGGCGTGACTGATACGAAATAGGTGTGCCCAGTGCATGGTTCTTATGCACATGCCATAAGGGTCACTTCAGGACTCCAAATTCGAAGAGTGCGGGCCGTGTTGATTGATGTCAACAATACCAACGAGAAAATACATATTTTATTTTATTTTGTGAAGTTCGGGCGTAAATATCAATTTTTCGCGATTATAATAAAAGAAACTAAATTTGCCACATTATACAATAAAACCAAATCCGAAAAGGGGTTTATAAATAGGAGAGTTTGGACTTCAAAGTGTTTTTTATAGACCTTATACTTTATTTTTTTATAGGCTTATTAAAAGACTTATAAAAAAATGACCGATATTTTTAAGGGCCAAAGTGTGTTCTACACGCAGTATTTAATTGAAGCATCTATAATACTTCTAAGCCATCAAATTTTCAAAACAAAAACGTATGATTTTGTATGATTTTGCATTATTTTCTATGGCTTCATCTTAATTAGAAAACTAAACAAAAATTAAGACAAAAAAAGAAAATCGGTCGGATCGGCGTTCGTCGCACGTTCTCTACTGTCAATTTTCTGTGAATAATAAGAGTAGGTTATACTATTTATTATACTTCACCTACTTCAGGAACCACTCCGTCTGGACCACCGCCATTTCCATCTGGACCACCGCCATCTGGACCACCATCCGGACCCACTCCATCTGGACCACCATCTGGATCACCAACTGGACTAACACCATCTGGACCTCCACCGAGTAATAAGTTTGTAATTAAATAACTCTTTGCTTTTTGGAATCCAAACGTAAAAACAATATGTATTATATGAAGGAGGTAGCGCAACACGGCATAATACCCCAAAAACAAATAACGAAAACACATATTATTATAATTTATATAGTCTGAGAAATCGTGAGCAAACTTTAATTAATGACTTATTATCCTATTAATATTATATAGGCTAAAGTTTGAATGGATGTATGCTTGTTACTCTTGCACGCTAAACAAACAGAATGGACTTTTCAATGAATTCACTAACAGAAAGCTACATTATTTGCGACTACTGTAGACTGTGTATATTGGTAAGCTCTGGCGTTGTGAATAAGCTGTGGCGTTATAAAATTATTTATTATACGTTTATTGTTTAGTCTAGTCCATTGATCCCCTAATACTATGCGAGCGAAGCCGGGGGCAAAAGCTCGTATTCATTTATATATGCAAGATGGCACAAAAGTCATCACCCTATCGAAGATGCCATAATTTTCGCAAATGGGGGCAAATGTCAGTTCTGCTTTGACATTTGTGAAGTAAACCAAAACAAAATACGCTTTTGTATCGGTTCTTGTTTCGATTTTTTTGCGGAATTATTCGTCGGTGGTGTTAGCACAGCGTGAATTTAGGGGGAGATTTCCTTTTTTTTTAACTTTTTGAAATAATGGCATACAAAGCTTCGGACCAGAAAGGCCTCTTTCTCTTTTATCAAGAATTTATATTAACGGTCGTTAAAAAATTGGTTAATTTGTTTGTTTATTAAAAATTGCTTGCCTGGGGGCATGGCTGCAATATTGGGAGGTTAGTCTTTACGGAGGATTTGTTTAGATTTTTTATGTGTGGTACGTACGTTTTCGTCGTGCCGGGCGAGTCAGTTTATGGATGCGTTTTCATGGGTGGAAATTCCCGCATAAAATTTCCGCGAGACTTAAGATGTGTTTTTTTTAATAAGGATATTTCGGTAACTTTGTGGAGTTGGGATACCCTTATCCATTTAGGAGCCCCCAGGGCTATGCGTATGGCTTTATTCTGGAATGTTTGAAGTTTTTTTCAAATGAGACCCTGAAGCGTGGGCCCAGGGGGCTTACATACGTTAGTTTTGGTCATATCGTTGAATACACAGAGGCAAAAATAATATTTATCTAAATTAAACAAATTAGAAAAACATCTAAATATCAAAAAGTTTCAAAACAATTATTTAAGGTGTTGTCTAACCAATTAACCAACTAACCATCACGCCCTTTCCCCGCATGGGTGGGCAGAGAGAACGGACCGCTTAACAACTTGGGCTTGGCACACACTCCTTGCCTCGTTCACATTCACACATCGTCTCATATATGCTCTTCTATTATTCTGACTATTGAAATGGCCCGACTCAAGTATCTTCTCAATTTGGGAGGCGGGAATGGGTACCGCCGCCCCGGGAACCTTTATTAGATAACCAACACCTCTGCCATAGATCACCCCAAGTGGTTCACTACGTTTGGTGATTTAGCAGGGGTGCCCGGGTTCATGGGGTGAGGATTGTCTAGGTTTTGGAGGCGGATGACCAGGACATACTGAACCCCAGATTCCTACCCTCCCCTTAAACCTTTTTCCTTTCCAGAACTCTCCTCTCCTTCCTTTCCTTAAAAAACCCTCCACACAGCATCCCCAAGGATGACATAGGCCCTGAGGGAAATTATTTTCCTCAGGGCCTCTTGTGTGGCGCTCATGTAAAAAAAATCTGATTCACTTGGTCGTGCCACGTCTTTCTCGGGCGTTCTCGACTTCTTCTACCATTCACATTTGCGTCATATATTCTCTTTACACTCCCTTCCTCGTCCATTCGCTCTACATGCCCAAACCATCGAAGCGTTCCTTTCTTGATCTTACTCATTACGCTTACGTGTCAAGGTGTTGTCATAAAATATAATCTATATGTGGAAATAAGAGTGCGGTGGTGAAAGGGTTAAGAACAAACTGTCATAACAATGAATCAAAAAAAAATCTTAAAGCAAACGTATTTAGTAAATTGGTGTCTTTTACGTCATTGCGTAGTTCATTCAAAACTAACTTTAAGAACTCTATATTTTCCGGCCTTAGGGTTTTAGTATCGGGGGGGGGTTCAAAAATAAAAACTCGTGTCGGGGGGGGGGGGGGGGGGCGGAGACGACGACTTTGTATTTCTTGAGCATTAACTAATAACAATTTGTGGACATTTTATGTTGAAAACTATTATTTTCTATGTACATTGGTTAATTAAAGTAACAAATGTATATAGAAAATAAATCTTACTTTAAGCAGTCACCTGATTAGAAACGGAATTCCAAATAAAAATCAACCGCAATCACCGAAAAAACGGAACTTGCAAGTAAAATTATTTTTTTCTTTCAGAGGTCCCCATTTATTTTTACGCACCAGATTTAAATGTCCGGGTTAAAGTTTCCCCCAAAAAAAAAAAAAAAAAAAAAAAAAAAAAAAAAAAAAAAAAAAAAAAAAAAAAAAAAAAAAAAAAAAAAAAAAAAAAAAAAAAAAAAAAGAAGGAAAAACTAAACCCTTTCATACACTTCCCCAAAAATGATCATCTAGTGAATCCACAATCCACGTTATGCAATTGCACTATATAAGTATTATAAATACAAAACAATACAAGAACAACATGTCAACCTACTAGAGACCAAATGGGAATATAATTCACCGACTCCAGATATTTTCATATCAGAGGGTTCGGCTCTGTGGCATTTCTAATTGAACCTATAAATCCTACTGATCCCTCAATATAAATATTTTAAAAATCTTTTGTAATCCTACATGTATTTAAAATTACTGCTTTTTGCATTTTTATATACAAATTCTTTGACAAATCTAATATGCTTAAATTTTGAATCAGATTCCTAGGTATTATGCCAGTGGCCGAAATAACAAATGGTAATATTTTTATAGTCCGAGAATGCCAAATTCTTTTAATCTCATTTCCTAAATCTGTGTATTTTCTAATTTTTTCAGAAACAGTTTTTTTTTTAGATTTTTTTTATTGTTGATACATTATTATTTTACATATTTTTATAGTACAAACCAGTAATGTTGGCCTCCCTGGGTTGTTTACCCGTGCTGAGGCCCCCATTTTATAATATAATACTTTATACATATAGTTTGAAAAAAAAAGAAATATGCAAAGTTGGCGAAAAAACAAAAAAAAATCATTTAAAATAAAGATAATTTTAAACTAAAAATAGGGATCAAAAATTAAAATTATTTTAAATTAATAAACTAAAAAAAAAATAATAAAGTAATTAAATGAAAATCGGCGTATATTATGTTTTATGTGTTTGTGAGTGTTACGTGTTTTATATTGTGGGTATTACGTGGGTATTACGTATATTATTATTGTTATTACTACAAGTGTAAAATATCTGTTGATTTTCCAAAATAAATAAAATAAAAAATAAAAATAAAATATTGGTTTTGTGTGTTGCGAGTATATGTTTTATTCTTTTATGTTATGAAATTTTGGTAAAATTGTCTATTTTGTTCTTTAATCCATTTTTTTTATTTTGTGTCTGAAATTATTTTTGTTTTCCTCAATTTATGTTTCAAGTGAAAGACTGTTGAATGCTTTTATAGGATGGTATTTATGGTGTCTTTTTCCAAAGGTAGTGTTTACCGTCGGAGTTTTTATGTTTTCTTTGTACGCTTGTCTAACCGGTCTATTAGTGATATTTGGTGTTTGTTGGAGTGTGTTTTTTTGGTTAAAAATGTAGTTCAGTAGTGTTTTAACATATAATTGGCGTATATCTAGTACGTCACAACTTTTATATATTTGATCTGTATCGGTTAGTCTATGTTTTTTAAGTATTACTTTTAAGATCGTTTTCTGTGCGATTTCTATTTGAGCGATAGCAGCGTTTGTTGCTCCTCCCCAAGCAATTAATCCATATTCTATTATTGATTGACAAAGTGCGAAATATATTGTTTTCATTTTTTTTTATTTTATATATGTTTCTTATGTTTAGGTAAATGTGTATTGTTCTGAGGAGTTTATTTGTAATTTGTTTAATATGATGTGTCCATCTAAGGTAATGGTCAATTACGATACCTAGATACTTTATTTGTTCCGTTTTTTCTAGAGGAGGGCATTCGCAGATGTTTGTGTTAATGCATTCGTGTATTTTTATGGTATTCGTATTGTTTTTTGGCTGTCCCGTGTTAGTTATACTGTACGTTGAGAATTTGTTTTCGATATGTTTAGTGTAAGTGTGTTAGAGTCCAGCCATGTTTTCACTTGCGTGATTCCTAGATTTGCTTTGTTATATACATTATTCCAATCCTTAGCTTTAAATAGTAAAACTGTGTCGTCTGCGTAACTGATTATTATTATTTCCATGCTGCAAAGTTCATTTATATAAATGGTGAAAAGAATGGGCCCTAGTATGCTTCCTTGTGGAACTCCGTGTGTAATCGGCAGTGGTTTGCTAGTATGGTTATTAATTTTGACTTGTTGTGTTCTGTCGCTCATATAACTTTTCAATAGTTGGAGTTCTTTATCTTTGATACCCATATTTTCTAATTTTTTAAAAAGTATTTTGTTGATACATAATTACATTTTGAGTTGTCAGTGTTAAACATAATATTGCTTGAAAAAATTGCTTGCAAGTACATCAACAATATTTAATATTCATGGGAATTCCAAAAAACATATGGCTATATAATATCAGTAATATTGTCATATGCAATAAAAAATTTACCAGGTCGAAATTTTCGTAGATTTAGTGCTGATTTACCTTTTCCCTAAAAAATATTTATGTATTCTCCCCTAGATCTAGTCAAAAAATATAGGTACAATGGTTTCCGAATGCGATCGGATAATCGACGACGGCCAGCGGCGAGTGGTAGAGAGGGCGAATCCAAAATACATTATTAGTGTAATAATTAGTAATAAAATAAATTATGCCGCTCTCCGCATCTCCTTATTTTTAATATTATTGTAACAGACGTGTCAGCGTCTTTACAATACTGTAATAGGGCCACCGGCGTCTCGTGCACGCTGGTCCGGATGTGTCCAAATGATGAGGGTGGTAACCCTGAATTGTTGAGGGTGGCAACCCTAGATCTGCCTCCTTGCACCCAGAGCTTGGTGAATGGCAGCCCTGGATGTCCCGGTCTCTCCCTGAACCTGGCGCCTTGCGGTGTCCTTAGTAGGGCCGGCTTGTCTGGAGGAGGTAGGCACCAGGCTTGATGATCAGGCAGAGCTTCAGCAGGAGGCAGTCGGAGAGAGGTCTTCCAGAGAAAGTATGTAATAAAACACTTGTTGAGTAAAAAACTTGAACTGATTTATTTCAAAAAATTCGTTCCTTATATTCTAATTTGTGAGCCCGATTAGGGGCCGGACAAATCCACAGAAAAGTGGTGGGGGGAGTCATTCCGCGCCACCACTAGTATATAAGGGGCAGAGAAATGCTCATAATATATTTTGCAAGTTTCATTCGAAAAAGCGCTCGCTTAAATTTCAAACTTTACAGTTACATTTTGTAGCGCAAACTACTGTTTAAAAACAAATTTATAATTAGTAACAAGTAAGGAAAAGTATGATGTATAACTAGATTTTTGTTTGGAGAATTTTGATGCGATTTTTGATTTGAAAATTTACCTTATGTGATTTTTTTTACGTTATGAAATACAATTAAATTATTTTTCCCAGGTTCCCCGTGAGATAATCTATCGAAATCTGTTTATTTCATCATCCCACGAGGTCCTTGGATTTTTGAAATGGGAAAAATGTGAAAATTTCATCTGCGAAATTTTCTAAGTGTTTTGACAAGTACAAACATGACTCTATTTTCTATGGGTTTTTACCTAGAGACAAAGTCTTATGTTTTGCTGGAGGCCTTGCAGGTCCTACAATGAAAACTGATTATTTCATTGTCCTGCAAGGCTCGCAGACTTTAAAATTTAAAAGTAAAAAATTAAGAATATAACATACAAAATTTAGAATGAAAAATAATGAGTTTACAATCTCCCCAGAGGCAACCTGAAAGTATCGTTTATTTGTTGCACTGGGGAAATGTACATTTTTAATGAGAAAACCTTAAAATATTTTTATTTAATTAATTCTAAGCATAAAACAAACAAGATTGATAATTCTAACAAGAAAAATGAACAAGTGAAATCCTTTTCACCAACATTTCGCTGGCGGCACGGTATTCTTGTATTTTGAGGCCAGGTCATTTTTTACTAATTTCCAAGAAATGACTACAAAACTGCAGAGGACCGGGCCAACGATGAACATTGATGAAAAAGATTTCGAGGGTATGAACACGTCGGTTACAATTATTGATGTTGATATCTTAACTTTTCGGGGGGGGGTTTGAACCCCCCCTGGCTACGCCCATGGAAGCCGATATTCGGTTTTGGTTACGTTCGGCTGAAAATCTAGTTTTGGTCAGTCACTAAAATGCTTTTAACTTTAAAAAAAGCGCCATTTAGATTTTTAATACAAGTAAGGAGTCGGATGCGCTTTAAGATTTTCACGGCCAAAAGCATTTTCGTTATTTGTTTTTGGGGTGTTATGTGGTGTTGCGCTACCTCCTTCTTTAGCCAACGTTTCGGACATCGTTGCAGTGTCCATCATCAGGACAGATCCGGTAGATGTGTAATTTTTAATGGTGAAGTGTGAAGCGATACCGTGTGGCCAGCTCCACCAACTTTCACCGGTACAAAATAATCGTGACAAGCAGTGCCGTCATTGCCGCGGAACGGTATAGAAAGTTCACTAAAACGTGGTATTTATGCTAGCCAGGGGCAAGTCCGTTTGTGAGTTGCCGACGGAAGTGGCTCCATCTATTAACGGATTCTAAAATTAGAAATCATAGTGGTATAAATTTTAGAATTGGAATAACAATGGTTAAAGCGAATTTAGTCAATATAAAACAAAATGGTTTACCACGAGCTGGCATTACTGTATACATAGACTTGGTTTTTTGCTCTATTAATATTAAATGAATTGTTAGAATTAGAATAACAATGGTTAAAGCGTATTTAGTCATTATAAAGGTATAAAACAAAATGGTTTACTAAGAGCTGGCATTACTGTATACTTAAACGTGGGTTCTTTGGCGTTTAGCTTTGGTGTAGCCGTCAGTTATCGGATACCAAAAGCTAATGAGCTTAGCTCCGTCGTCGTCTCTATTAATATTAAATGGATTTTTCTAGATATTGGAATTAATGGAATTTTTTTATTTTTTTTACATGAATACCGCACAAGAGTCCCAACTGCTCCCGTCTGGAGCCAGTGGGACTATGGCATCCCCAATTGGGGTATGTTGTGAGGCTGAAGGCAGTGGGGAGGGGAAGGAGATAGGGAAGAGGAAGGTGGGGAAGTACCCGGCTATTCAGATCTGGTCACCAAACACGGCAGAAGCCATTTCAAGCAACATTTCAATTCTGAATGGTGGTCTTACACCAGGGCGATACTGAGAGAATCTTCCACTCTGGAACGTGCCGCAAATATACTATATATTATTTTAAATGAATAAATTGTGAAATACACAAATTAATCAAATAAAATTTATTTGCCATGCCGGGATTCGATCCCGCGACCTTCGGAATGCTAGTCAAGCGTCTTACCGCTGCACTACGCCAGCCGTCAAAATGACAATGGTTTAAGCGAATTTAGTCAATATAAAGGTATAAAACAAAAAATGGTTTACCACGAGCTAGCATTACTGTATACTTGACATGGTTTCTTGCGTTTAGCTTTGGTGTAGCCGTCAATTACCGGATACCAAGAGCTATTGAGCTTAGCTCCGTCGTCTCTATTAATATTAAAAGGGTCTTTGTAGATTTCAATTGCCTCCGTAATCAGGCGCGCTTTATAAGTTTTGGGTCTTCCTAGGACCTCAGGAACAAATCCAAAGTAACACTGCAATGATGTCCGAAACCTTGGCTAAAGAAGGAGGTAGCGCAATACGGCATAACACCCCAAAAATAAATAACGAAAAAGTAAGGAGTCGTTTGTCGTTGGTTAAAATAAGTAGTATTGGAATTGTTTTACTTGCAGGACCGCCAACAAACTGTAACGACGTATGCAGAACATCGAACTGTCAGGCACTTGCCTGCATTTATGTGTTTTCGGATGTCACCTGTATCTGTAAGTGCAAGTCAATTAAATCTCACATTAACAATTATTATTATAAGTCATAATTATTAGCCTGAAACGCATTGAAAAAATCTCCCCAGAAAAGATACATGCCGCCCGCGCCGACGGGACTCGAACCCGCGTCCTCTGATTTCCGGTCAACTGCTCTGTCCACTGAGCTACGTCAGCTTATCTCCTGCCCGCCAAATAATTCAATATATACTAGGGTGTGTCAATTATTTCAACTTTTGAATTCAGAAACGCCCGGGGTCTCAAAAGTTGCGTCTTACAAAGAAAATGAGAACTGCATTTAAATTTATTTTTTTTAAATGGTTATTAGCCCGCTAAAATGCATTGAAAATCAGAAAACAAACCTAAAATCACTTTTTTTTATTTTTATAAATTTTTTTTTCAGTAATTTAACCTTTTAACGTTTGTTTTATTATTAAAAAATGCATATAACTGACAAAAATGAAGGAAAAAAATTCAAGTTTATGAATACAAGTAAGTCAACAAGAATTCTGATTTTATCTAGAAAAAGTGTTATTTTCCCCTTTTATATTTTTAACCAACACATCACACATGTTTAAAAAAAAAAATTTTTTGGGTTCTTTTTGCTGCAGTTATGGAATGAAAAAAAAGTTTGGTACAAAATATAAAATATGAACCCTTTGTTTTATTTTTTTCCAAATCACGATTTTTTTTTTCAAAACTTCCGGCTATTTTAGCGGGCTAAAGGTGAACAATAATTTAATTTATTTTTACGTTTTCGAATAGCTACAGATCAAACGAAACTTTTGAGACCCCGGGCGTTTAAATATAAGGCCATTTTTTTCTCTCTATGGAGAGTGACACACGCTAATATACAAGGTGTCCGGAAACTCGTAGTACAAGCGGGAAACTGGAGAATCCACATCACATTTGGAGTCGATTTTGTGGTTTAACTTTTTTTGATTTGAGCTTTCGTTTTCGAGTAAATCGGGTCCGAAGTTGTTTTTTTTTAGGTAAAATTTGAAAAAAAAATTCACTAGGGGGTTGATTTCAGCTGTGTAATGTCTTATAAAATGCATCGAAGGGTAAACCGGGCTCAAAAATTTTTTTAACCCTTTAGATGCCGAAAAAATGGAAAAATAGAAAAAAAATAATATTAAAATCGAAATGTTTAGATCGAAAAAAATAAGTTTTTTGGGTTCTCTACGTGATGTAGATTCACCAGTTTCCCGCTTGTACCACGAGTTTCCGGACACGTTGTATACTAGTGTTTCATTCAACAATAATTATTGCTTATTGCCTTTATATTGTGTTATTTACATTATGAAACACAAGTATATATTTAATTATTTGACGGACAGGAGAAATTTAAATTATTACTTTATATTTAAATACATAACATTAATGAGATTATATTATTTTGGACAGGCATTGGACCAAGAACAACAACACCAACACCAACACCGCCTCGAAGTAAGTTCAGCATCCAAACCAAGGATTTTTTTATTTATTTGGTCATATGCGTGGTTAGGTTAGGGAACGTACCCATACTACGTGACACTTTTAGGGGGGGGGGGGGGTCTTCAAAAGGTCACGCTCCATACAAATGAGCGGCGGGTTCCTTAGGATTTTGGTCACCGGGGGGGGGGGGGGGTTAAAAATTGCAAAAAGTTGGTCACGTAGTTTGGGTACGTTCCCTTATGTTTGTGGATATTGTATTTAAATCAAATAATCATTTGATACAGTACTTGCAAGTTTATTGAAACAATTTATATCCGATTACAACCGCACCATAATCTCTACATCTTCTCTACATCCCTACATATTATAAATTAAAGTCCTCCGCGTCGTTTGTCTGTCTGTCTGTATATCTGTTCACGATAAACTCAAAAACTACTAGACGGATTTTCATGCGGTTTTCACTACTAGATAGAGTGATTCGTGAGGAAGGTTTAGGTACATAATTTGTTGATGATTTGTGTAAATTGGTTGAAACAGAACGATAATTGTTAGAAGTGTCGGAAAAAGTCAAGCCGCCTGGCAGCTTTCATCAAAAACACTGCCTAATCATGGTGGATAATCCTCCTTTATAGATCTACAAAAAAGTCCGTGATGGCATATATCCATCTTTTACGGATAGCTTACTATACCCATTCTTTCTTCTAAAAAATGGTCACGTACAATGCGTTATTTGAAAAGTTAGATAGATACGGTATTAATTAATCCTTATCATCTTAAAAAGTTAGTTACCTCAAGCATTTCATGCATATTATTATAATCTTTCGCACTACATCTACGTATTATAAATTAAAGTCCTCCGCGGCGTCTGTCTGTCTGTCTCTTCGTGATAAACTCAAAGATGACGGTGGTTATAAAGGTAGGATAAGCATCCAGTAGACGCCGTTGTGTTTAGTTAGCCACAGCGATGCGTGGCCGGGTCAGCTAGTTTAATATTATAAATAAAATTTGTACATGAAAGTGGGAGAGAACGAGAAGCGATTTTACAAAACAATTAATTATTCGGCAGTTTTGAACAGAATGTATAAATATACTAATCCCTAGATCGATATCTTCGGGCCATCTCCAATCTCCATATAAGCACTGTGTCATCAACTTAACCATTAGCCCAGTCAAGATGTACATCCGTGCTTGCAAAAGGTCCGGTTATTCTGAATTTTTTATATGTTGTTAGGACCTAAACCAGTAATAAAAAAAAAAATTTGCAACTTTTAAAATGCTGTGCGAGCAGCGGTGGACCCAAAAAACTAAGAAATTTTCAGATTTTTTTCAGTTTTTGCTCAATATCTCAGTGAAGGAAGAGTCTGACTGGTATAGTTAGTGTACATACTTTTAAAGTAGACTAAATTTTCTACAATTTGAGATCAAAGCAAGCTAAATGCAACCATTGGTTTCCAAGATACAGTTCTTCGAAAATAGGCCATTTTTTCCAAAAAGTGAAATTTTTTCGAAATGGTCACTTATTTTGTAAAATATTTTCTAAAACACGTATCCCACGTCAAATATTATATGGAATAAAATTGTAGTAAATTTAATTAGCTTTCATTTAAAACTAGATTGATATCTGTAGACTTAACGGTTCTCTCAAGAACGCCAGATAACCATAAACAGTCATAGGTGGGTTTTGGGGGGAAATGCAAATAAACTGTTCTCACGTCTTTTTATGGTTTTATTGTGCTGTGAAGTAATTCCATTAGTCATCGTGGGTTTATCCTAGGGTAATAATATAATTACGACCATTTCAAATTTCAAGTACCCATTAGTACCTATACCTATGAGTCATCATGGGTTTATTTTATGGCATAATTATCGACCAGTATAACGACCTTAAGTCAAATTTAAA
This sequence comes from Limnephilus marmoratus, assembly GCA_917880885.1. Lineage (NCBI taxonomy): Eukaryota > Metazoa > Arthropoda > Insecta > Trichoptera > Limnephilidae > Limnephilus > Limnephilus marmoratus. Next base: position 62,015,182 of record OU862907.1, read on the forward strand.
CAATACAATAATTGGGAAACTTACTTAACTCAAATTTAAAAGAACCATTATTATTTTAGCAAAATGTTTTCATTGTACCCCCCCCCCCTGATCCATGAAAACCTACGGTGGGTTGACCCAAGGAAGGGAAATCTCCGACAGTGTTCTGGCAAGGTGGAAAACAGGAATGGTGTTTATGTTGAACATTTGTGAAGAACTGGAAAGTTTTTGCAGCATCTCATGTCCTACTGGAGAGCAGCATGTAGACATGAGACCTTCTAGAATCATCCGAGATAATAGTGATGTGGAAAAACTAAAAAACTGGTTTGCTCTCCACCCTCCATTTCCCAAAACTGACAGTTTGATTTCTATCAGTAGTGGTTTACTGGCAGGTCCTGAAATTAATTGCCACACAGCCCAGAGAGTTGGAACGGAGGGAGTGATGAAGATTGTGGGGCAAATATACGACAAGGTAGTAGTAAAGCGAAAAAATAAAGTTACCATGCTGGCATCGATTACCTCAACCGTTAAACTGCCGGACAAAAACAGAAGAGTGGCTGTGGATCCGCTCACAATTTTCCAGCGAGTGTGTATTACAAAGCAATCTGAACAGGATTTACAGGATGACTTCAAGTATGAGTTGGCCCCGTTCCCGATGTCTCTGTTCAATGAACAAGGGATGTGCAAGCCACGAATTGACATTCGATGAATCCACAGTAATTCAAATTGCTCAACGTCAAAGAGCATGTATTGGGCAATGAGAACAATAAGAGACGCCTTATAACTCTTCTCTGTGACGCCTTTCAGAAGGATGGAGTAGAAGTGGCTGTTGCCGAAGAAGATGCGGATCGAGAGATCGTCATGATGGCGCTTTCAAAAAGAGCAGTATCTGATCGGGTCGTCATAGTGGGAGAAGACGTCGACCTGCTCGTTCTTCTCAATGGTTTAGGTGCTGAAGAGACAAACGTCTATCTTCAGAAGAGCACCAAGGGTGAAGCTGGTTGCTGTCACTACTCTACGACCTCCTACAATCACCAGGGCTCCCGGTGATTACCAGGAGCAGTACTATTCACCCACGCGTTTACCGGGTGCGATACCACCTCAGCACCGTTTGGCCGAGGAAAGACCAAAATCACCACGCTTCTGAGCAAGAGTGAACCACTTGCTGAGCAAGTGGAGGTCTCCACCCCACAAGCCATAAGTGAAGCAGGCATCAAGTGCTTTGTGGCTATATATGGGGGTGGCATCGCTACTTTGGATTTCCTGAGGTATAAGACGTTTGTCACTTCAATAAGCATAAACCTCGCCCATTTGCTACCGACCGAAGATGCCGCAGGCCACCATGCAGCAAGGTGGTACCTCCAAGTACAGAAATGGTGAGGAATCAACTTGAATCCCACTGAATGGGGGTGGAAGCTGTCTTCTCAAGGAGTCACCCCCATCCCCACCACGATGGATCCCGCACCTCCTGCCCTTCTGCGAAAAATTTCATGTAAATGCAAGAAAGGATGCTCTGGGAGCTGCTCGTGCAGAAAGGCTGGGCTCCACGCTCGGTCCTCTGTCAGTCATGCGGTGGAAAATTGTGCAATAACGTCCCGGATGTGGAGCTGAAATGCTCGGGCGATGAAGATGACCCGACTACAGACTGGGTGCCTCTCCCAGCGTCCATCACAGATATCGAGACACCTTCTTCGTGCCAGCCTAAGCCCGGGCCATCTAAGATAAAAAGAAAGACATGATTTGGCAACCAAGACAAATGACCTACATGATTTATATTAGTTTTATTTTTTGTGTACACATAACTTGTCCTTACAGTAGGTACCATGATGTTTGTACAAGCATTTTAGTATGAAGGTATATAAAACAATGTTTGAAGATGACGTAATTCCCGATAGATGTATTATCTTTTCTTTTTTTCATCAAAAATGTGTTAACAATAACAAAAAAAAAATTGTAACTGTTTGATAAATAAAACCATAAAAAGACGTGAGAACAGTTTATTTCTATTTCCCCCAAAACCTGCCTATGACTGTTTTTGGTTGTCTGGCGTTCTTGAGAGAACCGTTAAGTCTACAGATATCAATCTAGTTTTAAATGAAAGCTAATTAAATTTACTACAATTATATTTCATATAATATTTGACGTGGGATACGTGTTTTAGAAAATATTTTACAAAATAAGTGACCATTTCGAAAAAATTTCACTTTTTGGAAAAAATGGCCTATTTTCGAAGAACTGTATCTTGAAAACCAATGGCTGTATATAGCTTGCTTTGGTCTCAAATTGTACAATTTAGTTTCAAATTTAGTCTACTTTAAAAGTACTCGTATTTACACTAACTATACCGGTCAGACCCTTCCTTCACTGAGATATTGAGCAAAAACTGAAAAAAATCCGAAAATTTCTTGGTTTTTTGGGTCCACCGCCGCTCGCACAGTACTTACGAAATTGCAAAAAATTTTTTTTATTACTGGTTTAGGTCCTAACAACATATAAAAAATTCAGAATGACCAGACCTTTTGCAAGCACAACCCCCTTTTCATGTTTAACTTGACTGGACTACATGGATGAACCCATAAAATGAAACGAAATGGCGCAAATAGACTAAAAATAGAGGAAGTTTATTTATCTATCATAGACCATATAATTGCTCTCGACCCACTTCAATCCATTATCCCAATAAATTATTTAAAAACAAATGCTTGGAATCAGAAAACGTGTTTCTGCTCACATTATACAAATGGAACACTCGGGGTACATCTTTAAACATGTTTATTTTCAGTAAAGACAATCGATAATAACACATAAAACACTGGGTCGCAGAACCGACTGAAGTTTCTTATAACTAAGGTATCCTAACCTCAAATTGATTTACGGACGAATTAAGCTGAATGTCGATGTTTTATATAATTACCTCATTCCCTGGCGAATTTTTGACACATTTTGATCATTTTTTCACCACTGGAATTCAATATTCAATGTTTTTTTGATTGAAATTTGCAGGATAATCTCGCGGACGAAGCAAATCACAACACGTATCTAGCAATATTGGTGCTAAGAGTTTCTAAGTTTCTATTGGCCAAGTGACCTAGTGACGTGGTATACGACTATCTCTTTCTGTTACACGTAGAGAGCGAGAGATGGCAAATAAAATTACAGACCTATCTACAATTCAGTGTTGTCTATAAGAATTTGGCTATTCTACGTCATCAGTTTGAAAGTTTTAGCGAAGATATACGCCCCTGACAGAATCGTTCCGTTAAATTTGTTACGGCCAGAGGTGATTGATGAGAAATGAGGATCGCTATTGGCGTGTGAGGAACCAATAAGAACGCTTCGCGGTTAAAGATCACTGGCTCGTTCGCCTCCCACAGACATGTAAACGCATTATATATTTTAACGATACGATACGATGCGAGTGTGCCATTTAGCCCAGGAGCAATTCTTTTCCCGGTGGGATCGGTACGTTAGTTGGCACTGATATATTAGGAAACCCAATAAGTCAGTATTGGAATTTCGGGTGGGCCAAAATAAAGGAATTGATTGAAAGTTGTTTAAGTGTGTCTGGATTTTACCCATCAAGGTCATTTATTTTAGGCCAATATTTTATCAATTTAAATTATGGAGAGGGGAGGGTGAATTTATATATTAATTTTATTTAAGTATTCCAAAATTATATGGTGTTGGTTAGCGCGATGATGGCACCACCTTACATGGGTTAGAGTGAAGCTGAATGTTCACTGTATACGAGCTATGCCTGTGGATCTGGATCTCGATATGGTACGTTTACTGCAGCAAATAGCAAAGGTAATTTCACAAGGGTACTTACGATAGTTAATTTGGCGATCTTGCCCGGTTCGGGGATCACTTTGCGAGTCTGTTAGCTTATAGCCAGCGCCGGATCTGCCATACGTTCAAAAACGTGCAAAATACCTGGCGCTAACTCCGAATGGGCGCCGTGAGAAAATAAAAATTGTTTTAAAATTTAGTTATAATATTCCCTGAATCGTTTAAAAATTACCCATAGTACGAAATAATTATTACGCTCTAGCAACACTTTCCAAAGAAACAGAATGCGCACGCATCAGGTTGGTATCAACGGCTTACGAATTTATAGTCAGTTACAGAATTTTTTTACAAATTCCATATATTTAGTTTAAACGTAAGATCAATTTTTCCATATATCTTTTACCGTCTTTTACGACGAATGGGTGCGATCCAAATTCAATAACCAATCACAGCGCGGTATTTTTGTTCCAGAGAATCAAACAAACCGACTTACGCCTTTCAAAATGCTGACAATTTTAGTTAGCGTACTCTCGCTATTGTTTTATTTTGTACGATTTAGGTCTCTTGGAGAAGGTAGTTAAAGACCATTTTCTTATGAAATCTTCAGTAAATTCCATAAACAAAAACATCGCATGGTTTGCAGGATTTTCAGGTTGCAACGTGTTACGTGTTGACCGTTTCATCATTGATTTGACATATTATTTGAAGTTCGTCATGTGTAATTAATATCTATTAGATTTGTTGGATTTGTTATTTTACGGTGTCAGTGTAAGCGTCTTTCGTAAGCCGTTGATACCATACGTCAGTCTTTAGTATCTCTATGGTGTTTGTTCGCTCAACACAGGGGAAATGCAAGGTACAAATTTGAGGTTATATTCTTATTAGTCAGAAGCTGTAGATGCTATTTTTGTGTTGTACGTTGCCATGAGAACGTATTTGTATTTGCTTTTTCTATTAATATTCGCTTTCGGTATATACATAAACGCAGTAAATCTCAAGAATGTCTAATGGACCTAGTTCGGCGAAACCACCCGCGTTGTCTCGTAACCTATATTTTAAATCATGGTACGGGCACAAACAAACAATTCGTTGTATTATTTTAAAGCATAACTTGCAAAAAGAGTTTTTCCTAAAATAATTAAAATAGCACCATAATGTTATGTTTACCCAATAGATTCAGAGAGTATAGGGCTCCTGGCGATTCTCTCTTAAAAAAAACGAGTGTGAGAGCTACCGCCAGGTCACTTGGAAAAGTTACACCCTTTATATGTCTTGATTTTATTTGATAAATTAGTGTAAAAAAAAATAATAATAAAACAAATAAAAAAATTGGGGTGAACGAATTTTTAATCAAAATAGAAATGTGGGGGGGAAGGGGCGCCATCGGTACCTACTGCACAGGGCGCCAGATTTCATAGATCCGGCCCTGCTTATAGCTCTTGATAAAAATGGTTAGATGTTGACAGAAGCGTTACAATGATAAGACTAAATACACTTTTTCATCTCCTTGACAACGGCTGTCAGCGGACAGTTATCAGCCAGTGTAGGCACCCAAGTGCGAATTTCACCAATAGGTTTGAATTCTGGCCTTTGTATGTGAAACAGAACAAACCCGGTTTTCATCAGAGGGGTGCTGATGGGGTGTGGGGGTGGGGGGAGGGAGGGGGGGCGGCTAGGGAGCGACCGCGTCACGTTAGATTAAACAAGTGTGCACGAGCTAGTGCTGTGTTAAAATGTAAACAAAGTCCCTTTGTTTACATCTTTTTTATTCTAAATAATCCTATTTAAATATTATGTTCTCTGTTAATATAACATTGTTATTGTTTTTTTTAGTTTAGTAACAGTAGTTTAGTAACATATAATTGTATCCTATACCTGAATACTTGCTTTTATCATACATAGTTTGTTAAATGTTCATTCTTATTTTGTTTTTATTGATAATCTCATTTGTACCACTGTATACTTATAATATCATGCAGCAATTGAATGTAAAAGCCATACTATGGCGTTTAAATAAATAAATAACTATACTGATTCAAAATATCGCCAGAAAGCGTCAGAATACGACATTTGTTTTTTTTTTTTTTTAATGTGAAAACCTCACAAGAGTCTCAGCTGCTCCCGTCTGAAACCAGTGAGATTATTGCATGTATGTTGTGAGGTTGAAGGTAGTGGGGATTGGAAGGAGATGGGGAAGAGGAAGGTGGGGAAGTGCCTGGCTATTCAGATCTGGTCATCAAACATGGCTAAAGCCATTTCAAGCAACGTTTCAACTCTGAATGTTGGTCTTACACCAGGGCGATACTGAGAGTATCTTGGGCAACTAAAGTTATCCATGTGAGCCTGGTCTAAACTGTAAAACTTCTACATATTTTAGGTAGTGGACCATCTCCATCTGGACCACCATCCGGACCCTCTCCGTCTGGACCTCCATCCGGACCATCTCCATCGGGACCACCATCCGGACCCTCTCCGTCTGGACCTCCATCCGGACCATCTCCATCTGGACCGCCATCCGGACCCTCTCCGTCTGGACCTCCATCTGGACCATCTCCATCTGGACCGCCATCCAGACCCTCTCCGTCTGGACCTCCATCTGGACCATCTCCATCTGGACCGCCATCCGGACCCTCTCCGTCTGGACCTCCATCCGGACCGTCTCCATCTGGACTACCCTCCGGACCCTCCCCGTCTGGGCCACCAACTGGCCCATCTCCATCTGGACCTCCATCCGGACCATCTCCATCTGGACCACCATCCGGACCCTCTCCGTCTGGACCTCCATCAGGACCATCTCCATCTGGACCTCCATCCGGACCGTCTCCATCTGGACCACCATCCGGACCCTCCCCGTCTGGGCCACCATCTGGACCGTCTCCATGTGGACCCCCACCAAGTACTAAGTTTGGAAACAATTTTTTTTTAATATTGACTTTCCGAGCAAGACATGGCACGATCAAGTGAACCAAATACTCGAGTCGGGCAATGTCAGAAGTCAGAATAATAGATGAGAATGTATGAGACGATGTATGAATGTGAGTGATGCAAAGAGTGTGTGCCAAGACCGAGTTGTTTGGCGGTCCGTCCTCTCTGCCTACCCCTGCGGGGAAACGGCGTGATTCTTAGTTAGTTAGTTAGTTTCGAGACGTAGGTACAGTATAATTAATACACCTAACCTATGCTTCTCCAGCCAGTCCGTTTCGACCCACCACAGAGAGAGGGATGGATTCGTAAATCCGTCACTCCTAGAGACATTGATCTTTTATACTTTTTTCAAAGCATCCTCAAAGACGATATCATGAGGGAAATTATTTTTTCTGGGCCTCCTTTGTGGGGTTAATGTAAAAAAAAAAATACAGAAAGATTAATGTTATTTTTTATCCAATTTCTAGGCACAACCGCAAAACCCTGCATCAAAGAGGAGTGCCAAAAAAAATGCGAGAAGAGGACACGTCCCTATGATGATGGGGAGTGCAGTGCTGACAACACTACCTGCCTCTGCGTCAAGAAAGTAGAGAAATACAGTTAGTTTACAGATCCAAGAGACGTTTGTGGCAACGAACTTACATATATATTATTTGTTAAATGCCACCTCTGGTCTCAGCCCCAAAATACCTGAAAAATACCCTTGACCCTGTTCAGAAACAGGCAATCCTTTTAATATATTGTCCTTTCAAGCGGATTGCAATATTTAGAGCACAGATAGTGCATGCTGATGCTGATAGATGCTGTCCTTGTTCTACCGGTATATTTCTCTATTGAAAAAAAAATTCATACAATACATCATCGTCATCACTCTTGACTCTACCACCCCTGGTCGGTCTTGGCCTACTCAAGAGTATTCCTCCATTCATCTCGATTTTGTGGCAGCTCTCTCCGGTTTAGAAGCTCCAAGATATATATGTCTTTAAAGACGTTGTCGCTCCATCTTAATCTTGGCTTTCCCAGGCTCCTTCGTCTTATCGCTCTTGAGTTCAGCAGGGACTTTGGTGCTTGATGCTCGGTCGTTCTCTCCACGTGACCCAGCCACCGAAATCTTCCTAGTTTTATAAATTTTGTGACGTTTAGCTCCTTAAAGCGGTACGTAACCCTAATAATTTTTGTTTGCTCAAAACTCACATTTTGATCATTTTCGGCGAATTCGTAACTATAATAACTCTTTTATTTCCATGCCGCATAAGGAATGCGAGTTATTTATATTTTAGATTAATAAAAATACTACCTTACCATTAATATATTTTACGTACAATGATTTTAAACCTTTATAACCCGTTTTTCAACTATAAGGTAAGCTGTAAGCACCAGATTTTATTTTTCTAGACGATGAATTAATAATTTCGGGAAGACAACATGGAGACACATTTTAAATATTTATAACACGTTTTTCAGAATTAATTTTATTTTTTATTTTTTTTTTTATTATTAAAATGAACGCGTCGGAAAGGTCCAATCTCCAAGCCTGCTAGGGTGAATTCGACCGTACGTTCGTCCAATACGCCGTGCCGCGGTGTATATTTGTTTACACGCTTTCTTCACTTACGTCGTTAAGATTTTCACATAATTTTTTTCTTCTTCTTTTCTTTGATACGGCAAAATCGACAGTAGTTCCGTCCAATACACGGGTCGCGAGTCGCAATTTTGTATGCACAGCTTCTTTACTTAGGTCGTTAAGATTCTGAATATATTTTAAGGTATATTGTCGTCTTGAAGACGTTGTCGCTCTATCTTAATCTTGGCCTTCCCAGGCTCCTTCGTCCTATCGCGATAAAAACGCCGCCAGATTTTCTTTTAAATGCTTGCACCGAAATCCCGGTTCTGAAAAAAATTGAAAACTTTTATAAACCTAGATTTATGAAACGTACTAATATCAGTTTAGAAATTTAATTACAAACCTGTTGTTTATTTTCGATACAGAATGCACAACCGGTAGTGACACATGCAACCAGCAATGTCGCAACGGGAGTCCATCCTTTGATGCTGGAGGGACTTGCGTCGGAGGCTGTTGTCAATGCCGAGAACGCCATAGTGGTAAGTAATAACTTAATATATTTATCTATTTACATTAGGCTTTTAAAATATCACATTACCATAGATACATAAGTTATTCGGGAGTATGATTACCTATAAGCATGTAGTATATAACATTATTAACTGAACATTAAGGATATAAACAGGTTCAATATGTACTTTTTTTTTACAAAAAGATACATAAATTATAATAAATTTTATATAATAATAATTACATAATACGTGTACCTATTTGATGTACCCCCATAAATAAGCAGGGCTTGTGTGTATGGGGGTGTTATTATTCTTTTATTTTTTTTAAATATTCATCCTAGACTTGCAGAAAAGTCGATAGATGTCGCATATTAAATAAAATGGATAAAGATTTATCCAGACACTATCTAGAATGCATTTAGTTCGGGTTTGAATCTTGCAATCATACATAAAGATAGTTGCCAATAATATATGCGTTAAAGAAAATGAAGATAATGTAGGTGGTTCTTAGTCGAAGTAAGGTACAGTTAAACATGACCGAATTTCATATCGACACCGTGGCGCAGTGGTTAGCGCGTTTGCCCGGAAAGCAAGAGGTCCTGGGTTCGAGTCCCAGAGGTGTCAATATGTTTTTCTGATTTTTCTGTTTCAAGATTTTTGATTGAGTTTCGCTTATATTGTCTTCATTTATTTAATTGTTATTTTTTATTCAGTTCAAATTTTCAGTATAATTTTTAAGCTGAGTTTTGAATTTTTTTATGTTACTGTTCATGTTTTTGATTTTTAAGGTAGTGAATTAAAAAATTTAACTCCGAGATATTATGATTTAACTGTCCTATTGTTTTTTTTTATATTTTGGAATAGGAAGTATTGATGTTTGTCTAAGATTTCTGTTATTTTTACAGGGTGCAACTTTATTTTGAATATTATCTTTATAAATTTGTAATGTTGCGTGATAAAAGTATAACGCACTTAATTTTCTGATTTTAAATTGTTTTAATAACAGTTCTGATGAATATGAGTAGGGTTTTTTTAAATTACATAGGTATGTAGTTTAATTATCATGAAAATTGTACAAAGGAGTTGATAAGTGTAGTGTAATAATGGTAAAACAGAGTAATGGTAAAAATACCTCATGTAATATTTACATGAGGTATTATGAAATTTGTTGTACTTAGAGAAATGTTTATTTACTATGTTGATTTTATTATTAACTTAAACACTAATAGTTTATTCTAAAGTAAGTTTAAAAGAACTTAGCAAAATTAACAGAGTGATAAATAGCTCACATGGAAAAAAAATATTTTTATTTATTTATTTATTTGTTTATTTAGCACTATTAAATGAACGAACACGCTCTAGAGTCCAAGCTGCCGAAATGAGGTACTTGAGAGGAGTGGCAGGGGTTACGAAATGGGATCATATAAGAAACTCCACGATCCGAGATGATCTAAACATTGAACCACTGCTACTCTTCGTAGAAATATCGCAACTGAGGTGGCTTGGGCATGTACTAAGAATGTCTGATGACCGAATTCCGAGGAAGATACTGAGTGCGATTCCGGAGGGTAGACGTCCAGTGGGCCGCCCCAGACACAGTTGGGCGAGGCAACTCCAGAAACTGTGTGAGGAGAGGATGGGTCTACCATGGACAGAGGCCGATCAATCAGCACAAGACAGGGACATTACCATGCGTACGCGTTACTTCATATTTCAACCGGTCAGTGGTTGAGTGTCGCGTGTTCGATTCCTCGGCTGGCTAAGTCCTCCATCACAACACAAGCAACATTTTTGGCTTTCTGTGGTGGTAGTAGGAGATTTTCAAACATTGTTCGGTTATTCGTAACTCGGGAACGATTGTCTTTCTTTTTTTAAAAAAAAAAAACATATGGAGGAGCCTTTTAGATGCAATGAGTCCCTGAACCGAATATGATAAGGGGAAGAAGATGATGATGATGTTTATTTAGCACAATAATATGCATTTATATACATAATTTATTATATTTTGACTGCCCAACCTGGAGTATTATCCCGTTTTAGGACAGTCAAATAATTATGGGTATGAACATGTAGAAAATTATTTGTACAAATGAAAGAAAATTGATGAAATAAAAAGAGGAAATAAAATAAAATACATGCTTGCATTATCATAAAAAATTATACTAATGAGTTCGACAAATTTATAATAATATTTATTTATTTATTTGTAAGAAACAAGCAGCTTTTACAGTGATAAAAATATACAAGTAAACTGAAGCTAAGCCACAGAAGTTTCTTATGCTAAAGTTCATCGGAAATGAAGGTTATATTGTGACAGTGTTATATTATGTATAATATGTACAATACTCTTTATTTTTTTTTTATTTGAATTTTATTTTAGTAATTTGTACATTTAAGTTTACAAATTTCTAATTGATTATAATATTTCATATTGCAGTTTTTTTTTTTTTTAATTATAATATTTTAAATTCACAAAATTTTTTGAAATCACAAATATTTTGTTTTTGTTTTATGTAGCTCCTACAATCCATCTTGAACTTTTCAATTGGTGAGGACTTAAGAGTTTCTGGTAGTGTGTTATATAACTTAATTCCTTTGTACAGCAGACTGTTTTGCGTATTCGTTTTGTCCTTTTTGTTTAATCTTATTTCCTTGCAAGTCCTCGTGTAATGTCTGTGAATGTCCTTATTGTATACGATTTTATTTGTGAAGTATTTTGGTAACATGTTGTTTAATATTTTGTGAATAAATATCAACGTGTTCAAGGTCAGTATTTATTTCACTGTTAACCAATTAAGTTCCTTTAACATTTTAATTATTTTTGAAAATCTATTTCTTCGGAGTATTATTCGCATTGCTCTGTTTTGGAGAATTTGAAATTTATTCTGTTCTCTTTCATTACAAAGGAAAAGGATACTTGAACAGTAGTTGAAGTGTGGAGCAATAATTGAATTGTAAATGGTGATGGCGGTTTTTCTGGAAATTTTAGGCCTAGCTTGGGTCTAACTAGGTCTAACTTAGGTCTAACTTAGCCTAGCTTAGGTCTAACTTGTAAACACCGTGTAGAATATTTGCCAAACTTATTATCTATTTTATGCGTTGTGTGCTGGTCTATCTTTTGTTTCCTGAAAGAGGGTCTAAACCTAAAATAACTTAACCAATGCAAAATAAGAAACCATCCACTACCCATAAATCCTAAGCCAATCAGGTCCAGGGGTCCTAGCACACTGAAATCGTTATCTTTACAATATCGAATCGACATGGCATAACAACCGACGATTTTGTACCGAACCGATATTCATAAGCAATGTAAGGTAATCAAAAAGAAATTGTTATACGCTGGCAACACTTGAGGTACTTTCTATGTAGCTGTCACAATGTCTATGGAATCAGAGTTTTAGACCGGGAGCCGGTACACAAACCTTACGAGTACACGGATGAAACTACTTTGAAGTGATAATGGACATTTAATAAGCCTTAAAAAAGCTGGCGTGCCGTGCCTCTTGGCAGATTCCGCGCAGTCATAGAACTAGAGAAATTCTTCAATGGGATGGTTTAGAATATAGACTACAGTTATTCGTTGGTTTCATTCGTGTACTCGATGACGTAAAATTTACTAATTTCTATCCCAATTTAACACCGGCTACCTGCGAACGTGCCAGGCTGCCGGTTGGCAGACCTGCTAATTTTCTCATCTACTAATCGACCTTTATCATATGAAACCATTCCCGTTCGTGCACCCGATGACGTAATTTTGTCGAATAAAAACGAGTGTGCTTTAGACCACACGACTTAAGTAAAACTTCACTAACTTATGCCGGGTACCCGTTGTATATAATGTTATATAGGATGGAACCATTACAGTTAAGTTGACCCCAAGGTTACAGTTTCCTTGCAACTCGTGCCGGGTACCCATCCTCATCCCAATCCCCATCCCAATCCCCATCCCAATCCCCATCCCCTTTCCCATTCCCATCCCCCCAAAGGCCCAACCGTTCGCCCACCGTTCGCATCGATTACCGTTCGCATAAAATGTATATAATATCCTTTTTCGTAACGCATTCACCAGCTTACCCCCCATGTCGAGCGTGCATAAAGAAGTTTTACTTCAAAAATCGCTCACTATTTCCATGACTGCGTGGAACCTTCCAAGATGTGCACCGGCAGACTAGCTTGTTTAAGGCTTACTAAATGTACATTATCACTACAAAGTAGTTTCATCTGTGTACTCGATGACGTGTGTTTGTGTAGCCAGGCTCCCGGTCTATAATACCTGTCAAAAACATCGTAATCCATTAATGTAATAATATGACAACTAACTAATAATCTTTTCTTTTGAACATTTAAAGATCCATTTACACCGAGATTTTTGCTGAGATATCATAATAATATTAAATACACACCCTTTAATGTACGTAGGAAGTCCGCATGTATTTTTTGACAATAAAAAGGAGTTAATTGGACAATGAAATCATTAGCCATAATAGGAGATATATTTGTTAGTACGAAACTGTCAAACGAAAACGTCTGAATTCCGATTTAATTCAATCCTGCAATCTTCGATAATCTGCCTCCGTTCATTAATAAACCAGTAATTATGCAGAAAGAATGTCATTATTAATAAAGTTGCGTAGGTATATCGCCAGTCAAACAAAGGACAGGGTGACTTACAATCTCGTATCGATAACGAACCGATTGCCCTAGCACGCTTGCGCCATCGATAGGCAGACCGACGTCGAAGGGAAATAAATAAGGAATCGACATACGATCTCACACGATGGCAACACTGGGGATCTTTTAATGAATTTTCGTTTCTTAATTTGAAATGTGCTGCGTAAAAATGAAAAATACCAATAAATTGACAATTTCGAATTGAAATTCGAACTCAAATAAATATTGGTGTTTCGCATGTAGATACTTTTTGAGACTAAACGACATTTTAACAAATTTCGTTTCTCGAATTTGAAAGCAATTAATTGATCGCCTCATGAATTAACTGAGTCTATGGGTCTCGTATACGATTTCTTTAAATTCTGAGAGTTTTTTTAGTTCACCTTTACTCATTAATTAGCCAGTTATTTTGCGTAACAAACGACATTATTTAAAAAAATCTGTACATTGACAGCTTATCTGTCACTCCGGAAGCCACGGTAAAAACGGCGTCTTTTGTCAACCGACTGTCGGAATCGTCGGAATCGTATGTTCACTGTGCTCGCAAATATCGCTAACTGACCATAGACGACGGATTTATTACATTTCGTATTAATATTGGGGTTTTATCAACCAAAAATGCATACGATTTGGCAGGCTTTTGTCAATCGTCGGTCGGAATATCCCTTAACAATTGTTGAGCGTGCTAGCACATATTGATAACTGACCATAAATGACGGATTTTACCGATATCGTATTGATATAGGGTTATATCGATCGACCATGCTAGGACCCCTGGTAGTCAGTCGTTAGCCGCTGTGCGGTACAGGACAATTAGAAAGGAACTTCTCCAAAAATTTACATTGGATTGTCTGTATATTTTACCCATATTATACAAATTATTGCTATGCAATAAAATATATTATGCAAATAAAACGTATTGAAATCGAATGTATTATCTTTTAGTTACTTAATGTGTGATTTAACAAGTATTTTATGCAAAATGTACCAAACAACTAATGGTCATACGAATTATCCGATAGGGTGCCGCAAAAATAATGAACGGAAATTTTCATTTTAAACACAAAATGTAACATACATTTTTGGTCGGAGTAGCTAAACGGTTTTGAGAAAAAATGGTCGGAGTGGAAAACGTTAAAATTAATTTTGGGTTATAGAAAGGGGAGAGGAAGAGGAATATAGGAAAAGGATGGGAGATGCTCTCGATACATTCCGTACTCTCATATTAATAATCGATCGTACGCGTTACTTCATATCGATATTTCTTTAACTGAAAGTGTCAATGCTGTGAAATTTTGTATTATATTGTGAATACACGCGAGGATTTAGGGATTTTTTTTATAATATTTGTTCTACACGAGGGCAAATAAAATAAATCGGTTTGCCGGGTTGATCTTGACTGAATATGAAAATTTATTAAGCTAGTGAGCTCTGGTGAGTCCAAGCCATTTTTTAGAATTTTAAACAATAGGATTTGATCAAAAATTAGATGTTGTGTTTGGATGGAGTTGAAATTTAATAGTAAAAATAGTAGTGACCGATAGAAACAGGACTTTCCATTGAAACCAAGTTTTCGGTGTCAGTCTCAGTTTCGGCCGAAACCGAAACCGAAACCAAAACTTTTTTAGACATGTCAAAAATTGATTGTTTACTGTTATTTGGCTTATTTTTTACACTTATTCAGACAGTTAACACGCGTTAAATTAATTAAATAATTTAAAAAAAAAAACAATATTTGAAGTATGTGAACATATAATAATTTTTTTTATATTACTTCTATAAAACAAACAAAATTTATAAAAAATAACAAAACATGTTTCAAAACTTCTTTTAACAAAAATTTGTCAATAATCAAAACTTACATTTTGAAGGAAGGGCCTCATTAATTGAGAATTTATAACGAGCGACTCCGCGCGGGCTCGAATACTTTCTCGCTCACACATGATGCGCCATCCTTATCTACAAACGCAGCCTGCCGTAGGGATATCATTGGTCGCACCACTCAACCCATCTGCTAATCACCGGCCAGCTCCCTACTCCCGGCCACCTAATTACCGAAGTATGTACTACCGGAGCCCTATATAAACGAGAGCGCGGCCTTGAACCAGCAGAGATCCAGAAAGACGGTCCTAGGGCTCAATACCCCGGATCAGCTGTGAGATATTTTCTTGTCCACACTGATAGGTAGAGGAGTCCCTAGAGATAGTCAGACCTAACCTCCGGCTTTGGAGATTACGCGCCGCGTTCATAACTACCTTCCGAAGTATTGTTGTATCCCCGTGTACTTAGTCTTATTCTATTTTTTTATACTTAAATACTGAATAAAAGTCCTCTGATCGAATTCACGCATTTCTTCATATATAATTATTCGTTATAAAAATTGTCGCCCACCGTGAGACTGTGTTAACTTATGTTATAAATTTTAATTTTTATTGCGTTTAAAATCACAAAAACCTTTTTACACGTATAACGAAATAAAATAAAAAAAAACAGTAATTGAAGTATGTACCTAAACAATTTTTTTTTTTGATATTACTGCTATAAAACAAATCAAAATTAACAAACATGTTAATAAATACTATATATTGCGTTGCAAAAACCCCTTATATTTTTTTGTTAAAGAAATACAGCCTTACTAAAAAACCCAGTGAAAATTTTATTCAATTGACAAACGGCCGCGGATGTGAAAACATTACTAATTAAAAAAATTGTTCATGGAAAAAAATACACTTGGTTTACACAGTCTGAGAGGGTAGTTTATCTCTGTTTTAGTAATGATGTTTTAACGAAATTTGGATTTTTTCCTAAGTATTTTGAATGTTGTATATATTTCTTATTTTTGAAGGTGTCGTAAAAACAAAACCATTTATGAAAACTAGATAAAATTACCTTTTAGATTTGTGTAATTGAAATACGCTTTAGTTTTAAAAAACTGCCATATATTAAGATTCAAGCGCGAAAAAAAATGGAATTTTTATTTTACAAAAACATATTTGATGAAAGTGTACAGAAATTTATAAAAAAACAAAATTTAAAAAATACAGACCTTTTATATAATGAATTTGGAACGAAACTGTCACCTCACTTTTTCCTCGTGCATGCAATAAAAAAGTAATAAAAAATTTCAAAGTTTTTTTATTGCCAAAAAACTAACCTAAAAAATGATACTGACTTTTATAACACATTTCTTGCATCTCTAAAGACGTTAATTTCTTTGATTAGTTTAGGAACACATGTATTAGATATTAATATTTTAAAAAAACACCACTTTTATGAAATTCTCATAAAATAAAAACGTTTAAATGTAAATTTGAATTATCATGTTTTATATAAAATCCTTTTTGACATTTCAATTTTCAAAGTATGATTATTTTTATTATAACTTGACTAAAACTTATTAAAAACCACAAAAACTCGGTAAATATATCAATTATACGAATATAATGGTGAATTAGTCATATTATTAGAAATTACGATCACATTTGAGTAAGTAATAATAATACACACACATCCGAGGAGTGATTTTATTTTCGCGCTTTCAGCCCGAACGACGAATGCGCAGGCGCCCGCGCGCCACCTGGCGGTTATGAAGGAAAACACACAATTTAGTACTTACACTATGAAAAATTACATTGTTGCCAGACCTACAAAATACATTTTAAGAACAAACGTTATTAGTAATGTTATCGTGTTTTAGTGTATTTTTGTTTTATTCATGTTGCTGCAGCAACGTGGGTTATCGGGCGTGCTGTGGTTTTTTTTTAGTAAGGCTGATTGTATTTATATATTATTTAATCATAGTGTAATTTGTAAATTTCATACTTATGTAAAAGCCCCGTAAAAGGGCGTAAATAAACAAATAAATAAAACTACTTCTGGGAAAAAACATTTGTCAATAATCAACACTTAAAGGAAGGACCTCATTAATTGAATATTTTGCTGATGATGGCACACAAGAAGTAGTAAATATTTTTTATTATTTTTTATAAATTTTGTTTGTTTTATAGAAGTATCTAATATATTATTATTTTTTCACATACTTCAATTATTGTTTAATTTGACACGTGTTAACTGCCTGAATAAGTATAAAGAATAAGCCCAGTAAACAATCGATTTTTAACATGTCTAAAAGAGTTTCGGTTTCGGCAGATTTTCTGCCAAAACCGAAACTGATGCCGAAACTTGATTTTTTGCCGAAACTTGCCGAAACCAAAACCGAAACCGAACCTTCAGTCGGTCATTAAAAATAGTAAATTTAATATGATAGTTAAACAATACAAAAGAGAGAGAGAGAGAGAGAGAGAGAGTACAAAAGTAAGTAATCTGTACATAAGTATTAAAGTTTGTTATTATTGTATCGATCTTAAAGAGACCATCGAATATAATTTAATCAGTAATATATTATAATAGAAAGTATACGAAGATATTGGGTAATCTGAAAGTATGTTGCCTGTTGTATGCTGATGATGCGGTGCTGATTTCTAACACTATGGAAGATCTATAGTCTCTCGTATCTAGGATGAATTAAGTATGTATGAAGAATGAGTTAATGATGAATGTAAGTAAGTCTAAAGTCATGGTGTTTGAAAGAGAAAGCACCAAAACAGTATGCAACATAGTTGTGAATGATGAATACTTGGAGCAGGTGGATGAGTTTGTGTATCTGGGTAGTGGGTTTACGAGAGATGGGAAGGCTGATAGAGATATTGAAAGAAGGGTGAATGCCGGTAACTCCATTAATGGTGGACTGAATGCCGTTGGCGCTAATAAAAAACTGTCAAAAGAAGCGAAGCCAGCAGTCCACAATGAGTCCTGGTACCTACCCTGATGAATGGCAGTGAGGCATGGAACTGGAAGAGGAAGGATGAAAGTAAGCTGAATGGTGTTGAAATGAGATCCCTGAGACGTATGTGTGGTAAAACAATGTATGATCGTGTGAGAAATGTGGATATCCGCAAAGAATGCAAGGCTGATGTAAGCATAATGAATAAGATTAATAAAGCGACCCTCAGATGGTTTGGGCATGTAGAGCGAATGAATGAAGAAAGTAATGTAAGAAGAATATACGACGCGAATGTGAATGGTAGAAGAAGTCGGGGACGCCCGAGGAAGACATGGCACGATCAAGTGAATCAAATACTTGAGTCGGGCCATGTCAAAAGTCAAAATAATAGGAGAGAATGTATGAGACGATGTATGAATGTGAGTGAGGCAAAGAGTGTGTGCCAAGACCGAGCTGTTTGGCGGTCCGTCCTCTCTGCCTACCCCTACGGGGAAACGGCGTGATGGTTAGTTAGTAAATATAAGTCATTAATGTGAGTTAGTTATTTTAATTATAAAAATAAATACGAAAAGATTGTTGTTAAAAAGTAATAATTTAATAGAGGTTGTACTGCCGAATAACAAAAGTATAAAACATATTTTCATGCAAATGCATCAAGGATAAAACTACTGTATGTATGCACTAGTGATGTAACGAATGTCATTTTTTGAGCATTCGCGGATGCGAATATCTGCTACCGACATTTTCGAATGCGAATATCTGCTACCGACATTTGCGAATGCGAATATCTGCTACCGACATTCGCGAATGCGAATATCTGCTACCGACATTCTCGAATGCGAATATCTGCTACCGACATTCGCGAATGCGAATATTGAGTTTTTTTTTTAATTTGGCGCCAATTATGTATGGCTTAGCGGCTAACGTTCGCATCTTGTTCTGAGAATTTCCGAGTTGACCCGAAAAAAGCTGATCGTTTGTTTTATTTCATTTGTCGTCTGCTCGTAAACAAAAACAAGTGAATTTTAAAGTAAGAGTGTGATTGATTAGTGATTAACAGGAGTAAATCAAATTTTAGTGAAATTTGGACTTATTTTACACCTTGCGACGCTGAACGAGCTAAATGCAAGCCGTGTAACAAGAAATATTCTAGAAAAGGAAGAACTACAACGGCTGTGAGAAATAATTTGAAGGCAATGTATAAAACAAAGTTTTCAGAATTAGATAAGTGTGAAAAACGAAAACAGGATGCATCTAAAACACTTGAAGAGGCATCATCTTCCCATCAAAGTACGAAATCCGATATGAAACAGATATCGCTTTAAGAATGTGTCGATAAAACGAAACATTGGGATAATAAATCTATCTAATTCAATAAGTGAAATGGTAGCCTTGGAAGACTTGCCATTTAGTTTCGTGGAAAGTGTTGGATTCGTAAGACTTATCTTATGAAGCATTTGTGTCCATCCTATAATTTAAAGTCATGTCTCTTTTTTATGATGTTCATATTCGCATTCGCATTCGCTAGAACTTTGCGAATGCGAATGCGAATGCAAATATGCAAAAATATGCGAATATTCGCGAATGCGAATGCGGATATTCGTTACATCACTACCAGTGCATAAGTATAAAAAATCGATACTGTAAATATTAAATGCGTGTGATATTCATATGAACTTATTATTTTTGAAGTAGATTTTACGTTTAAAATTGCGGGTGAAATGCAGATCCGGGCACAGTTTGGAAATTTAATAAAAAGGCACTTTCTAGATGAGAAAAGTATGGAGAAGCTGAATAAAAAAAAAATTAAGGCGCGCTCGGCAAAATTGAGGGAGATACAGCCGTTTAAAGTATAAGTAAAATTTCACTTCGTGAACCGATACTACGACACTTCGCCCGCCATTTTGTCACTGTTATGTTGGCATCCCAGACCTACAAACAGAGCCAGATACGATTGTAGCCGACTTCGTGGGATAAATAATAAGGCGCGTAGGTACTGGAATGGAGACAAACCATTAAGAATGTTGTGATGAATGGTGTGCTCACCTCTCATTGGAATTATCACTGTAATCATATTAAAATTGTTAACTGATGTAATAATTATATGTGATATATTCTGTTGGCGAGCCAACAAATAAATAAACAAAGTCAAATCCTGGGATGTTTTTAAAAATAAAGATATATCAAATATCAGGGATACCAATATATCAGTGACAAAATGGCCGCCGGGTTGTCATAGTGTCGGTTCGCGAAGAGAAATTTTACTGAACGTAGTTGAAAATTAATTACTTATTCAAATTTTTTTTTATTGCTTTCCGCACTTTTTTACACCTTCCAGATTAAAGTGCTCAACTTAAAACGCGGTGAAAACATGTTTTTTTTGCCAAAAACAAGCTGTGCCCGGATCTACATTCCTCCCAAAATTGCTAAATAATGCACAAAAAGTTATAATTTTATAATGAATATCATTTCGGGAGGGGGGGGGGCGGCTACCGACGGGAAATAATGTAAGAATGTATAAAAATAGGGCACTGCAATTTGGAAGGAGGGAATGGATACTGCCGCCCTAGAAACCATTTATTGGAAATTTTTCAGAAATTCTAAAAACATTGCATAAATGACTACATTTTTTTATCTTTCTTTTATTCAGAAAATCAGCATTCCTGGGGTATAAATAATCTCATCACAGAAAATTATTCACTTCCATCTCATTTTAAGTGGGATATGTGGCTTTTGAAATAATGGAGGATTCTACTAATAGATGATCATCTGCAACTTCTGTGTGATTAGCCAGAACTACTACTTTACCGACCGGTTGGTTGTAGTAGGTAGGTACTTCAAAACGCGTCTTGGGGTAAACACGCTTAAATTTAATCAGGGTAAGTTGTGAGGCTGAAGGTAGCAGGGAGGGGAGGAGATGGGGAGGAGGAGGAGGAAGGTGGGGAAGTACCTGACTATTCAGATTTATTAACCAAACACGGCTAAATCCATTTCAAGGAACGTTATGCAGTATCTTCTGCTCTGGAACGGGTCACAAATATACTATTAATTATTTTAAATGAATTAATTGTGAAACAACACAAATTTCAAATTAACTTTATTTGCGAACTTGATTCGATCCCAGACCTTTGGATTGCGAGTCAAGAGCCTTATCCCTCGACCAAGGAGGCCATCAAACATAAAATCGCTAAACATTTTTGTAAATTTGTGAACAATAACAATAATTCAAAAGGTAATTCTATTTTTTATACTTCACCTACTACAGGAACCTCTCCATCTGGACCACCATCTGGACCGTCTCCATCCGGACCACCATCTGGACCGTCTCCATCTGGACCACCATCTGAACCGTCTCCATCTGGACCACCGTCTGGACCGTCTCCATCTGGACCGCCATCTGGGCCGTCTCCATCCGGACCACCATCTGGACCGTCTCCATCTGGACAACCATCTGGACCGTCTCCATCTGGACCACCGTCTGGACCATCTCCATCTGGACCACCATCTGGGCCGTCTCCATCCGGACCACCATCTGGACCGTCTCCATCCGGACCACCATCTGGATCGTCTCCATCTGGACCACCATCTGGACCGTCTCTATTTGGACCACCGTCTGGACCGTCTCCATCTGGACCACCATCTGGGCCGTCTCCATCTGGCCCACCATCTGGACCGTCTCCATCCGGACCACCATCTGGATCGTCTCCATCTGGTCCACCATCTGGACCGTCTCCATCCGGACCACCATCTGGACCGTCTCCATCCGGACCACCATCTGGATCGTCTCCGTCTGGTCCACCATCTGGACCGTCTCCATCTGGACCACCATCTGGACCGTCTCCATCTGGACCACCACCTGGATCGTCTCCATCTGGACCACCACCTGGATCGTCTCCATCTGGACCACCATCTGGACCGTCACCATCCGGACCACCATCTGGATCGTCTCCTTCTGGTCCACCATCTGGACCGTCTCCATCTGGACCACCACCTGGATCGTCTCCGTCTGGACCACCACCTGGATCGTCTCCATCTGGACCACCACCTGGATCGTCTCCATCTGGACCACCATCTGGACCATCTCCATCCGGACCACCATCTGGACCGTCTCCATCCGGACCACCACCTGGATCGTCTCCATCTGGACCACCACCTGGATCGTCTCCATCTGGACCACCATCTGGACCATCTCCATCCGGACCACCATCTGGACCGTCTCCATCCGGACCACCACCTGGATCGTCTCCATCTGGACCACCACCTGGATCGTCTCCATCTGGACCACCACCTGGATCGTCTCCATCTGTATCACCATCTGGACCGTCTCCATCTGGACCATCTGGACCAACACCAACTGGACCTCCAACGAGTAGTAAGTTTGGAAATAAATTTCTGTTCCCTCTTTGGATTCGAGTCGTTAAAATAATATATCATAATTATTTATATAGTCTGGGAAGCCGTGAGCAAACTTTAATTAATCACTTGTTATATACATTTATATACAAGGTGGCGCAATAGTCATCACCCTATCGGAAGATGCCATAATTTCCCTTTTTGACTTTTTGAAATAACGGCATACAGAGCTCAGGGCCAAAAAGGCCCCTTTCTCTTTCATCTTGAATTTATGTAATGGTTTTTGGGGTGTTATGCCACGTTGCGCTACCTCTTTCTTTAGCCAACGTTTTGGACAGCGTTGCAGTGTCCATCATCAGGGCAGATCCGGTACATCTATCGGGTACATCTACCGGATCTGCCCTGATGATGGACACTGCAACGCAGTCCGAAACGTTGACTAAATAAGGATGTAGCGCAACACGGCATAACACCCCAAAAACAAATATCGGAAATACTTTTGGCCGTGAAAATCTAAAAACGTATCTATATAATGGTTGTTGAAAAATTGGTTTATTTGGTTGTTTGTTAAAAATTATTTCCTTGTGGACATGGCTGAAATATGGGGAGGTTAGTCTTTATGGAAGATTTGATTAGGTTTTTTATGTGTGGCATGTACGTTTTCGTTGTACCGGACAAGGCAGTTTATGGAAGCGTTTGCATGGGTGGGAATTCCCGCATAAAATGTTTCCGCGAGACTTAAGATGTGTTTTTTTTTAATAATGGGGATTTCAGAATATTTGTGGAGTTGGTGTACCCTTATCCATTTGTGGGCGCTCAAGGCTATGCGTATTTATTCTGGAATGTTTGAAGTTTTTTTCAAATGAGACTCTGAAGCGTGGGCCCATAAGGGGCTTGCGTAAGTTAGTTTTGGCCTTGTTGTCGAATATACTACGGCGTTTAGCCGCTCACTTAGAAGAGTATGGGACAACACAAGGTGCTGAGACCAGTTCTGGCCGGCCCCGGAGCAGCCGTTCTGCTGAGAATATCGCGGCTGTGGCTAAAGATATCGCAGAGCCTTATTTTTTAGAAAACGCCGCGGGTCATACGACTACTACGGATGGCGAGCCCTACAGATCCATGCTCAACGACTTTCTCCTATCTCCTTCCTCAATTGAATTCATTGGGATTGGAGAACATGTTGTTCCTATAGGATGGAGCAATGGCGTATATTGCACGAGCCACAACCCATATTCTGAGAGCTGCATTTCCAGGTCGCCTAATCTCTCATTTTGGTGATTTGCACTGACTGGCAAAATCGTCCGATTTAACCATACCAGACTTCTTTTTGTGGGGTTTCTTGAAGTCACGAGTCTGTATCAACAAGCCTCAGACTTGAAGTCCTGAAAGAGAATATCCGTCAAGAATGCGGAAGTTCTGGAAAGAGTGATGGAAAATGCTGTAAATCGAGCCCGTATGGTCATAAATTGGCGGCGGCCGCTTGGCCGATATCATTTTCTCGACTTAATGGAAAAAAGACATCAAATAAATAAAATCTGTTATGTCTGCCCTTTCCTCGGCAGATATTAATTATTAATAAAGGTTCTTTTATATAAAATGTGTTTATTACTTGAATAACTTAGCTGGATAGCTACGACTGTTTACTATTCGGTGATAGGTAAATCTCTGGGCTCTTGCCTGGGGAGCTCGTAAAGTCTATGTCTGATACTGCTTCTTGTACGCCAATGCCATCTGGCGAGCTATGGCGCAAGCTAAATGCTTACCGCCATCTATCGTATTCTTTCCATATAAAATACTTAATTACTCTACATTACAAGAGCAAAACCAAAGTTTTTCATTCGTAAAAAAAATTACAGCAAAACAACATCGAGTGACAACTTTTGCGCCACTTTATTATGGTTTCATTGAACTTGGTTCAGACTCCAGTGAACATACTTTAGCGGCCTGTTCGTTTACAAATCGTGTCCAGCCTTTTCATAAGTGGTGCCACATTTTTATTAGATTAACATGAATATAACGTATCTCATATTTTTGATGTTAAAATATTTCAAGTTTGCTGACATTCGATACGTAAATTTCTTTTTTGAAAGGCAATGATCGTGAAGCAATTTTATTTTATTAAATCCATCAGGCCTCGGTGTTTCCGTTTTGCAATAAAATCCAAGTACATGGAACATTTAAGTATCAGAAAACTAAAAACTGTTTTTGAAATGTAATAATTTAGGCCTTATTTTGTAAATCTAAATGAATATAAATTTTATTAATTTTTGGGGATCGCTGGCAACGGTTAATATGCACTTTTTTTAAAAAAAAACCCTTTTGATTCACCTTAATTACATTAAAAGGCCACTATTTGCATTGGGGGATATGGAAAATATTTCATTCTAAATTTCATTACGTAAAATTACGTCTTGTGAGATTGTACGCCAGAATCACAAACCATGTTACACAAACCTAGCGTAGCCGCTAAACTACTTGAAAACTGGGATGTTTTTCTTGCCTTGACGCGAGTAGGCGTTATAAAGGGGCACTTTCTTTTGTATCACAAACCATGTTACACAAAAATATTCTCCACTTCCCCCAATGCAAATAGTTGTCTTTTAATGTAATTAAGGTGAATCAAAAGATTTTTTCAAAAAAAAGTGCGTTTTAACCGTTGCCAGCGATCCCCAAAATTTACCTAAATTTTTAATGCAAACATAAAAAGGTTTAAAAATGTCAACCTTACTTTTTTTAAAAGTAAAGTTGACTTAAAAACAAAAACAAACCTTTGTCTATTGTTATTAGAGATAAAAAGAGGCAGAAAATACAAGACCGACGTTTTATATTAAAAACACTGCTTTGTCACCTGACAGTCCTTTAGAGGCTAGTGTTTTTATGGAGGTCACCAGTTATAGGGTGGTGATAATAGTTAAATATTAATGATGTGTTATGTGTTTTAAAGTGTGTAAAGGGTGTGGTAAATCAAATAAGTAAGATGTCGGTATATTACTTACAGGTGTATTAACAATTTACAACGTATGCACAATTCCTCCATATTTTTATATTTTACAATAATAATAATGTGAAGGGCGAACAAACACGATTTGCAAGTGAGTCTTGACCGGGAGTTTAAAACAGAATGAGCGGCAGATTTTTAATGCCGCGCGGAGAAAGTTCTTGTGACTTAAAAATGGATTGGATTGGCTGCTTGGGGACCAATCAAATAGCCATCCGACTGCGATTCCGTGTCCTTTGTTCGACCTCCACAGTCCTGATACAAGCGCCATCTGGACGCACAACAGAAACCTGTATTATCGACATATAACCTGTCAGTAAAAAAACGAGACAAAAAAAATGCAGAGGGCAGTAACTGCACCAATTCAATTAAAATCTTAACAAATGTCATTTTGATTTTATAGCAACTCCAGTACACTGCAATCCGACGAATTGCTACTCGCAATGCCTCTCCGCTACTCACAACAATGAACATTATGGTTTCGGGTATTGCAGGGGCGAGGTCTGCTACTGCGTAATGTATAAAACATACAGTAAGTCCATATTTCTCTTCAGGAGGTCTTCTAGCATGGTCGATGGATAAAATCCAATATCAACTCGATATTGACCAAAATCGTCATCTTTTAAAAAAAAATGATTAACCAAGATAATTTCGCACACCTAGATAAAGATTAGCACAACTCGAAATAATCCAAAATCGAGTTATTGCCTTTTTTGGAATCTGCGTCGAAAACTACACACACCACAAAGGCACCTGTTTAAAAATCTCCATCAATAAAATTGTACATGGCACTTTAGTCAGTCTTTCTGAATTGCTCTACGAAAACCCCCACTAACAATAGTAACGCATCACCAGTTACGACATACTAGCTGTAGGGGAAGGTGCTGTCAATACGCACAAAGACTGGATTATTTGGACTTAGTCTTGTATTCGTGATTAACCGCAGTCATAGTGCGTGAATATTTTGAGTTGATTTGGTGTTCGTGATTGAACTTGTCTTGTTTCTCGGGCGTTCTACATATCAATTCCACTTACTCCGCTATTGTGAAGAATACAAAACAAAATATACAGAATAAGAGTGCATTAATTCAAAATTTATTACTAATATGGAATCAATTTGAGTTGATAAAATTATTAAACAATGATTTTGTCACAAATACTAAAATAACACGAAATTAATTAATAAACGCGTGACACGTGAATTTGATGGTTAAGTAATTAAGCAAATAAATATCCTAGTAAAATAACATACAATATCATATAACAATATTTTTAATGGGTCAAATAGAAATCGAGTAAAACGTTTTTCGCTGTTCCTGAAAAAAGAGGTATTTTGAGTTGTACTACTCTTTAGGGTGAAATGCAGATCCTGCCAATGTCTGGGATTTTAATAAAAAGGCACATTCTAGATGAGAAATGTGTGGAGAAGCTGAATAAAAAAAAATTAAGGCTCGCTCGGCAAAATTGAGGGAGATACAGCCGTTGAAAGTATAAATAAAATTTCACTTCGTGAAGCTAAAAATAAAGTAAATTAGTAAAATAATGCTTACCTATGAAATGTAATACGACAATTGGGTTTATTATCTTTTTCACTTCTATTTTTACACGTTTTCAAAACACAAGCCACTATTTTTGCCGTAAAACGCACCGATGAGTGCTCGACGCTGGCGCTGGCTCGCAGAAGAATGATGACGTCACATTTTTTAGATTCACGCGAAGCCATTCTCGATCCCAGCCGGTTCCAATGGAACCGGTGTGGGGAAGGGGAAATAGTACGCTTTTATCGCTTAGGGCAGGTCTATTAATATTCATATGTCTATGGGTGGTACGGTGCCCAAACATCGCTTGCGTACTCCAGCTTGAGAATTAATTTTATTTAATTTGTTTGTTGACTAAGTTTATTCTGTTTCTATATAGATTGTACCACTTGTGATGGGGATTGCCGAAACGCTGGCTACACTTCTGGGGGAGCATGCTATTCGAGTTGCGAGTGCCTCAATATAATTACACGTAAGTCATTTAGCTGAGTAAAATTCCTCACTTTGCTCCATTAACCTCTCAGGCCTCAGGCCTATTTTGTCAGAAGGTAAAAAAAAAATTGCTTTGCAATGAAATCCAAAAAAAACGGAATATTTCTGAACGCATTCGAAAACTAAAAAGTGTTCTTAAAAGGTGATAAAATAAGCTTTCAAATTTTATAATTCGAAATAAACATAAATATAATTTTTCAAATATGAAATTTATATAAAAATTGAAAGATTTACGATATCCGAAAACCTTTACGATTCACGAATACCTAGTTTGAGGATAACTTTGCCTCTTTAAAATTAGGCTGGGGGTAACGTAAATTGAGTCAATATGGAGTAACTTTGTGCGACTGTGAGTAACTTTGCACAAATAAATGTTACTTTACAAAATGAGAAGGTTACTCTACACCAGAAAAATACATCCACACAGCATTAAAGTGTAACTTTACACCAGTGCTAGGTAACTTTTGCACTAGTGCGACGTAACTTTGCACCAGTGTGAGGTAACTTTGCACAGGTAAAAGGTAACTTTGCACCAGTATGAAATAACTTTGCACCAGTGCATAGTAACTTTGCACTAATGCTAGGTAACTTTGCACCAGTGCGAGGTGAGTGTGCACCAGTGCAAGGTAACTTTGCACCAGTAAAAGGTAACTTTACACTAGTATGAGGTAACTTTGGACTAATGCTAGGTAACTTTGCACCAGTGCGAGATAACTTTGGACTAGTGCATAGTAACTTTACACCAATGCGAGGCATCTTTGCACCAGTGCGAGGTAACTTTGCACCAGTGCAAAGTAACTTTGCACCAGTGCGAAGTATATTTGCACCAGCTCGAAGTAACTTTTCCCTTAAAATTGTTTGTTGTTTTGTTAAGTGTTTATTTTTCTATATAAAGTATTATCGTTTACATTTCAATTTTAATACTAACAATGATTCAATTACTTAATTATTTCAGTTCAGTGAAAGTGACTTGGAAACCAGGCAACAAAATTTGAATCAGTTGTTGAAAAACAACAAAAACTAATACAAAAATAAATAAAAAAATTGAAAATATCATTGTTTTTTTTTATAACTTAATCACAGATTCCCCTATCTAACCGACATATTGCAGTCATCAGAACGTAGATGTGAGGTAAAAATGCTGTCCTTGTTTTACCGGTATTTCTATGGAAGGTGCTCCAAAGTAGTGTCTTTGATCCTTTCATCAGCACAGCCGGGAAACACATCAAACGTGCGCCCAAGATTTATGCACCCAAAGACCCTCTACACAGCATCCCCAAAGATGACATATGTATGTGTAGTATATTTGCAGCATGTTCCGGAATGGTAAATACTTTCAGTATCGCCCTGGTGAAAGACCACCAGTCAGAATCTTATTTATATTTTTTCATATTTCATCATTTTTTTATATTATCTCCACAAAGGAGGCCCTGAGAAAGTGTTCTTATAGGATGCTGTGTGGAGGCTCTTTTTAAGGAAAGGAAGTTCTGGGAAGGAAAAGGGTATGAGGGGTGGGTAGGAATCTGGGGATCAGTGTGTCCAGGAGCGATGGACATACGAATCCAATCCTCTATCTGCAGTGCAAGGCAATGGGTCGAGAGAGTTCGGCTGGAAAGATCAAAAGTTATATCTCAACCAGTCTCTCTCGATCCGGCCTGCTACACAGTAGTTAAAGCATCCGCCGCCAATACCTAGGCAGACATCATCCCATGAACATAGTTACCCCTGCTAAGTCACCAAACGAAGCGAACCACTTGGGCTGACCTACGGCAGAGGTGTTGGTTATCCAACAAATGCTTTCCGGGACGGTGGTACCCATACTCGCCCACCAAAATGAAGCCAGATCTGATTAGGCAGGTACCTAACCATCCTCTTTCCCTCCTTACTCTCTACAGCCTCATAACATTTCCAGAATTGGAAGCTAGAACTGTCTGCGGGCGAAAAATTTAAAAAAAAAATAACAAAAATACAGCAATTTTCAAATCAACGGTGCATTTATTAAGTAAAATCTTAAAAACTACAAAATACAGGTTATAATACATTATCAGTACAGATATAGGACTTCTCTACCAAATACGGTACAAAATTTTACAACCACATTCACCATACGAAAGAAGAAGAAGAACATATGAAATTGGCGTTCTGTATGGGAGAAACATAAAGTCGATTTTTTTTTAATATAATATATTTATTTAATCAAAGTATGTACCATTGCTATCTATGCACTTTTGCCATCTCATAGGTAGTTCATCGATTCCCTTTACTAAAAAAACCATTCGGATGGGAATCAATAAAATCATTGAAGGCGCTTTGGACTGCCCCATCGGAGTTGAATTTTTTCCCTTGCAAAAAGTTATCCGAATTTCGAAAAAAAATGGTTATCTGTTGGGGCAAGGTCCGGAGAGTATGGTGGATGTCTTAGACATTCCATTTGAAGCTCCTCTAATTTGGTAGCCGTCTGTTGTGCAGTGTGTGGTCTAGCGTTCTAACGTGCGTTTGTTGATTTGCTTCACTCAATTCGTGAGGTACCCACCGTTCAAGCTTTTTCACCTTCCCAATTTGCTTCAAGTGGATTAAAACAGTTTTATCACTAACACCGCAGCCTGCAGCTAACTCGGACGTGGTTTGCGATGGATCCGCTTCCACAATAGCCTTCAATTCTTCATTATCAACTTTGGTCTCCGGCCGTCCACGGGGCTTGTTCTGCAGGTCGAAATTTCCAGAACGAAAACGTTGGAACCAAAAACGCACTGTGTTTTCTTTTGCGGCACCGTCGCCATACACATCATTAATCTTTCGAACCGTTTCTGCAGCACTGGTGCCACGGTGGAACTCGTACTCGTAAATAACACGATATTTCAAGTTTTTCATTTTGTAAAATAAGTGACGCAAAGAAAAAAAACAATTAACCTGTTGTTTGCCGGGGTAGGCCAGCAAAAAGCACCACCAATTAGCGTTCGCAAAAAGCGGCATCCATGACACCCAATGACATTTCGTGTCCAGCGATTCTTGACACTGTCCTTCACAAATTTTGTACATAGAAGGGTCAAAATCGTAGATGAAGGAATTTTTCCCTCGCATGCGCAAGAACTGCGCACATTCCCGCGCTCCGGTAAATTATTAATATAAATTATTTGGAGTGACCAGGCGCATTGCGGTTTTCTCTATGGTAAAGGGCGATAATAGAGCAAGCGATTCTGACCGTGTTCTTCATACACTTTCTTTATACATAAGGGTCAAAATCGCGTGTAAAATCTCAAACACACCGGTGCACGAACGGCAAACTACGGGTTAAGGAAAAACAAATGAATTATAATTTTCGAAACACAAATACATGAGTAAATAGCTGTATAAATTTGAATTTGGAATTCCTAGCCAAAGAGAAGATATTTGAGATCAAAGTTGCCAGTACGGCAAAACGCCAATTTCATATGTAAGGACCTAATATTTATAAATGTATGGAGACTTAAAAGTATTTCATTGCTAAATCCGACAGGACCTTGGTATGGGAACTTTTATAAAAACATTATCACATTAATAATTAAAACCTTGAAAAATGCATCTTACATTTTAATATCAATATAAATCATATTAAAAATGTGTTTAAACTTAATATTTCCCAGATACGTCATTAACAAGTAAAAAAAAATCACGGTTTCAGGTTTTGGCAACCCTGTTTATATCCAGGAAAGAATTATTTATTTTTAAGAAAAACAAAATCAGATAAAAAATTGTAAGAATAACAAAGTCAGATAACATTTTATAAGAAACACAAATTCAGATAGTTAACATCTTATGGTAAAAATAAAGTTAGATCATGTGTTATGAGAAAGTTAAAGTTATGGGTGTTTTTTACAATGTTTTTTTTTACCCATATGAAAAATCTTTGCCTTTTTCATACTTACAATAATTGATAGATGTCATTATAGAAAAAAAATATATTTTGGACGGTATTAAATCGTCAAAAAATGGCACACCTTGAACATAACCATAGATCACATGGAAGCATCTGTCATTTGCCATTGCTGTCAAAAAGTCATCAAAAATGCATGCAAAAATTCACAATACTGATCAGTAATTTGGGAGGCGAGTATGGGTACCGCCGCCCCGGGAACCATTTATTGGATAACTTATTAACTGATAAATTCTTCTGCAATAGGTCACCCCAAGAGGTTCGCTATGTTTGTCAACTTAACAGAGGAGCCCAGGTTCAGGAGTCCATGGGTTCTGTAGGTCTTGGCGGCGGATGCGTTTGCCCATCTATTGCGTGGCGAGCCAGATCGGGAGAGAAAACATTTTGATCTTTCCACCCGGACTCTCTCAACCCATCGCCGCAGTGGGAGGGATGGATTCATACATCCGTTACTCCTGGACACATTGACCGCCAGATTCTTACCCTTCCCTCATACCTTCAAGGGAAGATGCTCCGAGGAACTAGCGACATTGATCCCTTCAGCACCGGTGTATAGTTGGGCGGGGTATTTTGGCCCTTTTCAAAATATGGCAAGTCTCTTGTCGTACATCCTCTGCTTGGGTTTCTGACATTTTATGGACTTTTCCGGACGGTTACCCGGCAAGGCAGACAAGGCAAATAATAAGAGCCAAATCTACACCAAACGAAGACAGAATTGAACAAGAGTCTAAAGGCTGTGCTTTCCTACCTTATGTTCACAATGTGACAGACAGAATTGCCAGACTGTTGAGGAAAGAAAGCATCAAGACTGTCTTCGGAACCACGACCAAAATACAAGACCTACTGAGGTCTGCAAAGACCAAGTTTCCTCTGGAAACAGATGGAGTATATAAACGCAGCTGTTCCGGATGTGATAAGGTCTATGTAGGCCAGACAGAGCGGACAATCTCCAAAAGGATATTGGAACACTTTCGAGCATGTAAACTTGGCCACCCTGACAAATCGGCAATCGCCGAGCATTTAATTGAAACCGGCCATTACTTTGGATTTGTTCCTGAAGTCCTGGGAAGACCCAAAACTTATAGAGCACGCCTAATTACAGAGGCAATTGAAATTCATAAAAATCCTATTAACATTAATAGAGACGACGGAGCTAAGCTCAATAGTTCGTGGTATCCGGTAATTGACTGCTACACCAAAGCTTAATGCAGAAAACCATCTTCAAGTATACTGTAATGTCAGCTCGCAGTGGAGTGGAGCTGGCAACACGGTATTGCTTCGAAGTACTTAAGCACACATTTCACCACTAACATTTACACATCTGCCCTGATGATGAACACTGTAACGCTATCCAAAACGTTGGCTAAAGGAGGAGGTAGCGCAACACGGCATAAAACCCCAAAAACAAATAACAAAAATGTATTACAGTATTTTAAATATAGAACAAAATAAAAATGTAACATTTCCACATACTTAACCCATTGACCACAGAATTAATGACCAAAAAAGTTGGCCTTCACCACCGAATTAATTTTGTACCAAAAATTGAAAACCTGCATTGGTGTACTAAATCCATTGTAACTTTTAAACCATATATTGAAATGAATTAATTTCTTTAAATTTATTTAAATATTCGATTAAGGTAAAGAAAAACATTAAAATAAATTTTTGAAAAATATTTAAATATGTTTAAATAAGTATACAAACATAACCTTCTCTTTTTTCGTAAGTTTTTTTCCACATTTTAATTCAAAAAGTTACAAAAAAACATAATATTCATAAATCGTACAATAATAATTTTTGTTTTTTATATGCATGTATACTAATAACTAATAAAATAATTTAGTATGATAGTCCTCAAAGCAATCAGGGACGTTCAGGGTCACTGCCAAAAGCCTACAACCATTTGCAATTTTGAAGAAATTAAATGGCGGCTGGCAGCACACAAAACTTGGAACACAAACATCAGGGAAAAAACATAAGAAACATATTATTGCCAATTCCATGAAATGAATGATTAATTACCTACAGTCGTTCAGCATTTAAAATTTTATTCAAAAATGTCACTATCGTGCTCGTTTTTCGTTTTTTGACGGATCTACTCTAGCCCGCCAGCGAGCCGGGGTTTGTGGTTAAGTACCTGAGTTGCACACCCGGCAGCCTGCCAGGGTTTGTGGCCAATGGGTTAATATAATTTACATAAATCAAAAACAGATGACAGATGTCAAATAATGTACAAAAATCAGCACCAAAATAAGAGTGTTTTTTTTTCATATGCAATCCATACAAAAAGATGACCCATTCGGAAACTGGATGAAAAAAAAATTCGAGTGCAGTTAACACACGGTAGAAGCGAAACTTTACCAAAATAATCTCAAACTATGAAGAAGAACCAAGGAGCCTTAAAAAGTGAGGTCATAATCAAAGCGCAGTGAGCAGGAGGCCATCGAGCGCAGACCTCACGTCGTTTCCTTTTTATATCTCGACCAATAGGAGCCTTAATAGGAATATAATGCTTTGTAGATGCTGTACGCGTCATTTCCATTTCATCCGAATTCCGAATAGCTAGCGGGGCTAAGAAAGTTTCACTTTAAAAAAATTGCATAAAATGCCAAATAAATCATATTTTACAAGAAAAACAAAGTTAAATAACAACTTTATATAAATAACAAAGTCAGATAACAATTAAAATAAAACTAGATAAAAGAAAAACAAAGTCAGATACAAAACATAAAATTGCATAACGCATATTGTAAAACTGCATATTGTACTGTAAGAAATACAACAATATTGTTCTTTTAATATCTGTATAATTTTGTGTTATTTTGTTAACTTGTATAATTATTGTTAACCTCAACACAGGCTTGTCCTAGTGAGGTAACAAATTGTATTGTAAACATTTTATCTGCAGTGTAAAGAAACAATAAATAAATAAAGGTTGGGTAACCATCCAGTAGATGGCGTCGTGTTTGGTTAGCCACAGCAACGCGTGGCCGAGTCAGCTAGTGTATTTTACGTTTTCGTCAATCAGTTTTCTGTCATATAATGTAAAAAAAAAAATTTTCAAATTGCTGTCGGAAAGGTGTACATTTGAATTATTTTGTAATCAACTTTTAAATTTGAAAATAAAGCGTGGAATTTTCTCTTTCTAACACCAGTTAGATCATATTTTTAACCATGATAATAAGGGACACACAACGATTTCTACGATTGCTTATATAAGTTGTTCTGAAAACTTAACAGATTAGCTTGAGAGGTTAAGACATCACAACAAAACGATGCTAGGAAAAATTGGAGACTGCCAAATACTGGCAAAATCAAGTCAAAAGAACAAATCGATAAAATGGTGGATCATTATTAAAAATTTTACAAGTTTAAGAAAATCTAATTAATATTAAGACTAGAAGTGGAAGGAGCAACGAGCGTGTAAAGACAGATACGTTTGGCGTTCTAATTTCTCTGCCTACCCTGATTTTTGCGCTATATAATTAAGTATTAGACGCAAACGATGACATTACAAGCTAATACACTTTAAAATCTCACAAAATATGAAAAGTAACAAACGCCCTTACGTTTCCTTAATTCTGAACCAAGATTTGCAAGATTTTTGTCTTAACGAACCGTCAGATTTATAAAAACTTTGTGTTATTTCAGCTTCGCAGTAAAAGCTCTATAAATGAAACATTTCTGAACGTAGCCGAATACTAAAAGCTGTTTTTTAAAGGTTATGAAATAAGCTTTCAAATTGTTATATTACAAATAAAAATTAACATTTGTAAATATTAAAATTTACAATGCAAACATAAAAAAATTGTAAAAATGACTCACGTGATGTATTTACGTGAAAAAAATACTTATTCTATTGTGTAAATGTATAATAAACAATTCTGTCACCTCATTTTTTTACAATTTCATACAAGAATATTTAATAAAAAATTAACAATGTCTAACGGCATGTAAGCGATTTGGCGGGTGAAAACAGTTTCTACAAAATAAGTCTTTTTATGAACTTCTACGGACAACTTTGAATAGAGATGTGAAGCTTGATTTAATATGGATCTTCTACTTTTTTGTTTTAGGGTTGTCACTAGAATAATATCAGAGTTACAACGATTTCTGTGGGCACACACGCGTCAGCGTGAAAACACGCTTATTGTACATGACTGCTATTGTTATATTGTCGTGTAAACAAGCTTACGGGTCGGAGTGGTTAATACAAAAATAGGTCATGTGTGATAAAGACGGACATTCAAAGGATGTTTATGTACTAGCAGTTAAAAACACGCTCTGCAGGTTTTTGCTGCTAGGCCCTGCGGGCGGCTTTTGGTTCGGCTTCGCCATGTTTGAGTGTTGGTGACCATTTTATAAACCTGATAGGAACTGGTTCCAAAAATAACCCGTTCCTCGGATCCAGTGATAGCTAGACACCGGGACAAAGTAACCGCGACAGGCAATGACGTCATATATAATATATAGACACGTGGTATTATTATCCACAACTGCCAGTTACAATATAATAATCATATTATCGTCAATCTCTCCATTTGATGCTAATCACGCAAGCTGTTAACATTAGTGGTGCCATCTTTTGACATTGCTTTAATTCAGTTTTATTACAGAAGTAGATTTGTACATAAACTCCTTGTATGAAAATAATGAAATTATTATTATTATGAAATTATTTCCTATACCATTAATCCGATTGCTATGAAACTTTGACTATCTGTTAGGCCCACACAGGTTACAGCTCTAGTGTTATGAAATTTGTATCAAAAATTTACGCGCAAGTTGTTTGAAAAAAGTATGTGAAAATAGTTTAGCGGTAGCGAGGGACGGTAGGGAGAAATAATTTATTTTTTTTAATGCATTGCAACGCATGCCGATGACGCTAATCTTATATATAAAAATCAAAAATTGTTTGTTTGTTTATACTTTACGCACTGCCGTGCCGTTCATCCGATTGCGATGAAACTTTGGTGATTTATTGTGCATACGCCCGCGAAGGTTATAGACTATATAACGTAAGCTCTGGCGTTATGAAATTATCATAATTTTAAATTTCATATATTTTAACAGCAGGGAGGGAAGGCAGGAAAGAAAGGGTAACGAAGGAGGTGTGGTTCGCGGGAGAGGTGAAGAGGGAGGGGGAAGGCGGGGAAGGTGGAAGGGGAATGCGGGAGGGGAAGGGGATTCAGGAGGTGAATATGGGGACGCACGGGAAAGGACATTCAGAGAGAATCAATTTATTTCTATGAAGGGCATTGCAACGCATGCCGGGTAACAGCTAGTTATTTATAATAATAAGTAGAGATGAAACGGATAGTTGTTTGGCCGGATACCGGATACCGGACGGCCGGATATTCGGCCCATTGTCTCGTTGCATGTCGTGACGAGTTTAGTGCCGCACAGGTGCGGCGGACGCGATCAGATAAATTCGAGCGGTTTCGGTTGCCATCGTGAGTATTCGTGAGTGATCGCGTGAATGTGTGATTGAACAGTGAAAATTAAATTAGTTGTTTACTTGCTGCGTAATCAGACTGACCTGAATCATGTCATCAGTGAAAAAAAGATCGCCTATTTGGAAATATTTCGACATTAACAGTGAAAATAATAAGTTTGCTGTTTGTTTGTTGTGCCGGCTTCGACTATTTATGTATTTATCATTAGAGTGAATATCTCAGAAGAAAATTTTAGTTTTTTGGAAGGCCTTATGGCTTTTTTGTAACTTTTACGACTTTAAATAAAAGCCGTCATAATTATAAGCCATTTTATTGATATTTACCTCACAAAGATTAATATGTTGCATTTTATTATAGGAAATTGTTGTAGTTTTTGAATATCCGGTATCCGGCCGGATAGTAAATTTAGGCCGGACAGGCCGGATAGTTACCGGATATCCGTTTCATCTCTAATAATAAGTCACTAGCACTTAAAAACCCACTCCGCAGGTTTTTTCTGCTAGGCCATGCGGGCGGCTTTAAGTTGTCCTTCGTCCAGTTTGAGTGTAGGTAACCATTTTATAAATCCGATAAGAACTGGTTCCAAAAATAGCCAGTTCCTCGGATCCACTGTGATCCAGTGACAGCTAGTCACCAAGTTAAAGTAACCGTGACAGGCAATGACGCCATAATATGTAATCTCTCCAAATCTGGAAAGATACTTATATACTTATTATCAGTAATCTCTAAATATAATAAAAGCACAATCTCGATCTGTTAAATAATGAATTTAAAATCTCACTTCTCGTAGTCCGATAATGTTG
Source organism: Limnephilus marmoratus (assembly GCA_917880885.1). Classification (NCBI taxonomy): domain Eukaryota; kingdom Metazoa; phylum Arthropoda; class Insecta; order Trichoptera; family Limnephilidae; genus Limnephilus; species Limnephilus marmoratus. The sequence continues at coordinate 62,052,961 of OU862907.1, forward strand.
TCTTGAGCTCCAGCCATATGACAGCCCGTGCCACCCAACCACTCCGTCTGCGATAATTCCGTCAACTCACGCGCCGAACATTCCCGAAGCACCTTGAAACATCTGTAGCCCATTCGGTGTGCAATGCTGCCAACCCGATCATGCGAAAAATTGCGAATAGCGCACGTCACTAGCAGCAACTGTTACAAATTCTATAAATCTGTAGTACTTATACCTAGTGAAGAACCGTCCAAAGGCGAGCCGCTGATGGAAGTGGCGACATCTTGTGATGAATTCTTGAATTAAAAACCGAATTGAACGGTAGTTTTGTTTGAAATTCCACATACACAAATGTTATTACATATGTTAACATGCACTCGAAACTGGGTTCTGAAATTCAACAATGCAGACGCTGGGGTAATAATAACTTTCGATATTTACAAATGATTTTTATTTCTTGGCTTTTACGGAGGCGTCTACTAATATCTACAGGAATTCCAAAAACTGAAAAAATCGAACTAATATCTATGGGAATCAAAGTGTTGACGAATATCTACAGCTCAAACTGTTGATTAATATCTATGAGAACCAAAGTGTTGACGAATATCTACAGTACTGTCAGAGGTTGGATTTGCAATTATGTATAGCATATTGGAATAACGTAATATTGCGTATGCAGTTTAAAAAACTTAATTTATGTAAGTATGTATGTAAAAATCCCTAATATCGGACTATTGGACACATTTAGCTGATTAGTCCAACCTACGCTCAGTAGATATTAGTTCAACCTACGCTCTGTAGATATTAATCAACACTCTGAAGTTCGTAGATATTAGTTCAACATATGAGCTGTAGATATTCGTCAAACCTACGGGCTGTAGATATTAGTATCTGGAGTCGGCTTTTACTAGTGTATCCCATGTAATGGAAACGCTTTCTCTTCACACACGAGGGCATTTTGGCATACATTTTTTGGTTCGAGATAACACATAACCTCACATGACAGTTTATCCAACCGAAAGGATGGCAATTACCATATATCTTTTATTGTCACTTTGAGATCTCAACAACGTGTCTATAAGCTTGTAATGTCATTGGACACAAAGCAATCAAAAATCTAAGCACTACAGAATTTTGAAAAAATTACTACATACATTATTTACCTAAACTAAGAATTTGACAATATTCATTGGTCCTTATAATGAAATATTTCACATTTTTTTATAATTAACCCATAGGGGCAGAAAAAAACTTCAATAAATAAAAAGATATTTTTATTAACCCCTCAGGCCTCGGGCATATTCTGTCAGAAGGTCAGAATATTTTCGCTTTGCAATAAAATCAAAACAAATGGAAGATTCCTAAGCATATCGGAAAACTAAAAACTATTTTTGAAAGGTGAAGAAATATGCTTTAAAAAATTATTATGTAAGTATTAGATATCCATATGAATTTTTTTAAATAAGTATACAATTTGAATGCAACCATAAAAAAATTTTGAAAAAGCTCACTTTAATTTTTTTTCTAAGTAAATTTACTGATGTACACATTTTTCCTCCCAAAAACTGGGCGTACTGTACAGGGCCCGCAGATACTTTGATAGTACACAACTGCTAACCCTGTACAAATCACAAGTGCGCCCCACGGTTGAATTTGGCATCCACCTCTGGTCTGGAGCTCCAAAATACCTGAAAAATACCCTCGACTCTGTGCAGAAACAGGCAGTCCGTTTAATAGATTCTCCCATCTTAACAGATGGATTGCAATCTTTAGAGCACAGGCGTCGGGTGGGAATGCTATCCTTGTTCTACCGGTATTACAAAGGAAGATGCTCCGAGGAACTAGCGTCATTCATTCATTCCTCTCCTCAAAAAGACCCTCCACATAGCATCCCAGATGACACAAGTCCTGAGGGAAATTATTTTCCTCAGGGCCTACTGTGCGGAGTTAATGTAAAAAAAAAACAAAAATTATTAGACAAATATTGCCTCACTTTTTTGTCGTTTCACGTAAAAATTATTAATAAAAAATTCACAAAATTCCATAATTTTTTTTCAAATTGTAATCGGAAACTTTGGTTTCATAAAGGTGTGCATTTAAATTAATTTATTGTTAACTCTTACATTTGAATATAAAGAGTGTTGTTTTCTCTTTCTAACACCGTTTAACCTCTAATCGGCAGGAAACACGCGGATGCGCGCGCTTTGTGCGCATGTGCATAAAAATATTTCGAAAAAAATATGTTTGTCTGCGATTTTGACCCTTCTATGTACAGAATTTGTATGAAGGACAAGGTCAGAATCGCTTGCGCTAACATTTACCCTTAAGATAGGCAAAAATTTCTTTCACCTGGCAACCTCAGAATATTTTTAAATGATTTTATCTGTGGCATCGAAATGTCAAATTCGCCGCCATTCTTTTTGTGAAAGTCGATGCATGTTACTTGACGAAAACATCGTAAAACCTATCAATGTACGTAATTAACGCAAGTAATGTTGTTTTGGTACATAGTTTATTGTTCTAGGAATGTGTTTCGGTCAATAAAATATGCGACAGCTCAAAATTAATCCACAAAACATTCAATTCAAAATTCAAAGTGGTGCTATGTCAGGGAATTTTCGTGGCTTATGACAGGTTAAATCATGTGTCTCACCACGATAATAAGAAAGACAACGATTTCTATGAGACCTATATGAGTTGTTTCCGAAAGTGAACAAATTAGCCTGAGGGGTTAACTAACCCAGTAGAGGTAATATCCAAAGGCAAAATGCACTGCTAGGGGTTAAAAGTACCTACCTACTAAAGAATTTTTATTTTATTATATTTTTAAAGCTATATGAGTATTGTTTTGATGAATTAATTTTATTCTTGAGCAGTGGCGATAATAAATTTTTTGGACAATTTAAAATGGCGTTTTAGTTAAAAAATCGTCTCCAAATAATTTTATATTTACAAATGCAGCTGTTAAGATCGAAAGATAAACAGTAATGTTAGGTTAGGTTGCTTTGCTTATATATAAATCTCGCGTAACGATGTTTGTTCGAGATAAACTCTGAAACTACTTAACCGATTTTGATGAAATTTGGCTTACTGTGTGTAATTTGGTCCAACTTAAAAGATAGGATAATTTTTATCTCGACTTTTGACCTCAATATTTATTATTGCAAATTAAATGTTTGCTATAGGACAATGCTTTGTAATTATTTGTAAGTTCCATAAGTTTCTATCAAATGGTGGTGTGAGTTAACTTATTGACAAAACAATTGGTTATCTAAGTTGGGTAACCATCCAGTAGATGGCGTTGTGTTTCGTTAGCCACAGCAACGGGTCAGCTAGTGTAAATATAAAAAATTTATAATCATAATATAATTCGCTCACAACCAATTTTTGAAATTTTTGAATTGGAAATGTTGTTTTGATATTCAGTTTTGTATTTTTTTTTATTCTTCTATTGCAATACTACCTTAACAATAAATAAAAAAAATCTCTTCGCTTGTCCGTCAAATGGTGTCATGAAATTTGCAAAGTTTTTTCTATCTGAAATTTCTAGGTCATGGAATAAAGAAAACATAAGACATGCAATGTTGGCATGTTTCGTGATTCAAAAGTCTGACTATTCTTCGCTTAAATTTCAAATAGAGAAACTTCATTTTGTTCAAATGTAATGGCGATGTATAAGTGAGGCAAGTGTAAGAGAGACAGAGCACACGAATCAAAAAGTAAGTCAGTGGCGACGTCGGTTTCCATACAAATTTACATTGAAGGCATCTCTATTGTATTTTATTTATTCAATGTTCTAGATCAACATGCAAATTTTGAAGTGATTTTCACCATGAGCGAGTTATGGAGGTTTGAAATATCCATTTTGTCTAAATATTAAACAAGAAATAATCAATATTTTGGTACATAAAGAATTGTCATTGAGATGGTGACGTTTCTTTGGACAATTCGTATACTTAATTCATTATTTGAAATAAAGAAAATTTAAAAATGGTTTATAATGAAGTAGGTAGGTTTTTAAGTACCTACTTACAAATCTTATAATTTCAGGGAAAATTTTGGTTTTGATTATTTATATAAGAGCATATTAGAAACTAACCCTTTTTGGACGCGAGGACCACTGTTAACAGAAATACTAATTATTTTTGCATTTTTCAGTGAAATACAATACGTATAAGGGAACATAAAATTAATGTATACAAGAATTAAAATTACGGATGAAACCGGTTGGTAAAGCTAGATAAACATTATAAAAAGAAAAATGAAAATATATTCATTGGGGAAGTACGGAAGATACTTTCAGTATTGCCCTGAGTATTGTAAAGTCAAACATCCAAATTTGGGATGCATATATCATGACAAATATTGTAAATAAGTACTGATGTAACACTAATAAATAAACAAAAAAATCGATGGCACCACTTTGGTTAAGTGCTTCTCGTAATGAGAATAACTTTGTTAAGTGTATCTCATAATGAGATAAACTTTTTTAAGTATATCTCGAAATGAGAATAACTTGTTAAGTGTATCTCGTAATGAGAAAAACTTTGTTAAATGTATCTCGTAATGAGAAATACTTTGTTAAGAGTATCTCGTAACGAGAAAAACTCTGTTAAGTTCTCATAATGAGAAAAGCTTTATGAACATTTCAAATAATGATAACATAACATAATTAAGTGAAGAGAAAAACCTTGTCAAGTTTATGTCATAATGAGAAAAACTTTGTTAAGTATATCTCCTAGTGAGAAAAACTTAGTTAAGTGTTTCTCGTAATGAGAAAAACTATGTTAAGATATCTAATAATGAGAAAAAAACTTGATTAAGTATAGGTTCCTATCTAGTAAAGAGAAAAACTTTGTTAAGTGTATCTCAAAATGAGATCTAAGTGAATGTTTTAATGAAAAGGGGGTCTTAATTTACAATACTTAAATATTTTATTAAACCGACTGCACTTTAAGTTGGTTTTAAATAAGTCATGGCACTGATTTGCTTATGTTTATATCTCACAGTGAGAAAAAACTTGTGTATCTCAAATAAGAAAGAAAAAAATCATCATTTATGCACACTAATTCACTGTACAAAAAAAAAATCACAATGTTAGTTTGTTATAAATCTATGGCACCGAATTGGTTAAGTGTATCTCGTAATGAGAAAGAGCCATGTGCGTATCTCGCAATGAGAAAAACTTGATTAAAAATTTATGAAAAAGAGTCCTAAGTGAATTTCATAATGAAGAAGTGGCCCTAATTAATTTTTTATAAGTGTAAAAACTAACAGCACTTTTAGGTTTAACTGTATGTATTATATTTCTCAACCATTATTAAGTGTATCTCCTAACGAGAAAAAACTTGGTTGAGTGTATCTCCTAATGAGAAAAAGTCATCACTATAAATGTCTTTGTAAAAACAAACCGCACTTTTTGGTTTTATTGCATGTTCCTCGGCCTTGTATCTCATATCGATAAAAAACTAGGTTAAGTGTATCTCATAATGAGAAAAACTTGGTTAAGTGGATCTCGCAACGAGAAAAACTTTGTCAAGTTTATCTCACAATGAGAAAAACTTTGTCAAGTGTATCTCACAATGAGAAAAACTTAAGTGTATCTCATAATAAAGAGTCCCCGTTCTTTGTATGAGATAACTTTAAATTTTACTGCTTGTTCCTGGGCCTCCGAGTCTTGACCATCTGTCGGAAGAGCACCGTGTTCTCATCTCCAGCGTCGGAGCTGATGACGTGCGAGGAGCCGATTGGCTGAGGCTGCGCCCAAAGGTTGATGGCTCCTGGAAGATAGACCAGACCGCCCAGTGTCAGCGCTGCAAGAAGATGAGAAAAAAACAATAAGAACTTGTTAAGGCCTATTAATCTGTTAAATGTCAGGTGGTATTTCGAAAAGCGTGGAAATTACCTTGATGACTTCTGGTCAAATATCCATATAAAAACTAAGGAATTGTTCTTTTTGCAATTGTGTTCTGTTTACCAGATAATATATCTTGTTATTCATGTACAGTTTGTCAAATAAGAGTAGAAAATATATGAGGGCGCCACTGTTGATCAAATGGCAATACTAAACACATAACTCATGGTGTTAAAGTAAAGCTGTGTAACCTACATTTTTATAAAAAAATTAAAAAGGCATAATAGTGGAATTTTTTTTTTTCATTGCAGTATAGATACCCGCCGATCTCAAAATTAGAATTGCGTATAAGTATATTATTATTATACCTTTGCAATTTTGTGTTAACATAATGAAGAATAACTATAATGTAATAAAATATAAAGCACAGTTTAGAAATTGCTCACATTTATTTAATACTAGAAAAAGTACCTACCGTTGCCTGGGCTTTAGATCATGTCTCTAATTTTAGATCTGAATATATTTAACTCATTCAGATCTAAAAGTAGTGTAACTAAACTCACCATTAGTGATTCTTCCTTTCTATCTATTGTAAAATTCAAATTTATATTAAATTAAATTAAAGCAAATCACTTTATAAATCACCTTTTAATCAAATTTATGTCATGAAGAAAAAATGTTTTTTAAAATGTGGTTTACTGTGTTCTATACATTCAGTGTCATTGCACTTCAAAAAAATATTTGACAGTTAAATTGGTGTTGCCAGTCTACAAATTTAGTAGTTCAAGTTTTTATATTTTCTACTCTTATTTGACAGACTGTATATTACATGATAATATCGTAAGAGGTTTTTCCAGAATAGCTATTAATTAACTAAAAAAAAAGAGATTAAAAAATCTCCCATTTTGAAATAATTGTCAAAAAATATCATCACACAAATATAAACTGATTTTATTATTTCTACATAAATCTGAATACCCAACATGAAAAACACAAATCAAATGATTTTTTTTAATAAATACCTTTATACTCATTTGAAAACGTAAAATATCAATTTTCTTGCCATTAACAGTTGCAAAAAATGGACTGTAAAATCATAGAAAATTCATTTAAAAATATCGAGTAGCTAGATTAATGAAATCAACAGTTACGTCAAGAATGAACGCGCAAGCGATTCTGGTCTTGTCCTTCATACAGTTTCTTTATTTATAAGGGTTGAAATCGCATTTAAAAAAAGGCTAATAATTTTTTTTTCCAGTGACAAATGACTGGTTAACCAGTGGCTGAGAATTTAAATTTCTCTCTCGACCGTACCCTTGCAACTGTACACGGCAGTTCAGAAAGATTTGATTATTCTCTGTACCAGCATTTTTAAATAATAATTCAATATCGATTTTATTTCATTAAAATTTTGCTATAACCCCTCTGCAATGTAAGCAGATATAAGCGTTAGAAATAGGACAGCAGTCAAGCACAATAAGCGTGTTTATACGTCAGCGCATGTGTTTCCATAGAAATCGTTCAAACTCCGTTATTGTTTTAGTTACATCCCTAAAACAAAAAGTAAAAGGTCGATAGTAGATCAAGCTGCACATCCCTATCAAGTTGTCTATGGAAATACATAACAGGAATCAGCTGTCAGTCGTGTAGTTGACAAAAATATTTACCCGCGCAAATTTGCTAAGGGCGGCTCCACCGCGCTCCACATTTTAAATTTTTATTAAATATATTTATATGAAATGATAAAAAAGTGAGGTGACAAAAGTGTTTATTACACATACATACAATAGAATAATAAGCATTGTTGTTTACATAATCTGTGATTTTAGTACCGTTTTCACATAAAATATCACGTGAGTCATTTTCACCTATTTTTAATGTTTGCATTCTAAATTTTAATATTTACGAATGCTAATATTTATTTGTAATATAATAATTTGAAAGCCTATTTTGTAACCTTTCTAAAACAGTTTTTACTATTCGGCTACGTTCAGAAATGTTTCATTTATAGAGCTTTAATTGTGAAGCGGTAATAACAAAAAGTTTTCGTAAAATGTCATTTTGTTAGAGACACCAAAAGCGAATATTCTCGAAAATTCGGAGGGGTTAATAATATATACCTACATTCAAGTTAGCAATAAAAATGCTCAAAGGAGTGATGATAAAATTATGTATATGTATTTGTAATTATTTTCTGATCGTAAGTATTTATAATTTTTCAATAATGTCCAAGCAAAATGTGTAAAAATATTTTTAATGAATTAGTTTGTAAGACCGTAAATAAAAAGAAAAACTGAGGTATTTTCAAAGCAAAACATATGCGTTGATTTTTTTTAAATGATTTTATTTCAACTAAAATTAATATTCTGAAACATAGCTTTCCTAGAAAATTAATTAATTATTTTACTGCATGATTATAAGATATCAAATGTGTGTTGTATTATACAACATTTGTTTGAAAATTTAACAAATTTGCCAAGATCGACCAACGGTACAACCTTATTATATCAAATTTTTTTTTTTAACTTTATTAAATAAAATAACGTAAGCGTAGGGAGTGTGGCGAACCCATCGCTCAGGGAGTGGAAACACAAACCTGCAATAGCCGTCCCAAGCCAAGGTGTGAGCTACCGTGCTCAGGCTGAATGTCCTGGGGAACAACGTCACGAACGGTGCCTCCGAGAAACAAGGTCGCATCTCGGAGTATTTAGACCTTACTCCAGCACTCAGGGCTCTGCTGGAGTGGACCTTCTATTTCCCTGGTAACTCGTGGGACAAAAAAATTGAGGTGAGCTGAGGCCACCTCCATGAACTCTTCCCTTGTGGGGCCTTCAAGAAACCAAGGGGAATGGCACCCTTCCAGCGCGGGGCCTTTGTGGAACCAAGGAGGAGTGAAGTGGAGAGATGATGTCCTCTTCCCATGTGGGGCCTTCGAGGAACCATGCAGGAGTGAAGAGGAGAAATGAGGCCATCTTGGTGAACTCTTCCTCTGTGGGGCCTAAGGAATCAAGGAGGAGAGATGAAGTTCTCTTCCCTCCTGGGGCCCTCAGGGAACCAAGGTGGAGTGGACTCTTCCCTTGTGGGGCCTTTAGGGAACCAAGGGGAGGTGGACTCTCTGTCGTGGAGCCTTCGGGGAACTAAGGAGTGGAGAGGAGAAATGAAGCCCTCTTCCGTCGTGGGGCCTTCAGGGAACCAAGGAGGAGTGAAGAGGGGAAATGAGACCTGGGTAGATACATTGTCGAACCAGATAGCGGATAATCCTGGTGAACTTTATAAAAGGGAATGGGTTACTGTCAAAGGAATGAGGTAAAATGGGAGATAGTACAATGGGTCTATGGCCTAAGTGCTCATGGGAACTATATACATGTAAACCGTCTCCAATTATTTAATAAAAAAATAAAATAAAAAAAATAAAAATAACAAATTTTTTTCTTGTCCAGCGTCGATGTTATGTTTTGTTTGGTTTGAAAGAAGAAAGAGGTATCTCACCATTGAGGATGCAGGGGAAGATGACGTAGAAGTTGAGGGTGCAGGAATGGAAGTAAAGCGCTTCGCTGCAGTACAGGAAGATGGTCATCGCAAGGGCGCAGTAGCCCAGAGAAACCACACTGCAAAAAAAAAACAATTGTTTAATAAATATAATAATAAGGGAACGTACCCAAACTACGTGACCAACTTTTTGCAATTTTTAACCCCCCCCCCCCCCCCCCCCCCCCCGGTGACCAAAATCCTAAGGAACCCGCCGCTCATTTGTATGGAGCGTGACCTTTTGAAGACCCCCCCCCCCCCCCCCCCCCTAAAAGTGTCACGTAGTATGGGTACGTTCCCTAAGGATCTCCAGTGAAAAATATTCTGGCTTTAAAAAAATATGTTCATATAGACCAATAAACGCTGACTCTGAATATATAAGTTTTATTTAATAATATTAAACGCAGAGTTTTTAAAAAAGTCCATTTTTAATCGGGTCGTAAAAACATGCCCTCAAGGTGACGTCACTGTTCGACGTGTCGTGACGTCACCGTAAAGTCATTGTACGGGAATGTATGATATGGCACAAGCCATCGTATTAAGTTATTCGTTTATTAACATACTGTTTATAGAGATTTATTTGTTGTGTTTATTGAAATATTATTTAGGCCTAAATAATGTTTCCAAAATAAAGGTATCTCTTATTAGTTTATCTCTATTCTTGAAAATATTAAAAAACTACTGCACAAAAAAAATAGTAATGCTATTTCTAGGGAGAATACTTTGAACAACGGAAATCAAAATGGCGGCAGTAGATCAGCTGATTGTCCGATCCTATAATAATTTGTTAGGAGTTATGACATCACACAATTCACCATACATACGGTGGTTTTCAGGGGTCTTGAAAAATTAAAACTTTGACAATTATTTTAACTATTAAAACTAACTCTAAAAATAAAAATAAAAATGCAGTTATTTAAGTTAAAAGGTCATTATTCATTAAAAAAAAAAAAAAATTGGACCGGAGTTCTCTATTGTAATAATTATGACGTGCTCGAAAAAAGATAATGCCGAAAATTTAAAAACTGAAATAAATTGTATGTTTTATGATTGTACACATTTATAACTTGTCTGATCATAAAAGCCCAACACAAATAATACTAATAATATTTAGACGAATTTTATTACGACGGCCTCCATGGTCGAGAGGCAAGTCTCTCGGTAAAGGTCGCAGGTTCAAATCCCGGCGAGCGCAACTAAAATGTATGTGATTGATTTGTGTTTTTCACAATTTAATCATTTGATCCCCCCGGGCCTCAACCATACTCTATTAACCACTCATTTGCCGCTCGTGCGCCGGCGTGTCCTGATTTTGACACGCGATTTTGACCCTTATGTATAAAGAAAGTGTATGAAGAACACGGTCAGAATCGCTTGCTCTATTATCGCTCTTTACCATAGAGAAAACCGCAATTAGCTTGGTGACTCCATATAATTTATATTAATGATTTACCGGAGCGCGGGAACGTGCGCAGTTCTTGCGCATGCGTGGGAAAAATTCTTTGGTCTTCAACTTTGACCTTTCTATGTACGAAATTTCTCAAGGACGCTGTCAGAATCGCCGGACATTGGGTGTCATGGCTGCCGCTTTTTGCGAACGCTAATTGGTTACAACCAACCCCATTTACTCGCGGCATTCAACGAGTTAATAGATCAGAATATTTCCATTTTGCATTAAAATTCAAATAAATCGAAGATTTGTAAACATATCCTAAAACTAAAAATTGTCCTCGAAAGGTGGTGAAATACGCTTTCAAATTTTATTGTTAGAAATAACCATGTAATTTTTTAAATACAAAAATTTTGTAAGCAAACTTTAAAAAGTTTGAAAAATAGTTCACCTAACGCTTTTTCTCAATTAAATTACTGGTAATGAAAAAAATAAATACATAGAATCACATATTTTACTAGGAAAATGTATTAACTCGTTGTGGGCCGTTCGGACACCGGTGTCCGCGAGGTGGCGCAGCACTTTGAAATGCAATTTTGACCCTTATGTATACAGAAAGTGTATGAAGAACAATGTCAGAAACGCTTGCTCTATTATCGTACTTTACCATAGAGAAACCCGCAATGAGACAAGTCACTTCGAATAATTTATATTAAATTTTCCGTAGTCCGGGATGTAAAAAGATTCTGCGCATGCGCGAAAAAAAAATATCTTTTTTCTACCATTTTGACCCTTCTATGTACAAAATCGGTAAAGGAAGTGTCAGAATCACTGCCGCCAACATTCCCTATGGTATGGGTAAAGATTTCATTCGCTTAGTAGCCACACAATATTTAAAAATAATTTTTGTCTGTGGGCATCTCCAACTGTCATTTTGGCGGCCGCGTCACATTGCCGATGCGTGACATGCGTGTACCTCGAATAAAACATCATAAAACCTATCAATTTACGTAATTACGCAAGTAATGTTATTTTGGTAAATAGTTTATTGTTCTAGGAATGTGTTTCAGTCAATAAAATATACGATAGGTTAAATTTAATCCACAAAACATTCAATTGAAGATCGTGAAATTTCCGTGTTTTTCTGGAAAAAGCCGGGACCTCAACAGGTTAAAAACGTTATCATCAACTCACTTTTTGGATACATTTTAACCGGTCAACTGCCGCCGTACAAGGCACAAAAAAACCACCACTTTGAATTTTGAATTGAATGTTTTGTTGATAAATTTTGAGCTATTGTATATTTTATTGACTGAAACACGTTCACAACACAATAAACTATCTACTAAAACCACATTACTTGCATTTATTACGTAAATTAATAGGTTTTACAACGTTTTATTCGCGATACACAGACATCGCGATGTGATTGCGACCGTTAATTTCGTGGCAAATCTGACAGCGCAGAGTAATGATGGCGCAAGCGATTTTGACACTGTTCTTCATACAAATTCGTACATATAAGGGTGAAAATCGCAGACCAAAAGTTTTTCATTTCAAATATTTGAATTATTTTCTTGCGCCTGCGCATATGACACCGCGCGCCGGCGCGTCTCCGGCAAATAACCGGTTAAGATTTTCACGGCCAAAAGCATTTTCGTTATTTGTTTTTATGCCGTGTTGCGCTACCTCCTTCTTTAGCCAACGTTTCGGACATCGTTGCATCGTTGTGTTGGCTAAAGAAGGAGGTAGCGCAACACGGCATAACACCCCAAAAACAAATAACGAAAATAACTTACTTTTTTGTCATTTCATGAAATGTAATTAAAAAAAAATTTCATTATTTTTTTTTTTTAAATTGCGATACGGAACTTTGCTTTCATAAACTTCTATTGTTGTTATCTTTTAGATTTCAATATAAAGCATAATGTTTTCTCTTTCCAAAACCGTTTAGGTATATCATATTTCTCACTATGATAGTAAGAGAAACACAATGATTTCTCTGAGACATGTGTGAGTTGTTCTGAAAAAAGTTATGCTTTGTTTTAAATCTACTTTGCAATGGTTGTAGAGCCTATCAAGAGATGGGAAGGCTGATAGAGATATTGAAAGAAGGGTGAATGCCGGTAACTCCATTAATGGAGGACTGAACGCCGTTGGCACCAACAAAAAACTGTCCAAAGACGCGAAACTAGCCGTCCATAATGGAGTACTGGTACCCAGTGGCGGCTCGTGACTTTTTGGTGTGCTAGAGTGCTGATATTAAAAAAAAATTGCATTATTGATGTTGTTGTAGCCGAAAAAAAATTTTTTTTTTTTTTGAAAATCAGTTTTTTGTATGAAAAATTTCAGGTTAGTTTCAGTTTGGTGGTGCGCCGCACCGATTTCCTGAAAAATCTTCATACAAAACACTGATTTTTTAAAAAAAAAAAAATTATTTTTCGCATACGACATCATCCATGATGCCATTTTTTTAATATTAGCACCCTAGCACAACCAAAAGTCACGAGCCGCCACTGCTGGTACCTACCCTGATGTATGGCAGTGAGGCATGGAACTGGCAGAGGAAGGATGAAAGTAGACTGAACGCTGTAGAAATGAGATCCCTGAGGCGTATGTGTGGTAAAACCATGTATGATCGTGTGAGAAATGTGGAAATCCGCAAATCCGGCCATGTCAAGAGTCAGAATAATAGAAGAGAAGGTATGGACGTTGTATGAATGTAAACAAGGCAAGGAATGTGTGCCAAGACCGGGATGTTTGGCGGTCCGTCCTCTCTGCCTACCCCTGCGGGGAAACGGCGTGATGATTAGTTAGTTAGTTAATTAGTTAGTAACAAAGTATATAAAAACTAAGTCTACAACACAAAGAGGTACTTACGGAGGATAATGAATGTAAAGTGTGCAGTGGATTAAGGCTAGCGCCTTAAGGAGCGAGTACATTCCCAGCATCCTGGATACTGTGAAGTCATCTGGAAACATTAAATACATAATATTATAGTTTGCGCAGTTGATGCGAACAACACAATTAAATCTGAGGGGTTAACACAGCTTCCAAAACAAACAAAACATGCTTGGAAATGCTCAGCACAAGCCCACAAAGGAATTATACTATGCAAGTTCACTCACTGATAGAATCGTTAGAATCTTGAAAGACTGGCGGCCGCCAAAAATCTGCATCGGTAACAAAATTTATTGAGTTTTTTTTAAATAAATAAATGTCCTTCCACACCACAATGAATAATCTATACCAGGGGTTCCCAAAGTGTGCGCCGCGGCGCCCTGGTGCGCCGTAGAAAGTAAAGAGGGGTGCCGTGAGCCGATCCTCTATCATTATCCGAAACCACAAATATTCACGGGTACCTATAAAGCAACAATTCCTATTTTGAGCGCTCGCAACTTTGAAGAACATAGGTACATATTCGTCGCCGTCGCTCACTCGCCGAAAAGTTCCTACGCGCTTGAAAACCGTTGATAACCGCAAGACAACAACAAGCACATTCTGAAACTATTGGAGAGAATTGCGGCATTTAGGAAGAAACTGCGGTTGTGGATAAAAAAAAATGAACGAAGGCAGCGGTCAAGATTGCTTCCCGCAATTATATAAATATGCGGCATCTAATGAATTGGTTGTCTCACAAGACCTGATATCCCTTTTCAAGAAACACCTATCGAAGCTCACCGAATGGTTTTCGAAGTACTTCGCAGATGATGATGTCGAAAAATTTGCGTGGATCCAAGATCCTTTCCGTGCACAAGCTCCGCCAGGATTCACAACACAAGAGCAAGAGAGTCTCATTGAACTCTCTTGCGATAACAGCCTCAAAACTAGATTCACCAATTCCGATTTGGTGTAGTTTTGGTTATCAATTCAAAATGAATATCCAAATTTAACTTCGAAAGCTTTAAAAATTTTCATTCCGTTTGCCACATCATATTTGTGAAGCTGTAATCAAGAGCAAATATCACTAAAAGATCAACGTGGTGCAAGAAATGAGAGTAGCAGTCTTATTCCCCGCTTTGAAAAATTGTGCGGAAATCATCAAGCTCACCCGTCACATTGATTTGACTGAGTAACTAACTATTGTGTTTTATTTTTTTCTTAAGTCTTTTTTGTTGTTCTCTGTTCCAATTCTGAATTCTGATAAATACAATAAAACTCAATTTCATATTGTGGATGTTTTAATTGTTTTGCCTATCTCTCAACTACTATTATTGTTGGTACCTATTTCTTTCGACTGTACTATATATATATATATGCATTGATATACACCATCCACCTTTAGAGATTGAATATAGTTTTGATTTCAAATTAACAAAAATGCTTAAAAATAAAAACTTTCTTAAATATGATTTTAATAAGAATGATTACGTTCAATTCAATCAGGAATTACAAGAACTGAATTGGGCACTTCTTTTACCTGATTTCATGTCGGTAGATGATATGGTTTCTTTATTTTACACTCATTTGTATCGTATAATTGAGAAATGCGTAACCAAATTAGTAAATCGCAACAGGCAGCATCCCCTCTGGTACTCACCAGACTTAGTTAAATTACTAAAAGAAAAAAATAAATTTCGACTTCTCTATAAAAAATATAAGAATCCACGTGATAGAAATTCCTACGAACTCTTACGCATCCGTTGTTCCAAACTCATTAGTAATTGCTACTTTAAACACATTGAACAAATAGAATCGTGTCTGGTTAATCATAATAACGTTAAAGCTTTTTGGAGATTTGTCAAACACAAGAAACAAAACATAAGTACTATCCCCCAAAACATGACGTTTGGAGAAAAAAAATCATCAAACGGCGAGGAAAGCAGCGAACTATTTGCCCAACACTTTTCATCAGTGTATGAGAAAGATGACATTAGAAGCAATGAAGAGACTCAACCTCAATCTGAATCAATAGACTATTCAAACAGCTCTCTGCATACAGTAAACATTAGTGTACACGATGTAAAAATAGAAATGCTTAACCTCGACCAAAGCAAAGGCCCTGGCCCTGACAAAATTCCACCAGTCCTAATAAAAAAATGTGCACACAGTCTCGCACTCCCTCTGACTATCATTTACAGAAAATCATTATCTTCATCCATTTTTCCAACAAAATGGAAACAGGCTAATATTGTACCAATACCTAAAAGCGGAGACCTTCACGAAGTCACAAACTATAGACCCATCTCTATTCTTTGTTCATTTGCGAAAATTTTTGAAAAATTAATTTGTCCATATCTGAATTATCATCTCAAAAATCTTATAACTCCAAAACAGCATGGTTTTCTCTCCCAGAAATCAACATCCTCTAATTTACTTTGCTATGTCAATACCTTAACCGAAGCTGTCGATAGAGGTCAACAGATAGACACAATCTACACAGATTTTAGCAAGGCCTTCGATAAAGTAAATCATAGATTACTAATTCATAAACTAAAACAAATGGGTGTTCATGGTA
Source organism: Limnephilus marmoratus (assembly GCA_917880885.1). Taxonomy (NCBI): domain Eukaryota; kingdom Metazoa; phylum Arthropoda; class Insecta; order Trichoptera; family Limnephilidae; genus Limnephilus; species Limnephilus marmoratus. The sequence continues at coordinate 62,069,170 of OU862907.1, forward strand.
CCTTGCTAAATTGGTTTTACTCCTATCTAACTGATCGCATACAAAGAGTAGTATTTGATGGCTATGAGTCAAGAGGATTAGATGTGCCATCTGGAGTGCCGCAAGGGTCCCATTTGGGCCCAATCTTGTTTCTTGTTTTTATAAATGACTTGTGCGATGTTATTTTGGATTCTGAAATTTTGTTGTTTGCGGATGATTGTAAGATATTCAAAATTATCCATACATTACTAGACTCAATACTTCTCCAAAACGATATAAACAGAGTTTCAAAGTGGTGTAACGACAATAGAATGTTTCTGAATTCTTTAAAATGTGTTCACATAACCTTTACGCGTAAACACAATTCTATTCCGACTCAATATTTTATCGACGGTACTAAACTCCAGGAAGTCGCAACCATTCGGGACCTAGGCGTATTATTTGATAAAAAACTTACTTTCACACCTCATATCGACAATATCATTTCTAGATCTATGAAAATGCTAGGATTTATCAAACGAAACAGTAAACATTTTAAAAATCCCACATCAAAAATAACGCTGTACAATTCCTTCACCCGCAACGTGTTGGAGTACGCAAGTGCTGTATGGAGTCCAACTTACAAAGTTCATATTCAGCGAATAGAGCAGGTTCAAAAACATTTTATGTACCACCTGGCGTATTCCGATAGGCAAGCTCGATCACTTCCTCACTACACTGATAGACTAAAATTTTACAATGTACGCACCCTTGAACAGAGAAGACTAAATACTGATCTAAATTTTCTATTCAAAATTGTAAATGGTTTAATAAACTGTCCTTTTCTACTTCATCAAATCAGGTTCAATGTTCCTAGAATTGGTTCACGACTGGTAAATTATGTTCCGTTAAATATTAAAAAATATCGAACTAAGCTGGGGTATGACTCAGCTTTATCGAGAATGTGCCGTAATTTCAATGAGGCTTACAAAAAACATTCGATTAATTTGACAATGTCAACATTGGCCAACTTCAAATCAGCTCTTAACAAGCTTTAAAGCTCTCTATTACGTTGTTCTATAAACTTATGAACCTATAAACTCAATGTTCTAAAAAATTGTTTCTTGTAAAACTTTTTAATTATTATTTTGTAATGTATAGTATGTGTTTGTGTGAATTAATGTAATATTATATTACCAATGTTGTGTTTGTCTTTAATTAGTGATAGCATCAACCATGTTCAGTGTAATTGTATCTGTGAAAGCTTTGATGTAAATCGCTGTTGACAAACCTAATAAAAAAAAATAAAAAAAAATAAAAAAAATAAAAAAAATATCTATTCCAAATAGCTTACTAAAGTAGGGCGCCGTGACAAAATACTAAACTTGTAAGTGCGCCGCGGGCTGAAAAAGATTGGGAACCCCGGATTTATACACAGGGTCATTGAAAAATAATGAAAACATTTAAAATACATATATACAAATCAAACACAAACAATTTACATATCACAAAAACTAATAATAAAAACAATTTTAAAAAAATCCTACTCATATTCATCAGAACTGTTATTCAAACAATTTAAGGTCAGAAAATTAAGTGCGTTATACTTTTATCTCGCAACATTACAAATTTATAAAGATTATATTCAAAATAAAGTTGCACCCTTTAAAAATAACAGAAATCTTAGACAAATGTCAATACTTCCTATTCCAAAATGTAAAAAACAATAGGACAGTTGAATCTCGGAGTTAAATTTTTTAATTTACTACCTGAAAAAATCAGAAACATGAACAGAAACATAAAAAAATTTAAAACTCAGCTTAAAAATTATACCGAAAATTTAAACTGAATAAAAAAAAAAATAATTAAACCAATATAATAACACCCCCCATACACACAAGCCCTGCTTATTTATGGGGGTAAATCAAATACATATATTTTGTAATTAATTATTGTATAAAATTTATTGTAATTTATGTATCTTTTTGTGAATAAAAAAAAAATAAAAAAACAGTTATAAAAAAACTTTTAGAGGTAATTCAATGGTTTTTATTTTAAAATGTGCGGAAAAGGATAAAAAAATTTTCAGACCTTAGTATGTTTTGATGTGTGCACCGTTCGTCACACTGCAGATTTCTAGTCTTTAGTCGATTTCTTGCCACGTACGTGCAATCATTTCAGGAGTAACCGTTAAGATAGCGGCAGAAATTCGCTCCCGCAGTAGATCCAAATCCCGAATCTTTTCTGCGTACACAATGTTTTTAATGTACCCCCAGAAAAAAAAATCCAAAGGGGTAAGGACAGGACTTCTTGGAGGCCAGGCAATGGGGGTTCCTCTACCAATGATACTGAACGGCAGTCGTAGGCGCGCCCACGGCCGACATTGGCTACTGCGCATCTAGTGTGCGCGTAGCAAGGTCACGCTACCTCCAAAACAAAACTTACATTCACCAGCTAGCGTTCAGTGACAGAATTACATGTTTAACATAAAGGGTTTGGTGCTATAATTTTTTTTAAATGTTGGCATGCTCGCTTTCCCAACGGCTGAATTGGTAGAGGAGCCCCCACAGACAGACTAGACATCTGCAGAGCGGCTGACGGTGCACACATCGAAACATACTAAGGTATGAACAAAAAATTATCTTTTTCCGCACATTTTAAGATCAAAACCATTGAATATACCTCTAACAGTTTTTTTATAACAGTTATTGTCAATGTTGTCATTATTTATCGATGACCCTGTGTAACCGACGTGTTGCTCTCCCTCATTGTTTATTTATAATTTTATATGTCTTTCTAGTTATGTACAATGCCCCGGTGCAACCAATAAAGCTTGTGTGCCAAGTTGCCACCGGGAGACATTCTAGACTCCTATATTTTAATAATTTATGATTAATCCGCCTCAAAGGCGACCAGGCTGACTAGCCTTCTTTTTATTTTTTATACATGCCCCTGAGACGGGCCATTTGTCCGGCTCAAAGGAAGCGGACTGCTCCACCGAGCCAGCTGCTCCACCGAGCCGGCTGCTTTTATTTTTTAATTGCGACCCTTTTAAGGGCCCTACGCTCTGGCCACTAAGCTCGGTAATACCGTGCCGCCAGCAACGATCTTTTGCCAAACACATTTGATCGTCGTTAATATGTCCTTTTTGTTATGTACAATGCCCCGGTGACACAAATAAAGCTTGTATACCAAGTTGCCACCGGGAGACATTCTAGCATCATTATTATTTCGCCTTCAGGGCCATTTTTCCGGCTCCAAAGCCAAAAACTAATTTGGCGGCCCCATTAAGGGCTCCCATCTTACTTGCAAATATTATCGTTTTTTAAACATAACTTCATTTATACACACCGTAGGACGCTGAAACTAAGACGTTTCAGTACAGAGTCCTACGGGGCATTCAAAGAAACATAAATCAAACCTGTAACTCCCAAACTGCCAACGCTATATGCTTTTGCGCACAAATTTTGAACTTAGAAAAATTTCCGATCAAAAAACAGTCTTTTTCCATTTTAAAAATCCAGGAACCTCGTAAGACGACGAGACATACCGGTTTCGGTAGCCAGTCTTACGAGGAACCTGGGGAAAATACTAACTTCTTCACATCACTTTGCAAACTTAAATTAAACTCAAATACCTATCAACAAATGGTAAACATTTCCAAAATTGTTCCTAAATTCATTAAACTAAAAATCTACGGGTAAAGAATACCCGTACATACATGTTAGAATTAAGAAATACTTTATAAAAACTATGTTATAACCTGTAGAATTATTATTAAATAATGATTTTAATCAACCACTTTCTTGAGCGACACAAGCAAAATGAAGTGCGACAAGAAAGTCGGCGTATTTATACTTACGGGCGAGGTCCAACCTCCCACCCCATAAATGTACCACGTGATCACCTTTTTGCCCAGATTGGGGTATAAAAGGGCGCGTATTTTCCAAATAAAATTAGTTCATCTCTAACAGTCAACTCGTGTATTATTCCTACTGGGAAGTTTATTATCACTCAGCTGCCTCCCCCGCCGACCTCTGCCTGTCTTCAGTCCTGGTGCCAACACTCCTCCAGAAGAGCCGGCCCTACTTTGGCAACCGCCAGGCGCCAGGATCAGACAGAGGATTAAGCACATCCAGTGTCCTTCACGCATCAGGCACTGGGTGCACGGGAGGTCAGTTTTATTATTTGTTTCCATCATCACCATCCTGTTCGTGCACTAAAAACCCGGTACTTTTTTATAGTCACCCTGTATATAAAAATCAATTTTTGCTTGCTTGCATGTATGTATGTATTGTATGCTTTTTTGTTCCTTATGCGTTGCTAAAACATTCATTCATTTGATGTGCGCATACCCGTGTTCTTTTCTATACATAATAGTGAGCTCCGGCATCATGAAATTATGCATTGTTAAACCATTCATTCGATTACGTTGAAACTTTGGGGATTTATTCTATTTCTATATATACTGGTGAGCTCTGGCATTATGAAATTTGTATAAAAAAATTGCAATGGATGGCACGCGCACTGTTTGAAAACTGAATGTACATTGAATGTTGATTGAATGTATAGAACAAGGGAGGGGGGAGGGGGGTTCGCGAGGGAAGCAGAAGAAGGGAGTGGAGAGAGGGAAGGCGGAGTAGGAACACATGAGGGGAAGGGGATGCAGGAGAGGAAATGGAGGCGGTAGGGGAACGGGAAAGGACATGAAGGAAACAATTTCTTTATTAAGTGGCATTGTAACGCATGCCGGGAATTCGCTAGACTTCTCTACATCTCTACATTTTTATAAATTAAAGTCCTCCGCGTCGTCTGTCTGTTCGCGATAAACTCAAAAACTACTGAACGGATTTTTATGCGGTTTTCACCAATAGATAGAGTGATTTGTGGGGAAGGTTTAGGTATATAATTTATTAAGTTAACTTGTAAATTGGTGGAAAAATAACGATAATTGTTAGAATCGTCGGAAAAAGTCAAGCCGCCTGGTAGCTTTCATCGAAAACATTGCCTAATCCCTTTGAGATATAACAAAACAATGCATGGTGGGATATACCTCTTTTATAGATCTACAAAAAAGTCCGCAATGGCATACATCTATCTTTTGCGGATAGCTTACTATCTTCCCTTCTCTACATCTCTACATATTATAAATTAAAGTCCTCTGCTTCGTCTGTCTGTCTGTCTGTTCGCGATATCTATCTTTTACGGAGAGCTTACCATACCCATTCTGTCAAAAAAATTGTCACGTACATTGCGGTAATTGGAAAGTTATTTAGACGGATACAGTATTAATTCTTATCAACTTAAATACGTTAGTTACCTCAAGCATTTCATGCACATTATTATAATCTTTCGCACCGTCTCTACGTATTATAAATTAAAGTCCTCCGCGGCGTCTGTCTGTCTGTCTCTTCGCGATGAAATCAAAGATGGTGGTGGTTATAAAGGTTGAAAAACCATTCTGTAGATGGTGTTGTGTTTAATTAGCCAGAGCAACGCGTGGTCGGGTCAGCCAGTTATATATAAAAATGAATGTTTCTTTGTTTGACCCGAATGTATTCATATACCATACATCCAATTGCTATTAAACTTTGGTGGTTCGCTGTGCGCACGCCCGCAAATTAAGTTTCTACAATATACTAAAGGTCCCCATAAGGACGTCAACAATAGAAATTTTTAAACAGTTTGATGTTCCAAGCATACAGAAAGTCTATTAGCATCCCAGATGACATAGGCCCTGAGGGAAATTATTTTCCTCAGGGCCTCCTGTGTGGAGTTAATGTAAAAAAAAAAAAAAAAAATGCCAAAAACATTCTAGTACATCACCACAAAAATGACTCCGAGGCAGACACCTCACATGCTCATAAAACCAGAGCCAAACAAACAGACATACTTAATATACCAAAGTGTAACTCTTCTTTTGGTCAAAGAAGTTCTGAATTTTTAGCAGTAAAGTTATACAACAAACTCCCACTTAGTATCAAAAAAATTAAAACAAAAAAAAGCTACATTAAGGACATTAAATGTTGGCTGAAGGAACTATCGGAAAATGAACTTACTAGTATACTTAAAACATCGTCATAGAAGTTTCTGGAAAACCTTATCCAACCAATGAAGTTAAACCATAGAAGTTGCTGAAAACTTATCCAATGCATAGTCCCCCTCAGCACAGGATTTCCTAGTGAGAAGGACTATGAATATATTTTCTATTTTATATATGTATATACCTAACATGTTTGATATAAAAATGTAATAAAAAATAAATGAATAGTTACTAAATAAAAAAATTTAAAAAATATAATAGTGAGCTCTGGCATTATAAAATTATTTCATATACCATTCATCCGATTGCGACAAATCTTTAATGATTTGTTGTGTGCACGCCCGTGAATGTTTCTATATAAATAATGATGAGTCAGGCGTTATGAAATTTGTATAAAAATAGGTGGCGTTCGTGAGAAATATGTGTTTTTCATATAGTTTAGTGGCTGAGAGGGAAGGCGAGAGGGGGAGGGGAATCCGGAAGGCAAGGTGGGGAACGAATAAAAGGGGGGATCTGCGGGAGGGAGACGACGTAGGGATGAAGACGGGGAAGGACACGCAGACAGAAACAATTTCACTAAACTTGAAATTTATACGACCAGGAGCGAAGTGCTTTTCATAAAAAACTTCGATACTAATATTTACTTTATAAGGGCCCTTTCCTAGAGACGAACGTTATTAAGCTACGAGTTCACCCGCCTCCCAAATTATATCTACCTATATAAAGTATGTTTGCATTGGGTTTTTCGATGCCTGACTGACTAGGATATACCTGTGCCGAGATTTGTGGGGAAACGTGGATTTGTCGTAATATATTAGAACTGAGTATGTATGAAATAAATAAATATTTTATTGTTATCTCATTCTCTTGCAGGCTAAATCGTATAGAAGTAAGTGCTTGTCTGTTTTTAGTGTCGCTCGTTTCCGTTTCATTGAGTTTCAAATAACAACTGTGCTAAAGAAGTTTTCACTTCAAAAAGAGATTGAAAACTTTTATTACCGTGAGAATGATCTTCTAGGAAAGAGCGTCTCTCGATGTAGGACCTTCCTGCGGTGCCCAGATCCATGAACGCAAGGAACGCCAGCCAGCCCCTGAAGGCATACAGCAATCTGCTTTGCACCGCCATCTTGTCCTGAAATCAGATTAAATCCATCTCAATTTGGGAGGAGGGTATCTATTTATTTACCGATAAAAAGCTTATTTCTGAGACAGTAATCCGTCAGTCGGTCAAGGTAAATATTTCCCTATCGAGTCCACGCTCAAAACACACTTTGAAAAATTAAAACAAATTATACTAGGTAGATCACAGTTAGTAATAAGTAATTCAGTAACCGGAATTGAAAAAATATTGCATTTCAATGTTTTATTTTTAATTTTAAAAACGCAAAATATCATTTTTCAAGGTCTGCCATGTTAATTACGAAGATGAAATACGCATTTTTAAAAGAAAATATTACTTTCCATCAGTTAGACAACAATAAGCACTGTATATATAAATTGCAATCTTTGGAAATGATAAATAATGCGTATTAATCATTATTTTGTTCGGTTTCATAAACACAAAATATCACGCGAGACGTTTGCCGTCGTCATTAACAACATGGCGTTCCTTGAGAAATGACATTTTGCATTTTTACAGATAACAAAATAACCATTAAAATGCGATATTTTTCAATTCCGGTTACTGAATTACTTATTACTAACTGTAACCTACCTAGTATAATTTGTTTTAATTTTTTAAAGTGTGTTTTGAGCGTGGACTCGATAGGGAAATATTTACCCTAGCTTTTACCCGCGGCTTTGCTCGCATGGTACTAGGGGGAAATTACTGTATAAAGAATTTTCCCACATGAATGAAATGTTTTTTCCGGGGTAAAACGTAGCCTATGTCATTTCCCAGTTCTCCAATTATCTCTGTTTAAAAAAATTACGTCGATCTGTCGCTCCGTCGAGTTCCCGGTATACTTGGTACGCCACTCAATAAAGAAATTGTTTCTCCCTGCGTGTCCTTTCCCATTCGCCTCATTCCCCTTCCTCTCCCACGTCCTCTTCCCCTCTCGCGTTCCCACTCCGCCTTCCCTCTCCCCACTCCCCTCGCCCGCTTCCCCTGTCCCGAGTTTCCCTCCCCCCTCCTGGGTTCCCCTTCCCCCTCCCGAGTTCCCTTCCCTTCCCGGGTTCCCTCCCCCTCCAGCATTCCATTAATTCAGTCCCGTTACATTCAGTTTTCAAACAACTCGCGTGCCACCTATTGCAATTAATCACCTATAACTCTTTTATCTTTTTTTTATTAAACCCAAACTAAGAACCTATTTTGTTCAATTGGGTTAGTTTGGGTTTCTTAAAACAAAACACTGTTTTTGGTATTTAGCGCTAGTTCAGACACGGCGATAACCGAGCGATTGATAAAATCGTGCGGTTTGAACCGCAAAAATGGCGACTGTTCAAACATCGGCGGTTAGTTAGCGATTAGCGATCAGTTTCAAGATGAAAGTCGAAGAGGAACTAGCGTGTCTGTGGCTGCTCCAGAAAAAATAAAGAAAAGCCGGAAAAGGCAGTACTGGGTGCATCCAATATTAAGGGATCGACTGACACATGGCCAATTCGTAACGCAATATCCCAATTTAAGAATGTTTAAGAGGAAATTTTTTGACAATTTAAGAGTGTCAATAAAATCTTTTGATAAACTAATTGAACTAATCAGGGAAGATATTTCGAGCTCTGAAACACATAAGAGCTCTGAAAAACATTTTTTTTTCCAACGTGTCTTCACCATTTCCAAATATCTCCACCAACTCTTGCCATGCTCGGTTCTTTGCAATTTTATCCAAATAATCCGCACACTGAAGATTCCATATTACAGGTCTTTTCTCCACTTCATCAATAAATTACTCTGTGTCGAAGCGATCCATAGCTAGCTCAGGCGTGCTCTCGTTGTGACATGTTGATCGCGCGGTGCCCGCAACGCTACTGAACGCTGAGGAAGATCTCCATAGTAATAAAACCGCGCGGGCGCCGCACGATTCTATTTTCTAGCGGTTTAGTGGCGGTAACCGCGCGGTTAGTCCAACCGCGCGATTATGTCTGAATGATTATATAAATACCTGCGTAAATAAGACCCACGCGGTTCCCGCGCGATTCTCAAACCGCGTGGTTCCCGCCGTGTCTGAACTAGCACTTATACATATTTTGTGGGTAAATTTTCGGGATTAGTGTCCATGGCTATTACGAATAATTTTTAGAAAAAAACTTTAGATTCGCCTTAATCACTATAAAAGGGAACTTTTTGCATCACGGCTGGCGGAAAATAATGCATTTTAATTTTCAATGTCGTTGAATAAAATTTCACTTAGCGAACCGATACTACGACAGCCCGCCCGCTGCCGCCCGCCATTTTGTCACTGTTATGTTGGTATCCCTGACCTGATACAAACAAGAGCTAGATACGATTGTAGCCGACTTCGTGGGATACATAATAAGGCGCGTAATTATGACATTTGTCTAGTGGGCTTGTGTACATTATCTTGACTTTAAAAAACAGCCAACATTTTGAAATGGTTTGTCTGGCAAAGCAGGGTTTGTCTAGCGGGATTGCGTATGTTATCTTTACTTTAAAAAACAGCCTACGTTTTTAAATGGTTTGTCTGGCAAAGCAGGGTTTGTGTAGCGGGCTTGTGTATATTTTCTTTATTTTAAAAAACATCCCAGGATTTGAATGGTTTTTCTCCATTCCAGTGCCTGATTAGAGGTTCGTTTACATTATATTATTAATTCTGTTTTTCATAATTACGTGCCTTATTATGTATCCCACGAAGTCGGCTACAATCGTATCTAGCTCTTGTTTGTATCAGGTCAGGGATACCAACATAACAGTGACAAAATGGCGGGCGGGCTGTCGTAGTATCGGTTCGCGAAGAGAAATTTTATTTAACGACATTGAAAATTAAAATGCATTATTTTCCGCCGGCCGTGATGCAAAAAGTTTCCTTTTAGAGTGATTAAGGCGAATCTAAAGTTTTTTTCTAAAAATTATTCGTAATAGCCATGGACACTAATCCCGAAAAATTACCATTTTGTGTATTAGTCGTCAATAAAATTTTACAAAAACTGACAACAAATCTACAAAAATACACATTGCATCTTAGATAACAATCTACGTTCTATTTCAATCAAATATTAACATAAAACTCCAGTTTACAACAGTTAAAATCAACAACACGTCTTAAATATTCACCCACTTCACTAAAAACAATAACATTTCGTACAAATTTCATGAAAATGCGTCAAAATAAAAAAGGTACCAAACAAACCTAAGTATATTGAAAAAATCCTGCGGCAAAACGATTCGAATATATTTATCACAATATTAATACAATTTGAACTGCCGGCATTATTTCAACACACAATAACTATCTAAGTATTACTATATTGAAATAAAACTACATAATTTAATTAGTTTTAATTCAGTAGCTAATTCACGACACACAACAAACGTAAAGAACAGAAAATTAGTTAACAAATCGCGAAAATATCTGACAGCTGAGTGCAGTGTTGCAATATTCCAAAAATGTAAAACCCTGATCAGTGGTAAAAAAATCTGTTGAAGTGGGAAATAACCAACAGCACTTAGCCGAATTTACGTTCAACTATTTGCAGGCAATTTTAAATAATAGAGAACTCCAGTTCATTTTTTTATTTTTTTTTATTTATTTTAGAGAAAGTTGACAGCAAATTAGAGATTACAAAATAATACAATAATAAGAGTTAATTATGCCAATTATGAACTTTCCACTGATGATTTATAATGATAAAGTGTGACATTGTAAGGGTATTTTCTTATTTAATTTATTTTTTAGTTACAATATATAAAAAGGGGGGGGGGAGGAACATAGGAATAGGATTAAGAGTCAGAGGACGGGAATTTATAGTGATTGAACTTTCTAGTTTGAGTCATGTTGCTTGATGAGTTTTCGTTTTATGTCACGTAAAGTCGAGTTAAAAATGTCAATGTGGTGATAATTTAAGTTAAATGAGTGTGTGGATGTGTAGATAAATGAGTTCTGTTTACGAGTTGGTCTTGCAAAGAGGGAGATTAAAGGTTACAAAGCGACTGCCTGCTGTTGCGATTTGGAACTTGCAATGATGTGTTGAAGAAGATCAGGACAATCGATAGGTTATAGTGCATGCAATTTAAAAGAGTAAGTAGATCTAAAAGAATGCATGTGCTAGATGTACATACGTAAATTAAGTACTTACGTACGTACAATAATGTACGAGTACTTACGTAAGATAAGTAAATTCGGTTATAGTGCATACAATTTAACAGAGTACATCTAATACAATGCAAGTGGGTGCATCATAGAGTTTAAAATAATAATAATGTATAGGTATCAAAGATATTGGAATATAAGTAGATGTGCTATCTGCTGTTTTTACTATGTGGGACTGCGCTTCCAAGTGTCGCCGATATTGTTTACCAATTAACAAATAAATTAAAAGAACAAATAATTAACGAATAAACCAAACGAACGTTAAACTAAATGAACGAATTCTTTCCTTATTCAAAATATATTGTTAACCAATATTAATGCACATTTTCAAAAAATTAACGAAATGAACAAATTCTTTTTGTATGAAAACTACGCTAATTAGCGCGTAGTCCGGCGACAGTTGCGCGGACACCATAGCATATCTCTCTGTATTTGAATATCTTTGATAGGTATGTATTGTAATACGCATCTCAGGTCCGGCTATTTTGATACTATTGTTCTGATGTTGATATAATTAGATAAAGGTTGGTAGAAATGTTGGTAAAATTATTGTAGACAAATGAGTACATAATAATTTGCTTACCACCGCAGCAGAAAAGGCAATAGGTGTAAACGAGACCGTGATAGTCCATCGAGTAGGTCTGAGTGTAAAGCGTGTAGCAGGTAGTGGTCACCAACAGGCGGTTACATGTTTTTTTAATTGGTTCTTGAAAAGTTTACTTGATTGGGTTAGGAATGAATTAGAAATTTTAAGGGAGGGGGCAAAATAGGAGAGGGGGGGGGGGGGGTAGGTGTAATAGGAGTGGATGATGGGAGGAGGGGAATGTGTGGGGAGATACATGACTGAATAAAAAAACTATTTTACGACGCGAAGAGGATCCAGATCGACTTAGGAAATTTTCTTGAGGTCCTCTTCCTTGGCAATTAGTATGGGGGGCGAAGTAGGATTTTTCCTCACAAATATCCTACTGTTTTTTAGCCACGTGAATTTGTACCCCTTCTCCTTCGCAAACCCCTTGGCCCGAAAAAGGAGGTTTTTGTTAAAGCTGGTCAGATGGTCGTTGACATAGATGTTTCTTTCGTCGCCGGGGTAATTTAAGTCCTTCGTGGTTATTCCTTTTCTTCGTCGAATTTCCGAGATGAATTCATTTTGACGTGAGCGGGAGGTGAATTTTACGATTATTGGTTTGATTAGTTTGGAATGAAGTGGGTCTTTCGCCAAGACTCTGGTAGCGAACTCGATTTCACTGGTTTTAAAGTTGTGAATACCAATTTTGTTTGCTATTTCTGACAGTATATTTGGAATGTTTTCGTTTTTATCTTGAGGTATTCCTTTTATTTCGATATTCTGAAGCCTCATCCATTGTTCCCTTTTGTTTGAATCTTCTTGCATTAATTTGATTGTCAATTGAAGAGAGGAAACGTCTCGTTCCAGATTGTCTACTTTGCTCATAGATTGTTCAAATGCTTGGAATCGTTTAGTAAAATCACCTAATTTTGAATTTTTTGTTTTAAATAATTACCTTCTAACTTCGAAATTTTTTTAAAAATAATGACCTTCTAACTTTAATAACTGCATTTTTATTTTTATTTTTAGAGTTATCTTTTTATTTCTCTGCGTCTCGTTCATATTTTCGTTTAGATTTTTAGTGTTATCTTCTTCTTCAATGTTATATTACGTTGATGGGAAAAACCTTCAAAAGTTATAAAATGAGAGTTGTTCTAATAAAAATTGAATTACTTCTTGATTGACCTGATTTATGAACATTTTAACGGCATTTTTTTTTGACTGAGCTCAGCGAAGTGCAGTGTGCAATGTGCATTTCGCCTGTCAGTAGAATTGTTTCTAATGCAAATTACTTAGAGATAGCACACGACCAGACGCAACGCGTGGCAGTTATTTCAAATCATTATCTATTTAAAGTATTTGTAGGTACAAAGGTTCATGGAAAACAATTTTTTTAAAGAGATTGCGGTGATTTTTGAAGTAAAACTTCTTTACGCACGTTTAACTTGGGGAGTAAGCTGGTGATCGGGCGAGGTGAACGGTCGGGCCTTTACGTACGCTTGACTTGGGGAGTAAGCTGGTGAATGCGTGACGAGAGAGTTATGAAAAGTGTGATCGGGCGAGGCGAACGGTCGGGCGAGGCGAACGGAAGTTGAGAGGGAGATATAAGTTAGCGAAGTTTTACTTCAGTCGTGCGGTCTAAAGCACACTCGTTTTTTTTTACATTACCTCCACACAGGAGACTCTGACGAAAATAATTCCCCTCAGGGCCTATGTCATCTTTGGGGATGCTGAGTGGAGGGTTTTTTTTAGTAAAGGAACGAGAGCAACTGAGAAGGGAAAGGGTATTTAGGGTGGGTATGCCCCCGCACCCACTGCGGTGCAAGGCGATGTTCCGAGAGAGTACGGCTAGAGAAGTCAAAGGGACTACCTCAACCATTCTGTCCCGATCTAGCCTGCCATGCAGCTGGTGGGCAGACCAGACCACCGCCAAGACCCGGAAAAACTCATTACATGAACCCGGGTACCCCTGCTAAGTCACCAAACGAAGCGAACCACTTGACTTACGGCAGAGGTGTTGGTTATTCAATAAATGGTTCCCGAGGTGGTGGTACTCATACCCGCCTACCAAATTGGTAATGAATGAATCAAGTCTTCATTTATCAATTGCTTCTGCAATTACATTTTTTAATATCTCCTCAAGATTTCAACCACCAAAATTATGAATGTTTTTTTTTTAATGCCTTTAAATCTTTATAACAACATTTTCTGTATCTCATACATAGCTGTAATATCAGTGCATAAATATTATATCCAACCACGCCAGCGTCATCTATTCGAGCTTGCAGATTACCTACATTCTGGGAATTTTCCTAACAATTTTGCAATATTAAACATATTTTTTTAACATGGCAACACTCATTTTCAATTTGACAGCTGTAAGCAGACGGGCGAATGCGCTGCGTTTTTTGCGAAATGTTTTCGTTTGACGTTTGCGTTTAAACTGTAATTTTTATGTATTTTTCACTTAAACTAACTGTGAATTATTTTAAAAACTATTCCATAATGCCAGAGTGAGCTAAGGCGCCTTAAAAGCATACAAATAAACAGGTACGTACAGTTTAATATTGGAACTAAAATGTCAATATACAAGACACAATACAAAGGATTGTCTGATGTTCGGTTTTCATTGCTTGCTACATGAACTTTACATAATATTATAAATTATAATTTTTATTAAGTTTTACGAGGGGTTTTATAAATTTATGTATGATACAATAATGTCACAATAAAATCAAACCCATAGTTTTTTCGCATCGATCTTTTTCGTTTAAATGATCATATCATCATCATCAGAATCACTCTTGGCTCTCCTCCACTCATCTCAGTTTTGTAGCAGCTCTCTCTAGTTTAGAAGCTCCAAGATAGATGTATCTTTGAGGACGTTGCCGCTCCATCTTAATCTTGGCCTTCCCAGTCTCCTTTGCCCTATTGGTCTTGAGTTCAGCAGGGACTTTGGTGCTTGATGCTCGCTCATGCTCTCTACATGACCCAGCCACCGAAGTTTTCCCAGTTTTATAAATGTTGTGACTTTTAGTTCCTTACAGAGTATAGATCTCATTGTTGTATGCGCCAAAATTCATATTCTAGAACCGGTCCGAAGATGCGCCTCAAAATTTTCCTTTCAAAAATGTTGAGTGCTCGCTCATTCCTCTTAGTTAGTACCCAAGTCTCATCTGCATATGTGAGTACTGGTCTGATAAGTGTTTTGTGTAATTTTTCGGGATTAGTGTCCATGGCTATTACGAATAATTTTTAGAAAAAAACTTTAGATTCGCCTTAATCACTATAAAAGGAAACTTTTTGCATCACGGCCGGCGGAAAATAATGCATTTTAATTTTCAATGTCGTTAAATAAAATTTCTCTTCGCGAACCGATACTACGACAGCCCGCCCGCCATTTTGTCACTGTAAACCATTCAAATCCTGGGATGTTTTTTAAAATAAAGATAATACATACAAGCCCGCTACATAAACCCTGCATAGCCAAACAAACCATTGAAAAACGTCTGTAGGCTGCTTTTTAACCCTTCAAAAATAGTTTCGCTTTACAATAAAATGCAAATATTTGGAATATTTCTGAGCACATTCAAAAACCAAAAACTGTTTTAGAAAGGTGATGAAATACACTTTCAAATTATAGAATTCGAAAAATATATATATTTTTTTAAAATTATAAAATTTTTGCATACAAACATAAAAAAGTTTTCAAAATTGCTCACCTTATGTTTTTTCTAACTAAAGTTACATATAATAATAAAAAAAAAATACATGCATATTTTATTAGACAAATGTATAAAAAACACTTATTGTAACCTCAATTTTTTGTCGCTCTATGAAATTTTTTTTTTTAAATTCCCGAAGTTTCAAATTCTGTTTTCAATTTGCGATTCAAAACTTTGTGTACATAAAAGTGTACATTTAACTTTTTTGGTGGCTGGTTTTTAGATTGGAATATAAAGCATGATGTTTTTCCTTTCTAACACCGATTAGAACACATTTCTAACTATGATAATAAGGGAGTTACGACGTTTTATTTGAGACCTATGTGCATTGGGACAAATATGGTCTCCTGTGATTAAACAGGTTAAAGTAAAGATAACATACACAAGCCCGCTACACAAACCCTGCGTAGCCAAACAAACCATTTAAAAACGTAGGTTGTTTTTTAAAGTTGTGACGTTCAATACTTACTTGTAATTCATTCCCTCCAAACCTGGTCATCCATCCATGAATAGAATAAATAATCACATACAAAACCAGCAAGCAAGCAATGAGGTTAGGTAGCAATAATAAGTAGGTATGTGAACAATGTATAATTTATTGTAAAAAATCAAACCCTGCCCTTGGAACATATTATAATGATTCGCTATGAGACTCTAAGTTAAACAACAGAATTAATCATCAGGGGTGACTGGTTACGATGTATCGTACCCAGCTGTAAATGTTTAAAGTTTCTCGACACGTGTCAATAAGAAAGAAATTATATTGTAACGACATAAGAAAATTACTGATGGGCGCCTGTGACGTAAAACGTAACATATTTATGAATCAGTAATCCCTAAAAATAATCTATAAAGCACAATCTCGATCTGTTAAAAATATAAGTAATTTAAATCTCACTTCTCGTGATCCAAAATGTCTTGAGTCCAGCCATACAACAGCCCGTCACACAAAACACCTGCTCGATCTGTGGTACTCCCGTCAACTGAAGCGCCCGAACTTTTTCCGAAGCATCTTGAAACATCTGCCGCCCCTTCGGAGTGCAATGCTGCCAACCAAATCATGCGAAATTTGCGAATCGCTCACGACGCTAGCAGCAAATGTTACATTACCCCTCCACCAAGAAGAAAATATTTCCTCCTGGAAATCAAGTGGTCCATGTGTCACTTCCTGAAGAGAACTGCATACTATGTGAGCCTTGGTCGTAAATGTTAGTCATGGAAGATGCCAAAATATAAGGATTGTCAGCCGGAAGGATCCTGGTGATAGAAGTACTCCCAATCCATATAATGTACCTCATGGAAGAAGCGGTGACCACCGTACTGCAATACTGAAGCCATGACATAATGCGATGAACAGAAAGACGCATCAATCTATGCAGCTTCTCTCCAATTATGATGCATTCAATAACTGATGACCCAAGATGGCCCAAGGTAGAGATGAAATATCTGGTCCGGAATCTCAAATTCAGCTTCTTTTGCTATTAATTTCTTCCAAAACTGATGACCCAAGATGGCCCAAGGTAGCGATGAAACATTTGGTCTGAAATCTCAAATTCAGCGTCTTCTGATATTACTTTCTTCCAAAACTGATGACCCAAGATGGCCCAAGGTAGAGATGAAATATCTCAAATTGGAGCAGACGAAAGTCATTAAGTGAGGTTCTGTGTAGGTGATGAAATTTTTCCCGCGCTGCTAGCTCTGCCGTCCAAAAGAATGAAGATGTATTATGATCAAGACTGCATCTTGTGTAAGCTGAAGAAGATCCTTGAGTGAGGTTCTGCATACATTGAAGAAATTTCCCCGTGCTGATGAGGGTTGACAATGCGACGCTGAAGAGTATTCAGAAGTGAGATTTCTAACTAACCGCTCCACTAAAGCTTACATAATGTTACTGAGTAAAATTTGCATGAAAAAAGCTAAGTTAAGTAAAGAATGAAATGTGCTTTACCTACTAAATGAAATGTTTCAAAAAAAATTATTTGAAAAGGAAGTAAATAACTCTCATAGATGACCTGCAAGACTGAAAACCTAATTAACATTCTAAAGTTCAATTGAATGAGGAAGATATTACATAAAAATACTGAAGTCCAAACACAAACATTTATTTTAAATCCTAGTTTGAAAAAAAAACACCCCTGACACCTGTTGATCAAAAAAAATAAATAGCCGAGAATCAAACCATTAAACTTCAAGCAAGTAATGACCCCACTCACAGAATGAAGACCTCTGTCGAAAAAAGTTACCCAAATAGAAGATCCCAATAAAATTGGATGTGAACATGAATAATTTCCCGAGTTTTAGATAGCATAATTGTAATCAGCAATTAACTATATGACAATAATTTATTGTAATAAATATGTAACTCTTTTAACAGAATTAGTATTTCTCACATTTGACAGGGTGTTCAAATTCGCTTGAGCTCTTAAGCGAACTCCAACAACCAGTCGAATATGGAAATAAATTGAAGTAACAAACTAAGTTCAAAATCTTTAGTATAAATAGAGGATAAAATGCATCCAGAAATTGACCATGGAATTAAAAATTGTTTCACCAATATTGTAAAACAAAACAATTACAAAACCCTTTATAATAATCTTAAAACAAAAATCCACAGCGGAATTAACTTAATAAATGTATTTATATTATGCTTACTCATCAAATATATGTACCGATGTTATGTATATCATAAAATAATAACTTAAGTATCATAGAATAGAACCTTAAGGAATATGTTCACTATTGCGTGTGAAAAACAACCATCACCATAACCAGAGTAAACAAATTGGAACAATGCCCATGCCATACGTTTCCTAAAACGATATGAAAAATAGATAATTTTGAGCTTCTGAAGCTATAGCCTTTTTCATATAAATATATATATTTTTTTTTCCCATGGAAATTATTCCAAAAGACACCAACATAATGTAAGTGAAACAATAAGGTATTCTAGGTTTCTACACACTAATAGCAATAATGATACTACGCTAAACACCTCTATACATCCGCAAAAATACACAGTAAATAGTTCAATAAAAATTAAAATAAAAGGTTTTGAAAAACTATGTAAAAACGGTTTTGCTACAGGGAAACAAACCGAAATTACAAGTAAATTCAATGTATGAAAATGATGATCAGTCACTTTCACACGTTGAACTTCATATGCTTAAGTATACGCATTATACACTTGCAAAGTACAACACATACGTGTAATATCTGAAAACACAAACACTGACAAGGACAATGCAATCAACGTGAGGACGTAAGGATAAGTCACGTCACCACGCTGAATGATCCACATGCAATTGCTGGATATGCATGCAAATACTTAGAACACATATAACATTCAAATAAAATGACAAAGAAAATCTCTCAACGGAGATAAGAAAAACCCAACCCCTATTGAAATAACCCTAACGATCAACTGGAGTTTCAGATTTAATAATGTCTTTTAAATGATAAATACCCAGTTTTTTGCCATTCATGTCAGCTAACTGATATGCTACTGGAGAAATTTTCCCAATAATCTTGCTCCTAATGAATTTAGGTGCCAATTTTGCTGAAAAGTGTTTACTTGCATCTGATAATACGAATGATCGCCTCCATACGGTTTCCCCAACCCTAAATTGAATATCTCTACGACGCAAGTTGTAGTTCAGCTTGTTCCGTTCGTATGACTGCCTTAACGATGTCCGTACCTGTGAAAAAATGTCATTCAATTCTTCTAAACCTGACGCCCAAGAGTCACGCTTAGCAAACGTAATTTCTTCAGCATTGAAATCAGTGCCTAAATAATCTTTTCCTGAAATGATGATCTCTCTGCCAAAGTTGAGAAAAAACGGAGTGTAACCTGTGACTTCATGGACTGCCGTGTTAATGGCTAACTCAATTTCTGGAAGATGATTCGCCCAGGTTCTGTGGTCAGATCCAACATACGAACCAAGCGCTGCTACCAAAACCTTGTTAACACGTTCCACAGGATTGTTCTGAGGATGATATCTGCAGTTATAAAACAGGTGACGAATATGAAACTTATTGGCTAAAGCTTTCATATCACGTGAAATGTATTGAGGACCATTGTCCAACACAATGGTGTCCGGAACTCCAAACTTCAGGAAAATTTCATTCTCTAAAATGGAAGCAATATTCAACCCAGTAGCCTTCCTCAGCGGGAACAGCCTCGTGTACTTAGAAAAGAAATCAGAAACTACCAAGAGATAAGTATAACCTTTCTTGTATGAACTCGGATAAGGCCCCAGTAAATCAGTTGCAATCATTTGCCAAGGGCGCTGAACCAATTTGGGATTTCCCATCAAACCTGGCGGTAACAAATTAGTACTCTTGTAACCTAAGCATATCTGACATTTACCGATGAAAGCTTTTACATCAGCAGACATTTTAGGCCAATAATATTTGTGTCTAATTCTGTTCAGGGTTTTTAAAATCCCAAAGTGGGCGCAAGTAGGAGGAACATGGTGCTGTACAATTAAACTATTCCTGAGTTCCTTCGGAACTACCTCTTTCCAGTCGTAGGACCTATGTAAAGCCTCCATACTCTGGATATGTTTATAGAGCCTATCGTTAGTAATTCTCCACGCCGGATACTTCTCAGGATTTGCCAAAATTTTCTCCTTTAATTTGACGTACCATTGGTCCGATGTAGAAAAATTTTGACTGATCGTATTAACCTGTAAAGGATCCCGTGATAACGCGTCAGGAATTACATTGTCCTTACCGTTTCTATGAATAATTTCAAAATTGAACTGTTGTAACCTGACTGCCCAGCGCGCGAGCCGTCCTGAAGGCGATTTTAAGCTGGTCAACCACTTCAGGCTGTAGTGGTCTGTTATAATCTTTACCGGAATAGGCGAACCCTCAATATAACCCCCGAATTTTTCCAACGCGAAAATCATAGCATTTAACTCTCTTTCTGTGGTAGAGTGGTTCCTCTCTTGAGCAGAAAGTGTTCTTGAAATGAAAGAAATAGGGTGTTCTAACCCCTTATCATCCATTTGTGAAAGACATGCTCCGAGCCCTACATTTGAAGCATCTACGCTAATCGTGAATGGTTTCTTGAAATCAGGACATGCGAGAACCGGAGCGGATACAAGAATGTTTTTAAGTTTTGAGAATGCTAATTGCGCTTGATCATTCCACACAAATTTCTTACCCGCGAATTCTTTCTTTGTTAAATTATACAAAGGTGAAGCAATGCTAGAAAAATTGAAAATGAATCTCTTATACCACGAGAGTACCCCAATGAATCTACGTAAGCTCTTTTGTGACGAAGGGGTCGGAAAATCAACAATTGCCTTGACTTTATCCGGATCTGTGCGGAGACCTTTATCATCAATGACAAAACCTAGGTATTTGAGTGAGTCCCTGCAGAAAACGGATTTCTGCACATTAATCGTAAGACCGGCGGCCTGTAGTCTCTGTTTAACCTTCCTCAAGAGATAAATATGTTCTTCGAAAGATGAACTAATAATGATGATGTCATCTAAGTAACAAAAGACTTTGCCATCAAATTCAGGCCCTAACACTTTATCCATCAGCCGCATCATCCGGGAGCTAGCACCATGTAAACCGAACGGCATTGTGACGAAATGAAACAACCCTCGCTTGGGTATCGTGAACGCGGTTTTCTCCTTAGACTTTTCGTCTAGCGGAATTTGGAAAAAGGCATCATTTAAGTCCAAAGTTGATAGAAAACGAGCACCACCCAAGCTATTGAGAATGTCTGAGATTAACGGTAAATTGTAGGCGTCGCGTTTCGAGACGGCGTTTAAGCGTCTGCTGTCGAGGCATAGCCTGAATGTGCCATTTTTCTTAGGTACCAGAACAATGGGATTATTCCACGAGCTGTTGCTCGGTTCTACCACACCTAACTCTAGGAGTCTGTCAAGCTCCCTATGTACTTCCGGAAGTAAGTGCGGAGAAATGGGATAAACCCTTTGTTTGATAGGAGGCACATCACCCGTGTCTATGACATGATGTTCTAACCCTGTCCTGCCTAACCGATCTCCTGAGTAATCCATGTACTCCTGAACTACAACGTTCAAGACGGAGCGTTGGGATTGAGATAAATTTTTCTCGCTATCCAGCCCAATACTATTCGATGCTCGAACACTACTAACAGAATCATTACAAGACATTAATTTTGAGATCTTAGGACAGATGTTGAAAACTTTCCAAAAGTCACAACCCAGAATAATGTCAGATTTAATGTCTGGCATAATAACAAAATTGAACGTTCTAACAACATTTTCAAAACGCACCGGGAGAGCTATTTTGTAAGAACAGGTAACCGAATGACCAGTCGCCGATACTAGAGCGAAATCAGAATCCAATTTTGACAAATTGAAACCTAAATCTAAAAATTTACGATGAAAGTTATTTCCTAAAATCGAAACGTGCGACCCAGAGTCTAGAAGACCAGAGTAGCCTGTGCTCAAAACTTGGAAAGAGATGTAAGGACGGCCGTCCCTGTTGGCCGCTCGCACCTCCTTCGAAGTCCTTAAATTCTTATAAAAATCTCTTACGGTATCCAGCCACAAAACCCATTCCCGTGAAGTAATCTCGGCAAACGCAGACGTCATAGCGCCCACCGACAGGACCTCACGGGCCATCAGTTTTTTTGAGGACGGCAGCCGCAGAGAGGAGCCTTGACCCCCGGACGCCCGCAGCGAAAGCAGTGCACCTCCCTAGAATTCACATTTGACGGGTTATGCAAAACATTCGAAAAATCACGACGGTTATTCCTGAAGTTGAAATTAGGATCGGCAGAATTTACATAACCATCTCTATTGTTAGAATAATTGTTTCTAGAAAAATTCAAATTGTTGCAATCTCTGTTATTATTACTATTGCCAGCATGGTTGTTCCTAGACAAATGTAAATCATTCGAATACCTCTCATTGCCTCTATTACCAGAAAAGTTATTTCTAGAAAAATTAGATTTACTGTGATTCCTCTGATTACCTTTGTTACTAGAATAATTAATAGGATGAGAATTACTAGTGTTTGATCTGTCGTTTGAACGGCTGTCGGCCAACTCAATCATCCTACCTAATTTTTTTAAGGTTAACAAATCAGGGATCTCCGAAAGAGAAAGTTTCTGAATATATCTTGGCAACATATTACTCCGCAAAATGTCTAGGATCTCATCATCCGGCAACCTAGTGGACAAACGATTATTCAGCAATTGAACACGAGTGATAAAAGAACTAAAATTCTCTTTCTGACCTTGAAACGTCAATCTTATTTGTGCCAATAACCTCTTTTCATGGTCTAAAAGCTCAAATTCGTTTTTTAACGCAACCACAATGTCCGCCCAAGATGAGAAAGCGGAGCGGTTTACTCTGAACCATTGTAGCGCCTGCCCTGAAAACAATTCGACTGCAGAAGAAAAAAGAGAAGCATAACTTACGTTTCTAGCGACAGCAAGTTCTTCTACCCGTTCTAAGAAATTTCTGACATCCGCAGAGCCATCAAAGGTGAGGTTCCACTTGTGTACCGGAAACGACGGAAGTGACGGAATTGACAAAGCTGAACCGGACCCCGCCGGTGTATCATCCTGTTTCGCCATGATGAATTTTGCCGCTGTTCTACTTCTTGTACCTACTCCTTCATCCATAACCTATTTCTCGATTGTAGGGTAGAAAGAAAATTATTAGAATACATGCAACAACACGACATGAAAAATGACAATGCACATGCAATCACCAATTCTAAGAAAATAATAAATAATGTATGCTGCCAGCGAACTGAGCAGCCAAAATGAGTTAAAAGCGTAATAACGCCGATGAGTTGACGGAAACCAAGGCAAAAAAACTGTGTGAAACTATGTATTAAAAATATCAGATCGGCAAGTTAGTCGTGGGACGGGCTGTTATAAACCCAAGGAAAAGTGAGAATCAAATTAATAACAGATCGAGATGTAAAAACCATTTGATAATCGTGAACAACACTACCGCGAACACGTGCGAGAAAAACAAACATAGACAGGTTCAGCCGAAGCGCGCCAATGTGACGTTCAATACTTACTTGTAATTCATTCCCTCCAAACCTGGTCATCCATCCATGAATAGAATAAATAATCACATACAAAACCAGCAAGCAAGCAATGAGGTTAGGTAGCAATAATAAGTAGGTATGTGAACAATGTATAATTTATTGTAAAAAATCAAACCCTGCCCTTGGAACATATTATAATGATTCGCTATGAGACTCTAAGTTAAACAACAGAATTAATCATCAGGGGTGACTGGTTACGATGTATCGTACCCAGCTGTAAATGTTTAAAGTTTCTCGACACGTGTCAATAAGAAAGAAATTATATTGTAACGACATAAGAAAATTACTGATGGGCGCCTGTGACGTAAAACGTAACATATTTATGAATCAGTAATCCCTAAAAATAATCTATAAAGCACAATCTCGATCTGTTAAAAATATAAGTAATTTAAATCTCACTTCTCGTGATCCAAAATGTCTTGAGTCCAGCCATACAACAGCCCGTCACACAAAACACCTGCTCGATCTGTGGTACTCCCGTCAACTGAAGCGCCCGAACTTTTTCCGAAGCATCTTGAAACATCTGCCGCCCCTTCGGAGTGCAATGCTGCCAACCAAATCATGCGAAATTTGCGAATCGCTCACGACGCTAGCAGCAAATGTTACAAAGTAAAGATAACATACACAAGCCCGCTACACAAACCCTGCGTAGCCAGACAAACCATTTAAAAACGTAGGCTGTTTTTTAAAGTAAAGATAACATACACAAGCCCGCTAGACAAATTTCATAATTACGCGCCTTATCATATATCCCACAAAGTCGGCTACAATCGTATCTGCTCTTGTTTGTATCAGGTTGGGATACCGACATAACAGTGACAAAATGGCGGGCGGGCTGTCGTAGTATCGGTTCGCGAAGAGAAATTTTATTTAACGACATTGAAAATTAAAATGCATTATTTTCCGCCGGCCGTGATGCAAAAAGTTTCCTTTTATAGTGATTAAGGCAAATCTAAAGTTTTTTCTAAAAATTATTCCTAATAACCACGGACACTAATCCCGAAAATTTACCGTGTTTTGTACACCAATATCTTGGTGTTTCTGGACAGCAGTCTGGATTTTATTAGGTTTTGTAGGCGGAAATAACAGCGATAACAGATTTGCGTTCACAATGCTCTTCTGGATCTCCTGTGTAGTATTATTGTCATTTGTTATCAGGGAGCCTAGGTATGTGAATCTTGGTA
This sequence comes from Limnephilus marmoratus, assembly GCA_917880885.1. Classification (NCBI taxonomy): domain Eukaryota; kingdom Metazoa; phylum Arthropoda; class Insecta; order Trichoptera; family Limnephilidae; genus Limnephilus; species Limnephilus marmoratus. The sequence continues at coordinate 62,093,988 of OU862907.1, forward strand.
CCGTTTCAAAACTTTGGCTTCCACATGAGAGAGTTAAGGTTTGTTGGGTGCATCCTACGGCCATGTAGTTGGTCTTTTGCTGGTTTACTACGAGACCCATGTTTTTGGCAGAACTTTCAAGATTTATGAAGGCATCACGTAAAGTATCGTAAGTTTTCGCGATTATATTAAATGACCATTACGTCATTTTTCCACAGCAGTAGGCAGAGAAGATAGATCGCCACACATCTCTGTCTTGGAACACATATGTTTTTTTTGCATTTACTCCACACAGGATGTCCTGAGGAAAAAAAGAGCCCCCGTGCCTGAGCTGGTCATTTAGAGTTGCACCGAGCATATCAATGGAAAGCATGTTGGCAAGATTACTTCCGTCGAAGGGGACTAAATTGTCATTTCATTTCAATTGGTCCAAATCGTGTTAGTGTTATCTTCTTCTTCAATGATTGTTTATTTGTTTGTAGCCATGGCGCACCACTGGTCAGAGGGAGTGGGGGTGCTGCGCCTGACGCCCCGGGAGTACGAGCAGGAGCTGGTGGAGGCGGGGGGCCAGGGGAACATGCTGGCGTGCCCCCCGACCCCGCAATCCGCCGGCTTCGTGGCCCTCAAGGTGCTGCAGGAACTGGCGTGGCAGGTGCGCAGGTCTGTAATCAAAATATAGATCTTCTTCTTCTTTTTTCCAACCGTCTACCAGATGGTCGGTTAATATAACAATATTGCCATGTGCCAATCATCTAGTTCAGCGGTTTTCAATCTTTTTGAGTCTGCGTACCCTTTGACTCTTACTACTAATTTGTTGTACCCCATACCCTCTATCTATCTTGTATACACGTATAATGAATGACATGTTTCATTTGTAATTTTTTAATACTTTCATTATTATATTTATTTATTTATTTACGGACAAATAGTCCAATTAACAATATAACAATAACACGAATAGAAAAAAAAGAGAGATCTCAATGAAAGGAGATTACATATAGATGAAGAGCATTGACAAAATACATATAATATAAAAGTACATAGAGAAGATAACTACAAGTAGCTTGAAGATGGATTTAAAAAGACTTTAAAAAACCACATTGCGTAACGACTACCGAAAGTCATTTAGGCTTACACCAAAAAATTCAATGCTTTGATTTGCGTTGACAAGTCTCGACATTCTGGATAAAGGAGAATGATATCCATAATTAGTAGAATGTTCATTGAGGAACAGCAATTCATTATTTCGGAGTCTATAGGAAGGAATGTTGAACTGGATGAGTTGTAACAAAGCAGGTGTGTCAGTAATACTGTTGATAATTTTGAAAATGCATATTAGATCAGAGTCCTTTCTACGTTTTTCTAAAGAGGAAATGTTTAAAGTTTGTTCAATTTCATCATACGAGTATTCTCCTCTTTCAAGTTCTAACCTCCAAGCAATTCCTTGTAGGAAGCGATGTTGTATAGATTCGATGTAATAAATGTGGACAGCATAAAAAGGAGACCAAATGACACTAGCATATTCAAGGTGAGGGCGGACCAGCGAACAGTAAAGAGTTTTAAGTGTATTTATATGTTTAAAGTCAGAGGTAATTCTATGAATGAAGCCGAGTAGTTTAAGTGATTTGTTTACAATGTTATTAATGTGATCCCGGAAAGAATTACATGAATTTAACAATAATGTCACACAAATACAATTGATACAGAGTGAAACACGACTTCGGGCATTTTTAACCAGTGATTCTACATGCGAAATTGAACAAATTTTGTTCCACTTCTTTTTATTTCGACGAAAAAAAATCACATTCTCCATACACAACTTCAAACTCACAAAGTGTATTGAGAGGATGAATTTTGTAAAAAAAAAGTTTCTTATTTTATTTTATTTTTTTTTTTTACATGAGCTCCACACAGGAGGCCCTGAGGAAAATAATTTCCCTCAGGGCCTATGTCATCTTTGGGGATGCTGTGTGGAGGGTTTTTAAGGAAAGGAAGGAGAGGAGAGTTCTGGGAAGGAAAAGGGTTTAATAGGTGGGTAGGAATCTGGGGTTCAGTGTGTCCTAGTCATCCGCCTCCAAGACCTAGACAAACCTCACCCCATGAACCCGGGCACCCCTGCTAAATCACCAAACGTAGCGAACCACTTGGGGTGACCCATGGCAGAGGTGTTGGTTATCCAACAAAGGTTCCCGGGGCGGCTGTACCCATTCCCGCCTCCCAAATTGAAAATCTTATGTTTCATTAGTTACAATAAAAGCCCAATTTCCTGTTACATCCTGTGTAATAAATCATACAATGTCAGCATACAGCCAATGTGACCCTTTAGCTTGTTGCAGAAAAAATTTGGCTCAATTTCACTTAGGGAACGTACTCATACTACGTGACCCGTTCAGGGGGGGGGGGGGGGGGGGGGGCGGATTTTCAAAATACCACGCTTGATCTTGGCTTTTGGGGGGCTTAGGTTTTTAGTCACTGGGGGGGGGGGGTTAAAAATTGCAAAAATGGGTCACGTAGTATGGGTACGTTCCCTTAGGTAGAGCCTCAAGTCTGATTCAGCATTCAGGTGATTGCGATATTTATTTTTAATAAACACATAGGAATAAAATGCCTCTTCACACAAATACCTGCTTGTGAACGGTATTAATATTTCTAGAGCTACAGCTGTGATTGTGGGGTATTCCTTCGAAACTTCGTGCCAGAAACTTACCAGAGACATTTTTTCAAAGTAAGTTTTGAGCTCAAAAGTAGAAAATTTCATGACCTGTCGTCCGTTCAGGCAATGGTCGATAAAATAGTAAATTTTCTTCTACATTTTCTTTATGAATATATCGCACAAAAACAATAAGTTCGGTCTGATTTGAAAAGTCTGCACTTTCGTCTACATGCAGAGAAAAATATTTACTCTTTTTTACTCTATCTACAACTGACATCTTGACATCTTCAGACATTTCCTGAATTCGCCGGGAAACAGTGGTGTCCGACAGCAGTATATATATTTATTTTTTTATTTTTTTATTATTAGTAATAGAAGGTACATAAATTACAAATAATTTTTATACAGTAATTAATTGCATAGTAGAATATTTGATGTACCCCCATAATTAAGCAAGGCTTGTGTGTATGGGGGGGTGTTATTGTATTGCTTTTTTTATATCATTCAGTTTAAGTTTTCAGTATAATTTTTGAGGTGAGTTTTAAAATTTTTTATATTGGTATTCATGTTTCTAATTTTTTCTGGTAATGAATTAAAAAATTTTGCTCCGAGATATTTATGACTCAATTGTCCAATTTTTTTTTTACATTTTGGAGTGGGAAGTATTGATGTTTGTCTAAGACTTCTGTTATTTTTAAAGGGTGCAACTTGATTTTTAATATTATCTTTATAAATTTGTAATGTTGCATGATAAAAGTATAATGCACTTAATTTTCTGACCTTAAATTGTTTGAATAAAAGTTCTGACGAATATGAGTAGGGTTTTTTTTAAATTGTTTTTATTATTAGTTTTTGTGATATGTAAATTGTTTGTGTTTGATTTTTATATGTACCGCCCCATCCTATAATGCCGTATTGTATAATTGATTGACAGAAAGCGAAGTATGTGGTTCTAAGTAATTTGTTCGTTTAAAATATCTCTTAAACATCTAAATATATATGTTAGTTTCCTTATTCTGTTGTTCAGAATATTTATGTGTGGAGACCATTTTAAACGCTGGTCTATTGTTATGCCCAGGTACTTAATATCAGTTTTGCTTTCTATTTTTGAACATGATATATTACATTTGTGGTTTTCTGTATTTGTCACAGAGTGGATTATTAAGTTTATTTCTTTAGGTGTTTCTTGTTTTTTAATGAAAAATGGTAAATAATAGGTTTTTTTAGAATTTAAAGTCAACAGGTTTTTATCAAACCATAATTTTAGTGCATTGATATCTGTATTTGCCATTTTGTTTAATTCAGACCAGGTGTTTGCTTTTAGTAGTAGGACTGTGTTGTCAGCGTAGGAGACAATGTCTCCATATTTAGAAATATTGAATATATCATTGACATATATAATAAATAACAATGGTCCCAAAACTGTACCTTGGGGTATTGAAAAATCGCTATATTTTGAATCGCTGACTTGATTTAGTAATTTTACTTGTTGTGGTTTTACTTTCATGTAAATAACTAGCTATCCATGCTAAGACTTTCCCATTAATTCCTATAGATTTTAATTTATTTATTAATTTTTTATGTGATATGCTGTCGAAAGCTTTTTTCAAGTCTATAAATATTCCGATACATTTTTTATCGGAATCTAGGGCCGTATATAAATAGTTGGTTATTTTTGCTATCGCGTCGTGAGTACTTGTATTTTTTTTGAAGCCGAATTGATTATCATTAATTATTTTATTTTCATCTAAGAATGTCCAAATTTGTTTTTTTACAATTTTCTCATATATTTTTGATATATTTGATAGAAGGGAAATCGGGCGGTAATTTTGTGGATCTTTAGGACAGTCTGTTTTATAAATGGGAGTTATAATTGCTCTTTTGTAATTAATGGGAAACTCGCCATTTGCTAGACTTAGGTTTATTATATGTGTTATTGGGAGAATTAAGTATGTTTTCATCGCTTTTATTGTCTTAGCATTTATGTTATCAAAGCCGGGGGCAGAACCTCCTTTTAGTTCCGAAATAGTTCTGTCAATGTCGGCTTCTGTGACTGGCTCAAATTTATTTATTTGACATTGTGTTCTGTGTTGTGGATTTGATATATTGGTCGAATTTATGGATTTTGCTAGGTTTTTTCCAACGTTATTAAAATGGTTATTTAAAATATTACAACATTTTTTTGTGTTATTTTGTACATTATATATTAATTTCCGATCTGATATTTCGGATATGTGCTTATATGTTTTATTTTTATTTATTATTTCATTTATTGTTGACCATATTTTTTTTATTATTGTCTTTAGCTTCTGTTATAACTTTTGAGTAATAGTCGTTTTTCGTTTTTCTAATTAGAGTAGTTAATATATTTTTATACTTTTTATAATATAGTACAATTTTGTTGTTAACTAGTGGTCTTTGTGTTATTTTATAAAGTTTATTTTTTTTTCTAATGGCTTTTATTAATCCTAGAGTAATCCATGGTTTAATTTTCTTTGTTTTTGAATTGGGGACGATCTGTGTTGTTTTTGTTGCTTCTAAAACGTGTTTAGTTAAAGTTTTTTCAAACAGTAAGGCACTTTGGTTGGTGCATTTATTTTTTAAAACTTCTTCCCATTTTTCATTTATTAATGATTTTTTTAATAATTCATAGTCTATTTGGGAATATGGAAGATTTAATTTGGGTATTGTGTTTAGTTTTTATGATATTTGTTATTTTCTTTGAAATTTCGTCGTCGAGCACGCATCGGACAATGTCTTTGGCACACGGTATAATGAAATCCTCTGCAATTGTATGATTTTTTCCTGATTTAGCGATGCGATAACTTACTCTGTATGATGCTTCCAGAGCTGTTTCTTGTACTTGTAGCTCTTGAGAAAAGCAAACTGAAATTTGAAAACGTTGAGTCTAGTTTTAAATACTACATTGTGCCGCGTACCCCCAACCTTGTTTCGCGTACCACAGGTTGAAAACCACTGATCTAGTATACTGCGCTAAGTCAACCATCTGGTTTGGACTACCCTCTGCCAATCATCTGGGATACTGCCCTATGTCAATCGACTGATGCCAACTGCCCTGTCCCAATCATCCGGTATACTGACGTATGCCAATCATCCTGCCCTGTGTCCATAATCTGGTATTATTATTATTATTTTTAATTCAGGAAATTCGGCGAATTCAGGAAATATTTCAAGATGTCGAGATGTCAGGGTCAAGGGGTACGCAGGCTCCAAAAGGTTGAAAACCGCTAATCTAGTATATTGCCCTACGTCAACCATCTGGCTTACACTGCCCTATGCCAATCATCTAATATACTGCCCTATGCCAACCATCTGGCTTACACTACCCTCTGTTGATCCACGTCAACCATCTGGTATACTACCCTATGCCAATCATCTAATATACTGCCCCATGCCAACTATCTGGCTTACATTTTTAGAGAGCATCGCGATCGTTGGTCAAAACATTGTTCTAATATTTTTGTCTCAGTGATCAATGTATCGGTGTGTGCAATTTTTAGCCATAAGTTGTTTTTATTTGTTGGTCGAGATCTTCCTCACACTGAAGGCAGAAAATTTGCTTACGCAGATGACTTCGCCATCACAGTCCAAGCCAAAACCCTCAATGCAGCAGAAGAGATCCTTAATTCTGACCTCAAGGCTATGGAAGAATTTTTCCTCAATTGGCGACTAAAGCCAAATGGGTCGAAAACAGTTGTGACAGCTTTCCATCTCAGTAATTCACAGGCAAAAGCAAAACTCTGTGTTCAGTTTGATGGAAAAAATATTTACCATGACCCCCATCCCCGCTATCTTGGAATAACTTTGGACAGGAGCCTGAATTACCGAAAACACATGGAAACAGTGGGCAAAAAAACCAGGACAAGACTAAACTTAGTCAATAAGCTGGCTGGTACTAGCTGGGGATGCGACGCCAACACGCTCAGAACGGCATCCATTGCCCTGGTTTTCTCAGCAGCTGAATACTGTGCTCCAGTATGGGCCAGAAGCGCCCACACTTCCATGGTCGACGTTCAGCTTAATGCCACAATGCGAACCATCAGCGGAACCTTAAAATCGACTCCTCTTCCTTGGCTCCCCGTACTTGCAAATATAACCCCGCCAAATATCAGGCGAGAGATTGCAACACTGAGGGAATACAAGAAGGCGCTGCAAAAAAGCGAAATACCCTTGCACGATGATGTCGTTTCCCACCCGGCATGCCGCTTAAAGTCTCGAAAACCCTTCTGGACGGAAGGAGAAAGACTCCTTCGAACACCTCTCACCCCAGAAGATAGGTGGAAGCTTGAGTGGCAATCAGCCAACGTCAAAAACGCCCATCTCGTGCAAGACCCCACTGAGAGACAGCCTGGGTTCTCATTGCCTCGCAAACTCTGGACTGCCATCAATAGAATAAGGTGCTCCCATAGCCGTTGTGCTCACATGATGCATAGATGGGGCCTTAAAGAGTCGGCGACGTGTGAATGCGGTGCGGTGCAGACCACCGAACATGTGGTCAACGAATGCCCGCTCCATTCATTCCCCGGCGGGATTGATGAGGTCCACAGGGCAACGCCTGAGGCCCTAGACTGGCTCGCAGACCTAGATGTCCCCCTCTGACCCCCCACCATACGAAAGAAGAAGAAGAATTTGTTGGTCTAGCTTGTAGTTTTTCTAGATTTTAGAAATGTATTATAAGTTTGAACAGCGCTCTTCAGGTGATTTTTTTTACAAAAACGGCGCTATATAAATCATCCAAATATTATTATTATTACTTTTGAATGTAGCTATAACTTTGTGGTTATCCATTATAGATAAATGAAACGATGTTACTTTGTTTGAATCACTTGTATATTTGTTTAAAGCTGACCAGTTTCGGAACGACCGTTCCTACTTCAGGGCAAAAGTATACTGATTTGACAGTTACAAAATATTATTATAATAATTAATTATATAAATACTATTTTGTAACAGTCAAATCATAAATCTCTGAAATGAAACGCATTTTTTTTTACGTAAGCTCCACTCAGGACCTATGTCATCTTTGGGGATGCTGTGTGGAGGGTCTTTTTAAGGAAGGGTGGGATAGGAAGTTCTGGGAAGGAAAAAGGCATTAGGGGTGGGTAGGAATCTGTATGGTTGGCATAGTGCAGTATACGTTTGCCCTGAAGAAGGAACGGTCGTTCCGAAACCGGGTGGCTTTAAACAAATATACAAGTGGTTCAAACAAAGTACGACAATTTCCTATAATAAAATGCAATACATTAATCTTTGTGAGGTAAACATTAATAAAATGGCTTATAATTATGACAGCTTTTATTTAAAGTCGAAAAACTTACAAAAAAGCCATAAGGCCTTCCTAAAAACAAAAATTTTCTTCTGAGATATTCACTCTAATGATAAATACATTAATAGTAAATATCTAAACTAAAAACTTAAAAAAACCTCGCAGATTAGCGAAAATTTAAATTAACATGATTAACAAATCACAATCACCATTATACGTGAACTAAAACATCGTAAAAAACACGGAGATTATTGAAATGATTAAATACTGACATTCGAGCACCATAATTACCTCTTGTTCTTCTTCTTATTGAAGAGAATATCTTGAATTAATACTCAAAATTAACAAGTGGTAGATTATGGTGAATAAAGACTAAAAATGGCGCTAAACTCGTCACAACATGCAACGAGACAATGGGCCGAATATCTGGCCGCCGGATATCCGGCCATCTACGACAACCATCTGGTATACTGCCCTATACCAACCATCTGGCTTACATTACCCTCTGCTGACCTTCGTCAACCATCTGGTATACTGTCCTAGGTCAACCATCTGGTATATTGCCATGTGCCAATCATCTGGTGTACTGCCCTATATCATATCAGTCATCTGATGTACTGCCCTTTGTCAATCATTTGGTGTCCTGTCCAGAGGCGGCTCTAGGGGTCCAGAAGTGGAAGGTCATTTAAAAAAATGATATTACCTAGGATACAATGTCATATTAAATATAACAATATTCATTTGTAGGAAACTCACGAGTTTGAGAGTCAAATTCACCCACATACATCAAATTACGTTTAATATAGTAAATTATTTCATGCGACAAGCGTAAAATATGTGAAATCAACCTACGTTTATCATACCATCTCTTTCAGACGAATGATATTCAGCATGCTCTCTCTCCCTCACGGCTCTGACCCAAACCGTCTTCAGAATCCGAAAACTTTTTAAAAAGGGACATAGTGCCATCTCATTTATTGTGTAGTGCGTAAAGAGACAGAAGATATGATACCAGGGCATTTCATAATTTGACCCAGCCAATCGCAGTGCGTGGGAAAGGAAGCTTCCATTTAAGATGTTAGATGTCACTGCTTGCCGCTGTCGGCTTTCTCTCGCGGTGCATTTCAAATACATTAGAATAATACCAGTTGTTTTGATTTCCTTTTTATTTCATAATCATATTGTTTTACTGTAATCTTATAATTTTGGGAGATTTTTGACCAATTGTCCTGAGGGAAGGACCGCCACTGGTCCTGTCCCATGTCAACCATCATTATATAACTCTACTTGTGTTTCTCTTGGCCAATGATGCGATATTTATACTGCCCTATTTCAATCATCTAGTATACTTCTCTTTACAATCTGGTGAGTTTTCTTTGTACACTAACAATTCTTGTATTTCTGATTCCAGCCCAAACACCAGAAAGACCGTGATCATAGTCCAATCGAGGAGACTAGATTCGGTTGTTCTGGAGATAAGTTTGCTGACGGATCTGAACGCCGCCATCATTGGTGAAGCATCGATCGAGGATCGGGCTCGATGCTGGACTGGAGCAATTGAAGTCAATCAGGTAACTAAATATTACGCAAGAGTTCCAACTGCCCAAAATATTGTGAGTCTGAAGGCTGCGGGGAGACTGACTGACTCTTGACGTAGCCCGACTGAGTATCTGATTCACTTGATCGTGCCATGTCTTCCTTGGGCGTCCCCGACTTCTTCTACCGTTCACATTTGCAATGTATATTTTCCTTACACTCCTTTCTTTGTTGATTCGCTCTAAAGCGTCCCTTTTTTAATGTTACTCATTACGCTTACATCAGCCTTGCATTCTTTGCGGATCTCCACATGTCCCACACAATCGTATATGGTTTTACCACACAAATATCTCAGGGATCTCATTTCTACAGAATTCAGTCTAGTTTCATCTTTTCTCTGCCAGTTCCATGCCTCACTGCCGTACATCGGGGTAGGTACCAGTACTCCATTGTGGACTGCTAGCTTCGTTTCTTTGGACAGTTTTTTGTTAGCGCCAACCGCATTCAGTCCTCCATTAATGGAGTTACCTGCATTTACCCTTCTTTCAATATCTCTTATCAGCCTTCCCATCTCTCGTAAACATACTTCCCAAATACACAAACTCATCCACCTGCTTCAAGTATTTATCTATCTTTCAAATACTATGACTTTAGACTTACATTCATCATTAACTCATTCTTCATACATACTTGGTTCATCCTAGACCTAAGAGACTGTAAGATCTTTCATACTGTTAGAAATCTGCACCGTATCATCAGCATACAACAGGCAACATCCTTTCAGATTTTTTTTTCCCTGTGAAGATGGTTTACGATTAATTCCCGTGAGTACTTAGACCATAGGCCCATTGTGCTATCTCCCTTTTTACCTCAATCCTTTAACAATAACCCAGTCCCTTTAACCGCCGGAATGCCGTTCGTGCACCGGTGTGTTTGAGATTTTACACGCGATTTTGACCCTTATGTATAAAGAAAGTGTATGAAGAACACGGTCAGAATCGCTTGCTCTATTATCGCCCTTTGCCATAGAGAAAACCGCAATGCGCCTGGTCACTCCAAATAATTTATATTAATAATTTACCGGAGCGCGGGAATGTGCGCAGTTCTTGCGCATGCGCGGGAAAAATTCCTTTGTCTCCGATTTTGACCTTTCTATGTACAAAATTTCTCAAGGACACTGTCAGAATCGCTGGACACGAAATGTCATTGGGTGTCATGGATGCCGCTTTTTGCGAACGCTAATTGGTGGACAACCAACCCCAACTACCCCGGCAAACAACGGGTTAATAAAGTTCACCAGAGTTTTCATTGGATATGTGGCCAAGTCTTATGGTTCTACAACATGTCTCTCCAGGTATCTGAGCCTAATTCCCACCAGGACAGGACATTGGCACCATAATTGAATTGGAGTCTCTTCATCCTCTTCACATTTTCTACATCTATTGGTGCTTTCCACTCCCAATAGCGGTGTTTCCTGAGATGGCAGTGTCCCGTTAGAAGTCCTACCAGTTCCCTCAACGAGTGCACTGTCCATATCGAGCAATTTCCTGGTCCCTCTGGGGTCCGGTCCGTTTATGAGTACTTTTGGTTGTCTCATTCCGTGTGCTCTCTCCCATTCCTTCCAGTGCTGGGATTTGGTGTAGCAAGCCGCTACTCCTACGGCCGGCTCAGATCCCGCTTTCCTTGCTAGTTCGTCAGCCCGTTCGTTGCCCTCAATACCCTTATATCCTGGTACCCATATCAGGGTTGTTTTATTTATGGTAGCGAGTTCTGTAAGGCAGAGATTGCTAAATGTTATGTGTGGTCGGTCTTGCTGTATGGATGCGAAACATGGACCTTGATAGTAAATACCATGAACAGGTTAGAGGCTTTTGAAATTTGGCTTCACCGGAGAATGCTAATGACAAGGTCACCAACACAGAAATTCTCAGGCGGGCTAGAGCAGATAGAGAACTGCTTACATTAATAAAAATCAGGAAAATTTCATATCTGGGTCTTATACTTCGAGGGGAGAAGTATCACTTCCTCCATTTAATATTGAAAGGCAAGATAGAGGATCGCCGAGGGCCTGGTAGGAAACAAATGTCTTGGCTGCAAAATACACGAGAGTGGACCGGCATTAGAAGTGTGGAGGAGCTATTCCGGGCAGCGCAAGACAGAGAGACATTTTCAAGAGTGATCACCAATGTCGGGGGAACCTGATACGGCACACAAAGAAAAAGAACAGTCCTGCATTCCATCACCAGTCTGGAGTCGCATCGGTTACTTTCCAGTGCCACTAGGGCTGCCTGGCTATCAGAACTCCTTGCAGATTTGTAAGCACCTGACAGTATGTAATATAAATTGGTTGTTTTCATAGGTTTTGGTGTTGACTTCGAATGTTCTGGATGATCTTTTGACGGATGCTTTCATCTCGATGGACAAGATCAACTTGCTGGTCATTGAAGACTGCCACGCCGTTGTATCGGATGAACACCTACAAAGTGTGAGTATTGCACAATTGCTATATGTTGCATTCAAAACTGCTTACAAATTATAGCTTTAAATGCACTTGGAAATGAACTGTAAATATTAAAAATGAAATGAGACAAAATGGTGTTTGGCATTGTAGGAAATATGTGTAGGAAAAACTAGGGAAGCTAGGAAAAAGGATAACCAATCACTTACCACTGCGAAGGAGCACACAACCCAATCACAATGTAGTTATATAGTTTCACCGCGATACCTCGAGGTAATTATTGCCACAACAAAACGAATGAGTACAAAACCATATTGTTTACTTTCGAGATGGTCATATGGTTTAAGTTTGGTTTGAGTAATTCGATTGTAAAGTTTTAGGTCTTAACTTCAACAAGAACTCCAAAGTAGATCAAAATATTTTTATTGTAGTAAAAGAGTATACAACAATCCCTTATAAATCCTGAAGTCCCCCAACGGACCGATAATATAATGTTTCCTTTTTAATTAATGTGATGACCGTGGCCGGTTATCTACATTACCACCTGGACTCCGTTGTATGGATCCAGATCTTCTTGGGATGGTGATCTCCGTACAGGGTGAGGTTGCCAATAATAATAGTGGGTAGACTATTTATGTTTATTCCGAGATTGTGTACAGGTGTGCTTCGTAGGAAGCGTAAATGCAAAGAGGACGGTAGACAGCAATCACACCCTTTTATACGTTCCTCATGCTGTCTCACTCATACACGCATGTCTCTTTCATACCGCAAGACATACGTTCACCACATCCCTCCACACTTAAATCCGAAGACAGTTACACAACATGAACTGATAATTATTTACAATACATAAAATATTCCAATATTTACAATGTAAGTAATTCATGTTGAGCCGAGAGCTGAGTGCTGCCTTCATTGACTCATCTGTGTGTTCGTGGTCGTAGTCGGTCCTTCCAATTTCCCGACGTTGACGCCACTGGATCACTGGGGCTGGAATGAGAAGGAGAAAAACCCATTAGACTGTCATCCAGGCCAAAGCTGGAGACATCGTATTCATCATACGACAGTCTCTTCGTCTCAGACGCGACATAAGGATTGCTGTGTTTCTTTTCCCATGACACACATAATTTAGACAACTGATCAAAATGCCTTTTCCAAAACATAATTTTACCATTTAAATTTACCTCAATTATATAAAGTTTTTTTCCTAATTGTTTATACACTTTCCCTGGTACCCATTTATCATTGTTTTGGTCTCTGAAATCTCTAACCATTACCTTTTGATTAATCGAAAAACCCACCGATTCTTTATTATTTCTTTTATAATAATATTTTTGATTTTCCTGACATTTAGACATTTTAATTTTTGTTTCTTTCTTAATTCTATTATCCTTATCTCTCCCCCCTCTCGGTACAAAACTGTTTAAGTTTGACCTTAGTTTCCTTCCAAACATTACAACTGCAGGTTCTGAGCCAGTTGTACAGTGTGGTGCATTTCTGTAATCAATTAAAAAATTTCCTAATTTTTCCTCATAACCTGACTGAAACTTATTTCTTATCATCATTTTTTTTAAAAAAATTTTACACGTTCGAACCGCGTTTTCTGCTAGACCATTTGATTGTGGATGATTTACCGGAGTCGTTAAATGTTTGATGTTATTCATCTCACAAAACTCTTTGAAGTCCGCTGACATGAAAGCGGCTCCATTATCTGAAACTATTGTCTGTACACTCCCGAAATAACTAAATAAACCCTTTAATATTTTAATAGTGTTATACGAATTTGGAGACTTTACTTCTACACAGTCTAACCATTTTGAGGTTGAGTCAATAATTACAAGAAAATATTTATTTGCAACTGGGCCCGCATAATCAATATGCACCCTACTCCATATTTCTTCCGTTATAGGCCACGGAGTCAATTCGCTCTTTGGTTGCGAAGGTTGAACCTCTGAACAAATTTCGCATCCTCTCGCTAAAAGTTCAATATTTCCATCTATCCCTGGCCACCAAAATATACCTCTGGCTAAACCTTTCATCTTTGCTATACCTAGATGAGATCTATGTAACAAGTTTAAAATTTTTTCTCTTAAACTTACTGGAATTATTAGCCTATGATTCCAAAAAAAACAATCATCCATTATGGATAACTCATTCCGTTTAATCCAGTAAATCCATTTTGAATCCTCCTTGTTTATTTTATTTGGCCACCCTGTTCTGAGATAATGTTTAATTTCCAATAAAATTTTATCTGTACTTGATTCCGATTTAATTTCCTCTACATCTATAGGTAAATCTCTGTTATTTTTAAATAAACTTAGAATTTGAGTATCAAAGTCATTCTCTACGTGAACTGGTTCCTCGACAGGAACCCGAGACAAATAGTCCGAACAGTTCAATGCTGATTTCACGTACTGTACTTTATAATTGAACGACGACAGAATTACCCCATAACGTTGAAGTCTGTTACACGCTAATACTGGGATACCTTTCTTATCACCAAAAATTCTACATAACGGTTCATTATCTATTTCTAAAATGAATTCCCTTCCATAAATATACTCAAAAAATTTTTTTAACGCAAACACTATAGCTGTTGCTTCTAAATCCAAAATTGAATATTTCTTTTCTGCTTCAGTTAATTTTCGAGAAACAAAAGAAATCGGTCTCTGTAAATTATTATCATAACAATGTAAAAGCGTCGCTCCTAACCCTTTTGTTGAGGCATCTGTAACAATCTTCAATGTTACATCCGGATCATAATGAGCTAGCACTCTATCATCACATAAAATTGACTTAATTTTATTAAAAGCTTCCAAGCAATCTTGATTAAACTCAAAATGTGTATTTTTCCTCAATAAATTATGTAACGGATCTAAAAGTACAGACATGTTAGGTACAAATGACCTGTAAAAGTTCACTAACCCCAAAAAACTTTGTAATTCCGTAATGTCTGTAGGTTGCGATACCTTAATAATCGCGATAGTTTTGTCTTTCAATGGTTTAATTCCTTCCTTTGAAACTTCAAACCCTAGAAAAGTTACTGATGACGCCTTAAAAATACACTTGTGAATATTTACACTAAATCCACAATCTTTTAATCTATTTAACACTGCTGTTAAATTCTCATTATGTTCTTCTTCCGAATCTCCTGTTACCACAATATCATCTAAAAATACCGCTGTTTTTTTCAAACCTTGCAAGCATGAAGCTATCGTTTTACAAAAAATAGCTGGTGCGCTATTAATCCCAAACACTAATCTCGTGAATTTAAACAATCCTAAATGAGTAGATATAGTTGTGAAATCCTGACTTTCCTCATCTAGTTCTAATTGTAGGTACGCTTGCCTCAAGTCAATCTTGGAAAAAATTATTCCACCCGCCATTTGAGAAAATAACCATTCTATCCGTGGCATCGGATATTTATCTACCACTAGCTGTGGATTTATTGTTGCCTTATAATCACTGCAAATCCTTATTTCGCCGTTAGTTTTTACTATGGGAACGATTGGTGATGCAAACTTACTATAGTTTACCGGAACTAAAATACCTTCCGATTGTAACCGGCCCAATTCCGCTTCAACCTTTGCTTTTAAGGCAAACGGTATATTTCTCGGATTGCAGAATTTCGGTTCCGCATTCTCTTTTAATTTCAAATGCACTTTATATTTATTGAATTTACCCAGTTTCTCCGAAAAAACCTCCGGGAATTTCCGAATTAAATTATCAATTACACTAGTATTATTCTCAACCATATTGTGAGAAACATTTTCACTTCCCTCCTGGGATAAAGTAGATTGTAAGCCCGTAAATCCAATATTAAACTTTTTAATGAAATCACGCCCTAGAACCGTAATTGTTCCCTGTTTTACTACGCAAAATTCTAACATTTCCCTATAACCGTTAAAATCAACTGTTAATAAGATACAACCCAATAAATTTAACTTACAGTTAGCGTAACCCATTAAGGTTAAATCCTTTGGTTTTAACATCAAATGTTTGAAATGTTTAACATAATCTTCGTCCGTTAAAATCGAAATTGCCGCCCCTGTGTCCAATAAACCGTTTAGTTCCACATTATTCACTAAAACTTTGCACAATATTGGTTCACAATATACTGCGTTTATCCGCAACATGTTTTTATGTTCCTGCGTATTTACGAACACTGAAGAAATGTTATTATATTTTAAACCGCGACATATCTTCCCAATATGCCCTTTCACTCTGCATTTATAACAAAACACGTCTTTAAATTTACAGTTTACTGAATCGTGATAATTCCCGCAATGTTTACACTTTGTTCGGTCCGCTGACCTCGCTCTGTACGATGTAACATTCTTGTCCGAAGTTCTAAAAAAATGTTTACCTACCGAATTTTGTTTTTGTGACAAATTGTTCGATGTATTTTTAAATTTATTTACTAAATCAACACTTTCCGTTTTAATTTGCTTATTCATTACCTCGAATGAATCCATAGCAATAGCACATTCTATAACCTTTTTTAATGAAAAGTTTTCAGCCTCTACAAATAATTTCTCCTTAATACGCCCCACTCGAAGACCGGTGACAAAAACATCTTTTAAATTATATTCAAGTCTGTCCTCGAATTTGCAAAATCTAACGAGATTTCTTAACCATGCTATATAATCATTAACCGATTCTGAACTTTTTTGTTTCGTAGCAAAAAAAATTTCGCGCTCTTTGAACACATTTCGTTTGATACCTACATGATTCTCTAGTAATAACAATAAATTTTCGACCGTAATATCTGTAATTTTTTTAGGAAAACACAAATCAATCAATAAATCTATTGTCTCTGTGTGTAAATGAGATATTAAAACCGCTCTCTTTTTTTCTACCGAATTTAACTTGTCATCATTGACGAGGATGAACTGTTCGTATTGCAACACGAACGTCTCCAGTTTGTCCCTCAAATGACAAAACCTGGGCAGTTCTCCCCCTTCCATCTTCACACAGATACAATCAATAAAAGCAGAAAATTTTACAAACAGCACTCAACTTACGACTCTGTTGACTTGATGCTGCTGCTCCGATCTCGCCCTTCCGCGGACCGTCTCCTGGCTCCTGAACCCTGGTCGTCCTTCTAATGCGCCGGCACGCCTTCCGTGAGGTCTGCACCTGGTCTCTGATCTTCTCCTGAAGACCCGGACTTCTCCATCCACGCCTTACGTGTATGCTCCTCCAGGTTCTCGGCACTGAATAAACCTATCCAGCGCCTTGCTATTCCTCGGATGCCAATTTCTGCTGCTCTTGCTCTTCCTGAATGTGATCTGGCCTGATGCTGCCTGATCACCTATTGTCCACTGTAGCCTCAATCTCGTGATGTTTGCTGCCAAATGTGATTTTGGCTGCTGCGTAAATCTTCTTCCTTTATAGGCTGCGCCAAATGTGATGACCGTGGCCGGTTATCTACATTACCACCTGGATTCCGTTGTATGGATCCAGATCTTCTTGGGATGGTGATCTCCGTACAGGGTGAGGTTGCCAATAATAATAGTGGGTAGACTATTTATGTTTATTCCGAGATTGTGTACAGGTGTGCTTCGTAGGAAGCGTAAATGCAAAGAGGACGGTAGACAGCAATCACACCCTTTTATACGTTCCTCATGCTGTCTCACTCATACACGCATGTCTCTTTCATACCGCAAGACATACGTTCACCACAATTAATTTAATGCAAACCAACGCAGAAGAGGGAGAAATAAATTAAATCATCCTGTTTATAAATTAAGACTACAGGGTCCGTTGGAAAGGGAAGAATATAGCTATTCCTGACATCTATGTAAAAAAACTTGAACTATTATTATGTCTGACATCTTTGTCAGGAGTAGAGAAACATTTTACCTTTTACCTAATTAAACACTAGCTTTATTTTGTAAATGAAAAACACCAACAACTTGCTTCCAAGGTAGTCCCAATTCTTCTTGCTAATGCATTCGCCACCAAGACCTCGACAAACATCACTCCATGATCCCGTACACCCCTGCTAAGTCACCATACATAGTTTGCAGCATGGGGTGACTTACTCGATTGGATCGTGCTTATCCAATTTTTGGTTCTCGGGACAGCTGCCACAATATTATCATTTCTTCAGACCGATTTGTGGATGGTTCAAAAACTCGACTATCGTGGAAAACGTTAAGTTCTATGTCACCGATGGTTATCTCCTTCACCGACAGCATAGACTGTTTTATCTCCCAGCTTGCAGAACTAACTATGTAATTGCCAATGGCCATGCCAGGGGAGAGGTGTCTTGTTGTTAAACAGAATCACTTTGAATATCGATATGTTTATCATCAATGAAGCACAATTTAGACGACAAGCTTTGTTGCTGTTAGTTTAAATCTGCTTATCTTATCTTATATATTATCTCTCTTTTAAAAACGCTTTTAACCACTCTGATTTATCGCGAATATGCACATTTTTCATCTTAAACAAAATGTCAGTTTTACAAAAACTTTGTGTTATTTCCGCTTCACAATTAAAGCTCTATAAATGAAACATTTCTGAACGTCGCCAAATACTAAAAACTGTTTTTGAAAGGTTACGAAATAAGCTATCAAATTGTTATATTACAAATAAATATTAACATTTGTAAATATTAAAATTTAGAATGCAAACATAAAAAAAAATGTAAAAATTACTCACATGATGTTTTTATGTGAAAACAGTACTAAAATCTCGGATTGTGTAAAAAACAATACTTATTCTATCATATCAATGTATAATAAACAATTTCGTCACCTCACTTTTTTATCATTTCATACAAGAATATTTAATAAAAAAATAACAACGAGAAAAATATGTATCTACCGTGTATCTGACAGAATAGGTCTTTTTATGTATTTCTATGAACAACTTGAATAGGGATGTGCAGCTTGATTTATTATCGACCTTCTACTTTTTGTGTTAGTGATGTCGCTAGAACAATAACAAAGTTATAACGATTTCTGTGGAAACATACTCGTTGACGTGAAAACACGCTTATTGTACTTGACTGCTATCATTATATTATCGTGTATATCCGCTCACGTATCTGAGTGGTTAAATGTTAATTTTGTAACATTTTAAAAATGGATAAATTGAATTGAATTGATTTTATTTTTCGTTTGGTTTCAGATCATTGCCAACTACAAAGAATTCAGTGAGACAGACAAAGAAAACATACCACGAATAATAGCGTTCACTTATCCTCTGTTCAACAATGAATTCCTATTTGAAGAAGATACGAAAACATCTTGGGAAAAACTTTCTAATTCTATGGATTCCATTTCCGATTGCGATTTGTCCGAAACTATCGATGAAATCATAGAAACGGATTTAAACGACGGAGAATCGTTGAAAATGACCGATTTCAACTATTGGAGAGTGGATTTTATTGAAGTAGAACCTTTAAATTCTTTTAAACCCGATGAAGTCGCCGTTGATAATGAAATTGGAACGAAAGCGTTGAAAATTGATGATTTAAGTGGAGCGTTAAAAAATGATGATAACAATGGAATTGGACGCAAAATTGATAAAATAAATGATAATGGGTTAAAAACTGATGAAATTAGTGGTAATCCACGTAAAATTGATGAATTTGGTTTAAAAACTGATGATATAAATGAGGTTGGCTTCAAAATTGATGATGATATTATTAGTGGTGTCGGTTTAAAAATTGATGATTCAGGTGAAATTGGGTTAAAAATTGATAGGTTTTGTTCCGAGCAGTTGGGTTTGGATGATGTGGATATCTTAAGTAATGTGGCGGTTATTTCTCAGAGTGAAAGGTGTTTTGTTTCGGACTCCGAACATGAACCGGAGTTGAAGAGGTCCATCTACGATAAACTGGAATGCCAACTGGAGAAACTTGAAGAGCTGATAATGTGCAAAGCAGACATGGCGGGAGATATTGCTGGACTGAAAAAGTAAGTTTTTATTTGTTTCTTATGCAGACTCAGCACCTCCACCAAGAGGTTTGCTACTTTTGGTGATTTAGCAGGGTTTTTGGGGTGAGGTTTGTCAGGGTCTTAGCGGTGGGTGTATCTACCCACCAACTGCATGGGAGGCCAGATCAGGAGAGATTGGTTGAGGGAGACCTTTTGACCTCTCCAGTCGGACTCTCTCGGAACAATGTATTACACCGTTGTGGGAGGGATGGATTCACATGTCCATTACTTCTAGACACACTGATCCCCAGATTCATACACTTTTCCTTCCCAGAAAACTTTCTTTTATTCCTTTCCTTAAAAATACCCTCCACACAGCATCCCCAAAGATGACACAGGCCCTGAGGGGAATTATTTTCTTCAGGGCCTCCTGTGTGGAGTCAATGTAAAACATTAAAAAAAAGTCTTGTGAAAAATCACAGGATAGTCTTGATTCTTTTAAATAAATATTGAAAAGTGCAGACCCCTGAAAAATCACAAAATCCAGCTTTACTTGTCAAGATTAAACCTAAGACATTTTTAAACAAAAGAAATACACATTTTAAATACTGAAATTACCATTAAAATACCTATTGACAATAACATATTGACCTTCCTCTTTTGAAGGTCAAGTGTATAAAATTTCATCAGTCTCAGAATAAAACTATAGATTTGTATCCAAATCAAATTCATGCCATCCACGCGGCCTCTTCAGACTTTCTTCTTTATACATATTAATTACTAGCTGGTACCCGGCATGCGTTGCCATTCAAAGAAATCTGCCCCGCCTTCCCACTCCATTTCCTCCCTGCCGCTAAAATATATGAAATACACACATTTTCATTTTTACAAATTCCATAACACCGGAGCTTACCATTATATACAGCCTATGTTACTCGCTGATAATGTAGCTTTCTATTGGTGAAAGAATTTTTTAAATCGGTTTAGGGGTTTAGGCGTGAAAGCGTAACAAACAAACACATGCACTTTCGCATTTATAATATTATATGGATTACAAATTCTGATAAAAAATATTATATCACTGTAGGTATGTACATTAAGTACTAAAAAAAATGTATGTAAGTGAAATCTGGTAAAAAAAAATACAAACGGAAGGGTGCAGTTGGGACTTTCATGCGCTACTCTCATAAGTTTTTTTTTTTTATTTAGAACATCTTTTGACAGGGAAATGACGTTTTTTTGGCTTTTAAAAACTGAATGCAGTGGAAAAACATGTTTTAAAAATTAATTTAGTAATTTTCAATAGTGTTTTAATGTTTGTGTTCAGGATAACGGGAAAGCCACGAGAAGTGATCCTGGAATGTCCCCCGGCCGTGGCCAGCACGGAAGAGGGCAGGAAACTTGAGGAGTTCATGAAGAAGGTGGTGGCCGGAGCCATGGTGTTCCTCAAGGACCATCGGTGAGACCTCTTTAATTTATTTTATTTAAAACTAGCAGACCCGGCCACACATTGCTGTGGCTAACGAAACCTTTATAACCAACACCATCTGTTAAATCAAATCCACACCACGCCGCCCGCTGCCCGCTGCGGCTTGGCTAGATATATTATGTATTTCAACCAATTTACACAAAACATTAACAAATTATATGCCTAAAAACCTTCCTCGTGAATCACTCTATCTATTGGTGAAAACCGCAAGAAAATCCGTTGCGTAGTTTAAAAGATCTAAGCGCACATACAGCTTAAGCGACTTCATTTTATACTTAGTAAAGATATTAATTTTCTGTAATTATACTAATTAACTAATCAACCAACCGTCATGCAGTTTTTTAAAATTTTATTTTAGTTATAATGTACACAACAAAGAGAGGGTTACCATAAAAAAATACAAGGAAATATTAACTTCTGGATTGCCGTTTGTCACCCGGTGGCCGCGAGGTGGCCGCGGCACTTTGAAATGCAATTTTGACCCTTATGTATAAAGAAAGTGTATGAAGAACAAGGTCAGAAATGCTTGCTCTATTATCGTCCTTTACCATAGCGAAACCCGCAATGCGTCTAGTCACTCTGAATAATTTATATTTAATTTTCCGTTAGCGCGGGGATGTGAGCAGTTTGTGCGCATGCGCGGGGAAAAAAATACGTATTTTCTACTATTTTGACCCTTCTATGTACAAAATTTGATAAGTACAGTGTCAGAATCGCTTGCGCCAACATTCCCCATGGGATGTGTAAAGATTTCATTCACCTTGTAACCCCAGAATATTTTTAAATAATTTTTATCTGTGGACATCGAAATGTCATTTTGGCCGCGTTACAATTTATGCTGTTATGTGAGTTCCTCGACTAAAACATCGTAAAACCTATCAATTTACGTAATTAACGCAAGTAATGTTGTTTTGGTAGATAGTTTAATGTTCTAGGAATGTGTTTCGGTCAATAAAATGTACGATAGGTAAAAATTAATCCACAAAACATTCGATTCAAATTGAAGGTCGTGAAATTTCCGTGTTGTTCCTCGGGCAATCAACAGGTTAAATTTCAACTGTCAAATATCAGTGCAATTCAATAATAATATAACGTTAACAGGTAAAAACCTGCTCCTGGTTCGGCCTCGCCCAGTTTAAGTGTCGGTGACCATTTTATAAATTCAATAGGAACTGGTTCTAAAAATAGCCAGTTCACTGACAGCCAGTAATCGGGACAAAGTAACTGCGGCGTGGTACTATTATTCACAACTGCCAATTACAATATTAATAATATTACCATCAATCTCTCCATACCCGGAGAGATTCACAAAATTACAAACCCAATAGTACTTATGCCTGCCAGGCGATGCTCCTCACTCTAGCTGTTAACGTAAGTGGCGCCATCTTTTGGCATTATTGGCTACTTGCTTGAATTCAGTTCTATTAAAAAAAGTAGCTTTTTAACCCGTCTGCTTGGTTCAATATATTCGCACCTCACAATCTGGAAGCCTAGGATTCTCAAAAAAAATCTGAAACCGTCACTTTGGATCGGGATTGTAAAATATCTATGCTAGATAGCTTTGATATTTCAAAGACAATAAGAAGCATGATTTTGTTCTCCTTTTGGTTAAAAGAAAAATTCAGATGTTTGCATGGGAGGAAGAGAGATATATAGCTTTTAAAATGTAAGGTCGCTCGGGACGTTTTTGGTCTTTTGAAAGTATAACGCGATTACATATTTCGGGATGTATTTGTTCCTAAACAAGCAGACGAGTTAACAAACTTCAAGTACGAAGATGGTTTTGCGTAAGTCAGAGATGTATTCGAGGCCGAGTTCTTCAATTTCAACTGTACAGTCGCTAGGCTAATAATAATGTCATCAAATTTTCAAGGTATTTTAAATATCCCATATACATATTTCTTCTTTTTGAAGATGTTGTAAAAGAAATTGTTTTAGAAACTAGATAAAACTACCTTTCAGATTTTTGTATTTGAAATGTCTATATATGTATATAAAAATAAATCCCTGTTTCCTTTGGTCACGCCATAACTTCAGAACGACTTTACCTGTTTCATTCAAGTTTTTTTAAAAAGTTTTCTAATACTTTGTAGAAGGTTCTTACGGAAAGAAAAAATAAGAAAATTGCGCAGAAAATTGATTAATTTCAGAAAAAAACAATTGATGAAATTGATTATAGCAGACAGCTGGTTTTTGAAAACTTAATGTACTGGGACTGAATATATGGAATATGGGTGGGGCTTTTGCGGGACGGGGGAGTGGGAGAGGGGAGAGGGTGGACAGGGTGGAAGGGGAACGCGGGAGGGTAGGGGATGCGGGAGAGGATGGGAGCGCACGAGAAAGGACATGCAGAGAGAAACAATTTATTTCTTTGAATATGTCATTGCAACGCATGCCGGGAACCAGCTTGTACTGCAATAAAAAAAAAAAAATATTAATTGGTAGTCTTACACTACTGTTTGAAGTTTGTATTGCTTTTTTTCAGAATGTGTAATGGACGTGTCCACCACTTACACAGACTGTAGAATAGGGCACCGGTAAGTCTATAACAGCCGCTGTGTCTCGTGAAATCAAAGCCAAATTTCAGGTTAATTTCCGTCGACAGATGTCCGGTTGGCAGAGAGGAGGGTAGTGTTTCGCGTTCAGTACTAGAGTGCCCACCGAGGACTGGTACCCGCGTATCTATGACGAAACCCACCTCGCTCGCGTTCAGAGAGAGCGAGATGGGCCGGCTGCCTTCTTTCTCTGGCTAGCCGTGTTTCGCGGGGCGGGGGTCGTAACCACCGCCAACAATTCGCGTGACGGGCGCTACGACCTTTGGGGCTACCCTTTTCTCTCCCAACCAAAACCATCTCTATCCAGCATGTTTATTAATTCAAAAAATACAATTACAAAATATTCGACATAAGACATAAACATAACAATATCAGAATTCAAGCAATAAATTCTCGGCGCTCTAGTTGATTGGCTGTGTGGTAGGGCGCCCATCTGCGGCGACTCTAGTGTATATACCTCCCAGCCCCGGGTGCCGTTGTTATCATACAGCTAATGCCGGCTGAAGAGAGAGGGTGTCCGCCGTGTGACAGGAAATTAGAAAACGAGGAAGTTAGCAAACACTCCACGTCTTCTATTTTCCTAATAACACGTCTGTTACAGAATGAGTATTTTAATTTATGTCGTATCACTTTCAGATACGACCCCACTGAAATATACGGGGACGAGGCTTTTGGAGAAGAACTAAGAGCCATCCCGGATCCTTGTGTGGAACCTGAATCTATGCTGCAACAATTTCTGTATATCCTGGAAAATGCTGGTAACGTAATTTATACATCATTCTTTAATTTGGAGGCAGTTATGGGTACCGCCGCCCCGGGAATCGTTAATTGGATTACCAACACCTATGCAATAGGTCATACCATGTATGTAGTAATGGCCGATGATTTAACAGGGTCGGGCTTCATGGGGGTGAGGTTTGTCCATGCCTTAGCGGCGGATGTGTCTGTCCACCAGCTGCGTGGCCGGCAGGATCGGAAGAGACCTTTTAGAAAAGGAAGGAGAGCAAGTTCTGGGAAGGAAAAAAGGTATGAAGGGTGGGTAGGAATCTGGGAATCAGTGTGTTCATGCGTGACGGACGTATGAATCCATCCCTTCCACTGCGGTGCAAGGCGATGTTCCGAGAGAGTCCTGCTGGAGAGGTCAAAAGGTCTTCCTAAACCAGTCTCCCAATCCGGCCTGCCACGCAGTTGGTGGAGACGCATCCGACGCCAAGATCCAGACAAACCTCACCCTATGAACCCGGGGACCCCTGCTAAGTCAACAAACGTAGGGAACCACTTGGGGCGACCTATGGCAGAGGGGTTGGTAATCCAATAAATGGTTTCCGGGGCGGCGGTACCTAAATTGATGATGATTTATAATAATAATAATTTTAATTTAAAAAATAATATAATAATTTTAAATAACGATTTTTAAAAATATTTTTTCAGGTCCTTACGGAGCTGATAAAGCTGCGTTTTCAATTCTAGTCAAAATTGAAAAATTAAAAGTCAAAATTCCGTACGAACGTCACTTTCTCTTACTCTGTTTATTGACATCAGTTTTTCTACAAGTTCGCGCTGCTGCTGATTTGGTGTTCGACAAATACCCAAACGAATTTGAAAGAATTCAAAAATTCACACGCCCTAGATTCTTAAAAATGATGGAAATTTTCAAAATTTTCAAACCGCCCGATTCTAGAAATAAGAGCGTAATGAATTCGCCTAGAAGCACTGCATTAAATAATGCCAGACGCACCGGAAATCAAGTACTCAAACCAAACACAGATGAATCTACGGTGAAAAGCGAAAATTATGTTAAAATTTGTGATACATTTGTCATTGCTAGTCAAAAAGATAATGATGTAAATGATGATTTGTCTGTAAAAGATTCCGAATTTGAAAATGTAACCGATTCCATTAAAGTTGATTCCAATTCTAAATTTAAGAATGTGATAGATTCTGTTAAAGTTGATTCCGATTCTGAATTTAAGAATGTGATGGATTCCGTTAAAGTTGATTCCGATTCTAAATTTAAGAATGTCATAGATTTGGCTTGTGAACATTCCAATTACGAATTAAAAAAAGAATCATTTACCGCCGGTTTGAGCGGTGTTTTGCAAGAATTAGAAAAGTGTGATTTTAAGAAGCTCGGTCTAAAAATTGAGGAAAATTTTGAAAAACTTTCTGGAAATCATTTCGGCGTGAAACGTCACAGTTGCGATACTGATGAAACGGAAGCCAGGAAAAAAATGAAAACAATTGACGACGAAAGCATTGACAGGTCGAGAGACAGCATTTCATTGTCACCAGAGTCGGTTGAATTACAAGATGATTTAAACACAACCGGGGGCACAGTTGTGTTGAATCTCGATGATTTGAAAGTTTATTTGAACGATTCTGAGTGCAGTTTGAATCTGAGTCAAGACTCAACTAAAGAATCACAATTTGAAGATTGTGTGTCAATAAAATTGTCTGATTTAATGGGTGATTCAACGAAAGAATCATCTACTGAGAGTGATTCAAGTCAAGAATTACACATAGAGCTTGATTCAAGTAAAGAATCACACTTTGAAACTAACACACTTGAGCTTGATTCAACTAAAGAATCAATCATCAAACATGATTCAACTAAAAAATCACCCGTCAAACATGATTCAACTACAGTTGAATCACCTATCAAACATGATTCAACTAAAGAATCACCCATCAAACATGATTCAACTAGAGAATCACACATTGAGCGTGACTCAACTAAAGAATCATATATTGAGCGTGATTCAACAAAAGAATCGGACATAGATTGCGATTCAACCAAAGAATCTGACCTAGAACGCCGTGACTCTACAGTTGAAAACAGCAGTTCAACCGACGAGAAGGTCATTGCCGAAGTTAAACAAATTTTGGACGGCGTAATAGAATCGCGCGGTGCAAAAGCAATTTCAAGCCTACAACAAAATGACGCTCGTCTGTTTAACGAAGCTGAATTCGAGGATCAACAAATGTGCAACAACGATTTGCATAATACCGCCGGCACTGCGAACAACACACGCTTCTCGCCACGGAAAAAGGCGTGGGAAGGAAAACGGTGGAAGGGTAAAGGGCCTAGGAGCAGTTACGTCAGGAATTACACGTGGAATGACCCGGATGCATTGTGCGGTATTATTTTCGTGGACGAACCTCTAATGGCGAAGATATTATGCGCTCTGATTCATGTAAGTAAAAAAATTTTAATATTGAGCATCCTGTTGATTAGTCAGACCTCTCCGTAAAATCGAAATTTTAGTTGAATATGTCATATTAATGTACAGGACCATTATAATTAAAATTAGATATCTATTTTCAATATAAAAGCTTTAATTTTTTTTATAATTTTGAATCATACTTTTTTTAATAGTAAACTTTAAAAAAAAAATCTAAAAAATTTCTATCAAACTTATTACTATTTGAGATTGGTACAGAATTATTATTATTACAAAAAAAAAATCAACAAATTACGATAAAAAAACACATAAACTTCATTGTAAACACTCGTCTGTATCTCACATCGCACTTGCGCAGACTGAATGTCGGCGGTGCTACGTCAAATATAGTCCCTTTTAGGAAGCTACCTAAAGTTAGGAATCAGTGGGAACATTTAAAATGTACATAATTAGCATTTCTTTAAAACCTAGGCTTTTAACCCCTCCGAAAATCGCAAATATTCACTTATAATGTCTCAAACGAAATGACATTTTACGAAAACTTTGTGTTATTACCGCTTCACAATTAAAGCTCTATAAATGAAACATTTCTGAACGTAGCCGAATAGTAAAAACTGTTTTAGAAAGTTTACAAAATAAGCTTTCAAATTATTATATTACAAATAAATATTAACATTTTTAAATACTAAAATTTAGAATGCAAACATTAAAAATTAACAATGTCGAGCGCAGTCGAGCCGCCTGTAGGAAATTTGGTGGGTAAAATTATGTGTCAGACCGCGCGAATGACAGAACATTCTTGTTATGTATTTCTATGGACTTGATAGGGATGTACAGCTTGATCCACTATTGACCTTTTACTTTTTGTTTTAGGGATGTCACTAAAACAATAACGGAGTTAGAACGATTTCTATGAAGACACTGTACTTGACTGCTATCGTATTTTTAACGCATATATCTGCTGACGTTGCTGACCGTTTAAACACCTCACGCGACGGGTCAAGGGTTAAAAACGCTTTGTAATGTGTTAATTTTGTGGTGTTTTTAAAATGAATAAATTGAATTGCTTGTGCGCATTTGAAACTGACATTTGATATCCTGCTCCGTCATTGGCGGCAAGCAAAACAAAGTGATCAGGATCATTTGCTTTATGGAACAGCATGTGTATCATATAAATGAAAAAACAAAAATTTTAACAAAACAAAAAAACGACTTCAAATAATGCACTAAAAAGTAAAAAAATAATTTCATATTCTTCTACAACTTCATAATCAACTTGCTTTTTCTACTCATCAACATGTAGGTACGATTGTTATTTTTGAAGTCGGTGTCAGTCAAAGTAGGTTTGTAACTACATACATAGTTATAGGTGAGATGTGCTTGTGTCGCACGAGCGACTTGACGAGGCGAGAGGCGAGAGCGGGGCCGCGGCGTGAGGGGAGCTGTCAAGTGAACCCGCCGGGCCGGGTACCTTTGCTGACACCGACTCCAAAAATAACATCGTACCTACATATTGATGAGTAGAAAAAGTAAGTTGATTATAAAGTTGTAGAAGAATACGAAATTATTTTTTTACTTTTTAGTGCATTTTTTGATCTCGTTTTTTTGTTTTATTAAAATTTTTGTTTATTTTTTGATTTTTAGTGAACCTGTAGTACACTAAATAATTTGTTTGAATATGGGTAGACCTACTAAATATAATGCTGCTGCTCATATGCGACAGACATAATTTGACCATAACGACGTTAGGGTCAAATTAAGAGATTCGGCCGAGTATCGTTAATTTGCTCCTAAGAATTGAAGAGTTCCGTTACGTTTTCATGGATTCCATAATCAGAACCTAACCAAACTCTCATCAAACTACCCTTGAAGTACATCCTTTCCAATAAAAAAAGAATCATTGAAATCGGTTGGCGTGATATTGAGTTATTCGTCCATTTGTCACGCACATACTTATTGCAAATTAAAGTTTTATATGGTTATCGCATGGATGCCATTGTCGGAACTGAACCAAATGGGACCACACGGGAGCATCAGCTTTCAAATAAAAAAAGAATAATCAATATCGGTTCACCCAGTCGAAAGTTCTGAGGTAACAAACATAAAAAAAAAAAAAAAAAAATACAGTCGAATTGAGAACCTCCTCCTTTTTGAAGTTGTTTAACAAGTATTCTCTTACAGGAATACTGTCGATCCTGTCCAGATTTGCAATACGTCTGTCCACAATACACAGTGGACAAGATGGTGGATCCTCTCACAGATCCCAGAGAGGCTGAGACTGAACACAAGAGACAGGAAGAAGTCTTAAAAAGGTACAACATTTGGTTTTCCCCTTTCTAATGGTGGCAGTTTTGTCTTAATTATTTTATAATGATGTGAACACATACTATTTAACCTTTAATGTGCCAGCTAAAATGCCGAACAGCCATGTGCCGGCTGACACTGTTTTCGTAATAATTTGCAAAATTATGGTTTTATAAACTGTACCGTCTTACCAGATAATTTGTAGGCAGGCAAAAGCATTCACCGCCAAGACCTAGACAAACCTCATGCCATGAACCCGGGCCCCCCTGCTAAGTCACCCAACGTAGCGAATCATTAGGGGTGATTTTTTTTTTTACATTAGCTCCACACAGGAGGCACCGAGGAAAACAATTTCCCTAGGGGCCTATATCATCTTTGATGATGCTGTGTGGAGGGTTTTTTAAGAGAAAGGAAGGAGAAGAAGATATAGGAAGGAAAAAGGTATGAGGGGTGGGTAAGAATCTGGGGGTCAGTGTGGCCAGGAGTGACGGACGTATGAATCTATTCCTCACACTGCGGTGCAAGGCGAACGGTCAGGAGAATCCGGCTGGAGAGGTCAAAAGGCCTCCCTCAATCAGTCTCCTCCGATCCAGCCCTCCGCGCAGTGGTTGGGCAAACATATTCGCCACCAAGACCTAGACACACCTCATACCATGAACCCGGGCACCCCTGCTAAGTCACCAAACGTAGCGAACCACTTGGTGTTTGCTACGTTTTCTACGTTCGCTACACTACGGACCAATTGGTTATCCAATAAGTGGTGCCCCGGGCGGTGGTATTAATGCCCGCCTCCCAAATTGAAATAATAACTTTTTTTTGTTGATACATTAGTTTACATTTTATCATATAATTTAATAATGTTGGCCTCACTGGGTGGCTTACCCGTGCTGAGGCCCATTATTAAATTTGGTTTACTTTAAATTAAAATAATGGATTTCTACAAATTACTCACAATACAATAACAAATTTATAATTATTATACCTATATCTTTGTTATGTTCTAGATTTCGTACACACGAGTGCAACCTCCTGATTGGTACTTCAGTCCTGGAGGACGGGATGGACCTCCCTAAATGCAACCTCGTCATACGTTGGGATGCACCCAAGGGGTGAGTTGTACCTAATCAATTTCATTTATACCTACAGCTACATTTATGACCCAACAAAATACACCCAACACTTCTTCGTCACATGAAGATTGGAATGTCTTCTAGTTGATCGAGTGGTCCAAAGCCATGATTTCCTCTCCAGGCTTTGGATAGCATCCCCACAAATGATGACCATTTTGGGCCTCCAATGTAGTCAATATAAAAAAAATAAGAGTGGACCAAAATGGGATCCCTGAGGTACACCTTTGGAAGCTACGAATTGACATGGGTGGTTGGGTATAATCCTTTGCTAGCTAAGTCCTACATTATTATATAAGTAACATTTTCTTACTATATGTTTGTAGCGAGTACATGCAGGTCAACCAACGGACCCATCCACAACACACTTCTGTTAGCTTATCTCTTCTGTGGTATCAATGATTTATATACATTGTTTGGTTTTGAAATGATGATATGCATTGTTCCTATCGGAATGTCATTTATCCAGTACCTACCTTCCATAACCCTGCTGGAAAAGCTTTTTGAATTTGGAACAATGACAAGAGTGAAGAATTTGAGTGCATTTGTTTCCATAAAGAGAAGAAGAATTGGATCTACCTTGGAAGCAAGTTGTTATTGTTGTTTGTGTTTATAATTTCGTTTATGAACTAAATAGAAGATTTTTGACCATATCGAAAGTAAACAATATTGTGTCATACTTATTTGTGTATTTGTGGCAACAATTACCTCGAGGTACCGCGGTGAACCAATATAAACTATATTTGTGATTGTGTTGTATGCTCCCTCCAAGAGGTTCAGTGGTTAGTGATTGGTTATCCTTCTTCCTTGCTTCCATTGTTTTTCCCTACACATATAATCATCCAATTTCAGCAAACATCATTTCGTTTCATTACATTGTCTTGTATTAACATTGTCCATTTACAAGTGCATCTGAAGCTGTAAATTAAAAGTTAGTAAAGTTAGTAAAAGTTGGACATTTATTGCTTTGCCTATTTTAACCGTGAACATGTTATTTTTTCTTTGCAGGTATCGATCGTACGCAGCGTGCAGATCTAGAGCTCGTGCGCCAAAGTCTCTGTACGCACTGATGGCTCCGCACAGCCCTAGTCGACTAGTTACAGCGCTTGCTAATTATGCGCAAATCGAAAAGGTGCGTACTACATACAAATATTGAATCATATACAGTTTGACAAAGTCTTTATTACGTCTGTTCAAATCAATAACTTGCTAATACTGTCCTCTTTGGAATAAAATTCATCATAAATATAACATCATATAAAAATGGTTTGGTGCTTGGCTGAACCCCTGTTGTGTATGCTAGTAACTAACCATCAGCTGATAAAGTAGATATCTAACCTAGCTGTTTATGTCTCATTGTGTGTTGATTATTTTGACTGTGTAAGTTCGTTGACTGGCATTTTTTTACAATGTGCTTTTTTTACCAGAAGCAACCAACGAACGGAGTGTCTTAGATCATTATATTTCATGTAGAGTCAAAGAATAGTGCAAGTCATGAATAACGTAAAACTGTAAATAAATTGCCGAATACTTATTTGAAAACGAAGTACCTTTCATTTGTATTTGAAACCTAAAGAAAATTATACACCATTGGCCTCACTTTTTCCTACATTTTTCTGTAAGACTGTACCAAGTTGTTTGAATAGCTATCGCGTCCTGTTCCAGATGCTGGTGAGGAAATGCAGTTGGAGAGAACCGGGGCCTGCCGAGGAGGCCCACGCCAGCAAGTTCAGCCCCCTGGTGGAGCCCTACCGACCGGGGGCCCAGGCCGTATCACTGGCTCAAGCGGTGCAGCTGCTCAATAGGTACCAAACCTTTATATCTTCGGCTTCATCACTTGTACTTTAATACTTTCAATGATTCCGAATAGTCGATGTTCATGCCGCAATGCAGATCATCAGCGGGACTCTAAAATCTACTCCTCTCCTTTGGCTCGTAAATACGAGGGATGTCCGTAAAATAAGGTCTCCAAGGTGCTGCGGTCTCAAGGGATGATTTTACGCCCGATCCCACTTTTCGTAACGCTCTCGTCACGCATTCACCAGCTTACTCCCCAAGTCAAGCGTGCGTAAAGAAGTTTTACTTCAAAAATAATAATTGCACATCATTTTCCAGCGTACTTATGGGCCCGCAACCCGGATTTGTACCGATTTATTACATATTTCCCTTAAACACGGTAAGTTTTAAAGCTCTTAAAAAAATGTGTGTTATTCTTGAAGATAATATCTAGACTTTGCCCACGCCGAAACGCAAATTATATAAAATTCCCTCGATAGAAAAAAATCGCAAAGTACGCTCCAAAAATTATTATAAAAACGTTTGTTTCAGTTATTTTACAAGTTATACGTATGAAAAAATTCACAGTGTTTCTTTAAATGCTGTTTAAGATAATGCCTGTGAGATTTTTGCTCTATTTTAAGCGACTCGTGTTTTATTAAACATTTTCGCAATTTTCGCATCGATTTTGTCGCTGTAAATGTTAGCGCTCTCCTCTAACATTCGTAATTTCGTATCTCTCCATCTTCTTCTTTTCGGGCCCGGTTGCAGAGCCTTAATTCTATAACAATGTTTGAATGTTTGTCATGATCTATACAAAATAGATTGCTTGTTTATTTTGCAGATACTGTGCCAAGCTACCTTCGGATTCCTTCACCCGCCTGGTGCCATTGTGGGACACAGAGGCAGTCATGTATCGAGGGACTTTACTGTACGTTTGCAGCATTCGTCTTCCCATTAACTGTCCGTTGAAATGTCAGATTGTGGTGAGTTATGTCATATTCTTCTTTAACCTGTAAAAAACACGGAAATTTCCTAAAAAACCAACATTTTGAATTTTGAATTGAATGTTTTGTGGATTAATTTTGAGATATCGTATATTTTATTGACCGAAACACATTCCTAGAACAATAAACTATGTACCAAAACAACATTACTTGCGTTAATTACGTAAATTAATTGGTTTTACGATGTTTTAGTCGAGGAACACGCATCGAGATTGACAGATAAAATTTGCAGCAAATTGACATTTTCATGCCACAGATAAAATCGTAGAATCACAGAAAAAATATTCTGGGGTTGCAAGGTGAAAGAAATTTTTACCCGTCTTATGGGGAAATGTTGGCGCAAGCGATTCTGACCTTGTCCTTCATCGTACATAGAAGGGTCAAAATTGCAGACAAACATTTTTTTCTCGAAATATTTTTTATAAATATTTTCGCGCATGCGCACAAGCTGCGCGCGCCCGCGCGTCTCCGGCCGATTACAGGTTAAAGAGTAGGTATCATCAGCATAAGATTAGGTATCATCAACATAAGAGTGTCGTCAACATGAGAGTCATCAACATAATAGTCTCATCAACATGAGAGTTTCAATAATTGTTTTTGTGTTTAATTCGTAGAACTCCATTTAATCTTTTTAAAATTTAATTTTAATAAAAAAAAATAGAGTTTCTCCAACATGAGAGTTACAGAAACAAAAGTGTCATCAACATAAGAGTCTCTTCAACTTGAGAGTAACATCAATAAAAATCTTATCAACATATGAGTCTCATCAACATGAGAGTCACAAGAACACGAGAGTCTCACTAACATAAGAGTCTCACTAATATAAGAGTTTTATCAACATCATCATCAAGAGAGTCTCATCAACATAAGAGTAGGTATCATCAATGTAAGAGTGTCATCAACATAATAGAGTTTTAATGTACCTACCTATTTACTAATTCATATAATTTTTTAAATAATTGATAAAATTAAATACGTACATAATATATAACCTAACCTGAATTAACTAACCTACCCTCACCTAACGTAACTAAACTAACCTAACCTAACTAATCTAACCAAAAACCTGTTTTAAAATTAATTTAATTTTGGTCGTTGTTTGGGTTTTTCATACTTAATTTTATGTTTATTATTTTTATAAATAAAACATTCTCTTAATGACATGGATAAATTATTGTTAAATGGTAATAATTTTTTCCTGTGATTGGTAGCATTGATTGTCTATGATGTAGAGTATAAAAATGAATCATGGCGTAGAACACGCATTTTTTTTAAATGCATGTTTTTTTCGTCTCACTTTTCGTAATAATAAAGATAAATCCAATTATATGTATAAATAAGAAATATTCCATATTATCCGTGAGAGCGATTGACTTTTTATGACATGAGAGATGGACAATTTTATCGTTTAACCCCTCCGAAATTCGTCCTTTAAGCCCTTAAACTGTCTCAAACGAAATGACATTTTACGAAAACTTTTTGTTATTACTGCTTCACAATTAAAGCTCTATAAATGAAACATTTCTGAACATAGCCGAATAGTAAAAACTGTTTTAGAAAGGTTACAAAATAAGCTTTCAAATTATTATATTACAAATAAATATTAACATTTGTAAATATTAAAATTTAGAATGCAAACATTAAAAATAGGTAAAAATGACTCACGTGATGTTTTTATGTGAAAATGGTACTAAAATCACAGATTATGTAAACAACAATACTTATTCTATTGTATATATGTGTAATAAACACTTTTATCACCTCACTTTTTTATTATTTCATATAAAAATATTTAATAAAAATTAAAAATGTTGAGCGCGGACGAGCCGCCTGTAGTAAATTTGTGCGGGTAAATATTTTTGTCAACTACGCGACTGACAGCTGATTCCTGTTATGTATTTCTGTAGACAACTTGATAGAGATATACAGCTTGATCTACTGTTGACCTTTTACTTTTTGGTTTAGGAATGTAACTAAAACAATAACGGAGTTAGAACGATTTCTATGGAAACACACGCGCTGACGTATAAACACGCTTATTGTACTTGACTGCTGTCCTATTTCTAACGCTTATATCTGCTTACTTTGCGGAGGGGTTAATACCTATTTTTTTCTACTTTTTAACATTCTCTGTAAAAAAAATGTAAAAAATATCGTGTTATTTTTATTCTCACCGCTCATTTTTGTATTCCAGGGCCATCCGATGCCTACAAGAGTGTTGGCACGACGGATAGCTGCGCTGCAAGTGTGCCGAGCACTGCATTTAACTGGGGAATTGGACGACAATCTGATGCCCATAGGTGAGATTTTTCAATGTTCTACTAGCACTCTTGGTTCCTCAGATCAGGAACTGTTCACATGTAATAGTAATATTTGTCTGATTTGTATAGTACGATACCGAATACCGCTCAAGAGTTCCAACTGCTATTGAATATTCAGATCTGAAGGTGTTATCTTTTGCGTTAAGTCACCGTTACGAGACAATTAACCTTCAACTGCTGACATGTTTTTTTTTTACTCTGACATGGGGGCCTGGGCGGCCTGTTACTTTAGGTGTTTATATATTAGAGATCCATGAAAATTTTGAGGTCCAAGTTATTATTTATTTGACATTTTAATTATATATTTAAATAAAATAAAATACTTTTTATTGTTAAGTTTTTTTTTTTTACCTTAGAATACCGCACAAGAGTCCTAACTGCTCCCGTCTGGAGCCAGTGGGACTATGGCATCCCCAATTGGGGTATGTTGTGAGGCTGAAGGCAGTGGAGAGGGGAAGGAGATATGGAAGAGGAAGGTGGTGAAGTACCTGGCTATTCAGATCTGGTCACCAAACACGGCAGAAGCCATTTCAAGCAACGTTTCAATTCTGAATGGTGGTCTTACACCAGGGCGATACTGAGAGTATCTTCCACTCTGGAACGTGCCGCAAATATACTATATATTATTTTAAATGAATAAATTGTAAAATACTCAAATTAATCAAATAAAATTTATTTGCCACGCCGGGATTCGATCCCGCGACCTTCGGAATGTGAGTCAAGCGCCTTACCGCTGAACTACGCCGGTCGTCAAAAGTAACTTATATTTGACAATTTGGATATTACATAATAATTTTTGGCAAATATCACTTGAGATCAGAAATCAGTCTGTATTATCTATTAAACTAAATAAAACAATGAACTCACTTTTATTGTAATTTTTCAATAGTGTCTCAAATAAACTATATATATAAAACTTTAGTAAATTTATTTATGTTTATTTATATACAGTAAATTGCATCTTTAAAAAGTCACGAAAGTACTGACGATGGGTCAGAGAGGCCCGCAAAAAATTGAAATGAATTTACTTACAGAAATTTAACTTTAAAAATTAAAAATTTAAAACTTTCGGCGCTGGCATCACTAAATTCGAAGCTACTGAAAGCGGCGTATCCGTCGCGCGCGGGGGAGGGGAGTACAGTGAAACCCTCTTAAGAAGTTCCCGCTTAAGAAGTTTCGTGGCTCAAGAAGTTTGGTTTTTTCAGTCCCTTGGCCCAAAATCTGCCCAATTTTTCCCACACATAAGGTTTTCCTGCTTAAGAAGTTTGTTTTTTCTGGTCCCTTGGAAAACTTCTTAAGAGGGTTTCACTGTATTTCGATTTTATTGTTGCTGGAACAGAGGGGCCCTCACATCAGCAGTTAAAGGTTAAGACAAAATGGCAAAATCTCTCAGATATCGGATGGCGCTCGTCGTGCATTTTTAGCTTTCAAATTTTTGTGATTATCTACGGTTTTCAATGGCCTGTCTATGCCTGTTGTGTGTTAAATGGGTTAATTACCTATTTAAAATAACGAATTACTATTTATCAGTTATTAATACTATTTTCCCGCTGAAACATTCTAAGGGCTTGTGCGCACTAGCGGCCAGTCGCGTAAGCGGTCAACCGCGTGGCCAGTCGCGTTTTTATTTTAATATGCAACCGCTCATGTTCGTACGCACTCAACCGCCGAAAATTTCGAACCGCGGCAGTTGAACGCGGCCCGCTTCGCGGCTGACCGCCATATCTGTACGCACTAGGCGGTTGGGGTGTAGCTAGCCGCTGCTGATTTGTCCCACTAGCCATTTTGACACAGAAAAATTTATCGTTGGAATTTAAAAATGCGAAGCTATGTGGAATTGTGAAGGAGCAGCATATAAGAACGGTGAATTGAAACTCAAACAATGGGAAGAGTTAATGGATATTTTTGGAAACGAAGATATGTCGATAATACAAAAAGAATCTTGGTATGCATTAATTTAAATAAAGCTCGTAAAAAGTTTAAATAGTTTCGTATAAAGCTAGCCGCCATGGCGGCCAGCCGCTATATTCAACCACGGTAGGCGGCTAGCCGCGCGGTTGACCGCTTACGCGGCTGGCCGCTAGTGCGTACACAGCCTAACTAAAGGCGATTAGCAATTCGGGATGATCTATTTTATTATTTACCAGATTATGTAGAAACTTTATGCTAAAAAGTGTTTTGTAATTTTCTTTACCACTTTTACAATGCATTGGTTATTGTTATTATTCTGTTTACAAATAAATAAATAAAAATAAATTTATAAATTATAAATTTTTATAAATCCTACGAATATGTGATGATCGTTAAAAGATGGTGAATTTATTGGCTATACAGAACTATAATCAGTTTGTATGTCTTCATATTAAAATTCGGAGGTATGATTTTTTTAATGTGGGCGGGAAAAAATCACCCAAAGCAATCGGAGAAAAAAGTTTTAAATTTCGCTGTTTCTCTAGTAGTTGCAGGAAAACCTTATATGTGGGAAAAATTCGGCCAAATTTGGGTTGCAGGGGACCGAAAAAACCGAACTTCTTAACCCCTCTGAAAATCGCGAATATTTACTTAAAATGTCTCAAACGAAATGACATTTTATGAAAACTTTTTGTTATTACCGCTTCACAATTAAAGCTCTATAAATGAAACATTTCTGAACATAGCCGAATAGTAAAAACTGTTTTAGAAAGGTTACAAAATAAGCTTTCGAATTATTATATTACAAATAAATATTAACATTTGTAAATATTTAAATTTAGAATGCAAACGTTAAAAATATGTAAAAATGACTCATGTGATGTTTTTATGTGAAAACGGTACTAAAATCACAGATTATGTAAACAACAATACTTATTCTATTGTATATATGTATAATAAACACTTTTGTCACCTCACTTTTTTATCATTTCATATAAAAATATTTCATAAAAATTAACAATGTCGAGCGCGGTCGAGCCGCCCGTAGGAAATTTGGCGGGGAAAATGATATGTCAGACCGCGCGAATGACACTATATTCTTGTTATGTATTTCTATAGACAACTTGATAGGGATGTACAGCTTGATCTACTATCGACCTTTTACTTTTTGTTTTAGGGATGTCACTAAAACAATAACGGAGTTAGAACGATTTCTATGGAGACACGCGCTGACGTATAAACACGCTTATTGTACTTGACTGCTATCGTATTTTTAACGCATATATCTGCTTACGTTGCTGACCGGTTAAGCCACGAAATTTCATAACTTGTTGGGGGCCGCTTGTGACCCGGTAAACACGCGAGTTATTTTAAGAAAAAATCACTTTTGAGATGCGATTTTGACCCTAATGTATAAAGAAAGTGTATGAAAAACTCGATTAGAATCGCTAGCTCTATTATCGCCCTTTACCATAGAAAAAGCTGCAATGCAGCCGGTCACTCCGAATAATTTATATGAATTATTTTCCGTCGGGCGGGATGTGCGCAGGTCTTGCGCATGCGCGAAAAAAATATATTTTGAACTACGATTTTTACCCTTCTATGTACAAAATTTGTATAAGAACACGGTCAGAAATGCTAGCGGCAACATTCCCTATGGTATAGGTAAAGATTTCATTCATTTTGTAGCCACAAAATATTTTAGAATAATTTTTATCTGTGGGCATCTCGAACTGTCATTGTGGCGGCCGCGTCACAAAATGCCGATGCGTGACCTCAAATAACATCATAAAACCTATCAATTTACGTAAATAACGCAAGTAATGTTATTTTGGTAAATAGTTTATTGTTGTAGAAATGTGTTTCAGTCAATAAAATATACGATAGGTAAAATTTAATCCACAAAACATTCAATTGAAGATCGTGAAATTTCCGTGTTGTTCTGACCAAAAGCCTGGCCCTCAACAAGTTAAGAGATAACTTCTTAAAAGGGTTTCACTTTAGTTTGTTTGTGTCTTCAGGTAAGGAGAACTTCAAAGCGCTAGATCCTGATTGGTTGAGCCTACCTCCGAGTTCTGATCTGACTGGCACCCTCGACAGTCCCAATGAACCTCGTCCCGGCACGACCAAGCGGAAGCAGTACTACTATAAGAAGGTAGGATCATTCTCTTAGCGGGCCGTGCTGACAGTGTTTTCTATCTCTGGAGTTGTTTTGGTGGTCTTCACTTCCCCATTTGGTGGATATCACAACTAGAGTTGAGTTTAAACGATTGAAATCTTTGGAGCACAGGCGTCAGGTGGGAATTCTGTGCTATTTTTTCCGGTATTTCAACAGAAGATGCTTCGAGGAACTAGCATTATTGATAACATGCAAAACGCGCTCATCATTTTCACACGGTTGACATTCGTCACATTGTATTAAACTGTTATATTTTGTCTATGTTAGAAGTCAACTTGAGTACAATTCTCCCGTCTGGAATCCACATTATAGTATACATGTACAAGCTTTTGAAAGAATACAAAACAAATTTTTACGTTTTATAAATTTTAAAATGGGCATTTCAGCAAATATGTTGAACTACAACACTATTTTAAATGATATGAATATGCTCAAATTGTCCGACAGAAGAATTTTCACTGACTTGGTATTTCTATATAAAATTCTAAATAATTTAATTGATAGTCCGGTATTGCTAGAATTGATAAGCTTCCTGATTCCACTACGTAATACTAGAAGTCAGGATTTATTTCAGTGCAGAAATTCTGGGACTAACTACCATATGTATTCCTCTTTGCCAAGAATACTAATGGAAGGAAACAATTATACACCAAGTCAGTGGACATCTTCAATTTATGTTTAAATAAATATAAAATATTGTTACTGAGACAGTTCAGTTATAATGATTGCTGTATATTTCTTATTAGTCATATGTAATGTTTGTAAAAGCCCCGAAAAAGGGCGTAAATAAATAAATAAATAAATGAGAACAGGTCGTTTTTACGTCTCGACTGGGGGAAGATTTGCCGGCCCCTGTGTTTCTTCCCTCCTACAACATGGGTTTCTTCAAGACTCTCCTTTTTTTTTTACGTGGGCTCCACACAGGAGGCCCTAAGGAAAATAATTTCCCTCAGGGCCTATGTCATCTTTGGGGATGCTGTGTGGAGGGTTTTTTTAAGGAAAGGAAGGAGAGGAGAGTTCTGGGAAGGAAAAGGGTTTAAGGGGTGGGTAGGAATCCTGGTCATCTGCCTCCAAGACCTAGACAAACCTCACCCCATGAACCCGGGTACCCCTGCTAAATCACCAAACGTAGTGAACCACTTGGGGTGACCTATGGTAGAGGTGTTGGTTATCCAATAAAGGTTCTCGGGGCGGCGGTACCCATTCCCGCCTCCCAAATGTCTCCTTCCTCTCCTAAAAAAGAACCTCCACACAGCATCCCCAAAAATGACACAGGCGTTGAGAGAAATGATGAAACAGGCCTTAGGGTTTCCTGTGTCGAGTTAATGTAAAAGAACACTTATGTGAAAATGGTTTAACCCCTCCGAATTTTCGAGAATATTCGCTTTTGGTGTCTTACGAAAACTTTTTAATATTACCGCTTCACAATTAAAGCTCTATAAATGAAACATTTCTGAACGTAGCCGAATAGTAAAAACTGTTATAGAAAGGTTACAAAATAAGCTTTCAAATTATTATATTACAAATAAATATTAGCATTTGTAAATATTAAAATTTAGAACGCAAACATTAAAAATAGGTAAAAATGACTCACGTGATGTTTTTATGTGAAAACAGTACTAAAATCACAGATTATGTAAACAACAATACTTATTCTATTGTATAAATGTGTAATAAACACTTTTGTCACCTCACTTTTTTATCATTTCATATAAAAATATTTCATAAAAATTAACAATGTCGGGCGCCCGTAGGAAATTTCGCGGCATAAATTATGTGTCAAACTGCGCGTCTGACAGAATGTTATTTTTATGTATTTCTATGGACAACTTGAATAGAGATGTGCAGCATGATTCACTATCGACCTTTCGCTGTTTATTTTAGGGATGTAACTAAAACAATAACGGAGTTATAAGGGTTTCTATGGAGACACACGCGTTGACGTGTAAACACGCTTATTGTACTTGACTGCTATCGTTATTTTAACGTGTATACTTGCTTACGTTGCTGACTAGTTAAATATTTTTATTTTCAAAGTTTTAAAAATGAATAAATGAATAATTTTTTTATGTGAATATCACCTCCTCCCAACCGTCTAGTCGCCATAGCCAAACTATAGCAACCTCAGTTGGGATATGTTGTAAGGCTGAAGGTAGTGGGGAGAGGAAGGAAATGGGGAAGGGAAAGTACTTTGCTATGCAGATATGGCCACCAAACGCTGGCTAAAATCATTACAAGCAACATTTAAATACTGAATGTTAGTTTTTCACCAGGGCGATACTGAGAGTATCTTCCACTTTGGAATTAATATTATTATATAATGAGCAGGCAGCACTCTGCTGATGCGCTCATATCTAATTTCACAATAGTTTGACAGTAAATTTTAATTTTTAACTAAGTTAGTCCTTTCTTCTCTCCAAATATGCATCCAATAGAGCTTGAATTGGTTTATGTTAGTTGCATCGATGAATGTTGTGGGAGTTTGTTCCAAGCATCCACCACTCTATTTGCAAGGAAGTGTTTTCTAGGATTAGATGCAAAAGGCGTTTTGGTAATTTTTTTCGAGTGTCCACGGAGAATTATATTTTTACTAGTAGTGAAGATTCCTTGAATGCCAGGCAAGGGCAGGGGGGCAGCTGTAGTGTCCAGATAAAATTTTGAAGGTCTCGATCAAGTCACCCCTTTCTCTTCTATCTTTTAAGGTTGGTAATCTTAATTCCTTGAGTCTATAATCATATCGCCGATTTTTCAAAGCTCTTGGTATTTTAGTGAAACGTCTCTGAATGTGCCACAATATTTATATTATTTGAAATGAATAAAATTTATAACAATAAAAAAGCCCCATTTGGGTGCCAATTTAAAAATGTTTTTAATCATTTGAACATGTTTCAGGTGGCGCACTCATTATCCGATTGCCGACCGCGCTTGGGCGTGCCGTGTCTGGCATACGAGGTGCGTGCCGTACTGGCAGTGCCACTTCCCGAACGCCACAACACCCGCGGCCGAAAACTGCATCCGCCTCAGGCGTACAAGGAGGGGTTCGCTATACTAACTAGTCGCCCTATTCATCAGGTAATTTTTTTGTTTACTTAACTCCTCAGTTTAATTGGTTCGCTTGTAGTTATAAGTGCATATAAGTCTCATAGAAATCGTTGTGTCTCCCTTACTATCATGGCCAGAAATATGATCTAAACGGTATTAGAAAGAGAAAACACCACGCTTAATATTCAAATCTAAAAGTTACCACAAAATAATTAAAATGTACTCTTTTATGTAACAAAGTTTCAGACCACAATTTGAAAAATAATTACTTATGAAATTTTGGGAATTTGGAAAACGACAAAAAAGTAAAATTACGATAATATTTATAATACATTTGTCGAATAAAATATGTATTTATATTAAAAAAATTTTCTTTATCAGTAATTTTAGTTAGGAAAAATGTAAAGTGAGCCATTTTTAAAACGTTTTAAAGTTTGCATTAAAATTTTTTTTATTTGAAAAATTATATATTTATTTCAAATTATAAAATTTAAAGCGTTTTTTATCACCTTTCGATAATAGTTTTTAGTTTTCGGATGCGTTCAGAAATATTCAATTTATTTGGATTTTATTGCAAAGTAGAAATTTTCCGACCTTCTGACAGAATAACTCAGATCTGAGGGGTTTAATTACTGATTATATCCTATTTGCCTTTGCAGATTCCTACTTTTCCCATGTTCACTCGCTCGGGTGAGGTGCGCGTAAATTTGGAGCGCATGGCATTGCGGGTGCTGTTAAACAGACGCAGGGAGCGACTGGTGCACCGCTTCATGCGCTACACATTCTCCGAGGTTCTTCGTGTCCACAATCATCTGATGGTCTTCGACTCAGCGGGCAAACAGAAGAGGAACTCTTATTATGTTGTTCCCACTACAAAAGGTATTGCATAAATATAAGTATTAGTATTATATAAAACACTTTAGTGGATAAAAATTTCAGTTGGTAAAACACTTCAGTGTGTAAAACGCTACAGTGGATAAAACACTTCAGTATATTAA
The DNA here is from genome assembly GCA_917880885.1 of Limnephilus marmoratus. Lineage (NCBI taxonomy): Eukaryota > Metazoa > Arthropoda > Insecta > Trichoptera > Limnephilidae > Limnephilus > Limnephilus marmoratus. Next base: position 62,137,684 of record OU862907.1, read on the forward strand.
AAACTGTAAGTGGATAAAACATTTCAGTCGCGTAAAACACTTCAATGTATGAAAAGCTACAGTGGATAAAACACTTCAGTATATTAAAAACTGTTGTGGATAAAACGCTTTAGTGGATAAAACATTTCACACGATAAAACACTTCAGTGTATGAAAAGCTACAGTGGATAAAACACTTCAGTATATTAAAAACTGTAGTAGATAAAACGCTTTAGTGGATAAGACATTTCAGTTGATAAAACACTTCAATGTATGAAAAGCTACAGTGGATAAAACACTTCAGTATATTAAAAACTGTAGTGGATAAAACACTTTAGTGGATAAAACATTTCAGTCGATAAAACACTTCAGTGTATGAAAAGCTACAGTGGATAAAACACTTCAGTATATTAAAAACTGTAGTAGATAAAACGCTTGACATTTCAGTTGATAAAACATATTAATGTATGAAAAGCTACAGTGGATAAAACACTTCAGTATATTAAAAACTGTAGTGGATAAAACACTTTAGTGGATAAAACATTTCAGTCGATAAAACACTTCAGTGTATGAAAAGCTACAGTGGATAAAACACTTCAGTATATTAAAAACTGTAGTGGATAAAATGCTTTAGTAGATAAAACATTTCAGTCGATAAAACACGTGTATGAAAAGCTACAGTGGATAAAACACTTCAGTGGTAAAACATTTCAGTATATTGATATTCAGGATAAAATGCTTCAGTATACAAAGCTCTTCAGGGGATAAAACACTTCAGTGTACAAAACAGAAGAAGAAAGTGAAAAAAAGGAACAAACAAACCTAACCTAACCTGACCTAACCTAACCTAACCTAACCCTCCCAACTATCTGGAGCCAGCGAGACTATGGCATTCCCATTTGGGGTATCTTGTTAGGCTGAATGTAGTGGGGAGGGGAAAGAGTTGGGGAAGAAGATTATGGGTAAAATACCTGGCTATTCAGATGTGTTCGCCAAACATGGCTAAAGCCATAACAATGCTTAAATTCTAAATGGTGGTCTTACACCAGGGCGATACTGACAGTATTTACTACTCCAGAGCATGCCGCAAATATGCTATTCTCCGAGTTCATAAATACGTATGTACAGATTTTTGACAATATCATTGACTCGAATATTTGATTCATTTTATCATGAAGTACATATTGTATTCCTATGGAGTCCCCGACTTCTTCTTTCTTTTACTTGCATGTCGTCCAATTTTTCTGATCCTCTTTATTCTGTCTTTTTAAAATTTTTAATATCTTAATGTTTTGCAGTTACGAACACAGATGGCAGCGCCACAGTGGTGATCGATTGGAAATTTCTAGAACTAATCTACAGCCAAACAGAAAATGTGGCCAAGGAAACCATCAGCCAGGCTCTGAGAGAGCCGGAGTTTGGAAATATTCTGGACTGTGAAAATGCCAATGAAGATACTATCGAAATAACAATTGAAACCATTGAAATAGAGGCTAAAGGCGACCCTGCAAAAGAATTATGCATTGAAAACATTTCTGCTAGTGAAATTACGAGTAAAGTTGTAGTTGAGGATACTATTAAAGATAATGAAGTAATTGATACATCCGTTAAAGCAAATGATGAAACTAAACAGGTTGATAAAGATGATGAAACAATAGGTACATCTATTAAAATAGTTGTTGAAACTGAAGATAAAACAGTTAAAAACCCCGTTAAAGATGACAAGATCGATAAAACAGTTAAAAACGCTGCTGAAGATGATAAGACAGTTAAAAATACTTTAAAAGATGATAAAAGCGTTAAAGACACTTTAAAAGATGATAAAAGCATTAAAGATGCTGTTAAAGATGATACAAAGTCTGATAAAGATGATAAAGCAGTTATAACCCCTGTTAAAGATGACGAAATAGTTAAAAACACTGTTAAAGATGATAAAACAGTCAAAACCATTCCCAAAACTGAAGAAACTGAACATCAGAAGTCATCGGAAACTGTGGAGAAGGCTGTTGAAGAGAAAGACGTTGATCCGGTGGTCGGAGTGTTTGGAGAGGAGGGAGCAGGTTGTAGTACGGTACAAGCGGGACGGACACCTGCTGCCCTGGAAGAGATGCCCAACCCATCGCTGGCGCCCGGACAAGTGTTTGAGTTTGACAATGAGAAATACAGAGATGCTGTTGTCATGCCGTGGTACAGAAATCAAGATCAACCTCAAGTGAGTGCCCTTTATTTATTTATTTATTACAGAAAACATATTTTTAACAATGATGTTGTCTCCTAAAACGAAATTTCATGTTATTTACAAATAAATTGATTAGAATAGAATTTTAAGAATTTTGTAAAATACCAAATAGTATGGAAGATATAAGCCTTCGAAATGTTGATATTTTAGAAAAATCTGGAGATAAGTTTGTGACATCATGGTACATGAAATGACTGATGACACAGTGTGTGGTACTTATCATGTTACTTTTTCAATATCTTTTTTATAATATTTCACACCACCACAACACGGGCATGTGCCTAGCATGGTGGTCGAAAAATCCCCAATTTATGTAAAAAAAAAATTCCAATGAATAAATAAAACTTTAAAAAAATATATTTACCTATCCATATATGTATGACTTTAACCAGTCAAAGGCCGGAACATTTCGCGGAATTTCGCGGAACTTCGCGAAAAAACACTAAAAAACCACCACTTTGAATTTTGAATTGAATGATTTGTTGATAAATTTTGAGCTATTGTATATTTTATTGACTGAAACACGTTCACAACACAATAAACTATCTACTAAAACCACATTACTTGCATTTATTACGTAAATTAATAGGTTTTACAATGTTTTAATCGCGATACAAATACATCACGATAATGATAACGACCGTTAATTTCGCAGTAAAATCTGACAGCGCATTGTCATGGAAGAAATCGTTTTAAAAATAATCCAGTGTGGCAATTCGAGTGAAATCTTTAGCACTACCCAGAGTACTGATGGCGCAAGCGATTTCGACACTGTTCTTCATACAAATGTCGTACATATAAGGGTCAAAATCGCAGACCAAAAGTTTTTCAAGGACAATATTATTCAAATATTTGAATTATTTTCCGCGCCTGCGCATTAGGACCCGCGCGCCGGCGCGGCAACGGCATGTGACCGGTTAAGTAAAAGAGAAAGGTGCGACGGAAAAAGGCGTCGGCGGGGAGGCAAGCCGCTTTTCTGACCTTAAACTCGCCTATTACAAAAGTAAACTCACCTATTACGTACATTAAGTACTATTAAGTACATGCCAAACTTTAATATGTCATGTCGGTATTAAAGTTTGGCGTGTACTATACCAAAGATGATTGATACGAAAAGTTCTTTTAAATGACTTACTACGTTAATGAAAACTTAAAACAATGAAAACGGCTGAAAAAGCGAAAAATATGGCATAAAATATGCGATTTCATTTATTTAAACAATCAACGACACGTAAAATTCATTGTTCGTGATAGTGGAAGGCGTATTTCAATAAAACAAATCGAAAAAAAACGGGCGATCGCTGATAAAACCGAATCGAAACCCCAATCTCGATTGCGTGAAGGGCGACTGTCAAACGCTGCTGCCGCCATGTTGTCCACTGTTTGGAAACGGCAGCAGTGGTTTTTCTTATACAAAATATGATGATCTTTCAGATAAGCTTTGGATATTTGAGGAGGTCGATGATTATAGATACCTGGGTACGAAGTGTCTCTTATTAACGAAAGACATAAGAAAGTATAAAAACACAATGAAAACGGCTGAAAAGTCGAAAAATATCGCATAAAATATGCGATTTCATTTATTTAAACAATCAACGACACGTAAAATTCATTGTTCGTGATAGTGGAAGGCGTATTTCAATAATAAATATCGAAAAAACCCGGCGATCGCTGATGAAACCGAATCTAAACGCCAATTTCGGTTGCGCGGAGAGCGACTTTCAAACGCTGCTGCCGCCATCTTGTCCACTTTTTGGAAACGGCAGCATTGGTTTTTCTTATACAAAATTTGATGATCTTTCAGATAAGTTTGGTTTTTTAAGGAAGTCGATGAATATAGATACCTAGGTACGAGGTGTCTTTTATGTAACGAAAGTTATAAGAAAGGAGGGCGACTTTCAAACGCTGCTGCCGCCATCTTGTCCACTTTTTGGAAACGGCAGCAGTGGTTTTTCTTTCACAAAATTTGATGATCTTTCAGATAAACTTTGTTTTTTTTGGGAGACCGATGATTACAGATACCTCATATTTGGCGTCTCTTATTTCTCGGCAGCAACTGAGACGGCCCATTAGGGGGACGGGCAGCACTGCTTTTTCGTATAGTCCTACCCCTCTCCTGTCTCGAGGAACAATCAGAATTTGGGAGACTTATGATTACAGAAGTCTTGAAAAATAATTTTTTTCAAAATTTTTTTTTTATAGTGCTGACCGGTTTCAGAAATGGCAGCACCGCCATTTTGTGTACCCCTATGAATGATCTAACGATTTTTGTGTATGATTTTTGGGAGACCTATCATTACAGGTTTAATGTCGCGGGCTCTTAGGCTAATAGTTGATACCAAATAATAAAAAAATATTCATGAAATGTTGGCATTATTTTTAATTAATACACCTTAACCGGTCAAAGGCCAGACCATTTCACGAAAATTCACTAAAAAGCACCACTTTGAATTTTGAATTGAATGTTTTATTGATTAATTTTGACCTATCGTATATTTTATTGACTGAAACACGTTCCTAGAACAATAAACTATGTACCAAAACAACATTACTTGCATTAATTACGTAAATTAATAGGTTTTACGATGCTTTAGTCAAGGAACACGCATAAATTGTGACGGGTAAATTTGCGGCAAAATCTGACATTTCTAAGTCACAGATAAAATCGTTTAAAAATATTCTGGTGTTGCAAAGTGAATGAAACTTTTACGCGTCTCATAGAGTAATGTTGGCGCAAGCGATTCTGACCCTGTTCTTCATACAAATTCTGTACATAGAAGGGCCAAAATCGCAGACAAAAAGTTTTTGGTCGAAAATTTTATTCAAATTTTCGAATTATTTTCTCGCGCATGAGCATACTACGCGAGCGCCCGCGCGTCTCCGGCCAATTAGAGGTTAATAAAAATCCTGCAAATCCTGCGGGATCCTGTGGATTTATATATTCTATCCCACAGTCCTGCGCGATTTGTAAACCTTACTAGCAATGTACTTCCGAGGCTTGAAGAGTTAATCCTGCAAATCCTGTGAGGTCCCGAGGTGTTTCTAAATTCTATCCTGCAATCCCCCAGGATTTGCAAACCTTACTGTTAATGTTCTTCCGAGGCTTGAAGGGTTAATCCCGCAAATCCTGTGAGGTCCCGCGGTATTTCTAAATTCTATCCTGCAATCCCCCAGGATTTGCTAACCTTACTGTTATTGTTTTTCCGAGGCTTGAAGGGTTAATCCCGCAAATCCTGTGAGGTCCCGCGGTATTTCTAAATTCTATCTTGCAATCCTGCAGGATTTTCAAACCCTACTGTTAATGTTCTTCCGAGGCTTGAAGGGTTAATCCCGCAAATCCTGTGAGGTCCCGCGGTATTTCTAAATTCTATCCTGCAATCCCCCAGGATTTGCTAACCTTACTGTTATTGTTTTTCCGAGGCTTGAAGGGTTAATCCCGCAAATCCTGTGAGGTCCCGCGGTATTTCTAAATTCTATCTTGCAATCCTGCAGGATTTTCAAACCCTACTGTTAATGTTCTTCCGAGGCTTGAAGGGTTAATCCCGCAAATCCTGTGAGGTCCCGCGGTATTTCTAAATTCTATCCTGCAATCCCCCAGGATTTGCTAACCTTACTGTTATTGTTTTTCCGAGGCTTGAAGGGTTAATCCCGCAAATCCTGTGAGGTCCCGCGGTATTTCTAAATTCTATCTTGCAATCCTGCAGGATTTTCAAACCCTACTATTAATGTTCTTCCGAGGCTTGAACGGCTTATTCCGCAAATCCTGTCAGATCCCGCGGATTTTATAAATTGTATCCTGCAATCCTGCGGGATTTGCACACCCTCCTAGTAATATCCTTCCGAGGCTTGAAGGGTTAAGTAGTGATAAAAAATAAATTTTTCTTTGCAGTATTTCTACGTGGCGGAGATCTGTTGGCACCTATCTCCTCGTTCTGCCTTCCCATCCTCGCAGCACGAGACTTTTGAAGACTATTACCGCAGCAAGTACGGAGTCAGAATCACGCAGAGCCGGCAGCCGCTTCTCGACGTGGACCATACTTCCGCTCGCCTCAATCTGCTCACTCCCAGGTACGTGTCGATACTGTTGAACGAGAGACAGGCCGGGAATGAGGTTTACAAACCAGGCCGGGAGGTCTGCTTTCAGTCAAAATTAAAAATTATGTATGTATATAGGGAATATAGGTATAAGGAAATATCCAATCATAATTCTGTATTCCTGGTATTTTGTTCTTGTTGTTAGTTTCACGTTTTGACCTTTATTTTGTTTTTTGACATTAATTATCGCCACTGTGGAAATTATTTAACCACTCCGGTCTATCGCCTTTGTGCAAGTTTTTTGTCTTAAAAGAACTGTCAGATTTATAAAAACTTTATGGTATTTGAGTCCTATAATTTTAAAACCCGCTATATACGATTTTTGACGAAATGATCTGAGTATGACATCTTGTTCACATTTTTGCGAGGAACAAGACTAACCTAAAATTGAGTTTTAAAATCTCCCTTATCATGACCAAAAACCATGTCAAAACTGCGAGTGAGAAACAAAACCCGCTATATCATTCAAGAAGTTACTATCAAAACCCGCTATATCGGAATTCAACCAATCACGAGCAGTTATTTTGCCAAGATGGCGGGTGTAGAAACACGCCCCTCAGGTCAGTTGAGTTTCAAAAGCCTCTATATTCCATACAAATCACGAAGTGAGTATCAAAACCCGCTATATCGGAATTCAACCAATCACGAGCAGTTATTTTGCCAAGATGGCGGATGTAGAAACACGCCCCTCAGGTCAGTTGAGTTTCAAAAGCCTCTATATTCCATACAAATCACGAAGTGAGTATCAAAATCCGCTATATCCATTTTATTTATCCAAATTACTTAAATATTTCTTGACATACATTGAATAATGAACACTTTTCGAATGTATTACTCCAATTCATTATATAAAACTAAAAAATGCAATTTTTTATTTACGTTAAAGATGTGACAGTTTTTTGCGGTTTTCTCCAAATCAGTGAGAGTTGATATAGCGGATATAGAAATTGAACGACTCATTTCCGCTTCGCAATTAACTCTATATAAATTAAATATTTCTGAACGCAGCCGAATACTGAAACGAAAGATTATGAAATAAGCTTACAAATTGTATTATTACAAATAAATATTAAAATTTTTATAATGCAAACATAAAAAAATTGTAAAAATGACTCAAGTGATGTTTATATGTGAAAACGGTATTAAAATCACGGATTATGTAAAAAAAAACACTTATTCTATCGTATAAATGTATAATAAACAATTTTGTCACTTCCCTTTTTTACCATTTCATACAAGAATATTTCATAAAAAATTAACAATGTCTAACGACACGTAAGCGATTTGGCGGGTGAAAACTGTTTCTACAAAATAAGCGTTTTTATGTACTTCTATGGACAACTTTGAATAGAAATATGAAGCTTGATTTAATATGGATTTTCTACTTTTTGTTTTAGGGTTGTAACCAGAACAATAATGGAGTTATAACCATTTCTGTGGGAACACATGCGTCAGCTTGAAAACAAGCTTATTGTACTTGACTGCTATTGTTATATTGTCTTGTAAACACGCTTAGGAGTCGGAATGGTTAAGTTCTAGAGTTTATTGAATCTAATGGTTTTTATTTCCTTGCAGATTTGTGAACCGCAAGGGTGTGGCCCTACCTACCTCCTCGGAGCGCACCAAGAAGGCAAAGCGAGAGTCTTTAGAGCAAAAACAGATTCTGGTGCCGGAGTTGTGCCACACGCACCCGTTCCGAGGAGCGCTGTGGCGAGCAGCTGTGGCACTGCCCTGCATACTCTACAGGTACTGACTGGGTTAACCTCACCTAACTACATTAACCTAACTCCGCCTAAATCTACCCAACCTTACCTAACTCCACCCAACCTCACCTAATTCCTCTACCTAATTCCACTTAATTACGTTTTTAGCAACTTTTTGACCCCCCCCCTACCCAAAATCACGTGTATTTTTTTTGTACAAAGTATATTGAAATTTTCAGAATATCATCTTTAACCGGTCAAAGGCTGGAACCCGGAATTTGCGGGCCTCATATGCGCATGCGCGAGATAATAATTCAAATATTTGAATAATATTGTCGATGAAAAACTTTTGGTCTGCGATTTTGACCCTTATATGTACAGAATTTGTATGAAGAACAGTGTCAGAATCGCTTGCGCCATCATTACTCTAGGTGGGGCTAAAAGTTTCATTGACCTTGTCACCCTGGAATATTTTTTTAACGATTTTATCCATGACCATCCGCTGTCAGAATTTGCCGTGAATTTAACCGTCACAATTAATACGTGTATCGCGAATAAAACATCGATAAAACTTATTAATTTACGTAATAAATGCAAGTAATGTGGTTTTGGTAGATAGTTTATTGTGTTGTGAACGTGTTTCAGTCAATAAAATATACAATAGCTCAAAATTTATCAACAAAACATTCAATTCAAAATTCAAAGTGGTGGTTTTTTAGTGTTTTTTCGCGAAGTTCTGCGAATTTCCGCGAAATGTCCCGGCCTTTGACCGGTTAAATACAGGTATAATCTGATTAAATTTTGGAAAATTAAGCATCGTGATAAAAATTCATCGTTGAAAAAACAGAGAGACATTAAGGATGAAAGTTGTTTTTGACTGGCATTTGGTTTAGAAATTGTGCATTCAAAGAAAAATAAATACACGTGATATCACATTATATCCCCCCTCCCTCCTTATGATATTTCGTGATTTTTTTTCGAACCCCCGCCCCCCCCCTTTCAAGCTTACGTTATTAATGGACGACCCTTAACCTTTTAAATGCCAGTATGTAGGAGTGTAGCTGTGAACAGCAGGCCATGAATTTTAATAAAAATAAATCATTTTTAAATCTTATTTTTATAAATTAAAAACATTACACCTTGAAAGGATATTTAAATGACTTGGCAAAAATCTTGAAAAAAAAAAAAAAAAATAATTAAAAAAAAAAAAAAAAAATATAATCGTGCTCAAAGAATAGCGAGATAACTCGCTATTTTTCTATGGCCGGCCTGCTGGGCACGGCCAAGAATGCGAGAAATCTCGCTCTTGGCAGAGAAACGGTTAACCTGAAACGGGCCACCCTGAAACAAGGAAATTATGCAAAGCATCACTTTAAATTTTGAATTGAATGTTTTGTGGATTCATTTTGAGCTATCGTATATTTTATTTATCGTGAAACACATTCCTAAAATAATAAACTATGTATCAAAACAACATTACTTGCGTTAATTTGCTAAATTGATAGGTTTTACGATGTTTTTGTCAAGTACCACGCATCGGACTTCGACAGTTTGGATCGTGGCAAATTTGACATTTCGATTCCACAGCTAAATCATTTAAAAATATTCTGGTGTCGCCAGGTGAATGAAACTTGTGACTATATCATCAATGATGTTGGCGCAAACGATTCTGACCTTATCCTTCATACAAATTCTGTACACAGAAGGGTCAAAATCACACTCAAAAATATTTTTTTCGAAATTTGTTCCGCACGCATGCGCACGCCCGCGCGTCTCCGGCAAGTAAGAGGTTAATGGACTACCCCTAACTCTACCCAATTCCACTTAACCTCCACCAAACCTCACCTAACCTCACCTAATTCCACCTAACCTAACCTAACTCCACCTACCTCATCTCTTTCTTACAATTGCTCTCCCGTTGTCGGTCTCCCTCAACCAGTCTGTCCCGATCCGGCCCACCACGTAGCTGGTGTACCCATTCATTCAACGGCACTATTCCTCGTATCACTCTATGCTGTGCTAGAACATGTTCTGCCGTGTGGTATCTTGAACAAGTCGTTGATTGTGATTCATTTTTATCCTTAAGATTTATTTTCTAGTGGAAAGTCAAAGATTTTCTATATAATTTAACACTCGAAAGACTGGGTCATTATTTATTCTTTTGTTATATATTATTATTCTCTCCTTACAGAATCAACAGTCTCCTGTTGGCCGATGAGATCCGACGTTCGGTTGCACTCGTTGTGGCTTTGGGCAGACCAAGACCGAATAAGGACTTCCGCTGGCCAGCTCTGGACTTCGGTTGGAGTCTTGTGGACGTCCTCAAGGAGGAGGTAGATGCAAAGAAAGACGGAACCGGTAAAGAAGTACTTTAATTAACATTTAGAGTCTCTGTATTTATAAATGTCTTTTAAAGCCAGAGCTCATACGGCTAAAGAAGGAGGAAGCACAGCGCAGCGTAATACCCCAAAAATAGATTACAATAATACTTTTACCCATGAAAATCTCAAATCATATCCAACCCGCAGAGAATCAACCAACACAAAAAACCAAATAAAAGGTTACAGTCTGGATCAAAACAAAGGGTACACCTTTTTCAGAACTAAATAACTTCAAATCAAACACATATACATAATAATTTTTTTTTTTTGTAACATATGTTGACTGGCTAGTCAAGTGAACAAATGTTATTGCTTCCTCTCCAGGAGTCGCACAGCATTCCCGTAGATGACAGGTCTATTTTTGTGTCTCCTGTCAATATAAAAATTAAAAGTGGACCTAAATGAGATCCTTGTGGTATTCCGCCAAAAGTTATAAATTGGTATGAGTGGTTGGGTACAATCAATCCTCTACTAGTTAAGACCTCATTTTCCCACTGTTTATACTATTTACAGAACCATTGTTACAGAAGAAATTCCAATATAATCAGGTTATTCGTAAATGGGGGATTTTTGTGAACAAATGCTATTGCTTCCTCTCCAGGAGTCGCACAGTATCCCCATAGATGACGGGTCTATTTTTGTATCTTCTGTCAATATAAAAATTAAAAGTGGATCTAAATGAGATCCTTGTGGTATTCCGCCGAAAGCTATGAATTGACTTGGGTGGTTGGGTACAATAAATCCTCTGCTAGCTGTTACCTCAATTTCCCACTGTGTATTATGGAGCCATTGTTATAGAAGAAATTCCAACATTATCAGTTTGTTCGTAACTCAGGGATTTTTGTCTTTCTTTTAGTTGTTTACCGGAATAATGACACTAAAAACTTTTTTCTTTTCTTTTTTAGAAGCTAAAGCATTGGAGGCAAGTCCAAAGGTCAATCCGGACAGTGAAATCATTATAATTGAAAATGTGGATGAAGAAAATTGTCATGGTTGTCCCAAACCTGCAGAGAAGACTCTCAATGACATCATGAAGGAAAAAGAGGAGAGTGAAAGTGGGGTAAATATTTTGTTAATTTCTCATATCGCTTTCATAGTTTACCTTAAGAGGTTGGCTACGTTTGGTGGGTTAGCAGGGGAACCCGGGTTCATGGGTTGAGTTTTGTCTAGGTCTTGGCAGTGGAAGCATCTGCCCACTGGGTCGGATCGGGAGAGACTGGTTGAGGGAGATTTTTTGACCTCTCCAACTGGATTCTCTCGACCCATCGCCTTGCAGCGCAGTTGGAGGGATAGATTCATACGTCTGCCACTCCTGGACACACTGACTCAAGATTCCTACCCACCCCTCATACCTTTTTCCTTCTTTTTTTTTCAACTAAATTAGTATCGCCAAATTAGTGTGACCGAAATAGTGGCACCAATTTAGTATCAAATTCGTATCACCAAATTAGGGCTATCAAATTAGTGTCACCAATTTAATTTTACCAAATTTGTGTCACCAAATTAGTGCCATCAAATTAGTGTCACAAAATTAGAGCCACCAAATTAGTGTCACCAGATTAGTGCCACGAAATTAGTGTCAACTAAATTTGTGCCACCAATTTATTGTCACTAAAATATTGTCATCAAATTTAGTGTCACCAATTCAGTACCAAATTAATTTCACCAAATTAATGTCAACTAAATTTTTGCCACCAATTTGTTGTCACCTAATTATTTTCATCAAATTAATGTCACCAAATTAGTTTCATCAAATGTGTGTCTCCAAATTAGTGTCAACTAAATTTGTGTCACCAAATTAGTGTTACCGAATTATTGTTCACTCAAGTTTCACCAAATAAGTGTTACCAAATTCAATTCAAGCCAACAATTCTATGTTTTTAGCTGAATACTCTTTTAAAATGTTGGAATTTAGAAAATAGCTATCAATTTTTTTTTTACTTGTACTATCATGTAAAATCAGTTCCCGAAGTTAGTGTACTTTACCCTAGGAATTCTGCTTGAAAATTTTATTATATTATTATTTTTATTTTCAGGAAACTGGTGACGTTTTTGAAGTAGGCATGTGGAGCAATGAAATGGCAGCCTCCATTCGACTGAGTGAGGAGAACGATGATGATATGCTTTCTTCGGCTAAGTTACCCGGAAACATCACCATGTGTCCCTCCTCACAAGGTGAGCATAGTGGCAGCCGTTCCTAAGGTCATATGGTCATGGACCCCCCCAAAATAGCTTCTTTTGAAGGTTAGGAAGTTGCTGGCTATTCAGATCTGGATATCACACACGGCTAAAGACATTTCAAGCATCGTTTCGATTGTGAATGGTGTAATGTTGGTAATGGTGTTGTGTATCTTAAGGCTCCATCGAAGCCAAATAATACATTATGACCCTGTACAAGTCGCAAATGCACCCAATGTTGAATTTGGCAGCCACCTCTTGTCTGGAGTCCCAAAATACCTGCAAAAAAACCTTGGCTGTCCAGAAACTGTCAGTCTGTTTGATAGATTCCATTATCTTGAAAGTGGATTGCAATCTTTAGACCACAGGCGTCAGGTAGGCATGCTGTCCTATTCTGGGTTCATAGGTTCTGGGTTTGAGTCCCAGTTGCGACCATTATCTTTTTTCTGTGTCTTGTTCCATTTCATATTTTCATTTAGATTATTATTGTTATCTTCTTCTGCAATGATATATTACATTGATGGTAATAATAATAATAATAATAATCTTTATTCAATGAAATAACAACAATATAACTAAAAAAATTACATGCTCAATGTAGTTTACAAATAGATTACATCAATCAGTACAGAAAAAATAACAACTAGAAAGTAACGTAAGAAAGGTTACACACGAGTAGTATAGTTATACAGTATTTTTAGTTGTGCATAGCCTGCCTCGCTAGGTGAACCTGTATTGAGGCAGAATTTTTGTTAATTGTTTCTCGCAATTTTATCTATGGTTTTTTTATAAATGTGTAAAGTAGGTTTCCATACAGCAAAAACTTTATTTTAGTTAACATTATTGTTTGCATATATCTACACAATTCATAAACTGCAAGGTTATTACTACAATAACAACTGTCAATGACTGGGCGTTTGGGTGAGGGCACCAGTATAGGCTCGATCATTAGAATGTATCCATATTTTAACATATTTTTTAAACTCTCCCTGTGTTTGACTCAGTTTGATGTTTTCTGGAAGAATGTTGAATATTTTTGTGGCAAAGTATCTAAAGCTACGTTGACCAAAGGTGGAAGAGAGTGCTGGAACTTGCAATATGTCTTTGTTTGAGTTACGTGTAAATCTTAAGTTTATTTTTTTTTCGTAAAGTACATGTTTGTTTTTAAAGAGATGCAAGAGGATAGTTTTTACATAAATCTGTCGAACATCAAATACTCTCATTATTTTGAATATAAGGTCACTGTTTGCAGTTAGAGGAAGTTTGAGAATAATTTTCATAATTGTTTTTTGCGCCTTTTCGACAGGATCTAGAGCTGATGAAGTGCCCCCTCCCCATGCAATGATACCATACTCAATGATAGATTAAGATTAATTCAAAAGTTATAAAAAGAGAGTTTTTATTATAAAAAATGGGTTAGGTCAGGTAAGGTAAGGCAGGGGCGTGCACAGAAATTTTAGTGAGCTAGAGGGCTAAGACTGGAAAATACAACATTATTGATGTTGTTGTAGCTGAAAATGATTTTTATTTTTTTTCGAAATTTCGATTTTTTGTATGAAGATTTTTATCTAGCGTACCTACCCTGAATAAAAAATCTTCATACAAAAAATCGAAATTTCGAAAAAAAATAAAAATCATTTTCAGCTACAACATCAATAATGTTGTATTTTCCAGTCTTAGCTCACTAAAGCCCTCTAGCTCACTAAAATTTCTGTGCACGCCCCTGAGGTAAGGTTAGGTTTTAGTAGATATTTTGATGGGGGATTTTTTTTCACTCAGGAAAATAATTTCCCTCAGGGCCTATATCATCTGAGATGCTGTGTGGAGGGTCTTTTTGAGGAGAGGAAAAAATGAACATTGGTCTTGAAGAGATCTGAGACGCCTGTGCCTGCACAGAGTCGAGGGTATTTTTCAGGTATTTTGGAGCTCCGGACCAGAGGTGGCTGCCAAATACAACCGTTGTTTGTTTTGTTTGTAGGATATTTTATCAGAGGATATTTTCTTGGGGATATTTTGTCTCGGAACCATTCGATATTTGGTATAACTATGCAAATTGATGTACCTATATTTTATTTGCAGGTGGTGCAGATTGGAGTCTGGCAACATCTCCTCGGAGGCAGCCGCATCAGAGGAAGTATTCCGTGGCTGACAGTGATGCTAGCTATGTCTCAAGGTACACCAGCCAATCCAAATCCTTATTTAATACATTTATATTGCTTGACGTACTATACAGGGTCCATGGAGACTTTAATTGTTCTCAACAGTTAATCCTGTACAAATCGCAAGTTTGTCCCACGGTTAAATTTGGCAGTCACTTCTGATCTACGGCCTAAAAACCCTTGACTCTGCAGAAACGGGCTAGAAATAGAAATCGTTGTGTCTCCCTTAGTATCTTGGTTAGAAATATGATCTAATTTTTTTTAGTACACACACGTGTTATCATCCAAAATCATAAACTGTCCAACAATGACTTTATATAAATAGCCTCGCCATAGTCTCACATACTCGCAAAATAATGTGGCAAGTAAGCAACACTCTTTTGTTTTCAGTGGTTTTCAGTCATTTCTAATTCAAAAGTTATTCATGTATTAACACAGGTGAACTCCTAGTGTGGAGGACAATATACAGGGTGTCCGCTGGCAGATTTTACACTTTGAACTAAGCTCACAGCGCGTAGGAAGGCGACAGCGGGGGGAGCGGGGTATTATTCAACGCGCGAGTGTAGCGGGTTTTTTAGTAGCCATGAGTCAGTGGACTTTTGCGGTTGAGGCATATTTTACGAACAATTATTCGATCAATTTGGCGAGGCATCGGCTTTTTTCTCACTTTGGTATCCGACGATTGAAGGATGGCCCGTCGAACCAATTGATGGGAACAGAAATTTAGAGAAACTCGATCAGTCAGAAATGAACCTCGTCCTGGACCTTCAACGACTGTAACTACTCCTGAAAACGCAGAACTAGTGAGAAGGGAAATTTTACAAAATTCTTTTTTTTTTCGGTAGGCGTGAAAACATTGATGCACAATGGTTCCGCGCGATGCTGGTCAATTTTTTTATACCAGAGCTACATTGTCATGTTGGTTACAATAATAGAACCCATTTTCAGCAGGATGGGGCCATGGGCGCCACGGCACGCACCGCTAGGGACTCTATGACTAAAGTGAGAGAGTTTTTTCCTGGAAAATTGATTAGTCGCTTCGGCGACGTAGCCTGATCCCCTAGATTACCCGATCTGACCCATTGCGACTTTTTCTTATGGGGATATCTCAAATCTCGCATATACAGCAATTCGCCATCAACAATAGAGGCCCTATAAGAAAATACCAACGAGAGATTGCAGCTATCAGTCCAGAACTTGGCAAGCGAGTTTTCGCCAACATGAAGGAAAGATTGCGAGAATGTTTGCGGCTAGAAGGACGCCATTTGAATGGAGATATTCTTAAAAACTAAAATCCGCCTTATTCTTATGTGTGATAAAAAATTAATAACTTTCGTTGTATTCATATTTTTATTTTATTTTATTTTTTTAAGTGTAAAATCTGCCGGCGGACACCCTGTATTATACCTTTGTAATGTAAATGTACTAAGAATAAATAAATAAATATGCTACTTCCACACCGAAGACAAACTTCCAACTCGAACTTCCAACGCACAAACTACCCTTCTACACAATCGTCACATATTTCTTCACCTTTACTAGTGTTTGCCGTGTAATGGAAACATTTTCTCATCACACAGGAGGGCATTTTGGAGCTTTTTAAATGCAATTTGCCTACTGGTAAGACGCGACCTTACTCGACGAGTGACAGTTTAGTACTAAAGTACTAGATATCGAGACCAGTGCAATTGCCTTGCTTTTGGTTTCCCACTTTGAGATTTCTACCCCGCGTTTACAGTATATAACGTCTTTGCTGTCCAATATATAAATTCTCGTGTATATACTAATTATAGTGTTATTGCTGTTGGTTTCCAGTGATTTTGATGCCTCCGCTGAAGATGTGATTTCATCCGACGAAGAAACAGACGATGATGAAAAAATCGTTGCTAGCGAACCATCCGAACAAGGTAAATTTTTATAGTTCTTAAGACAATTTCTTGCCGGCATGGTATGAGAGTTGTTCAAAAATTAAAAACCTTTGCTCATTTTCAGGTAAATGGATGTTATTTCTCAAAATATTGCAGCACTAGCATGTTGCTCAGTCTTTCCCCTCCAAAACGAGCGGTGAACCGGCTCGGTAGCTGCTTCAGTGCAACCGTTTGCGTCCGTTTGAGATGGACGATATTCATTTTTTCGAGTTCGTCCTGTTGAAGTCCGCGAGCTCTTAATACTTTGAGCAGGTGGATGAGATTGTGTATTTGGGAAGTATGTTTACGAGAGATGGGAAGGCTGATAGAGATATTGAAAGAAGGGCAAATGCAGGTAACTCCAATGGAGGACTGAACGCCGTTGGCACCAACAAAAAACTGTCCAAAGAAGCGAAGCTAGATGTCCGTAACGGAGCCCTGAAGTATGACAGTGAGGCATGGAACTGGCAGAGGAAGGATGAAAGTAGACTGAATGCTGTAGAAATGAGATCCCTGAGGCGTTTGTGTGGTAAAACCACTAATGATCGTGTGAGAAACGTGGAGATCCGCAAAGAATGCAAGGCTGATGTAAGCATAATGAGTAAGATTAAGAAAAGGATTCTCAGATGGTTTGGCTATGTAGAGCGAATGAATGAGGAAAGGAGTGTAAGGAGAATATATGACGCAAATATGAATGGTAGAGAAGTAGGGAACACCCGAAGAAAACATGGCATGGCCAAGTGAATCAGATGCTCGAGTCAGGCCATGTCAAAAGTCAGAATAATAGAAGAGCAGGATGAGACGATGTATGAATGTGAACGAGACAAGGAGTGTGTGGCAAGATCGAGTTGTTTGGCGCTCCGTCCTCTCTGCCTACCTCTGCAGGGAAACGGTGTTATGCTTAGTTAGTTGCATAGGCAATGAGAAAAAAAAATCATGAGGAAAAAGGTATGAGGGGTGGGTAGGAATCTGGGACTCTGTGACCAGGAGCAACGGACATATGAATCCATCCCTCCCACTGCGGTGCAAGGCAATGGGTCAAGAATCTGGCTAGAGAGGTCTAGGTTAGGTCTCCCTCAACCAGACTCCCGATCCTTAAGTGGGCAAACACATTCACCGCCAAGACCTAGACTGACCTCACCACCATGAACCTGAGCACCCTTGCTAAGTCACCAAACGTGATAGGGTGACCTATGGCAGAGGTGTTGGTTATTCATTAAATGGTTCCCAGATTAAATGGTACATAAAATATGTATGTTGCATCCCAAACTGTTTCCGAGTTACAGCGTCAGATGCACTTGCAAATGGACTGTAAATATATGCTGATAATATGTGTATGGGAAAAATAATGGATTACAAAGAAGAAGGAACAACCAATCACTTACCTCTGCGAAGGCGAACAACACAATTAAGAATGTGTATTGTTTATTTAAAAAAAGACTGGAATGATATAAAAGAAGCAATTGTAAAAGCAGTGGAATCAAGTGTCGGAAACATGCCCAGACAGCTCAGGAACCCTTGGTTTGATGAAGAGTGTGAAAGAAAGATAGTTGAAAAGAATACACTCAGAAAGAAGTACTTGGAAAGGCCGACAAGAAACAAAAGACAGGCGTACGAACAAGCGAGAAAAGAAACAAATAAGCTGATAAGGGGAAAGAAAAGAAAATTCTTGAACGATATTCTGCTGAAAATGGAACAGGACTTTATTAATAATAATAGCAGAGAAGCATATAGGGGAGTAAACTTCTTCAAGAAGGGTTTCAAACCGAATACAACACTATGCAAAGACGTTGATGGTTCAATTATATCCGATAAGGAACGAATTAAAACCGTGTGGAAAAATTACTTCTATAAACTTCTCAACCCTAATAGCGACCTGAGAAGCCACCCTACTAACATCCCCACTGAATCAAGTAATGAAGAACCAGCGAATCCACCAACAATGCCAGAAATAAATGCTGCACTAAAGAAACTTAAAAACAACAAATCACCCGGGAAAGACAACCTGCCGGCAGAGTTGTTCAAATATGGAAATGAGCACCTGAGAAATCTGCTACATAAGTTAATAACAAAAATATGGACCTTGGAAAAAATCCCAGAGGAATGGCAAATAAGCATAATATGTCCAATTCATAAAAAAGGTGACAAGCTAAAATGCGAAAATCATAGAGGCATATCACTTCTATGCACAGCATATAAGATCTACACCATGATACTGAAACAAAGAATTGATAAGTACGCAGAAAACCTACTGGGAGAGTATCAGGCAGGCTTCCGCACCGGTAGATCCACAACAGACCAACTGTTCACCGTCAGGCAGATCTTGGCAAAGTGCTGGGAGTTTGATATAGACATACACCAACTATTCATAGATTTCAAGCAAGCATATGATAGCATAGATCGGGAATGTCTATATGACATACTACTTCAATTCCAGATTCCACCTAAATTGGTTAGGCTCATCAAAGCCACAATGTCAGACTCAAGATGTCAGGTCAAAATAGATGGGGAACTGTCGGAAGAATTCACAGTATCGCAGGGACTAAAACAGGGGGACGGTCTGGCTCCCACTCTCTTCAACATTGTGCTCGAACATGTAATAAGAAAAACGCTAATAGACACTGGCTCCAATATTTGTTTCAAGAGCAGTCAAGTTGTCGGATATGCGGATGACATTAACATTGTCGGAAGATCAATTTCAGCCATTAAGGAGGTCTTCGATCCTTTAGAAACAGCAGCACGGGAAGTAGGACTGCAGGTTAATGTCAACAAAACGAAAATGATGATACAGAGCAGGAACCCTTCACACAGAAGAAGAAGTAGTGCACAATTCAAAGACAACTACTTATACGAAGTGGTCGACCAATTCGCCTACCTGGGCTCCAGTCTGACAGAGAATAATGAGGATCCAGCAGAAATCAGAAGGAGAATCACAGCAGCCAACAAAACATACTTCTCTTTGCTGCCAGTATTTAAGTCACGTAGTGTCCACAGAAAAACCAAAATAACCATATATAAGACCATTGTTAGAACTGTATTGGCATATGGATGTGAGGCGCTGACACTGACGGTAAAGATGGCTGAAATGCTGGATACTTTTGAAAGGAAAGTGCTGAGAAGAATATGTGGACCCGTGAAAGAGGGTGAACAGTGGCGCATCCGGCACAATACAGAATTGTATGATATATATAAGGCACCTAGCATCTCAACACATATGAGACTCCTCAGGCTGAGATGGGCTGGGCATGTACAGAGAATGCCGGATACACGCGTCCCAAAAAGAATTTTGACTGGACACCCAGGTGGAAAGAGAAAAGTGGGAAGACCCAGACTGAGGTGGGAAGACGAAGTAAGAGGGGATGCAGCACAGCTTCTCCAGGTACCAAACTGGAAGTCAGCCGCTGAGGACAGGAGGAGTTGGAGGCGACTGTTGCAGGAGGCCAAAGCCCGATATGGGCTGTAGCGCCATCGAAGAAGATTGTTTATTTAGTTCCACCCTTTGACCAAGTATATCTAGACAGGGCGTGTAGGTGTTAAAAATGACACCGGAACCAAAAATATTGATTTACGAAAACATTTATCAAAAAGAAAGTCCTTTATCTCACAGTCAAAAAATCGCAAGAAGCATTGGTTTGTACCTTTAGTTGGTCTGCGTGGAGCTAATTTGTTTTCCAAGTCTGCGTGGAGCTAATTTGTTTTCCAAGTTTTGCAAGTTAGCGGTAACGGAATTACTAGCTTTGCGAAGATCATTTTTGAAACACAAATTTCAGGCAGTTAGAAATATTTTAGGTATGGGCTATCGCAGACTTTATTATTAGCAATTTAATCAGTTATATGAATATCTAAAAAAATATGCACATAACATGAATTCGAGGCAGCGTATCGAGAAAAGTAACATTTGATAAAAAATGTTTAATTTCTTCCTAGTAAAACAACTACGTCACGCAAGAGATGCAACGGAATTCGATGGGTAATTGTATTATGAAATTTCTCTTTGACACTTCACTTTGTGATTGGAATTGGGTATGGGAGGGCTAATCTATAGTTAATATATCGATGGTTACCTCGAGGTAATTATCGACACATCACACCAATAAGTATCAAAGGATCTTGATACGCTCAAAACACCTTCTTTTAGTTCATAAACGAATATATATGAACCCGAACAACCAACAAAATTGTTAAAATGTAGTCCAAAATCTTCTTCACAAGTTGTTTCCAATGTCCCTAAATTTCTTCTGTTTTTTTTCAAAAAACAAAAGCACTTCAATTCACTCTGGTCATTGTTATATTTTCAAAAAATTTTCCAGCAAGGTGATGTGGTTAGGGAGGGTAGGTACTGGATAAATGACATCCCGTTAGGAACTACGCATGTTATCATTTCAAAACCAAACAGTGTATAATTTTGTTAATTCCAGGTGGCATCAGAATAGAATTCAAGTCAGGAAACGAAGCTGAGGCGATCGAGCTTGTGCCGGAATTGCAGTCCTCACCAGTGGCCGATCCTCTCGCCGTGCAGCGTCACGCCGCCCAGGAGCTGGCCAGCCGCCAAGCCTTCACCGCCTTCTTCTACGGCCGCGAAGCCAGGGAAGACGAGACCACGCTCAAGGTAGCCAGACAAGCAAACAACCTAACCTAACATAAGTAACCTATATTGACACTCTTCCAGGCTGGCAAAAACAAGGAACCCGTTAGAATGATGGAATTTGATTTGAATCAATATTTTAGCCTGTTGAATGTCGGGTGGTATTTCAAAAAACCGCGTGGAAATAGGCCACTTGCATGGATTTCAAAACGACTTGAAAAAAATCGTGTGGATAGATTTTTTTAATAAGATGACGAAAATGTTAGTAAAATTTTTTAGAAATGTACAGTTTTTTTTTTTTTTTAAATAAACAAATCCATTATTTGGGCTCATGACGTCACTACATCAAAATGTCCCGTCTCCGATAATGTTCTATTAATTTTGTAAAATTCCACTGATTTTTTTTTTTTTTATATGGTAACACTTTGATTTCAAGCGAATTTTCGAATTTGACACTTAACATTCACTAGATTTATTGTTTGTTCTCTGCGAACTTATTATTTGTTTGACGTTTTGATAGGTGTTACGAAGAGAACTCCGTACATTTTATGCCTTCTGTACCTGTTTTAGAGGTGTAACGGTAATGGTGCTGATTTTAACAAAATCAAATTTTATTATTATTATAATTTACAAGTACAAGTATATTACTTTGGATTTAGTCATACATAGAAGTTGAACATTATAATGATTAATGATCAATAAGTTGGATCAAGGAAAAAATATTTATGAGATGTAATATTTTCGGTATGCCCTGTTATTCTCCTGTGCCATTCGTGTGGAAAACGTTATTTTATTTTTAAAATGATTTTCGGCTATGTATTTATCGTTTTTTCGCACCCATAAAATTATGTCCCGTCTTTCCGGTTTATAAAAAATGGTTTGATTTTTCGGATTGAAATTTTCAAAAAATCGCTAGGGTTTAAAAAATACGGAATATCGTAGAATATTTGCCTAAACTGGAATTTTTTTTTAAAAAATGATTTATATACATATGTATAAAGATTATTTATATACTTATAAGTCTTTTACAGTTAGTTGGGACCCTACGCCTTCCAGCATCCGACGGATTTTGCCTATTTTATTGTCTTGATTGTCTTGTATCGCTGACTTAACACAAACTATGCAGAATCACCCTTCTGATTGTCGTATTAAGCAAACTTCATCCCCGTTAAAAACAATTTTTCTTTAGTCGTTTCGTAAATTATTACATATTTTTCTAACATGTTCTGAAATATTACCAATTTATACATATTAAATTTTTCTGTTTCAGTATATTGAGAAATTCACAAAAGCTGTAGAAGCGAATGAACTGGACATCTTGAAGAGTGGTGTCTTGGTTCCTGTGACCCAATCCGTTGAGTCAATCAAGATGCAGGAATTTTCTGAGACCATCTCCTTTCACAACAACCAGACCAACATACAAATGTTTGGTGCCAGGGGAGTCATAAAGCACTGGAACACCACGTTGTCCATAACCAACGATTCATCAACCGAACCGAATTTGAAAACGGAAGATAACACAACCGAATTTGTTGAAACTGATGATTTGAATTTGAAATTGGAAGATAAAACAACTGAACTTGTTGAAACTGATGATTTGAATTTGAAAACGGAAGATAAAACAACCGAAATTGTTGAAACTGATGATTTGAATTTGGAATTGGAAGATAAAATGACCGAACTTGTTGAAACTGATGATTTGAATTTAAAAATTAAAGATAAAATAACCAAACCAGTTAAAGTAGATGATTTAAGTTTAGAAGTAGAAGATAAAGTAGCGACAGATGTCAATATGACTGATTTGAATTTGAAAATTGAAGAAGAAACAATTTCAAGCGAATTTAAAATGGGAAATTCTAATGAATCAAAAATAATAGCAGAAAATACAAGAAGCGTTTTAGAAACACCCAAAATTGTTCAGGCATATGAAAATATTTCGAGTTTGAACGAAAATGAGAGCAAAATTGATGTTTTTGTTAACGAAAATGCTGGAACAGATGTTTTAGTATCGCGTAACGATGAAATTGTTATAAATACGCATCAATTTGAGGTTTTGAAGGACTCGAAAGATTTGGACATGGGTTTTGGTGATGATAAAACAAATCCATTTCCTGACGTTTATGATCTGGCATTAAGTCAAGATGAAATTGCTGACCTTTTCAAAGAGATGTTTCCATATGAAGAAATTAAGCAAAATGAAAATGGACTGCTTAAAAATGGGCGTATATCGTTGACCGATTTGGAAATGAACAAGCGTAGAATATTGAGAGAAATAAAGCAATCTCTGCCTAAAGAATCGTGGCGGAAATATAATTTCTTTGCGTTAAGGGACTTTCAAGATGACGGCGATTTCGATAGGGATTACAGCGATGTGACGGAAAAACACAGCGAGCCTATTGATAATTCAGCGGAAACATTGACTACACTCAATAATGCAGTGGAAATAAAGTCAACAGTTATTGGGGCTAAAGATAATGCAGCAGAAAGAATTTCTACACTCGATAATGAAGCAGAAATAACGTCTGCAGTAAATAATGCAGTGGAAATAAAGTCTACAAGCAGTGTTGTTAACACTGATAATGTGATTGAAAAATTGTCGACAGTCGACAATGCAGCGGAAATAAAATCTACAGTTGCCGATGTTCAAATTGAGACAGCAGTCAACAATGTTGATTCGGTTGAGGGAAAAATCAGCGATTTCGATGCAAATTTCAGTTTTGACTATCAACCGGATCTAAGCAGTCACCCAGGACCTAGCCCCAGTGTTATATTACAGGTAAATTATACATTTTAGTAAGTCTAAAATCGTGGTATTTGAAAGAGAGAGTACGAAAACTGTTCAATATAGTTGTGAATGATGAATACTTGGAGCAGGTGGATGAGTTAGTAGTGTGTTTAAGAGAGATGGGATGGCTGATAGAGATATTGAGAGAAGGGTAAATGTAGGTTAATGCATTAACTCGTTGAATGCCGCGAGTAAATGGGGTTGGTTGTAACC
Source organism: Limnephilus marmoratus (assembly GCA_917880885.1). Lineage (NCBI taxonomy): Eukaryota > Metazoa > Arthropoda > Insecta > Trichoptera > Limnephilidae > Limnephilus > Limnephilus marmoratus. Next base: position 62,161,908 of record OU862907.1, read on the forward strand.
AATTAGCGTTCGCAAAAAGCGGCAGCCATGACACCCAATGTCCGGCGATTCTGACAGCGTCCTTGAGAAATTTCGTACATAGAAAGGTCAAAGTTGAAGACCAAAGAATTTTTCCCGCGCATGCACAAGAACTGCGCACGTTCCCGCGCTCCGGTAAATCATTAATATAAATTATATGGAGTCACCAAGCTAATTGCGGTTTTCTCTATGGTAAAGAGCGATAATAGAGCAAGCGATTCTAACCGTGTTCTTCATACACTTTCTTTATACATAAGGGTCAAAATCGCGTGTCAAAATCAGGACACGCCGGCGCACGAGCGGCAAATGAGTGGTTAATGGAGGACTGAACGCCGTTGGCGCCAACAAAAAACTGTCCAAAGAAGCGAAGCCAGCAGTTCACAATGGAGTGCTGGTACCTACCCTGATGTACGGAAGTGAGGCATGGAACTGGCAGAGGAAGAATGAAAGTAGACTGAATGTTGTAGAAATAAGATCAGAGGGCATATGTATGGTGAAACCATGTACGATCATGTGAGAAACATGGAGATTTGTAAAGAATGCAAGACTGATGTAAGCGCAATGAGCAAGATTATGAAAGGAACGTTCTGATGGTTTGGGCATGTAGAGCGAATGAACGAGAAAAGGACTCTAAGGAGAATATAATATGACGCAAATGTGAATGGTAGAAGAAGGTGGGGGACACCCGAGGAAGACATGGCACGATCAAGTGAATCAGATACTTGAGTTGGGCCATGTCAAGAGTCAGAATAATAGAAGAGCATTTTTTTATTTTTTTTATAGTGATACCTCACAAGAGTCTCAGCTGCTCCCGTCTGAAGCCACAGTGAGACAGTGAGACTATGGCATCCCCAATTGGGGTATGTTGTGAGGCTGAAGGTAGTGGGGAGGGGAAGGAGATAGGGTAGAGGAAGGTGGGGAAGTACCTGGCTATTCAGATCTGGTCACCAAACACGGCTAATGCCATTTCAAGTAACGTTTCAATTCTGAATGGTGGTTTTACACCAGGGCGATACTGAGAGTATCTTCCACTCTGGAACATGTCGCAAATATATTATTTTAAATGAATAAATTGTGAAATAACACAAATTAATCAAATAAAATTTATTTGCCACGACGGGATTCGATCCCGCGACCTTCGGAATGCTAGTCAAGAGCCCTACGGCTCGTCTACGCCGGCCGTCAAGCATGTATGAGATGGTGTATGAATGTGAACGAGGCAAGGAGTGTGTGCCAAGATCAAGTTGTTTGGAGGTCCGTCTCCTCTGCCTATCCCTGCGGAGAAACTGTGTGATGGTTAGTTAGTTAAATTTTACATAAATATTTTTAACATTAAAGCTCTGGTATCATTAAATTTGCCCTGTGTGGAATTTCAAGTTAGACAAATCCTTCTTCAACTCGCAATAAAGTAATAATTTTACAGAAATTCAAATGTACCATTGTCGTCAAATGTACAAACAGCGCCATTTTGTTTTTTTGACATTTGATAGGTCTCATTTTAACACCGATTCTAGGTCCATTACAGCTTTTGAACAAATTGCGATTAGCGGAAAAGCACAATTGTCAAGCCGTTATGCTGACGGCCTCCGTGGTCGAGAGGTTAGACTCTTGACTCGCAATCTAAAGGTTGCGGGATCGAATCCCGGCGTGGGCAAATAAATTTTATTTGATTATTTCATGTTATTTCACAATTAATTAATTAAAAATATTATATAGTATATTTGCGGCATGTTCCAGATTGGAAGATATTCTTAGTATCGCCCTGGTGTAAGACCACCATTCAGAATTGAAACGTTGCTTGAAATGGCTTTAGCCGTGTTTGGTGACCAGATCTGAATAGCCAGGTATTTTCCCGCCTTCCTCGTCCCCATCTCCTTCCCCTCCCCACAACCTTCAGCCTCACAAAATAATATATACTGTATTTGCGGCATGTTCCAGAGTGGAAGATATTCTCAGTATCGCCCTGGTGTAAGACCACCATTCAGAATTGAAACTTTGCTTGAAATGGCTTTAGCCGTGTTTGGTGACCAGATCTGAATAACCAGGTAATTCCCGCCTTCCTCGTCCCCATCTCCTTCCCCTCCCCACAACCTTCAGCCTCACAACATAACCCAATCGGGAATGCCATAGTCTTACCGGATCCAGACGGGAGCAGCTGGGACTCTTGTGAGGTATTCGCATAAAAAAAATGCTTGTCAGCCAATAAAAAAAAGTCAAAAAACAAAATGGCGCTGATTTGCCGTAGTATGTTAGTGTTACATTTGAATTTATGTGGAACAACCCCAACATAAAACTTTGAGCATGTCAATTGTCCAGTTGATTTGTCAGACATCTCCAAATACAAAATTTTGATATAATAATGAAAGCAATATTCGAATGCTCATCACAAATGAAATACTATTTATGCATATCTGTGTTTTACATATTAAATTTACTATAAAACATCACCGGGAGGCACAACTGTTCAGTACATTAGTTTGACATTTTGAAAATAGAAGATTCCTTGACGCAGTCTCCAGTAAAGATGTGTACAACGCAATCATTGTACCACACATAAATTACTGTAGCAGCATTCTATTCTTAGCCAACGACGGATTAATGAAACAAATGACAATTCTAAAAACAGAGCTATGAGAACTATATTGAAGAAAAATAGGTACACTTCAGTCAAGAAAATGTTGAAGTAGTTAAATATCTTTATTTATTTATTTATTTATTTATTTACGCCCTTTTACGGGGCTTTTACATAAGTACGAAATTTACAAATTACACTATGATTAAATAATATATAAATACTATTTCTTTAACAAAGAAATATAATAGGTTTTTGCAACGCAATATATAGTATTTATTGTACATAACTGAACTGCCTCAGTAACAGTATTTTGTATTTGTTTAAAGATAAATTGATGTCCACTGACTTGGTATAATTATTTCCCTCCATTAGTATTCTGGGCAAAGAGGAATACATATGGTAGTTAGTTCCGGAATTTCTGCACTGAAATAAATCCTGAATTCTGGTATTACGTAGTGGAATCCGGAAACTTATCAATTCTAGCAATATTGGACTATCAACTAAATCATTTAGAATTTTATACAGAAATACCAAGTCAGTGAAAATTCTTCTGTCTGACAATTTGAGCATATTCATATCATTTAAAATAGTGTTGTAGTTCAACATAATTGCTGGAATACCCATTTTAAAATTTAGAAAACGTAAGAATTTGTTTTGTATTCTTTCAACAGCTTGTACATGTATACCATAATGTGGATTCCAGACGGGAGAATTGTACTCAAGTTGACTTCTAACATAGGCAAAATATAACAGTTTAACCCCTCAGAAAATCGCCAATTTGCACTTTAAATGTCTTAAACGAAATGACATTTTACAAAAACTTTATGTTATTACCGCTTCACATTTAATGCTCTATAAATGAAACATTTCTGAACGTAGCCGAATAGTAATAACTGTTTTAGACAGGTTACAAAGTAAGCTTTCGAATTATTATATTATAAATAAATATTAATATTTGTAAATATTAAAATTTAAAATGCAAACATTAAAAAAATGTGAAAATGACTCACATGATGTTTTTATATGAAAACGGTACTAAAATCACAGATTATGTAAACAACAATACTTATTCTATTGAATAAATGTGTAATAAACACTTTTGTCACCTTTTTTTTTATCATTTCATATAAAAATATTTAATAAAAATTAACAATGTCAGGCGCCCTTAGGAAATTTGGCGGGATAAATTATGTGTCAGACTGCGCGTCTGACAGAATGTTCTTTTTATCTATTTCTATGGACAACTTAAATAGAGATGTGCAGCATGATTCACTATCGACCTTTCACTTTTTATTTTACGGATGTAACTAAAACAATAACGGAGTTATAACGGTTTCTATGGAGACACACGCGTGACGTGTAAACACGCTTATTGTACTTGACTGCCGTCATATTTTTAACGCATATATCTGCTTACGTTGCGGGGGGGTTAAATTGCGAGGATATGTGATTGATTTGGTATAGATGTGTTAGTTTAAGTGTATGTATATATATAAGGATTGTATTAGGACATAGATAACTATGTACGTATTTAAAATACCGCAATAAACAATAAATATCCCACTAGTGACCCAGAAAATATAAAAATTTTATTTAATCAAGTTTTTAGTGCATGTCTAATAGATGTTGGTGGTGTTTATGAGTAATCTGAGTATTGTACCAGATACAAGGAACACTTTTACATATTTATAACTGCATATCAACTCAAAATTAAATTTTTCTGAGATGTCTGACTAATTAACTGGACGATCGATATATATTTTATTATTTATGAAAAGTGGCGTTATTGACTGACATGAACCTGTATATATTTTTGTTATTTTCAGGCGCTAACAATGTCGAATGCGAATGACGGCATAAATTTGGAGCGTTTGGAGACAATTGGCGATAGTTTTCTCAAGTACGCGATAACGACATACCTCTATTGTACCTACCAGAATATACACGAGGGAAAACTGTCCCATCTCAGGAGCAAGCAGGTATGGCACTAAAATTGAGTTTTCTGAAGCACAAAAATTGATTTTCGATCAGAAGCACTAAAGTTGAGTTTTCTGAAGCACAAAAATTGATTTTCGATCAGAAGCACTAAAGTTGAGTTCTCTGAAGCACAAAAATTGATTTTCGATCAGAAGCACTAAAGTTGAGTTCTCTGAAGCACAAAAATTGATTTTCGATCAGAAGCACTAAAGTTGAGTTTTCTGAAGCACAAAAATTGATTTTCGATCAGAAGCACTAAAGTTGAGTTTTCTGAAGCACAAAAATTGATTTTCGATCAGAAGCACTAAAGTTGAGTTTTCTAAAGCACAACAATTGATTTTCGATCAGAAGCACTAAAGTTGAGTTTTCTAAAGCACAAAAATTGATTTTCGATCAGAAGCACTAAAATTGAGTTTTCTGAAGCACAAAAATTGATTTTCGATCAGAAGCACTAAAATTGAGTTTTCTGAAGCACAAAAATTGATTTTTGATCAGAATGAAAGGAAAAGGTTGACTCTAAGTGAGCCAATCCACGGCGTCTCTGGAACTCAATAAGGACTCAAAAATCAAATTTCTATTTTTCAGAGACATCCGACTTATCAACTTTGAATGAAAAAAAGACAAGATATTTGAACCTCTATGAATATAATTTTACATTTTCCAGGTTTCGAACTTGAACCTATACCGCCTGGGCCGGATTCGTGCGCTGGGCGGCCGTATGGTGGCCAGCAAGTTTGAACCACACGACAACTGGCTTCCGCCGTGCCATCGCGTACCACCGCATCTAGAACGCGCATTGATAGACACACATGTGAGTATTACACTACTTTACACAGGTATCTACCTAACTTAACCTAACAGCTTTTGGTTTCTCACCTAACCATACATTTTGAAAACTAACCTAACCTAATACATATATTTGACATTAAAAAAAACTGTGTTTTAATGAAATTGTGAGCCAATTTTAATATCTCACACTTTGTATTAATTCTTAAACGATTATCACCATATATTATCATTATCACCATTCCTGGTTGACCAGTTTTGTGTCACCAAATTTAGTGTCATCAAATTGTGTGATCAGATTAGTTAGTGTCAACTATTTTATGTCACCAATCAGTGTCATAAAATTAGTCTTACCAAATTAGTGTGACTGGACTAGTGTCACCAATTTAGTATCAAAATCAAAATCAATCAAAATCAAAATCATTTATTGTACAAAATTTACATTTAGTACAAAAGGTATAACTTATAGGTACCTATATCCTATTTCTTCCAGTTAACCTAACATGTTGTACAGATTTGAACACAAATGAAATATAAATATAAAAGTGGTGTAATACAAAGAGAATTTGTTTTAATTTTTTATATAAACGTAAACATAAAAACAGTTGTACCTATGTGAGGTATTCACTTAATGTGTAATGAGACCTGTTCAGAAGGAATGTTTTTAGGGATGACTTAAATCTGAGTGTATCTTGTATTTGTTTAATATCATGTGGAAGGTTGTTGTATACTTTAATGGCCATGTAAAAGGGTCCTTTTTGGAAAATTGTTTTGTTTGCTTTTGGTATTAATAAATTTTCTGTAAACCTTGTAGCGTGTTTATGTGTAGAGTTTTTTTGTGGAAACTTTTCTGGAGATGATTGCACTAACATGCATAACTCCATTATATATATGTCGGTGACTAAGAATTTTCAAATTTTTAAATATAGGTCTACATGAATCCCGATTAGCAGAGTTTTTCATTTTTCTTAAACATCTTTTTTGGATGATAAAAACATCTTTGGCGTTTACTGAGTTTCCCCAAAAGATAATCCCGTATTTTATTATTGAATATACATAACCATAGTATGCGGCCATTACCGATTCGATGTTTAATATATTTCTCAGTGTACCTAGAACAAAAGAAAAGCTACTGATTTTGGCTACGATTTTGGATACATGTTCTTTCCAGTTTATATTTGCATCTAGTTGTATTCCCAGCAGTGAACAAGTTTGGGAAGGTTCGGTAATATTATTATTGAAGTTTATATTTATGTTTATAGATGTAGCTTGCACTGGACAAAATTGTAAAACTTGAGTTTTGTTAGTGTTGAGTGACAGATTTTGTGATAACAGCCAATTTGCTATTGATTGACAAGTCTCGTTAATATGTTTATTAAATTCGTCAACGTCTTCATTACATTCAAACAACAAAGCAGTGTCATCAGCAAACATTGAACATTCTGTGCCAGCAATAATTGGAAATTCGTTTATGTATATACGGAACAGGAGGGGCCCAAGAATGCTTCCTTGAGGCACACCCTTGTTGATTGTTCTCCATTTGGATTCTACCATGTACTGCATCATTTTTTCGTCAATGTTTGAAATTTGAACTTTTTGTTTACGATTTATTAGGTACGATTCAAACCATTTTAATGCTAAACCTCTTATACCGACGTGTTCAAGTTTAATTAGAAGAAGCTTATGATCAACATTGTCGAATGCTTTTGAGAGGTCGAGAAAAATACCTACGGTTTTTTTGCTAAAATTAATACTTTCCAGAATTTTGTTCATGAAATTGAAGACTGCTTGTGTTGTCGAACGGCCTTTACGGAATCCAAATTGTTGTGGACATATTATCTTAAAGTTTTCGAGAAAGTTGTAAATGCGATTGTACATTGCTCTTTCAAATATTTTTGAAAAATTTTGTAATAAGGAGATAATATATATTTTATATTATCTCTATAATTTGAGATTTCCTGTTTGGGACCCTTTTTATATAAAGGCACAATAATAGATTGTTTTAGGTGTTCTGGGAAGGTTCCTGATTCAAAAGATTTGTTAATTCATATTTCCAACGGGTAACTCGACGCTTCTGCACTTGCTTTTATAATTTTTAAAGGGACTTTGTCAGTGCCGACACTGTTTTTATCTTTCAGTTTTACGATAATTCTGATAATTTCCTCCTTGCTTACAGGCGTTATAAAGAATGATTGAGACTGTTTGTTTGTGACTGTGTTAGCAGATTGTGTGCGTTGAGATGTATTTTGTGGTGGTAGCGAAGGTGCAAAGAAAGTATTAAATTCATTTGCAATGTTTTCTGGTTCTGATACCATGGTATCATTTATTTTAAGACAGATTTTTGGCTTAATTTTAGATTTTAAATTATTTGAGTTCTCTTTTATTATGTTCCATGATGTTTTGGTTTTATTTTGCGCATTTTGAATACGTTTACTATTGTAATTTCGTTTAGCTACTTGTTTTACTTTACTGAGAACTTTTTTGTATTGTTTGTAATGGTTTATGATTGACAGGTCATTTGTGTTTTTTTGTTTTATGTATAGATGTCTTTTTTGTGTAATAGATATTTTAATACAATCAAATTAGTGTTTCCTAACTAATGTCATCAAATTAATGTCAACCAATTTATTACCACATTGTATCACCAAATTAGTGTCACTGATTAAGTTTTACCAAATTTGTGTCACCAATCAGTGTAATAAAATTAGTCTTACCAAATTAGTGTTACTGGACTAGTCTAACCAATTTAGTGTCAAATTCGTATCACCAAATAAGTGCTACCAAATTAGTGTCATCAAATTAGTGTCATCAAATTGGCGTCATCAAATTAGCGTCGTCAAATTAGTGCCAACCAATTTAGTACTAAACTCTATCACCAAATTAGTTCCACCAATTAAGTTTTACCAAATTTGTGTCACCAAATTAGTGTCACCAAATTATTTTCATCAAATTAGTGTCACCAATTTAGTGCCAAATTCGTATCACCAAATTATTGTCTTCAAATTAGTGTCACCAATTTAGTTTCACCAATTTTTTGACTGAATTTGTGCCACCAAATTATTTGTATCAAATTAATATCACCAAATTAGTGTCACCAAATTGGTGTCATCAAATTAGTATCACCAAATTTTAAAAATATATATTTTAGTGTTGTCCCAATTTTGGCATATATAAAAATAAAATAATGTATTAACAATTCATTTATTTTATTTTTGCTTCTAAGGAGCTCGATAATGTAAGTAATTTTTTTTATTCTTCCTATGAATATGATATTTCCATATTTTTACCACCCATTATTCTGACCATTCATCAAAAATGAAATCAGAGCAGACCTTCTTTCAGTAAAGCCCTGCTGAAAAAATCATTATTCATTATTTTTATGTGCCAATCAAGTTGAGAGCCTTACTCCTCGATCACGGAGGCCATCATTACACCTAAGACTTACAACTAAGATTTATAACTAATAACTTGTTACAAAGACTTTAACTTTTGAGACTTATAACTAGTGACTTACAGTAACCATCACTCCGGAACTAATCTATCCTAATCTAACCTCACTTTGTCACTAATTTCCCTAATATTGTAAACTTTTATTTTCAGATACCGTCAACTCTTTGGAATGTTGCCGATATGCCTTCATTGGAAAATATGACTAGGGAACAAATAGAGAAATTGGTAAAAGAAAATGTGGCCTTACAACATTCCAAGCCTTCAGTCCACCAAGATCTCAGATCCAACAGTAAACACGAAGACAGCATTGAAGACTTCAAGAAGCGACTCAATACTAGCTGTCCTGTGCATGGAATTCAAGACAAAACCTCATTCTATGATATAAAACCTGTTTCCATACCTAAAACTGGTGAAAAATCTGACTCTGATAAAGACAAGATCTCCGTAAATGATCTAGTAGCTGGTTCCACAGCTAAAATTGATGAAAAATCTGATTCTAGTAGAGACAAGACCTCTTCAAACGATGCAAGAGTTGATTCCACACCTAACGTTGATAAAAAATCCGATCCCAGCAAAGAAATATCAGTTGCAATTGGAGGAATAGAAAAAGGCAATTATGGTAAACTTGTTGCAGATAGTAAATTAAGTGTGGGTGATTCAATTAAAGATAAAATTGATGGAATTAAAGATAAATCAGATGTAACTAAAGATAAATCTGATGTAACCAAAGATGTAGAAAGTGAATTGAAAGATACTAAAGGAGCAGTTGATGGAATTAGAAGTCCATCTAATTCTTTAGTTTCTGATGAATCTGATAAAAAGCATGAACTGAAAAACAAGACGGCCGATGAGAGCAACATAACTGCTGAAAACAAAATGGCCGCTGACAGAAAAACGGCAGTCGAAAACAAAATGGCGGCTGAATGCAGTGACAGTGACACGGATGATGAGCTTTCTGCTGATAAAGTTGGTGCTATCATGTCCTCCATAGCTGGCAGTGGTGGTTACATGGGCAGACCTTGCACGTGTACGGCTAATAATCCGGTGGCCACTGCTAGAAACACCGCCGTTCCGAAGATGGGGGAGGGAGATGTGTACGAAGCGGTGCCCGGGTTCGTGCCGTATAATTTGATCACCCAGCACAGCATTCCGGGTAAGATATCTGTATTTCTCACCTTCCATTTCCCCATCTATTGAATTAATTTATATTATCTAACATCACACAATATACTATCCTCACATTACAGAGTGGTAGATCTCAGTAAGTGAAGGGGAAGACAATCATTTAGAATTGAAACTTTGTTTGAAAAGGTTTAACCATGTTTGGTGACCAGCCGAGCTATTCTCTATTTTTTGCTTTTGCTTTTTGCTGTTCCTGCAAGTATGCATGCTTATTTATCATTTAACAGCGACAGAAAATCACACAAATCTGACAAGAGATCTCGCCTGATATCTATCTCGATCGACATAAATATCGGGCGAGATCTCTTGTCAGATTTGTGTGATTTTCTATCGCTGTTATGTGAATAAATAAGCATGTATACTTGCAGGAATGTGTGTTTTAAACGACCTAATCTAACATATGTGACATCTCACAGCCAGCGCCGGATCTGCCATACATTCAAAAACGTGCAAAAACCTGGCGCCAACTCCGAAGGGGCGCCGTGAGAAAATAAATATTGTATTAAAATTTAGTTATAATATTCCCTGAATCGTTTAAAAATTACCCATAGTACGAAATAATTAATTCGCTCTAGCAACACTTTCCAAAGAAACAGAATGCGCACGCATCAGGTTGGTATCAACGGCTTACGAATTTATAGTCAGTTACAGAATTTTTTTACAAATTCCATATTTTTAGTTTAAACGTAAGATCTATTTTTTCATATATCTTTTACCGTCTTTTACGACGAATGGGTGCGATCCAAATTAAATAACCAATCACAGCGCGGTATTTTTGTTCGTAAGCCGTTGATACCATACGCCATACGTCAGTATTTAGTGTTTGTATGGTGTTTGTTCGCTCAACACAGGGGAAATGCAAGGTACAAATTTGAGGTTATATTCTTATTATCACTGCTCACTGTCTCTCGTCGGGACTGCCTATTGCTAGTCAGAAGCTGTAGATGCTATTCTTGTGTTGTACGTTGCCACGAGAACGTATTTGTATTTGCTTTTTCTAATATTCGCGTTGGGTATATACATAAACGCAGTAAATCTCAAGAATGTCTAATGGACCTAGTTCAGAACCACCCGCATTGTCTCGTAACCTATATTTTAAATCATGGTACGGGCACAAACAAACAATTCCTTGTATTATTTTAAAGCATAACTTGCAAAAAGAGTTTTTCCTAAAATAATTTAAATAGCACCATAATTTTATGTTTACCCAATAGATTCAGAGAGTATAGGGCTCCTGGTGATACTCTCTTTAAAAAAAAAACGAGTGTGAGAGCTACCGCCAGGTCACTTGGAAAAGTTACACCCTTTATATGTCTTGATTTTATTTGATAAATTAGTGTAAAAAAAAAAAAATAAAAAAAAAAAATTGGGTGCACGAATTTTTAATCAAAATAAAAATGTAGGGGGGGGGGGGGCGCCATCGGTACCTACTGCACAGGGCGCCAGATTTCGTAGATCCGGCCCTGCTCACAGCTGAAATTCTGACATCGGCCTGTAGAAAAAGCAAATAACAGCCATTGAAAATCACACAAATTTGACAGAGGATCTCACGCGATATCGATCTCGTTCCCAAAAAAAAAATAGAGAAAAGCTCGGCAGATGTAACAAGTCTGGCACTTCCCCGCCTTCCTCACCCCATCTCCCTTCCTTCCCCACTACCTTCAGCTTCACCACCTACCCCGATTGGGGATGCCTTAGTCTCACTGGTTCCGAGCAATTGGAACTCTAGTGCGATATTCACATTAAAATTATATGTACATATATATTTTAACTTTATGCATTTCAAAATCTTGTCCTTAAACTGTTTTGAATAAAATTTAATTAATCTTCTAGATAAATCCGTTGCTGATTGTGTTGAAGCTCTCATCGGTGCCTACTTGATAGAATGTGGCCCTCGAGGGGCTCTTCTATTCATGGCTTGGTTGGGTATACGTGTCCTGCCCAAGGAAGAATTGGTCCTGCCTCCGGATCACCCATTCCTCAGGATAATGGAGCAGGCCACTGTTGGCAAAGGCAAAAAGGATGCTGCCGAAGATCAAACTGTTGTCACCAGGTATGAAACTGAAGAAGTAAAGGAAACAGGAGAAGCAGCTGATACAACAAAAGATATGTTAAAAGTGGTAGATACGACAATAGCTTCATCAAAAGTAGCCGATGCAGCAAAAAATATGACAAATAAAGCAGTTGATAAAACTAAAGACGCGTCAAAAGTAGCTGAAACTCCAAAAGTTGCATCAAATAAAGCAATACATGGAACAACTGGCTCGATTAAAACCACCAGTCAAAATGAAGATACAAGTGTTGAAGCAATGAAAAAAGATACAACTGGAAAAGTTAAGGAAGCAACTGATCAGAAAAAAGACATGTGTGTTAAGGGAAAAGATACTGCTGCTATGTTAAGTGAAGTAATAGATTCCTCAGGCAAAGCAATAGACGCAAATTTGGAAGAAGCCAAACAATTGTCCGGTGAAAAGAAAGCCAAAAAGAAAAGGAAAAAGAAAAATGCGAAAACTTTAGATTTGTCTATTTTATCTGAGGATCTCACTGGTCTAAATGCTGGTACATCCGAAAATGTTGGTGAGAAAATCAGTGATAGGTTAAAAACTATGAATAGTTCGGAGAAAGATGAAGTGAAAATTGCAGCTAAGTTCAAAGTGGATTGTGATGCATTGAAGACAAGAAGGAAACGTAAAAATAGGAAAAAACGTAAAGGGAATGCAAAAAATGATGAGGCTGTTGAGAAATTAAGTGAAGAAGGTGCAGAAACGGTTAGAATCGAAAAAAATGCTGTGACACTTAAAGAATCTGACGAAACAGTGAAAGAAAGACAAATATCTGTTGGGGAATGTAGTAAAACAGTTAAAGAATGTGATGAAATAGTGAAAAAAAGTCTGAAAACTGTCGGATCATGTAGTAAAACTCTCGAAGGTTCCGAAAAAGCTGAACAAACACCTGAAGGAAGTATGGAAAGCGAAAAAGATACATGCATCTTCAAAATGTGTGTCAAAAAATCCAATGTATTGCCAAAGTTTGTCGATGAAATGAACATTTGGTGTGGCGATGAGGTCACAGATGAAGACTCGTGCTCCGATGAGGAAGAACCTGTAGAAGGCGCGGAAGTTGGTAAAGCACCAGAAGAAAACGATCCATACGACAGCGAGGAAGACGAGAGCGAACTGGAAGATGATTGGAATTGGGATGACAGAGTTCCAGGAAGTTTGAAGCCACAGAAAGACAAGGACGGAAGATGGATACAGGTTGGTTCACATATTTAGCTTTAACTATCAATTTATTTATCAATATTTTTTAGGACACTTATATTAGGCCTCCCAATCCTCTGTCCTGCAGGTCCTTTAACTCTAGTGAAATTTCTGGCAGGGCTCCTCAAGGATCTAATTTAATACCACTTTTATTTATAGTAATGATATGAAAGTGACGCATGGTGGTCCATTTTCTCTATCATCAGCTAGCATACGAAATGCAACTACAATACAAAGGGTAAAGACATTACACTAACTATCACGCCATTTGAATGCAGAGATAATAAACTGATACCCAAATCACTATTTCATTGAAATTCATGCATACTGGGCGTACTGTACAGGGCCCGCAGAAGCTTTAATAGTACACAACTGCTAACCCTGTATAAATCACAGCTTGAATTTGGTTTGCCCCACGGTTGAATTTGGCAGCCACCTCTGGTGTGGAGCCCCTGAAAATATATCGAAAAAAAAAAAAAACCTCGACTCTGTGCAGAAATGGGCGGTCCGTTTGATAGATTCTCCTAACTGAGCACGGGCGTCGGGTGGGAATGCTATCTTTGTTCTACCGGTATTTCAATGGAAGATGCTCCGAGGAACTAGCGTCATTGATCCCTTTGGCACCGGTGCATAGTCGGGAAACACATGTACACGGTTGATATTTGTCACATGAGAACGGGTCGCTTCTTCGACTCGTTTTTGAGTTCAACAGCTCGGCTGTGGAACAATTTACCTGCCTCTGTGTTTCCTCCTTCCTATAACATGCATCTCTTCAAGACCAATGTTCATTCCTTCCTCTCCTCAAAAAGACCCTCCACACTGCATCTCCGATGACCTAAGCCCTGACAGAAATTATTTTCCGCAGGGACTCCTGTGTGGAGTTAATGTAAAAAAAATATATATGGATTTGGTTCTTCTTCCTCTTCATTACATATTTTGATGGACTTTTTTCACTTTTCAGGTTGTGTTTGGAGAGCTGGAACCACCGCCATCTCCTTTGCTGCGGAATGTGCCGCATCCAGAGGGAGAATTGATGCAGATGCTATCAGGTAATGTAAAGTGAAAAAGTCTTCCCCACCTTCCTCTTCCAATCTCCTTCACCTACCCACCGACTCCCACAGGTAGTTGGGATAATGCACAACTGCTGTAAGGCAAGGCGGTTTGTTTTAGCATCACTTCAGTGGGGTCCTTCAACAGTATTCTTTGCTTGCACAATATAATTTTTTTATAAATGAGGTCTCAAACACAGCGTTAATTAATTATCTCCGTGAAACATCACTATAGATAACCTTTTGGTCTACTGAGGAAAATTATTTTCCTCAGGGCCTCCTGTGTGGAGTTAACCCCATAAAAAGAAATCTAATGGTGTTAAATCACACAATCTAGGGGTTCACGCCAATTCTGATCACCGAAACGAGAGAGTACACTACTAAAAAATGTTTCGTGCAGTAATTGAATTGTTTCACGGGCTGTATGTATCGTGTAACGCTCCATTTTTACTAACCCTAAACTCTCAGCTGTCAAATTTGTTTTTTTCAGGGTTGCCAACAATTTACTGCACAAATGGCGGCAAATTCAAATCTTTCGTTAATTTTGAGATATCCTTTATTAGTCCATCGTTTTTCCACGAAAGGCATCGATTTTAATTTTGTTAGCCAAGTTTCAAATCCGAAATTTAAATTATAATGAATGTTTTGTTTTGTATTTTTTAGGTTATGATTCGTTGGAGAGAACCTTGAAGTATCGCTTCAGAGACCGGTGTTACCTGCTGCAAGCCATGACACACGCCTCTCACAGCTCCAATCGCCTCACCGACTGCTATCAACGCCTCGAGTTCCTGGGAGACGCCGTGCTAGGTAAGGGAAGGGGAGAGAGGGATATTAAAAATTCAGCATTCAGGTGCATTAACCAGTGGCCGAGAATTCAAATTTGTTAAAATTTTATCTTGCAATTGTGCAGGGCAGTTCCAACGAGAAAGATTGATTTTTTTTTACATTAGTTCCACATAGGAGGCCCAGAGGACAATAATTCCCCTCAGGGATTGTCATCTACGTAGATGCTGTGGGGAGGGTCTTTTTTTTACATGAGCTCCACACAGGAGGCCCCGAGGAAAATAATTTCCCTGAGAGCCTATGTCATCTTTGGGGATGCCGTGTGGAAAGTATTTTTTAGGGAAAGGAAGGAGAGGAGAGTTTTGGGAAGGAAAAGGGTTTAGGGGTGGGTAGGAATCTGGAGTTCAGTGTGTCTTGGTCGTCCACCTCCAAGACCTGGACAATCCCCATTCCGGGCACCCCTGCTAAATCATCAAACGTAGCGTAACGTCACTTGGGGTGACCTATGATAGAGGTGTTGGTTATCCAATAAAGGTTCCCAGGGCGGCGGTACCCATTCCCGCCTCCCAAATTGAAAGATCCCTCTTTTTAAGAAAGGAAGGTGAGGATGTTCTGGGAAAGAAAATGGTATTAGGGGTGGGTAGGAATCTGGGGTTTAGTGTGTCCAGGTGTGTTGGACATATGAATCCATCCCTCCCATTGCAGTGCAAGGCTATGTTCCGAGAGAGTACGGCTGAAGAAGTCAAAGGGACTCCCTCAACCATTTTCTCCCGATCCGGCCTGCCATTCAGCTGGTGGGCGGATGCATCTGCCCCCAAGACCCAGACAAACCTCACCCCATTAACCCGGGAACCCCTGTTAACCCTCCGCCCGTCGCGCCTTTTTTGTAATGCGAGGTGTCGCGTGGGGTCGCTTAGGACCCCACAAATAAATATGATTAAATTGTTGTTGTTGCATACATTTTATATGTTATTTTAACTGATTACAGTCAGGTGATAATGATTGCTTTGAAGTAAAAAGAAATGTTAAAAATTAGTTATTTATTTTCAATGCAAGAGCTTAAAAATCAACAAGGAACATTTTTTTGAAATTTTGAATCATATTTTTTAATAGAAAACTTTAATAAAAATCTAACCAATTTCTATCAAACTTATAACTATTTGAGGTTGATATAGACTTATTATTATTACAACAAAAAATCAACAAAATACAATAAAAAAAACATATAAACTTGATTTTTCATGGTATTTTGTTGATTTTTTTAGCCTCACGCCGAAACACAAGTCTGTATCTCACATCGCACATGCGCAAACTAAATTTTCTCGGCGCTTGCGTCAAGTATAGTCCCTTTTAGGAAGCTACCTAAAGTAAGAAATCAGTGGGAACATTTAAAATGAACATAATTAGCATTTCTGTAAAACCTGGGCTTTTAAAGACCCCACGCGACGGGTCGAGGGTTAAGCCACCAAACGTAGTGAACCTATTGGGGTGACCTATGGCAGAGGTGTTAGTTATCCAATAAATGGTTCCCGGGGCGGCGGTACCCATACCCGCACCCAAATTGAGGGATATTAAAAATTCAGCATTCCAGCATATTAACCAGCGGCCGAGAATTCAAATTTCGTTAAAAGATAGTTTTGAGATCGTACCCTTCCAACTATACAGGGCGGTTCCGTTGAAAAATATTGATTTTTCTGCGTACCAGCATTTTAAACTAATAACTCAATATCAATTTTATTTCATGCAAAATTTGCTTTAATATATACCTACATTTAATTTAGCAATAAAAATTATCAAGAGCATGATGATAAAAATATTAAAATTGTGTACTTTTTGTAATTATTTTTTGATAATAAGTATTTTTAATTTTTCAATAATGTCTAAGGAAAATAAATGCGTTAAAAAAATCTGAAATACATTAGTTTGTAAGACAGTAAATAAATAGACTAACTGAACTTTCGTCACAAATAAATTTATTTGAACTAAAATTATCATTCTGAAAAGTATCTTTCCTAGATAATGCATTGATTTATTTTACTGTACACGTTGTTATACGTTGTATAATACAACATTTTGTTTAAAAATTTAAAAAATCTGCCAACCAACAACGGTAAAACCTTATTATAATAAAAATACACATTTTTGCAAAATTTAAAACATAGCTTTACTAGATAAAATAAATAAATTTGTTCATATGAAGCGGATACTTTGTGATGTATCAAACCAGCATTTTACACTAATAATAATATAGGCAAACTTTTAATGAACGGTAAGGATAAGGAAGACAGTCTATCTCACTCGGGAATTTATTCACTTCAATGCAGCAACTGCCCATTTTTTTATATTGGTAAAACAGCGCGCAACATAAACACCCGTGTCAAAGAACATCTTAGATGTTTACACAGCTCTGGATTTTCAGAATTTGCAAACCACTTGATCGAAAACGATCATAAATTTGACAAAAACGCTGGCGCCAAACTTATTCATAAAAACAACATCGGTTTAAGGTTGGATAATTTAGAGGCACTTGAACTTAGGAAAGCCATAAACACTAATAGTAAGGTAGTAAATAACCAACTTAATTTAAATAAAAGTCCCATACTAAGATTGTTCCCTATTGATAAAGAACACGTCCGTTCCCTTCCCAATTCTCCATCTATGCCTCCTTCTTCTTCCTCCACTTGGCGAGTCCAGCCCATTTTTGGTAAATTATATATTATAACACAAATGTAACAATAATAATAATAATTAAATAATTCACCAAAGTTTGGTAATTAAACATAACTTGATTGACTGCCGTAATATAGTACCATATTATGAATATGAACCAAATTCATTTTTAGAAAATGAATTTTATAAAATATATTATGATAAAACTATACTAACAGACAGAACAATTAGTCATAATAGACCTGATATAGTTTTACATGACAAAATTAAAAAAAATAACTTATATCATTGATGTAGCTATTCCAAATTCCTGTAATATTCAAAAAACTATTTCTGAAAAAATAAGAAAATACACAGATTTAGGAAATGAGATTAAAAGAATTTGGCATTCTCGGACTATAAAAATATTGCCATTTGTTATTTCGGCCACTGGCATAATACCTAGGAATCTGATTCAAAATTTAAGCATATTAGATTTGTCAAAGAATTTGTATATAAAAATGCAAAAATCAGTCATTTTAAATACATGTAGGATTACAAAGGATTTTTTAAATATTTATATTGAGGGATCGGTAGGATTTATAGGTTCAATTAGAAATGCCACAGAGCCGAACCCTCTGATATGAAAATATCTGGAGTCGGTGAATTATATTCCCATTTGGTCTCTAGTAGGTTGACATGTTGTTCTTGTATTGTTTTGTATTTATAATACTTATATAGTGCAATTACATAGCGTGGGTTGACTAGATGATCATTTGGGGAAGTGTGTGAAAGGGTTTAGTTTTTCCTTTTTTTTTTTTTTTTTTTTTTTGGGGAAAATTTAACCCGGACATTTAAATCTGGTGCATAATAAATATTTGGCTAATTTATATAGCGCCGTTTTCGCGAAAAATCACCTCAAGGGCGCTGTACAAATAAATACATAAAATAATAATATTACTGGCTTATATAACTAAGATTTACAATTATAACTAGTGACTTACATCTAAGACTTATAGCTAGTGGCTTATGACTAAGACATATAAATGCTAACCTAAAACTGAACTCAATGACATATGTACATGTTTACA
The DNA here is from genome assembly GCA_917880885.1 of Limnephilus marmoratus. Lineage (NCBI taxonomy): Eukaryota > Metazoa > Arthropoda > Insecta > Trichoptera > Limnephilidae > Limnephilus > Limnephilus marmoratus. The sequence continues at coordinate 62,180,728 of OU862907.1, forward strand.
ATTTACTCTACTAACCTAATGTTAGTAGAGTATTATACTGCCCTGATGAAGCTACATAAAGTATAAAAATAAAAGTGGTGTTTACAAAGTTATTGTTTTATTTTAAAATAAATAAATTTGCTTGAGATTTCCAGAATATCATTTTTAAAATTTTTCACCAACATTAATAAAATCCTACCTTCGAATTTTAACATGGAAACATAAAAACTTATGAATACAGTAGCAAAAACAAATAACGAAAATGCTTTTGGCCGTGAAAATCTTAAAACGTATCATTTTTAAGATTGTTCGAAAATAGTATATGATGTTCGGATTCGCGACATCTATGGTCATAATACATAAAGTTGTCGAATCAAGAGATAGTGGGCTTTTTTGTCTGAAAAGCAATCAGACATTTAAAATGGCGCCAATATGTGACAAAAATCACTCCTGTAGTTAACCTCTCACCCATCTAACCTGACTTCCAGATTACCTGATAACCCGGCAGCTTTACGAGGATCCGAGGAGACACTCTCCGGGGGCACTGACAGACCTCCGTTCGGCTCTAGTCAACAACACCATCTTTGCCTCTTTGGCCGTGAGGCATGGCATGCATAAGTAAGTATCATTTAAGTACTTACTAATTTAATCCGTCTGCTTGCTTAGGAATAAATACATACCAAAATACGTAATTGCGTTATACCATAGGTTCTAATTCCAGGCCTTTCAGACCTTCAGGGGGGCGGTAGAAGACCAAGAGATAATTGGGGGCGTTTCAATCTTTCAGGGGGGCGGTAGGAGATCCAGGGAAATCCAACCCACCCCATCCTTTCTTGCCCCATCCCATCCCATTAACGGTCATCCATTCACAAAAATAATATTTTTCCTATCTCATTACGCCCCCTTCGTTATGGCAAATGTAACCCATCGTGGTATCCCATTGCGCCCCCTTCGTCGTGGTATCCCGTTACGCCCCCTCCGCTGTGGCAAATGTGACCCTGTCGTGGTGGTTAATTAGGGGGCGCTAGAAATAAAAATATTCCCAAAGTGGGCGGTGGGCAAAAAAAGGTTGAGAATGTATGCGTTATACTTTCATAAGACCAAAAATGTCCCGAGCGACCTTACATTTTAAAAGCTATATATCTCTCTTCCTCTCATGCAAATAAACTTATTTTTATTTTAACCAGAAAGAGAACGAAATAATGTTTCTTATTGTCTTTGAAATGTGAAAGCTATCTTGCATAGATATTTTACAATCTCGATCCAAAGTGACAGTTTCAGAATTTACGCGCAAAACTGAGGCTTCCGGATTGTGAGGTGCGAATATATTGAACCAAGCAGACGGGTGCATTTTTTATTTTTTATTCACATTAGCTTCACACAGGAGTACACTACAATTCCCCAAGGCTTATGTCATCTTTCTGGTTGCATTGTTTTTTTATATTAACTCCACGCAGGAGGCCCTTAGGAAAATAATTTCCGTCAGGGCCTGTGTCATCTTTGAAGATGCTGTGTGGGGGTCTTTTTGAGGAGAGGAATGTTCCTCTCCCTCCTAGAGGAAACACAAAGGCCGGCAAATCATTTCATGAGTTTCATGAGTCTTAGAAATGACCCATTCTTGTGTGACAAATGTCAATCGTGTACATATGTTGGGCGCATGATTTGCATGTTTCCCAACTATGCCACCAGTGCCGAGGGGATCAATGACGCTAGTTACTCGGAGCAGCTTTCATTGTAATACCGGTAGAACAAGTACAGCATTCCCACCTGACGCCTGTGCTCTAAAGATTGCAATCCGTTTGTTAAGATGGGAGAATATATCAAACGGAACTCCCGTTTCTGCATAGAGTCGAGGGTTTTTTTCAGGTATTTTGGGGCTCCAGGTCAGAGGTGGCTACCATGGGGCGCACTTGCAATTTGTGCATACAGATACCAAGTGCTTTGTGAATTAAGTTTTTTTTTCAATCAAACATTAGGGTGGAGCACGGATGTATGAAAAATTTTTTTTTTTTAGATTCAGAGTTCTAAGAGGGGGGGATTTGTGCCTTATGTTAAAGTAAAAATATGTGGGATTTTTCATTTCATTTGATTAAGATCTTCAGTCTCCGCAGTGACTTCGAAAATTGAAAATTAGGGTAAAAAAGTTTAAAGTTTATAAGGCGATACATTGTGATTAATTTAGTGGTAAGTAGGTGTTAAATGATAAACAATATATAATTTGGATATTTATTAAGGCATTGCTGTAAAAAAAATTAAATTTGAAACAATCTCGAAAAATTATACGTTTATTATTTAGGTTCAAAATCCTTTTTAGTTTCAAATTTAGGCATTTGATTTCGCGATTCCAGCTTGGCATTTATTGCATCTAATCGCGAATTTCTTATCCACTGAGAAATGGAAACCTCCGTTGTATTCTTTAAAGCTCTTTCAACAGCTTGGGTATGGCAGGGAAGCCTTATAAACAATAGTTCGTTTTCACCACCAGATTCCACGACATTCTGAATTTCCTAGCCCAATAAGTTTTTCAAAATCGGTGGTTCGGTTAAGTTTTCCTGCCAATTTATTAAATCACTATATGTAGAAGCATTAAAATCTATTGATGGCACTTGAAACAGTCTAGGTGTTGGAGGTTGAGTAGTATTGCATGCCTTTAGTAGGGCTGCCAGCTCTCTAACATGTTTTTTTATCATCTGTTATCATCGCAAGAAGAATCGCTTCAGGATGGCAAAGTAGCCGTTTCTTTGGATAAAAGGATCTATAATTTTTTTTAGAGTTTCTGGCAGGTAACTGGAGGCCTTAATAATATTGAACAGATAACACGTGCCATCTTTGCATGATGGTTTACTTTTAATTAAGAACCAAAACGGTGCGTAAACTTTGACCACAAAAGTAGCCAGAGTTTTCAAATTATCAGATGGTTCTTCAGTAGATACATACAAACGCAGTCTTCGATGATCCAACGGGCATGTGATAGTTTTTCTGGAGATTTATTGCCTAGGTCTTCTGGAAATTCATCTAAAACTACAGCCGAGACAATTTTATACAAGTACTATTGGTCTGGATTCAGATCTTTGGCCATTTCTGGTAGCATTTGACCTTCGATGCGTTAAAAATTTTTAACAGGCAGCTTTTTACAGGTTTCCAGTGATTTTCCCAGTGGACCAATATAAGATTTAGGTCCCGAAGAAGGTCACCCATCGAGATAAAAAAACAGATGTCTCAAAGGCAGTTCGTTAATATGGAGTAAAAAAATTATCCACTGAAGTGGTTTTTGTAGCCTTTTCTCAAGCAGTCTTATAATTCCAGCATACTTTCCAACATTCGTACCATCACGATCAATAGCCATAAAATCTATCTTGGGAAAATTCTTTATGTAACAGAAACCCTGTTATCACGGTATCTATTCCTTTTGCTGTACCAACATCAGGTACCACGTATCCCATATAAATGGATCCCGGCTCTTGAATCAGTGAGATAGGTTTTTCGCTTTTTTCCGCTGATTACCATTACCCGAGACGTTCTTTGATCGGTCAAAAAAGTTTGCTCTTGTTTGGGAACCTTTTTATCCTTAGGATATATACACTGAGCGAATGCTTTGTACTTTCATACTGAAATATCAAAAAGTATCTTACTGTTTTTCTGAAAACTATTTAACTTGTCCAGGGAGAGCCTCTTGATAGACTTGAGTAGATTTTTGCACTTTAAATGATATGCTTTCAACATTTGAACGATCCTTGTTCGTGTCAATGTAGGAATAGATGCAGTGTGCCTATATTTTCAATTTCGACATTACTATATCTCACCAAAAATTGGTTCTTTTGCAGTTTCTGATTGCAATTTCAGTTGATGTCTCGTCCACTCATAATAGTATTTTACTGCATCTTCGTAAGTAGTTAGAAAGTTCTCTTTCATCTCACAAACATCACCAAATAGAGGACATTTGAATACACTCCGAGTTCTTTGCATAGTTGCCATGTAAGAATATCGAACGTAATTTTAACGACAAACAAGCGTGCGACTGATCCGAGCCTCGAACAAATAGAGCAAGCAAGCTAAGTATCACCTCCCGCGCTTCTTCTCTCCCCTTTATTTAAATTATAAAACACAAATTCGAACTTCTTTTTATTTTGTGTCGAATCTATATTTATACCAAGTAAACTTTCTTGATAAAAATTAGTACGTTTATTCAAAAAATATCATACATAAACATGACTTCCAATTAGAGTGAAAAACCGACTATTTTCGTAAATTCAATGCCATTGCGGAGGCAGTTACCCTAAAAAAAAATTGAATAATATTTTACATGGCTTAAATTAAACCTAAAAGGCACCAAATTTTGACTCTTACATTACCGTCCAGTGAAAAAAAAAAGAATTCACTCCTACCTATCAAACATATAAATTAGGATTTTGGCGTCCCCTAAAACTACCGCCCGGGGCAGGGCCAACAGGGCTGCTTCCTGATTTAAGCATTTTAAATTAATCATTTTTTTATTTTCGTAGATATTTCCGGCACCTTTCGCCCGGTCTGGAGGAAGTCCTCATGAGATTTGTGAAGATTCAGGAAGAAAATGGTCACAGTATCAGTGAAGAGGTAGGTTTTTTTAAATTTATTTTTTAATGTGAGTAGAACAAAAGTCCCAACTGTCTTTTTTTATAACATTAACCCCACACAGGAGAACTCCAGATACTAATATCTACAGCCTATATGTCGGAAGAATATCTACAGCTCATATGTTGGATTAATATCTATGAACTTCAGAATGTGGACTAATATCTACAGAGCTAAGGTCGGACGAATATCTATGACGGTCCCAGTGGTGACTAATATCTATGGAGCGTAGGTTGGACTAATATCTACAGAGGAGAGGGCAGCTGAGCAAGAGGTTGTAGGTTTGGAAAAGCATAAATTACTTCAATTACTACTTACGTAAAGGCTTAAACGTTTAAAGTACGTACATGAAGTTTCTGCATAATATTACGTATTTTGCTGTTTACGAGGACAATAATTTATTGAACAAACATGGAGGTCATAATACAAAGATATTTATTTATTTCGAAATACACGGCACCACAACCTAATCTAACCTAACCTAACTCACATAGTAGAAATGGTCATGGTAACAGACTAAATAATTTAGAAGCACTTGAAATAAAGAAATCTTTTAAAACAAAAACCCAAATCCTTAATAATCAGCTAAATGTGTCCAATAGTCCGATATTAGGATTTTTACATACATGCATACATAAATTAAGTTTTTTAAACTGCATACGCAATATTACGTTATTCCAATATGCTATACATAATTGCAAATCCAACCTCTGCCAGTGCTGTAGATATTCGTCCTCACTTTGGTTCTCATAGATATTAGTCCGATTTTTTCGGTTTTTGGAATTCCTGTAGATATTAGTAGAGACGCCTCCCACAGGAGGCCTTGAAGAGAATAATTTACTTTAGGTCATGATCACACACACGAGGACAAACTCAATCAAAAAACTGAAAATAGAAAACTCGGCAAAAGATATGGTCACATTTGAGCTCGAACCCTGGCCTTGTCGGGGCACTACTCTACCAACTAAGCTGATGTGTCTATCCAATTCGGTCATATTTAACCCGTCTGCTTGGTTCATTATATTCGCACCACACAATTCGGATGCCTTAGTTTTGAGGATAAATTCTGAAACCGTCACTTTGGATCGAGATTGTAAAATATCTTTCCAAGATAGCTTTCATATTTCAAAGAAAATAAGAAACATTATTTTGTTCTCTTTCTGGTTAAAAGAAAAATACATATGTTTGCATGAAAGGAAGAGAGATATATAGCTTTTGAAATGTATGGTCGCTCGGGACGTTTTTGGTCTTATGAAACTATAACGCGATGACGTGTTTTGGGATGTATTTATTCCTAAACAAGCAGACGGGTTAACTGTATCATATTTCGGCTAAGAACAACCAACATTATCTTCAATTTCTTAATGCATATTTTTATTTGCTGCTATCTTTATGTGTGATTGCAAGATTCAAACCCGAACTAAACGCTATCTCTACAACTATCGACTCTTCTTGCAATCATATATAAAGATAGCAGCCAATAAAATGTGCATTAAGAAAATGAAGATAAGGTTGGTAGTTCTTAGTCGTAGTATGAAACAGTTAACCGGTCACTAACGTAAGCAGATATAAGCGTTAGAAATAGGACAGCAGTCAAGTACAATAAGCGTGTTTATACGTCAGCGCGTGTGTTTCCATAGAAATCGTTCTAACTCTGTTATTGTTTTAGTTACATCCCTAAAACAAAAAGTAAAAGGTCGATAGTAGATCAAGCTGTACATCACTATCAAGTTGTCTATAGAAATACATAACAGGTATCAGCTGTCAGTCGCGTAATTGACAAAAATATTTACCCGCTCAAATTTTCTACCGGCGGCTCCACCGCGCTCCACATTTTAAATTTTTATTAAATATTTGATGATAAAAATGATAAAAAAGTGAGGTGACAAAAGTGTTTATTACACATTTATAAAATGGAATAAGTATTGTTGTTTACATAATCTGTGATTTTAATACCGTTTTCACATAAAAACATCACGTGAGTCATTTTTACCTATTTTTAATGTTTGCGTTCTAAATTTTAATATTTACAAATGCTAATATTTATTTATAATATAATAATTTGAAAGCTTACTTTGTAACCTTTCTAAAACAATTTTTACTATTCGGCTACGTTCAGAAATGTTTCATTTATAGAGCTTTAATTGTGAAGCGGTAATAACAAAAAGTTTTCGTAAAATGTTATTTCGTTTGAGACAGTTTAAGGGCTTAAATGGCGATTTTCGGAGGGGTTAAATATGACCGAATCGGTTAGAGACACATTAGCCGGTAAGATAAAGGTCCTGGGTTTGAGCAAATAGTTGACTGTATCTTTTTCTGATTTTTCTGTTTTCAGTTTTTTGATCGAGTTTCACTAATATTGTCTTCATGTAATTAAATATTACAATTTGAAGTTAAAAATAAAAATCTTTAATTTCTTTGATCAAAAGTAGTTTTAGCAAAAGAGATGCCCTTTGGTTCTAGTATCTCGAGCTGTTTGAACAATTTCATAAGCACATAATATGTAGTAAAAAAACTTTGTTTTTTACGAGTAAATATACAACGTGTCCGGAAACTCGTAGTACAACCGGGAAACTGGTGAAGCTACATCACGTAGAGAATCCAAAAAACTTATTTTTTTCGATCTGAGCACTTCGATTTGAATATACATATATATTTTTTCTATTTTTTTCCATTTTTTTGGCAACTAAAGGGTTAAAAAAAATGTTGAGCCCAGTTTACCCTTCGATGCATTTTATAAGACATTACACAGCTGAAATCAACCCCCTAGTGAAAATTTTTTTCAAATTTAACCAAAAAAATTCCAACTTCGGACCCGATTTACTCGAAAACGAAAGCTCAAATCAAAAAAGTTATATCACAAATCGACTCAGAATGTGATGTAGATTTACCAGTTTCCCGCTTGTACTACGAGTTTCCGGACACCGTGTATAATATATATATATTTTTTAAATTTATTATTATTTATTTAAGAAATTATTATTTGCAGCTCTACTTGCTGCAGGAAGACGAGTGTGAGCAAGCGGAAGATGTAGAAGTACCCAAAGCTCTTGGAGACCTCTTCGAATCTGTTGCAGGAGCCATTTTTCTTGATTCCGGTAAGTTTCTCTGGTATTTCACATTTATTTATTAATTTACGGACAATAGTCCATTAAAAACATAAATAAAAAAAATTAAAATTTAAAAAGTGTATATAGAAGACACTACAAGTCAAAGCATGAAGAAGAATTTAAATATTGCGTTGCGACTCATTTATTATCTGTCATTTAGTTTTACACTAAAAAAAATCATTGCTTTGACTTGCGTTGACAAGTCTCGACATTCTGGATAAGGGAGAATGATATCCATAATTAGTGGAATGTTGATTGAGGAACAGCAATTCATTATTTTGGAGTCTACGGGAAGGGATGTTGAACTGGATGAGTTGTAACAAAGCAGGTGTGTCAATAGTGTTGATAATTTTAAATATGCAAATTAGATCAGAGTCCTTTCTACGTTTTTCTAAAGAAGAAATGTTTAAAATGTGTTCAATTTTATCATGTGAGCCTCTTTCAAGACCCAACCTCCAAGCAATTCCTCTTAGGAAACGATGTTGTACGGATTCGATGTGACAAATGTGGACAGCATAGAAAGGAGACCAAATGAAACTAGCATATTCAAGGTTCTATGTTTGAAGTCAGAGGTAATTCTATGAATGAAGCCAAGTAGTTTAAGTGATTTATTTACGATATTATTAATGTGATCACGGAAAGAAAGTACTCGTTGTTCCTGAAACTCAATAATACTGGCGTGATGTGATGTCGTAGATATGTTTTTTTAGATTACAACTCCAATAAAATAATTTTCCTCAAAGCCTATATCATCTTTGAGGATGATGTTTGCCGGATTTTTTTAAGATAAGAAAGAGTTAAAATAGGTCTTGAAGAGGGAGGAAACACAGAGGCTGGAAAATCGTTCCACAGCCGAGTAGTAGAAACAACCTGTTCTCATGTTACAAATATGAACTATGTACAAATGTAGGGCGCGTGTTTTCCGATTGCGCACTGGTGCCGAAGGAATCAATGACGCTATTTTCTCGGAGCTTCTTCCATAGGAATACCGGTAGAACAACTCCCGATGCCTGGGCTCTTTGTTTTATGTTAGCTCCACAGAAAAAAATTCCCTCAGGGCCTTTGTCATCTTTGGAGATGCTGTGTGGAGGGTGTTTTTAGGGAAAGGAGGGAGAGAAAGTTCTGGGAAGGAAAAACGTATGAGGGTTGAGTAGGAATCTGGGAGTCATGTGTCTAGGAGTGATGGACGTATGAATCCATCCCTCACGCTGAAATGCAAGATGAAGGGTTGAGAGTCCTGTTGGAGAGGTCAAAAGGCCTCCCTCAACCAGTCTCTCCTGATCCTGCCTGTCACAGATTAGGCGGGAAAACACATCCGCTGCCAAGACCCGTACAAACCTCACCCCTTGATCCCGGCACCCCTGCTAAGTCACCATAGTCAACCACTTGGGGTGACCTATGGCAGAGAGGTATGTGTAATGTATTTAGAGTTTCTTGACTATTATTCCGCCATCCCCATAATAATGGTGTGATGTGACATTGCAGGCATGTCCCTGGATGCCGTGTGGAAGGTATACCGTGCCCTGATGCAGCGAGAGATGGACCTGTTCAGCGAGTCCGTTCCCAAGAGTCCCGTCAGAGAACTGCTGGAGATGGAGCCGGAGACGGCCAAATTCGGGTGAGAATTTTATTTATTTATTTTAACCCCAAGCATATTTTGTGAGAAGGTCACAGTATTTCCGCTTTGCAATAAAATCTAAATAAATGGAATATATATTTTTTAAATTTATTTTTTTAATGTTAATACCTCTCAAGAGTCCCAGTCACTCCCTTCTGGAGCCAGTGAGATTATGGCATCCCCAATTGGGGTGTGTTGTAAGGCTGAAGGTAGTGGAGAGGGGAAGGAGATGCGAGAGAGGAAGGTGGGGAAGTACTGGGCTATTCAGATCTGGTTACCAAACACGGCTAAATCCATTTCAAGCAATGTTTCAATTCTGAATGGTGGTCTTACACCAGGACGATACTGAGAGTATCTTCCACCCTGGAATGTGCAGCAAATATACTAAACTAGCTGGTTCCCGGCATGCGTTGCTATGCCATTTAATAAAGAAATTGTTTCTCCCTGCGTGTCTTTTTTTTCCTCTTCCCCTTCCTCTCCCGCGTCCCTTTCCCCTCTTGCGTTCACACTCCGTCTCCTCCGCCTTTCCTCTCCCCACTTCACTCTCCCCCTTCCCCCGTCCCGCGAACCCCCCTCCCCCTTCCCACCTCTTGCATTCCATACATTCAGTCCCGGTACATTCAGTTTTCAAACAGCTCGTGTGCCACCTATTGTAATTTTTTTTATACAAATTTCTTAATGCCAGAGCTCACCAGTAGTTTTATACAAACCTTGTCCTGATAAAAACGAACACACAAAAAAAAGAATTATCCGGTTTGGTGCAGACGTTCGGAAGTTATGCGCGTACATACATTTCGGCGATTCATTTTTATTTATATAGAAGATAGAAGATAGAAGAAGATATTATTTTAAAAGAATTAATTGTGAAATAACACAAATTGATCAAATAAGTTTTTGGTTCTGTATGTTTAGTAAAAATACACAATAGGTTTGTGGAAAGCGAATGAATATCAGTATTCCAGGGTGTGTTTTAATGTTCGTATTTTTCTTTGTTTGCAGTAAACCCGAGAAGTTGGCGGATGGCAGAAGGGTTCGCGTGACAGTGGAAGTTCTGGGCGCCGGGGCCTTCAAGGGAGTTGGTCGCAATTACCGCATTGCCAAGTGCACGGCTGCTAAGTGCGCACTACGTCATCTCAGTTCACCCAAGGGGAGGGCCGGCAGAAAGTAAGGGGAATGCCAGGCGAAACTAGAAAAAAGTCTGCAGTAACTAAAGGGAAAGTCAAGAGAAAGTTGGGGGAAAGTCAGCAGAAGCAAGGGAAAAGTCTGCAGTAACTGCAGGAGTAAGTTGGGGGAAAGTCAGCATAAAGCAAAGGGAATGTCAGCAGAAACAAGGAAAAAGTCTGCATTAACTAAGGGGAAAGTCAAGAGAAAGCAAGGGGAATGTCTGCAAAAAGTAAGGGGAATGACAGCAGAAAGTAAAGGTAGGCCCAGTATAAACTAAGGGGAAAGCCAGCAGAAAGTTAGGGGAATGACAACAGAAAGAAATGGGAGGCCCAGTTTAAACTAAGCGGAATGCCAGCAGAAACAAGGAAAAAGTCTGCAGTAACTAAGGGGAAAGTCAAGAGAAAGTTGGGGGAAAGTCAGCAGAAGCAAGGGAAAAGTCTGCAGTAACTACAGGAGTAAGTTGGGGGAAAGTCAGCATAAAGCAAAGGGAATGCCAGCAGAAACAAGGAAAAAGTCTGCATTAACTAAGGGAAAGTCAAGAGAAAGCAAGGGGAATGTCTGCAGAAAGTAAGGGGAATGACAGCAGAAAGTAAAGGTAGGCCCAGTATAAACTAAGGGGAAAGTCAGCAGAAAGTTAGGGGAATGACAACAGAAAGAAATGGGAGGCCCAGTTTAAACTAAGCGGAATGCCAGCAGAAACAAGGAAAAAGTCTGCAGTAACTAAGGGGAAAGTCAAGAGAAAGTTGGGGGAAAGTCAGCAGAAAGCAAGGGGAAAGTAAGGGGAATGACAGAAGAAAGTAAAGGAAGGTCCAGTATAAAATAAGGAGAAAGCCAGTAAAAAGTTAGGGGAATGACAACAGAAAGTAATGGGAAACTCAGCATAAACTAAGGCGAAGGCCACTTGAGGAAATCCAACCGCTTTCCCGCCCTGGTATAAGTAACATAAGTAACACGAGGACTCTTAATTTTTTTTATATAAACGAAGCTACTTTTATGTTGAACGAAGCTAAACCCTCAAATGTCCCTGCGAAGTAGGAGTTAACAGTGATGGGGTGATGGGAAGGCGAAGGTCAGCGGAAAATAATGGGAGGCTCATTAGAGGTTATCCACCATTTACCCGCCCTGGTATAAGTAACAGATGGTTACTCCTTCAAGGACTCTAATTTTTTTGAATGAACGAATCTACATTTAATTTTGAACGAATCTAGACTTCCAGTGTCCCTGCATACGTTGTTTGTAAGCAGTATGCAAGTGCTTAGCGGGAAATCAAGATACAACAAGTGTTAGCATGACTTTAGACAAGATTAGTGATAGTCCATGAGGAGGCAAGCATTGGGTGATTGTATCCAGCGAATCCTGCAAGCACCTGTAGGGAGGAAGACACAGTACATAAATATTAAAAGTATAGCGCTGGAAAACGGGTGGGATTCCTCTCCAATCGATTGGCAGTCCCAGCAAGCAAGAGTGCGCATGACGTTCGATCTAGCCGTAAACTACACTTTGCTTCCGCGCCCCTTAGCCGGTTCCTCAGTGGTCCCTTTAAGAAAAGTAAATGGGAGATTGGGGGGAAATGCCCGACGACCCTAAGGAATTCGGTGTCGAGAAACCGGAGGCAGGGCGAAGGAGGGAAATGGGAGGCTCAGTATAAACTAAGGGGAAGGCCAGCAGATTGTGAAGGGAAAGCCAGTAAGTAGTATATAAGGGAAAAGCCAGCAGAAAGTAAGGGGAGGCTAAGTAGACACAGAAATGACTTTAGCCATATTTTTTGACCAGATCTCAACACCCAAGTTTTTTTCCAACTTTCCTCTTACCCGTCTAAATCTTGTGCTCTACCTAATCTTATAAAATACTAGCTGACCCGGCCACGCGAACAAAATGCAACGCCATCTACTGGTTGGTTACCCAATCTTTATAAACAACACCATCAGTTAATTTGCATACAGATCAAATCCACACCACCTGCTTGCCAGCCCGCTCCCTTTACATATTATATACTTGATAAATTATATACCTAAACCTTCCTCTTGAATCACTTTATCTATTGGTGAAAACCACATGAAAATCCGTTCATTAGTTTTTGAGTTTATCGCAAACAGACAGACAGATGCGTCGGAGGACTTTAATTTATAAAATGTCGATATACATAGGATAAATACTTCTAGTATCGCCCTGGTGACTGCAGTTCTTAATGAAATTCTGCTTGAAATGGCTTTATATATGTTAGTGACTAGATTTGTGTGGACCGATATTTCTTCCCCTTGTTTTTTCTCAATTTCCTTTCACCCCAACCCAACATTTGCAATTCGGAGTGTGATAATCCCAATGGCTTTAGGCAGCTGGATTTGTGTAATAATAATGAAATAAAAATATTTAAGTACTTATGCAAAATAATTTTTAAAGGAGATCGCTTACTTATCTCAGGTTTGTTGTCACCAAACAAACTGAGAGACCGCTTGGCTAACTAATGTTGTACTGCTTCAAACTCCTTCAAATTTGATAATCACCACCATTTAGAATTTTCGATATTTGAACGTTGACTTAGCCCGTTTCAGCATTTGAAGTCAATCTGTCAAGCACAACTGTTTTGTAGCTATGCTTGTCGTAGATCACAATTTGATCAAAAGTTGTAATGGGTCGAGAATCAGAGTAAAATTATATAAACATCAGCTGTAAGGTTAGTGTCGGCTATGGTTTGATTGGTGATAGCAAACTCAGAGAGAAATCATCTCAGATCGCATTTATATTGAAACATGTATTTTTTTCTCATAACATCTTGTCAGTTTTAAGAAAAAAATGTTTTAAAAAAATATTGTGAATTATTTTTCTGTGATTTTTATTTTAAAATATTTAGCGTATATAATTAAAAGTTAGTCAATATTTTAGGTTAAATCTGTGGGGTTCAATTGCATCAAAAATCTAGGAAATGATTCTGAAATCAGTGGGGTCTGCAATCTGGGAAATTAATGTTTCTGAAATCGGTGGCGTCAGCAATTTAGAAAATGTTTCTGAATTTGGTAGGGTCAGCTATCTAGAAAATGTTTCTAAAGTCGGTGGGGTCAGCAATCTAAGAAATGTTTCTGAATTCGGTAGGGTTAGCAATCTTCGACGACCTCCGTAGTCCAGTGGGTAAGACTCTTGACTCACAATCCGGAGGTCGCGGGTTCGAACCCGGCATGCGCAAATAAATTTTATTTGATTAATTTGTGTTATTTCACAATTAATTCATTTAAAATAATATATAGTATATTTGCGGCGTGTTCCAGAGTGGAATATACTATCAGTATCACCCTGTTGTAAGACCACCATTCAGAATTGAAACGTTGCTTGAAAATGGCTTTAGCCGTGTTTGGTGACCAGATCTGAATAGCCAGGTACTTCCCAACCTTGCTCTTCCCCACCTCCTTCCTCTCCCCACTACCTTCTGCCTCACAACATACCCCAATGGGGATGCCATAGTCTCACTGGCTCCAGACGGGAGCAGTTGAGATTCTTGTGCGGTATTCACTGTAAAATAAAAAATCTAGAAAATGTTTCTGAATTCGGTAGGGTCAGCTATCTAGAAAATGTTTCTGAATTCGGTAGGGTCAGCTATCTAGAAAATGTTTCTGAATTCGGTAGGGTCAGCTATCTAGAAAACGTTTCTGAATTTGGTGGGGTCAGCAATCTAAGAAATGTTTCTGAATTCAATCTAGAAAATGTTTCTGAATTCGGTAGGGTCAGCAATTTAGGAAATGTTTTTAAATTCGGTGGGGTCAGCAATCTAGGAAATGTTTTTAAATTCGGTGGGGTCAGCAATCTAGGGAATGTTTTTAAATTCGGTTGGGTCGGCAATCTAGGAAATGTTTCCTATTTCGGTTAGGTAAGCAATCTAAAAAATGTTTCTGAATTCGGTGGGGTCACCAAACTAGGAAAGGTTTCTGAATTCGGTGGCGACAGCAATCTAGGAAAAGTTTCTGAATTCTGTAGGGTCAGAAATGTAAGCTATCTTTTTAAAATCGGTAGGGTCAGCAATATAGGAAATGTTTCTGAATTCGGTGGGATTAGCAATCTAGGAAACATTTCTAAATTTCGGTGGGAAATGCTTCTGATTTCGGTAGTGTCGGCAGTCCAGGAAATCAATATTTCTGAATTCGGTGGGGTCAACAATCTAGCAAACGTTTCTGATATCGGTGGGGTCAGCAATTAGGAAATCTTTATGAATTCAATAGGTTCGAATTAATCTAGGACATGTTTCTGAATTCGCTGGCGTCAGTAATATAATGAATTGTAATACGGAGATCTCCACAAGTCTATTACTAAATGAAGAAATTAAGTATTATAATATAATAATGAATGTGCTTGTAGAAGTTGTCTTAGAGTAATAAGATTAACCATTTATATGATATGTGTATTTTATATTTAATAAAACTTTGTTCCAAAGATAAGATGATGTGATGAATCCAATGAAATGTTTTAAATAAAGTTTATTTGTAATTTTTACTAATGTTTTTTTATTTAATCATTTTTTTAAAAATCGGTACATTTTATTATTAACATTTAAACACATGCACACTTTGGGGATGGGAATCAGGATGATGTGTGGAGGGTCTTTTTAGCAAAGAAAGAAGAGGAAACTATAGGGAGGAATAAGATATGAGAAGTGGAAGGAATCTGGGGTAAGTGAATCCAGGAGTGATGGACGTATGAATCCATCACTTTCACTACAATTCAAGACGATATTCTAAGAGAGTCCTGCTGGAAAGGTCAAAAGGTCTTCCTCAACCAGCCTCTTCTGATCCGGCCTGTTATGCAGTTGGTGGGTAGATGCATCCGCTGCCAAGACCCGGACAAACTTCACTTGGTTGGTTATCCAATAAATGGTTCTCGGGGCGGCGGTATCCACACTCGTCTCACAAATTGAATGGAAACTAATGCCGCCACTGTCTTGACGCAGTACCCTTTGATTTTAGTCCATTTAGAACGCACTCTGTCTCTCTTATATTTGCCTAACATTATACATCTCTATGCAATTTGATCGAAATGAACTTAAGCTGTGTTTGGCAACTAGATCTGAATATTCCCCATCTCCCCCTCACCATTTACCTTCAGCCTCACAACATACCCCATTTGGGGATGCCGTAGTCTCACTGGCTTCAAGCGGCTGGGAGCAGTTGGAACTCTTGTGCGGTATCCACTTAAAAAATAAATATTTATATATTGATCGATTGAACGTATAACAATCGTATGACCGATAGGGTTTGGGTTAAATAGCAATAAACCAAAATATTCTAGCTACAGCCAGTTTGAAAACATCTTTTGGACAAAGAAATATGAAATTCAATGCGACAAAACTATATAACGCTCTACCAACTCAAACAAAAAAAATTGCAGAAATAAATTAATTTAAAACAAAAGTAAAAATATGGTTGAGAGAACAAAGTGAAAATGAACTATCAAACATACTGAAGACCATGTAAAGACAACTGGATACTAAATACAAATGTGGAAAAACTACAGGCCGCCTCAGAACAGGAAACCCTAATGAGGAGGACTGTGAAAAAAAAATAATAATGTACTTTATAATACCTTAATATAATATAATATATAAATACATTATGTACAAATTTTGCTATAGATACTAATAAAAAATAAAAAAAATAAATAAAGTGATTTGCTAAGAACTTTAAAAGATTTCGACAACAGTAGCGAAACGAACTCTATTCCACAAGTAAGAGTTTATGATTCTCACAACCATCTGCCCTGATGATGCACACCGCTACGAGGCTTTCCGAAACATTGGCATAAAAAATATGAAGAATCGCATCACGGCTTACTACCTCTGACATCAAACAACAAAAAAAACATGTCACAGATTTTTTTTTTGCGATTTTTACGAAGTAGTTTCTAGGTTCCATTCTTATTTTTACTGTTCGTTAATTTGTGAGTCTTTAAATAGTGAGCAAGAGCGTATAAATAACTACATTTATCACAAGAAAAGGGTTTTTCTTTCGTATGAGTACCCACGCATGTAAGCTGTTGAATTGTGTTTGTCAGCACTGGAAAACTCACACTGTTCATATGAAAAGGGTTTGAGACCCGTATGAGTCAATAGGTGAAGGTGACTGTCCAAACGCTGTTTGTACGCAATAGCAAAAGTTGCATTGTTCACAACAAAAGGGTTTCTCACCACTGTGAGAAACGCGAGTGCAGCTTCAAAATCATTTTATGTGAAGAGACATAAGTGCACTTATCACAAGTAAAACACGCCTGACCCGAGTGGAATAGCATGTGATACCTTAAATACTGCTTGCGAGATCCAGAATAAGAACAAACAGTGCACGAAAACTGCAACTTTTGAATGTGCGTGAGCAAATGCATCTTTAAATTATTGCTTTGTGAATAGGTATACGAGCATTGTTCACAAGAAAAGGGTTTCTTTGCGTTGTGGGTTAAAAGATGCATTGTTAAAGCTTTTTTTCGTACTCCGGAATAGTTGCAAAGGGTACACTTGAATTTCTTTTCACTCGAATGGGTAAGCATGTGATCTTTTAAGTGTGTTTTTCGTGAGCAGGAGAAAGTGCAAATTTGACATTGAAATGTTTTTTCCGAGTGGGAACGCAGATGTGCCTTTAATAATCCTTCGTTCAAACATTTGAAGTAGCACTTAGAACATGAAATCGGTTTGTCCACTTTTCCAGGCTTCATTGAGTCTTCTTTTTGCGGTGATATCTTTGCAGTTCTGTCATTGTTCTGAGAATCTGAAACGTTAAACGATGATGAAATTATTTGTTGATCTGTTTTGTCAAATAATAATTTTCTATTCAAATCCAATCGTTTATACAATAAATTATTTATCAATGATCACTTTATATGTCTTAATAATAATAATAATAATAAGCAGGCAAAGACGAAAAATGATGTTTCTCAGAGATGTTGGACAAGGACATCACTGTAAGAAAAGTACCTATACAAATACACCTTCTTCTTCTTCTTCTTGTGCCCTCTCCGTTCGAAGGACGTTGGCTATCATGTTGGCTATGCGGACTTTGTTTACTGCGGCCCGGAACAGCTCCACGGTAGACTGGCCAAACCACTGTCTCAGGTTTTTCAGACATGAGGTTCTCCTTCTTCCAGGGATCCATCTTCCGGCAATCTTTCCCTGCATTATAAAATGCAAGTTCTCATACTTCTCTGGATGTCTCATCACGTGTCCAAGATATTGAAGTTTTCGGATTTTTATAGTTTTAATTACTTCCTTTTCTTTATTCATCCGAACCATAACATCTTCATTTGTAACTCTGTCCATCCCGCTTATTTTAAGTATTCTTCTGTAGATCCACATCTCGAATGCTTCAAGTCGCTTAATTAGTTCTTCAGTAAGCGTCCATGCTTCCATTCCATAAAATAAAATCGAAAACACGTAGCATCTGACCATTTGCATTCGTAATCCAAGGTTGAGATCATGACTGCAGAACATTTTTTTCCATGCGGATAAAGGTTGCCCGAGCTTGCTCAATGCGGCATTTGATTTCAACTGAAGGATCCCATCAATCATTTACATTGCAGCCCAAGCATACAATACTCTGTACCTTCTCTAGTTTTGTTCCAGCAATATAAAGATGTTCATCCAATGCGTTATTTTTTGCTTATGAGCATGTATTTTGTTTTATTTATATTCAGTTCTAGCCCAAAATTCTCACAAGTCTTTACTACTTGATTCAGCAAAAGTTGTAAATCCTCAATGTTACTTGTTAGAAGTACCGTATCATCTGCATAACGCAGGTTGTTCAGAATCTTCCCATTGTAACAAGTCCTTGAGTAGCTTCAGAGCTTCATTGAATGTTTCTTCTGAATAAAAGCAGGGCCGTAGCTAGGAGGGGGGGGGGGGCATTATGGGGCAATGCCCTACCTTAAAGTACCTGTGCCCTACCTTAAGAAATACCATCGACTAAAATAATGTACTAGTTAACTGTTTGTTCATAGTTTGATATGATTGAAAAAAACTACATATTAGTGTAGCGATATCTAACTAAACAGCTTCGAATTAACCAAGGAATCGTATCATCAAACAGTTTGAGGATGCTATTAAACGGTTGAGTCATAAGTAAACCAATCCCTAGATCGATATCTTTATCAGCGCCGGATCTGCCATACGTTCAAAAACGTGCAAAAAACCTGGCGCCAACTCCGAAGGGGCGCCGTGAGAAAATAAATATTGTATTAAAAATTTGTTATAATATTCCCTGAATCGTTTAAAAATTACCCATAGTATGAAATAATTATTACGCTCTAGCAACACTTTCCAAAGATACAGACTGCGCACGCATCTGGTTTGAATTCAACGAAATTCAACGATTTACGAATTTATAGTCAGTTACAGAATTTTTTTACAAATTCCATATATTTAGTTTAAACGTAAGATCTATTTTTCCATATAGGTATCTTTTACCGTCTTTTACGACGAATGAGTGCGATCCAAATTCATTAACCAATCACAGCGCCGTACTTTTATTCAAAAGAACAAACAAACCGACGGCGCCTTTCAAAGTGCTTTAAATTCAAAATTCCATTAGCATAAACATCGCACGGTTTGCAAGGTTGCAACTTGTTAACAGTTTCATCATTGATTTGACAGTTGAAGTTTGTTAAATGTACCTATAATTCATTTCTATTAGATTTGTTATTTTACAGTCAGTAATAATTAGTGTAAGCGTCTTTCGTAAGCCGTTGATACCATAGATATGTTCATGTTTGTTCGCTCAACACAGAACACAGGGGAAATGGAAATGCAAGGTACAAATTTGAAGTTATATTATTAGATTTTTTAATTTATAACTAATTTTCTATTGGTTGTTAGAGGTTGTGGATTGTGGATTACAATGAATAGAACAATAATTAAAAAAAACTTTCAGGCTCGCAGAATCTAAAACTTAGAATTATAGAGCATAATGACATAAAAAACTCGTTTCCATTGGAAATTTTTTTATTCCAATTTCTCCAGCACCGATAAAAAATGATGTCCCGCGCAATGACGTTACAATGGTCCCGAGCACATCTAAACAGATATCTATCGCACAAATTCCTCCGGTCGAATTATTAGAAGATAAAAATAACGTTACTGATAGCAGTTTAAATTTAATTCTGTTTTCAGAGCTTGAATTGAAAGATCCCGGATGCTGGCCAAAGTTATCTCAAAATTCCATTAGTTTATTAGTTCAGGAAGGTCCTGTACAATTGAAAGGTTTTGATTTTCCTATTACGAACAAGCGTAAATTTAATACTAAGTATTATTACAAGAAACTGCCTAATGGAGAAGAATTACATAGATCGTGGCTTATTTATTCGAAAACTTTAGATAGGGTTACACCCTTTATATGTCTTGATTTTATTTGATAAATTAGTGTAAAAAAAAAAATAAATAAAAAAAAAATTGGGGTAAACGAATTTTTAATCAAAATAAAAATGTAGGGGGGGGCGCCATCGGTACCTACTGCACAGGGCGCTAGATTTCGTAGATCCGGCCCTGTATCTTTTTGGGCTTTCTCCATACTAAACGGCTTGTCATCAGATCAAGCACTTGCATACAACGTATGCAGGGACAATTTGAGTCTAGTTTTGGTTAATTATCAATTATTTGGTTAATTATAATTAGAGTCGTTCTATGAAAAAATTAGAGTCCTTGTGAGAGCCCTGAAGTAGTAATCATCTGTTACTTACACCGGGGCGGCTATGTGGTGGATAACCTCCAATGCACTTCGAAGAAGATAATATCTTCCTCAGAAATGTGTCAACAGGTGAATCCAGAACTAGAATTTTACATTCTGAACCCAAAGCTGGTTTAAAAGTTAATTCTGTATGCGGCGAATTAAAACTAAACTCAGATTAAAATAGTTTTTCTTTATTCTGGCAGCACCATAGTCTGCAACAAGAATTTTATAAATGCACTTCAAATAAGAGAATTTTTGCCATCAAAATGTGTCAGCAGATGAATTGGAAACATTGTCACAACTGGAAATTTACATTCTGATCACAAAACTGGTTTTAAATTAAGTCAAAATCCTCAGCTTTGATTAGTATTACTCTCATGTAATGGGTTGTATGGTTTTCCTACGAATTTCGAATTTTGAGAATGGTTTGAAACAAAAATTTTAACTCCACTTGAAATATTAGCATGAAATGCATCAGCAGATTGATCCGCTACTGGAATTTTGACAGATCATATGAAACTGGTTTTAACCTAAGAGTTAACCTGCACGCGAGTCCTCAGCTTTATCTCAGATACTACACCCAGAACAATAAAATGGTTTTCCCCTTACCTTTGTACTTGGAACACATGGATGGTTTGATGATCCATTGGAACACTTGACCACACGGTGTTGCCAGTCGCTGCAGTGATCAAGATGACATTATTATACATTTATTTAAAGAAAGGGCTCAGGTTGGTCACAAAATAAGTGATGAAAAATTCCGTGCCCATTTCAATCGGTCTGAATCGTTGGTGCAACAAAATATTAAACAAAACGTTAAATTTTTTACAAGAAATTGTTATTATTTATTGTAAAATTTTGCTGCCCCTCAAAAGTGCTGCCCGGGGGGGGTCGCCCCCCCCCCCCCCGCCAGGTAACATCAAGTCACATTTTTACTTGCGCCCTACCTGTAATACCTGTAATTACCGCTGCCCTATCTTGAATTCAACTCTGGCTACGGCCCTGAATATAAGTTGAACAGCATAGATGAAAGAATACAACCCTGTCGTCCGCCTCTCTTTATTTCTACTTCGTCTGTTAGACATTGCTCTACTCTTACTGCTCCTTTCAGATTCCAATAAAGATTACCTATTATCCTTATATCTTTATCGTCTATCCCGGAGGTTTTCAGAATTTGAATAATTTTGTCATGTCTAACTTTATCAAATGCTTTAAGGTAGTCAATGAAGCATGCATGTACATTTGTATTCACATCTCTAAATCTTTGGATTAGTTCATTAATACTAAATAACGCTTCCCGAGTACCCAGTGGCGTAGCTAGCATAGGTGGCACCCGGGGCGGAAAACGTGGTGTCACCCCCCACCCCCCCATTAAAGTTTACTTAAAGAAATTTAAAACGCAAATTTGGCCTCCTTAAAAAAAACATTACTAGCTAGTCAAATGAGTAAAGAAAATTTTCGCCATCTTCGAAATTAAAACACTTAAAAAAACAAACCGAATAACAACCTTTTCAACAATCAATAAGTTATAATTCCCTTCACGAGTTCCCGTCAATCACAAATTAAAATGACACAGGTGATAAGCGATGAATATTTCAGGGGAATCCCCCAAAAAGCAATAGTAAGAGCTAGGAACGAAAATAAAAGAACATTTTTTTGGGAATCCCGACCGACCGACCCATAGAGCTACAAATAACAGAGTTCCGAGTGGAGTCCTCAATTCTAATAGACTCCAAAATTCTAGAGAAAATCATTTGCTGGTATGAAAACATAATTTTAACAAAAATATTTAAGTTAAAACCAGTTTTGTGTTCTGAGTGTAACGATAAAATTTCAATTGTGAAAAAGAAAGGTCCTCAGCTTTAGTAATTATTAACACAAGAAGGACCGGGTACTGCTCCATACCTATAAAGACCACGACCGTCACTTTGAAGGCTGATCACTTTTTTCAAATTAGGAGGCGGATATGGGTACCGCTGCCCCGGGAACCATTTATTTCATAACCAACACCTCTGCCATAGGACACTCCAAGTGGTTCGCTACGTTTAGTGACTTAGCAGGGATCATTGGGTGAGGTTTTTCTGGGTCTAGGAAGCGAATACGTTTGCCCACCTACTGCGTAGCAGACCGGGTCGGGAGACACTTGTTGAGGGAGAAACTTATCTTATCCTCTCCAGCAGGACCTTTCTCGTCCCGTCGCCTTGCACCATAGTGGGAGGGAGGAATTCATTCGTCCGTCACTCCTGGATACATTTACGATTTTTTCCTATTCATCTCTCACACTTTTTCCTTCCGAGAACTTTCTCTCCTTCCTTTCCCTAAAAACACCAATGCACACGTAAACAGCATCCCCAAAGATGACATAGGCCCTGAGAGTTTTTTTCTTCGAGGCTTCCTGGAAAAAAACATGAGAGCGCAAAATGCTGTAATTTTAGTACAAGCATGTATTATGTTTGCACAATATCGAATTGTTACTTTTTTTATAAAATCGAATGCACTCTCCGCAAACGGGTTTCTTACAATTATCACACGTGTCATTTATGGAGGCGTCTACTAATATCTACAGGAATTCCAAAAACAGAAAAAATCGAACTAATATCTATGAGAATCAAAGTGTTGACGAATATCTACAGCTCAAACTGTTGATTAATATCTATGAGAACCAAAGTGTTGACAAATATCTACAGCACTGGCATAGGTTGGATTTGCAATTGTGTATAGCATATTGGAATAACGTAATATTGCGTATGCAGTTTAAAAAACTTAATTTATGTAAGTATGTATGTAAAAATCCCTAATATCGGACTATTGGACACATTTAGCTGATTAGTCCAACCTATACTCTGTAGATATTAGTTCAACCTAAGCTCTGTAGATATTAATCAACACTCTGAAGTTCGTAGATATTAGTTCAACATATGAGCTGTAGATATTCGTCAGACATACAGGCTGTAGATATTAGTATCTGGAGTCGTCATTTATTTGGTTTTTATTATATTTTTATTAATTTGGCAATGTCGTCTTTCAGAAGTTTTATTTCCCCAGTCCAGTTTATTTTTCTTCCCTTTAAATTAGCTCCACAAAAAAGCCCTAAGGAAAATAATAACCCTCAGGGCATTTTTCATCTTTTGGAATGATGTGTGGAGGATACCTATAGGGAAAGGAAGGAGAATAGGTTCAGGGAAGGAAATGAGGTGAGGGGTGGGTGGGAAACTGGGGTTCAGTGTGTTCAAGAGTGGCGGACGTATGAATCTGTCCCCACCACTGCGGTGCAAGGCAATGTTCTGAGAGTCCTGCTGGCGAGGTCAAAAGATCACCGTCAACCATTCTCTGCTGAACTGGCCTGCCACGCAGTTGTTTGGCAGATGCTTCCGCTGCCAAAATCCGGACAAACCTAACCCCATGAACCCGGCACCCCTGCTAAGTCACAAAACAAAGCAAACCTCTTGGGGTGACCTATGGCAGACGTGTTGGTTATCCAATAAATGATTCTGTCAGTTCTTCAGAAGCAAACGCAGCTGGATCAACTCAGGCATTAAATGCATGAGTTGATCCAGCAGGACAGACTATACAAATTTTGTATAGTCTGTCCTTCTCCAACAAGCCATAAAATAAATTTGGGCGAGAGATAAATTTTTTGGGTATTTTTGTGACAGTGATCAATCAACATACAGATCGAGTTCGAATGATACGCGATAACGAAATAAAGAGACAGACATAATAGCACTATCATAAACGAGGAGGAATGGGTATGTTGTTAAGTTGGGTAAAGAAGGTTGTAAACAAATTCAGTATTATGGCCCAAACCGTCACATTGACGGCGGCGGTCTTTGTAGGTAAAAGTCAATATATCTCAAAAAGTAATTAAGACACATATCTGTTTTCTTCACCATAGTTGTTAAATAATAAATGATGAAATGTAAAAAAAAAATCACACCAATACAATAATTAATAAGCATTATATCGTAACTTTCCTTCGGGCTGCCGTCAAAATGAAGGCTCCGGTATTTCTAGTGTTAATGCACGCAGTACACGAAAATGGTTTTCCTCCGACCTTTGCAGCACATAGTCTGCAACTTTCAAATCTTGCACGTGGAACTCGAAAATGGTTTCTTTTGAAACTCAATTTATCTGCGGACCTATTTCGAAGGGAACCATTCCCGAGTTGCAAGATATGAAAGTTTCAGACTATATGCTGCAAATACCGCAGGAAAACCATTTTCATGTTATTGGTGTAGTTTTAACTAAAACGAGTTACCGAATACATATTCATTCTTATATTTAAACCAGTTTTGAAATAATTAATAAGGTTTAATTTTAATTTGAGCCGATGGACTCTTACCAGATTAATTCTTAAGTTAAAACAAGTCTTGTGCTCAGAATTTCAAAAAAATATCCATATGCGGATGTACGTACTAACGCATTTCGAAGGAAACCATTATGGAAATGCGATTAAGTACTGACAACCATTATTTAAATCTATAATCAAACCGCGTTATGGCCACATTGGTCACGTGACCAATGTAGTTCTCCCAACTTCCGCCGGAGAGCGCAACCATTCCAGCTACTGAACTCGGCCCGACAACACGATCGGGAATTTAATCTCATTTCCATACTTCTTCCGCGATCACAAAATTCTGTAAATACTTTTAACAAAGACGGAATAAATTATTAAACGTAGAGAACTCTTTTCACTCATACAAAATACACGCAATCCTCTTCCTTGGAGACCAAGTAAGTATTCCGCCAACAGCGAACAAAGATTCTCTACATCTGGTGACCCTACGACAAGAAAAAATGATTGACGCAACTAGTGACCGCGTGTTTAACTTTCAACGTTTAGACCATTTTTTTTTTTTTTTTAAATTCCTTTACACGTGTTCTCGGACCGTAGTTCAGTGGCTGGATTCCTGGGATTTATCTGGTGAGTACCGTTTTAATTTTGGTATTTTAAAATCATCTTTCAAATTCAAATAATCGTTGCCTTATTTACAGCTATTTTATATCCCAGTATTTAAAAAAAAAATTTATACCTCATGTTTTTGGTTCTCAAAGCATTACGAATAATATCAAAAAATTTATACAAATATGTAATAAATGAATCTTGTGTGGCTTTCGTGTACCGATCCACACGTGTCAAATAGCCATTTTGTTTTTTCCCAACATCACAAGTCCAACTTGAGTTACAAACTGACGCAACTCTCTGTGGAAAAGCTTGAATATGCTCCAATCTTATGTTTTAGCACTCACAACTCTTTTGTGAATTTGATTTACGAACATGTTCAGTTGAACGTTCGGATTCATCACAGGTGATGTTCTATACAATCACACGTATAAATCTGCAATGCAAAATGACCCTATTTGTGACTATTTGCCTATGTATTATTCGTATCTCGGATTAAGTGCGTGTTACCCTCTATTCTAGGCATCGAACATCTTCAGCAACGCGTGATGCTACCAAGGGAGCTTCTTCAGCCGAGTCACACTTCCTGCAGCCCCGTCAACAGCTGGACGCAGCCTCCATTGCCAGCATCAGCGGCGGACACCCTCGGAACGCCAAAGGAGCATCACACCTCCGACCCCCTGTTCCTGCAGCCCGGTCGACTGATCGACGCAGCCTCCACCACGAGCATCAGCTGCGGACCCTCTCGGAAAACACACATCTGCATCATCTCAACAACGTTCAACCACGTAAATTTTTAGCACAGTTTATACGATATTTCTGGAAATAATTTTTGCATACCCACCACAAAATTTAGCAAAATAATATGTTACAATTTTTAACACATGTCTGATAATAAGATTCTCTACATCTGAAATATTTCTACATATCAATTATTAATTTAATCTGAATTATTCTCGCATGATTGAAGATTTCTACTTAAATGGTAACAGTCGATTTTTGTAAAGGTTTGCGTCTTGAATAATTTTCTAGTAACTTCCGTACATGTCACATAGATGTCAACAGCTCTAATTTTCTCCTAAAATTATTACGGATTTTTAATACATAATTCGAAATATTTCAAAAAATCACTATCTTTGCGTGCTTATTTCCATATAAATGTTGAAATGACCTCGGATGAAGAATCTCCAGCGACCACACCGACGCATCAACTCAAGATTTTGTTTCAACAATCAATTAATCCGGAACCAAAACCAACCAACATGGAATCAACTGGCGAACCTAGCTCTGCGACAGCAGTAAATCACGTGTCCGTGAGATTACCAAATCTGTGGAGAGATCAAATTTCGCTTTGGTTTATTCAGGCTGAGGCCCAATTCGCGAATTCGCGCATTAAAGAGGATTTCACGAAGTACAATATAATTATAGCTGCCTTGGATTCACAAACCTTACAATGTGTGAGCGACATCGTGACACATCCACCGATCAATGACAAATACGCCAATTTGAAAGCAGCCCTTATTGACAGACTCCAAGACTCTGCCGAAAAACGCCTCACACGCCTACTAACAGGAATCCAACTGGAGGATAGGAAGCCAACCGGTCTATTGAGACATATGCTAGAGCTAGCAGGACCTACCTTAGCGGATAACGCAATTGTGCGGACATTGTGGCTACAACGATTACCTCAACATGTGCAAGCAATACTGTCGGCACTTCCCGATAACGACATTAACCAACTTGCCACAGCTGCAGACAAAATACTAGATGTCTATCAATCAACCGATTGCAGTGCCATGGAAGATCGCAATAAACCCAGTTCATCTCGTCAGGAACCAGCTGAACATTCCTTATTACTACAACTGCAGAAACAAATTGCAGCACTTTCGCGTGAAGTAGCCCAGCTACGGTTAGCCAAAACTGAGCCCACATCAACTTATAGAGGTCGGAGAAACCAGAGCCCCCGCCGAAAACCTGGCCGCTCAAGTTCCGGGTCACGCAATTCATCTCCCAATAGGAATCAGGATGGAAAATGTTACTACCATGCAAGATTTGGAGAAAACGCTCATAAATGCTCCAAACCATGTTCTTATGTAAAGAAGAAGTCGGGAAACGACAGCGGGAACTCCCAGTAGAGACATGTGAGATCCCTAATACCTCTTGTCGTCTCTTCATCTATGACCTGCGAACAAGACATAAATACCTAGTAGACACCGGCGCGGACATCTCAGTCATCCCTAGGAACATGACCTTTGAGAAAGGCAACTTGACCTCAGACAACTGCCCTTCCACATTATATGGAGCGAATGGGAAGCCAATAAGAACGTACGGCACGAGAACAGTCGAACTCTACTTCGGCCTACGCCGCACAATGAAGTGGCGCTTTATCGTAGCCGATGTGTCCAAACCCATCATTGGCGCAGACTTTCTTCACCACTACAACTTGACAGTCAACTTGAGACGAGCCAAACTTGAAGACCAGTCTACCGGATTGAAAATTAGAGGATCTACCTACAAAGGACCAGCATCAGGCATCGCCACAATTTCCTCTTCTCAAAAGTATCTTGACATTTTGAAGAAATACCCCTCGTTGAGAAGGCCTACCATGCAGACACCGAATGCATTCAAACATTCTGTGACTCTTCGCATAGAAACTAAAGGCCCTCCAGTATCTGAACAGGCACAACAAACATAATCCACGACACGCAGTATGAATCATGTCGCCGTTTTCACCCACAGGAACATCACGCTATGACAACTAGTCTAGCTAACTCTGCCTCTGTTCAACTAGAACAAGCAGCCAAACTGGTTTCGCGGCAGCAACTAGCCCCGCACACAAACTTCACCATTGCTAACCGCAACTCGCGGCAATGCTGAATACATCATAATTCTCTGCTTCTGTTCAACCAGAACAGGCAGAGAGCCTTGCCTCCGTTCAACCAGAACAGGCAGCCAAACCAGTTCCGCGGCAGCAACTAGCCCCGCAAACTAATTCCACCATTGCTAACCGCACCAAGCGGCAATGCTGGATACAGCATAATTTTTTGGTTCTGCACGTAACAACGTATTGTCATTCGGAAGACACCAAAAAAACAAACCCTGCACCTACGGCTTGACTACTTCCTGAGCAATCAACATCACACAACTCCTGCAAACATGTCCAAAACCATTGCCTGTAACACCGATAACCAAAATCTCAACGCGTCTACATAGACCGACTCAAGCCCGCTTTCGTTCCGGTTGAAGAAAATGTCACTACACACCCATCAGTTCCCGTACGCCGATAACCAAGACCACATCCACAACTGGTCACAAGATCACAACTCGTTCAGGTCGGCATGTACATTCCCCAAAGAGACTTGGGACGGAATAAAGCACAAAAAGATATTTTCATTTGACATTTTTCTCATTCATAACTCATGATAGAAATTAAATTATAAATTTCGCCTAGCTTTGAATTGCAAACCATTTTTATAAAGTTTACTTTTCTTTAAAATACTGTGAATAACACATTATTTAAATGCACAGATTTTTTTTTACGGAAATCTTACCTATAATATTGTAAATTGTCAATCAACATAATCTAAAACTTAGATCATTATTGTGTATTCACAAGTGTGAAACGCCTTCAACACGATGAAACAATTCATCATTTAACTGCATAACTCATGCATTTTAAATCTTACCTATAATATTGTAAATTGTCAATCAACATAATCTAAAACTTAGATCATTATTGTGTACAAGTGTGAAACGCCTTCAATACGATGAAACAATTCATCATTTAACTGCATAACTCATGCATTTTAAAAAACATTACATATTAAGCATGTTATTACAATTTTAAATCACTCCTAATTAGATGAAAACTTTTCATCATTCAACTGCATACTTTGTGCACTTCAAAGGTACTACAAACACCACTGTGTTTTTACAATTCTTAAAAAATGTTATAATTAAAAACGTTATAATAAAAAATGTAAAATTCACATCATACAAACGCATTTATGCATTACTACAACTATTACAGCATTATTGTAATAATAATTGTAATCAACCTTCCAAACAATCAATTAAATTCATCATATTATATAATATTACGTACCAAGGTACACACTATCTACTCTACAAACTATGTACATAGTAGGTAACTCTTTACCACATGATAAACATTGTTATCCATGCATTTTGTCTTTTAACCACGCTTCTCTGGATGTACAAGGCACTTTTATACATCTAGTGAATCATGTGGTTGAAATCATTTATTTTTAAATATACTTTTCTCTTTCATGTTTATACACTTACAAGTTAAAGCCACTTTGTCTTACGTACGTAAAAGAACATGGTTATTCGACTCACATCAACAAAAAACACACTTTTACGTACTGAAGACAATGTGCAGCCTCTTTGACTTAAAAATCATCATTTTTCGCTACAGAATAGCATAAACCCTTATTATTTATAATTTTATGATGAACGCCTAACTAGGGCTCCAAAAAATATAATACTTTTAGGAAGAAAACTCTACCAT
Organism: Limnephilus marmoratus; assembly: GCA_917880885.1. Taxonomy (NCBI): domain Eukaryota; kingdom Metazoa; phylum Arthropoda; class Insecta; order Trichoptera; family Limnephilidae; genus Limnephilus; species Limnephilus marmoratus. Next base: position 62,210,330 of record OU862907.1, read on the forward strand.
ATCTACTTATGTATCAATTTAAATATTTCTTACACTAGATATAGCTTATTGTTAAACATACCTGCTAATATAGTTTTTTTTTCAATATAACTTATAAAAAATACAGCATTCTGCTATATACAACCTACCTTCGAAATGTTTCTCAAGTAAATTACAACTTTTGACCATACATTTGCGAATATATTTTTAAACATGTATAATGTTATTTTAAGGTTACTTTAAGTCATAGTCTTAAATATCATCTTGTATACAATCAATGTACAATGATTTTACAACCAGCGCTTCTAATTGCGCACGACTGGTAAAACAATTCTACTAGCTCTGAACATAGTTCATTGAGGCAACAACATTCAATGTTCATGCATTAATTGAAAAACAATCAACTGGAATCATTTCTCAAATTCCATGTACCACTACAATCAGCTGGAATCATATCTCTAATTCCACGTACCACTACAATCAGCTGGAATCATATCTCAAATTCCATGTACCACGCTATATTATATACATCAATGCTCCGAACACCTAGTTCGTCGATGCGTTTACCACTGTAAACAAAGTAAAGAGCTCATAGAGCCTGACTAGTTTTAAAAAAACATTATTTAAAACTAACTTGTAAATACTCACATCAGAATTAACTGATTTCAACACCAAATAAAATGGTTATAGTATACAATAGTGTAGTAATTCTCAACATTACGTGTCATGGTTACACATTAATTTTATGATTTCATGTATTAGAATTAAGATTTTTAGCTTAAAAAATTTCTTTTTGGTTAAACCTTTAATACCTTCCAATGTGTTCTTGAAAGTATAACAACAGTCTACTTCATTAACTGATCATTCTACTCTGCTCGAGTAACGTAACCCTTATAATTTTTCGAACACATTGGAGGCTATTCTTGTTTTGACTGAAGGTGCCTCAGTCAGAATAAGATTAGTACCAGTAATATAATTTCCTTTAACGATTTTCCATTGTTCACATTATCGTTAGCACTGGAGGGGAGGCTATGGAAATGCGATTAAGTACTGACAACCATTATTTAAATCTATAATCAAACCGCGTTATGGCCACATTGGTCACGTGACCAATGTAGTTCTCCCAACTTCCGCCGGAGAGCGCAACCATTCCAGCTACTGAACTCGGCCCGACAACACGATCGGGAATTTAATCTCATTTCCATACTTCTTCCGCGATCACAAAATTCTGTAAATACTTTTAACAAAGACGGAATAAATTATTAAACGTAGAGAACTCTTTTCACTCATACAAAATACACGCAATCCTCTTCCTTGGAGACCAAGTAAGTATTCCGCCAACAGCGAACAAAGATTCTCTACACCATTCTCATTTTCCAAGTGCAGTAAAAAATTTCAAGTTGCATACCATGTGGTGCAAAAAATTGTGGAAAACCATTTTTGAGTTCTGGATACAGTTTTGAACCTGGGGAAACGCACACAGAAAGTTAAAATCAGTTTTGTTCTCCAAATGCACGATAAATTTCGAAACCGTTCTAAAGTTCCGAGTGGAGTCTTCAATTCTAATATGCTGCAAAATTCTGAGGAAAATCATTTGCTGGCGTGAAAGTATAAGTTTAACAAACCATTTTTAAGTTAAAACCAGTTTTGTGTTCAGAGTGAAACGATAAAACTTCAACTGTAAGATACTAAAGGTGAGTCCCCAGCTTTAATTATTAATGCACGCAGTAAACGAAAATGGTTTTACTCCGATCTTTGTATTACATATTCTTCAAATTTCAAATCTTGCACGCGAAACTCGAAAATGGTTTCCTTTGAAATTTCATTTGTAACTCTGTTCATCTGCGGACTCATTTCGAAGGAAACCATTCCTGAGTTCCACTATTGCAAGACATTCCCCGAGTTGCAAGATAGGTATGAAAATTTTAGACAATGTTCTGCAAATATCGGAGGAAAACCATTTTCATGTTATGGGTGTATTTATAATTAAATCGAGTTACCGAATACAGATTCAATCTTAAATTGAAAGCAGTTTTGAGATGTGCTTAAAATTTGAGTTGCACACCGTACGCTCCAAAATTCGAAAGAAAACTATTTGCTTATTCCGTGTGTAACTTTTATTCAAGCTTTTGGATTCTCACACAGACTCACTCTTAATTTAAATCTGGAAAAATGTGATAGGCTGGATCAAAAAATAAATACACTCTCAAGACGCCATACTCACGTAACGTCGCCAATCAAGAAACTTTTTATTTTTCAAAATTAGGACTAAGGCATAAATCTGATTTAAGGATTATTAGTTTATCGATGATACCTGTACATATAATAAACTAATATGTACAAGTATCATCGATAAACTAATAATTAAGGCATAAATCTGATTTATGGATTATTAGTTTATCGATGATACTTGTACATATTATATACAGTGTCTTTATTTTTAGTAACTCAAACTGGATTTTGGAAAATACTCAACCTAATATTGGATAAAATAATTTAGGTATTATGATTTACAGCGCTAGTAAAGCGAAGGCTGAAGGTAACCTCTTATCTGATCGAAATCTGAGGGTGCTCTTATATTTGGTAGACGAATTACCTTAGCTTGCGAAACTACCCCAGTATAAGCAGCTAATCGTTTGGTCTAAATGTCAGCAATTGACTTGGTAATCGATGTAAATAGCGCTTCGTCAACAATTTCAAAACACATATTTCAAATTCATAAAAAACGTTTTCTGAAAACCTCCAAATTACTTATTATTCCTTAAATATTTATTCATGTACACAAAATAATATAATACAGAAAAAACATACAGATGATTAATAATTTTTCTTTCATCAGTTATCAATCGATTCAAGTTTTGCGTCTATTAGAAAAGTGAACCTTCAAATCCACTTACATTGTTTTTTTTTCATGATTTTTAGCACTAATAAAAACGCTAACAGAATAACAACTTTTTCACTAATTTACGTCAGTCAATAGATACGAAATTCACTTCACGAGTTTACGATAGCAATAAATTACGAATTTAGAATAACAAAAGGAATATTTGAGGGAAATCCCCGACCGAGCAATATTTCGAGCTAAGATCGAAAATAGAAAAAATAAAATATTTTTTCGGGAATCCCCGACCAACCGAGCCATATGGCTAAATAACAGTCAGTGTTCAAGCGTAAAATATTTTTTGCGGCAATTTCGCACTTTCATAAGTTTTTCTCCACGTACGAGTGTCATCCCTCCCTCGGGTGGCACCCGGGGCGGTCCTCCCTCCCCCCCCGCCCCCCTTCTCGTTACGCCACTGGATTGAGGGCGTCCCTTTGATTTCTCCAGCCGTACTATCTCGGTACATCGCCTTTCACTGCAGTGGAAGGGATATGGATGGAGATGAATATTCATATATCCGTCACTCCTGGGCACACTGACCCTCAGATTCCTACCCACCCCTCATTCCGTTTTCCTTCCCAGAACTCCCTTTTCTTCATTTCTAAAAAGACCCTCCACACAGCAAACCCCAAAGACGACACAGGCCTTGAGGGGAATTATGTTCATCAGAGTCTCCTGTGTAGAGCTAACGTTTTTTTTAATCACTAAGTCAATGGAATTGGATAAGTGCTGCAGAACTTTAGTAAGGGAAATCATGTTGACTTAACAATTGTTTTTTGTAATAGTTGAATAATTAGTTAAACACTAAACAGCCCTGCACAGATGTAAGGTGGAGGAGCGGGCGGAAAGTAGGTTTTTAGGTACGCACTTGTTGACATTAGTATATTGTTATTGACTCATTTATATCTTGGCAGTTAATCAGATAATCGTGTTCTTTGAGTAGTTAGGGATAAACACTTTATTTAATTAAATAACACACAAAAGAGGCACAGTTTGGAATCAATTCTTTAATAGACGTAGTTTTAACTATTCCTAAACTAATGCGTATAAGTGCAGTTTTGCGACATTTTAAAATAAACAATACAAAAATACGTGCACCACAGACTACAGAATCATAATCACTCTTGGCTCTACAACCCCTGGTGGGTCTTGGCCTCCTCAAGAGTCTTCCTTCACTCATCTCGGTTTTGTGCAAGTTCTCTCCAGTCTAGAAGACTGGATAATAATAAAATGAAAATTAGCAAAATGGCACTTGAACACTGTTTAGATATCAATGTTTCCAAATGTCACACTATGACATTCACCAGAAAAAAACATGTAATTAAGTACTCTTATTTACTCAACAATGTCACATCTAAAATGGAATGCATAGATCTTGGTGTTTACTTTGATAGTAAACTTATATTTAAAAGAACACGTACTCTATCGTTAACAGGTCATATAAAATGCTTGATTTTGTTCTTCGTATTAAAAAGGTGTCCAGTAACCCGCTTACAATAGTAATGTTATATTTTGCATTAGTCAGAAGTACACTGGAATATGCCTCGCCAATTTGGAACCCGCAATACAAAGTTTATTTAGATAGCATATTCAAAACAAACTTATAAGATGTCTTATCTTCAAATTCAACAATAAGTTTGAATTCACATTATTTCACACTTTTGACATTTATAAATTTTTTAAATAATATCATTAACGGTACTAAACTTCTTTTCCGTGTTAATTTTAATATGCCCTTATGCCATAGGTCACCCCAAGTGGTTCGCTACGTTTACTGATTTAGCAGGGGTGCCCGGGTTCATGGGGTGAGGTTTGTCTAGGTCTTAGAGGCGGATGACCAGGACATACTGAACCCCAGATTCCTACCCACCCCTTAAACCCTTTTCCTTCCCAGAACTCTCCTCTCCTTCCTTTCCAAAAAAACCCTCCACACAGCATCCCCAAAGATGACATAGGCCCTGAGGGAAATTATTTTCCTCAGGGCCTCCTGTGTGGAGCTCATGTAAAAAAAAAATACGTACACGCGATACAGAATTATTCTACCCGTTTAATTAGAAGACAAATGCAGCAAGTAATACGCCCATCAATCGTGCTCTTCATATGTTCAATAACATTGGTCTAAATTCTAACATCGATATTTTCATTCACTGAATAAATTTAAAAAGAGCATCACGTCAATAATATAATTTGTTCAAAGCACATAAATACATACATACATACTAACACACACACCTTCCCACTACGCACATCACCCGGTAATTACTTAATATACAATTACATATTAAACTTAACATATTAAATAAGACACTACAAAGTAACCAATCATAGGTACCCACCATGAAATACTTAATAATTGTAAATTGTTTTCACCACTGTAAATAATGTACCGATTGTTATTTTTGATAAATAAATAAAAAATATTAAGTTCGAATGATTGCAAATAACTAGCTGGTGTTGTTTAAAGCACATTTATAAAAAAAAAACATTATTTCATTGCCCTAACCGCCCTTGAGGTGGTTTTTTTTATTATTTACTAACGATCCTTACGACGAACAAAATAGTTGAACATTAGAAAGGCTTTTCTGTAGATTTTGAATACGCGATATGCCTTCCTATAAAGTGAATAGTAGCAGTCAGGAAATTAAAAATGAATTTCTCAAATATGAATCAGCATGTGTTTTTTTTTAAATGTCCTCTTAGACAACATGAATAGTTCAGTTAGAAAATGTAAGAGGTTTTTTTGTACTATGGATTAACATGTGACGTTTTAGATGTCCCTTTGCAGAACATGAATAGTTGCAGTCTGGACATGAAAAAGGTTTTTCTCCACTGTGGGTGAACATATGACTCTTTAAACTTCCTTTGAGAGAACAAGAATAGTTGCAGTAGGGACACGAAATAGGTTTTTCTCCACTGTGGGTAAACTTGTGCCTTTTCAGAGTTTCTTTCCGAGAGCACGAATAGTTGCAGTCGGAACATGAAAAAAGTTTTACACCACTGTGGGTAAACATATGCCTTTTTAGATTTTCCTTCATAGAACACGAAAATTTACAATCGGAACATGAAAAAGGTTTTTCTCCACTGTGGGTTAACATGTGCCTTTTTAAAGTTCCTTTCCGATAAACTGAATAGTTGCATTCGAAACATGAGAAAGGTTTTTCTCGATTGTGGGTAAACATGTGAATTTGTAGAGTTACTTTCCGAGTGCATAAATAGTTGCAGTCGGAACAAGAAAAGGGTTTCTCCCCACTGTGGGTCAACATGTGATTATTTAAAGTTCCCTTCTGAAAGCATGAATAGTTGCAGTCGGGACATAAAAAAGGTTTCCCTCCAGTGTGGTTTAACATGTGAATTTTTAAATAGCTCTTTGTAGAACATGAAAACTTACAGTCAGGACACGAAAAAGGTTTTTCTCCACTGTGGGTCAACATATGTCTTTTTAAATTTGCCTTGAGATAACATGAATAGTTGCAGTCGAGACATGAATAAGGCTTTTGTCCGCTGTGGGTAAGCACGTGAATTTTTAGGTGGCTCCTTGCAGAGCATGAAAATCCACAGTCCGAACATGAAAAAGGTTTTTCTCCACTGTGGGTAAGCATGTGCCTTTTTAGAGTTCCTTTCTGATAAAATGAATAGTTGCAGTCGGAACATGAAAACTGTTTTTCTCCGCCGTGAGTAAACATGTGAATTTTTAGGCTTCCTCTTGTAGAACAAGAATAGTTGCAGGTGGGACATGAAAAAGGTTTCCCTCCACTGTGGTTAAACATGTGAATTTTTAAATTGCTCTTTGTAGAACATGAAAAATTACAGTCAGGACACGAAAAAGGTTTTTCTCCACTGTGGGTAAAAATGTGCATTTTTAGATGGCTCTTTGTAGAACATGAATATTTGCAGTCGGGACATGAAAAAGGTTTCTCTCCACTGTGGGTAAACATGTGAATTTTTAGATGGCTTTTTGTAGAACATGAAAAGTTACAGTCGGGACACGAAAAAGGTTTTTCTCGAACGTGGACCAACACATGACTTTTTAAATTTCGCTTGAGATAACATGTATAGTCGCAGTCGGGACATGAAAAAGGTTTTTCACCACTGTGGGTCAACATATGACTTTTTAAACTTTCCTTGAGTTTAGATGAATAGTCGCAGTCGGGGCACGAAAAAGGTTTAACAGAACTGTGGGTAAGTTTGTGCCTTTTAAGAGATCCTTTCTGTTTACATGAATAGTTGCAGATGGAACACGAAAAAGGTTTTTCTCCACTGTGGGTTAACCTGTGTGATTTAAGATAGTTCTTTGTAGAACACGAATAGACGCAGTCAGGACATGAAAAAGGTTTTTCTCCACTGTGGGTAAACCTGTGTGTTTTAAGATTGCTCTTTGTAGAACACGAATATACGCAGTCAGGACATGAAAAAGGTTTCGCACCACTGTGGTTAAGCATGTGAAATTTTAGATGGCTCTTTGTAGAACATGAAAGGTCACAGTCAGGACACGAAAAAGGTTTTTCTCCACCGTGGGTCAACATATGAATTTTTGAATCTCCCTTCCGAGAGCATGAACAGTTGCAGTCGGTATTCGAAAAAGGTTTTTTTCCACTGTGAGTTAGCATGTGCTTTTTTAGAGTTTCTTTCCGATAACATGAATAGCCGCAGTCGGAACATGAAAAAGGTTTTACTCCACTGTGGGTAAGCATGTGCCTTTTCAGATTTCCATTCAGAGAGCATGAATAGTTGCAGTCGGCACATGAAAACGGATTTGCTCCAGAATGAGTGCGCAAGTGTAGTTTAAACGTTGACCTACGAGAGCCGGAGTAGTTACAATGGGGACAAGAGTATCGCTTTCCCCCAAGATGCGTCTTAAGGTTTTTCAGTAAGCCTGAAAAAGATTAGGTCAAAGCTTAGTAAACGTAAGTATAATAACTTCATAAAAAAGCAAAAATTATCATCTAATAAACTGATTGTCACCTTTAACAAACTAAAAATTGTTTTACCTTCTGTCTGGGTCAATCCTTCAGAGCGCTCTAAGCATTCCTTTTTAACATCCGGGAGGTCTATGTCAATTTCAGTATGAGGAATTCCACCTTTAACTTCTTCTCGAGATCCTGGTTCTAGCTTGATGGTAACAAGCTCCACATTAATTCTACCTAGAGAAACAAACAAAATACGTACTAAGAACAGCGTATTAAAAATGATGGATAGGGAAAAATAATTATTTTGTCATAAAAATGAATAAAGATTTCACTGAAAAACCTTGCCTGCATTAAAGTTATTTAAAAAACTTTGTAGATTATCGACATTACAGTTATATAAGGACTTCGTTCTACTGAACATACTGCAACTATACTTCAAAATTATATCTTTTAAATTGTGGGTTTGAGAATCAAGAAGGAACCTTGCAACGGTTTGGATTCACATACGGACGTTCTCACCCCGGTTACGTAGTACTGGCGTATTTGAGATATGTCATCCCAGTTACAATTCCGTCTGTGCAAAGGCTCGACTCGTCGCTAACTTCAGTACAAGAAACCAAGCCGCAGGAGGAACGTGTTTACAGCTGTCTGGGAGATCAAATATTGGCGCTTTGGATCGCAACATTATAATTATTACGTACTCATCATATCTTCGCATCATGGCAATCATATTTCCAAGACTACAAATTCATCGTAACGTATTTTATTTATTTCTCATGTTACCAGTTTAGATTCATTAGTTTTTGTATTCTATATATAAAAATGCAATGGCGCCCTTGTTAGTATTTTACACTGCACACTCGCGATTTACCCACTTGTAACTTATTGTCTAACATCAATCATCTTCGATGATGATGTACACGACCCGAGATAATATCTAATTTAGAGTCTTCACCTTTTGTTTAATATTACCAATTATGTCCCTGTTGGCAATCGCAATAAAATCCTATATATATATATCTTTATCTTAAATCTTTCATTTATGGTTTTATAATTATCATGCACCTACCCTTTTCTGGAGCTAGCCACATATAGTATTGAGTAATGAGTTATACGTAAGTATCGTTTTATCAGTATTACATAGACAAGACGAAATATTAATTATTACAACCTAGATCTCCGTTTCAGGAAACAAAGACTCAAAAAACACATAGAATGGAACAATGGACTAATTAAAAACAAAAACAGGTTATGTTCTAATCGAACAAATCAGTTTGCATAATATTGACGTAGACAAATGAGTCACCAGCTTACCAGCTACCTAAATATACATTCCGACTAAAAAATGAAACCATTTAACTTTGTTTGAATAACTTATATAATGAGTAAATCCGACGGGTTTCACAACGACCGTTCCTTCTTCAGGGCAAGCGTAATATAAATATAAATAAAAAATGGTGGAATCGTAATATTCGTTCACAAAAAATTCAGTATTGTCACGTTTTTAGAATATTTATTTATTTATAAGCCGAAATATTTATTTATAAGTTATTTATATATTATATTTAGTTAGTTATTTATTTATAAGTATTAATATTTATTTATTTATTTATAAGCCGAAACAAACAGTACTTTGGGCAATATTGTGAATTGTTTAAATGTTTTATACAGATTTGACAGCCTACAACAGACCTTGCCCACTTCTGTAAATTGGATGCGTGTTTTAATATATGCGGAGGTGTTTAACTAATAACTTTTGATATTAACGCGAGTCACAATGTATTTACAACGGAAACTTTATGTTACAATAATTAGTACAAGTTTAATATTATTCTTGCTTAGAGATAAAGCAGGTAGAGAGGGCGAACACTAGAACCGGAATGGTTTTGCAAAACAAAAAACCGTTGTCACGCACCTAGCTGGAGAGGGAGGCGTCTACTAATATCTACAGGAATTCCAAAAACTGAAAAAATCTAACTAATATCTATGAGAATCAAAGTGTTGACGAATATCTACAGCTCAAACTGTTGACTAATATCTATGAGAACCAAAGTGTTGACGAATATCTACAGCACTGGCAGAGGTTGGATTTGAAATTGTGTATAGCATATTGGAATAACGTAATATTGCGAATGCAGTTTAAAAAACTTAATTTATGTAAGTATGTATGTAAAAATCCCTAATATCGGACTATTGGACACATTTAGCTGATTAGTCCAACCTATGCTCTGTAGATATTAGTTCAACCTAAGCTCTGTAGATATTAATCAACACTCTGAAGTTCGTAGATATTAGTTCAACATATGAGCTGTAGATATTCGTCAGACATACAGGCTGTAGATATTAGTATCTGGAGTCGCTGGAGAGTGGTGACCGGTGATACCACAGTGCAAAATCTAACAAAAATGATATTTTATGGCTGTTCGCTGCCTCGCTACAGTACATTAGTTACCCAGGTCAAAAAAAAATACAATGTTAGTGTCTTATTTATGGTATGCATATTAAGTAATTACCAGGTGATGTGTGTAGTGGGAAGGCGTGTGTGTGTGTGAGTATGTGTGTATGTATGTATATATGCGCATTGCGCAATTTATATTATTGATATGCTCTTTTTTAAATTTGGACAGTGAATCAGAGAAAGTGTCGATGTTAGAAATTATACCAATATTATTAAACATTATGAAGAGCAAAATTTGTCTTGTAATTAAGCGTGTGGAATAGTTCTGTATGGCTAATACGTCTTAATGATATGTTATATTAACTAGGGAAAGAAGTTCGTTACAGTCAATGTTATTATTTAAAATTATGTGTATAAAATGTCGAATCAGATATTGCTCGCCTTTGTTGCAAAGTTTGAAATGTGCATTCAAAGATATTGTTCAATTTGAAGGTAAGATATTTTATAAATTTGTTTTGAATATGTTATATGTGTTGGATGTTGTGTGTTGTGATTGTCCATTTTATATTTAAATTCATGTAGCACTGAACATTTCCTTCTCATTCATTTTAATCTCGATGTGTAGAGCCCTTTATATTAAACTTCGCGTCTATGCCACCTTTTACTCACAGATCCCTATAAATGTTTTGTCTATTATTCTCTGTTGTCTGTGGCAGATAAACTTTCACTTTTTTTGTTTATAAAATGGCGTGTGTTGACGCTGCTGTCATTCTTACTCTTGTCATTCTTCTATTGAAACATTACTTACAAACAACAAACAATCTCTCTCGATTCGCTTAAACTCTGCTTGTTTAAGCGTCAATCAACCGTCGTTCACTTCTGTAAAGTAATTAAGTCTAAATTTATTGTCGCAGTCAAGTGTTCAGACAAACCACTCTGTCAAATTATTCACAAGAATAAATATTTACAAACATCCAGTATCACAACACAAGTGTTTTTTACTACAAAGGATTACCTCAAAATACCAAACTCTATCAATCTCTGTACGGTTCCTTGGTGTGGAACATAAGGAAGAAAATAAACGCAGTCAGCCTTACAACCTGACGCATCTATCTGGAGAACCACATCTGGGCCTACGCAATATGCTCTCTATGTTTACTTTGTACTGCGAGTTCCAAAATGGCGAGGCATATTTCACTGTTCTTCTGACTATTGCAAAATATAACATTACTACTGTACGCGGGTAACTGAACACTTTACTTATACGTAGAACAGACCAAGCATTTTCCTTGTGCTTATTAAATATAAGTTTGCTGTCAACATAAATACCAAGATCTTTACATTCCGTTTTAGAGATGACAGGTTCATTGTTGAGCAAATAAGAGTACTTAATTACATTTAATTTATTTTTGGTGAACGTCATAGTGTGATATTTAAAAACATTGATATCTAAACAGTTAACTATGTAATAATTATTATAAGCAATAATTATCAGCCTGAAACACTCATCCAAATTGAAAAATCTTCCGAGAAAAGATACATGACGCCAACGGGACTTGAACCCGTGTCCTCTCGATTGCCGGTCAATTGCTCTTGACCACTGAGCTATGGCGGCTTATCTCGTACCCGCCAAATGATTCAATATATGCTAGTGTTTCATTCAACAATTACTGCTTATTATATTTTTTCTGGGAAGATTTTTTCAATTTGGATGAGTGTTTCAGGCTGATAATTATTGCTTATAATAATTGTTACCCTTTGTGCTATGCATAAAAAATCTTGTCTTAAAAACGTTAGTTTTACAATTAAAAATAATAATTAATATTTGACAAGTTTAAGTATTTCCCCAATAAAATGAAGACATAATTTGTCTCGACGCCACCTAGCGAGGGACTTAACACTTACAATGTTTCTCTCGCAAAAATAAAGTTGGTTGTTTTCAGGTGGAAAAAATATAATAAGCAGTAATTGTTGAATGAAACACTAGCATATATTGAATCATTTGGCGGGTACGAGATAAGCCGCCATAGCTCAGTGGTCAAGAGCAATCGACCGGCAATCGAGAGGACACGGGTTCAAGTCCCGTTGGCGTCATGTATCTTTTCTCGGAAGATTTTTCAATTTGGATGAGTGTTTCAGGCTGATAATTATTGCTTATAATAATTGTTACCCTTTGTGCTATGCATAAAAAATCTTGTCTTAAAAACGTTAGTTTTACAATTAAAAATAATAATTAACTATGTAATACTTGCAAAACCTATCTAGGTCACTTTTTACGCTTCACAATCAGAGAGAGAATGCACAACTTTGAATATTTTCATTTCGTCAGCGTAAAACACATATTTGGAATTTTGAAAGGATTATTCAATGTCGTTTATATAAATGTTGAAGAGCGGACCTAGGTGGGAATCTTGCGCGGAACACCGGTTATTACCTCTACAGACTTTGAGTAGACACCGTTGATTAATATTACCTGATTGCGATTACTATTGTAGGACTTAATCCACATTAATAAGTATACCAAGCCATGTATACCAATTAAGATGAGTTTTTTCAAAAGAATTGAGTGAATTACGCGGTCAAAGGCCTTAAAAATGTCTGTATACATAGTATCACTTGCTCCTTATCGTCCATCTTGCTATGCAAGAAGTTAATGAAAAGGACGAGGTTGGATGTTATAGACCTACTTTTCATAAATCCGTGCTGATTCGGCGTAATGCTTAACGAAATAATCGAGTACAATTCATCAAAGACAATTTTTTCAAGAACTTTGCTTAAAGTAGGGAGTCAGTAAATGGTCGGTAGTTTTTAACGTCATATTAGTCTTAAAGATTGGTTTGATGACAGCTGATTTCCGCTTGAGAGGAAACGATCCTTACGTTAGTAACTGTTTATTTACTGCAGTTGCGTATAAAAATTCCGGGCAGTCTGTCTATTCTTGGTTCTTTATTAATGTCTATGTTTGATAGGTATTTTAAGGTAATTTCTTCGTTTATTCTGATCGTGTTATTAAGAGGGTCTTCCTTATTATCAGCATCATGAGATGGAATTTCATGTTTAAAGACCGCTGAGAAGTAATCAGCAAAAAGGTCCGTAACTTCTTTGCTGTCTATGTTGTATGTCGGATTCCAATGTAGCAATAAGGTTTTATCAGTAAGACTAGAAATCTTCTTTTGTCTTTTGCGGAGTAATGCGAAAGATGAATAATCCAATGGATTCTTGTAGCGTTTCCAGGCACGAAAAAACTTTAATTTTTCTTTCGTTATATTAATTAAAGCTGCCAATACCACGATGGAAATTTTATTGATCTAATTATTTTCTTTGGAAACAGATCATCTATTAGGGCATAAATGATTTTTTAAAAATGGTGTACCGGAGTCTCAACGTCTTGCGCATTTACAACAGAAGACCAATCACTATTTCTGAGAGCATCATTGACTACTACACAGTTAGCTTTGTTAAACAATTTGATTATAACTAAGGAATAATTCCCGGTAAAGTAAGATATTATTATTAACTGACCAACTGAATTCAAATCGAAAAAAACTCGATGAACATATTTATCGTAATATTACCATTTACAGAACACACGAATCAAATATTTCACTATTTATAAATAAACTGAAAAATACTAACGCTTAAAAATAAAAACTGTTTTATTGTTGGTGATTTTAATATTGATATTGAAGAATAATTCGAAAATATTTTCAAAAACGTGTATCTCAATTTTATGACGGAATTAGATTTCAAATCATGCATAAACAAAAAAAAAATCGAGAAATACATGGGCATAAATTGTGCTGCTTAGATCAAATTTGGGTAAACATAAAATTAGAAAACCTTTATGAAATCAAACCTTCATGGTTTGGCAAATGATTATTTGAACATCAAACATGCTTATTATTTTATGATAACGAAATGAAATAAAAAAATAAATGCTCCAATAATGATTAAATAAACCACAAATATTGCCATTTTAGTGAAAATTTTGAAAGCAGAAACTTAGTATACAATATTACAATCTAACGATGTCAAAAAATGCTCAATTACGTTTGAAAAAAAAAGTATGGATCACATTGTAACCTCTACAACAGAGGTCTCATCATACACGAATTATACAAAACCATGGATTACTTGTAGTCTAATAATATCTATTAGAGAAATAGAAAAAAAATAGAAAAATTCAATTAAAAATCCATACGATAAAAAAGCTAAGATCGTTCTCAAAAAATATAGAAATAAATTAACAACTTTAATTAAAAGAAGTAAGGAAAAATTAGTGAGTATTGAACTAAGAAAATAATTCGATAGTATCTCACACTTAAAGCTTAGTAAAAAAACTCAAATCAAATAACATCAACGATAAAGCCGTCCAATGGATAGAAAGTTACTCCAACAATCGTACACAATTTGTTAAAATAAATGACAAAACTAGCGACCAGGAAACTTCAAATGTTGGTATCCCACAAGGCACCGTGCTGGGACCAATATTGTTCATTATGTATGTAAGCGACAAATTATCTTTTATGCCGATGATACAGATCTTATAATAATTTTGCATAAAAAAGGGCCCAGAACGATTTGTTTGTGGAAGCTGGTGAAAGTTTGTTTGACGAACGAACTTATGTGCGATACTAAATGCAAAAAATCTCAAGTATATTCAATAGCCCTAGTTCGGTGCGACTCCAGATATTAATATCTACAGCCTGTATGTCGGACGAATATCTACAGCTCATATGTTGAACTAATATCTACGAACTTCAGAGTGTTGACTAATATCTACAGAGCTAAGGTCGCACGAATATCTATGACGGTCCCAGTGTTGACTAATATCTACAGAGCTTAGGTTGAACTAATATCTACAGAGCGTAGGTTGGACTAATCAGCTAAAAATGTCCAAAAGTCCGATATTAGGGATTTTTACATACATACTTACATAAATTAAGTTTTTTAAACTGCATACGCAATATTACGTTATTCCAATATGCTATACATAATTGCAAATCCAACCTCTGCCAGTGCTGTAGATATTCGTCAACACTTTGGTTCTCATAGATATTATTAGTCAGCAGTTTGAGCTGTAGATATTCGTGAACACTTTGGTTCTCATAGATATTAGTTCGATTTTTTCAGTTTTTGGAAATCCTGTAGATATTAGTAGACGCCTCCGTTCGGTGCAACTTCACGCGTTGTCTCAGTAACCTATTTTATCTTTTAATGTAGATATCTACGGGAAAGAACCACCATTTGGGTCATGAGCACTTTCACAACGAAGTTTTGGAGTTAATTGTCATTAGAATATTGTTATTTTGCATCAATTTAATAAATATATTTAATAAATAGAACAATACACGAAACTGAAATCATTTCCCACAAATGTACTTTCTTAGTTGGAAACTTTTTGTGAGCAATATAAGTTTAAACGTTTGCTTAGTTTGACAGTTTACTGTAAAGACGCATGTACTTATAGTAAATATCGATATAAATAAATTAATATCTGTCTGCACAATATTCCAAAAAGGACATGACTTTCAAATATTTAAAACAACACTCAACGTGTTCTTACATTTGCAACGCAACTTACTGGCTGTTGAAGTACTCGCCGCATACTGCAAACATTCCTTCTTCACATCCGGGAGGTAGGTATCTATATCCGTGTAGGGAATTTCACCTCTACCCTTTTCCTGGGACCCTGGTTCCATCTTGATGGAAACACTCTCTGGGTTGATAAGATCCATGACCTTCTGTGATAGCGTTCGAGTTTAATAATGATGATTATTAGCTTACAAAAATTAGACCTGCAACAGAATATTAATAAATCAATCCAATTTATAAAGGAGTTTTAGCAATCCGAGTGCACTAGAAATGTAATATTAGGTCCTTACATATGAAATTGGTGTTTGGTATGGGAGGAACACAAAGTCGATTTTTTTAAATATAATATATTTATTTAATCAAAGTATGTACCATTGCTATCTATGCACTTTTGCCATCTCATAGGTAGTTCATCGAACCCTTAACTAAAATAACCATTCGGACGGGAACCAATAAAATCTTTGAAGGCGGTTTGGACTGCTCCATCGGAGTTGAATTTTTTCCCTTGCTAGAAGTTATCCAAATTTCGAAAAAAAAACGGTAATCTTTTGGGGCAAGGTCCGGAGAGTACGGTGGATGTCTTAGACATTCCAATTGAAGCTCCTTGAATTTGGTAGCCGTCTGTTGTGCGTTGTGCAGTGTGTGGTCTAGCGTTGTCATGAAGCAGCAGTGGCCTAGAGCGATTAACCAGCCTCGGTTGTTTAGCAGTTAGCTTTTCCTTCATGGTTTTCAGTTGCTGACAATAGACATCTACCGTAATCGTCTGGCCAGATTTAAGAAAGCTGTAGTGAACGACACCAGCACTAGTCCACCAAACGCTCACAAGTAACTTTTTTGGAGTCAATTTTCGCTTGGGGCATGGTTTGGCTGTTTTGGCAGGGTTTAGCCATTGCGATGAGCGCTTTCGATTATCGTACAGGATCCACTTTTCACCACAGGTAATGATTCTATTTAAAATCCCTTCATTATTGTGCCGGTTGAGTAATGCAACGTTTGTTGATTTGCTTCACTCAATTCGTGAGGTACCCACCTTTCAAGCTTTTTCACCTTCCCAATTTGCTTCAAGTGGATTAAAACAGTTTTATCATTAATACCGCAGCCTGCAGCTAACTTGGACATGGTTTGCGATGGATCCGCTTCCACAATAGCCTTCAATTCTTCATTATCAACTTTGGTCTCCGGCCGTCCACGGGGCTTGTTCTACAGGTCGAAATTTCCAGAACGAAAACGTTGGAACCAAAAACGCACTGTGTTTTCTTTTTTGGCATCGTCGCCATACACATCATTAATCCTTCGAGCCGTTTCTGCAGCACTGGTGCCACGGTGGAACTCGTATTCGTAAATAACGCGATATTTCAAGTTTTCCATATTGTAATCTAAGTGACGCAAAGAAAGAAAAAAAAACAATTAAGGAAAAAACAAATGAATCATAATTTTCGAAACACAAATACATGAGTAAATAGCTGTATAAATTTGAATTTGGAATTCCTAACCCAAGAGAAGTTATTTGAGATCAAAGTTGCCATATGGCAAAACGCCAATTTCATATGTAAGGACCTAATATTCAAAAGTTTAGAAGTGATCTGGAAACTATCTGGAAGTGACCTACCCAACGATCAATTAAAAATAACGGAGGGTTATTTGACCTCATACATCAAATATCAAAGTAGAGAGCAGATACAAAAGTCATATCAGTTATCCGGGTAAGTTGTTAATAATGTATCGCATTAATACAATAACATTTCCGGCAGGGAATGATCTTTATAAAACAATCCGTTCGGAGGAGCAATTCTGTTTCTTCTGTGGAAAAGGAAAAGATTCCATACGGAATCGGCTGAAAATGTTGTTATTACAAAATAGTTTCTTATTTTTGGTAAACAAAGTAATTCATGCTTATTTATGCCTAAACTACACGAGCGGTTCTCCCGCCGCGGGAAACCGCAGCAGACACAATTTACTATGAGCGTTGTATGGCGCAAACTACACGAGCGGTTCTCCCGCCGCGGGAGCTCGCGGGAGAAATTCGCTCGCCACATGCAGCGGTTCTCCCACCGCGGGTAACCGCCATGTTCAAACTACACGGGCGGATTTCCGCGATTGCGTAAGGACCGGGCGGTTTTCCGCGGCGGTAGAATCGCTCGATAGCATGGCGGAAAACCGCCACCCGTGTAGTTTGATATGAGCCGCCAGCTTTCTCGAGTGGTTTCCCGCGGCGGGAGAACCGCTCGTGTAGTTTAGGCCTAGACTGAAACAAAACTTCGCAAATGTCAAATCCTCGATATATAACTTAAAATGTACACCAATAAATAATCATATATACTTGCAATAAATTCATGCTTTTTAAAACTAAAACATCGGCCAATGTCACCATAGAAAAAGCAATTGACAGTCATGAAAAACCAGACAAATTCGATTCGATTTTCAAATTTCAATTCAAATTCGATAGCCGATTCCGTATGGAATCATGGTAAATTTTGGGGATTGGTGTCCATGGCTATTACGAATAATTTTTAGAAAAAAACTTTAGATTCGCCTTAATCACTATAAAAGGAAACTTATTGCATCACGGCTGGCGGAAAATAATGCATTTTAATTTTCAATGTCGTTAACTAAAATTTCACTTCGCGAACCGAAACTATGACAGCCCGCCCGCCATTTTGTCGCTGTCAAAATACGTTTTTGAATGGTATGTTTGGGTACGCAGGGTTTGTGTAGCGGGTTTGTGTATGTTATCTTTAGGTACTTTAAAAAACAGCCTACGTTTTTGAATGGTTTGTTTGGCTACGCAGGGTTTGTGTAGCGGGCTTGTGTATGTGACAAATGGCGGGCGGCAGCGGGCGGGCTGTCGTAGTGTCGGTCGGAAGTGAAATTTTATTTATCGACATTGAAAATTAAAATGCATTATTTTCCGCCAGCCGTGATGCAATAAGTTTCCTTTTATAGTGATTAAGGCAAATCTAAAGTTTTTTTTCTAAAAATTATTCGTAATAGCCATGGACACTAATCCCCAAAAATTACCATGGAATTAACTAACTGTAATAAGTTAAAATTTTCCGCTCAGGGTAAAGATTTAATAAACTTACTAATCTCTTGGTCGGTATTTGAGAAGAAATAATGGAATTAACTGACTGTAATAAGTTAAAATTTTCCGCTCAGGGTAAAGATTTAATAAACTTACTAATCTCTTGGTCGGTATTTGAGAAGAAATAATGGAATTAACTAACTGTAATAAGTTAAAATTTTCCGCTCAGGGTAAAGATTTAATAAACTTACTAATCTCTTGGTCGGTATTTGAGAAGAAATAATGGAATTAACTGACTGTAATAAGTTAAAATTTTCCGCTCAGGGTAAAGATTTAATAAACTTACTAATCTCTTGGTCGGTATTTGAGAAGAAATAATGGAATTAACTAACTGTAACAAGTTAAAATTTTCCGCTCAGGGTAAAGATTTAATAAACTTACTAATCTCTTGGTCGGTATTTGTGACAGCAGCCGTAAATTTACAATGAACAAACTCACGTACTCTCGTCTGTCGCACGTTTACCTGGTTGGTGTTGGGGAGCTCAATATGTTATATCGCGAATGATGTACAACTACATACATTCCAATAATAAGCATACACCAATTAGTGGGCTTAAGTCTTACTTAGTCAATATAACGTAAAAATATTTACGTACACGGTGAATCGCGGCGGTCAATATCAATGTGTTGAAACGTCACTCGAAAAGTGAAATTATTTGTTTAACTTCGCAATAATGATGTAATGGTCACTGGAGATAAACCCAAACTGTAAAAATGGAACGCAAGTATTGTGCACTTAATACAATATTACTTTAGAAAAGTGGGGCGCGAAAGGCATCGTGCATTGTTCAAGGACGCAAGACGCGATGTGAACTTCAGAAGGAAAAATGACATTTCCATAGACAATGCATAATCGAAGAAAATAATCGCAAAAGACAGTTATTACTTTGGATAATTATAATAATAATATTTCAACGAAAACTCGATAGAGGAATATAATACGATGTAGGTTAGCGGAATTATTCGTTCACACTTTTCATTCATGTTTCAAAATCGCGACCTCTGGATCGCTTGTCGAGTGTGTTATCTAAGTGTCATATCCCTAAGCCTTGCTTTTTGATATAAGTTATTTCTAACAAGAATTAGGACCCCATGCATAAACCTTAAAACTGCCTAATTTGAAAGCCATTTACAGACGTTCGATATAAACAATTATTATACCTAATGGTATTTAAAAAAGCAAAACTAACAGATATAGAATATTTTTTTAAAAACAGTTGGTAAGAAAAAACTAAGAACTCTTTTCAGTTTTCGAAAAGAAAATGGGGGAATACAAAATCACAATTTTGATCTTCTTATTTAGATAGGTATTTATAATCAGCCTGAGGCGCAGTAGTTGACCCATTCGCTCAGTGCTCCGGGGTATAATAGCAACAGTGACAGCAATTCTTTTATAATGTACCTACATAGGTTATATGTTTAATTTTTAAATTTTCTTCACCACTTTGTAAACGATCATTCAATTCCTTCTTCAGATCGGACAATTGCTTTTGATGTAATATAGTCCGATGACATTTGATCTTTATTTGATCTGATTGAATTTATCTAATCTGATTGAATATGTCGGGAGACTCCCATATTGTACGTGCCGCTAATGCTAATGTACTCAACAAAAGGGGAATTTCACCGTCTTCATGCAAGTATTCAAGCATGGAAATAAATGCCTTATTTTGTTTAATCTTCTATTTTACCTACTTATTTACAATTTGAAGTCAAGCATCCGATTCCCGTATCTCCTATAACAATATAATATCTCCGTTAATATCAAGGCACTAAACAAAAAGATTACTCCCCGTATTCTCCGATAAAATGATGTTTTATGTTTGGTCAAGAATTTTTTTTGCGCGGATCAACTAACAAACACTATCAAAGAATATGTCGAAAGACTCCCGAATGAACTCAACAAAAGAGGAATTTCCCCGGCTTCGCGAGAATATTCAAGCATGAAATTACGGGCTCTTTTTTTTTAAACTGTACATTTACCATAATATCTTGCTCGCTAGCTCTGCAGACAAATACCACTACACATAATTCTTCCCTTCCCGCCTACCCGCCTCATACCGCAAATACACGTTAGAAAGGGATAAAAGTAGAACGCTTGATATATGGAGAGTGAATACGCGTGGCGGCAAACTACCGCATTAAAAGTGCCACCTATACTGACTGACGTCTGGGATCAAAATTGCATTCTTACGAACTTCAATAGGGCGGAATCCCTCTTAGTTAAGAAAGTGAATAATAGAGTGCACCTCGAAGACGACAGGATTCGACAGGATTCGACAGTGGAGAGTTTACCTCAAATGGACGCAAATATCGCACTGATGCAGCTACAAAATGTAATGGTCACTGAAGATACCGAAAACTGTAATATTGGAACGCAAGTATTGTGCACTTAATACTGTGTTACTTTAGAATAAGGAACTCCAGTGAAAAATATTATGGCTTAAAAAAATTATGTTAATATAGGTCAATAAACGTTGATTCTGAATATATAAGCTTTATTTCATAATATTAAACGCAGAGTTTTTAAAAATTATTAAAAAGTCAATTTTTAAACCTCTCGTCAAAACACAGTGTCAAGTTGGCATCAGTGGCGTAGCTAGCATGGGTGGCACCCTGGGCGGAAGTCACTCCACCGGGGCGTGGTGTCACCCCCCTCCTCATTAAAGTTGACTTGAGAAATTTAAAACGCTAATTTCGACTTAATAAAATTGGTCCATCTTGAGGGGGGGGGGGGCATGCAAATATAAATACAGACCGTGTTCATGTATACAATATGTAGGTGATAATATCCTTTATTAAAAGAAACCAACGTTGGGAGCCACCCCCCATCGGGTGGCACCCTGGGCGGTCCGCACCCCCCTCGCTACGCCACTGCTCGTGAGGCGCTACCGACGTTGGCGGTTACCCGCCCAAATAACAAATGGTTACTCCTTCAATGCTCTCGTAAGCACTTTATTTAGTTTAGAACATATCTAGACTCCACCTCCGTGTGCAGCACATCCGTCTGTGAATCTACTGTCTACCATGATTGCTATTTCATTGTTTGAAATTTGCTTAGTGCTTTTAGTACATAAATGGACTCCAGATACTAATATCTACAGCCTGTATGTTTGACGAATATCTACAGCTCATATGTTGAACTAATATCTACGAACTTCAGAGTGTTGATTAATATCTACAGAGCGTAGGTTGAACTAATATCTACAGAGCGTAGGTTGGACTTATCAGCTAAATGTGTCCAATAGTCCGATATTAGGGATTTTTACGTACGTACTTACATTAATTAAGTTTTTTAAACTGCATACGCAATATTACGTTATTCCAATATGCTATACATAATTGCAAATCCAACCTCTGCCAGTGCTGTAGATATTCGTCAACACTTTGGTTCCCATAGATATTAGTCAACAGTTTGAGCTGTAGATATTCGTCAACACTTTGATTCTCATAGATATTAGTTCGATTTTTTCAGTTTTTGGAATTCCTGTAGATATTAGTAGACGCCTCCCATAAATGTGTTAGGGTCGGCATACTGCCTACATATTGTTTTCTTTATTGTTATTTCATCCCCTTACCTAAAAGAGGTCCAGGTAAGATTTTCTTTATAATTACCTATACCAGGGTGGGTATGTGGTGGGTCCTCCAATGTCCCTGCATACGTTGGTAGTAAACAGTATGCAAATGCTTTGCGGGAAATACAAGATACAATAGGTGTTAGTATGACAGCGTATGGACAAGACATTTAGACAGGTTGGTAAAGTTACAACGCGCCGCACAATGGTGTAGCTCTATGAACCACGTTGGCAGAAAATCAGAAAGTCAAGTGTTCTTCACAATAAAACAAGTATGCTAGTTTTGAAGTTTATTAAGTGTTTCATAATTCCCCCGAAGCGTGTCGACCTTATTGCAATACTGACGGAAAGAAATCAGTTTGAACTTGAACTTTGTGCGGGTGACCGTGTCAGCTTTTGCAGCCGCGTAAATTTCAATACGTTTCAAATTTAAATAAAGTGAAATCTAAAAAGTGTTTAGATCCGATTCAAGATGAATACGATGTCTAGTGGTATGTACTTTTATTATTTTATAGTAATTGTTGAAAACCTTTCACGACATCTCCAAATTTTTAATTAAAACAAACACCTATTTGGATGAAATATTTTTTTGTGAATATATTAAATATCGAGGCAAATAGTTAAAAGTTCCACTAGATTCCGTCATATTTTAATTTTTTTTGTATACTTTAGTATATCATCTACTAGAATAAATTGTAAGAAATTGCTTTTATGCACCATTTTATTAATTAAAACACCTGAAAGTGAGGACTATCAGTTTTCATGAAAAACGGTTCTAGTCTTATAATCAATGTGTTTTGTTTTAAATGCAATTTCTGAAGTGGTTCGTACAAGATTCGAGTTACATATAATCACATGTAATACATATAATCATATAAAGAACTCTGGCATTAAGAAATTTGATGATAAAGTAAAATTCTTGAAAAAATATCTCGTCTGAAATATTTTTTGTGAATATATTAAATGTCGAAGGCAAATAGTAAAAATTCGACTAGATTCCGTCATATTAAAATTTGTTTTGTATACTTTAGTATCTTAGCTACTACAATAAATTATAAAAAGTTGCCTTAGTATACTATTTTATTAATTATTGTACCTGAAAGCGAGGACTATCAATTTTCATGAAAAACGGATCTAGTCTTATAATCAGTGTGTTTTGTTTTATATGCAATTTTTAAAGTGGTTCGTATGAGATTCGAGTTAAATATAATTATGAAAAACTCTAGCGTTAAGAAATTTGATGATAAAGTAAAATTCCTGAAAAAATATCTCTTAGATACACATTATCACATGAATCTCTAGCGTTAAGAAATTTGATGATAAAGTAAAATTCCTGAAAAAATATCTCTTAGATACACATTGTCACCTGAATCAAAAACTTTTTTTAATAAAATAGTTTATTTCTGTTGTAAATTGAAAATCAGATGGTTGAAGTGTTGCAGAAACAATAATAAATAATGACTTGAAAGTAAAGACTTTAATAATAAATAATGGCTTGAAAGGTCTATTAAATCTAAGAATAGCAAATTCTTACCAGAAATAGTAAAAACAAAAAGTGGTCGACCCACGCTGTCGTTTGATATTGTGTCATCTGAGCGTACAAAACGTCAAAAAAACTATGATATTGCGATCTAAAACTCGAAAAATTAACAAAAGGACAGTGAAAACAATTCCAAAAGATGTACTGCAAATGCTAAAGATACTAGACCCTAATACGACTACAGTACATGATTCGGTAGTTGAACAAAGTAGTGATGACGATAGTATATTGTCACAAGGCGATTAAGACGATCTATTCTGTGAATAAAACTGTTAATAAATAGCTCGCGAAATAAAGTGAGCATTATGACTAATTTAATTTATCTTATATTTTTCAATTTTATATTTTTGTACTAAATATATGTGACTTTTCGAAAAAAAATTTTCTTGAATTTTTATTAACATGTCTATACGAAACTAAAAATCGAAAAAGGTTTGATGCAATTGCAACCACTGATTTGATGCCAACTTTCGGGGTCATCCACCCCATTGTGCGCCGGTTGAAAACTGGTATTCGAGAAGTTACGTAGTTTGCGGACCGTAGCTGTTGAAATACACGGGACAGTGAGTTTAGTTGCCTACTGTTTTTTAAGTGATGCGAATACGAAAATATAAATGTTAAAATTTTACTTGTGGAACTTTGAGTAGTACTTCCTCAATAAAATAATAACATTTGTCTATTACTTCATAATTGTCTATGTGTAACTTAGCCATCAACATCAACAATAATAAAATTGCTGACGCACGCGTTCTTCGCTGCCAATAGTTTCACCTTGTTTTGAAATCTATTTCTAAATAGCATCCCTTAAACTGTTCCAACTCTGGCAGTTAAATTTATCGTTTCATGCTTGTGATAGTTACGGGTGAGTTCTAATGCTGATATTTTCTATTAGGGCATTAATCACGCTGTTGATTTTGGTAGCGGCCATTCCAAATGAAATTGAGCGACCACTGGCCTTTAATTTGGACTACGGCGTGCTCAAATGCGTAACTAACCATTCTACCAACTCCATTAAGTAATTTATTCGACGAACGTTTTAACTGTTATTTTGACGTCTACCTATTTTTAAATTAGTATTTAGAAGGTATTGATTCAAATAATCACGAATTATTATAAAAAAATATGAATTACCGATATTTTGTTAAAAGCTCTTTGACTCATTGTCCGAAGCTCGTTGACCATCCGGTGGCTGAGTTGGCGTAGGGTCTAGGCCCCATCCAGGCGTCTTGTGTTCAGTCCCTCGGCTGGCTAAGACCCTCGTCACAATCGACATTTTCGGCTTTCTGTGGTAGTAGTAGATTTTCTAATACTGCCATGTTATTCGTAACTCGTGAATTCTTTCATTGAAAAAATAAACATACGAGTACTTAATTATTTTATATATGTGTATAGGTATACAGGTATCTTAAGAGATTCGTCGTGAATCGATGGATTTCTCTATTTCTGTATATAAAAAATGTGTATTGTGTATACGGGGTGTAACAGGACGTACCCGATACCCGAGGGATTTTAACCAGCGATTCCTGAGTAAATTTGGAGTAAAAATGTACATGTCATTTTGCTGTCCGTTGACATTTTTTTCTATTAAAAACATTAAAAATATTTTTCTATCACATGTCGCTACTGCCTACTTACGAGAGCCCGCGTTTATAGCCTAGCGGTCATTTGATAAGCGTTGCGTCTCATTCTAAAACAATGTTGATACATGAAGCAGCGCGCCTATCGCTCACACCCATCGCGACGGGACGATCCCAGAACGATGGGAACAGTAGCGATATGTGATTGAAACATATTTTTTTGCTTTGGTTTTTAAAATAAAAAATGTCATCGGACCGCAAAACGCCGTGTATATTTTTTACTTCAAAAATGCTCAGGAATCGCTGGTTAAAATCCCTCGGGTACGTCATGTTACACTTTGCAGTACTTTACACCCTGTATACACAATACACATTTTTTTTATATACAGAAATAGAGAAATCCATCGATTCACGACGAATCTCTTAAAATGTCAAATGATAATTTCCGAAATCTTGAACCAAAACTGTATAAAATAAAGCACGTCCTTTTTTTCATTTCGGATCCTTATGAATAAGCACACTGTATGAAAAAAACATGGTCTAAAACCCTCATTATTATGCGATTTTGCTTAACTTATGCCAATTGGTACGCCTAAATTAGAGACTCCATTATTTGACGTCTGGTTTGAGAACCGTCTTATGGATGTGTATTTCCAAGGCATTGATTAAAACATTCACAAATTTCAGATATATGCTTTACCTTGTTATACCAAAATTTTGTCTAATGCGAAATGGTGGATTAAAAATACGATTATGTCACTTTATAGAGATTTAGGGAAAATAGAGGAAGACAGTTTCTATAATTCTAACTATTGATGACGATTCCATCAACCGATTTCATTTGTCTTATCTCAAAGTTTCTGTCATATTTATGTTCTTATTTCCAAATATGTATTACCTGTTCACATCATTGTTTTTAAATTAAAGTACAACCAAAGAGTTCATAACCCTTCCACGGTCTTGTCATGGATCTATTAAGCCCAGAGAGTGTTTCCATCAAGACGGAACCAGGGCCCCAGGAAGAAGGTGAAGGTGAAATGTCGTATGCGGATATGGATTTTGACCTCCCAGATGTAAAGAAGGAATGTCTACAGTATGCGGAGAGTACTAAAAAAGCCAGTAAGTTACACTATTGCAGTATTGCATATTTAGAATTTGAAATTAAAACACTTTTTTACTTTCTTCCACTAATTTATATTTCACCAGGACCGGTTTCATCCTAATATGTACATTTTCAGTCTGGTGGTTGAAATTCTTATGCTACGGTATTTATACATACTTAGGCAGGGGTAGGGCAGGGGATTTATTTAATCGCCTAACGAAGAAAATAGATCGTAAATACGTCATGAATAAACAGTTAGAACATAAAGCTCAATCACCATTAATATACCCATTATAATTCACTTAGAATAATTTTACTTTAGAGAGCAGTTGGGTAATTTAAGTATGTAATTTAAAAATATAATTACCCAAATACACGGAGAACCCTAATAATAATAAATACCATAGTGCACTAATATTTGTCAATTAAGCCCTAAGCAACAAGGAGGGAATAACCCAACATTACAAAAATAAAATATCAGTAATCACAAACCTTTTAAATTATATAAATTCATGTATTTTCATTTGAAGTAAAAATATCTATTAATATGTAACATCATTCATAATTTTAATAATAAACTTTATAATTACCTGTATGTACCTATAATTAACAAAATAACTTATAATACCTTAAAATTAACAGAATAGAAACATTTATTTTATAGAGACAATGTTGTGTACCCCTGCCTAAGTGTGTATAAATACCGTAGCACAAGAATTTCAACTACCAGCTGAAAATGTCCGTAATAGGATGAAACCGGTCCTGGTGAAATTTAAATAAGTGGAAGAAAGTACAAAAGTGTTTTAATTTCAAATTCTAAAATAATGGAAGTCCACCACGAATTATCATTGCAAAAACTAGACTCAGTATTGCATTTGCATATGTTAAAAATGTGGAACGTAAAATTTTGATGTTCTGAAACCTTATCCGTTTTGATTGTTGCTCAGGCAGGATATAATATTTTTGTCCGAAAGGTATTCTCTTGCCGTAATTTGGTATTATCTTATCTTTATATGTTTAATTGCGGGAAACAACCAAACTACAGCAATTTTTTACTTTTTTTAATTGGGGTGTAAATAAGTGACATAGTTATGCGTTAAACACATATTATATTTATAAAACAAAATTTCCCTGGTTATACAAAACTTCTTTCAGAGTGTGCTCAAGTGGAAAAGAATTTTATTTACTTCTTTTTTTTCCTTCTTGAAGTATCGTTCCTGAAGTGGACATCTGGGATCCAATATATTTCCTAAATTAACCATAAAGCCTATTAACCAAATTCTCTCTTATGCATAGTTAATCAACGGTATCTTTATACGTATATTTTTTTAAATCAAAGAAGTTTTTTTTATAATGCTCTTTCGGTGAGGAATTACTTTAATTTAAAATCTAACACGCTCTTCCTCTAGGCATATCTATGTACGGATTATTATAAGTAATAATTAGCCTGAATCATTCGTCTACATTGAAAAAATCTCCCGAGAAAAGATACATGCCGCCAACGGGACTCGAACCCGCGTCCTTCTGATTTCCGGTCTACTGCTCTGTCCACTAAGCTATGTACATCGGCTTATCTCCTCCCCGCCAATTAATTCAATATTTACTAAAATCTTGTCTTTAACATTATTTTATCATTTAAAAATAATATGTATTGTTGTTTGGATTTTCTAGGTAGCCCTTTAGTGGAGACTGTTAGTTTCAAGGTGGAACCGGTACCCAGAGATGAACATGAAGAGGGACTTCCTTGTATGGAAATTGACATAGATCTGCCGGATGTTAAAAAGGAATGCCTAAAACGCTTCCAAAGATTTACCCAGACAATGGGTTAATTACGATTCGTGCTTTCTTTTTATGACAGATTTTAAAATGATTAGTGCTTACACTTACATCTTTATTCTTGTTATTTTTCAGACTCATTGACGGATCCGACTCACAGTGGAGAAAAACATTTTTCGTGTTCCGATTGCAATTATTCATGTTCTCAAGGGGGATATTTGACGACACACATGCGGATTCACAGTGGCGAAAAACGTTTTTCGTGTTCCGATTGCAGTTATTCATGTTCTAAAAGGGGAAATTTGAGTAGACACATGCTGACTCACAGTGAAGTAAAACCTTTTTCGTGTTCCGACTGCAGTTATTCATGTTCTCGAAAGAGTCTTTTGACGAGACACATGTTTACTCACAGTGGAGAAAATCCTTTTTTCTGTTACGATTGCAGTTATTCATGTTGTGATAGGCAAAATTTGAGAAGACACATGCTGACTCACAATGGAGAAAAACCTTTTTCCTGCTCCAATTGCAGTTATTCGTGTTTTCATAGGGGACATTTGAGGAGGCACATGCTTAATCACAGTGGAGAAAAACCTTTTTCCTGTTCCAATTGCAGTTATTCGTATTCTCAGAAGAGTAATTTGAAGAGACACATGCTTACTCACGGTGGAGAAAAACCTTTTTCGTGTTCCAATTGTAGCTATTCGTGTTCTCAGAAGAGTAATTTGACGAGACACATGCTTACTCACGGTGGAGAAAAACCTTTTTCGTGTTCCGATTGCAGTTATTCATGTTTTCAAAAGGGAAACTTGTGCAGACACATGCTGACTCACAGTGGAAGAAAACCTTTTTCATGTTCCAATTCCAGTTAATCATGTTCTCAAAAGACTAGTTTGATGAGGCACATGTTTACTCACAGTGGAGAAAATCCTTTTTCGTGTTCCGACTGCAGTTATTCATGTTCTTAAAAGAGATATTTGAAGGCTCACATGTGGACTCACAGTACAAACGTGAAGGGACAAACATGGATATGAAACAGGCTAATAAATAATACGCAAGCCCAGACTATTGCGATGCAGAAGAAAGCAATAAACCTTTTGCTTTGAACCCCGGGCCGCCGCGACCGTAGAAATATTCCAGATCCAAGCAACGAGACATGAGGGAGAAATCTCATCACTGCCGATGACAGTTGCGATCTGCCTTTCCCCGCAAGAAATAGGCGAGGCTCTTTCGCGAACTCCCGAACAGGTGATTTCAGACAGTCACCGGTCGAAACCCGACCAGGGCTCTGCAAACGCTCTCCGAACCGCCCACGAACCCGCACAAAACCTTCGCCAGGAAGTTCCACAGTAGTGACCGCAATTTCCGCCCAGGAATTTGCGCAATTTTAGAATTGCAAAAGTTTCAACAACCGATAAAGTTTTCGATTCGTGAAATTGGTGTTACTGCCGAATAACTAAAGTGAAAAAAGATGCAATAGTGCAAGTGGTCCAATTAGGACGATCAGTTGATCACGGAGACTCCCGGCTGTCCTCAAACATGAGAAGTGACTGTTTAGTAAATTAACCGTCGATGTGATCAGACTCTGTACAATTACAGAATTTACGTAGAACTAAACAAACAGACATTACAATTTTAAGAACTATTTGATTATGATTATAAGACTAACGCTTGATTAATAATTAACATCTGCCTTTATGTATTAATGAAATAAATGTGTCCGTTTCTTAAAGCAGTGGGTCTTTTAATTGTTTCCCCCTTAATTTTAATTTAATAGTTTAATTTCGGACATGCTATTATGGCGGGTCATATCAACGACACAGAACACACGACACCGACTGCAATTATTCATGTTCTGTGAAGAGTAATTTGATGAGACACGTACTTTCTCACTGCGGAGAAAAACCTTTTTCATGTTCCGACTGCAGTTTTTCAAGTTCTCCGAAGAGTAGTTTGGCTAGACACAAGCTTACTCACAGTGGGGAAAAACCTTTTCCTACTCCGAGTGTAAGTATTTAACTGCACTTAAGCCTATCTTAATAAGACACATTCGGATCCATTTACAGAACATGCTTGCTTGAAACTAGGGATAATGAGTCTTAGATCTGACGTTACACCAGGGGTCTCCAGTTTTCAAAATTAGTATCGTTATATGAATGGTAATAAAAGTATTGGTTCCTTTTTTATTTTGTCAAATTAATTCGGTTTTGATGAGTATTCGATTTTGAGGTTTTCTATTTTTATGTTCAGCTGTATTTATTTTTCTAATGAAACTTGTTGACCTTTTATAATCCTTGTCGCTATGTTAATAATAAGTTACGTAAAATATGAATGGTTTATTATTAAGAAGGTAAGTATTAAAATACCTAACTTTCAATCAATTTAAAATTATAGTAAATTATAAACATGCACTGTTGGACGATATGTCTACTGTTTACAGAACTACTTGTTATATTAATATGGAATAATAATATTAGCTAGTTTATTGATTAATGACATGGATTCGCCTGAACTTACCAATTTTACCAAAATCTACAATTTTAAAACCTTAAATTGTATTTGAATTATGATGCCTTGTAATCTTCTTATATATAAAATTTTATATTTGTTTGTTCGTATTTTATGCTCTGCCGTTCTTCTGATTGCGATGAAACTTTGGTGAATTTTTATGCGCACGTCCGCGAAGTTTATAGACTATATATTATAATGGTAAGCTCTGGCGTTATGAAATTTGATTTTAAAAAATACTACAGGTGCTTCATATATTTTAGAAGCAGGGAGGGAAGGGAACGATGGTGGTGGAGTTTGATGGAATTTGAGGGGTGACGGGGGATGGGAAGACGTGAAAGGTGGATGGAGATTGCGGGAGGGGAAGGAGGCGTGGAAGGGGAACAGGGACGCATGGAAAAGGACATTCATGCAGAAACATGTTATATTATAACATTTATTTCTTTGAATGGTATCGCAATGCAAGCCAGGTACATTATGAAAACAGTTAACAACTTACGTTAACGTACGTTAAGGACTTTTGTCAGTAAACACGTGTTTGAAAATTAAAAACTTTTCTCAACAACTACCGATTTAACAGCGGTAGGAGTAATACGAGTATTATATTATTTAAGTTTAGTACAGTTTTCTAAATCAAGCATATTCTGGTTTCTTTCAAAGTCGCCATAAAATCTTTTCTAAATATAATAAAGTGAAACCTTTTACTTATTTTAAAACGTGTTTTTTTAAACGTTCCGACGTATTATTTTTTACGATCCGGTTACTCATACTTTTTACAATCCAATTTTTTATTTTTATTGTTTATTTATTTTCTTTTCCTTTATTTTTTCCCACTATATCTTGACACATTTAAATAGTATTTTTTTACATAATTTCTAAATATATGTAACATAACATAAGATAAAAGTTTTGTAAAAGCTCGAATAAAATAAAAAAAATATACAGGACAAAAGTAGATAATGGGAATCCACTAAGGTACTGCCTACGCGTGGGTTATAGGTAAAAACTAGAGTGCTAAATTACATCACAAGTAAAAAATGTAAATTTTAAAGTGAACGTTTAAAAATTTATCTTTGAAAATATTGCAGTAAAAAGTGATAAGTACATAAAAGTTAGTTGATTTTTTGGAATAGTTTTTTAAATAGTCTTTAAGTTGCAGTAGAATTGTATTGATAAAAGTGACATATAAAGTTGGTTGATTTTTTGTTCCAGTTTCAAGAAGCTAAATAAAGTTAGTATTGAAGTTACAGTAGAATTGTATTGAAAATTGAAACATGAAGGTTTACATCGAATTTATAGGTGTTTCAACATCTGCATCATTTAGCCATAATTTTAATTCTTTTACGTAAAGTGATATTTTATGTCATCTGAATGTGTAGGTTTTGGTAGAAGATTAAATGTGCAAGGACCAATAAAACTGCCACACATAATATGTTAGCATTATTTGGTTTTGATTTTTGGAGTGTGAAACATATTTTTAGTCCTTTTGCTAATTCTATTTTCGTTTTTTATACCAAACAATTTTTGTTTTTAAATACATATTAAATAGATAAGTTTTAAGATTTTCACGGCCAAAAGCATTTTCGTTATTTGTTTTTGGGGTGTTTTGCCGTGTTGCGCTACTCCTTCTTTAACCAACCTTTCGGACATCGTTGCAGTGTCCATCATCAGGGCAGATCCGGTAGATGTGTCTAACATCTACCGGATCTGCCCTGATGATGGACACTGCAACGATGTCCGAAACGTTGGCTAAAGAAGGAGGTAGCGCAACACGGCATAACACCCGAAAACAAATAACGAAAACATATTTAATAGTCTATAATATAAATAATGTATGGATAATTAAAATTTTAGTCTCTTTGAATAATAACTCCGTCGCGAATATTTTATTTCTTTTATACATAATTTTAATGATGCGGTTTTCAGTATTTTATAAAGGCTTAATATATGTATCAAGCGCACCACCCATCCTACAATGCCGCTGAAGATTGTACCAAAACCGCTACCACGATAAGCTATTCACATGCACTTCAGACTGACAAGTTTCAGGAACCGATGTAAGAGGAGCCCCTAACAAAAAATGTCTTGGCGTCAATGCTTCAAGTTCGAATAGGTGAGATGATTATTGAGACAATATACGAGAACTCAAGATGAGTAGGTAAGTCTAGAAATCTTCTACCCACTGGAGCGACAGCGCGATTTTTAACTTTTGCCTCGGATTGCTCGTGATATTTTCGTGGCCATATTAAATATTTTCTGCTGACATTGAAAAAATCATACCTCCGAATTTGAATGCTGAGACATACAAACTGATTGTAGCAACCAGCCGTGGCTTTACTACGCATTGGGATCGCCCCGAAAATTATCGGTGCCTCCAGAAACAGCGCTGGTTTTAAATTGTATGCAAGCGAATTCACGAGAACTACCTACCTAGCGCACATTCCAGAGGCGTCGCCGGTGTTCAATGGTATGCGAAATTACTAAAGAAATAGTTCTGCCACCTAAGCGAAAGAGCTAGAACGTACGGCTGTACAGTTCAAGTGCCCGCAGAAGGTTCGGGTGATATCTCGCCTTTACGTGAATTCACCCGGCGTTACCTACCGTCATTGAATCTACTTGCCGGGCCGGCAGAGTATAAAAGCAAGTGCCAGCCGCATACGGCTCAGTCTTAAGTCTAGTATTCATTCAACTTACCACGGAGCAGTTGCCTCGTCTATCCACGATCAACCTTGACCCAGTGCGTAAATTCGTTTGTAGTATTTATCACCGTTACGTGACCGTGTTACAATTGTGTAGGTGATTGTAATTATTGTGTGGACTCATTAAAGGCTATTATTACACGCAAACTCGTTTCCTTCTTCAGCCACGACACCTGAGTACCCACATGATTATAGTTCTATATAACCAATGAATTCACATATCTTTTGTCGATTTACTCATATTCGTAGGAATTATAAAAAAAAATATAAAATCGTAATCTTGTAGAACGTGCGAATCCTGCGTGTTAGTTCCTGCCAAATGGCCCTACATGTTACTTTAAGTCAACAATCTCAACTAGTGATGGGAATAATCGATACATTTACATAATCGATATTTTTGTATCGATACATAAAAATGATCGAATGATTAATCGATTAATCGCTAGGAGTTCAGGAGCAATAGCTGCGGTCAAAGGCAGTATTTTTTCTCGCGGCAGGGGGGGTGTTCACGGGCTAAGCATGGTACATCGGTATGGCAACGTAGATTTTTCATTGCTGGCAATGATTTCTTTACAAGCAACATTATTTTCTATAATTTACAATAATACTTTACTATCTATAATCTATGGTCTGGCCCGACCTTGAAACTGTTTCATAAGATCCGTATTCTTATAGATAATGTAATATTATAGATGTTTCCAAAATTCTGATATGCGTCATTACATGATTAATCTCAAAATGACATTTAGATTGTAGGAAACTTATACATTAAAACAGTAAACAAACTGTTTTTTTTGCAATCGGTGTTTATTGAATAATGATATCTTTGAACAGAAGTGTCTAATTCTAGCGCTGATAACACTTTTTAGAACAAACCATCAATATTTTATAGTCACACAAAATATTTTGAGGTACTAGTTAGTACTCGATGAAATTAGAGATATCGGTTGTTCATTTACAATAAATCAAACATACACTAAACAAATCGATAAATTACTCAAAATAACCCATCTACCTACTTACGAAAAATAATCACCATGTCGATCTTTAACACGTACTGGAATCGTAAATCATAACCTAAAAGTAATATTTCGTCGTTTACAATCGTTTCACGTTTGAATACTACGACCAACACTACCCTAGATGATACATAACCTTAAAATAACATAAGTAATAATAAATAAACTTTAAATTGTGAAAAACAGTCACCATGGCAATCTTTAAACATAAACTAAAACTGGAAACGTAGATCGTTACCTAAAAGTATTAATTCATCATTTACAACAAAGCTGGATGATGATAACATCAACACGCTTTATCAGTTTATCACAATTTGAGATATTTTGACGTATCTTGAATACAACCTCTCAGATCTAGAATCGATTTGCGTTTACGAATGAATTCTGACAGTAAGTTGTAAAACGATTGTATCACTCATTTTCAATGACATTTCAAAACGATTATATCGGACTGTGCATTCGAATGAATATTGACATCGATAAGCGAGAATCGATTCCACTTCGATGACATTTCAAAACGATTGTATCGAACTGTATTCGATATGAACATAGACATCGATAAGCGAGAATCGATTCTTCTTACGATGACATTTCAAACGATTATATCGGATTGTGAATCGATACGATGGATCGATGAAAATCCAGCGCTGTGATTCGTCAGAAATAATCGATGTGAGAGAAGCGTTGTGATTGGTCAGAATTAATCGATTTGACATCGATGCAAGAATCGATTGTTCAAGAATCGATTTGTCTAAAACTTACTTCGCGTTGCTGCCAGTGTTCAAATCCCGAAACGTCCATAGGAAAACCAAAATAACCTTATATAAAACAATTATCAGAACGGTCTTGGCCTATGGATGTGAGGCGGGAACACTGACAGCAAAGTCAGCGGAACGGCTGGACATCTTCGAAAGAAAGGTACTTCGAAGAATCTTAGGAGCGGTGCGAGAGGGAGAGGCATGGAGAATCCGCCACAATAATGAGCTCTATGATATTTACCAAGCTCCCAGACTCTCCACCCATTTAAGACTCCAAAGATTAAGATGGGCCGGACATGTGCACCGAATGCCAAGCACACGAGTACCGAAGAAGGTTCTGACAGGACACCCGGGAGGTAAACGAAAGGCGGGCAGACCTAGACTGAGATGGGAGGATGATGTCAGGAAGGATGCAAGAGGATTACTCCAGGTTGCAGATTGGAAGAAGACGGCCGAGGACAGAGGGCGGTGGAGGCTTATTTTGAAGGAGGCCAAGGCTCGAAATGGGCTGTAGCGCCATTGAAGAAGAAGAAGAAGAAGATATACTGGCCCTATGACAATGTATCGAAATGCATCGATGGTGAAAAAGATCGATACAATATCGATATTCCATCGATATTTCCCATCGCTAATCTCAACATTGGATATATTCGATTTCTACACGTTTTCTATGGCCTACTTGATAACCACAGAAGCAAACATATTTTTAAAATCTCAATTTTAACTGCAAACAGCTGATCAGATAATTTGCTCGAAATATAATTATAAATTTTTGAGATCGCGGAGTGTCAAAATGAAATTAACACTTTAGTCAGTGGCGTAGCGTGGGTTTAGGCCGCCCGGGGCGGAGGAAAATTTTGCCGCCCCCCCCCCCCCCCTAACTTCTACGGGTACTTTTTCCGCAGATTTTCAAGCGCTGACCAGGGGGGGGGGGGTAGATATCCTATTTTTTAAATGCCGATATTAATAATCCTATATGCCGAGTACTCTTCCAATAAAATCATGCTTATAAAATCAGCTACAATTTTATATATAACTGCTCTCAGAAATCGAGAACGGTATGCCTGTAATAGAATTTCGCATCTTCATCACGCATACGTATGGAATGCAACTCAAATGCAAAGCTTCACCCGGTACAATACTGGTTTAAATTAAACTAAATATGCGGTGTATCAAAACTACACTCAGAACATAAAAATGGTTTTTCTTTAATTCTGCTGGCACTTACATTTTGAACACAAAACTGGTTTTAATTCATTCTGTACGCGTTGAATTAAAACTACACTCAGAACATAAAAAGGTTTTTTTTTTGATTCTGCCGGCACTTACATTATGAACACAAAACTGGTTTTAAAAATCTGTATGTGGTGAATTAAAACTACACTCAGAATATCGGGGCGGAGGAAAATTTCTTATTCTTATTTGGTTGCTTCAAGCTGTTGGGGGAGGGGAGGGGGGGGGGCAGTATAAGGAAATCCTATTTTTTTATTACGACCCATTTATATACAAGCCGGATATTTTAAATAATCACATTTGACGAGTATTCTTTCAACGAAAATCATGTTCATAAATTCTACTCGCAAGTTGATTGATTGATTGATACTGCGTTAGAGTCCCCAAATAATAGCAACATAATCCCCAATATCATACAACAATCAATTTTTCAAAATTTTACAGCATTATGTAACTCAAATATTGTAAAGCTTCACTCGATGCACGATGAATCTGCAACTCGTTATTAATTTAACGTTGTATTCTGAACACAAAACCAGTTTGTATGCGGTGAATTAAAAAACTACACTCAGAACATGAAAATGTTTTTTTTTATTCTGGCATTAAATAAATAGTCTGCAACTAGAATTTTATAACTGTATATCGAATAACAGAAAGCTTTCCTTCGAAATGTGTCAGCAGATGAATCCAACTTGAAGTTTACATTCTGTACTGGTTTAAATTTAATCTGTACCTGGCGAATTAAAACTACACCCAGAAGATGAAAATGGTTTTATAACTGAACTTCAAATAAGAGGATGTTTCCTTCGAAATGTGTCAACAGATGAATCCACAACTGGAAATTTACATTCTCAACACAAAATTGGTTTGAATTAAGTCTGTATGCGGCGAATTAAAAGTACACTCAGAATATGAATATGGTTTTTCTTTGATTCTGGCAGCACGACGGCCTCCGTAGTCCAGTGGGTAAGACTCTTGACTCACAGTCCGGAGGTCGCGGGTTCAAACCCGGCATGCGCAAATAAATTTTATTTGATTAATTTGTGTTATTTCACAATTAATTCATTTAAAATAATATGTAGTATATTTGCGGCATGTTCCAGAGTGGAAGATACTATCAGTATCGCCCTGGTGTAAGACCACCATTCAGAATTGAAACGTTGCTTGAAAATGGCTTTAGCCGTGTTTGGTGACCAGATCTGAATAGCCAGGTACTTCCCAACCTTCCTCTTCCCCACCTCCTTCCCCTCTCCGCTACCTTCAGCCTCACAACATACCCCAATTGGGGATGCCATAGTCTCACTGGCTCCAGACGGGAGCAGTTGAGATTCTTGTGCGGTTATTCACTGTAAAAAAAAAAAAAAAAAACATACAGAGTTTGCAACAGGAATTTTATAACTGAACTTGGAATAAGATATGTTTTCCTTTGAATTGTGTCAGCAGATGAATTCTCAAATGGAATTTTACATTCTGAAAACTGGTTTAACCCTTCGAATAATAAGAAAAAAATATCTATAAACTTTTGCCTATCAATGTTTGCGCACAAAATTTCCGGTTCTTCCCATGCATTTTAAATGTTCTTTTTTATTAAAACAAAACTGTTCTAAAATCTGGATAAAGTAATTTTTTCGGCGTGTTTATTAGAACATTATTATTTCTAAATATTAAAATTTTGATATTGGAAATGTGAATTGGCTCAAAAATACAAGCCTGCGAATATTCGAATTAAAGTACCTGAAAAAAATAAACACAAAATTTTTAATTCAGACTTTTCTTAAAAAAAGGTAATAAAACTGTAAGTATCTTAACTTTTTATCGCAATCACAAATTTATTTTAAAATTAAATGTGTGGGATATTATTTCAGAAATTTTATTTTAAAATTAAATGTGTGGGATATTTTGCGTCTCCTGTGACGGGTTTAATTAAATCTGTATTTGTGGAATTAAAACTACACTCACAATATGAAAATGGTTTCTCTTTGATTCTGGCAGCACATACTAGAATTCTACAACTAGAATTTTATAACTGCACTTCGAATAAAATAATGGTCTCTTTTGAAATGTATCAGCAGATGAATACACAACTGAAATGCATTCGTTAATACATTCTGAACACAATTCTGGTTTTAATTAAGAGTGAATCTGTTTGCGAGTTATCAGCTTTAATTCGTTTTACTCTTATATTATTAGTACGGTTTAAAAAATATAATTATTGATATTTTTAAACAATAAAAAAAGATTTGGATTCGTAAACGAAAGCATGGTAGAATATTTTCAAATAGTGATTTCAAATGGTTCAAATTTTTCCAAGATAATGTTATTATTTATTGTGAAAATTTGCCGCCCCCCTTAAAAGTGCCGCCCGGGGCGGGCCGCCCCCCCCCCCCGCGCCCCCCCCCCACGCTACGCCACTGACTTTAGTACCTATATTTAAATACATTTACCATAAAGTAACTGTATGAAATTAAAAGGATACTTTCATTGTCTACAATTATCAATGGTATTAACGTGATTTTTCTTTATTTAACTAAAATAATCGTTTTACAAATACACCCTAAACCACAATGAGTATCAAAATCAGACTGCAGCTTTATAAACATTTGTCAACCTAAAATTGGATATTTATCACCATGTTTTTATATAACATAGTAAAACAAGATACAAGGGTTTAAATAAGATATATATCATAAGAATACGTATTAATAATCTTTTAGAATACTTGCATGAATTTTGTTGAGTTTCGCAATTTCCATTCTGACAAAATATGCAATCTGACAGCTGGCTTTGGTTGTCAATTACTGGATTAAAACTTTTCAAAACTAATTGAAATCTACTTGTAGGTATATCTTTGTTTTGAAAAATCATCTCATTGATAAACTATAGTAGGGACATGGAAGCTAAGGGTAGTTTATGGTCAGGCCGAAAGCCATTCACATTTTTTGTTGGTACTTGCCAATTGATTTGA
Organism: Limnephilus marmoratus; assembly: GCA_917880885.1. Classification (NCBI taxonomy): domain Eukaryota; kingdom Metazoa; phylum Arthropoda; class Insecta; order Trichoptera; family Limnephilidae; genus Limnephilus; species Limnephilus marmoratus. Next base: position 62,249,921 of record OU862907.1, read on the forward strand.
GATTTATTGTATTACTTATGTTCTCTACTTTATGCAGGTGCTTGCAGGTTTTTTCAGGTGCAATGCCGCCTCATGGAGCCTCACGATTAAATTTTTCTTTTGCCCTGTTTAACTTAGGGAACGTACCCATACTACGTGACACATTTAGGGGGGGGGGGGGGTCTTCAAAATGTCACGCTCCATACAAATGAGCGGCGGGTTGCTTAGGATTTTGGTCACTGGGGGGGGGGGGGGGGGGGGGGGGGGGGGGGGGGTTAAAAATTGCAAAAAGTTGGTCACGTAGTATGGGTACGTTCCCTTATCTTTGTCTTACTAACCTTTTTTGCATTTTGTTTTCCTCTTAAGCACTTGCATACCTACTGCTTACTAACAACGTATGCAAGGACACTGGACGTCTAGTTTCGTTCAAAATAAATAAATATAGCTTCGTTTAACCAAAAAATTAGAATCTTGCGAGAGGCTTGAAGGCGTAACCACCTGTTACTTGTACCAGGGCGTGTAAAAGGTGGATAACCTCCACTGATAAAATATAGTTCAAATGGTCAAGTAATTAGGTCGATAATCAATATATATTATAAAAGAAAGTCCAAAAAAAACGTGCGGAACGCAAAAACTCAGAAACGAGTGCCGGTACGATCAAGATAGTTATATGGTGTGGTAGATCTCTATCCCCCTAGGGAATAAGGCTATTCGTTTTTACCTAAAGGGCTTGTTTTTGAAGATATAAGGGCTGAAAGTTCTAAGAAGACTCTAGAAATTTCAAGAAGAGTCCAGAAGATTTTGGAAACTTCTAGAAAATTCGATAAAACTCTGGAATGTTCTGGAAGAAGTGGAGGAGTATGTCAGCGAGTCTAGAAGGTTCCGGAAAGTTCAAGAAGGTTCGAAAAAGCTGAAGAAAGTTCTGAAAGGAGTGGAGGAGCGTGTCGGTGTGTCTAGAATTCTAGAAGGTTCCGGAAAATTTTAAAAGATTAGACAAAGCTGAAGGAAGTTCTAGAAGCTACGATAAAGCTATACAAAGTTCAGGAAGAAGTGGCGGAGTAAGTCGGTGAGTCTATAAAATTGTGGAAAGTTCTAGAAGGTTCGATAAAGCTATAGAAAGTTCTGAAAGGTGTGGCGTAGTTTGTCGGTGAGTCTAGAAGGATCTGATGGTTCACAAATGCTTTAGAAAATGGTGGATGGAGAAATTTCTACAAGCTTTCAGAAATAATTGGCGGTGAGTCTAGAAGATTCCGAAAGTTCTAGAAGGTTTGGTAGAGCTATACAAAGTTTTGAAACGAGTGGAGGAGTGTGTGGGTGTGTGTCTAGAAGGTTCCGGAAAATTCTAGAAGATTCCATAAAGCTGAAAGAAGTTCTAGAGGGTTCGATAAAGCTGAACAAAGTTCTGAAAGGAATTGTGGAATATGTCGGTGGGTTGTGTCAGAAGTTTTCGGTAAGTTCTAGAAGGTTCGATAAAATTGTGGAAAGTTCTAGAAGGTTCGATAAAGCTGTAGAAAGTTCTGAAAGGTGTGGCGTAGTTTGTCGGTGAGTCTAGAAGGATCTGATGGTTCACAAATGCTTTAGAAAATTGTGGATGGAGAAAGTTCCAGAAGCTTTCAGAAATAATTGGCGGTGAGTCTAGAAGATTCCGAAAGTTCTAGAAGGTTCGGTAGAGCTATACAAAGTTTTGAAAGGAGTGGAGGAGTGTGTGGGTGTGTGTCTAGAAGGTTCCGGAAAAATTCTAGAAGATTCCATAAAGCTGAAAGAAGTTCTAGAGGGTTCGACAAAGCTGAACAAAGTTCTGAAAGGAATCGTGGAATATGTCGGTGGGTTTTGTCAGAAGTTTTCGGTAAGTTCTAGAAGGTTCGATAAAACTGTAGAAAGTTCTAGAAGGTTCTGTTATGCTGTAGAAAGTTCTGATATGAGTGAAGGAGTGTGTCGGTGTGTCTAGAAGGTCCCGGAAAATTCTAGAAGGTTCCATAAAGCTAGAAGTAGGAAGTTCTAGAAGGTTCGATATGTACAAAGTTCTGAAAGGAGTGGCGGAGTAAGTCGGTGAGTCTAGAAGGTTCCGAAAAGTTCTAGAAGGTTCGATAAATCTGTACAAAGTTCTGAAAAGAATGGTGAAATATTTCGGTGGGTTTAGAAGTTTCCAGAAAGTTCTAGAAGGTTCGATAAAACTTTAGATAGTTCTAGAAGGTTCCGTAAAGCTGTATAAAGTTCTGAAAGGAGTGAAGGAGTGTGTCGGTGTATCTAGAAGGTCCCTAAAAATTCTAGAAGGTTCCATAAAGCCGTAGGAAGATCTAGAAGGTTCGATAGGGCTGTACAATGTTCTGGAAGGAGTGGCGGAGTATGTCGGTGAGATTAGAAGGTTTAATAAAGCTGTAGATAGTTCTGGAAGGTGTGGCGAAGTATGTCGCTGAGTCTAAAAGGTTCTGGATGGTTCTGGAAGGCAAATGATTTAAAAAATTGTGGAAGGAGAAAGCTCTAGAACCTTTCAGAAATAAGTGGTGGTATGTGTCGGTGAGTCTAAAAGGCTCTGGAAAGTTCTAGAAGTTTGGATAATCTTAATCTTCAATATATATTATTAAAAAGGGTTCATGCCGCTAAAACTCAAAGACGAATCCCGGTACGATAACGGGAGTTATATTATGTGGTAGCCCTCTATCTCCCATCCATGAAAAATGTTCCCGTTTTTACCTGAAGGGCGTGCTTTTAAAGCTATAAGGACTGGAAGTTTCGCCCCCTTGAAATTTCTAGAACAGTTTAACATATTCCAGAGTGTTCTTGAGCATTCCACCACATTCCAAAACATTACAGAACATTCTGGAATGTTGTAAAATGTTCAAGAATAGGATGTAACGTTCAGGAATATACCGGAACATCCCAGATCATTGTGGACTGGTCTGGAATATTATTCTGGAATATTGAAGTCTTTTTTATATGAGGCTACCCATATGGGGTATATAAAGCTATATCCGTCGTGGATTTGAACGTCAATTCAATTTCTCATCAACTCCCTGAGCGAAGCCGGACACCTGAGTCAGAGTATTTGGGAACATTCCACAACGTTCCAGATTATCCCGGAACATTATGAAAAATTGTGAAATTTTCAGGAATAGGGGAATCGAGAACATCAATGTGAAACATTCCAGAACACTCTCGAATGTTGTCCTGAGCGAAGCCGGGTAACCCAGCTAGTATTAAAAATAAACACAAAGATCGGATGAAATTCGAAATATTAATTTAGCTTACGTAAATCATGTAAAAAGGCACGAATTTTTAATTTGAACGAATTGAAAACACATTAAATAGATGGATAATTGAATTGCGGGAACTGTCGCAAATAAACACGACATAAAAATAGATAAAAACCATTTCTTTCAACAGGCGGCGTTGGGTAGATTGGCACCCGGGGCGCTTTTGTTATGAGCACCCCTACTTAAAATAAAATACCAAATACTTTCTTTTTTTTTTACATGAGCTCCACACAGGAGGCCCTGAGGAAAGTAATTTACCTGAGGGCCTAATGTCATCTTTGGGGATGCTGTGTGGAGGGTTTTTTAGGGAAAGAAAGGAGAGGAGGGTTCTGGGAAGGAAAGAGGTTTAAGGGGTGGGTAGGAATCTGGGGTTCAGTGTGTCCCGGTCATCAGACCTAAAGACACCTCACCCCATGAACCCGGGCACCCCTGCTAAATCACCAAACGTAGCGAATCACTTGGGGTGACCTATGGCAGAGGTGTTGGTTATCCAATAAAGGTTCCCGGGGCAGCGGTACTCATTCCCGCCTCCCAAATTGAACGTAACATGCTTACGAGACTTTATTTTACTAAAATATTCGATCACATTATCAAATTTTATTTCCGTCTCTCTTTCAATTGAAAAAATCGAAAGATTGGTTAGTCGCGCTCGGCTCATTGTGGACCTTAAGTAAGATTTTAATAATTTTAATTCTGAAAAGCTTCTTTCATATGCAGCCGCCAAAACACACATTGTAAAAAAAATCTCAAGCCTCGATTACATTGAGCTAATTTACAAGATACTAGCCGGCGTATTCACTATCTGCTAGTAAACTCGCTCAATGTAATCATATTATTAGTTAACTAGCAGATTTTTACACTGAAAAAGTTTACTAGCAGATAGTGAATATGCTGGCTAGTAGCTTGTAAACTCGCTTAATGTAATCGAGGCTTAAGACATAGTGCTAAACTCAGAATAGCTCCATTTTACGGTGACCAGACAACTCAGAATGAAACCAACTTAGAAGCACCTCAGAAAGGTCTTTAGGTGTGATGATAAAAAAAAATAAAAAAATTGCTCAATAGGTTAAGTTAGGTTAGGGTTACCGGCTATTTTAAAATTATTTTATCATAGCTTTTAATGACCTTTCTGAGGTGTTTCTGAGTTGGTTTCTTATTTATGAGTTGGCATGGAACCCCATTTTACAATGAATTTGAGAAGCTCCAATGTAGTCCATTTAACTGCTTCTTGGGCAGAAATGTTGGTGGCTTCCAAGTTTCTAAGCACTTCCAAGCACTCCATATTGTCTCTGATAGTCGTTTAACAGACACGTCTACATTTTTCATTAATATTTCCCACCGTTCTCAATGTTACGCGCGGTATAAGATCAGACCAAGCGCAACAGAAATTATATTCGAAAAAAAATGAAAATATAGTTGCGATGCGTTTCAAAATTTGATATATTTGTTTGTAGGTAGCTAGATACAAGAGTAGGTAGTTATTTATTGATGTGTTTGTATAGACATATAGAGGGAGATTATTATTATTACTGTGCGAATACTTTGGCTGTACGAGTGAGTCGTCGTTGTCACCCCTTGGTGCTTGGTACCCGGGGCGGACCGCCCCCTCCGCCCCCCCCTTACGCCGCCACTGTAACTTTCACCTCATTCTAAGCAAACACATGACTAGTTTAAACGAGATTTTTTTGTCAACAACGCGAAATACATGCTTTTTAGATTTTTATAGTTAATCGTTGACGCGAATGAATAGACATCTACGAAAAATCCTTTAACGGATTTTATCAACTGCATTATTATGCGAATAACAGTTCGCGGGAGTTTATAAAAATATTAAAAAAAAATAATAATTGCATCTATGGAAAATTTGCTAAAACTCAGCAACTAAGCAAACCCAGGTTTTGTAGGTGGTGCTAAAATTCAACAAAAAGCGATCCAGTGGTTGAACTACAATTAAAATTCCTAAAAGTGTTTTTCCTAGATAACATATTGATTTATTTTTCTGTATAATTAATGCTAGAGACAAACTATGAAAGCGCCAGCGTTATTTGGCATCGAGTATTTCGGCATATCGATGTATTGAAATAGGCCACATCGCTAGTTAGTATTCATATTTAAAAAAAAAAAAAAATTAAAAATGCCACTCCATAACAGAATCGTGCTTAATGTATCGTTATTGTCGATGGAGCTATGGTGCATTTCTGGTTTCTCCAAACCTATTTACACGATCGTTATTTTCATTTCTAAACAGTTAGTTGCCATTAGAGATGAAATAATATTTTAAGAAACTATACACTACCTATTAAATGTTCGAAAAATGGCAACACCTTAAACATAACCATAGATAACAATCCTGAAAACGTCTGTCACCTGTCACTGCCTGTCACTGTCATTTGCAAGTTTCAGATGTTCGGTCGTTATGTAATCAAAGTTTTCGTTTAACTTTTTGCTATTCTGATAAAGTTTTTGAACCCTTTGCCCGATTCACGATAGCTCAGACAGGCCACGCCACATCGCTAGTTAGTAGGAGTTAACGGTATTCACATTAAAAAAAATAATAGGTAATAATAAAAAATGCCACTCTATATTTATATATTCGTACTTTGGATTTTGTGAGTTATGACTATATGAACAAAAAGTAAGTATGTATCGCTACTGTCGATGGAGGATTGTTATTTTCATTTCAAAACAGATAGTTGACATTAGAGAAGAAATAAATATTGGGATACTAATGGTACCTACAAAAGCTTCGAAAAATGGCAACACCCGGAACATATCCATAGATCACAATCACGAAAGCGTCAGTCATGGTCAGTCACTCAGTCACTGTCAGGGGCGTTAATCTCGGCTTTGACCTTGGAACTGACAGGAGCGGACCAAATTCTTATAGATAAAGCTTAATTATAGATAGGTCTAACTTTAAACGTCAAATTGCATCATACGATTGTCAAACGAACATGAACATGAATTCGTATTGAATTTGTATTGTTGACATCGCCGATGGGCATATTTCATTCAAAAATCGTTTACACGAATTACAGAGGTGGAAAAATGGTTAAAGTTTGTCCGCAATTGATCCAGAAATCAGGTAATTACATACGACATTAACATTCAGCTTGATTTATCTTTTAACCTATTTGAGGTTAAATGACATGTGTTTGTATTGATAAAACATGCTTTCAATTTTACTTTAATAAGTTACGTACGCCTCGTACGTCATACATATGTCTGTTAAAGTTATATTATTGTTAAAACAAGCTTATGGGTCCGAGTGGTTAATGTTTCACAAATATTGTTTCAGAAAATGTTCCAGACTTTGGATGATTTTGAAGCTTTACATTAGGAACACCTTATAACATTGTTTGGCAGACCATAACATTTGGCAAGTAAAATCAATAATGCTTTAAGTAACTAATTGTCATGCTGTTTTCCCACAGGGCATTCAGAGAGGACGGACCGCCAAACAACTCGGTCTTGGCATACATTCCTTGCCTCATTCACATTTATACATACTATTCTATTATTCTGACTCTTGACGTGCCCCACGCAAGCAAGCAATTATTCACTTGATCGTGCCAAGTCTTCCTCTGGTGTCCCCGAGGAAGACTTGGCACTTCACTACCACTCACATCTGCGTTATATATACTTCTTCCATTCATTGTACATTCGCTTTTCATGCCCAAACCATCTGAGGGTTTCTTTCTCAATCTTACTCATTACGCTTACATCAGCCTTGCATTTTTTGCGGATCTCCAACGATCTTACGTGGTTTTTTCGTTCTTCATATGAACAGAAGGGAGAATATTTTTCCCTTGTGATAAACAAAGTATGTCATCACAAGGGAAAAATATTATATATTATGTTCACAAACTTTTTTTTAATGTGATATATTTTTTTCAGAACACGTGATGCGGTTTTTACTGTGAGATGGCTGAAATGGGTCCTCGATGAAGGTATAATCTGTTTAATTTCGGTTGAAAGGAAATTTAGAATATGCAGATTTTTTATTTCATTCTACAAGAACTAAGATATGTACGGTGACTGCTAGAAAGGAAAAATGGCTAAAGCGCCATATAGATGTGACATTAAAGATGAACATACGTAAACAAACAATACAGCTTATTGTGTACGTTAATCTTTAATGTCACAGCTGTATGACGCTTTAGCCATGTTTCCTTTCCAGTGTCGATAGTCTTTTTCAAACCATTTATCAATTCATCGAATTCACCGAACCAGTGTTTTTATGTGCTATTATTGATTGTCTTTCTGAAAATAAAAAGTATTTAAACATGTACTCCTGAGTTCTCATTTTTCAAGCAGAAAAATGGAAATTCGTTGTAGAAAACCATAATCATTATTTGAAAATGTTTTCCTTTTATAAGGAGTTCATATTTCAAGTATTTTAGGTTTTTTACTAACGCTTGATTTTTTGATTTCCTCAGGATAACAGGTTTCCATCTGACAAAGCTCCCTGCTGAGAGAATGAGCTGTAAATATTATGTAATGCTCATTCCCTCAGGCTTTGTCAGATGGAACGTTGTTTTCTTGGGGAAATTAAAACATTTTTCTGCTTTCAAGCATTTTTATTTTTAAATAATTTATTTGGCTAATGAATGAATGAAGAAGGTCGAGTGCGATCATATTCTCTATGGTGATAAATGGCCTTGAACTTCCTCTATGTTATTTGTTTATTGTCTTTGGTGGACCATTTTATTTTTGGTAAAGTTGGTGACAGTGATGACCAAACTGCTTAGAAGCAAAAGGCCCGAAGATATCGATCTAGGGGTTAGTATATTTATGGTCACTGTTATTTGCAAGTTTCAGATGTTCGGTCGTTATGTAATGGAAATTTTCGTTTAGCTTTTTGCTATTATGATAAAGTTTTTGAACCCTATGCCCGATTCACGACAGCTCAAACTACGGTAAATAACCCATAAACCGCTACACTTTTAATAGACATGGATTTTGAAAAGTATATTACTTAACTATCACAAGAAACATCGGTTTCAGTTGGGATGGAGGAAAAAATGTGCATTTAAATTTATATTTCATAAAAGCTTCTTGTACGCAATTTTTAGTGTAAGGCTGACATTCCTTCACACTTCACACATTGAACATTTTCCGGGGTACCAATCGTTAAATATTAAAAAATATTGCCATACCGGAAAAATCTATATTTTATTATATATATCATTATCTAAGCTAATTTTTTTAACCCACTTGCACCGTGATTGTTTTGCAGCATACACATTGAATGTCTGGTTTATCACACTTTTCACAATGTTTTTATTTCCATCGGATAACTGCAAGATTCCTCAGCCATTTCAATAACAATTCCCGGTTTTGTCCAATGTTCGGAAATCTGACCAAACCTAAAAAACAAGATTCATACGATATTCTAAACTGAAATCTAACTAATAATGACGATTTAGTCAATCGTTTTCAATTGTCTTCTCTCAAAGTTTCAGTCATAATTATATCCTTATTTCAAATATTTATTTCCCGTACATATCATTGTTTTTAAAGAATAGTCCAACCGAACGGTCCATAACCTTTCCACGGTCTTGCCATGGATCTACTTAGCCCAGAGAGTGTTTCCATCAAGACGGAACCAGGGCCCCAGGAAGAAGGTGAAGGTGAAATGTCGTATGCGGATATGGATTTTGACCTCCCAGATGTACAGAAGGAATGTCTACAGTATACGGAGAGTTCTCAAAAAGCCAGTAAGTTGCATTATTGCAGTATTGCTTGTGTTAAAAATACTGAATGTAAAATTTTGACTTTCGGAAACCTTTGTTGTCCGTTTTGAATTTTTTCCCAGGCAGAAGATAATAATTTTGTCCACAAAGTCCTGTCTTAACGTATTTCAGTATTTATCTTGAAAAAATATTTACGGGAATCTACCAAACTATTGCAAAGTTTTATCTTAAGATTATTTGGGATGTAATAAGTGACATAATTATTCGTTAAAAACACACAATATAAATAAATACGTAATAGCTATACATGTGCTCAAGAGTGAAAAAAATTTCTTCCTTCTTTTTTTTCGCCGTGTACAAACACTAGCAAAATCGTATGAGGGGCACTCACCTCACGAACGGCGCGCATGCTACGCGCGCGAGGCTTGAGTAGCTCGTAAGTAGCGTCATGTACGGAGGCACTAAGGCTTGTTAACCTAATTCTCTTTTTTACACGTTTAATCAACGGTATCTTTATTCGTATATTGTTTTGAATCAAAACAAGTTATTTTGTTGAACTCTCGCGGTGAGGAATGACTGTAATTTCAAATTGAACACGCTCTTCGTTGGGCATATCTCTATGTACGAATTGTTGTTTGGTTTTTCTAGGTAGCCTTAAAGTGGAGACTGTTAGCTTCAAGGTAGAACCGGGACCCCGCGATGAAGATATAGAGGGAATTCCTTGTATGGAAATTGACATAGAGCTGCCGGATGTTAAACAGGAATGCCTAAAACGCTGTCAAAGATTTTCCCAGACAACAGGTAAATAACAATTCGTGTTTTATTTAACATTTTATTAATTTTTGGGGATCGCTGGCAACGGTTAATATGCACTTTTTTTTAAAAAAAACCTTTTGATTCACCTTAATTACATTAAAAGGCAACTATTTGCATTGGGGGAAGTGGAAAATATTTCATTCTAAATTTCATTACGTAAAATTAAAATTAGTTTTCGTCTTGTGAGATTGTACGCCAGAATCACAAACCATGTTACACAAACCTAGCGTAGCCACTAAACTACTTGAAAACTGGGATGTTTTTCTTGCCTTGACGCGAGTAGGCGTTATAAAGGTGCACTTTCTTTTGTATCAACAACCATGTTACACAAAAATATTTTCCACTTCCCCCAATGCAAATAGTTGTCTTTTAACGTAATTAAGGTGAATCAAAAGATTTTTTCAAAAAAAAAGTTCGTATTAACCGTTGCCAGCGATCCCCAAAATTTACCAACATTTTTTTTAATTAACTTTGCTAATACTTTAATATTTATTCGTGTTATTTTTCAGACTCATTGACGGATCTGCCTCACAGTGGAGAAAAAGCTTTTTCATGTTCCGTTTGTAGTTACTCAAGTGCTTATAAGAGTACTTTGACGAGGCACATGCTTACTCACAGTGAAGAAAAACCTTTTTCGTGTTCCAATTGCAGTTATTCATGTTCTGATGGGAGAAATTTAAGGAGACACATTAAAACTCACAGTGAAGAAAAACCTTTTTCGTGTTCCGATTGCAGTTATTCATGTCCTTATAAGAGTAGTTTGACGACGCACATGCTGATTCACAGTAGAGAAAAACCCTTTTCATGTTCCATTTGCAGTTACTCATGTTCTCGGAGAGGACATTTAAAGACACACATGCTGACTCACAGTGGAGAAAAACCTTTTTCCTGTTGCAATTGCAGTTACTCAAGTGCTTGTAAGAGTTCTTTGAAGAAGCACATGCTAACTCACAGTGGAGAAAAACCTTTTGCATGTTCCGATTGCAGTTACTCATGTTCTCGGAAGGGAAATTTGAGGACACACATTCTGACTCACAGTGAGGAAAAACCTTTTTCTTGTTTCGATTGCAGTTATTCATGTCGTGATAGGGAGCATTTGAGGAGGCACACGCTGACTCACAATGGAGAAAAACCTTTTTCGTGTTCTGATTGCAGTTATTCATCTTCTAATATGGGGAATTTGAGGAGACACAAGCTGACTCACAGTGGAGAAAAACCTTTTTCGTGTTCCGATTGCAGTTATACGTCTGCTGAAAGGGGACATTTGAGGAGACACTTGCTTACTCACAGTGGAGAAAAACCTTTTTCGTGTTCTGATTGCAGTTATTCATCTTCTAATATGGGAAATTTGAGGAGACACAAGCTGACTCACAGTGGAGAAAAACCTTTTTCTTGTTCCAATTGCAGTTATTCATGTTATCAAATGAGTAGATTGACGATACATATGCTTACACACAGTGGAGAAAAACCGTTTACTTGTTCCGATTGCAGTTATTCATCTACTCATAAGAGTAGTTTGACGAGACACACTCTGACTCACAAAGGAGAAAAACCTTTTTCCTGCTCCAATTGCAGTTTTTCATGTTCTCAAAAGGGTAGTTTGATGAGGCACATGCTTACTCACAGTGGAGATAAACCTTATTCGTGTTACGATTGCAGTTATTCGTCTTCTGATAGGGGACATTTGAGGAGGCACATGCTTACTCACAGTGGAGAAAAACCTTTTTCGTGTTCCGATTGCAGTTATTCGTCTTCTGATAGGGGAAATTTGAGGAGGCACATGCTTACTCACAGTGCAGAAAAACCTTTTTCGTGTTCCGATTGCAATTATTCATGTTCTTTTATGGGACATTTAAGGAGACACATGCTCTCTCACAGTACATTAAACCCTTTTTCGTGATCCGATTGCAGTTATTTGTGTTATTGTGAGGGATATTTGAGGAGACACATGCTGATTCACAGTGAAAAAAAAACCTTTTTCGTGTTCCGACTGCAATTATTCATGTTCTGAAAAGTGTAATTTGACGAGACATGTGCTTATTCACTGCGGTGAAAAACATTTTTCATGTTCGTTTTAGGTTGGCAAGTCTGTCGCTTCACTTGATAGATAACCTAGAACTTGTTCACAGTGTCAATAAACATCTTATTTAAGAACCGGCTTCTGTGTTTAATTTAAAACCTCAGACATTATAATTGGCGACGAGGAAAATCAGTAAATCATTTAAAACGTGTGTAAATAGTATTAACAGTGATTTCGCCGATGAAAAAACTTTTTTTTTCAACATGTCGAATAGTACTTTGCCAGTGCCTCATTTCGAACCAGATTGTGAAAGTTTCAATATGTTTTTGGAACGCATGCAAATGTATCTAACAATAATCAATATCGAAGAAAAAATTGGATATTTATGTATATTGATCGGTGCGGAAAAATTAAAAATTTTAAAAGAAACAGTGCATCCGAAAAATCTAGAAGATTTAACCTTCAAATTGAATATTTGATATGATTTATTGTAACAACACTGAAGAGTAAATATGAAGAAAGGAAGAAGTGTACAATTGCGCAAAGATATAAATTTTATAACCTTAAACAACATTCTAACGAAGGAATCGATGATTTTATTACGGATATAAAAAGTTTGTCAATATCATGCAATTTTGGTGCTTTTCTAGACCAAGCTCTGAAAGATAAATTGGTGTTTGGTTTAAAAGACGATGCAATGACTAGAAGATTACTATCTGAAGACAAATCATTAACTTTTGAGAAAGCAATATTAATTGTCAAGAATATTGAGACAGTAATTCACAGCTCAGAGCAAATTTTACACAAAAAAAATATACAACGGAAATCTGTGAAGTCAAGTCAAAAATGTCACATAAAAAAACATGTCATGTCTCAAAGGATCGCCCTTCACGTCAGCATAGTCCGAGTAGGCGAATTCGTCTGGGTCCAAAGGTCAAAGAAGTTCAAGGTCATCAAGTCAGCTATCATCTCTATCATGTCAAGGGTCCATAAGATGCGAGAGGTGTTTTATAACTCATCAACCGCAGTTATGTCCGTCAAAAAAGTGGAAATGTTACAAGTGTAATATTTACGGGCATACGTCGAAATTTTGTCCAAACGCCAATCTCGTAAAATGTGTCAATAATGCTGCGGCTAAATTAGCGGGCTATGGCGAATATTCGCGTTATCGCGATAAGTGTGACCGGGTAGATCGTAGCATCGCGTAGTAAACGGGCGATGACGAATGCCTATCGAGGCACTGTCGGTAAACTGGCGCGCATCAAAGGGTTTTGTCGCGACAATATTCGCTTGCGTGGCTACATCTGCGTAACTTCAGTCTTCAGGACGGACGCGATTGTCGCATTTTTTGTGCAGAATGGACTGGAGCAACGAAAAAGTGTTGGAGTTTATTCAATTTTATGAAATGGAGAATATTATGTGGAGCTCTAGTAACCCCGACGACAAAAAGAAACACTTTGTGCACGATGCGTGGGTCAGAATTAAAAATAAGCTTAGTTGGCCTACCACGGTAGAAGAAATGAAGAAAAACAGATTCTTTGATGTCATATTACAGAACCTATCTCAATAAAATTAAGAAATCGATCCAGTCAGGAGCTGGAAAATACAAAACAAATCGGTTCGCCTTTTCGGCAATGCATAGTTTTCTTCAGCCTATATACAACTGTCGCCGACTTAGATACACAGGTATTTAAATAATAAAACACGGTTATTTATTGCTTCTTATATTTATTTATATTATAAAAGTGCGACTTTTTAAAAATAAAAACACACTTTTTATTGACTGAAAAAATGTTGAGCAAACTGATCTCTTATCTGTGTTGGTAAAGAGCGCCCGGCCTCATCGGCAAAACGCCTCAACAGGCATCGAACAACACCCGGCACGATGTGAGCGCCAAGCGCCAACGCTCATGGATCTAATGTGGCCAAGAACATCGCGTATACCCGTTTACGATGTTTTTAGCGCGCCAACGCGACACGAATCTTCGTCCGCTAATGTAGCCGCAGCATTATATGATAAATGTGTTAAATATGTCATTGTCTGATACAGCGAAAAATAATTTAATTGTAAATGGTATCAAAATATCTTTTATGATTGACACAGTTCTTCGACATTAATAAGTAATAAAATGTATTTAAAATTTTTCAAAACTTGTCAGTTAAGTCAATTCTGCGGTAATTTGTTCACAGCAAATAGTCAAAATTTATTTTGTTTTGGATTTTTTATGGCAAAAGTAAATGTTGTGGATTCTAATGTTGTAAAGGATTTACCAGTATTGGTTATAAAAAAATCTGTCGTCTGATGCTATTCTGGGTAGAAATTGGTTAAGAGTGTTTAATCCATCTTGGGAAAATACTTTCATAAGTTCTTTATTGTCAAATATGTATAATAATACTGTAAATTCAGTGCCTGTCAGCGAAAAAAATTAACAAATATTGTCAAAAAATTGCCACAAAAATATTTAAATTCTTTTTCGATTACTAATAACTATTTACCAATTAAAGAATTTTCTGTGAATTTAAGTTTAAAAAATAATGCTACTCCTGTTTTTCACAAAGCATATGAAGTTCTTTATTCACTTCGTGCTGAAGTATGCGCCAAGAGCTAAGTCGTCGTCTTGAAAGCGAAGGGATTGTTTCAAAAGTTAAATAGGGTGAGTTGGGGTAATTCCGTGTGCTTTTTTGATGAGATGAATTTTTTTGATCATCGGTCCACTTTGGAATTTTTTAATGAAGAATTCGTGGTATTCCCGCAAAGCTTTTAATTTTATTATGTTACCTTTAGCTCTTAACTATGTGAGTAAATTTTTATTAATCGAGTTATCCACAGTAAAACACCCAAAAACTGCCAATCAAAACTTCCTGTAAATTATTTTTCGACGTGGGGTAATATCCGGATTTTTTGGGGCAAGACCTGCATTCATTCTAAAATTGCAATTAAGCATATTAGACGTAAGATTTGCTAATAACGACACTTCATTTTACCTTTTGTTGCCAAATTAGCATGTATAACATTTTAATTGTTTACCTATACAACAAAAATAGGCCTTTTGTAATTTTGGTATACCGGTCTTCCCCCTTGCGGGGTAAGATCGGCAAAGTGTTCTCAAAATGTTTTGGAAACAAGATCTGAAAAAAACATATTTTTTAAATGCCCACTTAGTGGAAAATTATAAATCACTCCAACAAAAAATATATATATATAATTTCGTTAATCTGAATTTGACAGACAGTGGTGGTAAAACGCCGTAAAATCTCGATTTACGCGGTTAACATCGTCCTAATTCGTATTATTATCTTCTAAATCTGAATTGGTTAACATTGGAATGTCGTATTTTTACGAATTTTCTTCGAAATATTAATTTAATGGGACCGTTACGGTGGAAATTGGCTGCGAAATTTCGATTTACAAAGAAATTTATAGTATTTTTATAAATTTACTTTGAATATTCGAATATTGAAGGGCTTGTGCCGTGGCGGCAATTAGCCGCCAAAATTTGATTTACGCGGAAATTAACGGTATTTTTACGAATTTACTTCGAATATTTGAATTGAGTGACCGGCTGCGATAGAAATCGGCCGCGAAATTTCGATTTACGCGGAAATATATCGAATTTGATGAATTTATTTCCAATAGGTAGGTATCTATCTCAATTTAGAGGGCCGGCTGCGATGGGATTCGTTCGCGAAATATCGATTTACGCAAAATATATGGTATTTTCACGAATTTACTTAAAATATCTAAATTTGAAGAGCCGGCCGCGGCGATAATAAGCTGCAAAAATATTATTTACGCGGAAGTTATGCGGTTTTCTTAGGTAATTATTTTGAATGGTTATCTGAATGGTTGCCTGCGACTGGTTTCGGCCGCCAAATTTCGTTTATTCCGGAACTTACCTACTTACGGTATTTTTGTGAATTTATTTCGAATAGGTGGTATATGAATTTAGAGGGCCGGCCGCGATGGGATTTGGTCGCGAAATTTCGATTTACGCGAAATATATCATATTTTTACGTATCTGAATTCATAGGGCCGGCTGCGTTGGAAATAGGCTGGGATAATTCGTTTTGAGCGGTAATATTTCTCATTTTTATAAGTTTAAAAGGACCGCCGCGACGTTTTCCGGCCGCAAAATTTGATTTACTCGGAAAATATCGTGTCTTTATGAATTTACTTTGAATGTGGGGCCGATCGCAGCGCTTAAAAATTCGATTTACCAGGGAATAAGTCATATTATTACTCGATTTTCGGCGATTTTTTTCTTCATGAAATTTCGAATTACGCGGGAATTTGTTGATTTTGAAATTTTATTTTTAATGTCCAGTGGAATTAATGGGGTTCTACTGTATTTATATATATATATATATTTGTGTGG
This sequence comes from Limnephilus marmoratus, assembly GCA_917880885.1. NCBI lineage: Eukaryota > Metazoa > Arthropoda > Insecta > Trichoptera > Limnephilidae > Limnephilus > Limnephilus marmoratus. The sequence goes on from OU862907.1 coordinate 62,266,062, forward strand.
TGTTTATACTTATAAAGCATACATGTAGCTTGTGCATATTTTTTTATCAGAACAACATAAATAATTTGGTCTTCCAAGAGTATCACTCTATGAAGCTATTTTCCCTTTAACGCGGTCATGTAGAGTAGAAACTGATATTCCACACTTTGTGATCTTCTTTATTTATGTTTTCATTATTAGTAAATAAAAGCAGTCTTTCTGCAGTAGTTCCGCGGCATAACAACCTTGAAAAAATGAAAAGCTACACATTTTAAATTTTTTTTAACTATTATATCATTTATATAAACGTTCTAATATGAATGATCTACGGGAATAGCGGCGTCCGCCCGGTACAGCGCTGTGACTTTAGCTCGTTCCTGCACTAGCACCACCACCACCACCACAAATGCGCCCTCACGAACCTCTTAGTTTGAGAATACGTGGCTATTTGTATGGAAACCGCAAAAGGGGTAAGGTCGGAAGGGTCATATTCCGATCTTTCCCCGGGAAATATGTCAAGGGGTAAGATCGAAAAGAAAGCTACAGCCGAAACCGAAGCAGATTAGACACTGGAACCTTCCTAAACTATTTTTTTTATCTAAAAATAATACACAATGGATTTGAAATCAATTCAATAGCCTACCTGGATCCGTAGATATTTATGATGGGGGTAAGATCGATTATCTCACAATTTTCCGCAAAATTTAACCTGTTCAAAAAACGCGACTCACAACCTAACGCTTTAGCTTCTTAGAGCCGACCTAAGGGGGTTCTATGCGTAATGAAATAGCGCTCCTCTAGAGGTATAGGGGCATTTTATAGGTTGCCAGGGTACCGCGAAAATCGAGTTTTTCGATCTTCCCCCAAATCCGGATTTACCCCAACTCACCCTATAGTAGTTGGTCCTCCATTCAATTGTTTGTGTACCTAAACAAAATGGAAAATTACGTTTATGTGCAGCTTTGAAATCTACAGTCAATCCACAATTGAGAATTGATCAATATCTAAGGCGGCCAACCATCCCGCATTCTGCGGGACCTTCCCGCATTGGCAGTTGTAGTCCCGCATTGCAATATTTAGAAAAATAGTCCCGCAAATCGTCTTAAGCGTCCCGCATTCCTAATTTCTTTTTAAATACTGTCTATGGTAATCAAATAAACTTCCTCTATCTTTAGTCTATTTAAGCCATTTGGTTAAGTTCAAGACAAAATTTGTCCCTGGAAAAGGCCCGAAGATATCGGGGATTGGTTTATTTACGGTTCAAGCAAGAGTAGTACACGCCGTGACACATAATATTTATAACCCATATTTATCATTCAAATCAAATCAAATAATTTCTTGACCAAGCCGACAGCGAAAAAGTGGTGTTGTAAGTTCAGTTAAGAATTGCAAAAAGAATTTCCTTTTTGGCAAAAGTGTTTACATTCATTTCTGAATGTAATTTTAATTCGCCGCATACAGATTAATACGCATAAACCAGTCTTGTGTTCAGAATTCAAAATTCCAGTTGGATTCGTCTGCTGAGATATTTTGAAGGAAAATATTCTCTTATTCGAAGTGCATTAGAGCCATTAGAGGGGACCCCACTCACCCCACCACTCTCCAGTAAAGAAAATATTCTCTCTTTCGAAGTGCATTTATAGAATTCTAGTTGCAGACTATGTAAGTGCTACCAGAATCAAAGATAAACCATTTTGATATTCTGAGTGTAGTTTTAATTCGCCGAATACAGATTTTATTTAAACCACTTTTGTGTTCAGAATATAACGATACATTATTTATTTTTTATTTATTTATTTTATTTTATTTATTTAAACGCCCATAGGGCTTTTTTACATAATATGAATGCAGTACATTTTTTTTAATTACAGTGAAAAGAATGGGTTTACAAAATACAATACACAATACAAGTAACATAATATTTGTTAAAAACAAAATATTGATTACATAAAATAAAAAGGTTAAAAAAATAAAAATTTAGGTTACATAAAATATAATCATAACAAAATACAGGTAACATAAAATATAAGAAACAAAATATAGTCCATAAAAATATAGGAGTTGACATAAAGTAGGTAATGTTTAAAATTGTTGTTCACATTAATTTATGGGATAGGTAGAAATAAATAGTTGGCACCACGGGCGTAGCCAGGTTTTAGTTTTGGGGAGGGTTCAAGAAATTGAAAACTTTTATTTTCTAAACAACCTACTTAATTTTTTAAAATTTTTTTTTAATAAAATCAAAGTAATAAATGTGTAATAGAAATAATACTTTTTACTTCTTATAGAAATTAAAACTTTTCAAAACAAAATAGGTACATAAAAAACGTTAGTAGTACATGTAAAAACGTTTTAAGCAGTCAAATTATTCAAATAATCACATTTATGCTGACTGACTGTAACACTAATCACAATACACTAACACCTATCTGTAACATTACCTAAATGGTGATTCGGCTACTGTAGCGCGTAGAAGATTCTGCAACATTTGAGGTTTTCATCAATTCAATGATGCGTCAAGCATTCCTCACATTCGAAAATGGGTCAAAAAGTTTGAAGAAATTGGTACAACGCTGGCAAAACCAAAATCTGGGTGACCAAGGTCATCGAGAACGGTAGAAAACGTAGAGAGTGTGTATCAGTCTTTTTGTGACAACTCAAACTTTTCGATTCGGAAGCGCGCAAGTGTTTAAATGTGCATTGATCATAGTTATACAGCATTTTACAAAAAGACCTAATGCTGCACCCCTACAAACTTACTGGCTATAACCAAAGAACATGGTTCCATCAAGATGGAGCAAAATCACATACCTACGTCCAATACGTCTCTGCTATGAGGTTGTAAAATTTTCCCTGAAAAATTGATCTCCAGGAGAGGTGATATAAATTGGCCTCCTCGTGGTCCTGACGTAACCCCTATGGACTTTTTCCTGTGGGGTTATCTCAAATCTAAAGTGTACGCCAAAAATCCGACTTCCCCTGATGTAATTAAAAGAAAATTTCCATCACTAAATGGCGGCCATCACAAAGCCTACCTGCCGAGCCGTCATGAGAAATTTTACTCTTCAATTAAATTAATGCCGCGAACGCGAGGGTTTACATTTGGACAATATTATTTTTAAGAAATAAATTCCCAAATTGTGTATTTTAGTATTTAACAAACATTTTTTCGATAGAACCCTTACTTTTTTAAAAATCGATCCACAAAATATATACTTTCTTTTGGGACACCCTGTATAAATAACGAAATATTACTAATGGAATAATGAAAATGGATTCATTATTCAGCAAAACCTCATATGTGACATTTGTTTATGTTGGATTGTAAATTATTTATCTTGACACCATTCCCAAATTGTGTATTTTAGTATTTAACAAACATTTTTTCGATAGAACCCTTACTTTTTTTAAAATCGATCCACAAAATATATACTTTCTTTTGGGACATCCTGTATAAATAACGAAATATTACTAATGGAATAATGAAAATGGATTTGTAACGGACGTGTTGCTCTCCCTCATTATTAAATTATAATATGTCTAGTTATGTACAATGCCCCGGTGCAACCAATAAAGCTTGTGTGCCAAGTTTGCACCGGGAGACATTCTAGCCTCCTATATTTCTTTAAATTATGCTTATTTACGCCTCCAAAGGCAACCAGGCTGACTAGCCTCCTTTTTAGTTATGGCCCTGAGAAGGGCCGTTTTTTTTCGGCTCCGAAGGAAGCAGCTACTCCGCTAAGCGGACTGCCTTCCCTCCCTTGCTGCTCTGCCGTTATGGCTCAGCAGGAAGCGGCTGCTCCACCAAGCAGATTGCCTTTTATTTTTTTTGGCGGCCCTTTTTAGGGCCTTTTTCGTCCTGGCCACGAAGTTCAATAATACCGTGCCGCCAGCAACGATCTTTTTCAAAACACATTTTTCAATTTTAAATGTCTTTTTCTTAATACACAGATGCCCTGGTGACACAAGTAAAAACTTGGTTACCAAGTTGCCACCAGGAGACATCCTAAACTTATTATTTCATCGCCTTCAGGGCTATTTTTCCGGCTACAAAGCCAAAAAACCAATTTGGGCGTCCCTATTAAGGGCCTTTATATTGGTCAAAAATACACCATATTTTAATATAACTTCGTTTAAACACCCCGTAGGACGCTGAAACTAAGACGTTTCAGTGCAGAGTCCTACGGGGCATCCATAGAGCCATAAATAAACATTGTAACTCTTAAACTGCCAGCGCTATCAGCACTTGAGCAGATTTTCGAGACTTTAGCATCATTTCACTTTTTCTCCATTTTAAAAATCCCAGGACCTCGTAAAGCGACGGAACCAAAAGGTTTCGATAGCCAAGCTTACGGGGGACCTGGGAAAAATATTAACTTCTTTGTAACTATTCAAACACTTTGTTAAAAAACAAATACCTACCGACAAAAAGTCAAACTTCCTTAAAATCAACCCAAACTCAGCAAACAAAAATTCTACGGATAGAGAATATCCGTAGAACCACTCTAGTTTTAAGGAAAACATTGTAAATACATTAACCTAACCTGTATAATTAATTTAAGAAACCAATTTTAGACGACCACTTTCAAGCAAGTGTTTGCCAAAATGGGTGGCCCACAGAAAGGCACACCTTATATAGGTAAAGGGCTAGGTAAAACCTCCCACCACAAAAATGTACCACGTGACAGGTTTTGTCACGGAAATCGGGTATATAAACCCGGCCATTTCTCATAATAAAGCAGTTATTCTTCAACATTCAAACAAGTCTTGTTATTTACTCCACAAGTGGTCCAGACACCTACCTCTGGAAGTCTGCGACCTGCTGCCAGCTGCTGCCTCCTGCCAAAGTTCTGCCTGAACGAGAACCCGGTGCCTACCGCTGCAGTCGGCCCTGACTCTGGGCACTGCAAGGCACCGCTCAGGCAGAAACGAGGCGCATCCAGGGCCATACCACTGGATGTAGGGAGGCCAGCCTACTACAATCACCATCATCAGCGTGAGCTAGTGGAAGGCGTGCACAAAACCGGTGCCCCTTATTTTACAGTCTTGTAAAGGCCTGATACGTCTGTTACAAGTGGTCCTTCGAGCCGGATCCGCTGCACGCCTGACACGCCACGCCTGATGCCACGTCACGCCTGAGATACCACGCCTGACGCCACGCTGACGCTACGCCTGACGCTACGCCTGACGCTACGCCTGACGCTACGCCAGACGCCACGCCTGACGCCACGCCTGATGCTACGTCACGCCTGACGCTACGCCTGACGCTACGCCAGACGCTACGCCTGACGCCACGCCCGATGCCACGCCTCATGCCAGGACTAACGCCACGCCCCATGTCAGGGCTGATGCCACGCCTGATGCCACGCCTGATGCCATGGCCCATGTCAGGGCCGATGCCACGCCTGATGCCACATCACGCCTGATGCCACGCCTGATGCCACATCACGCCTGATGCCATGCATACACAAGCTCTTGACACGCCTTGCTCTACAACTGAGATGGCGCGCTCCACAGAAAAGAGCCACCACGAGCAAGCACTGCCCTCCACATCTATTGAGGACATGGTGCGACGACTACGACGAGAGCTGCGCCGTCAGCAGCAACTTATTGACATGCTGACGGAAACCCTGCAACCACAACAGCATGGAGCAAAAGGGCCGGCACAAAAAAGTGCGACGGGGCCCGCTCTACCTCATCCTACAGGACTGACGCAGCGTGGAGCAAAAGGGCCGGCACAAAAAAGTGCGACGGGGCCCGCTCTACCTCATCCTGCAGGACTGACACCGCGTGGAGCAAAAGGGCCGGCACAAAAAAGTGCGACAGGGCCCGCTCTACCGCATGCTGCTACAGGGTTGCCACAACACGACGCTTCAGGGTTGGCACGCGATAGCCAAGCCCCGCAGCCAAGCAGCCATGACTCAACATGGATGCAGCCTCGTCATGCTTCAGGGTTGGCACGTGATAGCCAAGCCCCGCAGCCAAGCAGCCATGGACAACCACCATGGATGCAGCCTCGTCATGCTTCAGGGTTGGCACGCGATAGCCAAGCCCCGCAGCCAAGCAGCCATGACTCAACATGGATGCAGCCTCATCATGCTTCAGGGCCGGCACGAGATAGCCGAGCCCCGCAACCAAGCAACCAAGGCAGTCCAAGATGGATGCCACCTGGACCTTCCGGCCCGGTACCGCCCGTACCTCTGCTCGACCAGAGGCAACGTGAAGCCGTACGTGAAGCCGTACGCCAGTGAGGCGTACCTCTGGTGGACCAGAGGTACGCCTCACTGGCGCAGCTAGGGCCTGAAGACCCTCCGCCGCCGCCCCCTCACTACAAAGGGGATCCAACATGGATACAACCTGGTCCTGCCGGCCCCGTACCGCCCGCACCTCTGGTGGACCAGAGGCCGCGTACCGCCTTACGAGAGATGCCTGTCGGACCTGTGCCTCTGGTGAACCAGAGGTACGCCTCGCCGGCGCAGCTAGGACCTGAAGGCCCTCCGCCGCCGCCCCTCAACTATGGCAGCAGTCCCCGACGGATGCCGCCTGGACCTTCCGGCCCCGTACCGCCCGCACCTCTGGTGGACCAGAGGCCGCGTACCGCCGTACGTGAGATGCCCGTTGGACCGGTGCCTCTGGTAGACCAGAGGTACGCCTCGCTGACGCAGCCAGGGCCTGGAGCCCCCCTGCCGCAGCCCCTCAACTACTATGGCAGCAGTCCCCGATGGATGCCGCCTGGACCTTCCGGCCCCGTACCGCCCGCACCTCTGGTGGACCAGAGGCCGCGTACCGCCGTACGAGAGATGCCTGTCGGACCTGTGCCTCTGGTGGACCAGAGGTACGCCTCGCTGGCGCAGCTAGGGCCTGAAGACCCTCCGCCGCCGCCCCCTCACTACTATGGGGAACAAACATGGCCGGCACGAGATAGCCGAGCCCCGCAGCCAAGCAGCCAAGGCAGTCCAACATGGATGCCACCTGGACCTTCCGGCCCGGTACCGCCCGTACCTCTGCTCGACCAGAGGCAACGTGAAGCCGTACGTGAGACGCCCGTTGGACCTGTGCCTCTGGTGGACCAGAGGTACGCCTCACTGGCGCAGCTAGGGCCTGAAGACCCTCCGCCGCCGCCCCCTCACTACAAAGGGGATCCAACATGGATACAACCTGGTCCTGCCGGCCCCGTACCGCCCGCACCTCTGGTGGACCAGAGGCCGCGTACCGCCGTACGAGACATGCCTGTCGGACCTGTACCTCTGGTGGACCAGAGGTACGCCTCACCGGCGCAGCCAGGGCCTGAGAGCCCTCCGCCGCCGCCCCCTCATCACAATGAGGGTCAAGGATGGATGCAGCATGGACCTTCCGGCCCCGTACCGCCCGCACCTCTGGTGGACCAGAGGCCGCGTACCGCCGTACGAGAGACGCCCGTTGGACCTGTACCTCTGGTGGACCAGAGGTACGCCTTGCCGGCGCAGCCAGGGCCTGGAGGCCCCCTGCCGCCGCCCCCTTACTACAACGTTGAGGGACCATCATCACACGCCCAGTGGACACCACCTGGGCCATCACAGCCAGTACCGCTGCACAAACAGCAGTACCGACTACCAGCAGCAGCAGCAGCTCCTGCCCAACCTGGTCCTGCCGGCCCCGTACCGCCCGTACCTCCGCTCGAACAGAGGTACCGAGAAGCCGTACGTGAAGAGCCTGCCGAACCTGTACCTCTGGTGGACCAGAGGTATGCACCACCAGCAGCAGCAGAGCCTGCCCAAGCTGGTGCAGTCCTTGAGCCAACCGAACGCTCAGTTCCGGACCAAGGAGAACCTTGGCGACTCCAGGAAATTTGGATGCAGCCTGGACCATCCGGCCCCGTGCCGCCCGTACCTCTGCTCGACAAGAGGCAACGTGAAGCCGCACCGGAGAAGCCCGTTGGACCATATGCATCACTGGCGCAGCTAGGGCCTGAAGACCCTCCGCCGCCGCCCCCTTCCTACAACCCAGGAAGAGCCAGTTTTGCGGCCCCATTAAGGGCCAGTTTTGCGGCCCCAAGAAGGGCCAGTTTTGCGGCCCCGAGAAGGGCCAGTTTCGTGACACCGGACCCTGCCGGACCCGCACCACTGCCGGAGCAGTTGTACTCACTGCCGTCTGGACCTTCTGGCCCCGGACCGCCCCTACCCCTGCTTTATCAAAGGCAGCGAGCCGACCAGCAGAGAGCATCTGCCGGATCCGCACCGCTGCCAGAGCAGTGGGATTTGTTGCCACCTGGACCTTCTGGCCCCGGGCCGCCCTCACCCGGGCTCCACCGGACAGCCAGCTCTGCACAGTCAGCCGATCAGCAGAGAGCATCTGCTGGATCCGGACCTCTGCGCGAACAGAGATACCAAGCACTGGCCCAGATGGATGACCAACCACATTCCGCTGTCATAACAGTGGTTCTTCTTATCGGCGCAGCAACGACGAGCCCGCCCTGCTTCGGCAGTATCACTACCACATTCGTGATACCTGTTATCGGCGCAGCGAAGACGAGCCCGCCCTGCCCCAGCAATGCCACCATCAAAGAAGTGGCGCTCTTCACACGGGGGGAGCCAATCAACCCCAGCAAAAGGAAAAATTTGCTGGCTGTCATGGACCTCATGATGCTCCACATCAGCCGACCACACGGCCAAGTCCTGGACGACACCCCCGCCGCAGATGGCCGAGAGAGGACAGCCCGAATCCAGACGAGCCCCGCAGTCTACACCCGACCTGCCGTGAAGCCCGCTGGGATCCTGTTGTTCCCGCCTATGCAGCTTCGCCTACTCATCGTTCGACACGTCCTGATGACTAGTGCAGACAAGCAGCACGGGGGAGTGTAACGGACGTGTTGCTCTCCCTCATTATTAAATTATAATATGTCTAGTTATGTACAATGCCCCGGTGCAACCAATAAAGCTTGTGTGCCAAGTTTGCACCGGGAGACATTCTAGCCTCCTATATTTCTTTAAATTATGCTTATTTACGCCTCCAAAGGCAACCAGGCTGACTAGCCTCCTTTTTAGTTATGGCCCTGAGAAGGGCCGTTTTTTTTCGGCTCCGAAGGAAGCAGCTACTCCGCTAAGCGGACTGCCTTCCCTCCCTTGCTGCTCTGCCGTTATGGCTCAGCAGGAAGCGGCTGCTCCACCAAGCAGATTGCCTTTTATTTTTTTTGGCGGCCCTTTTTAGGGCCTTTTTCGTCCTGGCCACGAAGTTCAATAATACCGTGCCGCCAGCAACGATCTTTTTCAAAACACATTTTTTCAATTTTAAATGTCTTTTTCTTAATACACAGATGCCCTGGTGACACAAGTAAAAACTTGGTTACCAAGTTGCCACCAGGAGACATCCTAAACTTATTATTTCATCGCCTTCAGGGCTATTTTTCCGGCTACAAAGCCAAAAAACCAATTTGGGCGTCCCTATTAAGGGCCTTTATATTGGTCAAAAATACACCATATTTTAATATAACTTCGTTTAAACACCCCGTAGGACGCTGAAACTAAGACGTTTCAGTGCAGAGTCCTACGGGGCATCCATAGAGCCATAAATAAACATTGTAACTCTTAAACTGCCAGCGCTATCAGCACTTGAGCAGATTTTCGAGACTTTAGCATCATTTCACTTTTTCTCCATTTTAAAAATCCCAGGACCTCGTAAAGCGACGGAACCAAAAGGTTTCGATAGCCAAGCTTACGGGGGACCTGGGAAAAATATTAACTTCTTTGTAACTATTCAAACACTTTGTTAAAAAACAAATACCTACCGACAAAAAGTCAAACTTCCTTAAAATCAACCCAAACTCAGCAAACAAAAATTCTACGGAGAGAGAATATCCGTAGAACCACTCTAGTTTTAAGGAAAACATTGTAAATACATTAACCTAACCTGTATAATTAATTTAAGAAACCAATTTTAGACGACCACTTTCAAGCAAGTGTTTGCCAAAATGGGTGGCCCACAGAAAGGCACACCTTATATAGGTAAAGGGCTAGGTAAAACCTCCCACCACAAAAATGTACCACGTGACAGGTTTTGTCACGGAAATCGGGTATATAAACCCGGCCATTTCTCATAATAAAGCAGTTATTCTTCAACATTCAAACAAGTCTTGTTATTTACTCCACAAGTGGTCCAGACACCTACCTCTGGAAGTCTGCGACCTGCTGCCAGCTGCTGCCTCCTGCCAAAGTTCTGCCTGAACGAGAACCCGGTGCCTACCGCTGCAGTCGGCCCTGACTCTGGGCACTGCAAGGCACCGCTCAGGCAGAAACGAGGCGCATCCAGGGCCATACCACTGGATGTAGGGAGGCCAGCCTACTACAATCACCATCATCAGCGTGAGCTAGTGGAAGGCGTGCACAAAACCGGTGCCCCTTATTTTACAGTCTTGTAAAGGCCTGATACGTCTGTTACAGGATTCATTATTCAGCAAAACCTTATATGTGACATTTGTTTATGTTGGATTGTAAATTATTTATCTTGACACCATGTAAAAAGTTTGAAGAAGTTATTGGACAATATACGGCAATGATTAACATTTTTTATTGCCTTGAATAATAATAATTATAGATTGCATTACAAGTAAGATACCTACACTACCTTTATACATATATAATATAATTAAGTACTCGTATGCTTATTCTTTCAATGAAAAAATTCACGAGTTAGGAATAACATGGCAGTATTAGAAAATCTTCTACTACCACAGAAAGCCGAAAATCAATCAAATACCAAAGCCGTGTCGTGACGGGGGTCTTAGCCAGCCAAGGCACTGAACACAAGACGCCTGGATGGGGCCTAGACCCTACGCCAACTCAGCCACCGGATGGTCAACGAGCTTCGGACAACGAGTCAAAGAGCTTTTAACAAAATATCAATAATCATATTTTTTTTATAATAATTCGTAATTATTTGAATCAATACCTTCTAAATACTAATAGAAAAATAGGAATACGTCAAAATAACAGTTAAAACGTTCCTCGAATAAATTGCTTAATGGAGTTGGTACCTAATGGTTAGTTAGCACATTTTTTTTTATATAACTACCGAAATAGAGTAATCCAACAAATCACGTAGAATCTCTTAACCGTTTTCAATTGACTACTTCAATGTCACAATTGCAACGTCAAACCGGCCTATAATTATAAGTAATCCGTACGGCTTCATTGTTTTGATAGAATATTCCAAACATAACAAAATATTCAAAGCTCTTGCATATGGTCCGTTATGTTATGTTGGCAATAGCAATTCATCAGCTGTCACATGCTGATAGTTGGCAGGTCTGTCGCGTCACTTAATGTACAACCTTGATCTTGTTAACAGTGTCAATGAAGTCTTATAAATGAATCGGCTTTCTGTGTTTAATTCTAAACCTCAGACATTATAATTGGCGATGAGGACGACAACAATGTTCTGTTTCAGGAATATTTATTTGGATTGAAACTAATTACCGAATATTATCACAGCAGTGCCATGGATCTATTAAATTCAGAAATTGTTTACATCAAGACGGAACCAGAGCCCCATAAAGAAGTCGAAGGTGAAATACCATGTACGGATATAGATTTCGATTCTCCAGATGTAAACAAGGAATGTTTGCAGTATGCGGAGAGTTCTCAGCCATCCGGTATGTTAAATATTTCCTATATATGTAAAAAATAAAATGTTAAAATATCCTTAGCCACTATAATTGCAAGACTATTTGAAAGGGTAATTCTAAATGAAATAGAAGGTAAACTCACTTCTAAAAACAACCAGATGAGTTTTAAGTATAGATTATCCACTAATATGGCAATATACTCCGCAAAGCAATTAATAGAATTTTACAGAAAACGAAAAACCACTGTTTACGGATATTTCTTAGATCTAAGTAAAGCGTTCGACAGGGTCTGTCATAAAACCTGCTGAAAAAATGCGCTGTTCGAAATTCACGTCAGTTTTAGAATGTTTTATTTTATTTTTTACGTTAGCTCCACACAGGGGACCCTGTGGAAAATAATTCCCCTCGGGGCCCATGTCATCTTTGGGGATAGGTACTGTGTGGAGGGTCTTTTAAGGAAAAGGAAGGAGAGGAAGTCGTGGAAAGGAAAGAGGTATGAGGGGTGGGCAGTGGCGGATTATCCATAAGGCAAAGTAGGCACGTGTCTTGGGGCGCAAGCTTACAAAGGGGCGCCTCTAGAATTTATATAAAAAAATAGTTGTTTCTTGTAATTACCATAATCTGTGCCTTAAAATGCGACGGTTCGTGGAATATAATTACGCCCAAGAAACGTATCCTCTCTCTATGGTCCTCTATCTAAGGTGGTATTCCTAGATCTAAGGAAATCTAGGGAAATATTTTTTTTTTACATTTTAACCCTGGGTAACAGTGACAAACACCACGGGATTGGTTTATTTATGAGAACCACTTTCAGCTTCTTTGTCGTCGGTTACGTGCACTTCTATTGTTTAAGTTTTCGTAGCGGTTTTTGTGTAAATTTAATTAGTGCATTATCTTTTAGTTTATTACTCAAAGAATGATTGAATTAAAGAAAAAACCTTGTGGTGCAGCATATAAAAGGGAGGCCAAGGAAAAAGAAGAAAAATATCAAACTGTAATAAAGCAAACGAAACATATTGAGACATTTTCTTTTAAATAAAAAAATAATGATTCGGAATCTTCTAACGCAATTCACAGTGCGTCTACTACCGAACCTATTCAATGCCAAATTCATACTAGTTCTAAAGAACAAGATTTTTCCGTGCTCGTTCCGTTTACTCCGCCTGCAGTAGAAGTTGTGAGGCAGTCAAAAATAGACTGGTTATCGTGGGTTGTGACCAGTCGAGTGGGATATGGGTAACATTTTCGACAGATGCTTTATACAAAGAATCTAAACTATTCAGTCTGCGTAAACTATTTATACTGTAAACCAGGGATGCCCAAACGGTCGATCGCGAGTGCTTTTTGAGTCGATCTCGAGAAAAAATTGCCGATGTAAATAGATCTATTCACAGTTCTTGTTTTAGTTGATCTTAAATTAATAAGACCGCCCATTTTTCACGCCTTTTTGTTTACATTGTTTAAAATTTATTTGTAACTTATATTGTCAATGGTCGCGTATTTTGGTTGTTGTATACTCTATAAAATCGTAAAATAATTGCATATTCATGGTGAAATATTGTTGAAAATTGCCCCCTTCAAAAGCTCGAAGTTATTGATCTAGTTTCTAGTGTGTGGTTTGGTTTATTTATGAGTCAGTCAGTCCGAGTTGTAACTTGAAGGCGATACGAAGTTTATAAATAAATAATTCAAAATGAGAGCGGTGAATAGGCTCACTCTTAAATCAAAACCAGTTATGTGATCAGAATGTAAAATTCCAGTTATACTAGATTCATCTGCTGACAAATTTCAAAGGAAAACATAATCTTATTCGACGTATAAAATTCTAGTTGCAGACTCTGTATGTGCTGCCAGAATAAAGAAAATTCATTTTCATCTGAGTGTAGTTTTAATTCGCCGCACACATTTAATTTAATTCAGTTCATAATGTAAAATTTCTGTTGTAGTATTTCGAAGGAAAACATTCTCTTATTCGAAGTGCAATCATAAAATTCAAGTTGCAGATGCACGTGCTGTCAGAATCAAAGAGAAGCCATTTTCATGTTCTGAGTGTAGTTTTAATTTGCCGCACAAGATTTAATTTAAACCAGTTTTGTGTTTAAAATGTAAAATTCCAGTTGTGGATTCGTTTGCTGAAATATTTCGAAGGAAAACATTATCTTATTCGAGGTGCAGTAATAAAATTTTTGTTGCAGACTATGCATGTGTTGCCAGAATAAAAAAAACATTTTCTTGTTCTGAGTGTAGTTTGAATTTGCTGCATAGGTTTAATTTAAACCAGTTTTGTGTTCACAATGTAAAATTCGAGTTGTGGATTCATCTGCTGACATATTTCGAAGAAAAACCTTCTCTAATTCTGCTGTTATAAAATTCTAGTTGCAGACTATTTATGTACTGATTCAAAGAAAAACCATTTTCATATTCTGAGTGTAGTTTTAGTTCACCGCATACAGATTTAATTTAAACCATTTTTGTGTTCAGAATGTAAAATTCCAGCTGTGGATTCATCTGCTTACACATTTCGAAAGAAAAACATTCTCTTATTTGAAGTGCAGTTATAAAATTCTAGTTAGTCGCAGACTATTTATGTACTGCCATTATCAAAAAAAAAAATCATTTTTATGTTCTGAGGTAGTTTTAATTAACCACACATAGAATTTAATCTAAACCAGTTTTGTGTTTAAAATGTTAAATTCTAGTTGTGAATTCATCTGATGACACATTTTGGTGGAAAGCATTCTCTTATTCGAAGTGCAGTTATAAAATTCTAGTGGCAGACTATTTATGTACTGAGTGTAGTTTTAATTCACCGCATACAGATTTAATTTGAACCAGTTTTGTGTTCACAATATAACGATAAATTAAATAACAAGTTGTCGATTCACCGTGTACCGAGTGAAGATTTGCATTTGAGTTGCATGCCTTATGCCGCAAATTCTGAGAAATTGACTGTTCCGTGTGTAGCTATTGTTTCGGGACTCTTACGCAGAAGCGATTTTAAATTAAAACCCGCCTCAGGTACCATTCCCGATTTCCTAGAGCAGTCGTAAATTAGAGTAGAATTTAAGTACATGATTTTTATTGGAAGAATACTCAGTCACATGCGATGTATAAATCGGCATGAGGTCGCAATAAAAAAAAAAGGATTTCTACCCCCCCCCCCCTCCCCGGCGCTACATCATGTCAGAGTCGATCGACCGGAGTCTAATAATATAGAGGTAGATCGCCAGCAGTTCAAGTATGAGCACCCCTGCTGTAAACTATGAAATATATTTATAAAATCATAAAAAAATTCGAAAAAAATGAAAACAGAATCAACATTAGAAATAATAATGTATTCTATTATCCCTCAAACCAATACAAAACAAATGCAAACTCACAGTAGTTTCACTGGACCTCGCAATTTTAACCTTTTACCAAAAAACATTCAAGTTGCAACTAAACTTCCGCATTACTCTTTTATGTGCTAAAAATATGGCTGAACCATACATATGTAAAAACTCTTTTTATTTAATTTTATATCAGTTTATGTTTCTCACAAACCTTACATTTATTATTACACTATATACCTCTTATTACACTATACACTTATTATTGTTAATAAACAAATTTTAATCACGTTTTTGCTTAATATACCACTGTGTGTGTTTTTTTAAGGTACTAAAATAAAATATATCTAACTATATTACCCACGCACAGGCTGTGCCTTGGTGGGTTCCCATTATTTTTATTTTTTTCAAAATATATTACTATAAAATGTAAAATTGGGAAAAAATTAAGGATTTAAAAAAATAAAAATAAAATTACAATGATTGGATTTAATCAAAATATAAATGCAGATTTTTTGTTGAGTAAGAGAATATATGACGATAAAATCTCACGTTTTTCTCTTCACGAAGATAAGATCTCACCAAAACAATGTTTGAACTAAAGTTAAAGAAGAACTATGTTAACTAGAACTAAAAAAATAAAGAAAAACGTCTAAGGAAATTGCATATTTACTCACCAAGCACAGGAAAAGTATACTAACTATTTTTAACTACGAAATTTAAATCTAAAAGATCACCATGTTCACTCACAGTAGAGAAAAATTTTCACGTGTCCAATCTGCAATTCTTCTTTTGCGCACAAACAGATATATATATATATATATATATATTTTTTTTTTTTTTTAATAATCGGAGACGGTTTACATATATATAGTTCCCGTGAGCACTTAGGCCATAGACCCATTGTACTATCTCCCATTATACCTCATTCCTTTGACAGTAACCCAGTCCCTTTTATAAAGTTCACCAGGATTGTCATTGGAAATGAAGCTATATCTTCTGGTTCGACAAAGTGTCTTCCCAGATTTCATTTCCCCTCTTCACTCCTCCTTGGTTCCCTGAAGGCCCCACGACAGAAAAGGGCTTCATCTCTTCTCTCCACTCCTTAGTTCCCCGAAGGCTCCACGACGGAGAGTCTACCTCCCCTTGGTTTCCTAGAGGCCCCACAAGGGAAGAGTCTACTCCACCTTGGTTCCCCGAGGGCCCCAGGAGGGAAGAGAAATTCATCTCTCCTCACTCCTCCTTGGTTCCCTAAAGGCCCCATAGAGGAAGAGTTCACCAAGATGACCTCATTTCTCCTCTTCACTCCTACATAGTTCCTCGAAGGCCCCACATGGGAAGAGGACATCATCTCTCCACTCCACTCCTCCTTGGTTCCACAAAGGCCCCGCGCTGGAAGGGTGCCCTTCCCCTTGGTTCCTCAAAGGCCCCACAAGGGAAGAGTTCATGGAGGTGGCCTAAGCCCACCTCTCCACGGTTTCTCCTCTTGGTTCCTCCTACGGCCCCAGGAAGGAAATCCACAGAGGCGGCCCTCAGCACTCCTAGGTTCCCAAAAGGCCCCTAGTTTTTGAATGGTTCAATTTTTTTGTACCACGAGTTCCCAGGGAAATAGATGGTCCACTCCAGCAGAGCCCTAAGTGCTGGAGTGAGGTCTAAATACTCCGAGATGCGACCTTGTTTCTCGGAGGCACCGTTCGTGACGCTGTTCCCCAGGACATTCAGCCTGAGCACGGTAGCTCACATCTTGACTTGGGATGGCTATTGCAGGTTTGTGTTTCCACTCCCTGAGCGATGGGTTCGCCACACTCCCTACGCTAACAAACAGACATTAAACCGTCGTTTGTTAACACACAGTGGCACTAAACCTTTTTCATGTCACTACTGCAGCTATTCTACTTCTCAAACAGGACTTTTAAAAAGTCATATGTTAACTCACAGCTCATAGAGAAGACAAATCTTATTCATGTTCAGTCTGCAACTCTCCTTTTTAACCAAAAACAATAATTAAAACGTCGGCGTCGGTCGTATGTTAAATCATAATGGAAATAAACCCTTTTCTTGTTCTGACTGCAACTCTGCTTTTGGACGTAAGCAACATTTAAAACGTCATATGGCATTTAAGGTGAATAATCACGATGGGAAAAAAATAGTCTAATGTCCAGTCTGTAACTCTTCTTTTAGTCAAAAACAACATTTGAAAGTTATATAATTGCTCACAGTGGAGACAAACCCCTTTCTTGTCCCTACTGCTGCTTTACGTGTTCCTATAAAGCAGGGGTGGGGAATATCTTTAGAAAAGCATTTCCGCAACCATACTGGAGAAAAGCCTTTTTATTGTATTCAATGCAAGTAATTTTAACTATAAAATGTAAATTTAAAAGATCGCATGCTTATTAACACCAGAGAAAAATCTTTTACGTGTTCAATCAATTCTTATTTTGCGCATAAACAGACATTAAACCGCCATTTATTAAAACACAGTAGCAACAAGCCGTTTTCATGTCTCTACTGCAGCTGCAGCAATCGCAGTCGTAAGTCGACGAATGCCTTAATATATGTTGAATATACTTCTTCATAAAAAAAACGATTGAACCGATTGTGATGAAACTTGGTACGTAAAAAAAATGCTGGAGACCCAGATCTACACATTTTATTCCAAAATTCCCACTCCAACTCCGAACCACCTCACCACCTCAGAAAGGTCATTAAAAGCTTTGAAAAAATAATTTTAAATGAGCCGGTAACCATAATCTAATTAAACCTCTTTAATCATTTTTTTTTTAATATATATTTTTTAATCATCACTCTTAATGACCTTTCTGAGGTGGTTTGGAGTTGGTTTCATTCTGAGTTGGCTGGTCACCATAATATGTAAAAGTACTAGTTAAAATTTATAATATATGGCCGCTAGAGGGGCGTCGGTGAGGTGCTTGCCTAGGGCGCTCTGAAAGTGTGATCCGCCTCTGAGGATGGGTAGGAATCTGGGGGTCTGTGTGCCCAGGGGTTACAGACGTATGAAACCATCAATCCAACTGCAGTGAAAAGGAATGTGTTGAGAGAGTCCGGCTGGAAAGGTCAATAGGCCTCCCTCAACCAGTCTCTCTCGATCCGACCCGCCACGCAGAAGGTGGGCAGATGCATCCGCCGCCAAGATCTGGACAAACCTCACCTCATGAACCCAGGCACCCCTACTAAGTCTCCAAATGTAGCGAACCACTTGGGGTGACCTATAGTAGTAGGGAGCGTTCAAGTATTACGTAACGCAATTTTTGAAGATTTTAGACCCCCCCTCCCCCCCATGTAACGCGCCGTAACGTTTTCCTGTTCAACCCCCCCCCCCCCTCCAAGCGTTACGTAACGCCCAAGTAACAATTTTTACCTGAAAGTCACAATTAAGTTGCGCAACGTACTGAAATGTCGCTTAAATTCCCTTTTTCTTGATTTTATCGCGTTTGCGGTAATAAATAAAACAAGAGATTTCTAACTCGCGATACATTATATACATTTTATTTATTCATATTGTCATTTATGAAAAAAATTGAGAATATTATTATTTTTATCGGCCTTGTATTCCTTCCAGATCTCCACAATTAAACACTGTCTTACCTAGAATTAACCTACATGGTTTTACAACACATACTTTCTTTTACATTAGCTTTAGTGAGGAGGCCCTGAGCAAAGTAATTTCCCTAAGTTTTCCCTGTGGAGCAACACTTTACTCCACTATGATTCACAAGCTGAATCATAGTGGGGTTAAACCTTTTCCACGTCCCGAATGCAGTTATACAAGTTCTCAAAGGGAAGATTTAAAAATCAACAGTATGATTCACAGAAGATAAAAACCATTTTCAAGTCCTGACTGCAACTATTCGTGTCCTCTAAAGAGATATCTAAGAAGTGGCTTGCTGACTCACACTGTAGAAAAACCGTTTTCATGTTCCGACTGCAACTATTCATGTACTACGAAGAGAAATCTAAAAAGTACCCATGTTTACTTACAGTGGAGAAAAATCCATTTCATGTCCTGACTGCAACTATTCTACTTCTCGAAAAAAAAACCGAAAACGGCACTTGCTAACTCACAGGACGAAAAACCCTTTTCTTGTCCCGATTGTGACTATTCATGCGCTACACAACGGTATCTAAAAGTTCACGTGTTGAACCACACTGGACAAAAACATTTTTCATGTCCCGACTGCAATTATTCATGTAGTGCAAAGGAACTTTTTAGAAATCATTTGCTAACTCAAAGTGATATAAAACCTTTTACATGTTTCTACTGCACTATTCATGTTCTACAAAGAGTCAGCAAAAATCACATGTTAACGCACAGTGGACAAAAACCACTTTCCTGTCCAGAATGCAGTTATACAAGTTCTCAAAAGGACAATTTATAAATCCACCGTACTATTTACAGAAGAGAAAACCTTTTACATGTCCTGACTGCAACTATTTGTGTTCTTAAAAGGGATATCCAAGAATTCACTTGCTGACTCTACTCATTGTGGAGAAAAGCATTTTTCATGTTCCGACTGTAACTATTCAGAGAAATCAAAAAATCACATGTTTACTCACAGTGGTGAAAAACCCATTTCATGCCCTAACTGCACCTATTCTTCTTCTCGAAAAAAAACTAAAACGGCACTTGCTAATTCACAGTGATGAAAAACCTTTTACTTGTCCCGAGTGCGACTATTCAGGCGCTATAAAACGGTATCTAAAAATTCACGTGTTTACCCACACTGGACCAAAACCTTTTTCGTGTTTACCCACACTGGACTACAATTATTCATTTGTACAAAGGAACTTCTTAGAAATCATTTGCTGACTCACAGTGCTACAAAACCACTTACATGTTTCTACTGCAACTATTCGTGTTCTACAAAGACGCACGAAAAATCACTTGTTTACCTTCAGCAGAAAAAACTATTTTTTGTCCCAGCGTTGTTTTTCAAGTTCTCAAAAGGGGGATCAAAAAATCCACAGAACGAAAACCTTTTTCGTGTTCTGAGTATAACTATGCATGAACTATGAAACCTAGCTTTAGGTAATATTATTATATTTTAGCAGTAAACTAACCTGTGTGTAATAACTAAAAAGCGTTGTTCTTACTAAAAACTCTCGTATAACATCATTCATATATTGCATAAATTTTTAATTTTTCCTTTGCTGTCTTCCAAATTTGGTTGGTATTTTTTGGTTGCGCTGCGCCGGCAAGTCAGCATGAGAGCCTTTATAGGCCAATAACAGCTGATGATGTAAATCTCCCGGTTTGGAGGACATTATAATTCCTAAAAACTCACAATAACAACACTGACTACAGCAAATTGTGTTTATGCGTATTTCGTGTTTAAAATAGTAACGAATACTGACAACGAAAATAAAATAAAAATGACGCACAATACAGTCGAGGAATTCCCCGTACAACATAAACTAAAAGGCTTACCAACTTGGAAGATTTCAATTCCTTAGTTTTATATTTAAATAAAGAAAAACATGTTACGTAACGCGTCCTTCGAATCCTCCCTCCCCCTCCCCCCCCCCCGTAACGCGCCGTAACGTTTCACCAGACCCCCCCTCCCCCCCAATTGCGTTACGTAATACTTGAACGGCCCCAGAGGTGTTGGTTATCTAATAATGGTTCCCAGAGCGGCGGTACCCATACCCGCCTACCAAATTCAAATAAACCATTGAAAATAATAATACTTTGTCACAGAAAACAAAAGTTTCAATGGCTATAAACAACACAACTCCATACTGAAGGTACTCAAGAACTGATGGCTTGCGGATATCTGGGGTTTTTCTTATTTCTTAAAGCTAGTTATCCAAATTCCCGCATCTAGTAGGCAATTGTATGGGTTCTTTAATCGTACATATATTAATAAAATAATGTTTTGTTTTCGAACTATCGGAGAGAGGCAAGAGTCTTTGTAAAGTGTTACGCTGTCCATCTTGGCATGTAGGTAAACGATCAATGTACCTATTTCTATTTTGTTTTTCCAGGTAGCAATTATGTGGAGACTGTTACTATCAAGGCCGAACCGGGACCCCGAGCAGTACATGAAAAGGGAATTCCTTATATGGAAATTGACATCGACCTGCTGGATGTTAAAAAGGAATGCTTAGAACGCTTTCAAAGAAATACCGAGACCAAAGGTAAACCGACTTACTTTGTAAGATTTAACAATTCGTGCTACCCTAATTTTTTAAATTTCGTTCATTTTTTAAAAAATCTACTGTACTTCTTATTAATAACATTTTCACTTTATCCATAATCTTTTTCAGACTTGTTGACAGATCTGAAGAATTATCGTGCGGAAGAACGATTATCTTGTCCACATTGTAACTACTCCTGCTCTGACAAATCACACTTAGAACAGCACTTGTGCGCCCATTCCGGAGAAAAACCCTTTTTGGCGACACACATGCTTACTCACAGGGGAGAAAAACCTATTTCATGTTCCGGCTGCAACTATTCTTTTGCTCGAAAAGGACAGTTTGCAAGACACATGCTGACGCCCAGTGGAAAAAAATCCCTTTCCTGCTCCATTTGCAACTATTCGTGTTCTCAAAAGGGACATTTGACGAAACACATGCGCATTCACAGTGGAGAAAAACCTTTTTCATGTTCTGCCTGTAACTATTCCTTTTCACAAAAGAGCACTTTGACAAGACATAAGCTGACGCACAGCGGAGAAAAACCTTTTTCATGTTCTGCCTGTAACTATTCTTTTTCACAAAAGAGCAGTTTGACAAGACATGAGCTGACGCACAGCGGAGAAAGACCTTTTTTATGTTCCGACTGCAACTATTCATGCTTCCGAAAGGACAAATTGACGAGTCATATGCTTACTCACAGTGGAAAAAAATACTTTTCCTGTTACAATTGCAAGTATTCATGTACTCGAAAGGAATATTTGAAGAGACACATGCTGACCCACACGAGAAAAAGACGCTTTTTTTGTTCCGAGTGTAAATATTCATGTTCTCGAATGAGACAGTTGACGATACACATGCTGATGCATAGTGGAGGACAACCTTTTTCGTGCTTCAACTGCTACTATTCATGTTTCCGCAAGGACGATTTAAAGAAACACATGCTGACTCACGGTGAAGAAAAACCTTGTCCCGACTGCGACTCTTCATCTTCTCGAAATCCGTTTGTTGATGGTACACAGGTCCGTTGATGGTACACATGCTAACGCACAGTGGGTCCCTTTTTGTATTCCGACTGTAATTATTCATATTTTAGAAAGACGATGAACATTTTTATTTTTTTATTAATAATTTTTTTTTGTTACATACATAAAAATATTACAAAAAACATTTTTTTTGATATAAAGTAAAAAAGGAGAAACTATAAAATTAATAAAAAAAAATCCCACATAGGCATCGCCAGTTCGTGGGTATACTTAAGTTTATTAATGCAGTTAAGATTAATATAATTTCATGATGCCAGAACTCACAATAGATGAAATTATACATTGCTAACCGTTCATCCCATCGCGATGAAACTTTGGGGATTTGATGTGTTCACGGGAGAGGGGAGGGAGGAGAGGAATGCAGTAGGGGGTAGAGAAACCCGGGAGGGGAGAGGAACTTTATTATTAGTGTATACACTTTTTACACAAGCTGTTTAGACAAAATGTAATCACGATTTTTCTTTATATGCCACTGTATTGTTTCTTTCTAGGTACAATAATTCAGGGTGGGGCGGAGTGGAGTTACTGATTTCAAAAATACACTGAAGGTCCCCCAGACCGAGCAGAGGGGTGGGGCCGGTGCCGTTAGGTCGGGGAAATGATGCCGTTTATAGAAGTGACCATACCGTGGTCAGGGAAGTACCGGGGCTTTGTTGTGGAGACATTCTTTAAAAACGGGGAAAGCGTTGTGGATGCGCATTGGGCTTTCCGGGTCCAGTTCGACAGTTAAATCGTAATGACAGTGTTCCTGATCCTAAAACCATTCGGTAATGGATCAGTAATATAAGGTGGACCGGAAAATACCAGTTGGGCGACTTAAAAGTGTGCAAACACCTGAAAACATTGCGGCAGTAAGGGCGTGAATTGAAGAGTCTCCAAACCGAGCAGAGCGGAAACATGCCGCTGCGCTTGGAATATCTTCCGGAACTAGAAGTCAAATCTTACACTCAGACCTTCACCTGTACCCCTACAAGATGATGCATACATGGTTATTCGTCCCACAAGATTTTTTGAAACGTAGAGATGCTTGCATTGCAATCGTTACTGTTGTATCCCTCGGCGCCGTTTTATGCACTAGCGACGAAGGATTAACCATTACCTTCATTGAGTTATTCATCTCAATATTGTAAGATATTGGAGAACCGTAGGCGTCCCAAAATGAAAGAGTATGACGAAGAACACGACACAGAAGCCTTCTGGTTTCAACAAGATGAAGCCATGGCCCGTGCTGTCCATCGTTCATGCTAAATTTTGCAAAT
Source organism: Limnephilus marmoratus (assembly GCA_917880885.1). Taxonomy (NCBI): domain Eukaryota; kingdom Metazoa; phylum Arthropoda; class Insecta; order Trichoptera; family Limnephilidae; genus Limnephilus; species Limnephilus marmoratus. Next base: position 62,289,430 of record OU862907.1, read on the forward strand.
GCTCTTTCCAGGTCACCTGATCTCTTTGCGGAGGGACATTCCATGGCCCACTCGCTCTCCCGATTTGACCCCGAGTGACTTTTTTCTATGAGGATACATCAAAGCTGAGGTAAACATACGTCGACCTCGAACCCTTGAAGCTCTGAACGAGGTGATTGAGGACGTCATCGCTGGAATTCCGCAAGATATGCTGGGAAGAGTGGCCGAAAACTTCTTTGAAAAGCTTAATTTGTGTATTGTTCGCCAAGGCCACCACGCCAGACGATATCATTTTCAAAACATCATGAAAAAAACGGCATCATTTCCCCGACCTAACGGCACCCGCCCCGCCCCTTTGCTCGGTCTGGGGGGGCCTTCATTGTATTTTTGAAATCTGTAACTCCACTCTGCCCAACCCTGTATTATTGTTCCTAGAAAGAAACAATACAGTGACATATAAATAAAAATCGTGATTATATTTTGTCTAAACAGCTTGTGTAAAAAGTGTATACACTAATAATAAAGTTCTTCTCTCGCAGCCAACCGTCCCGCATTCTGCGGGACCGTCCCGCATTGACGGTTGAAGTCCCGCATTGAAATATTTATTGAAATAGTCCCGCAAATCGTCTAAAGCGTCCCGCATGTCCCGCATTTCTATATTTTTGTAATGTTGTCCATGGTAGACAAATAAACTTTCTCTATGTTTAGTCTATATTAACCTTTCCGTTCATCTGTGGCTACATAAGTTTGAAGACATCGATCTAGGGATTGGTTTATTTATCTGGCGGGATTAGTATACTTATGGGTTTATTTAGGTAAGCCAAAGAGCGGCAGTGTACTTTTGAATAAGTGCAATCCGTGACACGTAATTGATAACCCGTAATTGTCATTTAAATCAAATCAGATAATTTGTTGACCATGCGGCATGCCGCTGACCGCGAAAAAGCGAAGTTGTAATTCACTGAATTTGAAAAAGAATTTCCTTTCTTGTAAAAGTGTTTATCTTCATGTTCTGATTATAGTTTTAATGCGCCGCATATAGATATTATTAATTATAAATAACCAGTTTTGTGTTCAGAATGTTAAATTCTAGTTGGATTCATCTGATAACATATTTCGACGGAAAACATTCTCTTATTCGAAGTGCAGTTATAAAATACTAGTTTTTTTTTTTTTTTTTATTTATTTACATTTAAACCATAGTTGCAGTTGAATGTGCTGCCAGAATCAAAGAGTAACCATTTTCATGTTCTGGGTGTAGTTTTAATGCGCCACATACAGAGTTAATTTAAACCAGTTTTGCGTTCACAATGTAAAATTTTAACTGGATTCATCAGATGACATATTTCAAAGGAAAACATTCTCTTTTTCGAAGTGCAGGTATAAAATTCTAGTTGCGGACTAGGCCTCCCGACGGGAGGGGGGGGGGGGGGGGGTGACACCCGACCGTGGAAAAAAATTATGAAGGATATTGTCACAGAAATATTGATATATGTTATTAAATTCTCTAGCCAACCCCCCCCCCAGGACGGGCCAATTTTTTACACATTTGTGAAGTCGAAATTGGGGGGGGGGGAGGGGGGTACGTTATACGACCCGGGTGTCACCCTTGCCTAGCTACGCCACTGGGACTATGTATGTGCTGCCAGAATCAAAGACAAACTATTATCATGTTCTGAGTGTAGTTTTAATATGCCGCATACTGATTAAATTTAAACCAGTTTTGTATCCAGAATGTAAAGTTTATGTTGTAAATTCATCTGATACATATTTCTCTTATTTGAAGTGCATTGGAGGGGAACCACCACTTTCCCAACGGCTGTGTGAGGAAACTGATTGTTTAACCCCCTTAGCCGCACACGTCAGGACTCTAATTTTTTGTAAAAAGGAAGCTACATTTATTTTTAAAACGAATCTAGACCCTCCAATGTCCCTGCATTCATGATTGTTAGTATAAAAGAAAAATGTTTGCTTAGTTACATTTGCAGTAATTAACAAGATAAAGACACATCATAGATGTGTTCGCCGGTTGGTTCAGCATCAGTTGAGTGAAATAATAAATAAAAATATTTACAGGTGTAAGTATAGTTAAAACCAAAGAAAATATATAAAAATAAAGATTTGAAGTGCAGTCATAAAATTCTAGTTGCAGACTTTGTATGGTGCTGCCAGAATCAAAGAGAAACCATTTTCATGTTGTGATTGTAGTTTATATGAGCCAAATTCTCGATTTCCGAGAGAGAAAATTTGTAACGTAACCCCCCTCCCACCCCCCGTCGACACAACTCACCATTGTGTCCCGCATTGATATTTCACAAAGTTGGCCGCCTTAGCCTAAACACTCTGTTTATGTGTTGTTTATTTGTAAAACAACACATAAATCAGTAGTTCTAACAAGTATTGATGACAATCGCCACCATTTAAAAACTGTCGTTGCCCTATTGTATTTTGCATAGCTCGATATATCAAACTCCGACAGGCAGCCGGACCTTTTATTCTAGTGGGCCTCAAGAAAAGGTGACAACGAACGTTCCATCAAAAAGTGACAAGCTATACGCCGCCCGCTCATATATCCATGTCATTCATACATACACATTGTCTGATTGTCTATCTTTATGACACAGGAATAAACTTTTGAATTAAGATATGATACCTACTGAAAATCGCTGAAAACAAAAGAGTGTTCCTTACTTTCCACATTATATTGTGAGTTGTGAGTATATGAGACTATGGCGAGTCCATTTATTTATGTAACGTCATTGGTCTTTGTTAGTTTTGTTTGTTGCGGTCGCGCGTCCCTGAATGAACGTCATTGCTTCACCAGAAAAGCAAACAGTGCTACCAATGAATAAATTAAATGCAAACCGATGAATTTATCATCATCGGCCAGGTAAATTAATATGTTAAATCGGGTTCTTTCAGAATATTAATTCAAATTTTTTGGTAAGGGAAATAATTATTTCAAGTAGGAATAATAATTTAGGACAAAAACGGCTAATATACGTTATTTCAGGGATATACATTATATATAAACAAAGGATTCGAACATTTTAACCACTTATTTTTGATATTGATGTTAAATACTAGAAATTCCCTGGTTTTACGCAAATCGTTAGTAAAAAATAACTGATTTATGAATGAATCTGCATGTCTCAAGAGCACATTTTTGTGAAGTTGATATATTTGAGAACATTAACGATAAACTCACCTCGGCAAACGTAGGCTGTCACCTGGGAAATAACTGTGTAAATAACATTGCGTATGCAGATGATATGGTCATTTTGTCACCAAGTATAAAAGGACTGAGAAAGCTGTTAAAGATTTGTGAAGAATACGCATCTGAACATAATATGGTCTATAACCCCACTAAGTCTGTGTTGCTCGTATTCAAGTCAGGCGCAGGCACCATGAAAGTATTACCCGTCAGTCTAAACTCTAAACGATACAAAAATAACAGAAAAAATCGAGGTCAAATACTTGGGACACATCGTAGCAGCGGACCTCAGTGATGATTCGGACATTGAGCGACAGAGAAGATCACTGTGCATTAGGGCAAATATGATTTCTCGAAGATTTAACAAGTGCAGCCCAGCTGCAAAAAGGCAACTTTTTGACACGTACCGCACGAGCCTATATACCTCGGAGTTGTGGACCAACTTCAACAAAGCGTCACTAAAAAGAATGGAAATACAGTACAACAATTCATATCGAACGCTTTTTGGGTTGTCCTGGTACTGCAGTGCCACCGAGATGTTTGAAGAATGGCGCGTTCCCGGATTCCGAACACTAATAAAAAAAACGGATCACCAGCTACAGAACGCGATTGGCCTCGAGCGAAAACACTCTTGTGATGGCAGCATTCCACTTCTGGCAGGGTCCCATTTATAAGCGATGGAGCCACTTCCTGATGACCTGGATAACAAAAAGTTAAATTTTTTCAAATTTTATTTTTATTTTTGTATTATTATTATTTTCTTTTATTTATTTCCTTTCATTATGTAAAAAAAAAATTTCTTTCATCTTGAAATATTTTAATTTAATGTATTATATATGTATAATATGGAACTCGTGGGACTGCACCACCCTCCCCGAGATCTGGAATAAACGAATAAAAAAAAAAATAATAATATTTGCAACAAGATCGAGCTTCAACATGTGATTCGTCATCCTGCCCTTAATGGAACAAGAATATCTGCAGATACATGAAAATGGTCTTACTCTACTGTGCATCGACATGTGTCCCGCCAACTGTTTCGAGAACATGAATAGTTGCACCCGGAACATGGATAAGGTTTATCTCCACTGTGAGTGATCAAGTGTTTTCTCTCCAGTTCTCCCACAATGCGAACCATCAGCGGAACCTTAAAATCGACTCCTCTTCCTTGGCTCCCCGTACTTGCAAATATAAGCCCGCCAAATATCAGGCGAGAGATTGCAACACTGAGGGAATACAAGAAGGCGCTGCAAAAAAGCGAAATACCCTTGCACGATGATGTCGTTTCTCACCCGGCATGCCGCTTAAAGTCTCGAAAACCCTTCTGGACGGAAGGAGAAAGACTCCTTCGAACACCTCTCACCCCAGAAGATAGGTGGAAGCTTGAGTGGCAATCAGCCAACGTCAAAAACGCCCATCTCGTGCAAGACCCCACTGAGAGACAGCCTGGGTTCTCATTGCCTCGCAAACTCTGGACTGCCATCAATAGGATAAGGTGCTCCCATAGCCGTTGTGCTCACATGATGCATAGATGGGGCCTTAAAGAGTCGGCGACGTGTGAATGCGGTGCGGTGCAGACCACCGAACATGTGGTCAACGAATGCCCGCTCCATTCATTCCCCGGCGGGATTGATGAGGTCCACAGGGCAACGCCTGAGGCCCTAGACTGGCCCTAGACTGGCCCTAGACCTAGATGTCCCCCTCTGACCCCCCACCATACGAAAGAAGAAGAAGAAGTGTTTTCTCAAATATAATATATGTGAACATGAATAGTTTTATTATTATTTTTTTATTTATTTATTTACAAAAAGATACATAAATTATAACAAATTTTATACAATAATTAATTACATTATACATGTATTTGATGTACCCCCATAAAAAGCAGGGCTTGTGTGTATGGGGGGTGTACATTGGTTCAATTTATTATTTTTTATTCAGTTCAAATTTTCAGTATAATTTTTAAGCTGAGTTTTAAATTTTTTAATGTTACTATAGTTTCTGATTTTTTCAGGTAGTGAATTAAAAAAATTTAACTCCCAAGTATTTATGATTTAACTGTCGTATTGTTTTTTTTTACATTTAGGAATAGGAAGTATTGATGTTTGTCTAAGATTTCAGTTATTTTAAAAGGTGCAACTTTATTTTGAATATTATCTTTATAAATTTGTAATGTTGCGTGATAAAAGTATAATGCACTTAATTTTCTGACCTTAAATTGTTTGAATAACAATTCTGATGAATATAAGTAGGTTTTTTTTTAAAGTGTTTTTATTATTAGTTTTTGTGATATGATTATTTATTATTAGTTGTTGCACTCAGAACATGAATAAGGTTTTTCTGTTCTGTGCGTCTACTTATCACTCGTTTTGTTGCTCTTAAGAGAACAAGAAAAACTGCAGACAATACACGAAAATGGTTTTTTTTGGCGTCAACCTGTGTCCCGTCAATAGTCTTTGTAGAGAACAAGAATAGTTGCAGTCGGAACATGTAAAGGTTTTTTTTTTCACTGTGTGTGATGATGTGTCTTGTCAATCACCTTTTCGATTGAACGAATAATTGCATTTGAAACATGAAAAAGGTTTTTCATCAATGTGTGACAGCATGTGCATCTTTAAATCTCCCTATCGAGAAAATGAATAATTGTACTCAGAACACGAATAAGATTTTTCTCCACCATGCGTCAACATGTGAATCGTTAGATTGCCCTTAAGAGAACAAGAATAACTGCAGATGTTACATGAAAATGTTTTTATCCACTGTGTTTCAACATGTGATTCGTCATATTGCTATTAAAATAACAAGAATAACTGCAGATAGTACATGAAAATGGTTTAACTCCACTGTGCATCATCATGTGTCTCGCCAACTGTCCTTTTTGAGAACATGAATAGTTGCAGTCGGAACATGAAAAAGGTTTCTCTCCACTATGAGTGAACATATGTCTCGTCAATTCTCCTTTTCGCTTATATGAATAGTTGCACTCGGAACATGAAAATGGTTTTACTCCACTGTGCGTCAACATATGTCTCGTCAATTGTGCTTTACGAGAACATGAATAGTTGCACTCGGAACAAGAATAAGATTTTTCTCCACTATGCTTGAACATGTGATTCGTCATACTGCCCTTAAGATAACTAGAATAACTGCAGATGATGCATGAAAATGTTTTTTCTCCACTGTGCTTTAACATGTGTCTCGCCAACTGTCCTTTACGAGAACATGAATAGTTGCATTCGGAACATGAATAAGGTTTTTCTCCACTGTGCGTCAACATGTGAATCGTCATATTGCCCTTATAAGAACAAGAATAACTACAGATATTACATGAAAATGGTTTTACTCCACTATGCATAAACATGTGTCCCGCCAGCTGTTCTTTTCGGGAACATGAATAGTTGCAGTCGGAACATGAAAAAGGTTTCTCTCTATTGTGAATGATCAAGTGTTGCCTCAAATATCCTTTTTGCGAACATGAATAGTTGCACTCGGAACATGAATAAGGTTTTTCTTCACTGTGCGTCAACATGTGACTCCTCAAATTGCTCTTAAGAGAACAAGAAAAACTGCAGACAGTACACGAAAACGGTTTTTTTCCACTGTGCATAAACATGTGTCCCGCCAACTGTCCTTTTTGAAAACATGAATAGTTGCAGTCGGAACAAGAAAAAGGTTTCTCTCCACTGTGAGTGAACATATGTCTCGTCAATTCTCCTTTTCGCTTATATGAATAGTTGCACTCGGAACACGAATAAGGTTTTTGTAAGGTATGGGACTTGAGATCTGTGAGTAAGTCTGAAAATGATAACAAAAAAAGCTGAACAAGTGTAAACACAGATAATAAACATTAAATAAAATTAAGTCAGCACGAATCATTGAATCTAACAAAGTAAATCAAGTTTTACCTGCTTTCTGGGAAATTCCTGCAAAGTGTTCAACACATTCCTTTTTAATATCCAGCAGGTCTATGTCAATTTTCGGGTACTGACTGTCTTTTTCAACTATTTCTTGGTGTCCTGGTTCGGCCTTGATGGCAATAGTCTCCACAACGATGCTATCTAGGAAGAAAGAAGAAACAATACTTAGATTGATTGTAAAAAATATTTTATGTGCATGAACTATGTAAAAATTGCGAGAATGGTTTCCCCATAACTGCATCAGCAGAGGAGTTTTACCAATTTTCAAGTTGTGTTTTTTCCAATTTTCAAGAAAACCACACTTGTTTTATCTGATTGACGAGGAAACTCCATTGCAATTGGCGCAGTCAAATTTGGGTATACGAATAATGTTTATTGTGGAGGTGAGCAAGTCACTCTGTCACGCCGCGGTGACTATGATAAGCAGATTATCCCTAGAGTTATTGTTTAGGAGGACAACAATCGTAGTTGGGAATTGGATTACAGTGCCATCCGTGGAAGTCACGGGCGATCATTGGGTACAACAGTTAAAAGGAAGGAAGACCGATCCATCCATTCCAAAGAAGGAAGGCAGCCCAATCCATTAACTCTTGGAAGCAGCGGGGCACCGTGGATTGCTCATTCACTGGTTCCTGGAGTTAAGTTAACTGTTTTTTTTTTGGATGGTGTAATTGTTGTCGGGAATGTGTTATTGTTGTTGAGCGTCGGTCTCGATTACCCTCGCGACTATGGAGTCGGACTGAATTCCTAGGTTTTCGCAAGTAAGCGGACACCGGAGGCTATTTCACTTGAGGTTTTAACAGTTCTTCCTTATCTGTGATGCCAGAAGCAAGCGTATTTACTTACTGAATATTCTAGAAAGTGAGACATTACCTAAACTGATCAATCTGTGTTTTCCGGCGAAGGTCACGGATGTGTTATTTGAAAAATTAGTTGAATTATTAGAGAAACATTGCTCCAAGACGCGTTCGGAATTCAGGGAACAGAAAAAATTATCAGGCCAGGCAAATGAATGGGAAAGCAATATGAGATTTTGCTGTACGTCTTCGCGGGCTCGGCTCGAAGGTAATCTTGCAGACTTTTTTGCGATTGCTATTCTTGCAGGCCGGGCTAAAGAAAAAAAATATTTTTAGAAGTTACAAAGTTAACTTTCAACCAAGAACTAACGATTACAGTGTTGACAATCCGGGTCCAGAGGCTAAAAGGGAGTGTTCTGTAGGTAGAACGGACGAGAATTCTATAAGGAAAGCAACGAAAACGCTTGGGGGACATTTTTTGCGTTCGAAAGGGAGTCAGGGGTTCTGAAAGTTTTCCTCTCGTTCGAGTAGTCCCAGTTCAAGGGCATTCGCGGAAAATAATATTGCATCAGTGGAAAGGCGCACGCGGCCAAGGAAAGTAAATTAAAAGACATTTAATGAAATTCCGCAAGAATAATAACGATTAGAAACAATAAGAATTATAATTTAAAGCAAAAATAAATAATGTAGCTCACATCCTAACTAGATATTTGATATAGGTACCTTTTGATTACAAAAATAATTTTTCAGTTTGGTTGGGTATTTTTATCTCAAATTCAAATCTAAGATTTGTACGGAACGGGCAGAAATGGGCCACGCATACGTTCCCCTTAACAAGTATATTTATGTCCGAATTAAAAAAAATGACACGAATTCCTTAAATCTGAAATCAGCGACCAATATTTTCTTACTTTGAAATGTAACTTACTGGCTGTTGAAGTACTCGCCGCATTCTGCAAGCATTCCTTCTTCACATATGGGAGGTAGATAACTTCATCCGTATACGTCATTTCACCTCCACCCTCTTCCTGGGACTCTGGTTCCACCTTGATGAAAACACATTCTGGGTTAGGAAGATCCATGGTCTTCTATGAAAGCGTTCCAGTGTAAAGATAGTTATTAGTCCCAACTCGCAATAAATTGACCTGCAACAGAATAGTAACTAATAAACTCTATTTATGAGTGCTTATAAAGGAGTTTTAAGTAATCGCCTACATTTGGAATGCATGCGTTAAATCGCATTCATTCAAAGTATTGGGGGTAAATCTGAACCACACCACCCCATAATAAAATGAATATCGTAGATAGTTATTTGACAGGCTGGCCGCATACACACGTTTTCCGTATTCGATTTCCGAATTCGTTTTCCATATTCGGACATCCGAATGCATGGAATCAGTAGAAAATACATTAACTGACGAACATGTACGTTTCGAATGCAAGCCGGCGCGTTCGGAGAAACCTAATGGAAAAAACCTAATGACGTCATGCGGAACTCAGCGCTTGCATACATTTTGTTTGTGCCGGCGCACACGTTCGGATATTTCTATTCAGTATCGCACCCGCACCGCGTGCATCGGACGTATTCTTTGTATTTGTTACGCATAGAATCGTAACACCATAATGTGTGAGGCACAAACATTAATATTGGCTGTTGAAAAATATTTCTGCCTGTGGGATATTCCTGATAACGACTATCACAAGATTGGGATATTTATGATAACGACTATCACAAATTCTTTTTCTTCTTCATTATTAACAGAAATGCCATTGCTAATAAATCGTCGTCCTCCATCGTCGTGCGTTCACCACGCTATCACTATCTGTACTGACGTGTATACATTCCGAATGAAGAAAAACGAACGTTCAGTTTTTTGCTAGTCTCACGGAATTGGAAATCGAAATTCCGCATTAGGAAATCGAATACGGAAAACGTGTGTATGCGGCCAGCCTTCCAACAAATATCAAAGTGAAGAGCAATAACGTTACAATACATCTAGACTTGCTATTGTCAGCCCCGAATCTAGGACTTTCAAACAGGGGCAGAAACTTGATGGTGGCGTGAAGCCCCCTCTCGCCAGCGCAAGGGCGGATCCAGCTTTGGTGCCAGGGGGGGGGGTCACATAGTCGTGGTCAAGTCACAAGAAGTTATAATTTAATTTTGATAATAATAGATACAAGTAAAAAGTAGGTCCACCTAGGTCCTGAACCCAGCCCAGGGGGGGGTCATGACCCCCATGACCCCCCCCTCTGGATCCGCCCTTGCGCCAGCGTTTGCGGGGGGTCGGGGGGGGGAAGGGGGGCTTAACTGTCACTGAATCAATAATTCAACATTAGCCAATATCAAAGTTTACTTTGCTTTCATAGCACGTGATTAGCAAGGGCGGATCCAGGGGGGGGTCATGGGGGTCAAGACCCCCCCCTGGGCTGGGTCCAGGACCTAGGTGGAACACTAATTAAGATTGTTAAACATAATGTTTTTATATAAGCACTGATACGATCTTCAATACTTTCAACGTTATGGACATTAAACAGCTCTACGCAAAATCCATCTTACTTTATTTACATAAAAACAACAAAATCCTATACAAACCAACACAAATGATACACAATACACGAGCCAAAAATAAAGAACTTCTCCAAACTCTGTTTTCTAAAACCACCTTTGGACAAAAACACTTTAAATACATAGCTTGCAAACTATACAATACACTTCCAGCCACGATTAGACAAACCGAATCAAAGACCAAATACAAACAAGACTTAAAGAAATGGATTATAAGTATTGGACGCCACACTACTGCTAACATCTGTAAAATAGAGTACAAATAGACAGAATTACCATCTCACGTATGTCCTTACCCTTATTAAAGAACTTAAAATAGTAAAATCCTATATGTATAATATAACTTCCTATATAGACTCGAAAGGATTTACTACTTTATTCATCTCTTCCTTCACCTATATAATGCTCTCTTTATGATATTAACCCTCAATCTTAATCATCTTTCTGTTTGAATTGTATAAATCAGTATGTATCTTACCTTAAATATTCTCATGTTGTAATTAAATATTCTTATGTATGATACTCATTTATGTACCTCTACGCCTGTCTCAACACAGGTATTCCCTAGTGAGACAGGCATCGAATAATGTTATGTAAACATACCTTTTATAGATAAATAAATAAATAAATTAATATATTTTTTGTTTCCATAATTATCAAAATTACCTACTTACCTACTTTTAACTTGTATCATTATTATCAAAATCAAATTATAACTTCTTGTGACTTGACCATGTCTAAGTGACCGCCCCCCTGTTTATTTGATTAATTTATGTTATTTCACAATTCATTCAAACTGTCGCATATTATCCAGGTTGGTTGTTATAAATTTTGGCATATTCTTATAATGGTAAATATTTCCCTATCGAGTCCACGCTCAAAACATACTTTAAAAAATTAAAACAAATTGTACAAGGTAGATTACAGTTAGTGATAAGTAATTCAGTAACCGGAATTGAAAATATTGCATTTTAAAGGTTATTTTGTTATCTTTAAAAACGCGAAATGTCATTTCTCAAGGAACGCCATGTTGTTAATTACGACGGCAAACGTCTCGCGTGATTTTTCATGTTCATGAAACCGAACAAAATAATGATTAATATGCATTATTTATCATTTCCGAAGATTGCAGTTCGTACTTATTATTGTCTAACTGACAGAAAGTGATTTTTTCTTTTAAAAATGCGTATTTCATCGTCGTAATTAACATGGCGGTCTATGAAATGACATTTTGCGTTATGTAAATTAAAAAAAAAAAAAAAAAACATTAAAACGCAATATTTTTCAACTTCGGTTACTGAAATACTTATTACTTACTATTATCGGTAAATATCGGTTCGGACTGGCCACGCTTATTACGAATAATTTTTAGAAAAAAACTTTAGATTCGCCTTAATTACTATAAAAGGAAACTTTTTGGCTTTGGGGCGGCGGAAAATATTGCATTTTAATTTTCAATTGCTTAAAACCAAAATTCACTTCGCGAACCGACCCAGCGAAAATCCGCGGCCGTAACTGTCACTGTCATGTTAGTATCCTTGATAAATTAACAAGAGCTAATACGACGATGCGTAATTATGAAATTTGTCTAGCGGGCTTGTTTGTGTAACATGGTTTGTGATACAAAAGAATGTGCCCCTTTATAACGCCTGCTCACGTCAACGCAAGAAAAACATCCCAGTTTTCAAGTGGTTTAGCGGCTACGCTAGGTTTGTGTAACATGGTTTGTGATTCGCGGTATTTCATGTAGGTATCCCACGAAGTCGGCTACAGTCCACAACAGTGACAGCTACGGCCGCGGATTTTCGCTGCGTCGGTTCGCGAAGTGAATTTTGGTTTTATGCAATTGAAAATTAAAATGCATTATTTTCCGCCGCCCCAAAGCCAAAAGTTTCCATTTATAGTAATTAAGGCGAATCTAAAGTTTTTTTCTAAAATTATTCGTAATAAGCGTGGCCAGTCCGAACCGATAATTACCCTATTATCTACCTAGTACCTACAATTTGTTTTAATTTTTTGAAGTGTGTTTTGAGCGTGGACTCGATAGGAAAATATTTACCCTTTTAATAAACATGAACCGGTTAAGGGGATTAGGTCTAATTTAGTCAATATAAAATGAATCTACTTACGTACAAGGCGAAGCGCGGTGGTCAATACCAATGTTGAAGAAACATCACTAGAAAAGTAGAACTGCAATAATTTGAGTTACTTCGGGAAATAAGTGTCTTGGTCACTTCAGTAACCAAAAATAATATAAATTGAACGCAAATGTTGTGCAGTTAATACAATATTAAGACGCAAGACGCGAAAGGAACGTCACACGTTACCGTTATAAGGCTGCGTCTATGACATTACAAATTACGATAGTAGGTGTGGTTGCCATATTAAAATATAAAGGTACCTATATCGTTGGTTCACGTTAACGCCACCGTCTATATCGTATGGTACTTTACAGTTCTTCACGTACAACTTGGCGAAAAAGGAGGGCGCTGTTGTCTATCGCATAATGATAGTGAATATGGTTACCAGAACTATATTTTAAGATTTTAGCGTTAGTTTATGTTAACGCCATCGCCATCGCCATCGCCAACATACGCGTGGTACTGTGCCATAAATATACTAACCCCTAGATCGATATCTTCGGGCTTTTTCCTCCTAGCGGTTTCGTCACCAGCTTGACCTCCCCTCGCCCTTCCCGCGCCTGCCTCCGCCTGTGACAGCTCTAATAGACTAAAGATAGAGGAAACTTATTTGTCTACCATAGACAATATAATCGCTCTCGACCTACTTCATTAGCCCAATAAATTATTTAAAAACAAAATTATTGGAATCACAAAATGTTACTACATTAGACAAATGAAACACTCTGGGAACATCTTTAAATATGTTTATTTTCAGTAAAGACAATTGATAATAAATAACACATAAGACAATTGATAATAACACATAACACAATTGATAATAACACAAAAACTAAGGTATCCTAACCGACCTAACCTCAAATTAATTTACGGACGAATGCTGAATGTTGATGTCCTGATCCTGGTACTTGTTCTGATCCTGGTCATCTTGTAGATACTGCACTGACCAGCTCTCTTCACCTTCACGGTCAGACTCCCATTTGACATCGGAAATGTCTCCTTCCAGTGCAATAGTTATTTCTTCATGTGACAAACCTCTAACAGCCATCTATAAAAATGATAACAATAAGTTATATATAGTCTACCGGAAAACATTAAAATAAATTAATACATCTTGAAAGAATCAAATTCAAATACGTAAAACAATACAAAATGCCAAAACAAGATCTCCATAAAAAAATCCACCAGTGCTCCACCACAGGAACATGAATGCTTTTAGCGAAAACAAAATGAAAAACCAATGTTTTTGAATGGAAATCATATTTATCGATCAGATAAAACATCTATTTAGAGTATAATAATTATTTTCAACAGAAAAATGCTATATCTTACCTTGTTATGCAGAAAACCAAGCAAGACCATTAAATGCTGTCAAAGACGCCATTCGAAATAGAAATATTTTGTGTAGCCAGTATGCGATTTGTTATATACCTTATAAAAAATATCTTTCACAAGCGATACGCAAAATACGGGGCTGTTTGTTTCATAAAATCAAGAGATATTAATTTTCATCCATCAAATGACCTGACGACCTCCGTAGTCCAGTGGGTAAGACTCTTGACTCACAATCCGGAGATCGCGGGTTCGAACCCGGCATGCGCAAATAAATTTTATTTGATTAATTTGTGTCATTTCACAATTAATTCATTTAAAATAATATATAGAATATTTGCGGCATGTTCCAGAGTGGAAGATACTATCAGTATCGCCCTGGTGTAAGACCACCATTCAGAATTGAAACGTTGCTTGAAAATGGCTTTAGCCGTGTTTGGTGACCAGATCTGAATAGCCAGGTACTTCCCAGCCCTCCTCTTCCCCTCCTCCTTCCCCTCCTCACTACCTTCAGCCTCACAACATACCTCAATTGAGGATGCCATAGTCTCACCGGCTCCAGACGGGAGCAGTTGAGATTCTTGTGCACAGTAAAAAAAAAAATCCTTTTCTTCAAGATCTTGTGATATATTTAGAAAATCAAAACCAAAACACATTGAAGCTGTATGCATCAGATGTTCTCGGAAATTAAAAAAAAATTCTACAAGTTCACGAGTCCACTTTTCCAATTGTGAAGGCACAAGTCGTTGCAGCAAGTTTTTGTACAATAAAAATAAATCCTCAAATAAGAAGTGTGTGAGCAGTAGCGGCGTTAGGGTAAGGCGCGGTTGGGCGACCGCCCAGGGCGCCGGACATAAAGGGGCGCCACAGGCGCCGCAGGCGCCCTTTTATATTCCCTCGCTCTTTGAGCCAGGTCTACTTAATCGTAAATTCAAATTCAAATTTAGGAAAAAAATTGTTACGGTGGCAACACTAGAATTGGAACGTGGTGTACAATCTCTTCGATCGGAGCACTGCTGCAGTTTATTTACCCGGAATCCCCAACAAAATTTATAGGGAATCCCCAACCATAGAGAAACACATTATCTATCTCTTTTTAACATTTTAAGCGTGGCCTAGTGTAAACTCACATTGATAATTATCCGAAGAATGATATAGGGCGACATTTCTCTAATTCTCATTTCATAAAAAAACTAGCAAACAATGAAACAATTCATTTAAAAACCTATCTGCGATCGACAAAATCTCGTTTTTTCAATCGAAAATGAAATTGCTAAAAACATCGATTTTGATAAAACCTAATCAAATAATTTTATTAGGTTATCAATTTCGCCGATAGGAAGACTAGAAAAGTGAAATTTCATTAGTTTTTTTAAATAAAAAGGTTTGTTTTTATAAACGGTTACTTCATTATACTCATTGCCTTTTTCGTATGGAATTGTATTGTACTTAGGGGTAGTGGGGTAGCGTGGGAGCGGGGGAGGGGGGGTACTTTTATGGGGGGCGGCAAATTTTCACAATAAATAATAACATTATCTTGGAAAAAATTAAATTTAAACCATTTCAAATCATTATTTGAAAATGTTCTACGAAACTTTCGTTTACGTATCCAACTCGTTTTTTTATTATTTATTAAAAATATCAATAATTATATTTTTTTTACACTGCAAATTTCGCAATTCGTAGCAAAACCGTACGCATCTTACGAGAGTGATACTAATTAAAGCTAACTTGCCAACAGATTCACTCTTAATTAAAACCTGAATTGTGTATTCATCTGCTGATACATTTCGAAAGATACCATTATTTTATTAGAAGTGCAGATATAAAATTCTAGTTGCAGACTATGTATGTGCTGCAAGAATCAAAGAGAAACCATTTTCATATTCTGAGTGTAGTTTTAATTTGCCAAATACAGATTTAATTTAACCCGTCTAATCGCAGGAGACGCAAAGTGTCCCACATATTTAATTTTAAAATAAAATTATGAAATTATATCCCACACATTTATTTTTAAAATATATTTATTTTTAAAATAAATTTGTGATTGCGATAAAAAGTTAAGATACAGTTTTATTACATTTTTTTAAGAAAAGAAATCTGTATTTAAAATTTTTAGTTTTATTTTATTTTAGGTACTTTAATTCGAATCCGGAGACGTGTACTTTTGAGCCAATTCACATTTCCAATGCCAAAATTTTTATATTTAGAAACAATAATGTGTTAATAAGCATGTCGGAAAAATTAATTTATCTAGATTTTAGAACAATTTTGTTTTTTGCAAAAGAATAAAAAAAAGCAACAAAGGAACATTTAAAATGCATGGGAAGAACCGGAAATTTTGTGCGCAAACAGTGACAGGTAAAAGTTTAAAGATATTTGGTTCTAATTATTCGAAGGGTTAAACCAGTTTTCAGAATGTAAAATTCCATTTGTGGATTCATCTGCTGTCACAATTCAAACTAAATCATTATCTTATTCGAAGTTCAGTTATAAAATTCTAGTTGCAGACTCTGTATGAGTTGCCAGAATCAAAGAAAAACCATATTCATGTTAGACTTAATTCAAACCAAATTTGTTTTGAGAATGTAAATTTGTTGGATTCATCTGTTGACACATTTCGAAGGAAAACATCCTCTTATTAAGTTATAATATTCTATTTGCAGACTATGTATGTGCTGCCAGAATCAAAGAAAAACCATTTTCATGTTCCGAGTGTAGTTTTAATTCGCAAGGTAGAGATTTAATTTTAACCAAGGGAGCGTTCAAGTATGACGTAACGCAATTTTTCAAGATTTTCTGACCCCCCTCCCCCCCATGTAACGCGCCGTAACGTTTTCCTGTTCAACCCCCCCCCCCCCCTCCCTAAGCGTTACGTAACACCCAAGTAACAATTTTTACCTGAAAGTCACAATTAAGTTGCGCAACGTACTGAAATGTCGCTTAAATACCCTTTTTCTCGATTTTATCGCTTTTGCGGTAATAAATAAAACAAGCAATTTCTAACTCGCGATACATTATAAACATTTTATTTATTCATATTGTCATTTATGAAAAAAATTGAGAAAATTATTATTTTTATCGGCCTTGTATTCCTTCCAGATCTCCACAATTTAACACTGTCTTACCTAAAATAAACCTACATGGTTTTACAACACAAACTTTCTTTTACATTAGCTTTAGTGAGGAGGCCCCGAGGAAAGTAATTTCCCTAAGTTTTCCCTGTGGAGTAACACTTTACTCCACTATGATTCACAAGCTGACTCATAGTGGAGTTAAACCTTTTCCACGTCCCGAATGCAGTTATACAAGTTCTCAAAGGGAAGATTTAAAAATCAACAGTATGATTCACAGAAGATAAAAACCATTTTCATGTCCTGACTGCAACTATTCGTGTCCTCTAAAGCATTGATTTTCAAAGTGGGGGGGCGCCCCACTATGAGGGCGCGAAGACATGTACAGGGGGGCGCAAGCGCGGGCGGCGGTATCTTTACGATCGCCGTATACCCGCGCTACGGCACGCATCTGTGGAGTAAACCCCTTTTCATGTTCCGAATGCAGTTATACAAGTTCTCAAAGAGAAGATTTAAAAATCCACAGTATGATTCACAAAAGAGAAAAACCATTTTCATGTCCTGACTGCAACTATTCGTGTCCTCAAAAGAGATATCTAAGAAGCCACTTGCTGACTCATAGTGCAATTATTTATGTACTACGAAGAGAAATCTAAAAATCACATGTTTACCCACAGTGAAGAAAAACCTTGTTCATGTTCTGACTGCAACTATTCCTCTTGTAGAAAAAAAATTAGCTAAAACGGCACTTGCTAACTCACAGTGACGAAAAACCTTTTACATGTTCCGACTGCAACTCTTCATATTATTACTATTCATGTACTATTTAAAAAAAAAAAAACAAAAAATCACATGTTTCCCCACAGTGGTATAAAAACTCATTTCAAGCCCTGACTGCAACTATTCTTCTTCTCGAAAAAAAATAAAACAGTGATGAAAAACCTTTTTCTTGTCCCGACTGCGACTGTTCAGGCGCTACAAAACGTTATCTAAAAAGTCACATGTTTACCCACACTGGACAAAAACCTTTTTCATATCCCGACTGCACTTATTCATGTTGTACAAAGGAACTTTTTAGAATCATTTGCTGACTCACAGTGCTATAAAACCACTTACATGTTTCTACTGCGACTATTCGTGTTCTACAAAGAGGCACAAAAATCACATGTTTACCTTCAGCAGACGAAAACCATTTTTTGTCCCGAACGTAGTTATTGAAGTTCTCGAAAGGGAGATTTAAAAATCCACAGTGCGATTCAAAGTGGAGTACACATTTTTCATGTTCTGAGTGTAACTATGCATGTACTACGAAACCTATCTTTGGGTAATATTTTAGCAGTACCTAAACTAACCTGTGTGTAATAACTAAAAAGCGTTGTTCCAACTAAAAACTCTCATATAATATCATTCATATGTTCCATAAATTTTTCATTCTTTTTTTTATTTTTTCTTTTGCTGTCTTCCAAATATGGTTGGCATTTTTTGGTTGCGCTGCGCTGGCAAGTCAGCATGGGAGCCTTTATAGGCCAATAACAGCTGAAGATGTAAATCTCCGGCTTTGGAGGACATTATAATTCCTACAAACTCAAACACGAAAATAAAATAAAAATTACGCACAATAAAGTCGAGGAATTCCCCGTACAACATAAACTAAAAGGGTTGCCAACTTGGAAGATTTTAATTCCCTAGTTTTTTTTATTTAAATAAAGAAAAATTTGTTACGTAACGCGTCGTTCGAGCCAAACCCCCCCCCCCCCCCCCCCGTAACGCGCCGTAACGTTTCACCAGACCCCCCCCTCCCCCCCAAGTGCGTTACGTAATACTTGAACGGCCCCCAATACAGAATGTCAAATTCCAGTTGGATTCATCTGCTGACATATTTTGAAAGAAAACATTCTGTTCTTCGATGTGCAGTTATAAAATTTCAGTTGCAGACTAATTATTTAATGCCAGAATAAAAAAAAACTATTTTCGTTTTCTGAGTGTAGTTTTAATTCACCGCATACAAACGGGTTTTGTGTTCAGCATACAATGATACATTAAATAACGAGTTGCAGATGCATCGTGCATCAAGTGAAGCTTTACATTTGAGTTACATAATGCTGTAAAATTCTGAGAAATTGATTGTTGCGTGTGTTACTATTATTTGGGGACTCTAACGCAATTTCAATCAATCAACTAAGAAGTAGAATTTATAAACATGATTTTCGTTGAAAGAATACTCGTCAAATGTGATTATTAAAAAAAATCCAGCTCGTATATAAATAGGTCATAGTAAAAAAAAAACAGGATTTCCAAATACAACCCCCCCCCCCCCCGCCGCTTTAAGTACCCTAATAAAGGGGCGGTGAAATTTTCCTCCGCCCCGATGTTCTAAATTCTATTACAGACATACAATTCTCGATTTCTGAGAGCAGTTATATATAAATTTGTAGTAGAATTTATAAGCATGATTTTATTGAAAGAGTACTCGGCACATGGGGTTATAAAAATCAGCATAAAAAAGTAGGATACTTACTCCCCTCCCCCGGTCAGCGCTTGAAAATCTGCGGAAGGAGCACCTGTAGAAGTTAGGGAGGGGGGGGGGGGGGGGGCAAAATTTTCCTCGGGTTTTCGGGTGGCCGAAACGCACGCTACGCCACTGCTTAGGGGGCGCCGTGGAAATTTCGCCCCAGGGCGCTGGTAGTGCTAAAACCGGCTCTGTGTGTGAGTGCTCCGTGTATACGATGTAATAAAAATTAAAAAAAATATATGGAATCACAAAACCCCCATAAATACCCCTAAACATATTAAACCAGTAAAAAAATCCCATCTCACTTATTTTACCCCTAAGTTGGCAACCCTGTTGCCAGCACTTTTACGTCACCATTACGTCACGGACCACGGTTGAAAAATTTGAACGAAGATATATGCCCCTGCACTGTGCAGTGACATTTCTATAGACAACGTACTGTCAAAGTGAAGAATCATGCAAGACAGTTCCTACTTCTAAAATTATAATATCTAGATGACGTGATTTTGAAAACAGAAAAACTTAAGTAACCGGAAATGTCGGTTTCTATGCTTTATTTTACATTTTGAATGATATCTTTATTTTTTATTTTTTTATTTATTTATTTACGGACAAATAGTCCAATTAACAATATAACAATTGCACGAATAGAAAAAAAAGAGAGATCACAATGAAAGGAGATTACATATAGATGAAGAGCATTGACAAAATACATATAATATAAATAAAAGTACATAGAGAAGATAACTACAAGTAGCTTGAAGATGGATTTAAAAAGACTAAAAAAACCACATTGCGTAACGACTAATATCACAATCTTTAGAATTCAGTTCAGCTTCTAAAATTAATAAATCTACGGTCTTCAGAATTACCTACTTGTAAATAAATGATTATTTCAATGTTTTGCAGTGGCAGTAAAGCTTTTTTTATAATATTCGTGTTAAGAACAACAGATAACTTTTCAAAGAGATTACTTTTTATTTGAAAACTATCTTGTTCCCGGCATGCGTTGCAATGCCATATTCGAAGAAATAAATTGTTTCTCCCTGCATGTCCTTTTCCGTGCGTCCCCACCCCCCTCCTGCATCTTCTTCCCCTCCGCGTTCCCCGTCTACCCTCTTTCTCCTCTCTTCCTTCCCTCGTCCTGCCAACCCCACTCCCACGTTCCTTATATTCAGTCCCAGTACATTTAGTTTTCAAACTGCTCGCTTGCCACCTATAACAATTTTTTTATTCTAATTCTCATTTTTCATATGTAACAAATACTTATTTGTGTTTATTATAAGCACAATCAATAATTTGGTACCTAACCTAGGTACCTATTGAAAATATCTATAATTTAAAAAATCAATAAATAATTCTTTTGTTACAAAAAAAACTGTCTGCTTAATTCACATTCATCAAATGAGCGAACTGTCAAACGTGCGGAATTTAAAAAAAGTCTATAAGTTTTCAGAAATTATCCAATTTTCTGCGCAGTTTTCTTAATTTTTCTTTCCGTTAGAACCTTCTACGAAGTATTCGAATAATTTTAAAAGAAAGATGGATGATATAGGTAAAGTCGTTCTGAAGTTATGGCGTGACCAAGGGAAACAGGTGTTATGATGCAATACAAATCCGTATTACTTTAAATATAATTATTAACATCTTTATTATTTGTACTGCATCCTAACAACTCTACCCGTCGAAATCGTAATTAGGTAGGAACTTGTTATAAATTATTAGAGTGCCAGCTCTGACTTTATCGACGGCCTGGGGCGACCTCTGGAGCGGTTTCGCGGCAATACCTCACTTCTTGTGTAGGTAGATTTCGGAGGGTTGGGCCCGGAATCTAACTACGCGACAGTCAATGGAGTTTTAGTGAGAATTTAGTATTTGAACGGGAAAATAATTCCTTTTTACTTGAGATTATGCCGGGCGGTAAAAGTATTAACGTGTACGTATTGTGTGATCGAGAGTTTGAATCCCCGTGGTGGGATTAGTCGAGTTTCCTGCAACGTAAACTTGTATGGCGGCAGGCGTTGCCAGAGCCTGGAAAGATTTAATCCATGAGAAATACGTCCGATCTCACTTGGGACACAGCCCCGTTTTGATAGATGATCGGTGTACCGTTAGCCCGCGATGCTATTTGCCGTTCTTTGA
Source organism: Limnephilus marmoratus (assembly GCA_917880885.1). Taxonomy (NCBI): domain Eukaryota; kingdom Metazoa; phylum Arthropoda; class Insecta; order Trichoptera; family Limnephilidae; genus Limnephilus; species Limnephilus marmoratus. Next base: position 62,311,104 of record OU862907.1, read on the forward strand.
AGCGGAACCGAAATTTTACGCCGACCCTGACTCGTCTGGACCGAGGGCGGCCTCTCTACATGCTAAACCTTCTAAGCGAAAGGCCGCTTGATGTTTTCCCTTTGGCGGCGGGATGACTTGCTAATTTTGATCACGGCGAAAGGCCCCCTGATGATTTCCCTTTGGCGGCGGGATGACTTGCTAATTTGATCGCGGCGAAAGGCCGCTTGATGATCCCCCTTTGGCGGCGGAACTGTCTCCAGATCTCGGCTTCGGTGAGGGCTTTCCGGATCCTGCATGGGAAAATGCTGCCTGTGCCTTGCAGCTACTAGATGGACAGTATATTAGTTAGCTAGCGATAGTATTCATAATAAAAGAGGTCGGTTCATGGGGGTAAGTGAAATGCCATATTTAAAACCTTGATTGCTACTTGTTTTTAAAATTATATGTTTGACTCACAACTCTGCCTTTTAAATTATGTACCTGGCATACCATCCCTTGGAGAGCGACACATATCGTGGTTTAAGATCCACCCCTGAGCATATTTGGGATCCACAGATATTCTTGACGGGATCCATAACCCGTCCAGAATTGGCGCTTCCTACGGGATAAAATCTGTTGGTACCTAGTCAGCATTACAATACTAAAGTTGTTCACGAAATGTATACTTGGCTTTGCCACTTGGCTGAAAACCCACGTAGAACAGGGATTCATTTATAGGGAACATTTATAAATTGATTATAAGTTCTTCGGTTAGCAGATTTCAATATTAGCAAATGGACATCAAAATAAAAACTTACGCCATTAGCGGGTAGCTGGTAAGCTTGTGTCGATCAAAAAATCCACTACCTATTATGAGTACTGCACCTGTTCATAAAAAGAGTAAAAAGAATAAAATACAAAGTTGCGAATTAGCATTTCTGTCAGTTTTGAGTTAAATATAAGAACCAAGTTCTTTTATTTTTATTGGAGCAATCACTGCCAAAACACCGAAAGTTAAATCGTGTAATACGACCGAATTTTGGCTCCTACCATTTCACTAATCTGACTTAATACCCACTATATGCGATGCCAATATTCATTCAAATATTATTTTTTGTGTATTTTGATATTAATGTACATTTTTACTTTAGCCTTTATTTCGTCAATGCAAAAATGGTGAATACGGCAAATTGGGTAGGTATAAGTAAATTGACCTAACTTCAATTTTTCTAACTTTTTCTAGAGAAAACTACATTACGATATCGAGACGCCATAGTGTGTTGGTTTCTCTCCGTCGCAGAAACGTCCTTCCCTTAGGCTTGCCTATTCCAAACTGACGGTAGGTGCAGATCGTTTCAGGAACATCTATGCTCCAGTGATGGGGCCAATGCTCTCCGATATTCGTGCTATGTATATTATCGAATTCGTGGTTGGGAGGTAACGATGTAAATAATCGGTTACAACTGCAAGAAACATAAGATGATATCCGATTTTATGATAAATGGGTTTGTAAAAAGTTTGAGCAATCGGATCGGTTGTTCCAAATAAATTTAACAGTGTTAATTAAAAAATAGAAGTTTCAGTTTTGTACATGTATAAAATTTTTTTGTTGGCGATTTTATAAAAGTAACCTCAATGTGCTCGATTAAGAACCAAAAACTGTACTCAAATTTTAAATACCCCTTTCCATGTTGTATCGGTAAATGAGAATTTTTTTAGATTTTCAAACATATGTTTTAACTAATGAAGTCCTTCAGGAAAACTTTGAAACATATAAGTTGTTAACCTTTTTTAAACTGAATTTTAAGATATTATTCAAATTTAATCTAAAATATGGTATTCATATTATTGATTATAATAAAAGTGGTAAGCTCAGGAGAGTCCAGCCGAGCGATTTTATCTTTTGTGAGATCTCCTTTTGTGTGATTTTCTATGGTTGTCATTGCTTTTTCTACGGGTATCAGGCCAGCTTCGCCGATTTGTGACAGCTCAGAGATGAATTCTGACATCGGCCCATAGAAAAAGCAAATAAGAGCCATGGAAAATGACACAATCTGACACAAAAGAGATCTCACAAAAGATAAAAAATCACTCGGCAGGCCATTAACCAATAAACTTATAAAATATTATTATTTTATATTATTATAACTAGAAATTCTGTTAACAGTAGATATCGCGTCCAACAATGCATTTATTTATTAACTCTGATTTTATATCAACAATTTTTTTCGTTAAAACATAAGATTGACATTATGGTATTTAAATACTGACCAACATAATAATATGCAATTCATATTTAACTTTTTTATAAAAACCATTTCAATAATCATACCAGTTCGACAAGTTTGATCATAAAAATAATTCAAGATATACACAAAATAAAAAACCTCAAAATCGAACACACACCAAAACAGAAATAATTTGACAACAGAAAAAAAAACAAAACTTTATACCAATTAGAGACTACTTAGTGTCTCAGATCTAAGATTCAAAATCGCTAATTTCGAGCAAGCACATTATAAAAATTAATCCGAATGTGACTTATTAAGAAAGGATTAAGTGTTGTTGAATATTTACACTCGGAACAGGAAAAGGTTTTTCTTGAGCGCATGTGTGTCGTCAGATGACTTTTGCTAGTAGATGCATAACTGCAGTAGGGACATGAAAACGATTTTTCACTATTGTGAGTCAGCATAAGTATCCTCAGAGTTCCCTTCTGAGAACATGAATAATTGCTATCGGACCACGAAAAAAGTTTTTCTTCACTGTGAATCAACATGTGTTTCCTCAAATATGCCTTATGAGAACATGAATAACTGCGATCGGAACACGAAAAAGGTTTTTTTTCACTGTGAGTCCGCATATGTGTCGTCAAATTTCCCCTCTGAGTATATGAATAACTGCAAACGGAACACGAAAAATGTTTTTCTCCACTGTGAGTCCTCATGTGTCTATGGAATTCTAATTTTAACAAGAATTATACCAGTTTAACAAGTTTAATCATAAAAATTATAACAGATGTACACACCAATAAAATAACTGAAAATCGAACACGCACCAAACAGTAATAATTTGACAAAAAAAAAAACAAACTTTTATACCAATTAGATAATCTTTGGTGTTAGATCAGATCTAAGATTCTAATTTTGAGCATTTATATCTTATTAAGATGGGCTTGAGTGTAGTTGAATACTTACACTCGGAACAAGAAAAGGTTTTCCCTACTGTGAGAAAGCATGCGTCGGGTCAAATGACTCATGCTGCAGTCGGATCATGAAAAGGGTTTTTCTCCACTGTGAATCAACAGAAGTTTCCTCAAATATCCCATATGAGAACATGAATAACTGCAATCCAAACACGAAAAAGGTTTATCTCTACTGTGAGTCAGCACGTGCGTCCTCCGAGTTCCCTTCTGAGAATATGAATAACTGCAATCAAAACAATAACACTTTCTTTTTTCTCCACTGTGAGTCAACATGTGTGTCCTCAAATTTCTCCCACGAGAACGTGAATAACTGCAATTGGAATACAAAAAAGGTTTTTAACCACTGTGAGTCCGCATGTGTGTCGTCAAATGACCCTTGCTAGTAGATGCATAACTGCAGACGGGACATGAAAACAGTTTTTCACCACTGTGGATCAGCATATGTGTCCTCAGAGTTCCCTTCCGAGAACATGAATAACTGCAATCGGAACACAAAAAAGGTTTTTCTACACTGTGAGTCAGCATGTGCCTCTTCAAACTACTCTTGCGAGAACATGAATAGTTGCAGTCAGAACACGAAAAAGGTTTTTCACCACTGTGAGTCCACAAGTGTCTCGCCAAATCACACTTTCGAGAACATGAATATTTGCAGTCGGAACACGAAAAAGGCTTTTCTCCACTATGAGTCAGCATGTGTTTCCTCAAATTTCCACTTTCAGAACATGAATAATTGCAGTCAGAACACGAAAAAGGTTTAACTCCACTATGAGTCAGCATATGTTTCCTCAAATTTCCACTTTCAGAACATGAATAATTGCAGTCAGAACACGAAAAAGGTTTTTCACCACTGTGAGTCCGCAAGTGTCTCGCCAAATCACACTTTCGAGAACATGAATATTTGCAGTCGGAACATGAAAAGGGTTTTTCTCCACTGTGAGTCTTCATGTGTCTCGTCAAATTAATCTTTTGAGAAAATGAATAACTGCAAATAGTACATGAAAAAGGTTTTTCTCGACTGTGAGTCCGCATGTGAGTCGTCAAATTGCTCTTGAAAGAACATGAATAACTGCAATCGGAACACGAAAAAGGTTTTTCTGCACTATGAGTCAGCACGTGTTTCCTCAAAGTTTCACTTTCAGAACATGAATTACTGCAATCGAAACACGAAAAAGGTTTTTCTCTACTGTGAGTCCGCATGTGTCTCGTCAAACTACTCTTATGAGAAGATGAATAACTGCAAACGGTACAAGAAAAAGGTTTTTCTCCACTGTGAGTCCGCACGTGAGTCCTCATTTTGCTCTTGTTAGAACATGAATAACTGCAGTCTGGACATGAATAAGGTTTTACTTCACTGTGAGTGAGATCCGTCAATGAGCCTGAAATATAACACGAATAAAACTATAAGGGTAAGCACTTTTAATTTGAATATATGAAAAATATAGGAAGCACTTATCGTTATTTACCTGTTGTCTGGGTATATCTTTGAAATCGTTTAAGGCATTCCTTTTTAACATCCGGCAGCTCTATGTCAATTTCCATACAAGGAATTCCCTCTCCGTCTTCATCTCGGGGTCCTGGTTCTACCTTGACGCTAACAGTCTCAACTTCTGGGCTTCCTAGAAAAACCAAACAACAAAATGTACTTTGACATGCCCAGTCAAATAGTTTGTTACATTTGAAATTAGTCTTTTTCGAGGAGCACATTTAAGAAATTGCATTGATTTTTTTTAATGTACAAATAAAGATACCGTTGAATAAACATGTAAAAGTGGGAATTTAGTAAACAGACTTTAAGGTTTGTCGAGGAAATATGAATGAGCCCAGATGTCCGCTTCAGAAATGATCCTTCAAGAAGGATATATAATTTTACCTTTAAGCCCAATCTGTACGAAGTTTTGTAAAGCCAGCGAAATTAGGTTTTAATCAATATTATATATGTCTTTGACTTATTTTACATTCCAAATAAGATCATTTTAAATTTTGCTGTAGTTTGGTAGTTTCCCGTAAATATACATTTTAAGATAAATTTCAAAGGAAAGTTTATGGAAAACACATTGTGACATGCCTGAGCAACAATTCAAAACAGGCCATACTTCCGAAAATCAAAATTTGACATTCCACATTTTTAACATATGCAATACTGAAATAATAAATAATGCAAATTACTGGCTTTTCGTGTACTTTTCGCATACAGTAGACATTCCTTCTTTACATCTAGGAGGTCAAAATCCATATCCGCATACGACATTTCACCTTCACCTTCTTCCTGGGGCGCTGGTTCCGTCTTGATAGAAACACTCTCTGGGCTTAGTAGATCCATGGCAGGACCGTAAAAGGGTTATGGAATTCGTTGAAGCCCAGAAATAAAACTGAAGCTGAAACAGAGTAAGTACTCATTGAGAAAGCAACATAATTTTTTTTAAAAGCTTGGAATTTTTTGATTCACTTGGACTATTCTTGAAAACATTGATGCGTATGCGTAATGAATATTTGGAAATAAGGATAGAATTCTGACTGAAACTTTGAGATAAGACAATTGAAAACCCTTGACCGAATCGTCATCATTAGTTAGATTACAGTAATCAAGCTGTGTCTTCTCCTATATCTCTATAAAGTGAAATAATCTATATTTGATCCGCCATTCCTAATTAGACAAAACAACGTTATACCCAGGTTGACCGTATTTCTATAGTTTGTGATTATTTTAATCAACGACTTCGAAAAACACAACCATAAAACGGTTCCTCAATCTAGACCTCAAATAATTGATTCTCAGTCCCCATAGGTGTACCGGGTGTAGCAATTGGCGTAAGGTAAGCCAGATCGCATTATGGGGGTTTTAGACAATGTTTTTTATACATTTTATTTATTCCATAGATTCGGGGTGAATAAAATGACACGCATTGATCTGATATTATTTCGGTAACGATTTTCCCACAGTTTTGGTGTATTCATAGTTTAAGATTTCGGACATCATTATTTGACATGTGTCATCTCTCATTGTTTTACATAATTATATAATTTGGAAATGTTGCATGTTCACTTAATTCCGTTTTTAAAATATAAATAAAATACTTCAATATGTATCGATTACTTAATGGACTTTACTTACTGTAGGAAATTAAACAAAAATCGCTACCTAGTGTCTTTGATGATGTGACATTTCGTATTGAGAAATCAATTTTTTATTGTAAATATTTCCCCATGGAGTCGACGCTCAAAACATACTTTAAAAAATTCAAACAAATTGTACTAGGCAGATAATGGTTCGTAATAAGTAATTCAGTAACGGGAATTGAAAAATATTGCGTTATAATTTTTTTTTAAATTTAAAAAACGCGAAATGTCATTTATCAAAGACTGCCATGTTAATTATGACGATGAAATACGATTTTTTAAAGAAAAAATCACTTTCTGTCAGTTAGACAATAATAAGTACGAATTGCAATATTCGGAAATGATAAATAATGTGTATTAATCATTATTTTGTTCGATTTCATAAACACAAAAAATCACGCGAGACGTTTGCCGTCATAATTAACAACATGGCGTTTCTTGAGAAATGACATTTTGCGTTTTTAACGATAACAAAATAACCATTAAAATGTAATATTTTTCAATTCCGGTGACTGAATTACTTATTACAAACTGTAATCTACCTAGAACAATTTGTTTTAATTTTTTAAAGTGTGTTTTGAGCGTGGACTCGATTGGGAAATATTTACATTTTTTATTTATATATTTAAAGTGTAATTACGTGTGATATCTGCCTCACTGGGATGTCGAGGCAGGCAGAGAGGAATATAATGCACACAAATATCTTACATGAATATTAAGGTTAAATAAATTTTTATTTCAATAAAATACCCGATAATTTTTCTTAAGTAGGTAACGTTAACTCATAGAAAAATAATATGTATCTAAAGAAAAATAATATTGTAACATATTTTTATTAATTTGGATAACGACGAAAGATTAACCAAAACTTCAAGTAGATAACGACCGAACACGCGATTCCTTCGCGTCAGCGACAGACCAGACCATGGACAGACGCTTTCACGATAGTAGTGATCTATGGTTATGTTCATGGTGCTGCCACTTTTTGAGGATTTAGTACCGTCGCAAAATATTATTTCTTGTCTAATGGCAACTATCTCCATAAAATGTATAAATATTATAATGATTCGAAAATTGGTATGAAAAAATATCGCGTCAGACGAAAATCTCAGTGGTCTATGAGGTTTTGGTAATACCTCAATTAAACACGCCGCAGTTTTGCATTTGGGCATGCAAAATACTCCGGAATAGAATATCAGCATTAGAAAAACTATTACAAGCGTGGGAGGATAAATTTAACTGCGGGGGTAAACAGTGTATAATAGTAAAGTTTTTATGATAATTAGAGTTAGAAACTTGATTAAATGACTGGCAGTTGTTAACGAAAGCATCTTGGGTAAATATAACTTTTTTGTTTCTCTCATTTATTCGCCAACATTAAAAAATCATACCTTCGAATTTTAACAAGGAGACATAACAATTTATTACGGTGCTATGTAGCCAATGAATTATCCTGTATTTTTCCCTTGAGATTATTTTCGATGATGCACATTTTTCGTCATAAACGAAATGTCACTTTTACAAAAACTTTGTGTTATTTCCGCTTCACAATTAAAGTTCTATAAATTAAGCATTTCTGAACACAGCCGAATACTAAAAACTGTTTTTGAAAGGTTATGAAATAAGCTTGAAATAAGCTAAAAGAAATTTGCAACACAAAAATCGCCAATTTGCCGAAAGCAGACGTGTTTTTCGAATTCAATTTTTCGTAATCAATTGTTAGATTTCAACTTTTCAAAAGACTAATTTTTCGAATAGCGATTGGCCGAAAGACATATTTTTCGAATTTGTTAATCAACTTTTAAAATATATATTTCACTTGTTTATGACTAAACGAGATACTTTCAAACGTATCAGTTAAAGGTTTGGTTGGGTTAGATTAGGACCTAACCTAACCGTTAGGTTGTACGTACAGTAAACATATTTCAATCAATTCGAAAAACTAGTGTTTCGGTCAATTGATGTTCGAAAAAGTTCGAAAAATTGAATTCGAAAATTGAATTGAATTCATTAGTGGCAGCACCATGAACATAACCATAGATCACTACTATCGTGAAAGCGTCTGTCCGGTCTGTCGCTTATAGCCGGTTCACACGGTTCAACTTTAGTTGATCAACTCGACACTTGAAAGCATATTGACAGGTGTGAACCTTCTTTCAACAAAGTTGAACAAGTTTTTTGTTGACTAGCTAAAGTTGATAGCCCGTCTACTTTTGACGTTCAAGTATGATCGCGCCATCTTGGTTACCATAGTTACTCGCATGCACAACTAGACGTCAAACATTTATGTCCATATTCGTTAGACATTCCTAGTTCTACCGTCATGGAATCCGTTTCAACGAAAAAATATTTGAAATGGTCGTGATGTTCATATTTATGCATCCCTGTCTTTGGGATCAAATGCAAGAAGTGTACACAAATAGAAATGCCCGTGATACTGCAATAAATAATGTGTTTCATTTACACTACCTACCCAATATATTATGATAATGACAAAAAAATAACGGTAAATATTCAGAGCATGCGTCACCATTAATACGCATAAATTAAAAGAAAAAAAACTTTGTACAAATCTAATAACATTAACTACCTATGTCAAAGAATGATGTTTGGCGTTGTTGTTTTTAGGTTATGGTAAAGCTAATTTTAACGAAATATGGATTATTTCCTTGCTTCTCCGGTTATTGTAGTTAGTAGTAATTATTATTAATTTAAACATCTCTGAAAAATTTTATCGCCAATTTTGGAAAGCAGCTCATCAAATTGTTTTTCTGTCATCCATATCCTTCGGAGTCTTCTAGTTACATCTCTTTCAAAATTGTGTTGGATGCGCCTAATTCATGATCCATTTTCTCGCCCAAATACGACGTTTTTTATGCTTTTTCATAATCTTGAGCTCATCTCGCAAAACATCAGAAGTTAGAGAGACGCACGCACTGACAATTTCAGTTGACGCCATCTTGAATGTCAAATTCGGTTCTACTTAAATTGAAACGTGTGAACATAATCTCGTTCAACTTTTTACGTTAAATAAAAGTGGATCAACATAAATTTAAACGTCTGAACGCGCCATTAGCGATGGGAAATATCGATCAAATATCGATGTTGTATCGATCTTTTTTACCATCGATGCATTTCGATACATTATCATAGATAAATCGATTCTTGAACAATCGATTCTCGCATCGATGTCAAATCGATTAATTCTGACCAATCACAACGCTTCTCTCACATCGATTATTTCTGACCAATCAGAGCGCTGGATTTACATCGATTCCATTTTCGAATGAATTACATCGATATGTCAATAATCGTATCGAATTCACAAACCGATATAATCGTTTGAAATGTCATCGTAAGTAGAATCGATTCTCGCTTATCGATGTCTATGTTCATATCGAATACAGTTCGATACAATCGTTTTGAAATGTCATCGAAGTGGAATCGATTCTCGCTTATCGATGTCAATATTCATTCGAATGCACAGTCCGAAATGATCGTTTGGAAATGTCATTGAAAATGAGTGATTCAATCGTTTTACAACTGTCAGAATTCATTCGTAAACGCAAATTGATTCTAGATCCGAGAGGTTGTATTTCAAGATACGTCAAAATATCTCAGATTGTGACAAACTGATAAAGCGTGTTGATGTTATCATTATCCCGCTTTGTTTTAAATGATGAATTAATACATTTAGGTTACGATCTACGTTTCCAGTTTTAGTTTATGTTTAAAGATTGCCATGGTGACTGTTTTCACAATTTAAAGTTTATTATTACTTATGTTATTAAGGTTATGTATCATCTAGGGTAGTGTTGGTATATTTAATATAAAACAATCACTTAGTACACATAATTTTTGAAATTTAATGCAAACAGGGAAACGCTATAATTGTAGCTTCTTCGGAGCAGTATACAATAGTCTACTAAATCAGCAAGTAATACGTGTTCATATGAACACATCTGCTTCACACGAACAAATATTTTTAATTCATTTGAAATTAACGTCGGTGTCTCTTAATTTGTAATTAAAATGAAACAATTTATATAATACAATAACCTTATTTAATAATAATTTGTTAATTTCATACAAATGAATACAACAATTCAGTTTGTTTAGGATTAGGTGCCTACAACGTAGTTATTATTTATAGGTTATTTTTTAACAAAAACGACATGTTATAATTTATTATTAATCACAATACTCGTATATTATCAATAAATAAAGGGACTTTGAACTTACTAACTAAACTAAGTACCATATCAGCAGGAGCTTGCAATATTATATAAAAGAACATTAAATGAAAATTGCAGTACAATAAAAATGGTACAGTAGGTAGGTTACCCGTTACATCATAAGGTACAGGTAGGTGTCCAACATTAAACCGCCTCTAAAATACGTAGATAGGTATGTAGGTTGAAAAAATAAAATAAAAAGTAAGACAGTTTTTATATCTAATTGGACTTATTTGCGGTACATAACCTATAAACCTAAATAAAGTAAAATAAATTAGAAAATACTTTTCTTTGTACTTAAAAAACATGTATAATATTTTATTTTAATTGTACATAGGTATTCGAATCTTATTAATAATTATTTATAATAATATTCGATCGTAATGTCGTGTGAGCTGCATACATATTTGAAACTCGCGGGTAACAGAATTAATATTAATATTGCTAGTAAATAATAAGGAAATCATTGCCAGGAATAAAAACTGCAGTACTTTGTAAGACTGCAGTACTTTGTAATTTTGTTGCAGTACCTAAAATATACACCTAAATAACGTAAAATAAATTAGTAAATAGATTTCTTTGTACTTAAAAAACATGTATAATATTTTATTTTAATTTTAGGTAGGTATTCGAATCTTATTAATAATTATTTATAATAATGTTCAATAAAAACCAGTGACCGATGTATATTTTCTGCAGTACCTTCTTACGAAAGTGTTGCCATTCCAATGCACTGTTTATTTTTTTTCAGTCCAACCCCCCCCCCCCGACCATAGCTATTGCTCCCTAACTCTGAGCGATTAATCGATATATCATTCGATCATTTTTATGTATCGATACAAATATATCGATTATGTAAATGTATCGATTATTCCCATCACTAACTGTCGCTGTCGCGAAGGAATCGCGTGTTCGGTCGTTATCTACTTGAAGTTTTGGTTAATCTTTCGTCGTTTCAACTTTCACTATACCGATTTTTATAAACCTATGCCTTGCTGAAATTACCAGGCTGATAACGCTAGGCAAACTACCTACCGCAGATGCCAAAGGTCATAAATATACTAACCCCTAGATCGATATCTTCGGGCCTTTTGCTTCTAAGCAGTTTGGTCATCACTGTCACCAACTTAACCAAAAATAAAATGGTCCACCAAAGACAATAAACAAAAAACATAGAGGAAGTTCAAGGCCATTATCACCATAGAGAATATGATCGCACTCGACCTTCTTCATTCATTCATTAGCCAAATAAATTATTTAAAAATAAAAATGCTTGAAAGCAGAAAAATGTTTTAGTATCCCCAAGAAAACAACGTTCCATCTGACAAAGCCTGAGGGAATGAGCATTACATAATATTGACAGCTCATTCTCTCAGCAGAGAGCTTTGTCAGATGGAAACCTGTTATCCTGAGGAAATAAAAAAAATCAAGCGTTAGTAAAAAACCTAAAATACTTGAAATATGAACTCCTTATAAAAGGAAAACATTTTCAAATAATGATTATGGTTTTCTACAACGAATTTCCATTTTTCTGCTTGAAAAATGAGAACTCAGGAGTACATGTTTAAATTCTTTTTATTTTCAGAAAGACAATCAATAATAGCACATAAAAACACTGGTTCGGTGAATTCGATGAATTGATAAACGGTTTGAAAAAGACTATCGACACTGGAAAGGAAACATGCGTCATACAGCTGTGACATTAAAGATTAACGTACACAATAAGCTGTATTATTTGTTTACGTATGTTCATCTTTAATGTCACATCTATATGGCGCTTTAGCCATTTTTCCTTTCTAGCAGTCACCGTACATATTTATCTTAGTTCTTGTAGAATGAAATAAAAAATCTGCATATTCTAAATTTCCTTTCAACCGAAATTAAACAGAGTATACCTTCATCGAGGACCCATTTCAGCCATCTCACAGTAAAAACCGCATCACGTGTTCTGAAAAAAATATATCACATTAAAAAAAGTTTGTGAACATAATATATAATATTTTTCCCTTGTGATGACATACTTTGTTTATCACAAGGGAAAAATATTCTCCCTTCTGTGCGAATGTACAATGAATGGAAAAAGTATATATAACGCAGATGTGAGTGGTAATGAAGTGCCAAGTCTTCCTCGGGGACACCAGAGGAAGACTAGGCACGATCAAGTGAATAATTGCTTTCTTGCGTGGGGCACGTCAAGAGTCAGAATAATAGAATAGTATGTATAAATGTGAATGAGGCAAGGAATGTATGCCAAGACCGAGTTGTTTGGCGGTCCGTCCTCTCTGAATGCCCTGCGGGAAAACAGCATGACAATTAGTTACTTAAAGCATTATTAATTTTACTTGCCAAATGTTATGGTCTGCCAAACAATGTTATAAGGTGTTCCTAATGTAAAGCTTCAAAATCATCCAAAGTCTGGAACATTTTCTGAAACAATATTTGTGAAACATTAACCACTCGGACCCATAAGCTTGTTTTAACGATAATACAACATTAACAGACATATGTATGACGTACGAGGCGTACGTAACTTATTAAAGTAAAATTGAAAGCATATTTTATCAATATCAATACAAACACATGTCATTTAACCTCAAATAGGTTTAAAGATAAATCAAGCTGAATGTTAATGTCGTATGTAATTACCTGATTTCTGGATCAATTGCGGACAAACTTTAACCATTTTTCCACCTCTGTAATTAGTGTAAACGATTTTTGAATGAAATATGCCCATCGGCGATGTCAACAATACAAATTCAAATACGAATTCATGTTCGTTTGACAATCGTATGATGCAATTTGACGTTTAAAGTTAGACCTATCTATAATTAAGCTTTATCTACAAGAATTTGGTCCGCACCTGTCAGTTCGAAGGTCAAAGCCGAGATTAACGCCCCTGCCAAAGGTATAACTGCAGCAACCCTTTCTCTATCCAAATTAATAAAAATATATTACAATATTATTTTTCTATAGATACATATTATTTTTCTATGAGTTAACGTTACCTACTTAAGAAAAATTATCGGGTATTTTATTGAAATAAATATTTATTTAACCTTAATATTAATGTAAGATATTTGTGAGCATTATATTCCTCTCTGCCTGCCTCGACATGCCAAAGGTATAACTGCAGCAACCCTTTCTCTATCCAAATTAATAAAAATATATTACAATATTATTTTTCTATAGATACATATTATTTTTCTATGAGTTAACGTTACCTACTTAAGAAAAATTATCGGGTATTTTATTGAAATAAATATTTATTTAACCTTAATATTAATGTAAGATATTTGTGAGCATTATATTCCTCTCTGCCTGCCTCGACATCCCAGTGAGGCAGATATCACACGTAATTATACTTTAAATATATAAATAAAAAATGTAAATATTTCCCTATCGAGTCCACGCTCAAAACACACTTTAAAAAATTAAAACAAATTGTACTAGGTAGATTACAGTTTGTAATAAGTAATTCAGTCACCGGAATTGAAAAATATTGCATTTTAATGGTTATTTTGTTATCGTTAAAAACGCAAAATGTCATTTCTCAAGGAACGCCATGTTGTTAATTACGACGGCAAACGTCTCGGGTTTTTTTACGTGTTTATAAAATCGAACAAAATAAAGATTAATACACATTATTTATCATTTCCGAAGATTGCAATTCGTACTTATTATTGTCTAACTGACAGAAAGTGATTTTTTCTTTTAAAAATGCGTATTTCGTCGTCATAATTAACATGGCAGTCTTTGATAAATGACATTTCGCGTTTAAAAAAAAAATTATAACGCAATATTTTTCAATTCCCGTAACGGAATTTTTTTTTTAATGTTCTTTATTCAGTAAAGTTTATACATTACAGTAAATGGATAATTTTTTGGCCATCACACTAGGCACATGCCCGTGTTGTAGTGGCCAATTTTATTACTAACCATTATCTGCCTAGTACAATTTGTTTGAATTTTTTAAAGTGTGTTTTGAGCGTCGACTCCATGGGGAAATATTTTTCTTAATACGAAATGTCACATCATCAAAGACACTAGGTAGCGTTTTTTGTTTAATTTCCTACAGTAAGTAAAGTCCATTAGGTAATCAATACATATTGAAGTAATTTATTTATATTTTAAAAACGGAATTAAGTGAACATGCAACATTTCCAATTACTTATTTCTAACCATTATCTGCCTAGTACAATTTCTTTTAATTTTTTAAAGTGAGTTTTGAGCGTGGATTCCATAGGGAAATATTTACCATAAAAAAATTATTTCTCAACACGAAATGTCACATCATAAAAGACACTAGCGATTTTTGTTTAATTTCATACAGTAAGTAAAGTCCATTAAGTAATCAATACATATTGAAGTATTTTATTTAAATTTTAAAAACAGAATTAAGTCAACATGCAATTTCCAATTTATATAATTACGTAAAACAATGAGAGATGACACATGTAAAATAATGATGTCCGAAATCAACTATGAATACACCAAAACTGTGGGAAAATCGTTACCGAAATAATATCAGAACAATGCTTGTCATTTTATTCACCCCGAATTATATGGAATAAACAAAATGTATAAAAAACATTGTCTAAAACCCCCATAATGCGATCTGGCTTAACTTACGCCAATTGCTACACCTATTGGGACTGAGAATCAATTATTTGACGTCTGGTTTGAGGAACCGTTTGATGGTTGTGTTTTTCGAAGTCGTTGATTAAAATAATCACAAACTATACTAATACGGTTAACCTGGGTACAACGTTATTTTGTCTAATTAGGAATGGCGGATCAAATATAGATTATTTCACTTTATAGAGATATAGGAGAAGACACTGCTTGATTACTGTAATCTAACTAATGATGATGATTCGGTCAAGGGTTTTCAATTGTCTTATCTCAAAGTTTCAGTCAGAATTATATCCTTATTTCCAAATATTCATTACGCATACGCATCAATGTTTTCAAGAATAGTCCAAATGAATCAAATATTCCAAGCTTTTAAAAAAAAATTATGTTGCTTTCTTAATACCCTGTTTCAGCTTCAGTTTTATTTCTGGGCTTCAACGAATTCCATAACCCTTTTACGGTCCTGCCATGGATCTACTAAGCCCAGAGAGTGTTTCCATCAAGATGGAACCAGGGCCCCAGGAAGAAGGTGAAGGTGAAATGTCGTATGCGGATATGGATTTTGACCTCCTAGATGTAAAGAAGGAATGTCTACTGTATGCGAAAAGTACACGAAAAGCCAGTAATTTGCATTATTTATTATTTCAGTATTGCATATGTTAAAAATGTGGAATGTCAAATTTTGATTTTCGGAAGTATGGCCTGTTTTGAATTGTTGCTCAGGCATGTCACAATGTGTTTCCATAAACTTTCCTTTGAAATTTATCTTAAAATGTATATTTACGGGAAACTACCAAACTACAGCAAAATTTAAAATGATCATATTTGGAATGTAAAATAAGTCAAAGACATATATAATATTGATTAAAACCTAATTTCGCTGGCTTTACAAAACTTCGTACAGATGGGACTTAAAGGTAAAATTATATATCCTTCTTGAAGCATCATTTCTGAAGCGGACATCTAGGCTCATTCATATTTCCTCGACAAACCTTAAAGTCTGTTAACTAAATTCCCACTTTTACATGTTTAGTCAACGGTATCTTTATTTGTACATTAAAAAAAATCAATGCCGTTTCTTTATAATAGTGCTCCTCGAAAAATACTGTAATTTCAAATGTAACAAACTATTTGTCTGGGCATGTCAAAGTACTTTTTGTTGTTTGTTTTTTCTAGTAAGCCCAGAAGTTGAGACTGTTAGCTTCAAGGTAGAACCAGGACCCCGAGATGAAGAAGGAGAGGGAATTCCTTGTATGGAAATTGACATAGAGCTGTCGGATGTTAAAAAGGAATGCCTTAAACGATTTCAAAGATTTTCCCAGACAACAGGTAAATAACGATAAGTGCTTCCTATTTTTTTCATATATTCAAATTAAAAGTGCTTACCCTTATAGTTTAATTCGTGTTATATTTCAGACTCATTGACGGATCTCACTCACAGTGAAGTAAAACCTTATTCATATCCAGACTGCAGTTATTCATGTTCTTACAAGAGCAAAATGACGACTCACGTGCGGACTCACAGTGGAGAAAAACCTTTTTCTTGTACCGTTTGCAGTTATTCATCTTCTCATAAGAGTAGTTTGACGAGACACATGCGGATTCACAGTGGGGAAAAACCCTTTTCATGTCCCGACTGCAAATATTCATGTTCTCGAAAGTGTGGTTTGGCGAGACACTTGCGGACTCACAGTGGTGAAAAACCTTTTTCGTGTTCTGACTGCAATTATTCATGTTCTGATAGGGGAAATTTGAGGAAACATATGCTGACTCACAGTGGAGAAAAACCTTTTTCGTGTTCTGACTGCAATTATTCATGTTCTGATAGGGGAAATTTGAGGAAACACATGCTGACTCATAGTGGAGATAAGCCTTTTTCGTGTTCCGACTGCAAATATTCATGTGCTCGAAAGTGTGATTTGGCGAGACACTTGCGGACTCACAGTGGTGAAAAACCTTTTTCGTGTTCTGACTGCAATTATTCATGTTCTCGCCAGAGTAGTTTGAAGAGGCACATGCTGACTCACAGTGGAGAAAAACCTTTTTTGTGTTCCGATTGCAGTTTTTCATGTTCTCAGAAGGGAACTTTGAGGACACATATGCTGATCCACAGTGGTGAAAAACTGTTTTCATGTCCCGTCTGCAGTTATGCATCTACTAGCAAGGGTCATTTGACGACACACATGCGGACTCACAGTGGTTAAAAACCTTTTTTGTATTCCGATTGCAGTTATTCACGTTTTCATGGGAGAAATTTGAGGACACACATGTTGACTCACAGTGGAGAAAACCGTTTTATTGTTTTATAATTACTGTTTGGTTCGTATTCGATTTTGAGTTATTTTATTGTTGTGTACATCTGTTATAATTTTTATGATTAAACTTGTTGAATTGGTATAATTCTTGGTAGAATTGGAATTTCATAGACACATGAGGACTCATAGTGGAGAAAAACATTTTTCGTGTTCGGTTTGCAGTTATTCATTTTCTCAGAGGGGGAATTTGACGACACATATGCGGACTCACAGTGAAAAAAAACCTTTTTTGTGTTCCGATCGCTGTTATTCATGTTCTCATAGGGGAAATATGAGGAAACACATGTTGATTCACAGTGAAGAAAAACTTTTTTCGTGGTCCGATAGCAATTATTCATGTTCTCAGAAGGGAACTCTGAGGATACTTATGCTGACTCACAGTAGTGAAAAATAGTTTTCATGTCCCTACTGCAGTTATGCATCTACTAGCAAGAGTCATTTGACGACACACATGCGCACTCACAGTGAAGAAAAACCTTTTCCTGTTCCGAGTGTAAATGTTCAACTACACTTAATCCTTTCTTAATAAGTCACATTCGGATTAATTTTTATAATGTGCTTGCTCGAAATTAGCGATTATGAATCTTAGATCTGAGACACTAAGTAGTCTCTAATTGGTATAAAGTTTTTTTATCTGTTGTCAAATTATTTCTGTTTTGGTGTGTGTTCGATTTTGAGGTTTTTTATTTTGTGTATATCTTGAATTATTTTTATGATGAAACTTGTCGAACTGTTATGATTCTTGAAATGGTTTTTATTAAAAAGTTAAATTTGAATTGCATATTATTATGTTGGTCAGTATTAAAATACCCTAATATCTACTGTTAACGGAATTTGTAGTTATAATAATATGAAATAATAATATTTTATAAGTTTATTGGTTAATGGCCTGCCGAGCGATTCTTTATCTTTTGTGAGATCTCTTTTGTGGCATTTTGTGAGATCTTCTGTCAGATTGTGTCATTTTCCATGGCTCTTATTTGCTTTTTCTATGGGCCGATGTCAGAATTCATCTCTGAGCTGTCACAAATCGGTGAAGCTGGCCTGATTCCCGTAGAAAAAACAATGACAGCCAAAGAAAATCACACAAAAGGAGATCTCACTAAAGATATAATCGCTCGGCGGGACTCTCCTGAGCTTACCATTTTTATTAAAATCAATAATATGAAAACCTTATTTTAGATTAAATTTGAATATTATCTTAAAATTCAGTATAAAAAAAGGTTAACAACTTAGGTATATGTTTAAAAGTTGTCCTGAAGGATTTTTGTTAGTTAAAACACATGTTTGAAAATCTAAAAAATTTCTTATCTACCGATACAACAGGGAAAGGGGTATTTAAAATTTGAGTACAGTTTTTGGTTCTAAATCGAGCACATTGTGATTACTTTTATAAAATCGCCAACAAAATTTTTTAATACATATACAAAACTGAAACTTCTATTTTTTTTTAATTAACACTGTTAAATTTATTTGGAACAACCGACCCGATTGCTCAAACTTTTTACAACCCCATTTATCAAAGCAGACTCTAGGAAAGGAGTGATTTGTTTTTATCAAATATTTAATATTTCTTTAGCTTTGTATTGATAACGTCCTAACAGACAGTCCGAGGTCTGATAGCTGACTTTTTAGGTAAAATCGGATATCATCTTAGGTATGTTTCTTGCAGTTGTAACCGATTATTTACATTGTTACCTTCCAACCACGAATTCGATAATACAGCACGAATATCGGAGAGCATTGGCCCCATCACTGGAGCATAGATGTTCCTGAAACGATCTGCACCTACCGTCAGTTTGGAATAGGCAAGCCCAAGGGAAGGACGTTTCTGCGACGGAGAGAAACCAACACATCATGGCGTCTCGATATCGTAATGTAGTTTTCTCTAGTAAAATTTTATTCATCTTAGAATATTCAAGGTAACTATTTTGTTATACATAATTTTACTTTGGTTTTGTGGTTTAAAAGCTCTGGCGCTCAACCATGTTCATTGTGTTCCACATAACGTAAATTCATTATTTTCGTAATATAGTTTGACTGTTGTAATAACCTCTTCGAGGTTTACAAACACCCTTTTGAGATCCCGTAATTACCCAGAGTCTATTAATTAAATACATCATATTGTCACTTGAAGTTTAGGATCAATAAATCTTTTATATATTCGCTTGCATCAGACTTTCATTTGATTATTCTGTATATCATCATTCATGCTTTATCTTTCAGATTTAATAAGCTAGCCACACACTAAATATTAAAACACACATTCTTAATAAAACGAGTCCTTACATAGGAGCAATCCAAGTAATAGCAGTTACATTGGCGCGAAGATAGATTTCTTTTCCGTTTTTAGATGCTTAGCCGTTACACAATTAGAATTAATTTTAATTAACCTGATTTTAGATACAGCAAATGAATGCGCTAGTATGGAATTAAACTATACCTACATAAATAAATACATAATATGTCATCTTGGACCAGTAAAGCAGACTTCAGATAAGCAACAGATTTAATGTTTTATGTTACATCTCTCTTTTCCATTTTGAAAGCAGGTTACCGAAATTGGAATGAAATATTGTTTAGTTTTATCAATCAATCCCAAAGAAATTTGATATTCGCTATCTCATTTAACATTGAAGTATGATGCTATTGATAAAAACATTTTTCTTATTTTATACCGAATCGTCAACATTTTAAAAATTGTTTTACGGATGCAAAAATACTCTTTTTAAGAATTCCTGTAATCGGACTTTTTAATACCCTAGCGACTGTATGGTTAAATTTGAAGAATCCGACTCCGAGTACAACTCTGACGCCTCGCCATATGAAACTATCTGTGAACGTGAAGTTTGTTACTTAAGCTACTATCGTAATAATAAAGTAGTTAATATTGCCAAAATTGGCGCCATTTAAGTTAACAGCTAACATTAGGAATACCGGCTGGCATGTGTAAGTACTCTTGGATTAGCATTTTCATTAACGTCTCTAGTCTGGATATGGACGATTAAGCTACGGTAACTAAGCTATCGCCATGGTCCCTGCCGCCCGCAGGGCCTAGCAGTAAAAACCTGCTTATCTGCTTGTGTGCATTTAATGTTAAACGTGTTCGTCCCCAAGGTTCACCTTATTCACGATATCACGATAATTAATCGTACAATTTCATTAATATTTTTTTTGTAATCTTTCTCCTACCATGCTAAAAAAAACCCTCGACGTGCCATCTTGTAACGCAGCGTTACTTGTATGGTGTTCTGGTTTTTATTAAACATTTTAAAATATTCTTGGTTGTGAATAATTTTTAAACAAACGGTGTTTTTGTGCATAAACCTGAAATGTTAAAAATAAACTAATTGAATAACAAAATATTATTTGCGATTCCAATTCTTGCTAGCGCCAAGCGCCCGGTAAGCCACACGTGTTATTGGAATTTTATTTTTATTTTATTTTATTTTATTTTATTTTTTTTTTTTTATTTGGAAAACCAACAGTTACATTATTTACTTAGGTGTATTTACATATGTATATGTTATTGAACCAATAATAGGTTTTCACTGGTGTGTATTAATTAGAGAGATTAAAAAGTAATAAAAGTTATAATAGTTATAATAGCTTATTGGGATGGGATGGTGGGCGGGAGGGGAAGGGGACGGATCTATTCTCGGAGTGAATAAGTTATTTGTATAGAAGTATAATAGTTTGTATATGTTAAGAAGTTATTTATTTTAGAATTTGGGGTGCTGTGTTGAATAAGTCGAATTCATTGCATGAATTGTTAAAGGCGTGTGAAGCGCGGTTAATGAATGTGTTTTGTTTAGAGTTAGTGTTGCATCGAGGAGTGTTAAGTGTGTGATTTAGTCTAGTTTGTCTGGTGGGCACTCTTAATTGAATTCTTTCAAGTAATTCCGGGCAATCTATCGCAGAGGTGGCTATCTTTTGCAAGAATATTACGTCTGCAGAATTTCTACGATTTTCTAGTGACGAGATGGAATGCGGTAGTTGGACGGTAAAGACGAAGGGTGAACTTGAGCTCTGGACCATTTCATATACAGATGGTCAAAAGTACATTCTCTTTTGTAAACGAATAAAAACAAACTTTGTATGCATAACGTTTTTTTAATTATTTTGTTGCACTGGTTCACGACGAGTTCATCGAAAATCAATTCATCGAAAATCAATTCATCGAAAGCAAATTCATCGAAAACGAGTTCATCGAGAACCAATTCATCGAAAATCAATTCGTCGAAAACCAATTCATCGAATGATAAATTCATCGAATCGCCAATTCATCGAAATTTTTTTTTTTGATATTTGAGAGAAATGCCGAGCGGACCGAGAAGTTAAAAAGCATTGGCCAATAATAGTTAACAATAAATTTATATATACCTTAAAAATAAATGATAATAAAACTTTGGACAAGGAAACTAATTTACAAACCTAAAAGATTAATTAGCAAAATGGTTTTCATAAACACATATGAATGTGTTAACTATTAAACGGACGTCGAGAACCTTAGTAATCTGTATAAAAATATTATGAGATATGATTAGATTAATTTTGTAATTTTAATTTGATAATTTTTTTTTTAGGTAAGTACATTAATTTTATAATACCTATTAAAATTTAACACACATATAATGTGCTCAGCACAAAGCTCATGCATTCTCTAATAGTATATTATATATCGTCGGCTTAGAGTGTAAACCTGCTAACAGCCAAATAGGTAACTTTAACGCTATTAAGAAAATTTAAATTAATTTTAAGAAACGGTTCTAATACAGTTGGTGTATTTTTTTATTCTTTATAAACTGGGGTGCAGTGTCGGTATACACTGATCAGTCAGCGGAGCTGTGAAAAAAATTCGGAGAATTGAAAAAATAATGCAAAAGGAAATAAATTGCACATAAAAAAATAATTATGGGTAGGTACAGGTATGTTAGTTTACATTGTGATCTATCGCGAATATGCACTTTTATCGGAGTGGTGATACCGCTTTTTGTGTGCGATACCACTAAAATCTTAATTTATATACTCTATTATTTCCAGTTAAGACTGAAGGAAGTCCGAAGAAGATTAAAAAAAACGTTAAAGACAGTTTTACAGACCTCTCTGAGGCAAAGCTAGAGTTGGTTTAGCTACAGAAGGAGTCGTTGCAGTTAGAAATTGAGCATAAGAAAAAAATTAACTCTCTAGAATTAGAAGACATTGAGCATAAGAAGAAAATGAACTTTCTAGAAATTAGAAGAAAAAATAAAAGAATATAAACTTAAGGGGCCATCCATAAATAACATCACACAAATTTCATGATTTGTTTTACCCCTCCCCCCCCCCATCCCTGTCACACATCGTCACATTTGTGAGACCCACTCCCCCCTAGTGTGACGTCACATATTTTGCAATTTTACATTATGAAAACTAGTTCAAAATGTTATTACCTAATGCAATTAATGTTGTGCAAGATCGTCTATTTCGATTTAGTGTTAACCGAACTATCATTATTACCTACAGATTTAACATGATTTTAAAACACTTTTTCACATAAGCTTTACTCTGGAGGCCCTGAGGAGAATAATTTTCCTCAGGTTTCCCAGTGGAGCATCACTTTACTCAACTATGAGTCACAAGCTGGCCCATAATGGAGTGAAACCTTGTTCATGTTCCGAATGCAGTTAAGCAAATTCTTAAAATAGTTTTTAAAATTCCACAGTATGATTCACAGTGGAGGAAAACCTTTTCATGTTTTTTATGTTCCGACTGCATCTGTTCATGATCTATAGTCTGTCAAAAAAGAGTAGAAAATATAAAAACCGGAACTACTAAATTTGTAGTCTGTCAACACCAATTTAACTGTCAAATATTTTTTTGAAGTGCAATGACACTGAATGCATAGAACACAGTAAACCACATTTTAAAAATCGTTTTTTCTTCATAACATAAATTTGATTAAAAGGTGATTTATAAAGCGATTTGCTTTAATTTATTTTAACATAAATTTGAATTTAACAATAGATAGAAAGGAAGAATCACTAATGGTGAGTTTAGTTACACTACTTTTAGATCTGAATGAGTTAAATATATTCAGATCTAAAGCCCAGGCAACGCTAGGTACTTTATCTAGTATTAAATAAATGTGAGCAATTTCTAAATTGTGCTTTATATTTTTGTACATTATAGTTATTCTTCATTATGTTAACACAAAATTGCAATAGTATAATAATAATATACCTATATGCAAATCTAATTTTGAGATCGGCGGGTATCTATACTGCAATGAAAAAATATTTTTTCCACTATTATGCCTTTTTAATTTTTTATAAAAATGTAGGTTACACAGCTTTACTTTAACACCATGAGTTATGTGTTTAGTATTGCCATTTGATCAACAGTGGCGCCCTCATATATTTTCTACTCTTATTTGATAAACTGTAGGTAGAGATATCTAAAATTCATATTTTACCCACAATGGAGAAAACCTTTTTCATGTCCTTTATTCAACTATTCTCCTTCCCGACAAAAATAACTCAACCGGCACCAGCAGACTCACAGTGAAAAACCTTTTTCATGTCCGACTGCGACTATTCATGCACTGCACAACGGTATCTAAAAATTCACATGTTTACCCACGGTGGACCAAAACCTTTTTCATGTCCCAATTGCAATTATAAATGTTGTACAAAGGAACTTCTTAGAAATCATGACTCACGATGACATAAAACCTATTACATATTTCTACCGTGACTATTCATGTTCTACGATAAGGCGGTTGGAAACAAAAAAAGTAACATGTTTACCCACAGCGGTAAAAATCTTTTTCTTTTCACGAACGCAGTTATTCAAGTTCTCGAAAGCGAAATTTAAAAATCCACCGCATGATTCACTGTGAAGAAAAATCTTTTTCGTGTAGCGGCTTCATGGTCTACAAAAGATGTAAACTATGTAATTTTTTAGATATCCCTTTGAAGAACATGAATAGTTGCAGTCGATGAAAAAAGTTTATCTCCACTGTGAATCAGCGAGCGCATTCTTAGAAGTCCCTATTGAAAACATAAATAGTTGCAGTCGGGACACGAAAAGGTTTTTGTCCACTGAGGGTTTACATGTCATATTTTAGATATCCCTATGGCGGTACCCACATTCCTCAAATAACTTTACAGCCATAAAAGTATTTTCTAGGCGTGCAACACCGAACAATGAAAAGGAGGTGATTTGCACTTTTCGAGCAAACCCGTTTTCATTCCCGGTGGTGATCCGATTCTGGATGGTAATTCTTTATATTTGCCTACTTAAATAATAAATTTTTAATTAATTATTTTTTTTGCCTATTTACTTATTCTTTATATTTGCCTTTACTTTGCGTACTTAATTGTTGTCGCAAAGTTAAATTAAATAAATGACTAAATGTTATACCACGTAGTTAATATTATTTCTATATATTACCTTCTGTGATTAGTGAGTTAAAATCATAACCTGGACTACATGCGAGGTAAGTATCTTCAAAACGAGCGTCTAGTTCAGGAACCACGATAATGGTGACCCTGACTTGTTACACTAAATTCATCAGCGAGAGTAATCGTAATGTTGATTTATTTTTGACATTAATGAATACCACGAATTGCCACCAGAAGCGGATTGCCATCGGGAGTCCTGAGACAGCAAAACGTAAGTTAAATTTCAATTTTAAAAACCTTTACTCAAATTTACATTACAGTAGTCTAGAAATGAATTAAATGCTCTCAGTAATTTTTATACAATATGTACGTAGTACATCCCTTTGCGATTTCGATTGCATCGGAGTTACCGAAATTGAAGTAATCTGTTAATCCATAAACTCATATCTGCGGATATGATATATAGGTACATACCTGATATCTTAATGATTATTAGGGAATTGTATTCCGAAGATTTATAGAACCGCGCATATCTACTATCTAATGATGCCTACTACTTTTTATTTTATGTTATATTTTTTATTTATATGTATTTTTTTATGTACTTACTTGTGTTTTATGTATGTACTTAATCTATATAGGATGTGTGGGATTGCACTCACCTCCCCACATTCTGGAATAAAGACTTATTATTATTATTATTATTGCCCCAACTAACGTTTTTTAATAGTATCGTGTTTATAACGACCATTAACTGCGAAAGAAATCAATTTCAGTAACGACGGCCAAAGGACATCCGAGCCGAACAGATCTTCATGAGCAGAGCGAAAGCAGTTGGCAGCCTGTTCCGGAGCTCACCATCAGCCTTTACCAGAGCAGCTGACTTTCACCAGAGCAGCGGACTTCAACCAGAGCAGCTGTCTTCCAACTGGGCAGAGTCTACCCGCCACCAGGGAAGCAGAGCTGACAGCCAGGCATCGATGGAACATCAGCAGGGTGACAAGAAGCATACGACGTAACGTTCAATCTAATACATTTAATATTTTCCAGGAATGTGCCAATTTTTGCATGCATTTATACCTACCGTTCAATATGTTACAAAATTACCATGAGATTGCAAATTTCTAAAATTCTTACAGATAATTGAAAGTTAACATCTACCTAGAATTTACATCGTAATATTAAATCGCGGATTGCAAAATGATAGAAAACTGCAATGATAATGGTTTAACAATTTAAAAATAAATGGTTTGAGTCTTGGATTATGCAAATAATTAAACAGTTTAAAACACAGAGGTCAATAGTAGTATCATTTTCATGATTTAAAAAATTGTTCTTAAAATGAGGAATCTTAACAATAATACAATGCAAGGTTGCAATATTTTTTTATACAGTATATTGTTACATCCATTGGTTTGAATATTGTTTATTTGTATAATTGAATAGAATGATATTGCCTTTGATATTTTTAATTTACGCACGAATATTACCAATTTTTGCCGATTATGCGTAAGCGCCCCAATAATCTGAAATAGTTTATGATGTCAACGGATGAGGAAATACCCATACCAGTGAATACATCGGAAACAGAGCAGCTTTATCAAGAAATACCGGTAGCAAGGCATATGTGGTGATATGCAAGTACTGCAAAAGCAGTGGTAGTGAACGCAACCGTTCTGCGATGTAAAAGACAATTGACAATCAGTTAGAATACAAGCTATTTCGGCAAGATGTCGGAGATTTATTAAGGTGTTTTAATGGCGAGGGCGACGTTATTCAGTGGATAACAAAAGTCGAGTTGGTTTTAAAAATTAAAGAAGTAAAGGATGTGTGTGCGATCATCCCGTTGTTTCAGGAGGGACCTGCATTTGCTGTCTACAATGAGCTGAGTGCAGAGGATAAGGGCAATGGTGACGCCATCAAAAATGCGTTGATTTGTGCCTTCGCAACAAACCCGTTTCTGGCCTATGAGGAGTTCGTGAGGCGCACATGGCGTGATGAGCCGGTCGACGTCTATATGACGGACCTGAGGAGGCTGGCAAGGCTAGCGGGTGTGACGTCGGATGCTCTCCTCATGAAAGCTTTCATAGTGGGTCTGCCTTCAGTGGTATCACGTGAATTGCGCGCGCAGCCAAAAGTAGAGACAATGCCGCTGTCAACAATCATGGAGCGTGCTAGAGCTCTGATGGCAGAGCTCGTGGATCAGCCTGTCGTGGCGGTGGCTCAGGGCCGACAGAAATTTGTCGCAACATCTCCAAATGCAATACGGCGTTGTTTTAAATGTGGTGGGCCACACATGGTCAAATTCTGTTGTGAGCAGCTGAAAAGTGTCTGTTGGAACTGTGGAAAAGATGGTCACTTGGCCAGGCACTGTGAGAAGGGAAACGGAAGCAGGAGAACTGGTGCGCCGGCAGCTCTTCTGAATCAGGACTAAAGGCGCTACCAACAATCCAAGTTGCAGTAAATGGAAAGCAGATGCGTGCACTCGTTGACTCAGGGTGTTCTCGTACAGTAGTGATGAGTGGGCTGTGTAGTGTACAAGGTCCTGGTTGTGATGTGATTGCTGTTGATGGCAGTCGTGTATTTTGTGAGGGGCGAGGTGTCGCCAAGATAGTAGCGCATGGTGTGTCGCTACTGGTAGACTGTGTGGTGGTGAAAAAACTATTAAGTGCAGTCAATGTTATACTGGGCATGGACGTCATCGAAGAACTGGGTGGTGTTACGATAATGCGCGATAGGGTAGAGTTCGTAAGAAGCAGACTAGACGAGTACAGTGCGAATTGTGTCGAGTCTGGTGAAACCTCGGCAGACAGAATATCTGTTGAGAACAAGGACTTTAAAGCTACATTCAACGGAAGAAACTGGTGCGTGAGTTGGGTGTGGAGAGGTTCTCCTGCTGAATTAGAAAATACTGTAGAGTGCTATAGAAGCACTAAGTTACCAGAAGCGGAGGCAGCTTTTGAAGAAGAGATTCAAAAGTGGATCTCCGAGGGCTGGCTCAGGCCATGGAAGGGAAAGTCCGGTGGTATCCTTCCTTTAATGGCTGTGATCCAAAAGAACAAGGGAAAAGTACGTCCTGTCTTGGACTATCGTGAACTCAACGAGAGTGTTCAGTGCCATACTGGTGAGGATGTAGCAGTGTGTGATGAGACACTTCGGAAGTGGAGGAAGCTACGTGAACCTCTAAAGTTGCTTGATCTCCAATCAGCATATTTACAAGTGCACATTGAGGAAAAACTTTGGAAGTACCAACTCATCAAGTATAAAGGCAAAACATACTGCTTGACAAGATTAGGTTTTGGGTTAAAGTGTGGTCCCAAAATCATGACACGGATTGTAAACAAGGTGCTCTCGCTTGACGAAAGGGTGCGACGGGGCACAGATAGCTACATCGATGAAATTATAGTGAATGAAAACATAATATCAGCTGAAGAGGTTGCGGCACACTTGCATACTTACGGTCTCGTAACTAAGCCTCCCGAGAAGCTGGAGGGTGCAAGAGTGCTCGGATTGCGTATTGAACGTGATAAGGTCGGACGTCTTATGTTCAGAAGAGGCAATGACATTCCCATAATGCAAGAAGGATCGCACCTGAGTAGAAGGGAATTATTTTCGATCTGTGGCAAGCTGACTGGGCACTATCCTGTGTGTGGATGGTTAAGGACAGCCTGCAGTTTCATTAAGAGAGAGTGTCAAGGCCAGGCATGGGATGATTACGTTGGCGACAGGGCCCAACAAATGGCTGAAGAGCTTCTGGTGAGAGTGAGAATTGACGATCCTGTAAAAGGGGAGTGGCTAGTGCCTGAATCATTAGGTGATGCCAGAGTTTATTGTGATGCAAGTAATCTGGCCCTTGGAGTTACCTTGGAAATTGAGGGAAGAACTGTTGAAGACGCCGCATGGCTGCGTAAGACAACCGATGTAGCGCATATTAACATAGCGGAGCTAGATGCTGTCCTGAAGGGATTAAACCTAGCTCTCAAGTGGAATCTTCAAGTTGTGGAAATAATTACAGATTCGGCAACGGTTTTGTGCTGGGTGAGATCCACACTTACCGGGAGTAGTCGTGTAAAAGTTTCTGGCATGTCAGAGATGCTCGTCAAGCGGCGTCTGGGTTTGGTGAAGGAGATTGTAGAAGAATTTGATCTCACATTGTCGATCACCCTTGTAGAGTCTTGTAAAAATAAAGCCGTTGTACTTGCTAGGGTCTGCAAGGCCTGGGTAAAGAGTAGCCATGACAGGAAACGTCATGAAAGAGACTTACAATCTTCAGAGTATGAAGAGAGGTTGGAGATACTTGAATAAGAAACTGGAGAGCAAACTTGTGCTTTAAGCGTAGAAGCTTTACATGCTCAGCATCATTTTGGAGTAGAGCGAACGCTTCATCTTGCCCGGCTGGTTGATCCCGAGATGAGAAGAGAGGACGTCGATAAATGCGTACGTATCTGCATACAATGCAGGACAATTGACCCACCGCCGTCAACCCATGAAGCGGGTAACCTCAATGTTGCAACAAATTGGAGTCGCTTGGCAGTTGATGTCACTCATTTCGGTAGGAAATGTTTCTTCACACTCATCGATTGCGGGCCAAGTAGATTTGCCGTGTGGCGGGAAATTGAATCAGAGAACGCAGTTTCGATTGTCAAAAATCTGGAAGAAGTGTTTCGGGAAAGAGGCCCGCCCAGTGAAGTTCTCATGGACAATAGTACTGCGTTTCGTTCCTATAGTGTTGCAGATATGTGTAAGAGATGGAATGTACGTCAAAGATTTCGCGCGGCATACCGTCCAGCAGGAAATGGCATAGTTGAACGACATCATCGAACAATAAAGATAACTGCAGCTAGAAGTGGAAGCGATCCTCTGCAGGCAGTATTTTGGTATAATTTGGCTGCGAAGAGTCAGAAGGATGAGGGTGTTGCGCCTTCTAGCTCGGTTCACACTTATTCATGGAGGCACCCTTCTGCGCAAGTGAATATAGAAGAGGAAGTATCGACTGAGTTTGAAGTGGGCGATGTCGTTGCGGTCAAACCAGTAGACAAAAGATGCACATCACGCTGGAGGCAAGGAAGGGTGACAGGACTTAATTCAGTCAACAATATCATAGTTGATGGTGTACCAAGACATGTGCTTGACCTGTGGAAGATGCCTGACAGAGAACGAACTGAGTCTGAAGAGAGATGCGATGAATTGGCCGCAAGTCCCACCGTAAATCTTTTCGATGTGTTTGAAGAGGACAGTGAAGAAGAAGGAGATACCAGTACAGAAGGACGACCCACTAGGGCGCGAAGGCCTCCGGGCTGGTTAAGTCAATTTGTACAGTGATGACGACATCAGGAGGGCGTGTGGTGATATGCAAGTACTGCAAAAGCAGTGGTAGTGAACGCAACCGTTCTGCGATACAGCAGAATCTAACCAATCCGATCAGAATTTCAAGAAAAATTCAATAAACACGGAATCACCAAGTGGAAGCAACAATGAACCTGCAATTCACCACGTCTCAGTCAAACTACCCAAAGCATGGAAGGAGAATATTTCGCTCTGGTTTATACAGGCGGAGGCCCAGTTTGTGAACTCACGAATAAAGGAAGACTTCACCAAATATAATATTATAATCGCAGCACTTGATTCGCAAACATTACAGTGTGTCAGCGATATTGTCACAAAACCGCCCACGACAGACAAGTATCCAACCTTGAAAGCTGCACTAATCGACAGATTACAGGACTCAGCAGAAAAAAAGCTAACCCGACTCCTAACTGGAATACAACTTGAGGATCGTAAGCCAACTGGTCTCCTCAGGCATATGATGGAACTGGCTGGTCCCGCATTGGAAAATAGCGCAATAGTACGTACTCTTTGGCTCCAACGCTTACCCCAGCACGTCCAAGCAATTCTATCGGCTCTCACAGATTATGACATAAACCAACTGGCGTCGGCTGCGTACAAAATCACAGACGTCTACCAATCATCGGAGTACGGGGCAATGGAATATCAAGGAAAACCAAGCACATCAAAACCTGAAAACACAGAAACTAACTTATTGTTACAGCTACAGAAACAAATTTCAGCGCTCACACAAGAAGTCTCTCAACTAAAAATATCACAAAACAATCGTTCCCCTACCTTCCGAGGACGAAGAAACCAGAGCCCTCAGAGAAATTTTTCTTATCAGAAGTCTTATCAGCAGAATCCCGCTAGAAGGCCGAGGTCCGGGTCTCGCGGTCGATTACCCAAAGGAAATCAAGACGGGTACTGCAGTTTCCACACCAGATTCGGAGACAAGGCTTATAAATGCTACCAGCCTTGCTCTTATAAGAAGAAAAATGCGGGAAACGACAACGGAACCTCTCAGTAGGGACGTGCGAGATTCCGAGAAACACATGTCGTCTCTTCGTTTACGATCGACAAACTCGAAAGAAATTCCTGGTGGACACAGGGGCTGATATTTCAGTCATCCCTAGAAATCCCATATACAATAGGAACAGCATCACTTCCGACAGCTACCCAGCTACATTGTATGAAGCAAATGGAAACCCCATCAAGACCCACGGAACGAGAACGGTCGAACTAGATTTTGGTCTTCGCCGGGCACTGAAATGGCGTTTTATCGTCGCAGACGTATCAAAACCGATCCTGGGTGCAGATTTCCTTCATCATTATAACCTTACGGTCAACCTGAAACAAGCTACTCTCTTGGACTCATCAACAGAACTAAAAATTCGAGGTACTACATACACAGGAACCTCACCCGGAATATCTACTATATCCTCCTCACAAAAATATAGAGATATTATTAGTAAATACCCAAGCTTGACGCGACCAGATATGAAAAACTTAGATAAAGCAAAACATTCGGTCACACATTATATTGAGACGAAAGGTCCACCTGTCACAGAGCGGGCGCGCCGACTTGCAGGCCGTCCAAAAGCAATTGGGCGAACCCACTACATATGGTCAAGAAACCGAACGGGGAATGGCGTCCGTGTGGAGACTATAGAAGACTCAATGCAAAAACAATCCCGGATAAATACCCGATTCCCCAGCTTCAAGACTTTGCACACAAGCTGGCAAAAGCGAGGATCTTCACCACACTAGATCTCACGAGAGCGTATCATCAGATACCTCTAGAGCTAGAGGATAGCGACATACCGAATACTGCGATTATCACACCCTTTGGTCTATATGAATTTACCACCATGCAGTTCGGTTTATCAAATGCAGCTCAAACCTTCCAGCGGTTCATGCACGCTGTGACAAGCGACTTAGAATTCTGTTTTGTATACCTCGATATACCACAATGTTTGTCATGCTGGCATTCTAGGAACGACAAAGATAATTAAGCAAAGATTTGTTTGGCCCAACATGTCAAGGGACATCAAAAACTTTGTTAAACAATGTATAGCCTGTCAAAAAGCTAAGATTACCAGACACACGGTTGCTCCATTAGCAACGTATGTACTGCCAGAGGATCGATTTAGAAATATTCATATCGATCTAGTCGGACCTCTACCTACATGCAACGAGTACCAATATATACTGACAATGATCGACAGATTTACTCGTTGGCCTGAGGCAGTTCCCTTGAAGAATATGACAGCGGAAACCGTCGCTACTGCATTAACTACACATTGGATCGCTCGTCATGGAACTCCTGACAGCATAGTTACTGATCAAGGACGGCAATTTGAGAGTTCCCTTTTCAAAAAACTTACAGAGAAGTTTGGTATTAAACACCTGAGAACCACGGCTTATCACCTACAAGCCAACGGTATGATTGAAAGGTGGCATCGCACATTAAAATCATCTCTTATAGCTTATGGAGATCAGAATTGGGTTGAAAATCTCCCACTCATTCTACTTGGCTTGAGAGCCACAGTACGTGAAGATTTGAAATGTTCACCAGCAGAACTTACATACGGTAGAACGCTAAAATTACCTTGCGATTTCTTCGCAGCAACTCCACGCGAAGAACCAGATACGTATATTGGACGACTCCAGAGGAAGTTCGACGACATCAAATCGACGCCAGCGAGCGCCCATGGTTCAGGAAAGTTCTTCGTTCATAAGGATCTACCTAATGCTACGCATGTGTTTCTCAGAACAGACAGCACAAAACGCCCTTTACAATGTCCATACGAGGGTCCATATAAAGTCGAGCAGCGTCATGAAAAAACTTTTATCATTTCCATAAAAGGAATACAGAAATGCGTTTCGATAGATCGCTTGAAACCAGCTTTTATCCCCATTGAAGATAATGTACCTGTCTCTACAACTGTTCCAGAATCCAGAATTTTCCACCACAGTTCCAGAAAGAACTACAAGATCTGGGCGAAAAGTACACTTCCCAGACAGATTTGGGAGGCTTAGAGCATAAAAAGGCATTTTATTTTATTTTTCAAATATATAAAAATCTTCAATAATTAATACTTAAATCATCAAATTACTCTCACAAGATTTCAAAGGTACCTATTACTATTTTTAAAAATTACTAAGAATAAAAATAACAAAGTCTACAATATCTACAAAGTCTACAGTGGCGGTCCGTTCTGTAGTTATTGTGCCAATTGTACTTTTCGCTGTTCTTCTTAACATTCTGACATTTTTTTCATAAAAATCATTGGACGTAATGCCAAAATTTAATTTACAGTAAAGTAACGCTCGTACAGTAGACTCCAGCATGCGGCCACAGTCATCCGACCAAATGTGATTAATTATTGAGAAAACACGCTCCAAATGCGCTGAAGTCCCAGGAAGGCATAACATATGTTGTATAATTCTAATCAGATTAGGTGAATCAATGTGTTGCTCGTAAAAATGTTTGAATAATTGGACCCATTTGTCCACGTAATCAGTTTGTGTCGTCGTTAAACTCCATTCTTAAGAACTTGTATAACTGCATTCGGGACAAGAAAATGGTTTTTGTCCACTGTGGGTAAACATGTGAGTTTTAGATTTATCTTCAAAGTACATGAATAGTTGCAGTCGGAACATGAAAATGGTTTTTCTCCACTATGAGTCACCAAGTGACTTTTTAGATATCCCTTTTGAGAACAGTTTCATTTAGGACTTGAAAAAGGTTTTCTCTTTTGTGAATCGTACTGTGGATTTTTAAAACTTCCCTTTGAGAACTTGTATAACTGCATTAGGGACAAGAAAATGGTTTTTGTACACTGTGGGTAATCATGTGATTTTTTAAATTTATCTTCATAGTACACGAATAATTGCAGTCGGAACATGAAAAAGGTTTTTCTCCGCAATGAGTCCGCAAGTGACTTCTTAGATATCCAACATTTGAAGCAAAGAACTGGTTTTACTGAAACAAATAAAAAAACTAGATACATTACTGCCTACAGTCCTTAATTATAGCTACATTCAGAACATACAAATGATTTTCCTGCAATTCTGGCTGCACATTGTCTGCAACCAGAATTTTGAAACTGCACTTTGAACATCATAATGATTTCCTTCAAAATAAATCACTAGATGAAACCACAACTGGAATTTTTCGTTGCATTCTGAGCCCAGATCTAGTTTTAATTTCGGTTGAATTTGAATGCGGGGAAATAAACTGCACCCAGATCACGAAAATGGCTTTCCTCTATTTCTGACAGCACAAACTACGCAACTGAATTTAAATAAATACAATTCCAACATGAGAAACGCATCAGCAAATGAATTCACACCTAACATGTTTTTTTTGCGTTCTTAACACAGAACTGGTTTTAATTAAGGTGAATCTCTACGCGTGGAATTCAAACTACACTCAGAACGTCAAATTGCTTTCCTACAATACTGGCAGCACAAATGCAACTATAAACTGTAACTGCATTTCAAACACGAGAATGGTTTCCCACGAAACCGCGTTAGCAAGTTGAAACCCCACCTGGAATTTTTTCGTTGCATTCTGAACACAGAATTGGTTTTAATTTTAAGTGAGTTTGTTCGCGGAGAATTAAAACAACACTCAGAACATGAAAATGGCTTTCCTCCAATTTTGGCATCATAAAGTACCTACTTACGCAACTAGAATGTTATAAATGCACTACTAACGCGAGAAATGCGTCAAAAAATAAAACTACACCTCAAATGTTTTCGATGCATTCTAAACACAGAACTGTTTACCACATTTCTTTTCTTTATTTGTGACTCCTGGTATAATTCTTGTCCTCTCGTTTGTATAGTACCACCCTTAAGTAGTGTCGTCATATAATTGGTTTGAGCATAACCACTGTCACCTAACAATACTTTGTTGTCAAATTTTCTCTGAAGAAAACTTCTTTTCAAGGCAGAATTGTCCCTTATATTAGAATCATGGGCAGATCTATGCCACCGTGCCACAACATCGAGGAATTGTAAATCAGCTGCAGCTACACACTGCGTAGGTAATTATAGAAAAATACCTACCCTTTTCTATTTCTGAAAATCTCTGCCACACTTCCGCCAGGAGACAATAAGCGCACATGAGTGCCATCAATGGAGCCACATACTCGAGGAAATTTCGTTATTCTGTTAAATTCTGCTGCAATTCTCTGCCGCTTCTCAGAATAATTAGGCATCTT
This sequence comes from Limnephilus marmoratus, assembly GCA_917880885.1. Classification (NCBI taxonomy): domain Eukaryota; kingdom Metazoa; phylum Arthropoda; class Insecta; order Trichoptera; family Limnephilidae; genus Limnephilus; species Limnephilus marmoratus. The sequence goes on from OU862907.1 coordinate 62,346,513, forward strand.
GATAATTTTTTTATACAGAGAAGCGATGGCATGGGTAACAAGGTGTACTATGCGACAAGCTGTTGACTCGTCAACGCCAATCACGTCGCCACAAGTAATTAAGTAATTAACTCCGTGTTGCATAAAATCTCAATGTGCATAATACTTGATTCATAGGTGACACAGCATTGTTTTTATTGGTGTTGAAATTAAACTGAGGTTCAATTTATTGCACTAAAAATGATGTCGTTTCTTTACTGAGACGAAATCTTCTTTGAAACTTTTTGGCCCTGAGTGTATCAAATAAATTTGTTCTTGTGTTTACTTCTATCACTATAAACGGTCTAGGTACTTATAAAATCTATAATTTCTTCGTCATCGTCAGAATAAAAATCCCAAATGTCCATCGTGAATACAAATTATTAAGATAGATTTTTGCAGTAGGTATCAGACAATCGGAAATCGAATAGATAACCTATAAATTTAACATTGTCACTACGAAACTGACAGTTGCTAAACACATTTAACTCAGTTAAACGGATCTTTTTGGGTATTTAATTTTGACAGGTCTAATATCTACAAAATAAATGTTTTTCGAAGAATTGGCAATTGGATGAATTGATCATTCGATGAATTGATTTTCGATGAATTGATTTTCGATGAACTCGTTTTCGATGAATTTGCTTTCGATGAATTGATTTTCGATGAAATCGTTTTCGATGAATTTGCTTTCGATGAATTGATTTTCGATGAAATCGTTTTCGATAAATTTGCTTTCGATGAATTGATTTTCGATGAACTCGTCGGTTACCCCACGCTTATGATAGTCGTTCTAATGCTGATATTCTATTCCAGAGTATTTTACATGCCTAATTGCAAAACCGGGGTTTGTCTAATTGAGGTATTACCAAAACCACTTAGATCGCTAAGATTTTCGTCTGACGCGATATTTTTTATTCCGATTGTCGCATCATTTTATATTCATACATTTTATGGAGATAGTTGCCATTAGACAAGAAATAATATTTTGCGACGGTACTAAATCCTCAAAAAGTGGCAGCACCATGAACATAACCATAGATCACTACTACCGTGAAAGCGTCTGTCGCGAAGGAATCGCGTGTTCGGTCGTTATCAAATTGAAGTTTTGGTTAATCTTTCGGCGTTTCAACTTTCACTATATCGATTTTTATAGACCTATGCCTTGCTGAAATTACCAGCCTGATAAACGCTAGGCAAACTACCTACCGCAGATGCCAAAGGTATAAATGGCGCAACCCTTTCTCTTTCTAAATTAATTAAAATATATTACAATATGATGTTAAAATATATATTCTTTTTCTATGAGTTAACGTTACTTAAGAAAAAGTCTCGTGTATTTTATTGAAATAAATACTTATTTCTTTAACCTTAATATTCATGTAAGATATTTGTGAGCATTATATACCTCTTATAAAAAGTAAATATTTCCCTATCGGATCCACGCTAAAAACACGCTTTAAAAAATTAAAACAACTTGTACTAGGTAGATTAATAAGTAATTATTAATGAGTAATAAGTAATTCAGTAACGTGAATTAAAAAATTTGCATTTTGGTTATTTTGTTATCTTTAAAAACGCGAAATGTCATTTCTCAAGGAACACCATTTGTTAATTACGACGGCAAATGTCTCGCGTGATTTTTCGTGTTTATGAAACCGAACAAAATATGATTAATACACATTATTTATCATATCCGAAGATTGCAATTCGTACTTATTTTTGTCTAACTGACAGAAAGTGATTTTTTTCTTTTAAAAATTCATCGTCGTAATTACCATGGCGGTCCTTGAAAAATGACATTTCGCGTTTTTTATATAAAAAAAAAACATTAAAACGCAATATTTTTTAATTTCGGTTACTGAATTACTTATTACTAACCATTATCTGCCTATTACAATTTCTTTTAATTTTTTAAAGTGAGTTTTGAGCGTGGATTCCATAGGGAAATATTTACCATAAAAAAATTATTTCTCAACACGAAATGTCACATCATCAAAGACACTAGCGATTTTTGTTTAATTTTTATACAGTAAGTAAAGTCCATTAAGTAATCAATACATATTGAAGTATTTTATTTAAATTTTAAAAACAGAATTAAATCAACATGCAATTTCCAATTTATATAATTACGTAAAACAATGAGAGATGACACATGTAAAATAATGATGTCCGAAATCTTAAACTATGAATACACCAAAACTGTGGGAAAATCGTTACCGAAATAATATTAAAACAATGCGTGTCATTTTATTCACCCCGAATTATATGGAATAAACAAAATGTATTAAAAACATTGTCTAAAACCCCCATAATGCGATCTGGCTTAACTTACGCCAATTGCTACACCCGGTACACCTATTGGGACTGAGAATCAATTATTTGTCGTCTAGTTTGAGGAACCGTTTAATAGTTGTGTTTTTTGAAGTCGTTAATTAAAATAATCACAAACTATAGAAATACGGTTAACCTGGGTATAACGTTGTTTTGTCTAATTAGGAATGGTGGATCAAATATAGATTATTTTACTTTATAGAGATATAAGAGAAGACACTGCTTGATTAATCTAACTAATGATGACGATTCGGTCAACGGTTTTCAATTGTCTTATCTCAATGCAGTGTAAAAATTCTACTACAAATTTACTGCTCTCAGAAATCGAGAATGGTATGCCTGTAATAGTTACACGATGAATCGGCAACTTATTGTTATATTGATAACAAAAAACCGGTTTAAATTAAACTAAATATGCGATGTATCAAAACTACACTCAGAATAAAAAAAAAAGGTTTTTCTTTGATTCTGCCGGCACTTACATTCTTAACACAAAACTGGTTTTAATTAAATCTGTATGTGGTGAATTAAAACTTCACTCAGAACATCGGGGCGTAGGAAAATTTCGCCTAAAATTATGTTTATAAATTCTACTCCAAAGTTGATTGATTGATACTGCGTTAGAGTCCCCAAATAATAGTTTCACACGCAACAATCAAATTCTCAGAATTTTGCAGCATTATGTAACTCAAATGTAAAACTTCACTCGATGCACGATGAATCTGCAACTCGTTATTTAATTTATCGTACAATTCTTAACACAAAACCAGTTTGTATGCGGTGAATTAAAACTACACTCAGAACATGAAAATGGTTTTTCTTTGATTGTGGCAATAAATAAATAGTAAACTAGAATTTTATAACTGCACATCGAATAACAAAGTGTTTTCCTTCGAAATGTGTCAGCAGATGAATCCAACGGGAATTTTACATTCTGTACTGGTTTAAAGTAAATCTGTTCCTGGCGGATTAAAACCACACTCAGAACATGAAAAGTGTTTTTCTTTGATTCTGGCAGCACATACACAGTCTGCAAATAGAATATTATAACTGAACCTCAAATAAGAGGTTGCTTTCCTTTGAAATGTGTCAACAAATGAATCCATAACTGGAAATTTACATTCTCAACACAAAATTGATTTGAATTAAGTCTGTATGCGGCGAATTAAAAGTACACTCAGAATATGATAATGGTTTTTCTTTGATTCTGGCAGCACATACAGGAAACAGACTCTGCAACTAGAATTTTATAACTGAACTTCGAATAAGATAATGTTTTTTCTTTGAATTGTGTCGGTAGATGAATCCTCAAATGGAATTTTACATTCTGAAAACTGATTTAACCCTTCGAATAATAAGAAAAAATATCTATAAACTTTTGCCTGTTAAAATTTCCAGTTCTTTCCATGCATTTTAAATGTTCCTTTACATTGTTTTTTTTTATCTTTACAAAAAACAATTGTTCTAAAAAAAAATATAGTTATTTTTCTGACGTGTTTATTAGAACATTATTGTTTCTAAATATTAAAATTTTGATATTGGAAATGTGGATTGTCTCAAAAATACACGCCTGCGCATATTCGAATTAAAGTACCTAAAATAGAATAATCTTAAAATTTTAATTGCAGATTCCTTGTCTTAAAAAAATGTACTAAAACTGTATCTTAACTTTTTATCGCAATCACAAATTTATTATAAATAAAATGTTTGGGACATAATTTCACAATTTTATTTTAAAATTAAATGTGTGGGACAATTTGCGTCTCCTGTGATTAGACGGGGTTAAATTAAACCTGTATTTGGCGAATTACACACAGAATATGAATATGGTTTCTCTTTGATTCTGGCAGCACATAACATAGTCTGCAACTAGAATTTTATAACTGCACTTCGAAAAAAATAATGGTATCTTTTGAAATGTATAAAAAAACTAAAATTCATTCGTTAAAACATTCTGAACACAATGCTGGTTTTAATTAATAGAGAATCTGTTTGCGAGTTATCAGCGTTAATTAGTATTACGCTCATAATATGCGTACGGTTTTCCTACGAATTGCGAAATTTGCAGCTTAAAAAAATATAATTATTAACATTTTTAATAAATAATAAAAAAGAGCTGGATTCGTATACGACAGTATCGTTGAACATTTTTAAATAATGATTTGAAATGGTTTAAATTTTTCCAAGATAATATGATTATTTATTGTGAAAATTTGCCGCCCCCCTTAAAAGTGCCGCCCGGGGCGGGCCGCCCCCCCCCCCCGCCTCCCCACCCCACGCTACGCCACTGTCTCAATGTTTCAGTCAGAATTATATCCTTATTTCCAAATATTCATTACGCATACGCATCAATGTTTTCAAGAATAGTCCAAATGAATCAAAATATTCCAAGCTATTAAAAAAAAAAATTGTTGCTTCTTTAATACCCTGTTTCAGCTTCAGTTTTATTTCTGGACTTCAACGAATTCCATAACCCTTTTACGGCCCTGCCATGGATCTACTAAGCCCAAAGAGAGTTTCCATCAAGACGGAACCAGGACCCCAGGAAGAAGGTGAAGGTGAAATGTCGTATGCAGATATGGATTTTGACCTCCTAGATGTAAAGAAGGAATGTCTACTGTATGCGAACAGTACACAAAAAGCCAGTAATTTGCATTATTTATTATTTCAGTATTGCATATTTTAAAAATGTGGAATGTCAAATTTTGATTTTCGGAATTATGGCTTGTTTTGAATTGTTGCTCAGGCATGTCACAATGTGTTTTCCATAAACTTTCCTTTGAAATTTATCTTAAAATGTATATTTACGGGAAACTACCAAACTACAGCAAAATTTAAAATGATCTTATTTGGAATGTAAAATAAGGCAAAAACATATATAATATTGATTACAACCTAATTTCGCTGGCTTTACAAAACTTCGTACAGATTGGGCTTAAAGGCAAAATTATATATCCTTCTTTAAGCATCATTTCTGAAGCGGACATCTGGGCTCATTCATATTTTCTCGACAAACCTTAAAGTCTGTTAACTAAATTCCCACTTTTACATGTTTAGTCAACGGTATCTTTATTTGTACATTAAAAAAATCAATGCAATTTTTTAATAGTACTCCTCGAAAAGGACTGTAATTTCAAATGTAACAAACTATTTGTCTGGGCATGTCAAAGTACTTTTTGTTGTTTGGTTTTTTCTAGGAAGCCCAGAAGTTGAGTCTGTTAGCTTCTAGGTAGAACCAGGACCCCGAGATGAAGACGGAGAGAGAATTCCTTGTATGGAAATTGACATAGAGCTGTCGGATGTTAAAAAGGAATGCCTTAAACGATTTCAAAGATTTACCCAGATAACAGGTAAATAACGATAAGTGCTTCCTATTTTTTTCATATATTCAAATTAAAAGTGCTTACCCTTATAGTTTAATTCGTGTTATATTTCAGACTCATTGACGGATCTCACTCACAGTGATGTAAAACCTTATTCATCTCCAGACTGCAGTTATTCATGTTCTTACAAGAGCAAAATGACGACTCACGTGCGGACTCACAGTGGAGAAAAACCTTTTTCTTGTACCGTTTGCAGTTATTCATCTTCTCATAAGAGTAGTTTGACGAGACACATGCGGATTCACAGTGGGGAAAAACCCTTTTCATGTTCCGACTGCAAATATTCATGTTCTCAAAAGTGTGATTTGGCGATACACTTGCGGACTCACAGTGGTGAAAAACCTTTTTCGTGTTCTGACTGCAATTATTCATGTTCTCGCAAGAGTTGTTTGAATAGGCACATGCTGACTCACAGTGGAGAAAAACCTTTTTCGTGTTCTGACTGCAATTATTCATGTTCTGAAAGTGGAAATTTGAGGAAACACATGCTGACTCATAGGGGAGAAAAACCTTTTTCGTGTTCTGACTGCAATTATTCATGTTCTGAAAGTGGAAATTTGTGGAAACACATGCTGACTCATAGTGGAGAAAAGCCTTTTTCGTGTTCCGACTGCAAATATTCATGTTCTCGAAAGTGTGATGTGGTGAGACACTTGCGGACTCACAGTGGTGAAAAACCTTTTTCGTGTTCTGTTTGCAATTATTCATTTTCTTGCAAGAGTAGTTTGAAGAGGCACATGCTGACTCACAGTGGAGAAAAACCTTTTTTGAGTTCCGATTGCAGTTATTCATGTTCTCAGAAGGGAACTCTGAGGAGACATATGCTGGTCCACAGTGGTGAAAAACCGTTTTCATGTCCCGTCTGCAGTTATGCATCTACTAGCAAGGGTCATTTGACGACACACATGCGGACTCACAGTGGTTAAAAACCTTTTTTGTATTCCGATTGCAGTTATTCACGTTTTCATGGGAGAAATTTGAGGACACACATGTTTTTTTGATTGCAGTTATTCATATTCTCAGAAGGGAACTCGGAGGACGCACGTGCTGACTCACAGAAGAGATTAACCGTTTTCGTGTTCCGATTGCAGTTATTCATGTTCTCATAGGGGATATTTGAGGAAACTTCTGTTGATTCACAGTAGAGAAAAACCTTTTCATGATCCGACTGCAGCACGAGTCATTTGACCCGACACATGCTTTCTCATAGTAGGGAAAACCTTTTCTTGTTCCGAGAGTAAGTATTCAACTATACTCAAGCCCATCTTAATAAGATAGAAATGCTCAAAATAAGAATCTTAGATCTGATGTAACACCAAGGATTATCTAATTGGTATGAAAGTTTGTTTTTTTTTTTGTCAAATTATTACTGTTTCGTGCGTGTTCGATTTTGAGTTATTTTATTGTTGTGTACATCTGTTATAATTTATATGATTAAACTTGTTGAACTGGTATAATTGTCGGTAGAATTAGAATTCCATAGACACATGAGGACTCGCAGTGTAGAAAAATATTTTTCGTGTTCCGTTTGCAGTTATTCATATTCTCAGAGGGGAAATTTGACGACACATATGCGGACTCACAGTGAAATAAGACCTTTTTCGTGTTCCGATCGCAGTTATTCATGTTCTCATAGGGGAAATTTGAGGAAACACATGTTGATTCACAGTGAAGAAAAACTTTTTTCGTGGTCCGATAGCAATTATTCATGTTCTCAGAAGGGAACTCTGAGGATACTTATGTCGACTCACAGAAGTGAAAAATCGTTTTCATGTCCCTACTGTAGTTATGCATCTACTAGCAAGAGTCATTTGACGACACACATGCGCACTCACAGAGAAGAAAAATCTTTTCCTGTTCCGAGTGTAAATGTTCTACTACACTTAATCCTTTCTTAATAAGTCACATTCGGATTAATTTTTATAATGTGCTCGCTCGAAATTAGCGATTATGTTTTGTTTTTGTAACTTTATTTAGATGTAAGCAAATTTTAATACATCTAGTATTAAAAAACATATAAAATACACAATAAAATAAATAGAGTCATAAAATTATAACAGAAAGAATACAGTTTAGAAAAGAAATTCAGTTACTCCAGTTAGAAATACAAACAATAGGGTTTAAGACATACAGTTAATACAAATAAATACAATTCATCAATTTTTCTTAATGTATGTAGCACATGTTTTACGAAAAGTGCCAAGACTTAAGGCTTCCTTTGTGGAATTTGGTAGGTTATTTTAAAGTTTTTGACCTTTATAAAACACGCTGTTCTGTGTACACGTAAGTTTAGTTTTTTGGAAGCCTGAAGTCTCGGCAACTCCTCGTAGGATAATTGTGAATATTTTCATGGTACATAATATTAGTTTGCAGATATTTAGGGAGCATGTTATTTTTAAGCTTGTACATCATTGTTAACGTATTATATATTATATGTTGTTTAGTTGTCATCATATTTAAGTTTTGTAACATAGTTTTAACTCTAGTAAAGATATTACATTTCAGAATCATCCTCATTCCCCTATTTTGTATAACCTGTAGTTTATTATTTTGGGTCTCGTCACATAAGAATAGAACAATAGAACAATAATTTAAATGAGGAGTTACAATAGAATTGTATACAAGGTGCGTTGTCTTGAGATCCAAGTTATTCCAAATCATTTTTAAGAAGCCAACTTTTTTAGCATTTTTCTTAGATATGTAATCGAAGTGTTTGTCGAATTTTAATTTATCGTCTAATATTGCACCCAGATATTTAATATTGTTAACCCATTGGCCACAAACCCCGACAGCCTGCCGGGTGTGCGACTCAGGTACTTAACCACAAACCCCGGCACGCTGACGGGCTAGAGTAGGTACATCAAAAAACAGAAAACGAGCACAATAGTGACATTTTTCAATAAAATTTTAAATGCCGAACACTCTGTAGATAATTAATCATTAATTTCATAGAATTGGCAATAATATGTTTCTTATGTTTTTTCTCTGATATTTGTGTTCCAAGTTTTGTATGCAGCCAGCCGCCATTTAATTTCTTCGAAATTGCGAGTGGTTCTAGGCTTTTGGTAGTGACCCTGAACGTCCCTGATTGCTTTGAGGACTATCATAGACAATTATTTTAATAGTTATTAGTATACATGTATATAAAAATAAAAAATTATTATTGTTCGATCTAAGAATCCTATGTTTTTTTGTAACTTTTTGAATAAAAATGTGGAAAAAAACTGACGAACAAAGGGAAGGTTATATTTGTAACCTTATTTACACGTATTTTAATATTTAAAAAAATATATTTTTTTTATGTTTTTCTTTACCTTAATCCAATATGTAAACAATTTTAAAGAAATTATTTAATTTGAATATACGGTTCAAAAGTAACAATAGATTTAGTACACCAATGCAGGTTTTCAATTTTTGGTACAAAATTAATTCAGTGGTGAAGGCCAACTTTTTAGCTCATTAATTCTGTGGCCAATGGGTTAACCCTTTCTATATTTATGTTATCAATGGTTAGTATTGCATGTTCAGTTCCACCTTGACTATCCATAATCAAAAATTTAGTTTTCATAACATTCAGTTTTAGTTTGTTTATGTTTAACCAAAGCGTTACATTATTTAAGTCATTTTGTATCTCTTCAATGGCATCCTTTAATTTTTTTCTGGCTATATATTATAACAATGTATCATCAGCAAATAATTTAATGGCGCAATGCTTTAAAACTTTAACAATATCATTTATATATATATAATGAATAACAATGGACCTAGGACAGATCCCTGTGGAACGCCTTTGCTAGTATGACGTGGATCAGATGTTATTCCACCATATTTTGTTACTTGCGTTTTTTTTGATAGATAATCAACAAACCCATTAATTTCTTTACCGTTAATTCCAATATTTCTTAATTTTTTATTAATCTGTCTCTATCGATTGTTTCAAATGGCCTTTTTAAGTCTAAAAATGCTGCAATTATTTTACTGTTTTTATCTCTATAATTTTTCCATTCTTGTATTACATAGTTAATAGCGGTTTCACAAGAAATTTTTTTTCTAAACCCCGATTGTTGTCGAACTAATATCTGCTTTTTCTCAATATATTCAGTTATTTGCTCCTTTACAATGTATTCAAGTATTTGTTCATATTTGGGTAAGCAATTTATCGGTCGGAATTCGTAATTTTTTTTTGGGTTATCGATTTTCGGAATAGGAGTTATTACAGATGTCTTCCAAGTTTTGGGAAACACTCCGCTATTCAGAGATTCATTGATAATTTGGACCATCGATCGCCAATAATATTAATGGAGTCTTTGATTATATTTATTGTAATACCGTCTGGAGATTCTTTCGATTTCATGTTACTTAAGACTCTTTTTAAGTATGGTAAATCTATATTTTTAAACTTAAACTCTTCATCGGTGCATACAGGCCCGTCTATGTCTAGTTTGTTTACAGAACATTCTGGAATACTTACGCTTATAAGATCTATGCTCGAAAAGTGCTTGTTAAATTTTGTCGCTATATTCTCAATGTCTTCTTCATTTCCATCTGGGAAATCACTTATGTTTTTTTAATTTGTTTTGAATAAAAATTGCGAACTTTTTTATATGCATTCCATTTTTCATTGGATGGTTCCAATTTTGCCGCTTTATATGCATTATCTCTCTGTTTTTGAAGGTTATGTAACGGTATCGAATACCATCTGTTAGTATTTTTAAACTTAACCCTTCTTATCGACAAATTTTTATCGATTGCGGACGTCAAAATTTTGACGAAATTTTCTGCTTTGTCATTTAACGAATTAGACTCAGTAATTTGTGAGATACCATTTTTTAAAGTTTCACAGAATTTAAAGTGATCATTGTTCCTTTTATCTCTATACATAATTTCCGTTGACTCATTTTTTATTACACTCGTTTCAAGTAGTGTTATTATGTTTTCGTGGTCCGATATTTTTGGTGTATTCACAACTTTTACGTTCAAGTAAAAATGATTTGATATAACCAAATCAATAATGGTTGCTGATGCGTTTGATATTCTCGTTGGTTTTGTCACAAGTTGTTTCATTTCTAGATCATTCACTAAACTTTGGAGTCTATTACTGTAGGTATTCTTTACTTTCAAATCAATATTAAAGTCACCAGCTTTGTAAAACAAATCTTGGTTTTTCATATTTTTAATAAACCAACTTTCGAAGAAATCAAAAAATTTCGAATGGCTTTGGTTTGGTGAGTGGTATAATACAGAGTAGGTTCCTTTAATCAAGTTTTTAGTTATTTGTGTTGCCAGAATCCACGTATTTTTTCCATCAAATACTTCATTTGATATTATTTTGAAAGATATACAATCTTTAATGCACATAATCACTCCTCCCGTATGTCGACTATGTGAATCGCATCTTACAGTTGAATTCCCTATAACTGATACTTCGGAATCGTATACATCGTTGGTTATACGCGTTTCACTTAGCATTAAAATTTCTGGTTTGACTTCTTGCAATAATACTTCAACTTCATTTACATGGGCCAAAAGGCTTGCAATATTTAAGTAGTATACAGTTGCTTTTCTTTTTATCCTAAAAAATCAAATTTTCTCTTCTCTGATTCTATATTTCTTTTGTATATAGGACACTCCTTGCTCCATGCCTGATGGTTATCGTTCAAATTTAATGAAAGTTTATCATTTGTGAGTTTGCAGTTAATATATTTCATTTTGTCAATATTTTCCTTACATTCTGACGTATCATGTTCGTTTGAACATCTTCCGCAAGATATTTTATTTTTACAGTCCCCTGCCTTATGTTTATATCCGTTGCAGTTGAAACATCTCAGAACTGAGAGATGATCGTAGACAGCACATCTATTCCATCCAATATTTATCTTAGTTTCTTCTAACATTTTAGAGTGTGTTTTTCCATCTACTTCTATGAATACAGTAAAATTATTGTATCCACTACTTTTTTTTTTCTTTTATAAATTTGACTGATATTTTAGAGTTTTCTTTATCTATGTAATCATTCTGCATCCTTATATTGTTTTCAATTTCTTCGGCGGTATATTTATCTGTAATTCCTATCACTTTTACCGTTGCATTTTTGGGTTTAGGAATGTCAATGTCATACCTATCCCCAAGCTTATTGATGATTTCTTTTTGGATTTTTACTATTGACTCTGTGTTCTTCAGTTCAACTATGACTGATCCTTTTTTAAAATTTCGGATTCCGGCCACGCCCACATTAACTGGATCTATGTGACTCTTTAATTCATCCTGCGTTTTCTTGTTCTTCTGATCCTGATTTTTCGGTTTAATGATCACAATTGGTTCATGTTTCTTTATTTTTTCCTCCACCTGTGGCTGAATAATTGCTTGATTTTTGGGTGCAGTCAATTCACCAACTACAATTCCCATAGTAACAGCCATTTCTCCAATAGTTCCCAATATTTCTGTCGTTTTCGGCGTTACTTTCGCTATTTGAGTTTTTGTGAAATTATTCGATGGATCATTGAAAATAGTTAATGATTCCGTTACCATTATCTTTGCTTTTGTCATATATTCTAAAGACTTTACTTGGAAAACCATAGTGAATAGGTTAATATACTTGAACTAGAATGATAAATATAATAATATCCTTGGATGTTAATTTTTGCGCCTGTTGGTGGGCAAAATCCGCAACACCTTCACTGGTATCCTTGGATGTTTATTTTTGCGCCTGTTGGTGGGCAAAATCCGCAACACCTTCACTACTTCTCACAGTGTTTCATATGTACGTAGGGTATTCAAATTGTCAAAATCACGGTTATAAGACTTTTATTCTTATAAAGAGCTTCACTTATTAAAACAGTTCTGTACATACATGAAATTCACTCCTACACTACCCCAACACTGTTCTATCACTGTTACACGGATTTGTAATGATTGATATAACTATGATAGATAGATGACTACGATTGATAGGTGTAACTGTGATGGTTATGAATCTTAGATCTGAGACACTTAGTAGTCTCTAATTGGTATAAAGTTTGGTTTTTTTTTCTGTTGTCAAATTATTTCTGTTTTGGTGTGTGTTCGATTTTGAGGTTTTTTATTTTGTGTATATCTTGAAATATTTTTATGATGTAACTTGTCGAACTGGTATGATTCTTGAAATGGTTTTTATAAAAAAAGTTAAATATGAATTGCATATTATTATGTTGGTTAGCATTTAAATACCATAATGTCAATCTTATGTTTTAACGAAAAAAAAATTGTTGATATAAAATGAGAGTTTTTTTTTTATTTTTTTTTTTTATTTATTTAATATAGTTATATAATTGTACAGTGGAGTTATGGAAATTACATAGCGGTACAGAAATTATTTAAACATTGCAATCTCACCAAAGAAGAAGCTAGTTCTTGTGCTTGATGAGCGAGTTACACTAACTATAACTGAAATAGAACAACGTTAATAAATAAATGCATTGTTGGACGCGATATCTACTGTTAACAGAATTTCTAGTTATAATAATATGAAATAATAATATTTTGTAAGTTTATTGGTTAACGGCCTGCCGAGCGATTCTTTATCTTTTGTGAGATCTCTTTTGTGGCATTTTGTGAGATCTTCTGTCAGATTGTTTTTTCTATGGGCCGATGTCAGAATTCATCTCTGAGCTGTCACAAATCGGCGAAGCTGGCCTGATACCCGTAGAAAAAGCAATGACAGCCATAGAAAATCACACAAAAGGAGATCTCACAAAATATAAAATCGCTCGGCGGGACTCTCCTGAGCTTACCAATTTTATTAAAATCAACAATATGAAAACCTTATTTTAGATTAAATTTGAATATTATCTTAAAATTCAGTATAAAAAAGGTTAACAACTTATATATTTCAAAGTTTTCCGGAAGGACTTTTGTTAGTTAAAACACATGTTTGAAAATCTAAAAAAATTCTCATCTACCGATACAACAGGGAAAGGGGTATTTAAAATTTGAGTACAGTTTTTGGTTCTAAATCGAGCACATTGAGGTTACTTTTATAAAATCGCCAACAATTTTTTTAAAATACATTTACAAAACTGAAACTTCTTTTTTTTAAACAGTGTGTTAAATTTATTTGGAACAACCCATCCGATTGCTCAAACTTTTTACAAACCCATTTATCAAAGCAGACTCGAAGAAAGGAGTGATTTGTTTTTATGAAATATTTAATATTTCATTAGCTTTGTATTGATAACGTCCTAACAGAGAGTCCGAGGTCTGATAGCTGACTTTTTAGGTAAAATCGGAGTAAAATCAGTTGTAACCGATTATTTACATCGTTTCCTTCCAACCACGAATTCGATAATACACCACGAATATCGGAGAGCATTGGCCCCATCACTGGAGCATAGATGTTCCTGAAACGATCTGCACCTACCGTCAGTTTGGAATAAGCAAGCCCAAGGGAACGACGTTTCTGCGACGGAGAGAAACCAACACATCATGGCGTCTCGATATCGTTATGTAGATTTCTCTAGTAACATTTTATTCATCTTAGAATATTCAAGGTTACCATTTTGTTATACATAATTTTACTTTGGTTTTGTGGTTTAAAAGCTCTGGCGCTCAACCATGTTCATTGTCTTCCACATAACGTAAATTCATTATTTTCGTAATATAGTTTGACTGTTGTAAAAACCTCTTCGAGGTTTACAAACACCCATTTGAGATCCCGTAATTATCCAAAGAGTCTATTAATTAAATACATCATATTGTCACTTGAAGTTTAGGATCAATAAATCTTTTATATATTCGATTGCATCAGACTTTCATTTGATTATTCTGTATAATATCATCATTCATGCTTTATCTTTCAGATTGAATAAGCTAGCCATACACTAAATATTAAAACACACATTCTTAATAAAACGAGTCCTTACATAGGAGCAATCCAAGTAATAGCAGTTACATTGGCGCGAAGATAGATTTCTTTTCCGTTTTTAGATGCTTAGCCGTTACACAATTAGAATTAATTTTAATTAACCTGATTTTAGATACAGCAAATGAATGCGCTAGTATGGAATTAAACTATACCTACATAAATAAATACAGTCATAATATGTCATCTTGGACCAGTAAAGCAGACTTCAGATAAGCAACAGATTTAATGTTTTATGTTACATCTCTCTTTTCCATTTTGAAAGCAGGTTACCGAAATTGGAATGAAATATTGTTTAGTTTTATCAATCAATCCCAAAGAAATTTGATATTCGCTATCTCATTTAACATTGAAGTATGATGCTATTGATAAAAACATTTTTCTTATTTTATACCGAATCGTCAACATTTTAAAAATTGTTTTACGGATGCAAAAATACTCTTTTTAAGAATACCTGTAATCGGACTTTTTAATACCCTAGCGACTGTATGGTTAAATTTGAAGAATCCGACTCCGAGTACAACTCTGACGCCTCGCCATATGAAACTATCTGTGAACGTGAAGTTTGTTACTTAAGCTACTATCGTAATAATAAAGTAGTTAATATTGCCAAAATTGGCGCCATTTAAGTTAACAGCTAACATTAGGAATACCGGCTGGCATGTGTAAGTACTCTTGGATTAGCATTTTCATTAACGTCTCTAGTCTGGATATGGACGATTAAGCTACGGTAACTAAGCTATTGCCATGGTCCCTGCCGCCCGCAGGGCCTAGCAGTAAAAACCTGCTTATCTGCTTGTGTGCATTTAATGTTAAACGTGTTCGTCCCCAAGGTTCACCTTATTCACGATATGACGATAATTAATCGTACAATTTCATTAATATTTTTTTTGTAATCTTTCTCCTACCATGCTAAAAAAAACCCTCGACGTGCCATCTTGTAACGCAGCGTTACTTGTATGGTGTTCTGGTTTTTATTAAACATTTTAAAATATTCTTGGTTGTGAATAATTTTTAAACAAACGGTGTTTTTGTGCATAAGCCTGAAATGCTAAAAATAAACTAATTGAATAACAAAATATTATTTGCGATTCCAATTCTTGCTAGCGCCAAGCGCCCGGTAAGCCACACGTGTTAGTGGAATGCGGTAGTTGGACGGTAAAGACGAAGGGTAAACTTGAGCTCTGGACCATTTCATATACAGATGGTCAAAAGTACATTCTCTTTTGTAAACGAATAAAAACAAACTTTGTATGTATAACGTTTTTTGAATTATTTTGTTGCACTGGTTCACGACGAGTTCATCGAAAATCAATTCATCGAAAATCAATTCATCGAAAGCAAATTCATCGAAAACGAGTTCATCGAGAACCAATTCATCGAAAATCAATTCGTCGAAAACCAATTCATCGAATGATCAATTCATCGAATCGCCAATTCATCGAAATTTTTTTTTTTGATATTTGAGAGAAATGCCGAGCGGACCGAGAAGTTAAAAAGCATTGGCCAATAATAGTTAACAATAAATTTATATATACCTTAAAAATAAATGATAATAAAACTTTGGACAAGGAAACTAATTTACATACCTAAAAGATTAATTAGCAAAATGGTTTTCATAAACACATATGAATGTGTTAACTATAAAACGGACGTCGAGAACCTTAGTAATCTGTATAAAAATATTAGGCTTAATTTCGGTTTACGGAAGGTCTTCCAAAATAATAAAACTTTTTTTTTTTATACTAACTATTGGCTGGAGAATCCGAATCCGAAAGAATTTTTTTTCGGAAAGCAATATTAACAAAGTTACACGACTTTAAAATTTTCTATACGCATACATGAAAATCGACATATTGGAAGTATTATGACAGTTTAAAGTCATAGAAACAGCCACATAAAATTAAGTGTTGCCATATCAATAACTAACTTAAGTAATTATTTTTTATAAATTTTACTCACTTTTGGCGTAAACGCTAAACTACTTGAAAACAGGGATATTTTTTTAAATTGACGCGAGCAGGCGGTATAAAGGGGCACAAACCATGTGACACAAACCTAGCGTAGCCGTTAAACTACTTGAAAACGTAGGCTGTTTTTTAAAATTGACGCGAGCAGGCGGTATAAAGGGGCACAAACCATGTTACACAAACCTAGCGTAGCCGCTAAACTACTTGAAAACAGGGATGTTTTTTGCCGTGACGCGAGCAGGCGGTATAAAGGGGCACAAACCATGTTACACAAACCTAGCGTAGCCGCTAAACTACTTGAAAACAGGCGGTATAAAGGGGCACAAACCATGTTACACAAACCTAGCGTTAGGTTAGGTTAGGTTAGGTTAGGTTAGGTTAGGGACGCGAGCAGGCGGTATAAAGGGGCACAAACCATGTTACACAAACCTAGCGTTAGGTTAGGTTACTCATTTTTAAGACTACGAATTTTCATACTTCGTCGATTTATAAGGTATGTTTGATGATATTATTGCATGGTAACATTTAATTTTGTGTGGTAAAACATTTTTCTAGTTTATCTATGACTTTAAACTGTCATAATACTTCCAATATGTCGATTTTCATGTGTGCCTATAGAAAATTTTAAAGTCGTGTAACTTTGTTAATATTGCTTTCCGAAAAAAAATTCTTTCAGTTTTGGATTTTCCGGCCCATAATTAGTATAAAAAAAAAAAAAAATTATTTTGGAAGACCTTCCGTAAACCGAAATTATTCCTTTTATAATACCTATTTAAATTTAACACACATATAATGTGCTCAGCACAAAGCTCATGCATTCTCTAATAGTATATTATATATCGTCGGCTTAGAGTGTAAACCTGCTAACAGCCAAATAGGTAACTTTACAGGAGAGACAAAAAACGCTATTAAGAAAATTTAAATTAATTTTAAGAAACGGTTCTAATACAGTTAGTTGGTGTATTTTTTTATTCTTTATAAACTGGGGTGCAGTGTCGGTATACACTGATCAGTCAGCGGAGCTGTGAAAAAAATTCGGAGAATTGAAAAAATAATGCAAAAGGAAATAAATTGCACATAAAAAAATAATTATGGGTAGGTACAGGTATGTTAGTTTACATTGTGATCTATCGCGAATATGCACTTTTATCGGAGTGGTGATACCGCTTTTTGTGTGCGATACCACTAAAATCTTAATTTATATACTCTATTATTTCCAGTTAAGACTGAAGGAAGTCCGAAGAAGATTAAAAAAAACGTTAAAGACAGTTTTACAGACCTCTCTGAGGCAAAGCTAGAGTTGGTTTAGCTACAAAAGGAGTCGTTGCAGTTAGAAATTGAGCATAAGAAAAAAATTAACTCTCTAGAATTAGAAGACATTGAGCATAAGAAAATGAACTTTCTAGAAATTAGAAGAAAAAATAAAAGAATATAAACTTAAGGGGCCATCCATAAATAACATCACACAAATTTCATGATTTGTTTTACCCCTCCCCCCCCCATCCCTGTCACACATCGTCACATTTGTGAGACCCACTCCCCCCTAGTGTGACGTCACATATTTTGCAATTTTACATTATGAAAACTAGTTCGAAATGTTATTACCTAATGCAATTAATGTTGTGCAAGATCGTCCATTTCGATTTAGTGTTAACCGAACTATCATTATTACCTACAGATTTAACATGATTTTAAAACACTTTTTCACATAAGCTTTACTCTGGAGGCCCTGAGGAGAATAATTTTCCTCAGGTTTCCCAGTGGAGCATCACTTTACTCAACTATGAGTCACAAGCTGGCCCATAATGGAGTGAAACCTTGTTCATGTTCCGAATGCAGTTAAGCAAATTCTTAAAATAGTTTTTAAAATTCCACAGTATGATTCACAGTGGAGGAAAACCTTTTCATGTTTTTTATGTTCCGACTGCATCTGTTCATGATCTATAGTCTGGCAAAAAAGAGTAGAAAATATAAAAACCGGAACTACTAAATTTGTAGTCTGTCAACACCAATTTAACTGTCAAATATTTTTTTGAAGTGCAATGACACTGAATGCATAGAACACAGTAAACCACATTTTAAAAATCGTTTTTTCTTCATAACATAAATTTGATTAAAAGGTGATTTATAAAGCGATTTGCTTTAATTTAATTTAACATAAATTTGAATTTAACAATAGATAGAAAGGAAGAATCACTAATGGTGAGTTTAGTTACACTACTTTTAGATCTGAATGAGTTAAATATATTCAGATCTAAAGCCCAGGCAACGCTAGGTACTTTATCTAGTATTAAATAAATGTGAGCAATTTCTAAATTGTGCTTTATATTTTTGTACATTATAGTTATTCTTCATTATGTTAACACAAAATTGCAATAGTATAATAATAATATACCTATATGCAAATCTAATTTTGAGATCGGCGGGTATCTATACTGCAATGAAAAAATATTTTTTCCACTATTATGCCTTTTTAATTTTTTATAAAAATGTAGGTTACACAGCTTTACTTTAACACCATGAGTTATGTGTTTAGTATTGCCATTTGATCAACAGTGGCGCCCTCATATATTTTCTACTCTTATTTGATAAACTGTAGGTAGAGATATCTTAAATTCATATTTTACCCACAATGGAGAAAACCTTTTTCATGTCCTTTATTCAACTATTCTCCTTCCCGACAAAAATAACTCAACCGGCACCAGCAGACTCACAGTGAAAAACCTTTTTCATGTCCGACTGCGACTATTCATGCACTGCACAACGGTATCTAAAAATTCACATGTTTACCCACGGTGGACCAAAACCTTTTTCATGTCCCAATTGCAATTATAAATGTTGTACAAAGGAACTTCTTAGAAATCATGACTCACGATGACATAAAACCTATTACATATTTCTACCGTGACTATTCATGTTCTACGATAAGGCGGTTGGAAACAAAAAAAGTAACATGTTTACCCACAGCGGTAAAAATCTTTTTCTTTTCACGAACGCAGTTATTCAAGTTCTCGAAAGCGAAATTTAAAAATCCACCGCATGATTCACTGTGAAGAAAAATCTTTTTCGTGTAGCGGCTTCATGGTCTACAAAAGATGTAAACTATGTGATTTTTTAGATATCCCTTTGAAGAACATGAATAGTTGCAGTCGATGAAAAAAGTTTATCTCCACTGTGAATCAGCGAGCGCATTCTTAGAAGTCCCTATTGAAAACATAAATAGTTGCAGTCGGGACACGAAAAGGTTTTTGTCCACTGAGGGTTTACATGTCATATTTTAGATATCCCTATGGCGGTACCCACATTCCTCAAATAACTTTACAGCCATAAAAGTATTTTCTAGGCGTGCAACACCGAACAATGAAAAGGAGGTGATTTGCACTTTTCGAGCAAACCCGTTTTCATTCCCGGTGGTGATCCGATTCTGGATGGTAATTCTTTATATTTGCCTACTTAAATAATAAATTTTTAATTAATTATTTTTTTTGCCTATTTACTTATTCTTTATATTTGACTTTACTTTGCGTACTTAATTGTTGTCGCAAAGTTAAATTAAATAAATGACTAAATGTTATACCACGTAGTTAATATTATTTCTATATATTACCTTCTGTGATTAGTGAGTTAAAATCATAACCTGGACTAGATGCGAGGTAAGTATCTTCAAAACGAGCGTCTAGTTCAGGAACCACGATAATGGTGACCCTGACTTGCTACACTAAATTCATCAGCGAGAGTAATCGTAATGTTGATTTATTTTTGACATTAATGAATACCACGAATTGCCACTAGAATCGGATTGCCATCGGGAGTCCTGAGACAGCAAAACGTAAGTTAAATTTCAATTTTAAAAACCTTTACTCAAATTTACATTACAGTAGTCTAGAAATGAATTAAATGCTCTCAGTAATTTTTATACAATATGTACGTAGTACATCCCTTTGCGATTTCGATTGCATCGGAGTTACCGAAATTGAAGTAATCTGTTAATCCATAAACTCATATCTGCGGATATGATATATAGGTACATACCTGATATCTTAATGATTATTAGGGAATTGTATTCCGAAGATTTATAGAACCGCGCATATCTACTATCTAATGATGCCTACTACTTTTTATTTTATGTTATATTTTTTATTTATATGTATTTTTTTATGTACTTACTTGTGTTTTATGTATGTACTTAATCTATATAGGATGTGTGGGATTGCACTCACCTCCCCACATTCTGGAATAAAGACTTATTATTATTATTATTATTGCCCCAACTAACGTTTTTTAATAGTATCGTGTTTATAACGACCATTAACTGCGAAAGAAATCAATTTCAGTAACGACGGCCAAAGGACATCCGAGCCGAACAGATCTTCATGAGCAGAGCGAAAGCAGTTGGCAGCCTGTTCCGGAGCTCACCATCAGCCTTTACCAGAGCAGCTGACTTTCACCAGAGCAGCGGACTTCAACCAGAGCAGCTGTCTTCCAACTGGGCAGAGTCTACCCGCCACCAGGGAAGCAGAGCTGACAGCCAGGCATCGATGGAACATCAGCAGGGTGACAAGAAGCATACGACGTAACGTTCAATCTAATACATTTAATATTTTCCAGGAATGTGCCAATTTTTGCATGCATTTATACCTACCGTTCAATAAGATGTTACAAAATTACCATGAGATTGCAAATTTCTAAAATTCTTACAGATAATTGAAAGTTAACATCTACCTAGAATTTACATCGTAATATTAAATCGCGGATTGCAAAATGATAGAAAACTGCAATGATAATGGTTTAACAATTTAAAAATAAATGGTTTGAGTCTTGGATTATGCAAATAATTAAACAGTTTAAAACACAGAGGTCAATAGTAGTATCATTTTCATGATTTAAAAAATTGTTCTTAAAATGAGGAATCTTAACAATAATACAATGCAAGGTTGCAATATTTTTTATACAGTATATTGTTACATCCATTGGTTTGAATATTGTTTATTTGTATAATTGAATAGCATGATATTGCCTTTGATATTTTTAATTTACGCACGAATATTACCAATTTTTGCCGATTATGCGTAAGCGCCCCAATAATCTGAAATAGTTTATGATGTCAACGGATGAGGAAATACCCATACCAGTGAATACATCGGAAACAGAGCAGCTTTATCAAGAAATACCGGTAGCAAGGCATATGTGGTGATATGCAAGTACTGCAAAAGCAGTGGTAGTGAACGCAACCGTTCTGCGATGTAAAAGACAATTGACAATCAGTTAGAATACAAGCTATTTCGGCAAGATGTCGGAGATTTATTAAGGTGTTTTAATGGCGAGGGCGACGTTATTCAGTGGATAACAAAAGTCGAGTTGGTTTTAAAAATTAAAGAAGTAAAGGATGTGTGCGCGATCATCCCGTTGTTTCAGGAGGGACCTGCATTTGCTGTCTACAATGAGCTGAGTGCAGAGGATAAGGGCAATGGTGACGCCATAAAAAATGCGTTGATTTGTGCCTTCGCAACAAACCCGTTTCTGGCCTATGAGGAGTTCGTGAGGCGCACATGGCGTGATGAGCCGGTCGACGTCTATATGACGGACCTGAGGAGGCTGGCAAGGCTAGCGGGTGTGACGTCGGATGCTCTCCTCATGAAAGCTTTCATAGTGGGTCTGCCTTCAGTGGTATCACGTGAATTGCGCGCGCAGCCAAAAGTAGAGACAATGCCGCTGTCAACAATCATGGAGCGTGCTAGAGCTCTGATGGCAGAGCTCGTGGATCAGCCTGTCGTGGCGGTGGCTCAGGGCCGACAGAAATTTGTCGCAACATCTCCAAATGCAATACGGCGTTGTTTTAAATGTGGTGGGCCACACATGGTCAAATTCTGTTGTGAGCAGCTGAAAAGTGTCTGTTGGAACTGTGGAAAAGATGGTCACTTGGCCAGGCACTGTGAGAAGGGAAACGGAAGCAGGAGAACTGGTGCGCCGGCAGCTCTTCTGAATCAGGACTAAAGGCGCTACCAACAATCCAAGTTGCAGTAAATGGAAAGCAGATGCGTGCACTCGTTGACTCAGGGTGTTCTCGTACAGTAGTGATGAGTGGGCTGTGTAGTGTACAAGGTCCTGGTTGTGATGTGATTGCTGTTGATGGCAGTCGTGTATTTTGTGAGGGGCGAGGTGTCGCCAAGATAGTAGCGCATGGTGTGTCGCTACTGGTAGACTGTGTGGTGGTGAAAAAACTATTAAGTGCAGTCAATGTTATACTGGGCATGTTAGAAGAACTGGGTGGTGTTACGATAATGCGCGATAGGGTAGAGTTCGTAAGAAGCAGACTAGACGAGTACAGTGCGAATTGTGTCGAGTCTGGTGAAACCTCGGCAGACAGAATATCTGTTGAGAACAAGGACTTTAAAGCTACATTCAACGGAAGAAACTGGTGCGTGAGTTGGGTGTGGAGAGGTTCTCCTGCTGAATTAGAAAATACTGTAGAGTGCTATAGAAGCACTAAGTTACCAGAAGCGGAGGCAGCTTTTGAAGAAGAGATTCAAAAGTGGATCTCCGAGGGCTGGCTCAGGCCATGGAAGGGAAATTCCGGTGGTATCCTTCCTTTAATGGCTGTGATCCAAAAGAACAAGGGAAAAGTACGTCCTGTCTTGGACTATCGTGAACTCAACGAGAGTGTTCAGTGCCATACTGGTGAGGATGTAGCAGTGTGTGATGAGACACTTCGGAAGTGGAGGAAGCTACGTGAACCTCTAAAGTTGCTTGATCTCCAATCAGCATATTTACAAGTGCACATTGAGGAAAAACTTTGGAAGTACCAACTCATCAAGTATAAAGGCAAAACATACTGCTTGACAAGATTAGGTTTTGGGTTAAAGTGTGGTCCCAAAATCATGACACGGATTGTAAACAAGGTGCTCTCGCTTGACGAAAGGGTGCGACGGGGCACAGATAGCTACATCGATGAAATTATAGTGAATGAAAACATAATATCAGCTGAAGAGGTTGCGGCACACTTGCATACTTACGGTCTCGTAACTAAGCCTCCCGAGAAGCTGGAGGGTGCAAGAGTGCTCGGATTGCGTATTGAACGTGATAAGGTCGGACGTCTTATGTTCAGAAGAGGCAATGACATTCCCATAATGCAAGAAGGATCGCACCTGAGTAGAAGGGAATTATTTTCGATCTGTGGCAAGCTGACTGGGCACTATCCTGTGTGTGGATGGTTAAGGACAGCCTGCAGTTTCATTAAGAGAGAGTCAAGGCCAGGCATGGGATGATTACGTTGGCGACAGGGCCCAACAAATGGCTGAAGAGCTTCTGGTGAGAGTGAGAATTGACGATCCTGTAAAAGGGGAGTGGCTAGTGCCTGAATCATTAGGTGATGCCAGAGTTTATTGTGATGCAAGTAATCTGGCCCTTGGAGTTACCTTGGAAATTGAGGGAAGAACTGTTGAAGACGCCGCATGGCTGCGTAAGACAACCGATGTAGCGCATATTAACATAGCGGAGCTAGATGCTGTCCTGAAGGGATTAAACCTAGCTCACAAGTGGAATCTTCAAGTTGTGGAAATAATTACAGATTCGGCAACGGTTTTGTGCTGGGTGAGATCCACACTTACCGGGAGTAGTCGTGTAAAAGTTTCTGGCATGTCAGAGATGCTCGTCAAGCCGTCGCTCTAGTTCGTTTTACTCCAACAGACCATTTTTAACGAAATTGAGTTAAGTATGCAGTAATTCTCAGAAAGTCTTTATGTATATAATGCAATTAAAAAAAAAATATTAAAAAAATTATTTAGGGGGTTTTCAAAACGCACTTTGTCTTCCGTCCTCCAAAATGAAACAACATTTCGAGCGTATTTATCCAACATCCACACGTTGGCCAAAAGGACTCCCGTTTTTAAACCGGCCGTTCAGTCAAATTTCATAGGAATTTCTCCAACATCCAAGCTGTATCTTAGCCAACGTGCGAAATTCAAACTCTCGGTTCCGGGCGTATTGCTCTAACAGACCACACAGCCAATAGCAGCGCAGCGGAGGACCACGTGATTGCTTTCATTCCAAACATTCGTTCGTTTAGCGCCACGAAAGTAAATTTCTTCACTTATGATTATGCTAGTTGTTACCAAGTTACTTTAGTGGTTTTCTATGAGATTTCTTCACACAAAATGCATAAAGATGTAAACTGTGGAAAAGGATAAAAAATTTTAAGGAAAACATAACAGATAATTAATATTACAATATTTTCTCAGCAAATTGTTTCAACTTGTCGTCCGTTACAGGGTGGTTATAATAAAGTTGTGTATTTTTTGAGAAAATATTGTACTAAATGCCAAGTTCTATATTGTGGTGAAATATCGTACTAAAAATTGAAATAACCTTCGTCGCTGTTTTAATTTAATTTAACCAATTAAATATTAAAACGAATTGACTGAAGTTGAAGAAAAATCAATTAACGAAGAGTATAAGGACGACATTATACGGAATACACTCGGAATTTGATCCTTAAGGCGTATGTGTATAAAGAGGTATCGGTATGTTTATCTACCTATACGTAATTATTTAAATCTTCGTGTAAAAATACCTATTTATGATATTTAAAACAATTATAAGAATAAGAACATTGAATGAGCTTTTGTTTTAAGCACATAATTATTTAAATCTTTGTTCAAAAATACCTACATGTGATATTTAAAAAACACAATTATTAGAATAAGAACTGATGTACTATAGTACCTATATACCTAATATATGTGTCCATCCACCAAATCTTAGTGAAATCATTATTATACTTCAGATACTTAAAACAAGCCAACAATTAGAATAAGGAAATGAACATTGGAGTTTTAATTTTCGGTATATTTAGTGCCTAAAATATCTGTTTGTTTATCAACCAAATTTGCATGTAGGTAATTATTCGACTTATGATATTTAAAACAAGCCAAAAGCCAATTATTAATATAAGGAAATCAAGGAGTTTTCATTTTCGGTTCATTTAGTTCCTAAAATATTTGTATATTTATCAGCCAAATCTTCGTGTAAAAATTCTACTTATGATATTTAAAACAAGACAATTTTTCGAATAAGTACAACGAAGGAGTTTTTGTTTTTGTCACATTTAGTGAGTAATAGCTTCATGTTTATCTACCTTTACCTAATTATTTAAATCTTTGTGTAAGAATAGGTACCTACTTGTAATATAAAACACAATTATTAAAATAAAGACAATGCAGGAGTTTTTTTGCTTTTAGTACCTAATATTTATGTGTTTATCTACCAAATATTTGTGTCAGAATTCTACCTGAGATATTTAAAACATGTTAATTATTAGAATAAGGAAATAAACAAGTTTTTGTTTTCGGTACATTTAATGCCTAAAGTATCTTGTTATTTTAATCAACCAAATCTTAGTGTAACAATGAAAACATTTTTGGTATATTTAGTGCCAAAGATCAGTTGTATTTGTGTACCTATAAATATCTTATTATTGAAATCTTCATGGGAGAATTGTACACCGAATGACAATGAAAGCATTTCTATTATTTTATACTTTGAGTGCCTCATATTTCTTATGTGTTTGTTTATTTCTTACCTATTCGAGTTATATTTTGTTCGAGCTTTGGATTGTCAATAAAAATGTTATTACTATTCGCACATTTTTCATGATTAGGTATCCCATTCATTTGACTTTTTTTTACCTAGATCAATTTCCAGTTATTTAATTTCAGCCCCTTTTGTAACCCTTCTAATAATTTGGCCCAACTAAGTGGTACCTCAAATACTGGGATACATTTGTTATGAAGCTAAAAATGTGGTTAGTGGTTAGGATTGTTTTATGACCTCTTTTTTTACAAGTCTTTATTGTGTAATAGACGTAAATCACATCCCATGTGTTCGAACATAGGATCATTTTTACAAAGAACTCGTCGTCTATTGTTTTATACATTTATAAAGAACTTGTAGCTATCTATTGTGTTTCAAAATCCTTCGAGTTAACTTTTTATTTTAAAATGTTGGATACTACACTTCTGTTATCACACGACGGCCTCCTGTGGTCTAGGGATAAGACTCTCAACTAGCGATCCGGATGTCGCAAATTTCAATCCCATCGTGCACAAGTAATTTTTATTTTGGTAAATTTGTTTATTTTGGGGGGCGGGTATGGGTACCGCCGTCCCGGGAACCATTTATTGGATAACCACCATCTCTGCCATAGGTCACCCCGAGTGGTTCGCTACGTTTGGTGACTTAGCAAGGGTGCCCGGGTTCATGGGGTGAAGTTCGTCCAGGTCTTGGCGGCGGATACGACTGCCCACCTGTTGCGTGGTGAGAGAGAGAGACTGGTTAAGGGAGGCTTTTTGACCTTTCCAGCCGGACTCTCCCGACTCTCGCCTTGCACCGCAATTGGAGAGATAGATTCATACGTCCGTCACTCCCGGACACACTGACCCCCAGATTCCTACCCACCCCTCATACCCTTTTTCTTCCCAAATTTCCTATCCTTACCTTCCTTATAAAGACTCCTCCAAAGTGAAATTATTTTCCTCAGGGCCACCTGTGTGGAGCTAATCTAAAAATATATATACATATTTCACAACTTTAACCATTAAAAAAACGTACGTGTAGGTATATGTGTTTTTTATGTTTAAATAGTGAAATAACAAAAATCAATAAAAAAATATATACATATAAATATATATACATGCTGTATTTGCGACACGTTCCAGAGTAGAAGATACTCTCAGTATCACCCTGATGTAAGACCGCCATTTGGAATTGAAGCATTGCTTGAAATGGCTTTAGCCGTGGTTATTAACTCGATCTGAATAGCCAGGTACTTACCAACCTTCATAACTGCATCCCCTTCCCGCTACATCCAGCCTCACAAAATTGGGTATGCTATGTATAGCCTGACTTGGTCCAGGCGGTTGGAAGCGGTTGGGACTCTTGTGCAGTATTAACATAAAAATAAAGTCACGTAAATCAATCCAACCTTTCGGGTCTGATCATACTATATCTCCGATTTATATGCCGTAATAAATATGATAAAAATAATACGAGTGTATATTAATTATATGGATAATTTGAATAGCATTGTTTTAGTGCAAAAACGCTTTACAATATATATTCTCAGGGCCTACGAGGGGATGCTGTGTGGAGGGTCTTTTTGAGGAAAGGAAGAATAGGAAGTTCTTGGATGGAAATAGGAATGAGGGGTGGGTAGGAATCTGGGGGTTAGTGTGTATAGGAGTGACGGACGTAAGAAACTGTCCTTCCAACTGCGGTGCAAGGCAATGGGGTCGAGAGAGTCCGGCTGGAAAGGTCCAAAGGACTCCTTCACGCAGTCTCACTCGATCCGGCCCGCCACGCAGCTGGTGGGCAGACTCATCCGCCGTCAAGACCTGGACAAACCTCACCCCATGAACCCAGGAACTCCTGCTAAGTCACCAAACGTAGCGAACCACTTAGGGAGACCTTTTCACAGCTCCACACAGGAGGCCCTGAGGAAAATAATTCCCCTCAGGGCCTATGTCGTTTTTGGGAAGGAAGTAGAGGAAGTTGTGGGAAGAAAAAGGTATGAGGGGTGGGTAGGAATCTGGGAGTCAGTGTGTTAAGGAGTGACGCACGTATGAATCAATCCCTCCCCACTGCGGGTAAAGCGATGTTCCGAGAGTCCTGCTGGAGAGGTCTACAGATCTTCCTTAACCAGTCTTTCCCGATCCAGCCTACCACGCAGTTGGTGGGCAGACGCATCCGTCGCCAGGATCCAGATAAAACTCACACCACGAACCCGGCCACCCCTGCTAAGTCACCAAACGTAGCGAACCACTTGGGGTGACCTATGGCAGAGGTGTTGGTTATCCAATAAATGGTTCCCGGAGCGGCGGTACCCATACCCGCCTCTCAAATAATAACTAATAAACGTAGGACCTATCTGATGACTAACGGTTGATGAATAGCAGCCAACAATAAAACACACCTGAAACATTATTTAATAAGTATAATTGTCTGAAAACTTACGTTTTCATTGATGATTTTACGATGTTATTATTTTACAAAAACTTACTCTTGAAACTTGTTTCCCAACGAAGAAACAAATTATTTCTAAAAAATTGTCGAATGTTATAAGAAACTATTAAAAATCACACCCGAATATTTAGGTCCCACCGCGAAAACATAGGACACATAAGCTAAATCCATAAGTACCTATCAAAGTTCAATGAATTGAAATGCTTTTCGATCTCCCTGTAATACCAAGCACGTTAGATAAAGTAACTTCACGCAAGAGTACGCGCTCTTGTCTAACATCCAGTGTCCTTTGTCCAATATCCAACTTTCGCAAACAAGAATTCATCACTTTGGCCAACATCCAAATTAAAAACGTGTTTTCTGCGTAATTTTATACATTTAGAACATATTGTACTTAAAAAAAACAATTTGTAATACTTTAAAACATTTTAGTAGACTTACAATTTAGCTAATTTAATTTTATATGCCTTTTTCGTAAAAAAAACTTTAAAGCGCTGTTTCTCATGATTTACGTTTTGGTCTGTTGGAGTAAAACGAACTAAAGCGACGAAGCGGCGTCTGGGTTTGGTGAAGGAGATTGTAGAAGAATTTGATCTCACATTGTCGATCACCCTTGTAGAGTCTTGTAAAAATAAAGCCGTTGTTCTTGTTAGGGTCTGCAAGGCCTGGGTAAAGAGTAGCCATGACAGGAAACGTCATGAAAGAGACTTACAATCTTCAGAGTATGAAGAGAGGTTGGAGATACTTGAAAAAGAAACTGGAGAGCAAACTTGTGCTTTAAGCGTAGAAGCTTTACATGCTCAGCATCATTTTGGAGTAGAGCGAACGCTTCATCTTGCCCGGCTGGTTGATCCCGAGGTGAGAAGAGAGGACGTCGATAAATGCGTACGTATCTGCATACAATGCAGGACAATTGACCCACCGCCGTCAACCCATGAAGCGGGTAACCTTAAGGCGGCCAACCGTCCCGCATTGACAGTTGTAGTCCCGCATTGCAATATTTACAAAAATAGTCCCGCAAATCGTCTAAAGCGTCCCGCATGTCCCGCATTCCTATATTTTTTTAAATAATGTCTATGGAAGTCAAATAAACTTCCTCTATATTTAGTCTATTTAAGCCATTTGGTTAAGTTCAAGACAAAATTTGTCCCTGGAAAAGGCCCGAAGATATC
This sequence comes from Limnephilus marmoratus, assembly GCA_917880885.1. Taxonomy (NCBI): domain Eukaryota; kingdom Metazoa; phylum Arthropoda; class Insecta; order Trichoptera; family Limnephilidae; genus Limnephilus; species Limnephilus marmoratus. The sequence goes on from OU862907.1 coordinate 62,376,301, forward strand.
GAGCTGGGGATTGGTTTATTTACGTTACAAGCGAAAGTCAAAGAGCGCCAGTGTAATAGTAGTGATTGAGTTGTTTTGTTTACAAATTAGTGCACGCCGTGACACGTCATATTTATAACCCAAATTTATCTTTCAAATCAAATCAAATAATATCTTGACCATGCCGACCGCGAAAAAGCGGTGTTATAAGTTCAGTGAAGAATTGCAAAAAGAATTTCCTTTTTGGCAACAGTGTTTATATTCATTTCTGAATGTAGTTTTAATTCGCCGAATACAAATTTAATTAAACCAGTTTTGTGTACAGAATTCAAAATTCCAATTGGATTCGTCTGCTGAGATATTTCGAAGGAAAATATGTTCTTATTCGAAGTGCATTAGAGGGGACTCCACCCCTTTTCCAGTAAAGAAAATATTCTCTTTTTGGAAGTGCATTTATAAAATTCTAGTTGCAGACTATGTAAGTGCTACCAGAATCAAAGAGAAACAATTTTGATATTCTGAGTGTAGTTTCAATTCGCCGCATACAGATTTAATTTAAACCACCTCTGTGTTCAGAATATAGCGATACATTAAATAACAAGTTGCAGATTCATCCGGTACTGACTGAAGCTTTACATTTAAGTTGCAAGTTCTGAATGTAACATTTCGATAACTGATATATTTCGAAGAAAAATATTCTCTTATTCAAAGTGCAGTAATAAAATTCTAGGTGCAGACTATGTACATATGTGCTGCCCAAAATCAAAGAGAAATCATTTTCATGTTCTGAGTGTAATTTTAATTCGCTGCATTGGGATTTAATTTGAACCACCTTTGTGTTCAGAATATAAAGATACATTAAATAACAAGTTGAAGATTCACCTTGTACCGACTGAAGCTTTACATTTAGATTGCAAGTTCAGAATGTAAAATTTCGTCTCCTGACATTTTTCGAAAATTCTAGTTGCAGACTATGTATGTGCTGTCGGAATCAAAGAGAAACCATTTTAATGTTCTGAGTGTAGTTTTAATTCACTGCATACAGATTTAATTTAAACCAACTTTGTATTCAGAATGTAAAATTTCTGCTGTGGATTCAAGTGTATTCTAAGTGCAGGTTTGAATTTCTAGTTGAATACCATGTATGTATTGCCAGAATCAAAGAGAAATCATTTTCATGTTCTGAGTGTAGTTTTAATTCGCCGCATATAGATTTAATTTAAACTAGTTTTGGGTTCAGAATATAAGAACCGATTAAAGAACAAGTTGCATATTCATCCTTTTACATGAATACCACTCTCGATTTCCGAGATAGCAGTTATAAATTTGCGGTAGAATTCATGAACATGATTTTTTTGGATACTCAGTCTCTCAACTATTAGAAAAAAAGTGTGGTTGTAATTTAAAAAAAAAATCCTCCCCCCCCCCCCCCCCCTGGCTGACACTCACTGTCCCGCATTGATATTTTATAAAGTTGGCCGCCTTAGGTAACCTCAATGTTGCAACAAATTGGAGTCGCTTGGCAGTTGATGTCACTCATTTCGGTAGGAAATGTTTCTTCACACTCATCGATTGCGGGCCAAGTAGATTTGCCGTGTGGCGGGAAATTGAATCAGAGAACGCAGTTTCGATTGTCAAAAATCTGGAAGAAGTGTTTCGGGAAAGAGGCCCGCCCAGTGAAGTTCTCATGGACAATAGTACTGCGTTTCGTTCCTATAGTGTTGCAGATATGTGTAAGAGATGGAATGTACGTCAAAGATTTCGCGCGGCATACCGTCCAGCAGGAAATGGCATAGTTGAACGACATCATCGAACAATAAAGATAACTGCAGCTAGAAGTGGAAGCGATCCTCTGCAGGCAGTATTTTGGTATAATTTGGCTGCGAAGAGTCAGAAGGATGAGGGTGTTGCGCCTTCTAGCTCGGTTCACACTTATTCATGGAGGCACCCTTCTGCGCAAGTGAATATAGAAGAGGAAGTATCGACTGAGTTTGAAGTGGGCGATGTCGTTGCGGTCAAACCAGTAGACAAAAGATGCACATCACGCTGGAGGCAAGGAAGGGTGACAGGACTTAATTCAGTCAACAATATCATAGTTGATGGTGTACCAAGACATGTGCTTGACCTGTGGAAGATGCCTGACAGAGAACGAACTGAGTCTGAAGAGAGATGCGAGGAATTGGCCGCAAGTCCCACCGTAAATCTTTTCGATGTGTTTGAAGAGGACAGTGAAGAAGAAGGAGATACCAGTACAGAAGGACGACCCACTAGGGCGCGAAGGCCTCCGGGCTGGTTAAGTCAATTTGTACAGTGATGACGACATCAGGAGGGCGTGTGGTGATATGCAAGTACTGCAAAAGCAGTGGTAGTGAACGCAACCGTTCTGCGATACAGCAGAATCTAACCAATCCGATCAGAATTTCAAGAAAAATTCAATAAACATGGAATCACCAAGTGGAAGCAACAATGAACCTGCAATTCACCACGTCTCAGTCAAACTACCCAAAGCATGGAAGGAGAATATTTCGCTCTGGTTTATACAGGCGGAGGCCCAGTTTGTGAACTCACGAATAAAGGAAGACTTCACCAAATATAATATTATCATCGCAGCACTAGATTCGCAAACATTACAGTGTGTCAGCGATATTGTCACAAAACCGCCCACGACAGACAAGTATCCAACCTTGAAAGCTGCACTAATCGACAGATTACAGGACTCAGCAGAAAAAAAGCTAACCCGACTCCTAACTGGAATACAACTTGAGGATCGTAAGCCAACTGGTCTCCTCAGGCATATGATGGAACTGGCTGGTCCCGCATTGGAAAATAGCGCAATAGTACGTACTCTTTGGCTCCAACGCTTACCCCAGCACGTCCAAGCAATTCTATCGGCTCTCACAGATTATGACATAAACCAACTGGCGTCGGCTGCGGACAAAATCACAGACGTCTACCAATCATCGGAGTACGGGGCAATGGAATATCAAGGAAAACCAAGCACATCAAAACCTGAAAACACAGAAACTAACTTATTGTTACAGCTACAGAAACAAATTTCAGCGCTCACACAAGAAGTCTCTCAACTAAAAATATCACAAAACAATCGTTCCCCTACCTTCCGAGGACGAAGAAACCAGAGCCCTCAGAGAAATTTTTCTTATCAGAAGTCTTATCAGCAGAATCCCGCTAGAAGGCCGAGGTCCGGGTCTCGCGGTCGATTACCCAAAGGAAATCAAGACGGGTACTGCAGTTTCCACACCAGATTCGGAGACAAGGCTTATAAATGCTACCAGCCTTGCTCTTATAAGAAGAAAAATGCGGGAAACGACAACGGAACCTCTCAGTAGGGACGTGCGAGATTCCGAGAAACACATGTCGTCTCTTCGTTTACGATCGACAAACTCGAAAGAAATTCCTGGTGGACACAGGGGCTGATATTTCAGTCATCCCTAGAAATCCCATATACAATAGGAACAGCATCACTTCCGACAGCTACCCAGCTACATTGTATGAAGCAAATGGAAACCCCATCAAGACCCACGGAACGAGAACGGTCGAACTAGATTTTGGTCTTCGCCGGGCACTGAAATGGCGTTTTATCGTCGCAGACGTATCAAAACCGATCCTGGGTGCAGATTTCCTTCATCATTATAACCTTACGGTCAACCTGAAACAAGCTACTCTCTTGGACTCATCAACAGAACTAAAAATTCGAGGTACTACATACACAGGAACCTCACCCGGAATATCTACTATATCCTCCTCACAAAAATATAGAGATATTATTAGTAAATACCCAAGCTTGACGCGACCAGATATGAAAAACTTAGATAAAGCAAAACATTTGGTCACACATTATATTGAGACGAAAGGTCCACCTGTCACAGAGCGGGCGCGCCGACTTGCAGGCCGTCCAAAAGCAATTTGGCGAACCCACTACATATGGTCAAGAAACCGAACGGGGAATGGCGTCCGTGTGGAGACTATAGAAGACTCAATGCAAAAACAATCCCGGATAAATACCCGATTCCCCAGCTTCAAGACTTTGCACACAAGCTGGCAAAAGCGAGGATCTTCACCACACTAGATCTCACGAGAGCGTATCATCAGATACCTCTAGAGCTAGAGGATAGCGACATACCGAATACTGCGATTATCACACCCTTTGGTCTATATGAATTTACCACCATGCAGTTCGGTTTATCAAATGCAGCTCAAACCTTCCAGCGGTTCATGCACGCTGTGACAAGCGACTTAGAATTCTGTTTTGTATACCTCGATATACCACAATGTTTGTCATGCTGGCATTCTAGGAACGACAAAGACAATTAAGCAAAGATTTGTTTGGCCCAACATGTCAAGGGACATCAAAAACTTTGTTAAACAATGTATAGCCTGTCAAAAAGCTAAGATTACCAGACACACGGTTGCTCCATTAGCAACGTATGTACTGCCAGAGGATCGATTTAGAAATATTCATATCGATCTAGTCGGACCTCTACCTACATGCAACGAGTACCAATATATACTGACAATGATCGACAGATTTACTCGTTGGCCTGAGGCAGTTCCCTTGAAGAATATGACAGCGGAAACCGTCGCTACTGCATTAACTACACATTGGATCGCTCGTCATGGAACTCCTGACAGCATAGTTACTGATCAAGGACGGCAATTTGAGAGTTCCCTTTTCAAAAAACTTACAGAGAAGTTTGGTATTAAACACCTGAGAACCACGGCTTATCACCCACAAGCCAACGGTATGATTGACAGGTGGCATCGCACATTAAAATCATCTCTTATAGCTTATGGAGATCAGAATTGGGTTGAAAATCTCCCACTCATTCTACTTGGCTTGAGAGCCACAGTACGTGAAGATTTGAAATGTTCACCAGCAGAACTTACATACGGTAGAACGCTAAAATTACCTTGCGATTTCTTCGCAGCAACTCCACGCGAAGAACCAGATACGTATATTGGACGACTCCAGAGGAAGTTCGACGACATCAAATCGACGCCAGCGAGCGCCCATGGTTCAGGAAAGTTCTTCGTTCATAAGGATCTACCTAATGCTACGCATGTGTTTCTCAGAACAGACAGCACAAAACGCCCTTTACAATGTCCATACGAGGGTCCATATAAAGTCGAGCAGCGTCATGAAAAAACTTTTATCATTTCCATAAAAGGAATACAGAAATGCGTTTCGATAGATCGCTTGAAACCAGCTTTTATCCCCATTGAAGATAATGTACCTGTCTCTACAACTGTTCCAGAATCCAGAATTTTCCACCACAGTTCCAGAAAGAACTACAAGATCTGGGCGAAAAGTACACTTCCCAGACAGATTTGGGAGGCTTAGAGCATAAAAAGGCATTTTATTTTATTTTTCAAATATATAAAAATCTTCAATAATTAATACTTAAATCATCAAATTACTCTCACAAGATTTCAAAGGTACCTATTACTATTTTTAAAAATTACTAAGAATAAAAATAACAAAGTCTACAATATCTACAAAGTCTACAGTGGCGGTCCGTTCTGTAGTTATTGTGCCAATTGTACTTTTCGCTGTTCTTCTTAACATTCTGACATTTTTTTCATAAAAATCATTGGACGTAATGCCAAAATTTAATTTACAGTAAAGTAACGCTCGTACAGTAGACTCCAGCATGCGGCCACAGTCATCCGACCAAATGTGATTAATTATTGAGAAAACACGCTCCAAATGCGCTGAAGTCCCAGGAAGGCATAACATATGTTGTATAATTCTAATCAGATTAGGTGAATCAATGTGTTGCTCGTAAAAATGTTTGAATAATTGGACCCATTTGTCCACGTAATCAGTTTGTGTCGTCGTTAAACTCCATTCTTAAGAACTTGTATAACTGCATTCGGGACAAGAAAATGGTTTTTGTCCACTGTGGGTAAACATGTGAGTTTTAGATTTATCTTCAAAGTACATGAATAGTTGCAGTCGGAACATGAAAATGGTTTTTCTCCACTATGAGTCACCAAGTGACTTTTTAGATATCCCTTTTGAGAACAGTTTCATTTAGGACTTGAAAAAGGTTTTCTCTTTTGTGAATCGTACTGTGGATTTTTAAAACTTCCCTTTGAGAACTTGTATAACTGCATTAGGGACAAGAAAATGGTTTTTGTACACTGTGGGTAATCATGTGATTTTTTAAATTTATCTTCATAGTACACGAATAATTGCAGTCGGAACATGAAAAAGGTTTTTCTCCGCAATGAGTCTGCAAGTGACTTCTTAGATATCCAACATTTGAAGCAAAGAACTGGTTTTACTGAAACAAATAAAAAAACTAGATACATTACTGCCTACAGTCCTTAATTATAGCTACATTCAGAACATACAAATGATTTTCCTGCAATTCTGGCTGCACATTGTCTGCAACCAGAATTTTGAAACTGCACTTTGAACATCATAATGATTTCCTTCAAAATAAATCACTAGATGAAACCACAACTGGAATTTTTCGTTGCATTCTGAGCCCAGATCTAGTTTTAATTTCGGTTGAATTTGAATGCGGGGAAATAAACTGCACCTAGATCACGAAAATGGCTTTCCTCTATTTCTGACAGCACAAACTACGCAACTGAATTTAAATAAATACAATTCCAACATGAGAAACGCATCAGCAAATGAATTCACACCTAACATGTTTTTTTTGCGTTCTTAACACAGAACTGGTTTTAATTAAGGTGAATCTCTACGCGTGGAATTCAAACTACACTCAGAACGTCAAATTGATTTCCTACAATACTGGCAGCACAAATGCAACTATAAACTGTAACTGCATTTCAAACACGAGAATGGTTTCCCACGAAACCGCGTTAGCAAGTTGAAACCCCACCTGGAATTTTTTCGTTGCATTCTGAACACAGAATTGGTTTTAATTTTAAGTGAGTTTGTTCGCGGAGAATTAAAACAACACTCAGAACATGAAAATGGCTTTCCTCCAATTTTGGCATCATAAAGTACCTACTTACGCAACTAGAATATTATAAATGCACTACTAACGCGAGAAATGCGTCAAAAAATCAAACTACACCTCAAATGTTTTCGATGCATTCTAAACACAGAACTGTTTACCACATTTCTTTTCTTTATTTGTGACTCCTGGTATAATTCTTGTCCTCTCGTTTGTATAGTACCACCCTTAAGTAGTGTCGTCATATAATTGGTTTGAGCATAACCACTGTCACCTAACAATACTTTGTTGTCAAATTTTCTCTGAAGACAACTTCTTTTCAAGGCAGAATTGTCCCTTATATTAGAATCATGGGCAGATCTATGCCACCGTGCCACAACATCGAGGAATTGTAAATCAGCTGCAGCTACACACTGCGTAGGTAATTATAGAAAAATACCTACCCTTTTCTATTTCTGAAAATCTCTGCCACACTTCCGCCAGGAGACAATAAGCGCACATGAGTGCCATCAATGGAGCCACATACTCGAGGAAATTTCGTTATTCTGTTAAATTCTGCTGCAATTCTCTGCCGCTTCTCAGAATAATTAGGCATCTTGATAATTTTTTTATACAGAGAAGCGATGGCATGGGTAACAAGGTGTACTATGCGACAAGCTGTTGACTCGTCAACGCCAATCACGTCGCCACAAGTAATTAAGTAATTAACTCCGTGTTGCATAAAATCTCAATGTGCATAATACTTGATTCATAGGTGACACAGCATTGTTTTTATTGGTGTTGAAATTAAACTGAGGTTCAATTTATTGCACTAAAAATGATGTCGTTTCTTTACTGAGACGAAATCTTCTTTGAAACTTTTTGGCCCTGAGTGTATCAAATAAATTTGTTCTTGTGTTTACTTCTATCACTATAAACGGTCTAGGTACTTATAAAATCTATAATTTCTTCGTCATCGTCAGAATAAAAATCCCAAATGTCCATCGTGAATACAAATTATTAAGATAGATTTTTGCAGTAGGTATCAGACAATCGGAAATCGAATAGATAACCTATAAATTTAACATTGTCACTACGAAACTGACAGTTGCTAAACACATTTAACTCAGTTAAACGGATCTTTTTGGGTATTTAATTTTGACAGGTCTAATATCTACAAAATAAATGTTTTTCGAAGAATTGGCAATTGGATGAATTGATCATTCGATGAATTGATTTTCGATGAATTGATTTTCGATGAACTCGTTTTCGATGAATTTGCTTTCGATGAATTGATTTTCGATGAAATCGTTTTCGATGAATTTGCTTTCGATGAATTGATTTTCGATGAAATCGTTTTCGATAAATTTGCTTTCGATGAATTGATTTTCGATGAACTCGTCGGTTACCCCACGCTTATGATAGTCGTTCTAATGCTGATATTCTATTCCAGAGTATTTTACATGCCTAATTGCAAAACCGGGGTTTGTCTAATTGAGGTATTACCAAAACCACTTAGATCGCTAAGATTTTCGTCTGACGCGATATTTTTTATTCCGATTGTCGCATCATTTTATATTCATACATTTTATGGAGATAGTTGCCATTAGACAAGAAATAATATTTTGCGACGGTACTAAATCCTCAAAAAGTGGCAGCACCATGAACATAACCATAGATCACTACTACCGTGAAAGCGTCTGTCGCGAAGGAATCGCGTGTTCGGTCGTTATCAAATTGAAGTTTTGGTTAATCTTTCGGCGTTTCAACTTTCACTATATCGATTTTTATAGACCTATGCCTTGCTGAAATTACCAGCCTGATAAACGCTAGGCAAACTACCTACCGCAGATGCCAAAGGTATAAATGGCGCAACCCTTTCTCTTTCTAAATTAATTAAAATATATTACAATATGATGTTAAAATATATATTCTTTTTCTATGAGTTAACGTTACTTAAGAAAAAGTCTCGTGTATTTTATTGAAATAAATACTTATTTCTTTAACCTTAATATTCATGTAAGATATTTGTGAGCATTATATACCTCTTATAAAAAGTAAATATTTCCCTATCGGATCCACGCTAAAAACACGCTTTAAAAAATTAAAACAACTTGTACTAGGTAGATTAATAAGTAATTATTAATGAGTAATAAGTAATTCAGTAACGTGAATTAAAAAAATTGCATTTTGGTTATTTTGTTATCTTTAAAAACGCGAAATGTCATTTCTCAAGGAACACCATTTGTTAATTACGACGGCAAATGTCTCGCGTGATTTTTCGTGTTTATGAAACCGAACAAAATATGATTAATACACATTATTTATCATATCCGAAGATTGCAATTCGTACTTATTTTTGTCTAACTGACAGAAAGTGAATTTTTTCTTTTAAAAATTCATCGTCGTAATTACCATGGCGGTCCTTGAAAAATGACATTTCGCGTTTTTTATATTAAAAAAAAACATTAAAACGCAATATTTTTTAATTTCGGTTACTGAATTACTTATTACTAACGATTATCTGCCTAGTACAATTTCTTTTAATTTTTTTAAAGTGAGTTTTGAGCGTGGATTCCATAGGGAAATATTTACCATAAAAAAATTATTTCTCAACACGAAATGTCACATCATCAAAGACACTAGCGATTTTTGTTTAATTTTTATACAGTAAGTAAAGTCCATTAAGTAATCAATACATATTGAAGTATTTTATTTAAATTTTAAAAACAGAATTAAATCAACATGCAATTTCCAATTTATATAATTACGTAAAACAATGAGAGATGACACATGTAAAATAATGATGTCCGAAATCTTAAACTATGAATACACCAAAACTGTGGGAAAATCGTTACCGAAATAATATTAAAACAATGCGTGTCATTTTATTCACCCCGAATTATATGGAATAAACAAAATGTATTAAAAACATTGTCAAAAACCCCCATAATGCGATCTGGCTTAACTTACGCCAATTGCTACACCCGGTACACCTATTGGGACTGAGAATCAATTATTTGTCGTCTAGTTTGAGGAACCGTTTAATAGTTGTGTTTTTTGAAGTCGTTAATTAAAATAATCACAAACTATAGAAATACGGTTAACCTGGGTATAACGTTGTTTTGTCTAATTAGGAATGGTGGATCAAATATAGATTATTTTACTTTATAGAGATATAGGAGAAGACACTGCTTGATTAATCTAACTAATGATGACGATTCGGTCAACGGTTTTCAATTGTCTTATCTCAATGCAGTGTAAAAATTCTACTACAAATTTACTGCTCTCAGAAATCGAGAATGGTATGCCTGTAATAGGTACTCGATGAATCGGCAACTTATTGTTATATTGATATCAAAAAACCGGTTTAAATTAAACTAAATATGCGATGTATCAAAACTACACTCAGAATAAAAAAAAAAAGGTTTTTCTTTGATTCTGCCGGCACTTACATTCTGAACACAAAACTGGTTTTAATTAAATCTGTATGTGGTGAATTAAAACTTCACTCAGAACATCGGGGCGGAGGAAAATTTCGACTAAAATTATGTTTATAAATTCTACTCCAAAGTTGATTGATTGATACTGCGTTAGAGTCCCCAAATAATAGTTTCACACGCAACAATCAAATTCTCAGAATTTTGCAGCATTATGTAACTCAAATGTAAAACTTCACTCGATGCACGATGAATCTGCAACTCGTTATTTAATTTATCGTACAATTCTTAACACAAAACCAGTTTGTATGCGGTGAATTAAAACTACACTCAGAACATGAAAATGGTTTTTCTTTGATTGTGGCATTAAATAAATAGTAAACTAGAATTTTATAACTGCACATCGAATAACAAAGTGTTTTCCTTCGAAATGTGTCAGCAGATGAATCCAACGGGAATTTTACATTCTGTACTGGTTTAAAGTAAATCTGTTCCTGGCGGATTAAAACCACACTCAGAACATGAAAAGTGTTTTTCTTTGATTCTGGCAGCACATACACAGTCTGCAAATAGAATATTATAACTGAACCTCAAATAAGAGGTTGCTTTCCTTTGAAATGTGTCAACAAATGAATCCATAACTGGAAATTTACATTCTCAACACAAAATTGATTTGAATTAAGTCTGTATGCGGCGAATTAAAAGTACACTCAGAATATGATAATGGTTTTTCTTTGATTCTGGCAGCACATACAGGAAACAGAGTCTGCAACTAGAATTTTATAACTGAACTTCGAATAAGATAATGTTTTTTCTTTGAATTGTGTCGGCAGATGAATCCTCAAATGGAATTTTACATTCTGAAAACTGATTTAACCCTTCGAATAATAAGAAAAAATATCTATAAACTTTTGCCTGTTAAAATTTCCAGTTCTTTCCATGCATTTTAAATGTTCCTTTACATTGTTTTTTTTTATCTTTACAAAAAACAATTGTTCTAAAAAAAGATATAGTTATTTTTCTGACGTGTTTATTAGAACATTATTGTTTCTAAATATTAAAATTTTGATATTGGAAATGTGGATTGTCTCAAAAATACACGCCTGCGGATATTCGAATTAAAGTACCTAAAATAGAATAATCTTAAAATTTTAATTGCAGATTCCTTGTCTTAAAAAAATGTACTAAAACTGTATCTTAACTTTTTATCGCAATCACAAATTTATTATAAATAAAATGTTTGGGACATAATTTCACAATTTTATTTTAAAATTAAATGTGTGGGACAATTTGCGTCTCCTGTGATTAGACGGGGTTAAATTAAACCTGTATTTGGCGAATTACACACAGAATATGAATATGGTTTCTCTTTGATTCTGGCAGCACATAACATAGTCTGCAACTAGAATTTTATAACTGCACTTCGAAAAAAATAATGGTATCTTTTGAAATGTATAAAAAAAACTAAAATTCATTCGTTAAAACATTCTGAACACAATGCTGGTTTTAATTAATAGAGAATCTGTTTGCGAGTTATCAGCGTCAATTAGTATTACGCTCATAATATGCGTACGGTTTTCCTACGAATTGCGAAATTTGCAGCTTAAAAAAATATAATTATTAACATTTTTAATAAATAATAAAAAAGAGCTGGATTCGTATACGACAGTATCGTTGAACATTTTTAAATAATGATTTGAAATGGTTTAAATTTTTCCAAGATAATATGATTATTTATTGTGAAAATTTGCCGCCCCCCTTAAAAGTGCCGCCCGGGGCGGGCCGCCCCCCCCCGCCTCCCCACCCCACGCTACGCCACTGTCTCAATGTTTCAGTCAGAATTATATCCTTATTTCCAAATATTCATTACGCATACGCATCAATGTTTTCAAGAATAGTCCAAATGAATCAAAATATTTCAAGCTATTAAAAAAAAAATTGTTGCTTCTTTAATACCCTGTTTCAGCTTCAGTTTTATTTCTGGGCTTCAACGAATTCCATAACCCTTTTACGGCCCTGCCATGGATCTACTAAGCCCAAAGAGAGTTTCCATCAAGACGGAACCAGGGCCCCAGGAAGAAGGTGAAGGTGAAATGTCGTATGCAGATATGGATTTTGACCTCCTAGATGTAAAGAAGGAATGTCTACTGTATGCGAACAGTACACAAAAAGCCAGTAATTTGCATTATTTATTATTTCAGTATTGCATATTTAAAAAATGTGGAATGTCAAATTTTGATTTTCGGAATTATGGCTTGTTTTGAATTGTTGCTCAGGCATGTCACAATGTGTTTGTCCATAAACCTTCCTTTGGAATTTATCTTAAAATGTTTATTTACGGGAAACTACCAAACTACAGCAAAATTTCAAATAATCTTATTTGGAATGTAAAATAAGGCAAAAACATATATAATATTGATTACAACCTAATTTCGCTGGCTTTACAAAACTTCGTACAGATTGGGCTTAAAGGCAAAATTATATATCCTTCTTTAAGCATCGTTTCTGAAGCGGACATCTGGGCTCATTCATATTTTCTCGACAAACCTTAAAGTCTGTTAACTAAATTCCCACTTTTACATGTTTAGTCAACGGTATCTTTATTTGTACATTAAAAAAATCAATGCAATTTTTTAATAGTACTCCTCGAAAAGGACTGTAATTTCAAATGTAACAAACTATTTGTCTGGGCATGTCAAAGTACTTTTTGTTGTTTGGTTTTTTCTAGGAAGCCCAGAAGTTGAGACTGTTAGCTTCAAGGTAGAACCAGGACCCCGAGATGAAGACGGAGAGAGAATTCCTTGTATGGAAATTGACATAGAGCTGTCGGATGTTAAAAAGGAATGCCTTAAACGATTTCAAAGATTTACCCAGATAACAGGTAAATAACGATAAGTGCTTCCTATTTTTTTCATATATTCAAATTAAAAGTGCTTACCCTTATAGTTTAATTCGTGTTATATTTCAGACTCATTGACGGATCTCACTCACAGTGATGTAAAACCTTATTCATCTCCAGACTGCAGTTATTCATGTTCTTACAAGAGCAAAATGACGACTCACGTGCGGACTCACAGTGGAGAAAAACCTTTTTCTTGTACCGTTTGCAGTTATTCGTCTTCTCATAAGAGTAGTTTGACGAGACACATGCGGATTCACAGTGGGGAAAAACCCTTTTCATGTTCCGACTGCAAATATTCATGTTCTCAAAAGTGTGATTTGGCGATACACTTGCGGACTCACAGTGGTGAAAAACCTTTTTCGTGTTCTGACTGCAATTATTCATGTTCTCGCAAGAGTTGTTTGAATAGGCACATGCTGACTCACAGTGGAGAAAAACCTTTTTCGTGTTCTGACTGCAATTATTCATGTTCTGAAAGTGGAAATTTGAGGAAACACATGCTGACTCATAGGGGAGAAAAACCTTTTTCGTGTTCTGACTGCAATTATTCATGTTCTGAAAGTGGAAATTTGTGGAAACACATGCTGACTCATAGTGGAGAAAAGCCTTTTTCGTGTTCCGACTGCAAATATTCATGTTCTCGAAAGTGTGATGTGGTGAGACACTTGCGGACTCACAGTGGTGAAAAACCTTTTTCGTGTTCTGTTTGCAATTATTCATTTTCTTGCAAGAGTAGTTTGAAGAGGCACATGCTGACTCACAGTGGAGAAAAACCTTTTTTGTGTTCCGATTGCAGTTATTCATGTTCTCAGAAGGGAACTCTGGGGAGACATATGCTGGTCCACAGTGGTGAAAAACCGTTTTCATGTCCCGTCTGCAGTTATGCATCTACTAGCAAGGGTCATTTGACGACACACATGCGGACTCACAGTGGTTAAAAACCTTTTTTGTATTCCGATTGCAGTTATTCACGTTTTCATGGGAGAAATTTGAGGACACACATGTTTTTTTGATTGCAGTTATTCATATTCTCAGAAGGGAACTCGGAGGACGCACGTGCTGACTCACAGAAGAGATTAACCTTTTTCGTGTTCCGATTGCAGTTATTCATGTTCTCATAGGGGATATTTGAGGAAACTTCTGTTGATTCACAGTAGAGAAAAACCTTTTCATGATCCGACTGCAGCACGAGTCATTTGACCCGACACATGCTTTCTCACAGTAGGGAAAACCTTTTCTTATTCCGAGAGTAAGTATTCAACTATACTCAAGCCCATCTTAATAAGATAGAAATGCTCAAAATAAGAATCTTAGATCTGATGTAACACCAAGGATTATCTAATTGGTATGAAAGTTTTTTTTTTTTTTTGTCAAATTATTACTGTTTCGTGCGTGTTCGATTTTGAGTTATTTTATTGTTGTGTACATCTGTTATAATTTATATGATTAAACTTGTTGAACTGGTATAATTGTCGGTAGAATTAGAATTCCATAGACACATGAGGACTCGCAGTGTAGAAAAATATTTTTCGTGTTCCGTTTGCAGTTATTCATATTCTCAGAGGGGAAATTTGACGACACATATGCGGACTCACAGTGAAATAAGACCTTTTTCGTGTTCCGATCGCAGTTATTCATGTTCTCATAGGGGAAATTTGAGGAAACACATGTTGATTCACAGTGAAGAAAAACTTTTTTCGTGGTCCGATAGCAATTATTCATGTTCTCAGAAGGGAACTCTGAGGATACTTATGCCGACTCACAGAAGTGAAAAATCGTTTTCATGTCCCTACTGTAGTTATGCATCTACTAGCAAGAGTCATTTGACGACACACATGCGCACTCACAGAGAAGAAAAATCTTTTCCTGTTCCGAGTGTAAATGTTCTACTACACTTAATCCTTTCTTAATAAGTCACATTCGGATTAATTTTTATAATGTGCTTGCTCGAAATTAGCGATTATGTTTTGTTTTTGTAACTTTATTTAGATGTAAGCAAATTTTAATACATCTAGTATTAAAAAACATATAAAATACACAATAAAATAAATAGAGTCATAAAATTATAACAGAAAGAATACAGTTTAGAAAAGAAATTCAGTTACTCCAGTTAGAAATACAAACAATAGGGTTTAAGACATACAGTTAATACAAATAAATACAATTCATCATTTTTTCTTAATGTATGTAGCACATGTTTTACGAAAAGTACCAAGACTTAAGGCTTCCTTTGTGGAATTTGGTAGGTTATTTTAAAGTTTTTGACCTTTATAAAACACGCTGTTCTGTGTACACGTAAGTTTAGTTTTTTGGAAGCCTGAAGTCTCGGCAACTCCTCGTAGGATAATTGTGAATATTTTCATGGTACATAATATTAGTTTGCAGATATTTAGGGAGCATGTTATTTTTAAGCTTGTACATCATTGTTAACGTATTATATATTATATGTTGTTTAGTTGTCATCATATTTAAGTTTTGTAACATAGTTTTAACTCTAGTAAAGATATTACATTTCAGAATCATCCTCATTCCCCTATTTTGTATAACCTGTAGTTTATTATTTTGGGTCTCGTCACATAAGAATAGAACAATAGAACAATAATTTAATGAGGAGTTACAATAGAATTGTATACAAGGTGCGTTGTCTTGAGATCCAAGTTATTCCAAATCATTTTTAAGAAGCCAACTTTTTTAGCATTTTTCTTAGATATGTAATCGAAGTGTTTGTCGAATTTTAATTTATCGTCTAATATTGCACCCAGATATTTAATATTGTTAACCCTTTCTATATTTATGTTATCAATGGTTAGTATTGCATGTTCAGTTCCACCTTGACTATCCATAATCAAAAATTTAGTTTTCATAACATTCAGTTTTAGTTTGTTTATGTTTAACCAAAGCGTTACATTATTTAAGTCATTTTGTATCTCTTCAATGGCATCCTTTAATTTTTTTCTGGCTATATATTATAACAATGTATCATCAGCAAATAATTTAATGGCGCAATGCTTTAAAACTTTAACAATATCATTTATATATATATAATGAATAACAATGGACCTAGGACAGATCCCTGTGGAACGCCTTTGCTAGTATGACGTGGATCAGATGTTATTCCACCATATTTTGTTACTTGCGTTCTTTTTGATAGATAATCAACAAACCCATTAATTTCTTTACCGTTAATTCCAATATTTCTTAATTTTTTATTAATCTGTCTCTATCGATTGTTTCAAATGCCCTTTTTAAGTCTAAAAATGCTGCAATTATTTTACTGTTTTTATCTCTATAATTTTTCCATTCTTGTATTACATAGTTAATAGCGGTTTCACAAGAAATTTTTTTTCTAAACCCCGATTGTTGTCGAACTAATATCTGCTTTTTCTCAATATATTCAGTTATTTGCTCCTTTACAATGTATTCAAGTATTTGTTCATATTTGGGTAAGCAATTTATCGGTCGGAATTCGTAAATTTTTTTTTGGGTTATCGATTTTCGGAATAGGAGTTATTACAGATGTCTTCCAAGTTTTGGGAAACACTCCGCTATTCAGAGATTCATTGATAATTTGGACCATCGATCGCCAATAATATTAATGGAGTCTTTGATTATATTTATTGTAATACCGTCTGGAGATTCTTTCGATTTCATGTTACTTAAGACTCTTTTTAAGTATGGTAAATCTATATTTTTAAACTTAAACTCTTCATCGGTGCATACAGGCCCGTCTATGTCTAGTTTGTTTACAGAACATTCTGGAATACTTACGCTTATAAGATCTATGCTCGAAAAGTGCTTGTTAAATTTTGTCGCTATATTCTCAATTTCTTCTTCATTTCCATCTGGGAAATCACTTATGTTTTTTTAATTTGTTTTGAATAAAAATTGCGAACTTTTTTATATGCATTCCATTTTTCATTGGATGGTTCCAATTTTGCCGCTTTATATGCATTATCTCTCTGTTTTTGAAGGTTATGTAACGGTATCGAATACCATCTGTTAGTATTTTTAAACTTAACCCTTCTTATCGACAAATTTTTATCGATTGCGGACGTCAAAATTTTGACGAAATTTTCTGCTTTGTCATTTAACGAATTAGACTCAGTAATTTGTGAGATACCATTTTTTAAAGTTTCACAGAATTTAAAGTGATCATTGTTCCTTTTATCTCTATACATAATTTCCGTTGACTCATTTTTTATTACACTCGTTTCAAGTAGTGTTATTATGTTTTCGTGGTCCGATATTTTTGGTGTATTCACAACTTTTACGTTCAAGTAAAAATGATTTGATATAACCAAATCAATAATGGTTGCTGATGCGTTTGATATTCTCGTTGGTTTTGTCACAAGTTGTTTCATTTCTAGATCATTCACTAAACTTTGGAGTCTATTACTGTAGGTATTCTTTACTTTCAAATCAATATTAAAGTCACCAGCTATGTAAAACAAATCTTGGTTTTTCATATTTTTAATAAACCAACTTTCGAAGAAATCAAAAAATTTCGAATGGCTTTGGTTTGGTGAGTGGTATAATACAGAGTAGGTTCCTTTAATCAAGTTTTTAGTTATTTGTGTTGCCAGAATCCACGTATTTTTTCCATCAAATACTTCATTTGATATTATTTTGAAAGATATACAATCTTTAATGCACATAATCACTCCTCCCGTATGTCGACTATGTGAATCGCATCTTACAGTTGAATTCCCTATAACTGATACTTCAGAATCGTATACATCGTTGGTTATACGCGTTTCACTTAGCATTAAAATTTCTGGTTTGACTTCTTGCAATAATACTTCAACTTCATTTACATGGGCCAAAAGGCTTGCAATATTTAAGTAGTATACAGTTGCTTTTCTTTTTATCCTAAAAAATCAAATTTTCTCTTCTCTGATTCTATATTTCTTTTGTATATAGGACACTCCTTGCTCCATGCCTGATGGTTATCGTTCAAATTTAATGAAAGTTTATCATTTGTGAGTTTGCAGTTAATATATTTCATTTTGTCAATATTTTCCTTACATTCTGACGTATCATGTTCGTTTGAACATCTTCCGCAAGATATTTTATTTTTACAGTCCCCTGCCTTATGTTTATATCCGTTGCAGTTGAAACATCTCAGAACTGAGAGATGATCGTAGACAGCACATCTGTTCCATCCAATATTTATCTTAGTTTCTTCTAACATTTTAGAGTGTGTTTTTCCATCTACTTCTATGAATACAGTAAAATTATTGTATCCACTACTTTTTTTGTTTTCTTTTATAAATTTGACTGATATTTTAGAGTTTTCTTTATCTATGTAATCATTCTGCATCCTTATATTGTTTTCAATTTCTTCGGCGGTATATTTATCTGTAATTCCTATCACTTTTACCGTTGCATTTTTGGGTTTAGGAATGTCAATGTCATACCTATCCCCAAGCTTATTGATGATTTCTTTTTGGATTTTTACTGTTGACTCTGTGTTCTTCAGTTCAACTATGACTGATCCTTTTTAAAAATTTCGGATTCCGGCCACGCCCACATTAACTGGATCTATGTGACTCTTTAATTCATCCTGCGTTTTCTTGTTCTTCTGATCCTGATTTTTCGGTTTAATGATCACAATTGGTTCATGTTTCTTTATTTTTTCCTCCACCTGTGGCTGAATAATTGCTTGATTTTTGGGTGCAGTCAATTCACCAACTACAATTCCCATAGTAACAGCCATTTCTCCAATAGTTCCCAATATTTCTGTCGTTTTCGACGTTACTTTCGCTATTTGAGTTTTTGTGAAATTATTCGATGGATCATTGAAAATAGTTAATGGTTCCGTTACCATTATCTTTGCTTTTGTCATATATTCTTAAGACTTTACTTGGAAAACCATAGTGAATAGGTTAATATACTTGAACTAGAATGATAAATATAATAATATCCTTGGATGTTAATTTTTGCGCCTGTTGGTGGGCAAAATCCGCAACACCTTCACTGGTATCCTTGGATGTTTATTTTTGCGCCTGTTGGTGGGCAAAATCCGCAACACCTTCACTACTTCTCACAGTGTTTCATATGTACGTAGGGTATTCAAATTGTCAAAATCACGGTTATAAGACTTTTTTTCTTATAAAGAGCTTCACTTATTAAAACAGTTCTGTACATACATGAAATTCACTCCTATACTACCCCAACACTGTTCTATCACTGTTACACGGATTTGTAATGATTGATATAACTATGATAGATAGATGACTACGATTGATAGGTGTACTGTGATGGTTATGAATCTTAGATCTGAGACACTTAGTAGTCTCTAATTGGTATAAAGTTTGGTTTTTTTTTCTGTTGTCAAATTATTTCTGTTTTGGTGTGTGTTCGATTTTGAGGTTTTTTATTTTGTGTATATCTTGAAATATTTTTATGATGTAACTTGTCGAACTGGTATGATTCTTGAAATGGTTTTTATAAAAAAAGTTAAATATGAATTGGATATTATTATGTTGGTTAGCATTTAAATACCATAATGTCAATCTTATGTTTTAACGAAAAAAAAATTGTTGATATAAAATGAGAGTTAATAAATAAATGCATTGTTGGACGCGATATCTACTGTTAACAGAATTTCTAGTTATAATAATATGAAATAATAATATTTTGTAAGTTTATCGGTTAACGGCCTGCCGAGCGATTCTTTATCTTTTGTGAGATCTCTTTTGTGGCATTTTGTGAGATCTTCTGTCAGATTGTTTTTTCTATGGGCCGATGTCAGAATTCATCTCTGAGCTGTCACAAATCGGCGAAGCTGGCCTGATACCCGTAGAAAAAGCAATGACAGCCATAGAAAATCATACAAAAGGAGATCTCACAAAAGATAAAATCACTCGGCTGGACTCTCCTGAGCTTACCATTTTTATTAAAATCCATAATATGAAAACCTTTTTTTTTGATTAAATTAAATAACATCTTAAAATTCAGTATAAAAAAGGTTTACAACTTATATGTTTCAAAGTTTTCCTGAAGGACTTTTGTTAGTTAAAACACATGTTTGAAAATCTAAAAAATTTCTCATCTACCAATACAATAGGGAAAGGGGTATTTAAAATTTGAGTACAGTTTTTGGTTCTAAATCGAGCACATTGAGGTTACTTTTATAAAATCGCCAACAAAAAATTGTAATACGTATACAAAACTGAAACTTCTTTTTTTTTTATTAACATTGTTAAATTTATTTGGAACAACCCATCCGATTGCTCAAACTTTTTACAAACCCATTTATCAAAGCAGACTCTAAGAAAGGAGTGATTTGTTTTTATCAAATATTAATTATTTCTTTAGCTTTGTATTGATAACGTCCTAACAGACAGTCCGAGGTCTGATAGCTGACTTTTTAGGTAAAATCGGATATCATCTTATGTTTCTTGCAGTTGTAACGGATTATTTACATTGTTACCTTCCAACCACGAATTCGATAATACACCACGAATATCGGAAAGCATTGGCCCCATCACTGGAGCATAGATGTTCCTGAAACGATCTGCACCTACCGTCAGTTTGGAATAGGCAAGCCCAAGGGAACGACGTTTTTGCGACGGAGAGAAACCAACACATCATGGCGTCCAGGGCCGGATCTACGAAATCTGGCGCCCTGTGTAGTAGGTACCGATGGCGCCCCCCCCCCCCCTACATTTTTATTTTGATTAAAAATTCGTTCACCCCAAATTTTTTCTTTTTTAATATTTTTTTTTTTTACACTAATTTATCAAATAAAATCAAGACGTATAAAGGGTGTAACTTTCCAAGTGACCTAGTGGTAGCTCTCTCACTCGTTTTTTTTAAGAGAGAATCACCAGGAGCCCCATACTCTCTGAATCTATTGGGTAAACATAAAATTATGGTGCTATTTTAATTATTTTAGGAAAATTTTTTTTTGCAAGTTATGCTTTAAAATACTACAACGAATTGTTTGTTTGTGCCCGTACCATGATTTAAAATATACGTCTTTCGTAAGCCGTTGATACCATACGTCAGTGTTTAGTGTTTGTATGGTGTTTGTTCGCTCAATTTGGTGTTTGTTCACTCAACACAGGGGAAATGCAAGGTACAAATTTGAGGTTATATTCTTATTAGATTTTTAAATTTATAACTATATTTGCTGTAGATGCTATTCTTGTGTTGTACGTTGCCATGAGAACGTATATGTATTTGATTTTTCTATTAATATTCGCGTTGGGTATATACATAAACGCAGTAAATCTCAAGAATGTCTAATGGACCTAGTTCAGCAAAACCACCCGAGACAATGCGGCTTACGAAAGACGCTTACACTGACACCGTAAAATAACAAATACAACAAATCTAATAGATATTAATTATACATTTAACGAACTTCTAATAATATGTCAAATCAATTATGAAACTGTCAACACGTTGCAACCTGCAAATCCTGCAAACGATGCTTTTGTTAATGGAATTTACTGAAGATTTCATAAGAAAATGGTCTTTAACTACCTTCTCCTAGAGACTTAAATCGTACAAAATAAAACAATAGCGAGCGTACGGACGGCACACTAACTAAAATTGTCAGCATTTTGAAAGGCGCAAGTCGGTTTGTTTGATTCACTAGAACAAAAATACCGCGCTGTGATTAGTTATTGAATTTGGATCGCACCCATTCGTCATAAAAGATATATGGAAAAATAGATCATACGTTTAAACTAAATATATGGAATTTGTAAAAAATTCTGTAACTGACTATAAATTCGTAAGCCGTTGATACCAACCTGATGCGTGCACATTCTGTTTCTTTGGAAAGTGTTGCTAGAGCGTAATAATTATTTCGTACTATGGGTAATTTTTAAACGATTCAGGGAATATTATAACTAAATTTTAATACAATATTTATTTTCTCACGGCGCCCCTTCGGAGTTGGCGCCAGGTTTTTGCACGTTTTTGAACGTATGGCAGATCCGGCGCTGATGGCGTCTCGATATCGTAATGTAGTGTTCTCTAGTAAAATTTTATTCATCTTAGAATATTCAAGGTTTCTATTTTGTTATACATAATTTTACTTTGGTTTTGTGGTTTAAAAGCTCTGGCGCTCAACCATGTTCATTGTCTTCCACATAACGTAAATTCATTATTTTCGTAATATAGTTTGACTGTTGTAATAACCTCTTCGAGGTTTACAAACACCCATTTGAGATCCCGTAATTACCCAGGGTCTATTAATTAAAGACATCATATTGTCACTTGAAGTTTAGGATCAATAAATCTTTTATATATTCGCTTGCATCAGACTTTCATTTGATTATTCTGTATAATATCATCATTCATGCTTTATCTTTCAGATTTAATAAGCTAGCCATACACTAAATATTAAAACACACATTCTTAATAAAACGAGTCCTTACATAGGAGCAATCCAAGTAATAGCAGTTACATTGGCGCGAAGATAGATTTCTTTTCCGTTTTTAGATGCTTAGCCGTTACACAATTAGAATTAATTTTAATTAACCTGATTTTAGATACAGCAAATGAATGCGCTAGTATGGAATTAAACTATACCTACATAAATAAATACATAATATGTCATCTTGGACCAGTAAAGTAGACTTCAGATAAGCAACAGGTTTAATGTTTTATGTTACATCTCTCATTTCCATTTTGAAAGCAGGTTGCCGAAATTTGAATGAAATATTGTTTAGTTTTATCAATCAATCCCAAAGAAATTTGATATTCGCTGTCTCATTTAACATTGAAGTATGATGGTATTGATAAAAACATTTTTCTTATTTTATACCGAATCGTCAACATTTTAAAAATTGTTTTACGGATGCAAAAATACTCTTTTTAAGAATAGCTTTAATCAGTAGCGAAGCGTAGGGGGGCGGGGGGGGGGGCGGACCGCCCCGGGTGCCACCCGAGGATGGGGTGACACTCGAACGTGGAGAAAAAACTTACGAAAGTGCAAAATTGACTGTTGGTCAAAATTGTGTTTAGTCAGGGGTGGGGAACCTGCGGCCCGCGAGGCCTTTTGGTGCGGCCCGGGGGCACTTTTGGTGCGGCCTACTGAAAGAATCACAAAAAATTACACAAAATGGGATGTTTTTTTCACGGTGTTTCAAATGCATTTTTAAGACGTTATTACAAAATCGTTACTAGCAAGTAGTTTAAATACAAATTAAAACGTGTTAAAACCTCCCATTTTACTTTTATTTTAATTTGTTATTGTGAAGCGATAGTGAAATTCCATCGGGGCTTTTAATTTTCTTGTACGGGACAGTCCCGATATTTCAGGATTGATGGCAACTATATTCGGAGGGGAATCTTAGGCAGTCTGTCATACACATTATTTTCTAGTCATCGTTGCGGAAGTAAAGTGGATAGTAAATCAATAAAATCCTCTTAATGACAAATACGAAGAAAAGAAAAGTTGAAGCTGAGTGAAACGTGAAATCATTTGAAACAAAATTAAGGCTGTGGAAAGTGCAACTCGAAATGAATAACACGACGCATTTTCCAACACCGCAAGGACAAAAGCCTTCTACATGGTTTGAATACGCTGGTGAGTGCGCGAAATTAAGTGGGGCATTTAATGAACGATTTAAGGGCGTGAAAAGAGAGCAAACGGATTTGAACATATTTGTTTCTCCGTTTAACGTCTAACCATCGAATGTGTCTGATAATCTGCAGCACGAAATTATTCAATTTCAAAGCGATGATGAACTAAAAGCTAGATATAACAATCTCCCCAAATAAAGTCAAGAATCACTGGTTATATTAAATCAAGCACGTCCCTTAAAATTTTATATATAATACAAACATTAATGCCATAATAATTGCCACACTTCTGGAATAAAAAATAATTAAATGTAATTTATTGTAATTAGTTAATTAAATATAAAATTATATTTCGGACAATAAGTACGCTACAAAATGTAGAAAAACCATTTACATCATCAGAGTACAAATTAATTTAAGCTGGCTGACTAGTGGACTCCTATGCAGATTCATTCTAAAGGTGAAACCAATCACGTGTTCACAATGCAAATTCCTGCTACGGATTCATCTGCTAACCCTAACGCATTTCGAAGGTAAAACCATTTTGGTGTTCTAGGTGCAGTATTAATTAATGCTGGGGAATCACTATCCAATTTGCTCTGACGGAAAAACCAGTTATGTGTTCAAAATTCAATGAAAACATTCCATGTGTGGTTTCGTGTACTTACGTTTTTTGTAGAAACCCGTTCTCGTTTTCGAAGTGCATTTATAAAATTCTAGTAGCGTACTTTGTGCTGCCAGAATTACAAACTCACATTATATTTAAAACCAGTTCTGTATTAAGAATGCAACTGAAAAATTCCAGGTGGGGTTTTATCTCGCTAACGCGTTTCATAAGAAACCATTCTCGTTTGAGAAATGCAGTTATAAATTTGTAGTTGCATATATGCTGCCAGTATCGGAGAAAAGTAATTTCACGTTCTGAGTATATTTTTTATTCCCGGCGTACAGTTTCAACCTGAAATTAAAACCAGTTTTGTGTTAAGAATGCAACGAAAACGCATCAGACGTGATTTCATTTGCTGACGCATTTCTTACGTTGGGAGTGCATTTATAAAATTCTAGTTCCATAGTTTATGCTCTCATAATTAGATGAAAGCCATTTTCATGTTCTGAGTGTAGTTTTAATTCCCCACATGCAAATTTAATCTAAATTGAAACTAGCTCCAAGTTCAGAATACAACGAAAAATTTTCAATTGTGGTTTCATCTGCTGATGCATTTTGACGGAAACCATTCTCGTGTTCAAAGTGCAGTTATAGAACTCTGGTTGCAGACTATGCGCAGCCTAAATTTTCAGGAAAACCATTTGCATGTTTTGAGTGAAGCTATAATTAAAGAGTGTTGGCAGTTACGTAACAATTTTTTTCATTAGTTTTAGTAAAACCAGTTCTTTGATTCGAATATGGCTCCCCCCCCCCCCTCCGAGATGGAAATCGGGGTGCGGCCCGTGGGTTAAAGCCCACCCCTGCTCTATGGCTTGGTTGGTCGGGGATTCCCGAAAAATGTTTTTTTTGTTCCTAGCTCAGTCGGGGATTTCCTTGAAATATTCCTTGTGTCATTCTAATTTCGTTCGTATATTGTGATTAACGTAGTCTCGTGAAGTGTTTTGTTATTTATGGATTGACGTTATTTAAGAAGTTATTATTGTGTTAGCGTGTTTATTAGTGCTGAAAGACCAGTTTGAAAAACAAGGTAAGTAGGTAGGTGTGAATTTCTAGATACCGTTTTGTAGCGCATGCATAGTTACAGTTGGGACAAGAAATAGGTTTTTCATCACTATGAGTTAGCAAGTGCCGTTTCAGTTTTTTTTCGAGAATAAGCATATTTGCAGTCAGGACAAGAAATAGGTTTTTTCCACTGTCGGTAAACGTGAGTTTTTTTTAGATTTCTCTTCATAGTACGTGAATAGTTGCAGTTGGAACATGAAAAAGGTTTTTCTCCACACTGAGTCAGCAACCGACTTCTTATGTATCCCTTTTGAGAACACGAATAGTTACAATCAGGACATGAAAAAGGTTTTTCTCTTCTGTGAATCATACTGTGGACTTTTAAATCTTCGTTTGGAGGACTTGTATAACTGCATTCAGATCATGAAAAAGGTTTTACTCCACTCTGAGTAGGCTTATGAATCATAGTGGAGTAAAGTGTTGCTCCATATGAAAACCTTTGTAAAATTACTTTCTTTAGGGCCTCCTCAGTGTAGCTAATGTAAAACAAAATATGTGTTGTAAAACCATGTAGGTGTATTAAAGGTAAGAAAGTATTAAGTTGTGGAGATCCGGAAAGAATGAAAGGCTGATAAAAATAATAATATTTTCTCAATTGGTTTATGAATTACAATTTAAAACAATAAAATAAACAATATACGCATGGACCTATCGCGAGTTTTAAATCTCTTGTTTTATTTTTGCCGCAAACGCGATTAAAACAAGAAAAAGGTATTTAGGCGACTTTCCAGTACTTAGCGCAATTTAATTGAGACTTTTAGGTAAAAATAGTCACTTGGGTGTTACGTAACGCTTAGGGGGAGGGAAGTGCAGAAAAATGTTACGGCGCGTTGCATAGGGGGAGAAAGGGTCAAAATTTTTCAAAAATTGCGTTACGTTATACTTGAACGACCCCTTTACTATTTAACGATTGAAAATTTATCGTTACACTCTGAACACAAAACTGGTTTTAACCTAAGTATAGGTTATTATGTTTTCATGCCAGCAAATGATTTTCTTCAGATTTTTGCAGCATATTAGAATTGAAGACTCCACGCGGAACTCTGTTATTTGTAGCTATATGGCTCCGTCGGTCAGCATTCCCCAAAAATTCTGTTATTTTATTTTCGTTCCTGGCTCTTACTATTGATTTATTGGGGATTCCCGTCAAATATTCCTCGCTTTTCCCCTGTGTCATTCTCATTTCTTTCGTACATTGTGATTGACGGGAACTCGTGAAGGAAATTATCACCTATGAATTGTTGAAAAAGCTGTTATTCTGATAGTGTTTTTAAAAGTGTTTTAATTTTCTGGAAAACATTTTTTTTTTACATATTTGACTAGCTAGAAATGTTTTTTATATTTCAGGAAGTTAAAATTTGTGTTTTGAATTTCTCAAAAAAAAATTATGGCGGGGGGGGGGGGGGGTGACACCGCGTTTTCCGCCCCGGGTGCCACCCATGCTAGCTACGCCACTGGCTGTAATCATACTTTTTAATACCTTAGCGACTGTATGGTTAAATTTCAAGATTCCGACTCCGAGTACAACTCTGACGTCTCGCCATATGAAACTATCTATGAACGTGAAGTTTGTTACGCTACTATCGTAATAATAAAGTAGTTAATATTGCCAAAATTGGCGCCATTTAAGTTAACAGCTAACGTTAGGAATACTGGCTGGCATGTGTAAGTACTCTTGGATTAGCGTTTTCATTAACATTTCCAGTCTGGATACGGACGATTAACCCTAGAAGGGTACGGTCAAATTGTAGGCGCTTATAGGCACCGATGAGTAAATTTTACTCACTTCAGAATTTTTACATTATTTTCCGATTTATTTTGCAAAGTAGTAGTGTTTAACACTTCCTCCCCGGACCGGGGTAATGGACTTACACTAACGAGGGTTTTACGCTGTATCTAAGTTGTTTTTTAAATCACATACTCAATAATTTAGGTAATCCTAGAAAAACTATTTGGTTATCGATCTGCATTTAAAAAAATAATATCGCATTACCATTTTTTTAAATATTAAATAATTTCTATCAAATTCCGGCGGATTATCTGTTCCGCCCCCCCCGCTTCCCCGCTGTTATATCGGCTGGCGCTTCCCCGTTCCCATATCCTGCCGATGAAGATTCCGGGGTCTGGTAACCGATCAGTAAAAGTTGCTTTTTAGTAGAAAGGTCTGTGTATTAATAACTGAGTCACGCTGCCTTTATTACTATTACTTTGCCATTTTGCTTTACTTAAAAATTGACGAGAGCAAAAATGGGCGTTACATAACAGAAGGTTTAAATAAAAAGGACTGGATGCAGTTTGCTTACACTACGCATCTAGTATGTTCTTTTTACAATGCTAAAACGTTCGCTTGCTTGTCTGAGATAGTTCTGTCTGGGACATTTCCGGTAACATGTATGAACATAATCTAGAACAAAATACAGTATGGTTAAAAGGTATACAGCAAATAAATAGTGTTGTCAGTTTTAATTACCAACTCGTTTAATTTTGGCGATAAATAATTCTATGTAAGACCCGACCAGTTTCACCGTGCTACAGACATCTTCAGATTGGTAAGTACATTTAATCTTTTGCAATGGCATACGCAATTTTCTGTTTCAGGGGTGTAAAATATTATTTATTGTAGGTACGCAACATTAAAATTTTGCAATTTAATTGTTTGCTTTTATTGATGTAATGAATGTTGAATATATCGGTGTCTAACTGCGTGTTATTGCAGCTTATTATGGGATATTTACTCAAGTTGTTAATTTGATTCGCAAATTCTTACATTTTGTGATATATTTTTTTAATATATTTTATAATCTTAATATTTTTTTCCACATAAACATTATGTCCACGTTTTAAAATTTTCACGGCCAAAAGTATTTTCGTTATTTGTTTATGGGGTAGGTATTATGCCGTGTTACGCTACCTCCTTCTATAGTCAACGTTTCGGACAGCGTGCAGTGTCCATCGTCAGGGCAGATGTGTGATGATGGACACTGCAATGCTGTCCGAAACGTTGGCTAAAGGAGGAGGTAGCGTAACACGGCATAACACCCCCAAAACAAAAAAAATTGTTTACCAATATTTACCTTCTTTTAGGAATAGGTTAGTTCGTTATACTTTATGTGTAATTATTTTTGCTAATAATTATTGGTTCATTAAACTCATATTTATTATAGAGTACGTACCTCAAATGAAAAGGTGTTTTTGTTATTTTTTTTATAAATTTCTTGATTTCACCACGCTGTTACGGTAGTGAATTGGTATGTGGGATATTGTAAAATTAAATTAAAAAATGTGTTTATTACGAATGTCTTTTTCTATTTTCAAATGCAATTTTTCCTATTTTCAACACGTTTATATATGCATCATTTACGTTAAGGCACTATGTTTTGATGCTAGATCATATCCTAAATCTATATATGTATATAAAAAATGAATCCCTGTTTCTCTCTTTTTTTTACAGTGAATACCGCACAAGAATCTCAACTGCTCCCGTCTGGAGCCAGTGAGACTATGGCATCCCCAATTGGGGTATGTTGTGAGGCTGGAGGTAGTGGGGAGGGGAAGGAGGTGGGGAAGAGGAAGGTTGGGAAGTACCTGGCTATTCAGATCTGGTCACCAAACACGGCTAAAGCCATTTTCAAGCAACGTTTCAATTCTGAATGGTGGTCTTACACCAGGGCGATACTGATGTTATCTTCCACTCTGGAACATGCCGCAAATATACTATATATTATTTTAAATGAATTAATTGTGAAATAACACAAATTAATCAAATAAAATTTATTTGCGCATGCCGGGTTCGAACCCGCGACATCCGGATTGTGAGTCAAGAGTCTTACCCACTGGACTACGGAGGCCGTCCGTTCTCTTGGTCACGTCATAACTTCAGAAAGACTTTACCTATTTCATTCATCTTTTTTTTCAAGTTTTCTTATACTTTGTAGAAGGTTCTTACGGAAAGAAAAATTAAGAAAATTGCGCAAAAAATTAGGTAAATTCAGAAAAATTAACGAATTTTTTAACTTCGCACATGAATGTGAATTTAGCAGGCAGTTGTTTTTTTAACAAAAGAATTGTCCGTAGATTTTTAAATTATAGATATTTTAAATAGATACCTATGTTAGGTACGAAATTAGATTGATGGTTCTTATAATATACGAAAATGAATATTTGTAATATATGAAAAACGAAAATTTTGTATAAAAAAAATTGTAATAGGTGGCACACGAGCCAACTTTATTTTCTAACTGAATGAACTGGGGCTGAATATAGGGACGGGGGAGCGGGAGGTGGGTGAGGGTAGGCGGGGAAGGTGAAAAGAAAACGCGGGAGAGGAAGGGGATGCGGAAGGGGAACGGGGACGCAAGTTTAATTTATTTTAAAAATGTCAAATTTATTTCTTTGCATATGGTATTGCAACGCATGCCGGGAATCGGCTAGTGTAAATATTATAAAAAAATCACAAATTAATTAGCAGATCAAATTTAATACCTACATTAAATATCTAGATATACCATAAGATTCAAAATATTTAACATCTTAGTTTAGTAGTAGGTAGTAGTTTTCAAAAACCAAGAAAGTAAAAAAAATATATACATATATCCATCATTTACAGATCACCCTGTGCAACAAACTAGCCATCGACGCGGAGAGTGTAATCGCCAATCGCCAGTCGAGATTCGGAAACAAGGCGTTATGGTGGCTATCGGCCCGCCTTCTCTGTTTTCTATGGAAAAACACGCGTTATGGTCTAAATTTATTAGAATATTAATCATGACCTTATTTATCAAAGAATTTAGATAATGACTTCTGAAATATAATGAATATACTTCCCTCTAATTATTACCAAAACAAATTTCAAAAAATTGTATCATTAACACCCTTAAAAAAGCAAAACAAATTGGGGGACCCGAGTGACCCCGCTTCGGATCGTGTGTGATTTTTTTCTTTCCGGGACGAAAAGGTTAATGAAAAAAAATTGAAAGCCAGCATATAATATAAGTGTAATTTTTATTATAATATATAAAATAAGCAAAAATAATACATTTTTATTAATTTTACTGGCAGGATACAGCAAATTTTTTGAATTTGCTGTTGGGCCAGGGCGAATGTAAACAATATTTTTTGAGGGAGTTTTTTGACCTGGCGCAGCAACTAGTTCCTTACTCCAAATAAAGTTTCCATCTTTTATGATTTCATGTATAATATTTTCTTCTTTATGTACCATGTATATTACTACGTGAAGGGTACCGATAAGTAAATTTTACTCACTAACTTTTATTAAAATTTCCACAAGCGCGATAAATCAAACAACACCATTCAATGCTTGCAGCAGCCGACTAATGACAAAGTGGGCGAAGCACTGCTGGACTAGTGCTGGTGGCTTGACTTTCAGTGTTGCCAACCTGCTGATTTACGAACAAATCTATTCCATATGTGAGTAAATTTGGGTAACCGTAACTAAGCTACCGCCATGGTCCCTGCTGCCCGCAGGGCCTAGCAGCAAAAACCTGCTTGTGTGCATTTAATGTTAAACGTATTTAACCCAGCCAGCCCGAAAAGGGGTGTATAAAATCCCCAAGGTTTACCTTATTCACGATATCTCGATAATTAATCGAACAATTTCATTCATATTTTTTTGTAATCTTTCTCATACCATGCTAAAAATACCCTCGACGTGCCGTCTTGTAATGCAGCGTTACTTGTATGGGGTTCTGGTTTTTATTATGCATTTTTAAATATAGTTGGTTGTGAATAATTTTTAAACAAAATAGTGTTTTTGTGCATAAAACCTGAAATGTTAAAAAAAATCTCTACTTGAATAACAAAATATTATTCGCAATTCCAATTCTTGCTAGCGCCAAGATCCCGGTAAGCCACACGTGTTATTGGAATGCTGTAGTTTTATGGTAAAGACGGAGGGTAAACTCGAGCTCTGGAACATTTCATAAACAGATGGTCTAAAGTACATTCTTTTTGATAAACAAATAAAAACAAACTTTGTATGCATAACGTTTTTTTTATTATTTTGTCACACTACCGCTATCAGATAATGATTAAAACTAAGTAGATATATTTATTTCGTAATACGTTTTGGATAGAAAGTTAAGAAATAAACAGTTAGAAGAAATGCTTACTTACCTAATATTTAAACATTTTTTTTTAGAAAAAAAGTAAATATTCACAATATTAATATGTTCATATCAATTATCAGTTTTTTGGTTACCAATTGGTAGTGAAATATTAGAAGTCCATGAACTAATGCTATATGTTACTGCTTGTGGATAATATGTATAGTTACAAAAATGGAAATAAAAAAATACTCTCAAAAATACTGTAAAATATTTCAAAATATTGAACAACAAGGCCCAGACTACACGAGCGGTTCTCCCGCCTCGTAAAACCGCAGCAGACACAATTTACTATGAACGTTGTATGGCGCAATCTACAGGAGCGGTTCTCCCGCCGCGGCTGCTCACGGTTCACAGGCAGGAGAAATTCGACCGCCACAGACATGCAGCGGTTCTCCCACGGCGGATAACCGCCACGTTCATACTACACGAGCGGTTTCACGCGATTGCATCATTTCGTGTTAGAGAGCGTTGTTGATCGGTCGTGCGCGTAAAGGATCGGGCGGTTTCCCGCGGCAGCAGAACCGCTCATTTAGCCTGGCGGGAAACCGCAACCCGTTTAGTATAACTCTTGACAGGCCAAGATGCCAAACAGGACGTCCGTAACCGTGGGGGTCGGCTGATGACCCCATTTTTTTTTTTTTTTTTACTTTTAAACCAAAGAAAACACTTTTTCTTTTTTTGATTTTTTTTTGTTTTTTTTTTTGTTTTTTATGTTTTTGCATGGAATATTACCTACCTATATTTGACAAAATATTTTTTCCTGCGATCAACGATTTTTTCACATTTTTTTTTTAAATGGCATATTATGTATTAATCCTTTGCGCAGGAATACCTAAAATACTAAAAATATATTTCATGTATTTAAGTAGATATAAGAAGGATAGTTATTTTGGGGTCTACCTTCGGCCCCAGTTGGCTGCGGAAGGGTTAATCTCTCGGGCGATAGAACAGGTCGCGTAGCCTGGACCTAAGGCTGGTTTTAGTCCCACGCTCGCCGTCAGCGCTCATAGATCAGCGAGAAGTTCGTCAGCGCTGAGGCTCAGCGTGGCTCGTTTCAGTATCGTTCTGACCGCTTTACTGTACAGACGAAGACCAAAATGCGGAGTGTATTAGCTATTGCTGTTTTGTTCTACCTATCCCAAAAAAATAAAACCGGCGACGACGAAGACTCCACGTTCATCCATTGATTGAGCAGAGAGCCGTTGCAGTAGACTCTAGATCTTGTTATTCGCCATGACTGTGCACGCTGACGACGTCCGCTCCGCTCGATACTAGAACTCTCACTGAAAGCAGCGGTGCTCGTGCGACAGCTACGCGGCGCCGACGCACGACGCGTACGGCCACCTAGCCATCAGCGCTGACCACCTTGGAAATTTTGATGGAAGCCATTTGGGTTGTTACCTTGGTCTTATTTGTTGAGCAAGCAATGTTCATACGAAGAGTATATGATAGGTATTTCTTGTATTTGTTCTGTTTACAATCAAGATTACTGATGACATTAAAATATCTGATAAATAGGTATTTTGGAAAATGTAAACCCTAATTTAACTACTTTTGACCGATAGGTATTTCTCCGGAATTTAAAGCCTCATCTAAAATACTTGACAGATAGGTATTTAGTAATGTAAACCCTACACTGACCACTTTGTACATCAATTTTTATAATTGGATAAAAAAAATAACTATAATAGACATACTTTAAGTCTAGCTATATTGTTAGTTGTTGAGATGTATTGTTTAAGTTTTTTTAGCATAAGTCAGACATTTAGTTTAGTATAAATAAAGGGGGGAGAGAGAGAAAAAATTAGGTAATTTTTATTTGGTTCTTTATTTTTTCCATTAATAATATCCATGTGATTTTTTTTTCTCATCTTCTTCAAAGATCTCAAAAGTAGGAGCTTGAGTCCTCCGTACTCATAGTGTTTCTGAGAGATTGACTCCCTTTGTGTGAGTAAGTGTTTTCCAATCTCATTTTGGAGATGAAAAAGTGGAGATTCCATTCTCATTAAAATAAAATAAAAATATGTAAAATAGTTATAATAATAAATATAAAATTATTAAATAAAATATATAAACAAATAGGTTGTGTAACTCCAATCTGCGTATTGGTTTTCTTTTCGGGGTTTCCTTGTTGTTGTGAATATATATATAAATAATTCTTTTGTTTTTTTTTAATATTATTTGTGTCATTTTCTTTTATGTTTTTTTGGGGGTTATGTGGGTATTGTGTAAGTGTGTAGATGGCAAAGCGAATAAGTAAGACGATTCAATACTTACAAGTTTATTAACATTATTTACAGACACATAAATCTCCAATTTAAATATATGCAATAATAAAGTAATGTGAAGGGCGAACAAATATTAAAGACCAGCTACTCCTGACCGAGAGTTAAAGCAGAATGAATCGTTAGTTTTTGATGCAAGCTGAGGCCAGTTGCTGGAGGAAAGGTCTGCATCCAATTGGTGCCTGAGGGACCAATCGGGTGGCCGGACGATGCAAATCAGTGTCCTTTGTTCGTCCTCCACATCAGCCCCCTTCCCGAAGACTCCTACACCATTACAACCCCTAGTGAGAAGGCTCCGGGGGTTGGTCAACGTCGGGACCTGTGGGCATGGAAAGTGAATTGTTAGAAAGTTCAAGAAATGTACCTATTATGGCAATATATTAGTCTCTTATATTGGCTGAGATATAACAAAGTTTGAATTGAGTTGAGTTTTAATTTATTATAATAATTTTGTTTAAAGATTTGAAAAATTATTTTATCAGACTTATTTGGTTAAATATTAATTGATAAAAGAAGATAATATTTAAAAAGTTTCTAACTCTAATTGAAATTAATAACAGCTCAAATTGATTGCAATGAGTAACTGTTACAGAATAAATGACTCATGATAGGTAAGAAAGGCCAAGCGCAGCGCATTAATGGACTGAAGTACGTAGGTACCTAATGTTTACATTGAAAGAGCTCGTAATGCTAATAATAATAGTTCGCTGCCTATTGTTGATTAAAATGTTTTGTTTGTTTTATAATTTTGGAAGTGCACAAAAAATTATTTTATTATTATTGTTGTTTTTTTTTTTTTTTGTAGATAATATTTTTTCTTCTTCTTCTTTCTTGAGTAACATGGCGATGCGACTGATTGCTGGTTGCTGTCGAGTGTTACGGGCAATGGTTTTGGACATGTTTTTGCAGGAGCTGTGTAATGTTGTTTGCTCTGGAAGTAGTCAAGCCGTAGGTGCAAGGTTTGTTTTTTCTGGTGTCTCCAAGTGACGATACGTTGTTACGTGCAGAACCGAAAAATTATGCTGGATCCAGCATTGCCGCAAGGTGCGGTTAGCAATGGTGGAGTTGGTTTGCGGGGGCTAGTTGCTGCCGCGAAACCGGTTTGGCTGCTTGTTCTGGTTGAACAAAGGCAAGGCCCTCTGCCTGTTCTGGTTGAACAGGAGCAGAGTTAGCTAGACTAGTTGTCGTAGCGTGATACTTCTGTGAGTGGAAACGGCGACATTCTTCAAACTGCGCGTCCAGGTGCCAAATTGTGATTCTTGTGCCAAAGTAGTTGAAGATTTTTTGAAGTATCGCAATTAGGGCGATGATTTTTCGAAATTATTCGAATTGAATGTGCACGGCGCTATACATTTGTAGGCTTTTCTTCCAAATTGATTGTGGTAAAAACAATATTGGTTTCTAGTTCCATTTCGTGGAGACGAGTTTCGTCTTGTTGGGTAGTTCGCGCGAGTTGGCGAATAATTATTGTCGCCTGATTTCTGGCGAGAGAATGTTTGTCGGCGAGACTGATGTTGTAAGCCTCGACCATGTTGTGACTTCAAATGCACGATTTCGCTGGTTAAATCTGCGATTTGTTTTTGAAGCGTGATGAGGAATTTCTCGCTGGAAGTGGTGAGAAATCCTTGATGCTTGTTGTCGACACTGCATGCTTCGGGTTTGTTGTAAACTTCGAAAATTTTGTCAGCTTTTTCTGCCATGCTGGAGAGTTGTTCCTCCGGTAATATGGAGAGGATTGCTTGAACATTTTTTGGAAGTCGTTGCATCCAGATTGCACGAGTGATTGCGTTGTCGGCGAGATCCGGACCAGCCATCAGGGAGGTAGTTTGACGCCAATACGATGTAATTCAGGAGCATCTTGAGGTTTGCTTGAGGACTTTGAGGAGTTTGCTTCGTCGGTTGACATGATGCCGAGGATTGAGATAACTGAATACCAGTGGAAAATATTTTTGCGACAATAAAATATTAATTTAAAAACCTGAAATAAAATCTTCAAAAGGACACTATATTGTGGGGTACCTTATAGAAGTTTAAAAAGGATACTTTTTTAAAGTAAATTCGCCGTGCGCCGAGGCTGATTGCCTAGCGCTGGAATGATGGAGGCCCGAGATGATGGGTCAGCTCTGTGCGGCTGCTTGTTTCCGGGCGCAGTCTTCAGGCGCTCGATAGGTATTTGGCTGAAGATTCCTCGATGATGGATTGCCTCAAATGTAAATTTACGCAAGCTTAATCCGTTGCAAAAAATGTTTTTTATTGTGGGTCGACATAAATTTATTATTTGAAAACAGTGTGAGTAGTACTTTGTTACTGGTTGTAGGTAATATTAATTTAAAGTATTGATGACCGGGCGATAATTGATTGCAAAGAAAAAATTTTAACAATAAATATTGGCAAGTAAGAATAAATCGTAATTTACGATATGAATGTTTAAAATATGTCAATATAATATAAATTATTGTAGTAGTGATAATAGAAATGATAAAGATACTCACAGATTTAATTAGCCCGGGATTCTGCCTTAAAAACCTTCGGTCAAGAGGCTTGGTAGTTGGTTCACTTTATAGTTAAATTCGTGTTGATTACGATTGCAAATTAGATATTATTTCGCGTATTTCGTTTATTCACAGGGGTCACCACTTTGGGGGTTATGTGGGTATTGTGTAAGTGTGTAGATGGCAAAGCGAATAAGTAAGACGATTCAATACTTACAAGTTTATTAACACTATTTACAGACACATAAATCTCCAATTTAAATATATGCAATAATAAAGTAATGTGAAGGGCGAACAAATATTAAAGACCAGCTACTCCTGACCGAGAGTTAAAGCAGAATGAATCGTTAGTTTTTGATGCAAGCCGAGGCCAGTTGCTGGAGGAAAGGTCTGCATCCAATTGGTGCCTGAGGGACCAATCGGGTGGCCGGACGATGCAAATCAGTGTCCTTTGTTCGTCCTCCACATTTTAATTATTTTTTGCTCCTTATGTACAAGTGCAGGAGTAGAGAGATATTTCATATTGTTTTGGTATAATTTTACTTCACTCTGCGGCGTAAAATTTCTGGGGGAAGCGGGGAATTGTAACGTAATTATTTTCATGGTTATTCAGTCGGTACTTGCTCAGAATGAGTATTATTAATTTCGGCGTGCCATTGGAACGACTGAGAACAAATTCAAGTTACCTGGACGTTGCTCGATTGTTTGAAAGAAAAAAAAACTGTTATAAGGCCACGTCATGACAGACCGATGGATTGGTCGGAAGTTTGATTTGTAAGGAGTTTTGATACTCGTAAATGATTGTGTAAATTTGCAATATTATGCGACTACACCTTCAAATAAGTGCTGTGAAGAAATATTGCTTGACGCTCGTAATGACGCGGCAAACAACCCACCGAGAAATAGCCATCGGCATTTACTGATCACAGCTTGATAAATTGATGTTTTGGTCGGGCGTGTTTACAGCCACGTACAATCCAATATCACCGAGGACAACTTTGATGAAGATTGCAGGCACTTCTTAAATGACATTAACAGTCTAGAACTGCGGGTTATATCCTTTCAATGCTGAGAGATGGTCATTGGACGCATTGTGATCAGCGGGCCTTTGTGGGTGTACTGGAATCTCGGCTGCTTCACGGTGTCATGGGCTTGCGAAGCGGCAGCTCTGGGGCTCTTCTCCAGCTATCTGGAGCCCTTGTTTTTGAGGCTGGAAGAGGTGCGCCATATTAACCATCGCAAGCTACGAATGATCATTTGGAGTGGATTCTACTAAAATAACTGAATTATCTCTCTCTCTCTCTCTCTAGACTTTTTTGAGTTTAAAAAGGTATTTATATAGATTATGTTTTTGCTTGTCAATAATAACAAGTACATTTTGTTAAATGTGAGTTCTTTTATTTACATCAGATAGTAGCTTTCTTTTTATCCCACGCAGGACCCTGGAATGATGATGAGAGCTCATGTTAACTGAATCTCTTTGCTAACGGAGCAAAGATCCGTGACACAGTATTACCAGTTGCGGGGGGGGGGGGGGGCAAATTTTCACAATAAATAACAATAACAACTTGTAAAAGTTTTAACCATTTCATTTCATATTTTTGTCGCACCTACGATTCGGACCGATTAAATGAGCAAGGAATTTTTCATTACTATTGTGTCATGAAACCAGGGAATCCTCTTTCTTTAAAGGAATTAATAATAATTTCATTTTTTCTTTATTGGTTTTTGGGGTGTTATGCCATGTTGCGCTACCTCCTTCTTTAGCCAACGTTTCGGTCAGCGTTGCAGTGTCCATCTTCAGGGCAGATCCTGTAGATTTGTAAAGAAGGAGGTAGCGCAACACGACACAACACTCCAAAAACAAATAACGATAACACTTTTGGCTGTTAAAATCTTAAAACGTATCTAATGTCATCTTGATCACTGTAGCCACTGGCAACACCGTCTGCTAGGAATTGCAAGAATTCCCCTATTTTGTTTTGCGCTTGGATTTGAGTTGGATTGTTTATGACTAATTATCAGTGAGAATGATTGAGAGAGGTCTGTGAGACTCCAGATACTAATATCTACAGCCTGTATGTCTGACGAATATCTACAGCTCATATGTTGAACTAATATCTACGAACTTCAGAGTGTTGACTAATATCTACAGAGCGTAGGTTGAACTAATATCTACAGAGCGTAGGTTGGACTAATCAGCTAAATGTGCCCAATAGTCCGATATTACGAATTTTTACATACACACTTACATAAATTAAGTTTTTTAAACTGCATACGCAATATTACATTATTCCAATATGCTACACATAATTGCAAATCCAACCTCTGCCAGTGCTGTAGATATTCGTCAACACTTTGATTCTCATAGATATTAGTCAACAGTTTGTGCTGTAGATATTCGTCAACACTTTGGTTTCCATAGATATTAGTTCGATTTTTTCAGTTTTTGGAATTCCTGTAGATATTAGTAGACGCCTCCGTCTGTGAGCGATGTGATGTGATCGACAATTCTAAGAAAGTTTCATTCATTGCTGTGAGTGAATAGCGACACACGTGATTATTTCATATTTTATTTACATTTTTTATTTATGATATTGATATTTGAATATCTGATTGGTTGTTCAAGCTTTAATTTATTATTTAAGAAAAATCTGGAAATAATTTCAGTAAATCAAGTTTTTTTTTTAAATTCATTGTGATTATTAGAAAAAGTTCTACGATACTTTCGTTTAAGAATACAACTCTTACTGTCATTATTTATTATAAACGTTAATAATTATTTTATTTACAGGCGGCGGTTTGCGCCGCGACAGCGACCGAAGACCGAGGCCAGAGACGGAGGCAGGCGACCGCAACAAGTGTCTCGGTCTCTTCGAAACTACTGTGGGTGAAGACCAAAGACCGCGACCGCCTTCGCCTTCTGAGTTCAGTATGGCGCAGTCTGTCGATGAAGTCAGTTGTGTTGTACTGATAATTTACACTAATGGAAACCCAAGTAGAGTTACTTATGAAGGAAGAAGAAGACGATAATTTGTACTTATTTAAGGCGATTTTTCGTTCACCTATCACCTATTGTTTGACAATAATATGTTCAGAACTTATTTCAGGCTGAATAAAACACAGTTACAAAAAGACAATGTTTACAAAAGGAAGAATATCATTGAAAATAAATTAAATATAATTTAATTTTAAAATTAATACTTTATTAATTTTATTAATTTAATTAATTATTTATTTTCGGAATCTAATTGTGCATTGTATATGCTGTCTGATCAGTTCAATCAGCTTCTCACAGTCTTCGTCAGAAAAAGCAGTCATTTTTTACAACAATTCACACGTGCTCTCCAAGCGCGACGCGAGACACTACTAGTCCGGGGCAGCGACCGTCTTGCTGTTTCCCCTCTCCCGTCTCTGTCGCTTGCCTCGGTCGCGCGCACGAACTGGCCCCCATACAAAGCTATAGGACAAGTACTCGATGCGGTCGCCTGTTTGCGTCACTGGTCTGTGTCGCGTGCCGCGGTCGCTCGCGCGAACCGCCGCCTTTACGCTGCAAATTTCGTATGCTGCGGCTACATCAGTGAACTATGGCGAATATTTGCGTTATCGCGATCGGGTAGATCGTAAACGGCCGATGACGAATTCCTATCAGGGCACTGTCGGTAAACTGGTGCGCATCAAAGGGTTTTGTCGCGACAATATTCGCTTACGTGGCTACATAACAGGCATCAGACACAGTAGCGTAGCGAGGGGGGGGGCGGGGGGGGGCGGACCGCCCCGGCTGCCACCCGAGGAGGGGGTGACACTCGAACGTGGAGAAAAAACTTACGAAAGTGCAAAATTGCCGTAAAAAATATTTTACACGTTAACACTGACTGTTATTTTGCTCTATGGCTTGGTTGGTCGGGGATTCCCGAAAAATGTTTTTTTTTGTTCCTAGCTCAGTCAGGGATTTCCCTGAAATATTCCTTGTGTCATTCTAATTTCGTTCGTATATTGTGATTGACGTAGATTCGTGAAGTGAATTTGTTATCTATGGACTGACGTGAATTAGTGAAGAAGTTATTATTGTGTTAGCGGGTTTATTAGTGCTGAAAGACCACTTTGAAACACAAGGTAAGAAAAGGGTTTTTCATCACTGTGAGTTAGCAAGTACAGTTTTAGTTATTTTTTTCGAGAATAAGAATAGTTGCAGTCAGGACATGAAATAGGTTTTTTTCCACTGTCGGTAAACGTGTGATTTTTAGATTTCTCTTCATAGTACATGAATAGTTGCAGTTGGAACATGAAAAAGGTTTTTCTCCACACTGAGTCAGCAACTGACTTCTTATGTTTCCCTTTTGAGAACACGAATAGTTACAATCAGGACATGAAGAAGGTTTTTCTCTTCTCTGAATCATACTGTGGACTTTTAAATCTTCATTTTGAGGACTTGTATAACTGCATTCAGATCATGAAAAAGGTTTTACTCCACTCTGAGTAAGCTTATGAATCATAGTGGAGTAAAGTGTTGCTCCAGATGGAAACCTTTGTAAAATTACTTTCTTCAGGGCCTCCTCAGTTTAGCTAATGTAAAACAAAATATGCGTAGGTGTATTAAAGGTAAGACAGTAGATAGTAGTATTAAATTGTGGAGATCCGGAAGAAATGCAAGGCCGATAAAAATAATAATATTTTCCCAATTTGTTTATGAATTACAATTTAAAACAATAAAATAAACAATATTCGCATGCACCTATTGCGAGTTTGAAATCTCTTGGTTTATTTTTACCGCAAACGCGATTAAAGCAAAAAAAGGTATTTAAGCGACTTTCCAGAACTTTGCGCAATTTAATTGAGACTTTTAGGTAAAAAATAGTCACTTGGGTGTTACGTAACGTTTAGGGGGAGGGAAGTACAGAAAAATGTTACGGCGCGTTGCATGGGGGGAGAGAGAGTCAAACATTTTCAAAAATTGCGTTACGTTATACTTGAACGCCTCTTTAGGTAGGTACTATTTTACGATTGAAATTTTATCGTTACACTCTGAACACAAAACTGGTTTTAACCTAAATATTGGTTATTATGTTTTCATGCCAGCAAATGATATTCTCTAGATTATTGCAGCATATTAGAATTGAAGACTTCACACGGTGTTATTTGTAGCTTTATGGCTCGGTCGGTCAGCATTCCCCCAAAATTTTGTTATTTTATTTTCGTTCCTAGCTCTTACTATTGATTTATTGGGGATTCCTGTGAAATATTTCTCGCTTTTCCTCTGTGTCATTCTCATTTCTTCGTACATTGTGATTGACGGGAACTCGCGAAGGAAATTATCACCTATCGATTGTTGAAAAAGCTGTTATTCTGTTAGTGTTTTAATTTTGAGGATAACATTTTTTTTTACATATTTGACT
The DNA here is from genome assembly GCA_917880885.1 of Limnephilus marmoratus. Lineage (NCBI taxonomy): Eukaryota > Metazoa > Arthropoda > Insecta > Trichoptera > Limnephilidae > Limnephilus > Limnephilus marmoratus. The sequence goes on from OU862907.1 coordinate 62,418,126, forward strand.
AGCTAGAAATTTTTTTATATTTTAGGAACTCAAAATTTGTGTTTAGAATTTCTTAAATAAAAATTTAATGGGGGGGGGGGGTGACACTGCGTTTTCCGCCCCGGGTGCCACCCATGCTAGCTACGCCACTGATCGGACACCACCCGGCACGATGTAAGCGCCAACGCGACATGGATCTAATGTAGCCAAGAACATCGCGTAAACCCATTTACGATGTTTTTAGCGCGCCAACGCGACACGAATCTTCGTACGCTAATGTAGCCGCAGCAGTAGGAAAACATACGCATATTAAGAGAGTAATACTACTTAAAGCAGGGGACACGCAAGCAGATTCACTTTTAATTAAAACCAGAATTGTGTTCAAAGTATAACGATTGGATTTCAGTTGTGTATTCAACTGCTAACATATCGAAGGAGACCATTCTTTAATTCAAAGTGCAGTTATAAAATACTATTTGCCAACTCTGTATGTGCTGCCAGAATCAAAGAGAAACCATTTTCATGTTCTGAGTGTACTTTTAATTCACCGCATACAAATATAATTTAAACCAGTTTTGTGTACAGAATGTAAAACTCCAGTTGTGGATTCATCTGCTGACACATTTCGAAGGAAAATATTCTCTTATCATGCTGTCGAATTAAAACGTCTCCACTCTTACTAACCGGCGATTATACCTTGACCTCATGTCTCTATATAAAATCTGTATCAACGTTATTGACTGTCCTCACCTACTGAAACTAATAAACTTCAAAATACGACCCAAAGTGACAAGGCTCAACGATTTATTCGTCGGGACAGTACGCGTAGGGACTTATTTTGACACGTGCAGTACTTTAAGTAGAAAATTGAAGGCTGTTTTCCTACAAAGTACAACAACTTAGACATGCACTTCGTTTATAATTTTAAGATATCTTCTTTTTTTTTTAATTTCTGTGTAACATTATTTTGTATCTACGTATATATACTTTTTTTTTATTATACCATCTAATTTTTTCCAAAAATAATTTAGAACTTTTTTATAGGGATAGATATTGCGAATTACTCTTATCTCTACTTTTGTTAAATAATATTCTTTATACCTTCCTTTCTTCGCTAAATAAGTAAAAATAGTTGTATATGTTTTTATCTGCTTTAAGTCAATTCGTAAGAAATAGTTCGGATGAAGGTAAGTTCTCTGGTTGTTGTTTGTATATTCTTGTTAAAAGAAATCTGTATCTATATTTTCTCCTTAATAAAAAAAAGATAATACGAAGACAAATATTCGAAGTGCAGTTATAAAATTCTAGCTGCAGACTATGTATGTGTTGCCGGAATCAAAGAGAAGCCATTTCAATGTTCTGAGTGTACTTTTAATTCGCTGCGTGCAGGTATAATTTAAACCAGTTTTGTGTTCAGAATGTAAAATTTCTGTTGTGGTTTCACCTGCCCAAACATTTCGATGAAAAACATTATCTTATTCGAAGTGAAATTAAAATATTCTAGTTACAGGCTTTGCTTGTGCTGCCAGAACCAAAGAAAACTCATTTTAATGTTCTGAGTGTAGTTTTAATTCGTCAAGTAGAGATTTAATTTAAACAGTTTTGTGTTCAGAATGTAAATTTCTAGTTGGATATATCTATTTTTTTTAATTTATTTAAATAAAACATACAACGAAGTTGCATTCCCATGAGTTATCAAAACTCATTAAGGGATCGCCAATTGGTACTTTTGAAAAGTTAAACCCAAACCAACCCAATATGCAGACAAAATAAATGAAGAAAAATTTTACAAAACATTTCACAGAAGCAACATACAGACACAACAAATGAAGAATCACTTTACAAATCTTTCACAGAAATATGTTTAATTTTATGAATAAATATTATAACCACTCATTTGATTTATGTACTTTTGGTGTCAAAAAGTTAAAATAAAGTATCCTCCATGATGGACTCTAGAAATGCATAAAAACAAACAAAATCAGGAAAATACAATAAAAGGTACGGGCTCAAAAAAAAACAGACCTAATACAAGATGTTTACATACAAAATTCATGACAAGATTTAAAAAAGATATAAACTGCGCCCATCATGTCTGGATGTACAATCATATCTGCTGACACAATTCAAAGGAAAACCCAATTTTATTCGAAGTGCATTCATAAAATTCTAGTTGCATACTGTTTATGTAATGCCAGAATCAAAGAAAACCCATTTTAATGTTCTAAATGTAGTTTGAATTCACCGCATACAGATGAAATTTAACTAGTTTTGTGTTCAGAAATTACCGATTAATAAAATAACAAGTTGCCGATTCATCATGCACCAAGTTTAGCATTACATTTGAGTTGCATACCAAATGGTACAAAAGTCTGAGAAATTGACTATTCCGTGTGTTACTATTATTTTGGGACTCTTACGCAGAATCTATCACAAGATTAAACCTGCCTTGTGTGCTAAACGCAGTGTGATAATTCGAGATGCGAAATCCTTTTACATGGATATTTTTCTCGATTTCCGAGAGCAGTTATAAATTTGAAGTAGAATTTATAATTATGATTTTCATTGAAAAACTCGTCAAATGTGTGTAGTAAAAAATCGACAATAAAATAAGGTCATAAATAGAAATTTTACCCCCACTCTCCTCCCCCGGTGCTTGAAGTACCTAAATAAGGGGGCGGCAAAATTTTCCTTCGCCCCACGCGGCTAACACCCACGCTACGCTACTGGCATAACTGCAGTCGGGGTAAGACTATGGTTTTTCCCCATTGTGAGTAAGCTTGTGCCTCTTCAAACTACTCTTGCGAGAACATGCATAATTGCAATCGGAACACAAAAAAGGTTTTTCTCCACTGTGAGTCAGCATGTGTGTCTTCAAACTACTCTTATCGGAACATGAATAACTGCAGTAACATGAAAAGGGTTTTATTCCACTGTGAGTACGCATGTGTCTCTTCAAATTACTCTGATTAGAACATGAATAACTGCAGTTGAGACACAAAAAAGGTTTTTCTCTACTGTGAGTCATTATATGAGTCATCAAATGACTCTTTTGAAAACATGAATAACTGCAGTCGGAACACGAAAAAGGCTTTGCTCCACTATGAGTCAGCATGTGTTTCCTCAAATTTCCACTTTCAGAACATGAATAATTGCAGTCAGAACACGAATAAGGTTTTTCACCACTGTGAGTCCGCAAGTGTCTCACCAAATCACACTTTCGAGAACATGAATATTTGCAGTCGGAACATGAAAAAGGTTTTTTTCCGGTGTAAGTTAGATCCATCAATGAGTCTGAAAAATAACACAAACAAGATATAAGTTTAAGCACTGTTATTCAAAGAAAATGTCAAAAATAGAAAGCACGAATTCTTATTTACCTGTTGTCTGGGCAAACCTTTTAAAGCGTTTTAGACATTTCTTTTCAATATCCGGCAGCTCTATGTCAACTTCCATATCAGGCATTCCCCCTCCATCTACTTCTCGTGATCCTGTTTCTGCCTTGAAGCTAACAGTCTCCATATTAAAACTACCTATAAAAACCAAACAACATTATCTATAATAATGTGCCTAGATAAAGAGCTTGTTACATTTGAAATTACAGTCGTTCCTTTCCAAAGAGTACTACAATAAAACTTGTATGATTTAAAAAATATACGAATATAAATACCGTTAATTAACCATGTAATAATGTGAATTTAGTTAGCAGGCTTCTAAGGTTTATTTAGGAAATATGAAGGACCCAGATATCCGCTTCATAAACGATTCTTCATGAAGGAAATACCATTTTGTCCTTGAGCACATTCTGTTTGAAGTTTTGTATCGCCAGAGAAATTAATTTATTAATATTATATTTGTTTCTTATACGTAATAATGTAACTTAGTTTACATACCAAATAATATAAGTTAAAACTTTACTGTAGTTTGGAAGTTTCCCGTAAATATACATTTAAAGATAAATGCCAAAGTACGGCAAGAGAGGACTTAATGGACAAACATATTATGTCCTGCCTGAGCAAAAATTCAAAACGGACAAGGTTTCTGAACATCAAAAGAAATGCCTATATTTTTTTTAAAACTAACCATCGAATTATTTTCATATTTTATATATCCTGAAGATATTACAAACAAGTTTATGACTTAACTGGTAAAGCGTGACTAGAAAACAACTAAGTGGCTAATTGTTTGATCACCGATGACGGTACTAATCAGTTATAATGTCTTCACGAACAAATGTATTGGTGGCGTACGTATAGTTACAGCTCTGAATATGGATACTGTACCTATTGATATGCCTACCTTAATTCAGCATACTTACATACATATAGGCTAAATTTGAACAAAGAAAAATTTATGTTAATATCATATTGAAATGACAATATCTCTGATGGCTAAAATCAGGCGCCGTTTGGATAATGGCCGGCTCTGGAGAGAATAGCTATACGCACTGTATTCTGAAAATATATTCCGGGCCTCAGAAGTTATAAAAGCTTCTAGCGGTAGGAACCGTGATTGCACTTATTTGCTGTTATTGAATCAAGCTGTGCGGTTGGCATCGTTTACATGGCTAGGTTGCCATGGCTAGGTTGCCATGGCTAGGTTGCCATGATCGTGGAAGGTACGAGAGGTTTCGGAAGCAGAGGTACTTCAGTGAGATCCGGGCTGCTGGGCGCAGAGGGCGTTTCACATATGTGACTCCAAACAGAAACTCGACGGGCGGCGTGATTTTTACGGAAGAATTCAACATGTCACCATTCACGTATTTTCATTTTAATTTATTGGTTTTCTCATTAAAAGATATTTGACTATTTGTCGTTTAGTAGTTTTGGGGCTTTTTATATACGACTGGCGCCTACGTACAGTTTTAACTTTGAAGCAATTATGTTAATAATATGTCTGCTTTCATCGAACATACACCGCACCTTGATGATCAATTATGATTAATAATGTAGAGACTTTCATGTTATACAATCCCTGAGATAATTATTAAATATTATGCCTAAGAAAGTGTTTGATTTATTAAGTATTATTTTAACTATTCACATGCTACCTACCTACACTGAGCTATGCATACTTTCTGATTTCAAATTGTAACTTAACATTTTTTTTTACAGTGTATACCGCAAAAGAATCTCAACTGCTCCCGTCTGGAGCCAGTGAGACTATGGCATCCCCAATTGGGGTATGTTGTGAGGCTGAAGGTAGTGGGGAGGGGAAGGAGGTGGGGAAGAGGAAGGTTGGGAAGTACCTGGCTATTCAGATCTGGTCACTAAACACGGCTAAAGCCATTTTCAAGCAACGTTTCAATTCTGAATGGTGGTCTTACACCAGGGCGATACTAATAGTATCTTCCACTCTGGAACATGCCGCAAATATACTATATATTATTTTAAATGAATTAATTGTGAAATAACACAAATTAATCAAATAAAATTTATTTGCGCATGCCGGGTTCGAACCCGCGACCTCCGGAATGTGAGTCAAGAGTCTTAGCCACTGGACTACGGAGGTCGTAGTAACATAACCTCAATTAAACATTGACATTTAAGATGTTTAGTAGTCACACTTTTATTATGGTACATTTTCTCACAACCTTTTTTGTAATGGTCCAATCTCACCAAAACTATTGGCACTCACAGTGGCGGACTTAGGGGAGGGGGGGGGGGGGATGACCCCCTAGGGGGCCCCGTAACGCTCCCCTGATCAAATCTTAAACGAGGCTTTAGCGCACCTGGACACTGTAAAATTTCTTCTAACACAGCAAACTTATTTTGTGGCACCATTTTGATAAATTAATAATAAGGATTAAAGAGCATATGAAAGCTTTAAATAATAATAGTTTCTCGGAGTTTGCCAACCATTTAATAGAAACTAGTCATACCTTTAATTTTAACCGTGGAATAGAATTAATTCATTGTAATGTCAATGGCTTTCAGTTGGATAAATTAGAAATTTTAGAGATTAGAAAGAGTGTTAATGCAAATAATCAAAAAAAAAAATTAAATGACCCATTATTAAATCTATTCCCCTTTTAAAATTTTTAATTGTTCTATATTGCCCCTCGTCCCTTAAACATTATTTTCTTTCTAATTTTGTTATTGTTTATGACGATTATTTTTCTCTATTACCTATATATGTCTATTTTTAAAATTAGTTCTATCAAAACCCTGAAGAAGTCAGCTTTGCTGACGAAACATGTCGGTTTTGTAAACAATAAAAGTGGTAAAAACGAAGTAATTTATTAATTTAAAAATGTAAAATTTGTTTTTGTAATTTTTTATTCAATTTTTTTAAAGATGCACTTGTTAAGAATGTTCTCACAAATTTTTAAAAGAAATTCGAAAAATTGACGGAGGTACAACATTTTATACGAAACTATTTAAAACAGTTTGTATGTTGAATTATCCTTCAGAAAAACTTGAATGCGTTTTTTTCCAAACTTTTCACGTTTTTCAACCTGGTTGACAACATATTAAACTCTACATCCGATTTGCATTCACTAATTCTTAAACTGTTCAAAAATTCAGTGTCTATGGCACCATGTAGGGGAAATTCGATATCTAACGGTCGGTCCTGACGATCGCATACCACCGACCGACCGTCGGTGCGTACCGTCAGTTCACGATTGACTAACAAGCTGACCGGACGTCGTACGCGAAATGAATTAATTAATAGCTGCTTATTATCTTAGTAGACGTATTAGGAACAGAAGACGTATACATCACGTACACCCGATCGTCGCCCAAAGATCACTTCTGGCTCGTCGGTCGACCGACGGTCTGCATGCGCACGAGCTCGACCGACGATTCTCGTACGTACTGCGTAGCGATATACGCATGCGTACGGTCGGTCCTGCACTGAACGATTTAGGAATTTTCATACAAATGACAAGCGCGACCGACGTACGCACCGACCGTCGGTCGAGCGCTGTAACCGGCCTAAAAAAAAATGATAAAATGGCGGACCAGCGAATTTTATTTTCCATTTTTTGGTAATAAATTTTCATCGTTCATAAAAATAAAAAAAAGAAGGGGGCCCTTTATAAAACAATCCCCACGTGGTGTCATAGTCAGAGCCATATTAAACATGTCGGGGCCCCTAACCAATTCACGTCTCGGGGCCCCTTTACCATAGCCACTTTACCAACCGAAGCAGGGCCCCTAGGCAGTGGCCTACACTGCCTTGTGGACGATGCAGCCCTGCCACGGCCGGCTTAAACATGAAGAAGCCCTAGGCAAAGCTCTTCTCGGGGCCCCTGTACCCTAGTGGCCCCTACTCGATGCGGGCCCTCTAGGTAGTTGCTTACACTTCTTATGGATAATAAGGCCCTGGCTATTGTGACTGGATTTTCGAAGGCAGTGGCCGACACTGTCTTATGGCCAAGCGGCCCTGCCAGGGTCGGCTTACACATGTCATGGCCGCTGGGCAATGCAGGTCTCGAGGCCCCTTTACCCTGGGCCCCCTAACCGATGCGATATACCTAGGTAGTTGCCCACACGTCTATTGGATAATACGACCCTGGCTATAGTGACCATTTGATTAATTATCGTATGTTGAATTATCCTTCAGCAAAACTTTGAATGCGTTTTTCTCGAAACTTTTTAAATTCGTTTTTAAACCTGGTTGACAACATATTAAAAAAAATATATATCCACCTGTTTGTATTTTTATTGCATTTGCATGCACTAGGTCTTAAACTGTTCGAAAATTCAGTGTCTATGGCACAACGTAGGATACTTTTGATATCTAAAGATAAAAATGGTGGACCGGCGAATTTTATTTTCGATTTTTTATGGAAAATTTACAACATTCGTAAAAAAAAATAGAAAGAGGCCCTTTATAAAAAAATCCCTATATGGTGCCACAGTGACTGGATTTTCTAACAGTTTAAGACTTGGTGCATGCACATCGGATGTATAGTTTTTCTAATATGTTGTCAACCAGGTTGAAAAACATAGTTTCGAGTAAAACGCGTTCAAAGTTTTGGTGAAGGATAATTCAATATAAAAATTGTTTAAAACGGTCTAATATAAAATACTGTATCTCCGTAAATTTTACGAATTTCCTTAAAACATTAGGAGATAGCATTATTAACAAATGTGTGGAGGTCGAACGAAAACACTGAATTGCATTCGGCTGACTGTTCGATTGGCCCCCTAGCATCCAATCAAATTAATTCTCAAATCACGGAACTCTCCTCGCACTGCATCGGAAACTACCAATCATTCTTTTTTAAACTACCGGTCAAGAATCACTTGCATATCGTGTTTGTTCGCCCTTCACATTATTATCATTGTTAATATTGAAATATAGAGGAATTATGCGTAAGTTGTAAATTGTTAATAAACCTGTAAGTAATTGTAGTGTTGGTAATATGTTAGTCTGTCGGGTAGGTTCGGAAATACCGAACCTAGCCGAAGCGACCTAACATCGGTACGATATAATAGCGAGCGGAGATCTCGCGCGCCCTCTTTCTCATCAGACGGCTTACAGCCAACATTGTACTATTATATTCTATTAAACAGTTTCCGTGTATCAAAGTACTACGTGTTTAAATATTAACCTTGAAAACATCCTAGAGGAATACTGGAGATAAAGGGCCCAGTATTGCCTGCAAACATTGGACATCACAGTAATGTACCGACATCTTGTTTATTTGCTTTACCACACCCTTTACACACTTTAAAATACATAACACATCACCCTATAAATGCATACAAAAAAGGAAAAAAAAAAGTTTTTTTTTCCTTTTTTAAACAAGGCTTAAAAGCAGCCCTGCTGCTTTTTTTCCTTGTTTAGAATTTAGTCAAGGGAACACGAAGGCGCTTGGAAGCCCCCCAGGACCAGAGGCCCGTGTGAACTGAATAATTTTTTTATAAAATAACATCAACTTTTTAAACTAGGGGGGGGGGTGCTCATTCAGCTTTACCGCCCCGGGCCTCTGACGGGCTTAGTCCGCCACTGGGCACTCATCCGAAGACATCCAAAAAACTTTTCATAAGTTCTTGTATAAAGAGTAAAACTTTCCGTTGAGATGCCTCTCACTACTAATAGGATGTATCCAGTAACACAAACAACTGCCGCCTCTTCGAAATCCGTTGCCAGAATGAAGGGCGACAGGAGATAATCGCTCCTGTTGTTCGCTCTCAATTGGAAAACGTCGAGGCAGCCGATACCCGCAATTAAAGTTGCTCGTGTGCGCCTTGTCTTGCAATATAGTTCCAGCGCGTTGAACCCTGCCTCATAACAGCACAATTCTCACGGAACGGTGTTATCAGTCCGGTTGATTTTTTTTTTTTTTTTTACAGTGAATACCGCACAAGAATCTCAACTGCTCCCGTCTGGAGCCAGTGAGACTATGGCATCCCCAATTGGGGTATGTTGTGAGGCTGAAGGTAGCGGGGATGGGAAGGAGGTGGGGAAGAGGAAGGTCGGGAAGTACCTGGCTATTCAGATCTGGTCACTAAATACGGCTAAAGCCATTTTCAAGCAACGTTTCAATTCTGAATGGTGGTCTTACACCAGGGCGATACTGATAGTATCTTCCACTCTGGAACATGCCGCAAATATACTATATATTATTTTAAATTAATTAATTGTGAAATAACACAAATTAATCAAATAAAATTTATTTGCGCATGCCGGGTTCGAACCCGCGACCTCCGGTATGTGAGTCAAGAGTTAGCCACTGGACTACGGAGGTCGATTACCTATATTGAAAACCAGTAGACTGTTCTGGATATGCGAGTATACAGAAATATTGTCAATGAAATTTAGCATACCTGGCGATTGGTGAATTCTATCAGAGGGCTTAAAGTATTCCATTTTAATATTAGGAATCTCGAGTTCAATTTCAGTAAATGAAATTTCACTTGCTTTGTTGGTGATTCCGTCCGTATTTAAATTTCCGGTGAATCCAATGAACTCCGACTTATAATTCCGATGATTTCCAGATTCCGATGAACTCCTTTCATCTGCAAAGACAAAATGCTAGTAGGTATAGTAATAAACTGGAAACATTGAATGAGATAACACAGTCGCAAAACATCATATAAAATATAAAGAAAGAATTTTATGTATCTGAATTACGTAAAATTCCCTGTGCATTATGCTCCCTGTGGCATTGTGCACGCACAATAGAATGGATAGTTCCAACTTCTAGTTTTTTGTGAAAAACGGCTAGTATGCAGAACGCTCTACTGACATCTATCTTTTCCACAACATTTGAAAGAGACCTCTTTAAGGTCCGAATAACGGAAATCCCCACCCGGCACCCTCTTCTTAGACCACCTTCTCAACTTTGCCCAACCTAGAAGTGATATAGTTCCCTTGCCCACAGACCGCACAGAAAGGAGGCTCCCATGTCATTTGAGATATCCCATAAACACCTAGCAGAAGAGCGCACTTAGGATCGATAAGTAGGTATGATAATGTAACTAAAGTCAAGCAAAAAGCAACAGTTTTAATTTAGATAGCAATTAGCGTCTGTATAACGGTTTTGCCCAATAAAAGATAACAAAATACCTGAATGTTTTTGAGAAATGGATTCAGAATATTCATTTTTAATACGAGGAAATTCTATATCGATTTCCGTAAATGTCACAGCAACACTATCTTCCGCACTTGTGCCTGGTTCTATCTTGATGGCGGTGGAATCCATGTTTTTGGAAGGATCTGGTAGTTGTATAGGATGAAGGAATTCTTGAGAAAAAAGGATCAAAGCCTAATAACATAACCAGCAAAAAAGTGACACCAAGTATCCGGAGTAAGTATATCCATAGATAAAACGCAAGTTAATAATGAAGTCCATGTGTTGCCAACTTATATCTTTAACAACTCAATGAAACTAGCCATTTAATTATTTTCAACGAAGATATATTGTTACAAACAAAACAAGTCAATAACGAAACTTTAGCGTGATTAGACAATAAACTAAGATGCTAATTGTTTGATCACTGATGAAGGTACTTATAATTTATAATGTCTTCACGACACACGCATTGATGGCATGCGTATACATCACGACTCTCGATATGGGTACTGCATCTGTTGATACATACGTTAAACGTACTTGATTCTGCATATATTTATACATCATTTTGATATGACAATATCTCTGAGGACATAAAATAGAATTATGTCCGGTATTTTACTATGTGTAATACCAAACATTAAGAGCGTTTAACTAGCCAGCGGACGAAAATCCACATTTCGTCGAAAGTTGTTCTTCCGATCGTGCAGGGCGGTTACAATGAGAAAGATTAATTATTCTCCGTACCAGCTTTTTTAAATTATAACTCAATATCGAATTTATTTCAATCCAAATTAGCTTTAATTTATACCTTCATCCAAAAATGCTGAAAGGCATGATGATAAAACTATTAAAATAGTGTACTTTTTGTAGTTATTTTTTGATTATAAGTATTTATCATTTTTCAATAATGTCTAAATTTAATAAGAATGTTAAAAAAATCTGAAATATATTAGTTTGTAAGTGCGCAAATAAATACACAAATGGATCAATTTTCGTCAAGAAACACATGTACGTACATATTTTTTAATGATTTTATTGAAACTAAAATTAAAATTCTAAAACATACGTTTGCTAGATAATGTATTGATTTATTTTACTGCATGATTATATTATTTGAAATGGGTGTGTAATACAAAAACTTTTTTGAAAATTTAACAAATCTGCAAACGACCTATGGAATAACCTTATTATACTAAAAATTTTAAAAAAATTCTCAAAATTTATTACCTACGAATGCTAGATAAAAAACAATCTTTCGAAATCCATTTATAATTTTTTGTGGAAAAGAGTCAATACGTCTAAAAACTTTTTTGAAAATGACGTATTTCCGGTTTTCTCTGGTAATGCCCTCTTAAATATATTTTTATTCTGGAATGTGAATTATATTGACGAACATAAAGATTAGGTTTGCGTTGAGAGTATCTGAAATACCGGCCCTAAGATAATCATGTTTTATAGTGTGAAATTCTTAGTTTATTGATCGTTTTATGCAAAACGAATCAATTTTAATAACCCCGTTCAGTACCTACTTAGAAAAAAAATCCCACCATTTTATATCTATGTTGTCATTATTGTCGGTACATAACCTCATTAATTGCTGACGCATGATTTTGCTAAATCTTGCCGTCCCGTTTCCAGACTCTATTTCTACATAATAACATACCTTACACTGTTCATCCCACACTCTTAATTCAATCTGCTAGTGATAATTATTGTCGGTAAGTTGTAATGCTGACATTTTCTTCTCGAGTATGAATCGCGCTATTCATATTGCTTGCAACGCCACTATGACGGCCGTTGTTGCAAATCAAACTGAACAACCGTTGAGTTTTATTCTAGATTAAATCTCAAATGCACACTTCGCGGTGACCAACGCGAGCTTCACATGAATTACAACAAGTTGGTGAATCTGTTTGCCAATATTGAAATGGAAGTGTCACGACTTCAACGGTGCACTGGAAACCTTGGAATTATATTCTGCAATACTAATATCCCTATCACAATTGATTGCCATATTCCTCAAAAGCTCCCTTTACTCCAAAATGAACCCACATTATATTGAAATTATTATTTATTTTTTTATTATCTAGTCATTTTCGGATTTACTGACATCTTGGACACAAATCAACCGTTTTATTTTCTTTCGTCAGAAGATTCTTAAATAATTGCGTTGCAAGCAGTTGCAAGCAATAAGATTATTTTGTTTAATTCTGGGCGAATGGAACTGAGTTCATTTGTTGACATTTGTTTGACATGAGCATGCCCATAAAGAGAACGTATGTTCAATTGTTGGCTTTGAGCACGCTCATTCGCGAGTATGCTCAAACCAAGCTTGCTCATTTATGAGCAAATGTGTACAGTTGATGTGCGTGTTCATGAGTCTGCTCATTTATAAGCATGTTTGTCCGTACCGTAACCTGCGCCAATAGATGCTTTTATAATTATTGTGACGATTCACGGTTACGCTACCGTGACGACAAAAAAGTCAAATGAGACTAAATATGAGATTTTCAAAATAGGTGGTCTGTTTCTTCCAAAATACTACTTTTTTACTTTGGAGGAAACATTTATATTTTATTACGGCTTGGCCATGGCGACAGGAATTGCATTTCATTTACTTTATACGTATGAGGGAGATGTATGATAATGATTGGATATTTTCTTCGGGAGGTGCAGACATACGTTCACATTTTGTCTCGTTTTCGAATGTTATATTATGTTATAGAAAGATCGGCAGCATTATATGTCTAAGAACAAAAGCAAAACTGTCAGCGCATTGACATTTTTGAATTTTAGGAATTCACTCACTCCAATATTATTCTTGTAATTATATTCCATACTTTCAAAATTATCGTCTCGGCAAGGAAAATTGTAGGGATCAACGGAGACGTCGCGGTGCGGTGTGTGAAAAGATTCCAGAAAAATATGACTTTTTCCTTTGTAGGAAACAGACCTACGTACATTGTGTATCTCATATTTTGAAAGAGCTGCAGCATTATTGTGATAAGGAACGTATGTTTATTGCCTTTCTTATGCCGTCACGGTAATTATAAAAGCGCTCAACAGGTAAATTAGGGAATCCATTATTAATTTTTGGGGATCGCTGGAAACGGTTAATGCGCACTTTTTTTGAAAATATCTTTTGATTCACCTTAATTACATTAAAAGACAACTATTTGAATTGGGGGAAGTGGAAAATATTTCATTCTAAATTTCGATTTCGTAAAATTAAAATTAGCTTTCGTCTTGTGAGATTGTACGCCATTATGGTTATTAGCTCATTCGCTGTCACTTTTGTGTTGGTACATTTGAATGTATAACGAACGGCAGGGGCGGCCCTAGGGCGGTGCGAGCGGTGCGACCGCACACGGCGCCGTCGTAAGGGGGGCCGTAATCCCGAAGAACTGTTTAAAGTTAACGTCTTTTATCCTATGGTAGATACAATTGAAAATGCATTGGTCACTTGGTTTGGACAATTATCTAAATTAAATGATACATGGTCTTTTTTGTATAACATCAAAATAATTCCTGATAAGTCTTCATTAGAAAAAGCCTATGCAGATTTGCAAATCATTTTAACCGACGGAAAAATTTGATGTCTCTAGTTGCGAATTGGTTGAAGAACTTTTGAGCCTAAACCCATAACTAAAATATCTTGCCTCAGCAGAGCCACTACAGGTTCTTCAACTGATAAAAAAAATTATTGGCAGGATATATTCCCAAATGTATGGACAGCGCTTCGGATTTTGCTGACCATCGCTGTAAATGTCGCCAAAGGAGAACGAAGCTTTAGTAAAGTAAAACGTTCGGCTATGTGTCAAGAAAGACTATCAGATCTTGCAATTTTATCAATTGAGAATGGTATTGCCCAAGGGTTAAATTATTCTGATTTAATAATAAAATTTCGCAAGGGCAAAAGCAAGAAAAGTTGTGTTCTAGTGTTTTTATTGATTTCGCAGATTTAATTAAATAAATGTTATCAAGCATATATCGACTTCAAAAAGGAGGAGGTTCTCAATTCGACTATATTTTTAATGTGTGTTACCTCAGAACTTTCGACTGGGTGAACCGATATTGATGAGTCTATTTTGATTTGAAAGCTAGTGCTTTTTGTGTGGTCCCATTTTAATTTGGTTCAGTTCTGATAATGGCATCCTTCTGAAAACCATATAAGTCTTAAATTTGCATCAAGTATGTGTGCGACAAATGGACGAATAACTCAATATCACCCCAACCGATTTTGCTGTTTCTTTTTTTATTGGAAAGGATGTACTTCAAGGGTAGTGCGATGAGAGTTTAGTTAGGTTCTGATTATGGGATCCATGACAAAGTAACGGAACCAGTCAATTCTTAGGAGCAAATTAACGATACTCGGCCGAATCTTTTATAGGCTATCCGGATCTTTGAGTCACCTACCGTCAGTGGTGTAGAAAGGTGGTGCTTTTCCTTATTTTCATTCCATAACTCGATCGGGGATTTCCTTGAAATATTCCTTATGTCATTCCAATTTAGTTCGTTAATTGTGATTGACGTAAACTCGTGAAGTGAATTGTTATCTATTGATTGACGTGAATAAGTGAAAAAGTTGTTATTCTAGTTTAGTGTTTTTAAATGTATTTTAATTTTGAGGATAACGAAATTTTTGTTTACACATTTGACTCTTGGCTAGTAATGTCGAAATTTGCATTTTTTTTTAAATTCTCAAAGAAAACTTTAATGGGGGGGGGGGGGGGGGGGTGACACCACGTTTTCCTTCCCACCCATGCTAGCTACGCCACTGCCTACCGTAACTTTGTTATGGTCAAGTAATGTCTGTCTCATATGAGCAGCACGTTTTGTAGATCTACCCATATTCAGACAAATTAGTTAAAGTACTTCAGATTCAGACACCGACTTCAAAAATAACAATCGTTCCTACATATTGATGAGTAGAAAAAGTAAGTTGATTATTAAGTTGTAGAAAAAAACGAAATTATTATTATACTTTTTATTGCATTTTTTGAAGTCGTTTTTTGTTTTATTAAATTTTTTTTTCTGATATTATTTCTCATCTGTCCTACTAGGTACTTCAAATAAAGTTGCATAAGTGCATAGAAAGAGCTCTATTTTTTGTAAGCAGGGGGGGGGGGGGGGGGGAGCCACCAAGAGATTTCGCACCACCTAATAATTTAGCTAGGGCCGCCCCTGACGAACGGCTAGAAGATTTTGAAGGTACCACGAAATCTGGAAAGGTAAGTACTAAATTATCGGAGTTTCGGGAATAAAATGACGGAAAAAGTTTTTAATTTCGGTAATTATTTTTTATAAATAATACATTAACTTTTGTATCAAAAACCGTGTTACACAAAGCTAGCGTAGCCGTTAAACTACTTGAAAACTGGGATGTTTTTCTTGCCTTGACGCGAGTAGGCGTTATAAAGGGGCACTTTCTTTTGAATCACAAACCATGTTACACAAACCTAGCGTAGCCGTTAAACTACTTGAAAACTGGGATGTTTTTCTTGCCTTGACGCGAGTAGGCGTTATAAAGGGGCACTTTCTTTTGAATCACAAACCATGTTACACAAACCTAGCGTAGCCGCTAAATTACTTGAAAACTGGGATGTTTTTCTTGCCGTGACGCGAGTAGGCGTTATAAAGGGGCACTTTCTTTTGTATCACAAACCATGTTACACAAACCTAGCGTAGCCGCTAAACTACTTGAAAACTGGGATGTTTTTCTTGCCGTGACGCGAGTAGGCGTTATAAAGGGGCACTTTCTTTTGTATCACAAACCATGTTACACAAACCTAGCTTAGCCGCTAAACTACTTGAAAACTGGGATGTTTTTCTTGCCTTGACGCGAGTAGGCGTTATAAAGGGGCACTTTCTTTTGTATCACAAACCATATCACATAAACTTAGCGTACGTAGCCGCTCAACATCGCAGAAATAGTTGACTTATAAAAATAAAATTTTAAAGTCAAAAAAAATTTAAGCTAATAAATTTTAATCAACGCACGCAATACATGTGTATTAGGTAAGTACCTACTAATTAGGCGGAATTTCAGTTTTATAACATTAAAAAAACTCCCGCGCGATTTTGTCTCTAGCCGTTGGTTTTACGCGCCGAATTCCCATGAAGTCTGCTACGCTTTGCTCTAGCATCTTTTCGTACAGTAACAAGAATACCAACATTACAAAAAAATGACATTTGAAAATAATGTTTGAAAATGGACGGTCACGTTTCACAGAATGAAAGCTAATTTTAATTTTACGTAATCGAAATTTAGAATGAAATATTTTCCACTTCCCCCAATGCAAATAGTTGTCTTTTAATGTAATTAAGGTGCATCAAAAGATATTTTCAAAAAAAAGTGCGTATTAACCGTTTCCAGCGATCCACAAAATTTACCAATCGAGTTACTCGAATTAATCGAAATTTACCAAGGAGCGATTAAACTGTCATTTTGACGTCGACCTATTTTTGGACAAGTATTTCGTGTTGATTAATTAATAAATGAATTAATCGCAAATTATAAAAAAATGGATTTAAGTAGTACCAATTTATTTTTTAAAACTCATCAGGTGTTATATTGTTTAAATATTATGTTATTTGTCCAGCTCTATCGTTAGATGCGGTATTTGAAAATAAAGTCGGATTCTGTTAAAAAAACACAACAGTTAGATAATATTGAGAAGTATTTCAGTTTCGAGAAAAGGAAAATAATTCATTTTAATAATAATTAATTAAAATCGATTGTTCACTTGTCCGCCATTTTTTTATCTTAGATCCGCACAGGAGGCGTTATTTTAAGGGATGTTGTGTGGAGGCTGTTTTTAAGGAAAGGAAGGAGAGGAAGTTGTGCCAGTGAAAAGTTATGAGGGGTGGGTAGGAATCTGGGAGTCAGTTTGTCCGGGAGTGACAGATGAATCAATATGAATCCATCCCTCCAACTGCACCAGCCTCCCAGTTTTTTTATGGATGAATTTCTTATTTATAAAAATAAGTTCTTAGTTTGGGTTAAATTGTAATTTCGGCAATGGGTACCGCCGCCCCGGGAACCTTTATTGGATAATCAATACCTGTGTTATAGGTCACCTCAAGTGGTTCGCTAATTTTGGTGATTTAGCAGGGGTGCCCGAGTTCATGGGGTGAGGTTTTTCTAGGTCTTGGAGGTGGATGACCAGGACATACTGAACGCCAGATTCCTACCCACCCCTTAAACCTTTTTCCTTCCCTGAACTCTCCTCTACTTTCTTTCCTTAAAAAATCCCTCCACACAGCATCCTCAAATGATGACATAGGCCCTGGGGGAAACTATTTTCCTGAGGGCCTCCTGTGTGGAGCTCAAGTAAAAATAAAAGAAAAAAAAAACATTTTTATATTATTAGGTGATAATAGTGTCCGGATCCAGTAATTCCGATTTACAGGGAGATATGTATATATACATATATATATAGTAACCCAATGATTGACGACTATTCTATCACCCGTTTTCAAATGACTTTACTTCAAGCTCACAATTACAAGGGCAAATTCCCGTCTTCATTGTTTTGACAGAATATTTCAACCGAAATTAAATCTCGTTGAAGCACATTCAAATTAACCCATTGGCCACAAACCCCGGCAGCCTGCCGGGTGTGCAACTCAGGTACCACAAACCCCGGCACGCTGACGGACTAGAGTAGGTCCGCCAAAATACGGAAAACGAGCTCAACCGTGACATTTTTTAATAAAATTTTAAATGCCGAACATTTTGTAGGTAATTGATCATTCATTTCGTAGAATTGGCATTAAATGTTTCTTATGTTTTTTCCCTGATATTTGTGTTCCAAGTTTTGTATGCTGCCAGCCGCCATTTAATTTCTTCAAAATTGCGAGTGGTTGTAGGCTTTTGGTAGTGACCCTGTACGTCCTTGATTGCTTTGAGGACTATCATACCAAATTATTTTATTAGTTATTAGTATACATGTATTCAAAAAACAAAAATTATTATTGTTCGATTTATGAATATTATATTTTTTTGTAACTTTTTGAATAAAAATGTGAAAAAAAACTTATGAAAAAAGATTCTTCCTTATCTACACATATTTTTATCTATTATATTTAGATTATCCTTATTTACACATATTTTAATATTTTTTAAAATTTATTTAAATTTTTTTCTTTACCTTAATCGAATATGTAAATAAATTTAAAGAAATTAATTCATTTGAATATATGGTTTAAAAGTTACAATAGATTTAGTACACCAATGCAGGTTTTCAATTTTTGGTACAAAATTAATTCAGTGGTGAAGGCCAATTTTTTTGCTCATTAATTCTGTGGCCAATGGGTTAAAGTTCCGTTGTAACAATCTTATGTTTCAGGTGTATTCCTTTGGACTTGAACCGCACCAACCGCACGTTCCTTCAGCAGTGTCATGGATCTATTAAATTCGAATACTGTTTCCATCAAGATAGAACCAGGGCCCCATGAGGTTGTTGGAGGTGAAACACGAGATGCGGATATAAATTTCGACCTCCCAAATGTAAAAAAGGAATATTTGCGGTATGCGGAGAGTTCTCCCACAACCAGTAAGTTGCATTGTTTATATCTAAAAAATGTTAAATGTACATTTGAAATGTTTGAAATCCATATCCATTTTGAAATGTCTAACAGGCAGGACATATTAAGCTTATTTGCCATACATAAGTTATGTAGATAGGTACCTTTAAATTTATCCTTACAGAAAACTGCCTAAATTTTAACTTGTTACAAAAAGTCCCCGATTCCTCAAGTTTTCGCTTCAGTATATTAAGACAAGATATAAGTTAAATATATTTAATCCAGGGGTAGGGAAACTACGGCTCACGAGAACTTTTGGTGTATCGTGATGAAATAATCGAAAAAATTACCTTCAGACACGGGACACATTCTGTGTTCCGAATGCACAGTTAAAATTCCAGTTGCGGTTTCATCTGCTGACTCATTTCGAAGGAAGCCGTTCTAATGTTGTGAGTGGGGTATAAAAGCTAGTTTCACATCACGTCAATGAAATATATATGAATTAAAAAAAATTATATTTATATGTAATTAAAAATATATATATATATATATTATTTCTCGATCTGGCCCGCCATACAGTAGGTGGACAAATGCATTGTCCGCCAAGGCCTAAACAAACCTCACCCAATGAACCCCGGCACCCTTGCTAAGTTACTAAATGTCGCGAACCACTTGGGATGACCTATGGCAGGGGTGTTAGTTTTCCAATAATTAATTGAAAAATTCCGGGGCGGCGGTACCCATATCCGCCTCCCAAATTGTACCCGCCTTCCAAATTGTTGGTGAAATTGTTTGGTAAAATAAGGTCATAATAATATATTGAAGTGTCTGTTCCGTTTTTGGAATTCCTGTAGATATTAGTAGACGCCTCCCAGTAATTGCTGCGCTATTAAAATAAAATAAAAGTGCGAAGTTACCCACGTGAGTGTTTTTTATGAATTCTGTTGCAAACTCAGGCGTAGTTTTAAATTAACCATTGACAGCAGTGTGACAGCTACCACAGACAAAACACCTCGGTATCTGCAAGGTGCTCTAAACGAGGCATATCGATATCGAGGCAAATACTGAAATTATAAGCTGCCATAATTACAGCTATTCTTTTACATATCTTTTTTATTTATTTATTTAACGCCCAAAGGGCTTTTAAATTTTGGTAGTACAAATAATTCATGACGGATTATTTTTAAACATATACAGAAATAATAAAAATAAAATTTGATAAAAAAGCACACAAGTCATAAAAATACAGCGATTTCATAGGTTTTCAGAAAAAACAGGTTAAGGAATAGTTTTGGAATAAGTTTTTTACAAGATCAACAAATTTCGCCAAGTTTATGTTAAATATGTCAATATCACCTAAGTACTGATTTCCCAGTGTGAAAGCGTTGTATCGGAGAGTGGGCAATGTACTTTGTTTGTACTTTGTTTTTTTTTTACATGAGCTCCATACAGGAGGAAAATAATATCCCTCAGGGCCTATGTCATCTTTGGGAATGCTGTGTGAAGGGTTTTTTTAGGGAAAGGAAGGCGAGGAGAGTTCTGGGAAGGAAAGGGGTTTCATAATCTTCTTTAGTTACTACAGTGACCGAGAGAGCGCACACAAATTTATGCGCAACAAGTTATCAGTTAATAGCAGTTTTAAACGTTGAAACTTATAATAATAACGAAACGATTAAGTGGCAACAAGCCTAAACAAGTTAAACAAACTTATTAATAAGCTTCTAATATTTAAATGAAATAATCTTAGCATCGAACAACAACCGCGATAAGAGTTTTCAGTGTTTACATTTTGACCCGATTAATACATAACATAATATTCAACGAACGAGTAATAATATACACAATATAATACGCACAAAGTGATAATATTAACAGTGTGAATTGTTTTAATATTGTGAACAAGAATTACATTCAGTTCAAATTGTGACACTGTCTGATAAAGCTCCTACCCACATAAATAATATTGCCTCGAACATAAACAATAAATATTATAGTGAAATAAATAAATACTAAAAATATATATTTATAAATAAATAAAAAAAATATACTCGTGTCCAGTGGAAGACCAAATCCAATAATCAAGCAGTACATTACTCACTTCTTTATTTTTGTACATTTAAAACGTCATCTCTGTATACACGCAAATAACATTATTAACAGAACAATATACTGCAGATTTCTTAGTTTGTTCGCTAGTTCAGCCATCACACAGAGGCCGCACATTACCTCAAATAACCTTCTGTGGGCCGCATTTAAAATAAAACAAAATGAACATCTGCGGCGTGTGCAATTCCAACATAACTCAAGGAGTTCAATGCTCGTCCTGCAAGGAAAATCTGCACTACAAGTGTGGAGGTATAACAGAGGAAAATTACAAAAAGATGAAGCTCGACCTGAGAAGTACTTGGCGATGCAGCAGGTGCAAATCTTCTAATATTGCTGTGGGCGTCCAAGATCTGAGCACCATCATGGAAGATATTAAAAGAATTCAAAAGGACCTGTCCTCATTCAAGGGACTGCACGATGATATAAAATCTCTGCGTGAGGAAGTACAAGGGGTGCAGAAATCGGTTGACAGCTGCCACCAGGAGGTCGCTTCATTTGGAAATAAGATTGATGATTTTGAAAAACGCCTTACAAAAGTGGAAAACTTGGAAGCAGAAGTAATGAACCTGAGAACGGAAGTACGCAACATAATTGAAGAAACGAATAAAAAAGACCAATGGGCAAGACTTCAAAACCTCGAAATAAGGGGTATCCCTGAAAAAAAAGGTGAAAATTTAATAACCCTCATCTCAAAAATCGCCAGTCTGAGCAATATGAGTCTAGGTGAAAGGGACGTGGAGTTCATAACGAGAGTTGCTCCCAGAGGCGGCGAGACTGGGAAGACTAAACCCCTAAAATCTGTGATTGTAAAATTAACCAGCCGAAGCTTAAAAAACCAGCTTCTGCAGGCGGTAAAAGACCGCAAAGGGATCACGTCAACGGAACTGGGATTTACGGGATCCCCGCAAAATGTCTACATAGGTGACCATCTCACGAGCATGAATAAACATCTATTCTACCGCGCAAGGCTTCTCGCCAAAGAAAAAGGTTATAGATTCGTCTGGACAAAAAACTGCCCAATTTACGCTCGACGAAATACGACGTCAGCACCCATCATTATCTCAAAGGAGGCAGATTTGAAGAAAATGGACCGCGAGCCTCCAGCCACAGGACCCAACAGAGTAGATGCAGAAAGTCCTCAGCTGAGCCAAGCCTCCAGATAAGGCCTTTTAAAATTACTGCATTTCTTTATACTAATTTCATTTTAATTATTCTTATATTTTCTTCTCACTTAGAATGTACCCTTCCTTCCCTTATCCCCCACGCCTACCCTATGGATCTAATCACTCTAATACATTTCTTAGTTCCATTCATTCTAACACACTTTTTAGCTTTTGTACAATTTTCTAGCATTTTTTGTAAAATTCTTTGGGAATTTCATAAAAATAAACACAAATCCGTCAATAACAAAATACGAACATCGACACAAATTCACTTCAATTTCGCACTTAATCATAGATTCGCACGGTTTAACCAATGTCTTTAAATATCTATTACCAAAATGTGAGAGGGTTACGCACTAAAACTGACAAGTTATTGGTGGCTGTTCGGTCCAACGAATATGATGTTATCGCTCTGTCTGAATCATGGCTCGTTGATGGCATCCGCAACGAAGAGCTATTTGATGATCGCTACGATGTACACCGCCGAGATCGGGACTACACTCGCACGGGCCAACGCTTGGGCGGGGGTGTCTTAGTCGCTGTTCGTCGTGAGCTGGTACCTCGCGAGCGCCCAGAGAGGCACTCACAAGCTGAGGACGTCTGGATAACATTAGAATCCAGGGGATCCAAACACACAAATCTCCACATATGTTGTGTTTACCTCCCTAAAGGACCAACATATCGTGAAACTATGGAAAGCTTCCTCACACAAATTTCATCACTTACGTTGCAATTTCGCACAGATAAATTCATTATCCTAGGTGACTTTAACCTCACTGACATTTCATGGAATAAGTCTCTCAATAATGCGTCATTTATACCCAGTGATCGCTTATCGCCTGTTAGTACATCATTTATTGACTGCATGCATTTTTCGGGATTGTTTCAATGTAATGGAATTCCAAATACCAACGGTCACTTTCTTGACCTCGTTCTATGTAATGACCTGGTACCGGTCTCTGCTTGTGATGAACCATTAATTTTAGAAGACCCTCATCACACCTCCTTAATAATGAAAGTTTTATTTTCTGAACCCGCTCCACTAGTGGAAGAGCCTAGAAGGGCTTACGTCTATAAGCGCGATGATTACGACCAAATTAACACATCTCTCGACCAGGTAAACTGGAACGAGCTACTTTCGTTTGGTGACGTGAACACAGCATTAAATAAATTCTACTCGCAATTAAATCATCTTATAGACGCCCATATTCCTATGAAATTATGCAGGAATTCGAAATACCCGCCATGGTATAACTCTGCCCTCATCAAATTAACAACAGAAAAATATAAATACTTCAAAAAGTTCAAGACATATAAAAATCCTTCTGACTATGCCACTTTCTCTCTACTAAGATCACGTCACAAAAAACTTAACTGGGAATGCCATAATAAATACGTACTTAAAATAGAACATGATATATCCGCCGATACAAAAAAAGTATGGAACTACATTAAGTCAAACTCCAAATCCCATGGCGTTCCGAATACCATGATGTTCAAAGACGAAAAAGCTGAAAATGGATCTGACATCTGCAACTTATTCTCTAAATATTTCACTTCAGTCTACAATAATAATGCTTGGATTAACCAGATCCTGCCAGACTACACCAGTGAGCCCTGTATTGCTAGCATTCATAATATTGAAATCAACCAGCATCACATACAGAAACAACTTGAAAATTTAGATCCCAATAAAGGCGCAGGCCCAGATAAAATTCCCCCTTTCTTCATAAGCAAATGTGCGCGCAGCCTTTCTAAACCATTATTCATAATTTTTAGTCGCTCCCTTAATGAGGGAATTGTGCCAAACACTTGGAAAACTGCATTTGTAACTCCCATTTTCAAGAACGGCCAAAAATCTGACGTTGAAAATTATAGGCCCATATCAAAGCTCTGCATTTTCAGTAAGGTTTTCGAAAAAATTGTGTACGACCAGATGTTTACAGCCTTGAGATCGTCACTTAACAACAATCAACATGGATTTATGAGATGAAAATCTACAACCACTAACCTAACGGCATTTGTCGAAATCTTACAAGACAAGACAATATGGACCAGCGCGTACAGGTAGATGCAATATACACAGACTATAGCAAAGCCTTTGATTTAGTAATCCATGATGTCTTGTTGACTAAACTTTCACTAATCGGCGTACACGGAGATCTCCTCAGATGGCTCTCGTCGTATTTGAAAAATCGCAGCCAAGCAGTAGTCGTCGGTGGCTATAAATCAAATTGAGTAACCGTACCGTCAGGAGTACCCCAAGGGTCATTATTGGGACCATCGCTCTTCAACATATACATTAATGACATTGGAAAATGTTTTCTTTACTCCAGAACGTTATTATACGCAGACGACATGAAAATATTCTCTCCTGTTACAAGTATCACTGACTGTACTCGCGTACAAGAAGATTTAAATCGCCTAAATAGCTACTGTACACAACACAACCTTCAAATAAATGTTAAAAAATGCGGCGTCATCAGCTTTACCCGAAACAAAAATCTCATTTCTTTTGATTATTCCCTTAACGGCACAATACTTAAAAAAATGATGGAGGCCAAAGATCTGGGAGTAGTGCTAGACCCGAAATTACTTTTTGACCGACATATCGAATCCATAGTTGCAAAAGCTTCCAAGGTACTTGGCTTCATACTCAGAACCTGCAAACACAAAGGTAAACACTATGAAAATGCTGTACTTTGCGTATGTACGCAGTTCTCTGGAGTACGCCTCTCAAGTCTGGAATCCCAGGTACACAACATACATAGAAAGGATTGAGAAAATACAAAATCGTTTTCTACGATACCTTGATTTTCGGGGATATCGTCCTCATCTAAGTAATGTGGAGTCAGCCACGTTTTTCAAAATCTCGTCACTAGAAAATCGTAGAAATTCTGCAGACGTAATATTCCTGCAAAAGATAGCCACCTCTGCGATAGATTGCCCGGAATTACATGAAAGAATTCAATTAAGAGTGCCCACCAGACAAACTAGACTAAATCACACACTTAACACTCCTCGATGCAACACTAACTCTAAACAAAACACATTCATTAACCGCGCTTCACACTTTTTTAACAATTCATACAATGAATTCGACTTATTCAACACAGCACCCTGTAGTGTTGATTATATGAGTATCTGTCGGGTAGGTTCGGGAGTACCGAACCTAGCCGAAGCGGCCGGACATCGGCACAATATAATAGCGAGCACAGAGCTCGTGCGGCGTCTTTCTCGTTAGGCGGCTTACAGCCAACACTGTAAATATTATATTCCAATAAACAGTCTCCGTGTATCAAAGATACTACGTGTTTTTAATAAATAACCTTGAAGACATCCAAGAGCGATACTGGAGATAAAGGGCCCAGTATTACCTGCAGTACAGGACATCACAAGTGGCGCAGCTAAAAAGGAGTACACGCCAGACTGTTTATCAGATTGCGGCAAGTCGTGACAGGGATCGTGACTTGCAAAAATCTCCCGAAGGTGACAATAAATCACTTGGGGCATCGCTGAAGTGCCATCCATCAGGAGATTTTCAGGGCATAATAGGAGACAGTGGAGAAGGAGGAAAGAAGAGGAAAATCACGGGACCCTGGGTAACTAAGTCCAGCCCGGTAATACAGGAAAGAAGAGGAAAATTACTTACGGGACCCTGGGTAACTAAGGCCAGCCCGGTATTGATAATCCTGGAAGCGGCTGGGCGCCTGGACTGCAAAGGCGCCGGTTCCTGGTGTCAGGTTGTTTTGTTTCTTTTTCTGGAAGGTGTTATTGTTGCCGGGTGTGTTTTTTTTTGGTGTGGGCGATCATGGAATCGGGCGGAATTTCCAGGTTCTCTCACGTTAATGGGGATTGGAGTTTGTTTCGCCTGAGGTTAGAACAGTTCCTTCTAATTCGTGATGACATAAAAACGACTAAGTTAGATGCTTCACAGAAACGCGCATATTTGCTAAATCTTCTAGAAGCGGAGACATTAACTCTTTTGATCAACTTATGTTTTCCTTCTAAAGTTACAGACGTGGCATTCGATCAGTTAATAGAATTAATTGAGAAACATTGTTCCAGACCGCGATCGGTGTTCAAGGAACGAGAAAATTTTTATCAGGCCAAGCAATCGCTTGGTGAATCAGTCAGGGATTTTGCAGTGCGTTTACGAGGATTATCTTCGTTTTGTGAGTTCGGAACGCGTTTACCGGAATGTTTAGCTGATGTTTTTGCAATCGGCATTTTGCCGGGCCGAGCCAAGGAAAAAAATTTTCTCGAGGGGACTAAATTAACGTTTAACAAAATGGAAGAATTAGCAATAACGGTTTCAGTTTTAGATAATCTAGTTCCGGAAATTAAATCAGAAATTTCCGTAGGGACGTCGGGCGGCGTGAATTCAATTAATCGCTCGTATTCGCCGGGGAGAGATTCACTTCCTGATAAAACTCAAGGTTTCCGGAGGTCATCTTCGCGGTCGAAAAGTCCCGAGCCGAGAGGATTCTCGAATATTAAAAAATGTACCATTTGCGGTGAATCACATTTAGAAAAAATATTGTAAATTTAAGAATGCAAAATGTTTTAATTGTCACAAAATAGGGCATTTGAAGAAATTCTGTAAGAATCACAATGTTTATCCGATTTTTGAACAATCCCGGGAGAAGGTTATTAATAGGATTTCTTACATTAATCCGTTTAGGGCTAATATAATAATTAATAAATTAAAATGTGCCGCTATGATTGATTCAGGCGCCAGTATGTCGGTCATGCCGGATTTTATTTTCAACCGATATTTTAGGGATGTAACATTGTCACCTGATAAGCGTACTTTATCGGGATACGATGGTAAACCACTTAATCTTGTAGGTAGTGCTTGTTTTACCGTGGAATACAATAATATCAAAAACAAGTTATTATTTACTGTTGTGATTAATGGCTCGGAATTGATAGTAGGTCGGGACTTCATGGAGGCTTTTAATCTGAAGATAGTTCCAGTGATGGATAATTCGGTTTCAACAATCAAAGACAAAATTGAAATGATTTACAACGAGTTTCCAGAAGTGTTTTCGCCGGGGCTGGGTAAATTCAGTAAACATAAAGTGAGTTTCAAAGTAAACAAGGAAGCTCGTCCTGTTTTTTTTAATGCGAGGCCGGTTCCGTTCGCTATTAAGGAAAAAATTGAGAGAGAATTAGAAGCTATGGTAGCTGATGGTATCATTTCTCCGGTAACCAGCAGTGAATACGCGTCTCCAATTGTACCGGTAATTAAAAAGAACGGGAATGTTAGGATTTGCGTGGACTACAAGAGATCTTTAAATCTCATGACGGACTTGGAAAGGTACCCGCTTCCCTCCATAAATGAAGTTGTTCACAAAGTAAGTTCGGGTAAAGTGTTCGCTAAACTAGATTTAAGACAGGCTTACTCACAATTAGAATTAGCTGACTTTTGCAAAAAGTATACTACAATAAATACGCATTTAGGGTTATTTCAATATAACAGACTAGTCTTTGGTTTTAAGTCAGCGCCAGCGATCTTCGCTAGGACTATAGCAAGCTGTCTTCAGGGGTTGAAGGGGGTGGCATTCTATTTAGACGATATCATCATTTCGGGGGTCAACGAACTGGATTTAGTGTATAACATACAGGCAGTGTGCGCGCGTTTACGAGAGTGCGGGTTGAGGGTCAACACGGATAAATGCGAATTTTTTGTAGAATCGGTAGAATTTTTGGGGTATGTAATTTCGGGGAGCGGAATCCAACCTCAGCCAAACAAACTTGAAGCTATAAAAAACGCTCCGTATCCTACGGACGTTCATAAATTGAAAAGTTTATTGGGTTTTCTAAATTTTTATCGGAATTTCATTCCTAGGATGTCATCAATACTGGAACCCCTGCATAACCTTTTGAAAAAAGGGGTAGAGTGGAATTTCTCAGAAGACTGTAAAGTAGCAGTCGATACCATTAAAGAATTAATGGGCAACAACACGATTCTTACAAATTATTTTCCGGACTTACCGGTAAAACTGTATACGGACGCTAGTACATGCGGACTCGGGGCTGCGTTAATGCACGTGTTTAAGGACGGCACAATGCGTCCAATTGAGTTCGCTTCTCGTAGTTTGACAACCGCCGAAAAGAAATATAGTATTTTGGATCTCGAAGCTCTGGCAATTGTGTTCGGGTTAAATAAATTTTTTCAGTACCTTTTTGGAAGGGAGTTCACGTTATGCGTTGACAATATGCCGTTACTAAGAATTCTAGGGGAACACAAAAATATTCCGGTTCTCGCAGCAAACCGTTTGCAGAGATATGGCATCATTCTGGCAGGGTTTTCGTACAAAACGGAATTTGTGAAATCTTGTAATAACCAAGCAGATTTTCTTTCTCGCTTACCGTTGAAGGACACAGTTGAGGGTTTTAAGGATGATTGCGGGACTGACTTTGTTTGTTTTATTGAGAATTGTGACCATGTTAATTTTCAAGCAGTTGTGTTAGCCACCGCAGCAGATAGCGAATTACAGCTAGTGTTTAGGTATTTGCGGCAGGGCTGGCCCAAACGAGTAAATCGTGACAGCAGTATATGGAAATATTGGTTGAAAAGAAATGAACTTTCTATCGTAGAAGATTGTTTGTTTTGGCAACATAGAATAGTTATACCTGTTTCTCTCCAAAGGCAAGTTTTAGATTTATTACACAGGTCACATCTAGGTATTGTAAAAATGAGGGGAATTTCTAAAACATATTTTTGGTGGACTTCTCTAAACAAAGATTTGGAGGAAGTCGTTCAATCTTGTTCAGATTGTTCGTTGTCAAAACAGTCACCACCCAAAAGTCAATTGACGGTTTGGCCAAATCCAGGTAAAGCTTGGAGTAGGGTACATCTAGATTATTGTGGACCCCTAGCGGGGAAGATGTTTCTCGTGGTTTGTGACTCATTCTCGAAGTGGTTAGACTGTATCGAGGTGCAGAAGGCAGATTCAACTCACACGATTATGGAATTGAGGAAAATTTTTTCTAATTTTGGCAACCCTGAGTTAATTGTATCTGACAATGGCTCAGTTTTTACAAGTGAGGAATTTAGAGTTTTCTTAAAGGAGAACAATATTAAGCTTATGACTTCTCCGGTGAAACACCCCCAGTCAAACGGGCTGGCAGAAAATGCAGTAAAAATTTCGAAAATGTTCCTCAAGAAACTGTTAATAAACGGTAAATTCCCACTAGATTACAATGTCAAGCTGTTGAATTTTTTAGTGGACTATAGAAATTCTTTCCATTGTTCGACAGGTATTGAACCAGCGGTTCTGTTAGTAGGAAGAAGGCTGCGTTCTACGTTCGACAGTTTGTTGCCAGTGAAAAATGGAGAAGACTTTTCGGAAAAAGTCAAGGAAGCTAACGTTAACATTTCTAAAGCTCAATCTGATCAAGTTAGGTTGTACAGAGGGGTAAAAACCAGGATTTTTAAAGTTGGACAAAAATGTTTGACAAAAGATTATCGTCATGATAATAAAGTCGTTTGGGCTAAGGGTGTAGTTTCTAGAAAGCTAGGTAAAAAAGTTTATATTATTAAAATAGGGAACACTGATGTGACATGGAAGAGACATGTGGACCAGATGAGGGAAATGTCAGTGAGCTGGAAGGAAGATGGCAAAATTGCGCAGCATCCCGCGTCTGAAATTTTGAGGAACGAGCCTCATGAGTTAGAGACTGCGACCTTGTTGCGTGGATTGACTGGTTGTTCTCCTGATTCCAGGTTGGTGGGGGAGGAGGTGGTGTCGGAGCAGGCACGGCAACAGAGACCATGGTCGGGAAGACTGCGTTCAAGTCACAAGGCACCTACAACTTCCAGAGGAGACGGGACAACTTGACCCAGTCACCGCGGTTAAATTATGTGTATCTTAAATAATTATTGTGTATGAAGTATTACAATTTATGTTAATTGTTATTTAAGTTATTTAAGTTATTTTGTTATGTAAGTAAGTAGCTTCAGAGTTGAAGGAGGGAGAGATGTAGTGTTGATTATATGAGTATCTGTCGGGTAGGTTCGGGAGTACCGAACCTAGCCGAAGCGGCCGGACATCGGCACAATATAATAGCGAGCACAGAGCTCGTGCGGCGTCTTTCTCGTTAGGCGGCTTACAGCCAACACTGTAAATATTATATTCCAATAAACAGTCTCCGTGTATCAAAGATACTACGTGTTTTTAATAAATAACCTTGAAGACATCCAAGAGCGATACTGGAGATAAAGGGCCCAGTATTACCTGCAGTACAGGACATCACACACCCCAAATTCTAAAAAAAATAAACAATAAATAACTTCTAAACATATACAAACTATTATACTTCTATACAAATAACTTATTCACTCCGAGAATAGATCCATCCCCTTCCCCTCCCGCCCACCATCCCATCCCAATAAGCTATTATAACTATTATAACTTTTATTACTTTTTAATCTCTCTAATTAATACACACCAGCGAAAACCTATCATTGGTTCAATAACATATACACATGTAAATACACCTAAGTAAATAATGTAACTGTTGGTTTTCCAAATAAAATAAAATAAAATAAAATAAAAATAAAATAAAGGAGTGGGTAGGAATCTGGGGGTTAGTGTATCCTGGTCATCCGCCTCCAAGACCTAGACAAACCTCACCCTTAAGCGCACGATCGATAGATAGTTGATCGGTGGTCGGGTGTTTTCGGCGCCCCCTTTACGACGGCGCCCTGTGCGGTCGCACCGCACGCACCACACTAGGGCCGCCCCTTGTCGTATGGCGCAATTTACACGAGCGGTTTTCCCGCCGCGGCTGATCGCGGTTCACAGGCGGGAGAAATTCGACCGCCACATGCAGCGGTTCTCCCGCTGCGGTTAACCGCCACGTTCATACTACACGAGGGGTTTCCCGCGATTGCATCATTTCGTGTGAGAGAGCGTTGTTGATCGGTCGTGCGCGTAAAGGATTGGGCGGTTTCCCGCTGTGGCAGGACCGCTCGTGTAGCCTGGCGGAAAACCGCCACCCGTGTAGTATAATGGTCGGCGGCAGCTCTCTCTTTTTTTCATATTTAAAGATACCAATTACCAAATACCATTGTTTTATTCCTTAATTTTAAAAAAGGATTGTCCAAGAGTAAATAATCGTCGTCTACGAACTCGACATTTCGTAAAAACTGACAGCTGCTGTCAGGCTACCGCGCAGGTAGCGCAAGTTTTATCCGCGTTCTGTTTGTCCACATCTCGGCGTTAACTGCCGCCGGTGAAATAGGGCACTGAACGCCGTTAATCTGAAAACCGAAACCCGCTTTGTTTTTGGTCTTACCCTTAAGAGCGCTGCCGGTCGCTGCGAACATTTATGAATAGGTATTTTAAAAAATCTCTTTTATTTCACCCTCTGACAGTAGTCAGAATCGCGCTATAGATGTGTGAGTGAATGCAGGCCTTGTGTGTGTGGGCTACGCGCTTCACCCGTGTCGAATTATTATTTCTGCCGACCACGCATGTTCCAATCTGCAAATGTGTAGAGACAAGACCGCTCGCAGGGGCGTCCTATTGTAAGCGTCCTATGAATATGCTATTATAGCTACTTATCGTTGTTGCGCGCACAAAATATCCTGTGGGTATTTTAGAATATTAGGATACATAATAAAAAAAAACCGAAAAAAAAAATTGGGGACCCATATTTTTATTTATTTTCATTAATTGTAGAGTTATTTTTGATACCATGTTTGGGTGAAAACAAGTGGGCTTAATATACATTTTTTTATTAAAACCGACAATTTTTTCTTAAATTTTGCATTCAGGATTTTTGTGCGCACTTTTTATGCACATATGATATTTTGTGTAGCAAACGTAGGAAAGGCAACTTGACCTTTCTCATAGGACCCATATCCCTCAGGCCTCGGGCATATTTTTTCATAAGGTCGAAATATTTCCGCTTTGCAATAAAATCCAAATAAATGGAATATTTCTGATAGTATCCGAAAACTAAAAATTGTTTTTGAAAGGCGATGAAATACGCTTTTAAATTTTGAAATCCGAAATAAACCTTTGCTTTTCGAATATAAAAATTTTGAACGCACACATAATTTTTTTTAAAATGACTCATCTTACGTTTTTTCTAACTAAAATTACTGATAACGAAAAAAATAAAAACACGTACATATTTATTACACACATGTATTGTTAACATTTCCGTCACCTCACTTTTTTATTGTTTCATGTAAAAATAATTAATAGATACAAAATTCCATAAGTTTCATAAACTTTGGTTTTATAAAGGTGTACAATTCCATTATTTTGTGGTTAACTTTTGAATTTGAATATAAAGTTTGATATTTTCTCTTTCTCTTTCGAACACCGTTTAAAACTTATTTCTCAACATAATAGTAAGGGAGACACAAGATCGATATGAGTTGTTCCCAAAGCTAACAAATAGCCGAGGGGGGGGGGGGGGGGTTAAATTTGGATTTGTGACCAAAACACCCAAATAAATTGAAAATGTATTTTTTTAGCAAAAGGTAGAGAAAATATCTTGTGCTGATAAATATGTTTTATTTTATTTATTTTTGTTTCAAATTACGAAATATTGGTCTTAAAAAAATGAATTTCGTATGATTTTGGATGCAACTTAATTTTTTGGTAATTTTTTGACAGTTAAATAGAAATATTAAAAAAATATTTTTGCTTTACCTACTGAGTTAATATTGAAGAAAATATATATATTTTAATATTTAATATAGATGTATAATTGTACAGTGGAGTTATATAAATTACATATGGTGTACATACATAGGATACGGTTACATACTAAAATATTGTGCACTTGGGAGAAATTCGAAAAATCTAAATAAAATAGAGGTGAATATAGATTAATAATAAATAGAAAGAATGAGAAAAACAGGTAATTATTTAGTTAATTATTCCTGATGAAGTTTGAGTTTCAGTTTATTGATGTCTTTGGTTTTTTTTATTTCAATGGGAAGGTTGTTGAAAAACTTTATTCCTAAATAGATGTAATTGTTTTGCATTAGTTTGGTATTAAATTTTGGTATTTTGATGTTATCTTCATATCTTTTTGATTTTAGTTTAAAATTTTTTGATGATATTATCTTTGTAAATTTGGGTAATTGCATTTTTCTTGAAGATATTCTCTACTCGAGGCACCGTGAAATCTGCGAAAAGCGTTTCTGTTGGATAAGTGGAGGGTTTCTTTAGGATTACTTTAATGATTAGTTTCTGGATTACTTTGATCGGGGTTAGAATATTGTTGTATGACCCCCCCCCCCATGCAATAATTCCATATTGAATTAATGACTGGATTAGTGCATAGTATATTTTTTTAGATTGTTGAGATTATTATTATTTTTTATATGAGCTCCACACAGGAGGCCCTGAGGAAAATAATTTCTCTGAGGGCCTAGGTCATCTTTGGGGATGCTGTGTGTATATTATTAAAAAAACATTTCTTTGGGTAATTTTAATTTATGTGCGACAAATTTGAGTTAAAAAAATAATACGAATTCTTGCACACAAAAAGACTTTTTTTCTCATTTTAATTTTATAGTTTTATATTTTTTTTATATTTCTGTAGTATATAGGGATTTAATTTTATAATTTTATATTTTTTTATATTTCTGTAGTATATGTAGTATATTTTTTTAAATAATTACCATTAATTACAAGTAATGGTCAGAGTTGCCTCTAAAATGATTAAAAAGATGAATTTTTGAAAAATGCAATATATTTGTCAGATTATTTAGGAAACCGTGGTGAATCAAATGGTGTAAACAAAAAAAAATTTGGTCGAAAACCTCACATGGGATATTTTGTGAATGCAACGACGATATTTTCTCAAGAGTTTTGAGAATAAATATATATATATATATATATATATATATATATTTTTTTTTTTTTATACGTTATTAATTTATCAAAAAAAAACATTCTTGCATCTATTTATTATATACTTGATGTGGAAAATAACATAGTTACTATATTAAGCCAAATAATGTATATGCGGATATACAATTGGATATATGCATAATAATAATTATACCATAATAAAAAGTCATACAGCTTCATATGTGCTAGAGCTACAAAACTACACTACTTGGATGTTTTTGACCACAAATGTTTAAAAAACTGGCGTAAAAGTACTAATGACGTGTAAGCCCATAGAAGGGTTCTCGAGAAACACAGAAATGCATTGATTGAAATTGCACAAACGAATTGGTTATGGCGACCCAGCTTGAAATGCTGCAAATGGGTCCAATCTTTGTGGCGTCATTTTTAGTAAAATGAGAACAAATAACTTTGTAAAAACAGCTTTATGTAATCAATATTATCAACATATTTCGAAAACAGAGTATTCTCTTCGTCAGGATAAGATTAATATTAAAAGACAAACAAGTATAGGCATATGAGAATTATAGACAAAATATTAAAGGGAGAGGTGATTAATTACTTAAAAATATCACAAAATGCAATTATACATATAAAATGAAATATAAAAATTATTTTTAAGTTAAATACCCTTATAGTATAGCAAAGTCATTGGAGAAGCTGTGTAGAGGATATTTTTAATGAAAGGAAGGAGAGGAATTTCTGGGTAGGTAAAAGTATGAAATGATGGTGGAGAGAGTCCGGCTGTAGAGATCAAAAGATCTCCCACTTCCAGTTTCTCCCAATCCGGCCCGCCACGCAGTAAGTGGACAAAATCATCCGCCACCAAAACCCATGCAGACCTTACCCGTGAACCCGGGAACCCATGCTCAGTCACCAAACATAGCGGACCACTTGGGGTGACCAAGTGGCGGGGGTGTTGGTATCCAATAAATGGTTCCCGGGGCGATGGTACCTATAACGCCTCCCAAATTAAACATTTATTATAGTACTTGACATAAACAATTTTAATTTTGCACAATTTTAGTATGAAAGCTCGGTCAGTATTGGTATACCGCGATGAGTCACTGAACAGAAAAAAAAACGAATAAAAAATATCGATTACTCGGGCAAGGACAACACTAGTCTACCGATAAAATTCGTTACATCACTACTTCGCTTTATATGTATTTGTCAACACCCTCGTTCCCCGGCCCCCCCAGGAGAACTGAGCGAAAGGGACACCTGCACGTCGGGCCGAAAATACCTAAATAAAATCTTCGAAATCGATGCTTTGTATTCCCCATTTTTCTTCTTACGGTACGTTTTGCTTTTTTTCAAAATACATTGTTTAGTTTGTATACTGAACGTTTTTTGACGGCGTTTAAATTAGGCAATTTTATTCATTTTTGGAAGGTCCTAACTTCTATAAGAAGTAAATTATCAAAAAAAGCAAAACGTACCGACACGCTAGTGGTCGATATCTATATTATGTAAAAAAAAATTTTGCTCTAGGGTCAAAATCCAGAGAGATAAACGGGGAATACGTTTGTATGGAAAAACGCAGCTAGTATTTCCTCTTAAGCAGGCGCCAGACACGAATTCAAAGAAGTGATCAAACAAGTGTTCACATGTATGGCACGGGCATTTGACACTGTTGTCACATAAGTGATCACTTAAGTGCACTTTGCCGTTCCGTGTCGGTTTTTTAGCGCACATCAAAGGGATCAAAGTTCAAAGTTTGCGTGCCTGCCACACTGCGCGAAGCTCGGTTGCGCGAGCGTCGCCGTGGAGAGTAGTCGTGCGTGGACAGCCAAACGAACTAACGATGGAGTGGAATAATGAGAGCGTTTTCGAGTTTATAGAGTTGATGCAAGTAGAGCCAGATATATGGGATCCGAAACGTAAAGGGCATAAAAATCGAAATAACATCAATGACGCCTGGAACCCAATTAAACACCACTCTTCAATACCTTGCTCTGTCGAAGAATTAATTAGATAGATATATTTAGATAAATATATTTAGATAAATATAATTAGATAAACTAATTAGATAAGGGAACGTACCCATACTGCGTGACCAACTTTTTGAAATTTTTAACCCCCCCCCCCCCCCCGGTGACCAAAATCCTAAGCAACCCGCCGCTCATTTGTATGGAGGGTGACATTTTTAAGACCCCCCCCCCCCTAAACGTGTCACGTAGTATGGGTACGTTTCCTAATATAAATAATTAGACGCACATAAATAATATAAGCAAACTGTGTCGACCAAATCGTCGACCATGTTGTGTGAAGTCTAGTTGAAAACTGTGAGCTCAAAGGAGTGATCAAAACTTTGACACTTGTCTGGCAGATACAACAATATGTGACCAAAAGTGTGCGCAAAGTCTTCAAAGAAGTGATCACTTATTTGAACTTCTGTCTGGCGCCTGCATTAGAACCGCTCGCGTAGCCTGGGCCTAAGAAAAATACGTGTAATTATAGAAACGGAATATCAACAAAATATATCTGAACATCATTAATAAAAAAAATTGTCAATCTCTTGGTTATCTGTAAAAATACAACGTTAGTTTTTTTTTTTTCTCACTTTTTCTTGTATCAGGTAAATCGTTAAATAGCTTTGGGCCTACATTTAATGGTGTTGTGCAGCTGTCGTGTTGCATCTAGATACATATATGTTTCCAGACATTCTAGGTCTTATACTTCTTGTTCAGGATAACTTCAGATTCTTTAAAAACTTTTAAAATACTTAGCATTTTTTTTAAATAATTTTGAAACCGGTAGGACCTTAAATTTTTTAAAGAGTTCGCTGGTTGGAAAATTTTTTGTTTTTTAAGAATAATTTTAATGAAAATTTTTGGTGTTGTTACTATCGGAAACAGATTATTCTTATAGATGCTTCCCCCACATGCGATTATGCCGTACTGCAACACTGACTGAACAAGAGCAAAGAAATCCATTTTAATATTTATACTTAGGATATTTCTTAATCATATAAAAATGGAAGTACTTAACTGTTTTCGACATATTTATTAAATTTCATGTTACTTTCTGTAGTGCTCCCTTGATATTTGACATCTGGGGCAGTGGCGTAGCGTGGGTTTCGGCCGCCCGGGGCGGAGGAAAATTTTGCCCCCCCCCCACTCCCCCCCACACTCCCCCCCCCCACTCCCCCCCCCCACTCCCCCCCTCCTCCCCCCCCTCCACCCCCCCCTCGCTAACTTCTACAGGTACTTCTTCCGCAGATTTTCAAGCGCTAACCGGTGGAGGGGGGGGGGGGGCTAGATATCCTATTTTTTATGCCGATTTTTTTAATCCCATGTGCCGAGTATGCTTCCAATAAAATCATGCTTATAAATTCTACTACAAATTTATATATAACTGCTCTCAGAAATCGAGAATGGTATGCTTGTGATAGAATTTCGCATGTTCATCACGCATACGTTTGGAATGCAACTCAAATGCTTCACTCGGTACACGATGAATCGGCAATTTATTGTTATATTGATAACATAAAAACTGGTTTACATTAAACTAAATATGCGGCGAATTGAAAGTAAACTCAGAACATGAAAATGGTTTTTCTTTGATTCCGCCGGCACTTACATTCTGAACACAAAACTGGTTTTAATTAAATGTATGTTGTGAATTAAAACTACACTCAGAACACCGGGGCGGCAAAAATTTCGCCACCCCCTTATTCGGGTACTTGGAGGGGGGGGGGGGGGGGTACTACCTATTTATATACGAGCCGGATTTTTTTAATAATCACATCTGAAGAGTATTCTTTCAACGAAAATCATGTTTATAAATTCTACTCCAAAGTTGATTGATTGATACTGCGTTAGAGTCCCCAAATAATAGTTACACACGCAACAAACAATTTCTCAGAATTTTACAGCATTATGTAACTCATATGTAAAGCTTCACTCGATGCACGATGAATATGCAACTCTTTTTTTAAATTTATCGTTGTATTCTGAACACAAAACCAGTTTGTGTGCGGTGTATTAAAACTACTCAGAACATGAAAATGGTTTTTCTTTGATTCTGGCATTAAATAAATAGTCTGCAACTAGAATTTTATAACTGCACATCGAATAACAGAATGTTTTCCTTCGAAATGTGTCAGCAGATGAATTCAACTGGAATTTTAAATTTTGTACTGGTTTAAATTAAATCTGTACCTGGCGAATTAAAACTACATCCAGAACATGAAAATGGCTTTTCTTTGATTCTGGCAGCACATAGGTACATAGTCTGCAAATAGAATAATATAAGTAACTGAACTTCAAATATGAGAATTTTTTTCTTCGAAATATCTCAACAGATGAATCCACAACTGGAAATTTACATTCTCAACACAAGTTGTTTGAATTAAGTCTGTATGCGGCGAATTGAAAGTAAACTCAGAACATGAAAATGGTTTTTCTTTGATTCTTGCAGCACATACAGAGTCTGCAATTTTATAACTTAACTTCATTCATTTTATATTTATAACTGAGATTCATCTGCTGACACAATTCAAAGGAAAACTGATTTAACCATTCGAATAATAAAAAAAAATATTTATAAACTTTTGCCTGTCAATGTTTGAGCACAAAATTTCCGGTTCTTCCCATGCATTTTATGTGCCTTTTTATTGTTTTTTTATCCTTTTGCAAAAAACAAAATTGTTCTAAAATCTAGATAAAGTAATTTTTCTGACGTGCTTATTAGAACATAATTGTTTCTAAATATAAAAATTTTGGTTTTTGGAAATGTGAATTGGCTCAAAAATACACGCCTGCGAATATTCGAATTAAAGTACCTAAAATAGAATAAACTTAAAATTTGAAAAAAAGATTCCCTTTCTTAAAAAAAATGTTATAAAACTGCATCTTGTCTTTTTATCACAATCGCAAATTTATTTTAAAATTAAATGTGTGGGACATAATTTCACAATTTTATTTTTAAATTAAATGTGTGGGGCAATTGGCATCTCCTGTGATTAGATGGGTTAAATTAAATCTGTATTTGGCGAATTAAAACTACACTCAGAATATGAAAATGGTTTTTCTTTGATTCTGGCAGCACATACATAGTCTGCAAATAGAATTTTATAACTCACTTCGAATAAAATAATGGTCTCTTTCGAAATGTATCAGCAGATAATACACAACTGATATTCATTCGTTAATACATTCTGAACACAATTCTGGTTATAATTAAGAATGAATCTAAACAGAGTTATCAGCTTTGATTAGTATTACTCTCATAATATGCGTACGTTTTTCCTACGAATTGCGAAATTTGCAGCTTAAAAAATATTATTATTGATATTTTTAATAAATAATAAAAAAAAGAGTTGGATTCGTAAACGAAAGTATCGTAGAACATTTTCAAATAATGATTTGGAATGGTTTAAATTTTTCTAAGATAATATTATTTATTGTGAAAATTTGCCGCCCCCTTAAAAGTGCCGCCCGGGGCGGGCCGCCCCCCCCCTCCCCCACGCTACGCCACTGATCTGGGGTTTTCTCATAGACATCCAAATTCAATAGACAAGAAATAACAGGTGAGGGGAAAAATCAACTATGGCGGTACGAAGAGGGGAAGATGACTGTGATTGGTTGAAAAATTAATCTGACAGTATGTAGGCATCTCGCATTATAATATCACCATTTAGTTCTTAAAAAATAACATCTGCTTTTTAATGAATAGACCTTTTTACGTGGGAGCGCGAATTGCTCGCTACGTTATTAACATATTTGCGAAGTCTGAATAGGCAAAGTAAAGTTCGCATCTTTTCACAGACAACTATTTTGTTGCCATATTTAGTTAAGACACTTTTACAAATGTTTCATAATTTACTTGCCCCTGTAACCAGCGACGAGCACATTCGAGAACCGCCCACATTCGTGATGACACTGATGACCGACATATTTTAGGGTTATCACAACCGCTCTGTTGGTATAAATACATAGTATAAAATGAAGGCACTCAAAATGTATGTGCGCATTGATCTTTTAAAATACGCAAAGGATTTTCATGCGGTTTTCACCAATAGATAGAATGATTCAAGAGAAAGGTTTATATGTATATTACATGCTTATTATAGTAGAGAAAAGCCGAGAAATTCAAATATTCAATTCAGGCAGCGGGCAGCAGGCAAGCGGGTGGTGAGGATTTTATAAAGGTTGGGTAATGGCGTTGTGTTTCGTTAGCCACAGCAACGTATGTCCGGGTCTGCTAGTTAATAAAAATAATGTAATTATCTCTTTTAATTAAAATTATTTTACTTGAATTATTTCACACGTTATTTAATTACAATAATACGTAGCACGTAGCAGTTACATTATTATTTGCTCCTTTTTGTAGATACTCTTCGTATCGCCCCAACTGCTTGAAATGGCTTTAAGCGTCTTTAGTGATCAGATTTACATAGATAGGTACTTCTCACCACCACATCGACGCATTGTGTATAAGCAACAACTTCCCTCCTCCCCCCTAAACCTCCCAACTTATCTGGGTTCTGCAAATCGGATCGTGCGTAGCCAGGAGTGGGGTATTAATTGGAATATTTTGACGACGAAGGTGCTTTTTATTTATTTTTTTGGGTATAATATTTTTTGTTTAGGTACATTTAAGCATATATCAGCAGAAACTTAGTAAAACAGTATTATATACCTTAAGGTGGTCCAAAAATTTTTTTTCATTATTTTTCATTTGGCCACCACGTGAATTTGTTACACGTATTCATAGAAATAACATAGTAAAATTTCAGCAAGATAGCTCATGTAGAAAGGGGTGCTCAATCGAGTGTTGTTTTTGAATTTTTTGTGTAAAATGCTTAATTTTTAGTTTTTGCTACAGGCCAGTTTCGTGTGTTAAACTATTAAATAAATATTAAAATAAACTACTAAAGAGTTTTATTGACAAATTTTAACAGTATTTGATACTTATTTAGTAGACTGTGAAGTGAATCAGTGTAGTAAAATGTGTTCATCTACTCGAAAAAAATACGAAATTTTTCTACTTGGGGTTCGAGATATTGAGCCATTCATAAGGCTTAACCAACATCCTACTCTTCGGAAGTTTTACTCCGTTATCACTACATATTAAATGATTCCAAAAATGTGAAAGATTCCGCGCATGTACTTATTCAAGAACGTATAAAAGTATGGAGTAAATCTAGTATTCCGACCAGACAACTAAATCACTGCATTGAAAAACTGATTAAGTTTTTTATGAACTGGCTGCTATTGAATAAAAATAGAGGAAGAAATTCTGAAGCACAAAGAAAAGGAGAGTATTTGTTTAAAAAGGAACTAGACAAACTTTTTGATATTGCCCATGCAAGCGCTTTGAATATGATAAAAAATTACGGAAGACAGAGTGTTTCTCATCGATCAAAGATGAGAACGTTA
Organism: Limnephilus marmoratus; assembly: GCA_917880885.1. NCBI lineage: Eukaryota > Metazoa > Arthropoda > Insecta > Trichoptera > Limnephilidae > Limnephilus > Limnephilus marmoratus. The sequence goes on from OU862907.1 coordinate 62,459,716, forward strand.
GATGATTATGACCTCAATTGACAAAAAACTAGAAAAGGTCAAAGAAAGTTCTCTAAAACGGAAACAAAGATCTGAAGAATTGAAAGAAATGGCTGCTGAAAGTAATGCTTCATCTTCGGTGGTGTCGAGACAAGAGTTAGAACTTGAGTGCAGCTTCAGTAGCACTTCTAGTAATGCTAGCATATTAGAGGATAAGTCCAAAGATGAGTTTGTAGTGCGTTGAGTTGTCTACAAGTGACATATTTACACAATACGTTACCAGTGCGCTTGATCGTAACAAGATTTAAACTAATCAAGAGAGAAGAAAAACAAATTGTTCGATTTGTAAGTTATCATCTACACCAAAGTTTGAATCGAAGCGTCTTTGGCAGCAGATGCACCTGTAAATGACTTAATACTTTGGAATAGCTTAAAATTGTGCGAAGTCATTGATTCCGAAATCAGTGTAGCAGCTAGGGGTGTCTGAGAGCATCAATAATGGTATTTGTCAGATGAACTAGTCGCATTTACCTTGTTTACTGAGAAGCTGTCTGACGCTGAGAAACAGGCCATTGTTCAAAAAATAAATTCTGATGGCAGTAATCGTTCAGTACGAGGTGATTCTGCTAAGCTTGCCTCAGAGGTTACATTAGAAGCTTTTGCAACACAAACAACGTTGAAAACGCTCTTAGTTCTTGATCTTTCTTGTAATTACCTCCTGAGACTTGGATTAACAATGTTGATTACCTTCAAGGCAAAAGCTGAGTCAAAAATTTGCATGTTGTTAATGATTCAGCGGAGAGAGGTGTTAAACTATTTGAAGATTACAACACGATACTCACTAAGAATGAGGAACAAAAGCAATTTTTACTTCACATCGTTAAACAAAACAGAAAAATCGTTTCTACTGAAACATTCAAAAAGGAGTTAACAAACATGGTTTTGAAAGATTGCGACTAATATTATGTTAATTATTGTTTTGTTACCAAATTTTGTTCAAATTTAAATAGTTTTATCCTTATTTGACTAAATTACTTGAAATATTAATAAACCATAAATTACGTGTTTTACTTAAAATCCATAACTTTTGTCAGAAACTTCTAACTCGATGAGCACCCCCTTGTATATAAGATAGGGGGCTGAAATTTTTTACCCGTAATAGGAATGATAGGTGTAACAAATAAAATGGGTGGCTACATCTATATTTGAAAAAATAAAATTTACTATATAGGCCTGGACCACCTTAATATACCTACACCGACACAGTAACAGTATTCTCAGACTATGCATAATATTGTTTTAAGAAATAATATTTTTATAATATATATAACTTCCATTAAATTATTTCTTACATTGTCTATGAACAATGGAAGAAGTGAAAAGAAAAAGACAAAAAGGGTTAAGAGCTCGTTCACATTGAGCATATAAATATAAAAGATCATAGCACGCCACATATCGCTCTCCATACAATCCCTTCAGACCGTTCACACCTGAGCGCTTTATGCGCACATCAACCATAGACAATGCACATCTTACGCCGTAACCGCTCCTGAGGCGATATGCCAACAGTTAAGCGCCCCCCACTCCGACGAAAACAGGAGAGGGGGTCATTTTAATTACGGAGCTGCCAAGAACGGTGGGTGACAGATGTCAACTCCATAGATTCAGTACAAAAAATGCGCGCTCCGTGGCCGCTCGCTAATTCAACTGACCCCCTCTCCTACCATAGGAAGAAATATTTTATCTGCGCCGTGTGAACGCCACGAAACATAAGCGCTCGCGGTTCAACAGATACCTGCTAGCGGTTATATTAGATGTCTGAACACCCCTTCAGGATAACATTATATTTGTGAGAACAGCATTCAATAAACAACTTACAGAGGTTTAAATAGCGTACAAAAATAACAGCACAGCTTAAGAGAAAACAACATAACATGTACAGGAGTTATATTATTGATGCTAAAAACAGTACAATAATAACAGCTGAATAAAAATATATTAAAAAGATGAGCCAACATAGTAAGAAGGTATTAATCTGTTGACTGTGATGACGGCCGTGACCTTGAGAAAAAATTACACGCCGAAAAATCATAGATACGAAGGTTTCCGTAGTCGAGGGGTAACGCTCTCAACTAGCAAGCGGAAGGTCACGGGTTCGAAACCCAACGTGCAAATTAAAAATTTGAATTATTTCACAATTTACTAATTAGAAATAATTTTTAAATGTTTGCCGCACGTTCTAGAGTGGAAAATACTATCATTGATCATATAGCCAGATTTCCCCACCGTCCTCTTCACAATCTCCTACCACTCCCCACTACCTTCAACCTCACAACATACCCCAATTGGGGATGCCATAGTCTCATTTGCTTCAGACAGTTGAGGGCAGTTGGGACTCTTGTACGGTTTCATTTATAAAAAAAGAAGATTAAAAAGATAATTTATTCCAACACCGTCAGAGAAGCTGTGTATATCAAATAAAAAATATTTTCTAAAGAAGTTTATTTATTGTTCTGTTATACTTGGTGGAATTATACTGTATTAAATTGAAATTAAAACAATTTTTTTTTAACTACCAAATTTTATAAAAATTTATATTTAATGTAATCACCAAAACATATGTACCTACTCTAATATTGCATACCTACCTACCAAATTTTATAAAAATTTATATTTAATGTAATCACCAAAACATATGTACCTACTCTAATATTGTATACCTACCTACCAAATTTTATAAAAAAATTATATTTAATGTAATCACCAAAACATATGTACCTACTCTAATATTGTGTACCTACCTACCAAATTTTATAAAAATTTATATTTAATGTAATCACCAAAACATATGTACCTACTCTAATATTGTGTACCTACCTACCAAATTTTATAAAAAAAAAAAAAATTATATTTAATGTAGTCACCAAAACATATGTACCTACTCTAATATTGTGTACCTACCTACCAAATTTTATTCAATTTTATTCTCTAACAAAAGAATGTCAATTGCCAGCCTGAAGATGTCCATAACAGGATGAAACCGGTACTGGTTAAATAAATATGTGGAAATAAGTTAAAAAAATTGTTTTAATTTCAATTTTTTCTAAAGAAGTATTTTACGTTTATAAACAACGTTAATTTTTTTAAATTTTCTAATTAGTAACTTACTTTCTTATAATAAGTTTTCCATTTTTTTGTAATTGACTTCAATTGGTTTATTTTTTGAGTGGTTTTTGATATAATAAGTGGTTCTTCCATAAAGACGGGTTGGGGTTCCTGAATCTGGGAATAGAGACATAATATTATATTTTTAGGTATAAAAACATTTAGTCAGTTACTAGAGTGGTCCGCACACTACATAATAGTACAATGTGTTTTTGAAGTCATCAAAGGTCAATAATCAATTGGTATTCACAAAGCTTTCTGGAATAGTAGTGGGTACCATACAACTGACGAGCACACATGACTGAGCAGCTGCAGCTACGGCCTCGATCTCCGTCAAGCACATAGTCATAGGTTCTGATTCGCATTCCTTTTCGAAACGCGACAAAGTTGACAATATTAGGTATATAATCATTATTGCAATTCGATAATTTACATATTTATTACAAATTTGTGACATGCACTATCAATAAAATATTAATTTAAAGGATAATTAAATATAAGAATGAACTCACGACGTGTGTGCTGTGTAGAGCAGGTGCGCAAGAAACGAGAGAAAAATCAGAATCATCTTGAGGGTTCATCTATCCATAAGTATTATTAATCGTTTCATCAGTTAGAGAAAGACATACATATTATTTCTCAGAGAAGTTATCGCTTAATTTCTGAAATGGATAGATAATAAAATTAAAATAATTACATGTAATGAATAACTACAAAAAAGAATTATTAGTCATTAAAGAATTTATATACTAACGATAATTCTTTCTGTAACAGGTGACAAAGAGACCGATGGAATCGCACCTACACGTAGCACACGTGTGCCCTGTTTGTTTATTATAAAATCTGTCTCTTTGAAATGTTCTGAGCAGATACGAAGGTTACGAACACTTGTCTGCTCACTTTTACCGGATGAAAGTCGCCACATTGTCTTCAAGTCTTCTTTTTTGGGAAATCTTTAAGAAAATACATAACATTTCACTTTTCAGAAGATAATAGAAAAGAAAAACAACTCAAAAACAAATTAAATTTTATACACACAGCTTTTACCAGCGATTCCTAAGAGTATTTGGAGTCAAAATTTAGATGTAATTTTGTCGTCCGATGACAATTTTTCAATTAAAAACAAAAAACGTGTTTTCCATACATATACATACCCGGAATAACCTAGAGCATTACGCGATATACACTCGTTCTCGTTCCAGCAGTACCGTACATACGAAACAACGCGCTTACCTAACACGTGGTCCGCTGATACGTGACAGTGTGATCCAAAGATAATATAATCGGTGGCGACGTGCGATAGAAAAATATTTTATTTTAAATTTTGATTGATAAAAAATATCATCGGACAGCAAAATGACACATACATTTATTTCATTCCAAACATGCTCACTGTATCTACATTTTACTTCTAAACATACCACGAAGGAGTACATAATTAAGAAAGCAAAATATACAATAACGCCTAATAAATAAAACCATACTTTATTCCACTTTTAACCCCTTACTAATAGCGTGTTTTAAATTTTATACGACTGAATAACCAACTATTTATCTTATATTAACGGTTGTTTATGAGTTGCGTAAAATTCAAAACTCGTTTAGTAATAAGGCCCTTAAAGTGTGATAAATTTAAAAATGATTGGTTTATTATCCTTTATTAATACGACGGATTTCCAGCAAGAAATAACACATGAAAAGATAGACGTTCCAAATGATACGATTAGGAAAGCGCAAAAATAAATATTAGCAAAGCGCAAAAGGCGAAGGCACATCCCTGATTCTTTTGCAAACGGCGGTGTATTTTATATCGCCATGCATATTATAGCTGTGTGTGAACACGCTCTCTGAGCGTTAACACGTGTTCACACACACAACTGTAATATGCGTGGGATGGCGTATTTCGGCATATCGCTCGCCGTACATTCCCAATCGGAATATATGGCGAGCGATATGCTGAAATACGCCATCCCACGCATATTACGGCTGTGTGTAAACAAGTTCATGATAGTATATGTTACAAAACTGATAATATTGTAATACAATTCGAATAAGCTTAAAATAAAGTAAAATAATGCTTACCTATGGAATGTAATACGACAATTTGGTTTATTCTCCTTTTCACTTCTATTTTTACACGTTTTCATAGCACAAGCTACCGTTTTTGCCTTGTTATTTCGTAAAATGTACTATGTGACTTCGGCGCTGGTCAGAACAAGAATGATGACGTCACGTTTTTAGATTCAAGGGAGGCGGCTCTCGTAAGCCCAGGCGGTTCCATGGAACCGTTATGGGGAGGTGGAAACAATACGCTTTTATCACTTAGGGCAGGTCCATATATTCCTATGTCCGTGGGTTTTCTTCAGGATTTCACAATTATCTTTACATTCAGACACGGCTATAAACCTCGAGCAGATATCTGTTGAACCGCAAGCGCTTATGTTTTGTACCGTTCACACGACGCTATCAAATATTTCTTCAAATGGTAGGCGAGGGGGTCAGATGAATTAGCGAGCGGCCATGGAATTCACATTTTTTGTAGGTACTAATCTGTAAACTTGAAATCTGTCATCCACCGGTCCAGGCAGCTCTGTAATTTAAATGACCCCCTCTCATGTTTTCGTCAGAGTTGGGTGCGCTTATCTGTTCGTATATCGCCTCAGGAGCGGTTACGGCATAAGATGTGCATTGTTTATGGTTGATCTGCGTATAAACCGCTTAGGTGTGAACAGTCTGAAGGGATTGAATGGAGAGCGATTTTTGGCATGCTATGATCTTTAATAGTTTATAGCTGTGTCTGAACAGGGCTTCACGCGAACGACTGTGAACTATCACTCCAATATTGGAGCCAGTGACAGGATCATAAAGGTAAAAAGGAATAGGTATATGATGTTTTTTCTTCATTAAGACTAAGTAAGTTATCATAAAATCATTCCATCAATATGTTGTCAGCATTCGCAGCTATATTCACTTCTGTCCATGTTATTCCTTCGATTATGATGACTGTATCATCCGCGTATGAGATGACACTTCCATTAAGAGGGAGACTGAATATGTCATTGACATATATAAGGAAAAGTAAAGGAACGATTGCTGTGCCTCGTGGAATTCCGAATTCAGAAGACAAGGGTTCACTTTATGAATTCTTTAGTTTAACGTATTGTTCTCCATTTTTTGACGTATTACAACTCTGGAACCAAGATGAAGCTTTGTCTTTCCGTCCAATTTTCTCTAGCTTAGAAATCAGCCTAGAATGCGACACTATCAAAAGCCTTTTTTCCATCGATAAATATTCCAGGACTGCCGACGTCTGTCTAAATTCCCCATAACTAGAAAATTCAATTTTGTAATGGCGTCATGAGTTCCTAGATTAGGTCTAAATTCATTGTGGTTAGAATACAGATTTTTTTCTTCTTCTAGAAAGAGAAATAGTCTGTTTTTTACTATTTTTTCAATTATTTTAGGAAATCATTTCTTCTGGGTTGCCAGATTTAAAAATAGGACTAATTATAATTAAATAATATTCGAAGATGTTTAAGGAAACTTACGTTGACGTAAAATTATTGCTTATAAGCAGAACTCAAACCACGGAAAAAAACATAAGATAATAATAACAGTTCGCGTATGTTACAATTTTTTCCCCTAATTTATTTATGAACTACGGAAATCATATGTATTTACTTACTTACTTTACATAACATTGTAATAAGGTAGCAGGAACATAAAAATTAAAAACATCACATGTTGGATACTTATTTATAATTAATAATTCGCTGAAAATAATATCAACAACCCTCCTATAAAATATGAAACAGACACAGAAATTAAAAAGGTAACGGTTGCAACTGGGAGTCAAAACCAATATCTCTCTAATCTCACCAGGACTTATTTAATACGTTCATATGATATCTCATAACGATGATTACATTACAATGATAAGGCAACATATTATAATTTGTACATAAATACATTTGAAATATACTCCAATCAATAATTAAAAGAAATGTAGTAATGTAACTCGGTTCGTAATATTCCATTATCGTTTTGCAACAATAATTAAAATATGTTTTATGAACATAAACTAAAAGTTTTCATGACAAGAGCGATAATATATTATTACTAGCTGACCCGGCGAACTTCGTACCCCCTCAGAATCAATAACGGTTGTGCTAATTTATTAGCTGAATTAAATTCAGTTTTTTTATTAAGTTAAAAATTACACAATGAAGCAATTATCGATCCGTAACTTCCGTGTTTTGTTTTTGTCAATATCAGAGATGAACTTGTGTACGGGTGACTTTCTACTTTTCCACTTACTTAGGGGCCATCCATAAATTACGTCACACGAATTTCAAGATTTTTTTATCCCCCCCCCCCCGCCCCCGTCCCTGTCACACATCGTCACATTTATGACACCCCTCCCCCCTAGTGTGACATCTAAAAGTAATCAAAACAGTAGTTCAAATTTTTTTACATGTGAAGTCACAGAGCTGATGACCACCCCATTCCTTTAGTCACACTTGCTACTCCCCTCCCCCCCCTTAATATGTGACGTAATTTATGGATGGCCACTTATAGGGATTGCGTTTCATTTTCTTTATGCGTGTGAGGGAAATTTATTATAATTATTGTATTTTTCCTTTGGAAGGGTGAAGACACACGTTAACCGTTTGTCTCATTTTCGACTTTTTTTTTTTTTTTTTTTTTTTTTACAGTGAATACCGCACAAGAATCTCAACTGCTCCCGTCTGGAGCCAGTGAGACTATGGCATCCCCAACTGGGGTATGTTGTGAGGCTGAAGGTAGTGGGGAGGGGAAGGAGGTGGGGAAGAGGAAGGTTGGGAAGTACCTGGCTATTCAGATCTGGTCACTAAACACGGCTAAAGCCATTTTCAAGCAACGTTTCAATTCTGAATGGTGGTCTTACACCAGGGCGATACTAATAGTATCTTCCACTCTGGAACATGCCGCAAATATACTATATATTATTTTAAATGAATTAATTGTGAAATAACACAAATTAATCAAATAAAATTTATTTGCGCATGCCGGGTTCGAACCCGCGACCTCCGGAATGTGAGTCAAGAGTCTTAGCCACTGGACTACGGAGGTCGTCACTGTTGACATTTAGTGTGTAAGAAAGAGAGGCAGCATTATATAGCGTTAAAGAACAAAAGCGAAACAATAAGCGCATTGACTGAGTGACTGACACAACATTGCCACAGCTCTTTCAAAAGATGAAAATTCTTTCCATACAAAATGTATGAAGAAACGAATTTTCTTTATAACATTCTTTTTCATGAATTTTTGCGATGTTTTAATAGTGATTCTGTTATCCGGGCCGGAGACTAATCCAACAAATCAAAGATCATCAAAATCGGTTCAGCCGTTCTCGAGTTATAAATAGTGTAACTAACCCGACTTTGTTTTATATATTAAGATGATAGTATTAACATAGAAAAATCCAATGCAATGCAATGTATCACAATTATTTCAAATAACTATCAAAAATGCATAGTCATTAATTCTTAGAATGAATTTTCACCATTAATATGAGACAAAGCACATAAACCATCAAAATATACAATACGAAATATTGGTTGTGTTTTCATTGCACAATTTTAATTAAAATAGTCTACTACCATTATTTATCTTAAAAAAGAAAAATGTTTTTAAAATATCAAAATATATTTGTATGTGTTAAATATATGCGGCACTTCCATCTTTTCCAAAAATATAGGTGGGAACAACAAGAAATCAAAACAGTCTTTATTATGTACATTATTTTTCTACCTCTAATTCATCTACTGACAAATTTCGAAGGAAATTCACGTGTTCCACGTTAAGGATACGAAATTTGAGTTGCTGACTATATGCAGCAAAGATAGGAGAAAAACCATTTTCGTGTACTGCGTGCATTAATTCATTTAGGCTGGGCCTCGCAGAAAGATTAAAACCAGTGGGTCCCGCCCCCTCGGGAACCGTATTAGATAACCAACACCTCTGTCATACACCCGCCATATTCATACATACAGGTCACCCCAAGTGGTTTGTTAAGTTTGGTGATTTAGCAAGGGTGTCCGGGTTCATCGAGTGAGGAATGTTCAGATCTTGCACGGCAGGCCGGATCAAGAAAAGCAGTTTTGGGGAGAATCTTTGACCTCTCTCTCTATCGTCTGTAGTGGGAGGGATGGATTAATAAGTCACTCCTGGACATATTTACTCCAGATTCTTACCCTCCCCTTCTTTTTCCCGGAACGTTCTCACCTTCCTTTCCTTTGAACGCCCCCCACACAGCATCTCCAAAAATTACATGGACCCTTAGGGAAATTGTTTTCCTCGGGGCCACCTATGTGGGGTTAATGTAAAAAAATGTGTTCCGAATACACAGTTAAATTTCCAGATGCGGTTTCATCTATTGACGAATTTCGAAGGAAACCGTGCTTAATTTCGGAGAGGAAATTAAAAACCAAAACTATATGCATATTTTTAGTGCATGATCGGCAGATATTAAACATAATTATATTATATATCTGGGGCTTAATGCTAGAAGTGCCTAAGTCAAATTTATGAATCGCCAAAGTTATTTTTTTTTACTTTTATTATTATTATGATATTCTAAATGTGACTTCTACAATAGAAAGGCCACAATTTATCAATATAGAGCAGACACCCGACATGGGTATTCAAAGAATGCAAGTAAGGAAGGTTTAAGAGTACTTTCTGGTACCTATAACACAAAAGCAAACGGATAAAGGCACATTTAACACTAACCCCCACATTATAAATAATAAATTTATGATATATTTTGAAATTCTGGTTGCAAATCATGTGCTACCCTAACCGGGAGGATAACCATTGTTATATTCTGGATGCATTTATGACGAAGGCGAGTACCTTTGTACAGATTCACTTTAAATTCAGGTTTCACAACATATACTACAAAAGTCGGTGAAAAACATTTTATGTTCTGTGGGTAACTATTATTTATATTTATGAATTACTACGCAGAATCACAAAGTTACGTAAAATTCGAGATGCGAACTCCTCAAATGACGGATTATTCGAAGAATTCATGTCAAAGGTCTAAACCTCAAAAATCTCGTGTGGCCCGCGGGTGATACTTCAATCTTTCAAGAGACTCCCGACGAAAAAAAAAATTCACTACCCCTGATGTAAAGAATTGTTTTAGTTCGACAAGTTTCAATAAAAAAATTATTTCAGATAAAATGGAAAAAACTAGTACAAAAATTAAACACACATCGAAACAGAAATAATAAGATCACAAAAAAAAATAAAAAATTATAACACGTATTAAACGAATATTAATTTAAGAATAATTATCGCTCTTTTCGACCAGGCCCAATCTATAAATGACTCCGAATGTGTCTTATTAGAGTAGGTTTAAATGCAGTTGAATACTCACACACGGAACAAGAAAAAGATTTTTCTCCTGTGTGAGTCTTCATGTGTGTCGTCAAATTATTCTTTTGAAAACATGAATAACTGCAGTCGGAACACGAAAAAGGTTCTTTTCTACTATGAGTCAGCATGTGTTTCCTCAAATATGCCCCTTGAGAACATGAATAACTGCAATCGGAACACGAAAAAGGTTTTTCTCTACTGTGAGTCAGCGTGTGTCTCGTCAGTTGTCCTCTTCGAGAACATGAATAGTTGCAGTCGGAACATGAAAAAGGTTTTTCTCCAGTGTGAGTCAGCATGTGTTTCGTCAAACTTCCTCTTTGAGAACACGAATAACTGCAGTCGGAACATGAGAAAGGTTTTTCTCCACTATGAGTCCGCATGTGAACACTCAAATCTCCCTTCCGAAAACACAAATAACTACAGAAGACACATGATAAAGGTTTTTCTCCACTGTGGGTCCGCATGTGTATCACCAAATCTCCCTTCCGGGAACATGAATAAGTACAATATAAACATGAAAAAGGTTTTTCTCCACTGTGAATCAGCATGTGTCTCGTCATTTGTCCCCTTTGGTTACATGAATAACTACAGTTAGAACATGTAAAAGGTTTTTCTCCACTGTGACTCAGCATGTGCTTCGTCAAACTTCCCCTATGAGAACATGAATAGTTGCATTTGGAACATGAGAAAGGTTTTTCCCCACTGTGAGTTCTCATATGTACCGTTAAATTTCCTTTCTGAAAACATGAATAACTACAGGACAAACACGAAAATGGTTTTTCTCCACTGTGACTCAGCATATGTCTCGTCAAATTTCCCCTTTGAGTACATGAATAACTGCAGTCCGAACATGTAAAAGGTTTTTCTCCATTGTGGGTCCGCATGTGTACCTTCAATTGACTTTTGTGAGAAAAAGAATAACTACAATCGGAGCACAAAAAAGGCTTTTCTCCAGAATGGGTGCGTAAGTGATGTTCAAACTGTGATTTATAAAAGCAGGAGTAGTCACAATGGGGACAAGATAATGATATTTCCACAGGATGTGTCTTCAGATCTGTCGAAGAGTCTGAAAAATATTATGAATATAGCTTTAAATGTAAGCAACGTTAATTCATAAAAATAATATAAAGCAATTAGAATTTACCTGTTGTCTGGGTAATTACTTCGAAGCGTTTTAGAGATTCCTTTTTAACATCCGGCAGCTCTTCGTCAATTTCCAAATATGGATTTTCCTCTCCATATTCCATTTGGGGTCCTGGTTCTACCTTGAAGCTAACAGTCTCCACTTTAAGGCTATCTAGAAAAATCAAACAACAACACGTAGATTAATATGTCCAGACGTAGAGCGTGCCACATTTTAAATTACAGTGGTTCCTCTCCGAGAGAGTACTACCAAAAAACTGGTTTTATTTAAAAAAAGTTTAATTAAAAATATATGACTAAAGATAGCATTGCTTAACCACATAGAAGAGAGAATTTAGAGAACAGGCGTTAATTTAGGAAATAAGAAGAACTCCAGACGTCCGCTTCAGGAACGATCCTTCAAGAAGGAAATACTATTTTCTTTGAGCACATTGAGTGCGAATTTTCGTTAAACCGGGGAAATTTTATTTTTATCAATAATATACGTGTTCTTAACGTAAGATAATGTAATCGAACGTTATTAATACCGTGTCGTCTGCGTGGTTGAATTTAAGAATCCAGCTTCGACCGCAAGTCTGTCGCCACTCCTAACCTGGTTTCTAATTCAAGAATTCGTCACAAGATGTCGCTACTTTCGTCGGCAAGACGCATAAGGACGTGCCCTTCCTATGTATAAGTTCAATGAATTTGTGAACCTGGAGTATCTCCCGGATTTTGAAAGATTGACGGGAATACTCAGTTGTATCAATCGGCAGTATATTACATAATGACGTCATCGCCCGTCCCGGTTACTTTTTCGCGGTGACTAGCCATCACTGGTTGACACGTTGACACTGGATACGAGGAACCAGGGCTAATTTTGGAACCAGTTCCTGTTAGATTTACAAAATGCTAACCAACACTAACTGGGCGAAGCCGAACCCAAAAGCAGCCCGCGGGGCCTAGTAGTGAAATCCTGCGGAGCGGGTTTTTAACTGCTAGTTTATTATATATTACATTCCAAATAAGATAAGTTTAAAGTTTGCAAAACTTTGGCAGTCTTCTGAAAATATACATTTTAAGGTACAAAGTAAATAAATACAAAGGTTCGGCGAGAGTGAATGTTGTGTGCGTCCTGCATGAGCAATATTTCAAAACAAGGATTCCTAACATCAAATTCAACATTCCACATTTTTCAAATGTTTAATGCAACTTACAGTCTTTCCCAGTACTCTCCTCATACTGCAAGCATTCCTTCTTCACATCTAGGAGGTCTAAATCCATAGCTGCATACGACATGTCACCTCCTCCCTCTTCCTGGGATCCTGCTTCTGTCTTGATTGAAACACTCTCTGGAATTAGTAGATCCATGGCAAGAGTAGTCGGAATATTCTATAAAAATAAATAAGTATACTCATAATAAACATTTAAATATTTGGAAATAAGAATACAATTTGGAATGAAGAGATCTTTAAGTTTTGTTAATTCAAAACGGTTGATAGAATGGTAATTAAAAGTTAGATGACAGGAATATGACGCTGTCTTCTTCTCTAAATTTTAAAAAGTGACCCAGAAATGCCGTATTTTTTTCAAATTTGTTAATATTTTAATCAATGCATTCAAAAATCTACAAATCTGCACTCCAACGTTAAATTGACAGTTAAAACTATCCTCATACCAAACGATGGTTTTGAACGAGGTTTTTTTTCGTCCAACTTGTCTCCTCCAAAGGATTCGAGATGAAAAAAATGACGTGTTCTATTTTGGGACGCCCGCGGTTTAAGAAATCGGAAATTATTATTTGAAATCTATCATCTCTCATTTTACATAACTATATAAAGTGGAAAAGATGTATGTTTATCTATTTATGTATAACTTGAAATATTATTAATAATACTACAGTGTTTATTATTGATTGTGAACGCATGTAACAGTTTAGTATTATGAATTTCGGGAGAATGTTTTAAGATTAGACATTAGACATATTATTTTGAGGAAATAAAAACATACGTACTGTAAATAATTGTTCGTAGTTTATGAATAAACGTGTGTTTACTGTACCTTTTAAAACATTTTTATTAATTTAATTGGAGAAAGGGTTGTGCCAGCCATACCTTTGGAATCTGTGGTAGGTAGTTTGCGCTGCCGTGAATTCACTTCATATATACAAATACGGCGATCAGGCAGGCAATTTCTTCAAGTTATAGGTACCATTAAAAATTATTATGATGGATATTGAATCGACGAACAGTTAAATAACAACTTCGGTAAGATAACGACGGAATATCCGAATCTTAAATATCATGCAAGATTGATAGTTTCGCTTTCCTGTCATAAATACTGTCAACGATAGTTAGGTTATGTAAGGAACATAGATAATAATTAGTCATAGACAATGAAGTTAATAATCACTATTTCATTCAAGTAGGTACTGAAAACAAGGAACTGAAAAGGATCACTTCTTCACTTTATCTTGTAGTGCTTTTGAATAGATTTTGGTAAACTGTACGCACGGAATTGCTTGTGCACCATTTCTCTACGTGCTTTACAGCAACTTGTAACGGATATAGATAACAAGTTTGCGAGAGCATCAAAAATTATATTAGAAAAAATATGTATTGATGATATTTTGACTCGAGCATCAACACTAGAATCGAATAACTACTTAATCTTTGCAGTTTTGATTTGAGTAAATGATCGATTAATGATCCAGTCCCTGCCGTGGTTTAATCTTATAGTATCATCATTGTTAACATTTAGTCATATTTAAAATTTCGCCTTACATGGGGAAAAGTAGTGATAAAACACATTTTAATTAATAGGATTTACAGGTGAATTTGAAACATTCTACTTGTGATTGCCAAGTCAAAGGAGCTTCCAGTGGAAACTGTTTCTATTCAACGTTTAGAATTATGTGATGCTTTATTGCTTACTCGACTTATGGATTGCTTTTTAAAATCATTCGATATAAAAATAGACATTAACGCAAGTGTTCACATTAACCAATTCCATTATAGTTTTATCGTTGCAAGTTATACTATGTACATACATATACCTTGCAAACCTTTGATTCCAATCAAATGCTGTAACTTCATCTCATACCTTATATTTTTTAACGTTACAACATAAAAAATAGTTTAGTAAAAGCAGTCTGCCATAAAAAATTGTTTAATAAAAATGAAATTATTTCATGTGTGTTATTGTCAATAATAAAATAAATAAGTAAAAATATATCCCCCTTCTTCCAATTGCGGATTCATCTGCTGACCCATTTCGAAAGAAACCATCCACGTGTTCCAAGTGCAAAAATCGGAGGTAAACCATTTTCGTAGTATCAACTAAAGTTCTAAAAACTATCGTTCTCTGTAGTATCAACTAAAGCTGGGGACTCACATGCAGATTCACTCATCAGTTAAAACCAGTTGCGTATTAATCTGCTGACGAATTACGAATAAAACCGTTCTAAGATTCGTGCGTAGTTAACATTTTTGTTTCAAAGCATATTCGGCAAAATTCTTAATCATCATACGCATATTATAAGAGTAATACTAATTACAGCTGGCAACTCGCAAACAGTTTCACTATTAATTAAAAACCAGTTTTGTTTTCATAATGTATCGATTACATTCCGGATTAATTGTAAACGGTTTCATCTGCTGACACATTTCTAAGGAAACCATTCTCTGGTTAGAAGTGCAGTTATAAAATTTTCGTCTAGTTGCAAACTATGTGAAGCCAATCTCTACCGAGTGAACAACATTTGAGATAAGTAAGGTAACATCTTTGTCCGCACTTTATTCCTACAAATTTTTACTTGATTTGTCAATTTAGTGGAAAAAATTTTACCAGATTAACATTTAAAAAGCCAATTAAGTGACTTGAAGCGCCAAATGCGCGAGCGGTTTTAAGCGCGGCCTACGCCGATTATGTGTTATACCGACACAGTAGGCGATAAAAGATTTCTTCATATAATATGATAGCAGAGGGGATCAGTTGAATTAGGGAGCTGCCGCGAAATATCATTTTTTTGTACTGAATCAACTTGACAGCTGATATCACCCCCTAAATTACCCCCTCCTGTTTACGGCGGAAAGGAAATAACTTTAAAAAATATAATGAGCAACGTTTACAGCGTGTAATTTATGCGGCGTGGTTTATCTGCGCATCATCTGTTTAGGTGTGGCGGGACTGTGTCAGTGCAAAATTCGAAAGTACATTAACTCGTTTTTTTTCAGAGTTTGCTCAGATAAATCGGATTTAATCGGATTGTAAAAAGTTTGAGTAATCGGCGGTTCTATACAAAATTAACTAAGTGATAGAAAATAATACATGTTTCAGTTGTTTTTAAACGACTTCAAAGATGAGGAGGTTCTCAATTCGACTGTATTTCTTTTTTTTTATTTTTGTTACCTCAGATCTTTCGACTGGGTGAACCGATATTGATGATTCTTTTTTATTTGAAAGCTGGTGCTTCCCGTGTGGTTCCATTTCAATTTGGTTCGGTTCTGACAATGGCATCCATGAGAAAACCATATAAGTCTGAAATTGGCGTTAAGTATCTGCGCGACAAATGGACAATGGACGGATAACTCAATATCACGCCAGCCGATTTCGATGATTCTCTTGTATATTGGAAAGGATGTACTTTAAGGGTAGTTTGATGAGTGTTTGGTTAGGTTCTGATTATGGGATCCATTAAAAAGTAACGGAACTCTTCAATTCTTAGGAAAAAATTAACGATTCTTTGCCGAATCTTCCGAATAGGCTGATACGTTTTTAGATTTTCAAGGTCAAAAGTATTTTCGTTATTTGTTTTTGGGGTGTTATGACGTGTTGCTCTACCTCCTTCTTTAGCCAACGTTTCGGACGGCGTTGCAGTATGCATCATCAGGGCAGATCCGGTAGATATAGGCTATCCGGATCTTTGAGTCACCTACCGTAACGTCGTTATGGTCAAGTAATGTCTGTCTCATATAAGTAGCACGTTTAGTAGGTCTACCCATATTCAGACAAATTAGTTAGTGTAAGTACAGATTCACTAAAAATCAAAAAATATATAAAAGTTTTAACAAAACAAAAAAACGATTTAAAAAATGCACTGAAAAGTAAAACAATAATATCGTATTCTACAACAACTTAATAATCAACTTACTTTTCTACTCATCAATACGTAGGTATGATTGTTATTTTTGGAGTCCTGTTACTTGTTATTTTTAAGGTACCCGGCCCGGCGTTTTCACTTGACAGCTCTCCTCCCGCCGCGGCCCCTCTCTCGCCTCGTCAAGTGGCGCTTGCGACACAAGCACATCTCACCTATGTATGTATTTACAAACTGACTGACACCGACTCCAAAAATAACAATCATACCTACGCATTGATGAGTAGAAAAAGTAAGTGGATTATTAAGTTGTTGTAGAATACGATATTATTGTTTTACTTTTCAGTGCATTTTTTAAATCGTTTTTTTGTTATGTTTAAATTTTTATTTATTTTTTGATTTTTAGTGAATCTGAAGTACTTACACTAACTAATTTGTCTGAATATGGGTGGAATACGAAATTATTTTTTACTTTATAGTGCATTTTTAAAAGTCGTTTTTTTGTTTTGTTAAAATTTGTGTTAATTTTATTTAAAGTAACATGAATGTGCTTGATCAAGAAACAAAAACTATACTAATACAAAAATAATACATACCTACCCCTGTTGTAACGGTATTTGTTGAGAAAAGTTTTTAGATTTTCAAACACGTGTTTACTGGCAACTGTTTTTATAATAAATTATTAGCTGTTTGTCAACTGTTTTTTAAATAAATTGAAAGGCATTTTTCAAATATAATTTTAGGTATTTATATTGTGAATTTTGATAAAAAATGGTAAGTTCAGGCGAGTCCAGGACAATAATCGATTAACTAATTTAATATTATTAATTCCTATATATATAACTAGTAGTTCTGTTAAACTGTAAACAGTAGACATAGGGTATAACAATGCATGTTTATTATTTTACTGTCAATTTAAATCAAAACCAACATTTTCTCTGAAATCACAAGAATAAGTGACTAAGTGACTTTTTACTAACCAAATTGACTATAACTAATATAATATTATTTATAATTAAATTTTACTAATTATTTCAGCTCAAAAAGCTTCAGTATAAAAATAATAACAGATGTACAGAAAAAAAAGAACCATAACCTTTATTACCAATTATTTAATTATACTGATTGAGAGATCTTGGAATTATTTTGGATGAAAAACCAAGTTTCGCCAATCATATCCACTAAATTGTAAACAAAGATATGAAAACACTAGGCTTCGTATTAAGAACAACCAAAAACTTTAATTCCATACAAGCCATTAAATTATTATATGTATCTCTAGTTAGAAGCCTAATAGAATATAACTCGGTAGTTTGGTCTCCATCTTACAAAATTCACATTAATAACATTGAGCGAATACAAAAAAAATTCTGCGTTTTATAAATTTTAAATTAAATATCCCACTTGAAGACTTAAAATATAATTTATTATTAAATATTCTAAAAATACACACACCAGAAGACAGACGTCATATAAACGACTTTTTTATTCAAAATACTTAACTCTAAATTTAACTGTGGCGAACTACTGCAACTCATAAACTTACGAATACCGACAGTAACTACACGAAAAAATACACTATTCTATTGTCCACTCTCCGATACAACGATTTCTCACTATGGGAAATCAGTACTTAGGTGATATTGACATATTTAGCATAAGCTTGGCGAATTTTTTCGATCTTGTAAAAAACTTGTTCCAAAACTATTTGTAAACATATCTGTATTTTTGTAAACCTATGAATTTGCTGTATTTTTATGATTTGCGTGCTTGTTTTATCTAATTTTATTTATATTATTTCTTTATCTGTTTTATTCCTAAACATATCTGTTTTTCTGTAAACCTATGAAATCGCTGTATTTTTGTATTTTTATGACTTGTGTGCTTTTTTATCTAATTTTATTTTTATTATTTCTGTATCTGTTTAAAAATCATCTTTCATGAATTATTTGTACTACCAAACATGTAAAAGCCCTTTGGGCGTTAAATAAATAAATGAAATAAATTTTGTAAACTAAAGAGTCCGTGGTGTAAGGTCAGATTTAAGATTCATTATCGCTAATCTCAAGCAAACGTTCTAAAAATGGATCTGAATATGTCTTATTAGGGTAGGCGGTAGGCTTAAGTAATCGCAGTTGAATACTTATACTCGGAATAGTAAAACGTTTTTCCCCACTGTTAGTAAGCATGTGTCTTGTCAAACTACTCTTGTGAGAAGACTACTAACTTTAATCGGAACACGAAAAAGGTTTTTATCCACTGTGAGTAAGCTTGTGTTTCGTCAAACTACTATTGTGAGAATACGAATAACTTCACTCGGAACACGAAAAAAGTTTTTCTCCACTGTGAGTCCGTTTGTGTTTCGTCAAATTACTCTTGTCAGAACATGAATAACCACAGTCGGAACACAAAAAAGGTTTTTCTCTACTGTGGGTAAGCATGTGTTTCGTCAAATTACTGTTGCGAGAACACGAATAACTACAATGGGAACACGAAAAAGGTTTTTCTCCACTGTGAGTCAGCATGTGTGACCTCAAAGTTCCCCTCCGAGAAAATGAATACTTGCAATCGGAACACGAAAAAGGTTTTTCTCCACTGTGAGTCCGTTTGTGATTCGTCAAAGTACTCTTGTCAGAACATGAAAAATTGCAGTCGGGACACGAAAAAGGTTTTTCACCACTGTGAGTCCGCATGTGTGCCGTCAAATGACTCTTGCGAGTAGATGCATAATTGCAGTCGAGACATGAATAAGGTTTTTCTCCTCCGTGAGTCAGCATGTGTCTCTTCAAATCTCCCTTCCGAGAACATGAATATTTGCAGTCGGAGCATGGACAAAGGTGTATTACAGGATGAATGCGTAAGTGTAATTTTAACTGTGACTTATTAAAGCAGGAGAAGTTACAATGGGGACATGAGATGGATTTTTTCAGAGGTTCCTTCTTCAGATCCATTAATGAGTCTGAAACATTAACACGATTAAAGTATCAAATGTAAGCACTATAAATTTTTAAGAAATGTAAAAAAAGTACAGATGGTTATTTACCTGTTGTCTGGGTAAATCTTTTAACATCCGGCAGCTCTATGGGAATTTCAATAAAACCCCCTCCAACTTCATTTCGGGGTCCTGGTCCTACCTTGAAGCTAACAGTCTCCACTTTAAGGCTACCTAGAAAAACCAAATATTTTTACGTACATTAACATGCGCAGACGATGATCGTGTTACAATTAAAATTACAGCCCTTTCATTCCGAGAAAGTACTAGAAAAAAACTTGTTTTGATTTTAAAAAATGTTTATAAAAAAAAATACGATTATTCGAATAAAGATACCACTGATTAACCGCGTAAAAGTTAAAGTTTAGTTAACAGGCTTGAAGATTTATTTAGGGATGCTTCAAGAAGGAAATACAATTTTACTCTTGAGCAAATTCTGTGTTCAGCAAGTTTTGTATAGCCAGGGATATTGTGTTTTAATAAATATTATTTGTTTTTAACGCATAATAAAGCAATTTCTTTTACATCCTAAATAAAAAAGATTAAGATTTGCAGTAGTCTGGTAGTTTCCCGTAAATAAACATTACTAAAGTACATTAAGAGAGGACTTTATGGACAAACATATTATGTCCTGCCCGAGCAACAATTGAAGACGGACAAGGTTTCCAAACATAAAAAGAACTGTATATTTCAAAAAAAAAAAACTAGCCATCATATTATTTTAATATTTTATTTATCCTGAAGATATTA
The DNA here is from genome assembly GCA_917880885.1 of Limnephilus marmoratus. Lineage (NCBI taxonomy): Eukaryota > Metazoa > Arthropoda > Insecta > Trichoptera > Limnephilidae > Limnephilus > Limnephilus marmoratus. The sequence continues at coordinate 62,480,247 of OU862907.1, forward strand.
CAAACAAGTCTTAAGGTAAAACCACACTAGGCCCACGCAACGCCACGCCACGTGGGTAGACGTCACCATTTCCATATCTGGACTGCTTACCATCCACACATTTTCTATGGAAACAGGTGCTTTAGAATCAGACTAGCTCCACGCAACGCGAACCGACGCCCCCTACGCGACGTTGATCTGCCACAGCCAGATCGGCGTGGGCCATGTGGAAGGTGGAGGGGGTATGGTCACGCCTACTACGAGATGATTTTACATCTTTTTGGTGTTATCTGAGCATCTAACGTTGTTTCGCTATATCTATGGTTGTTTTTTTGACAGATATTATTAAAAATGGATGACGAACAGTTTATTGAAGCTTTTAGACGGCACGAAGTTATTTATAAAATCAAATTACAGGATTATAGAGATTCTGCATACGCAGTGCAACTTAGGAAGAAATTTCAGCCATTCATGGCATGATTTTCAATATTATACCCCTATAATGAATGTCAATCAAACTTTAGACACACTGCCAGTCTTTCTCTGGTCCCAATTGACTTTCGAAGATGTGTGGTTTCTTTTTTTTTATGTCAGATTCAATTATGCTGTGAAGCTCTTCAAATACCACTACTCATACGGAAGTACATGAAGAATCGTTCGTCATCAGATTCTAGTTCCTTTACTAAAGTATGGAACTCTCCAAAAATTTTGTCTTTGTTTGTTAATGTTGTGGACCCAAATACTTCTAACTTTTTTCTTTTTACGAGAATATTGATTTAATAATAATAATCGTAGCAAATCATCTTCAAATTCACTTTCAAGATATGGCAAAGCAGTCATCTGCTGAGAAGAGAATCACATAAACATAACCTAAAAAATAAATGTCAAATGTGTCAAATCAAACGCGCCTGCGCACAACCAGAGACCCCTTGTCACATGGTCACAGCGACGCGTACGTACGTCGGCCAGTGTGAACGGGACAGGAACGTTGCGTGGCGTTGCGTCTGCTCAGTATGATCCTTGCTTTAACGAAACTGGCAAAGCGTGTCTTGAAAATAACTAAGTGGTTAATTGCTTGATCACTGATGAAGGTACTAATAATTTATAATGTCTTCACAACATTACGTATTGGCATACGTAAAGTTAAGGCACTGAATATGGGAATGTACCCATTGATACATATATCGAATGTATACGGGCTAAATTTGATCTTAAACAATTTATATTAATATCATATTGATATGACAATATCTTTATGGACTAAAAATGAATTACGACCGGTTTTTCACAATGCGTGATATTAAACTTGGGTGAAATGCAGATCCGGGCACCATTTGGAAATTAAATAAAAATGCATTTTCTAGATGAGAAAAGTGTGGAAAAGTTGAATAAAAAAGAAATTAAGGCGCGCTCGGCAAAATTGAAGGAGATACAGCCGTTTAAAGAATGTATGAAATGACACTTCATGAACAGATAATGTCCGCCATTTGATACTAATTTGTTGGTAGGGATACCTGATACAAGAGCCTAGATACGATTGTAGGGAATAAATAATAAGGCGCGTAGGTACTGGAATGGAGACAAACCATTCAAATCTTGGGATGTTTTTTAAAATAAAGATAACATACACAATCCCGTTAGACAAACCATTTAAAACGTAGATTGTTTTTTAAAGTAAAGATAATAGGTATTATACACAATCCTGCTAGACAAACCAGTGCCTGAAGTGGCGCGGGATTCGATCGTTCTGAAGTGTGCGTGTAAACGGCGCTTTAGTATACATACGAAGGGGGCACTTTCTTTTCTATCACAAACCATGTTACACAAACCTAGCGTAGCCGCTAAACTACTTGAAAACTGGGATGTTTTTTTGCCGTGACGCGAGTAGGCGCTACGAAGGGGGCCCTTTCTTTTCTATCACAAACCATGTTACACAAACCTAGCGTAGCCGCTAAACTACTTGAAAACTGGGATGTTTTTTTGCCGTGACGCGAGTAGGCGCTACGAAGGGGGCACTTTCTTTTCTATCACAAACCATGTTACACAAACCTAGCGTAGCCGCTAAACTACTTGAAAACTGGGATTATTTTTTGCCGTGACGCGAGTAGGCGTTATAAAGGGGCACTTTCTTTTGAATCACAAACCATATTACACAAACCTAGCGTATTTGATGTTTTAAATAATTTATAAATAAAGATTATTAAAAAACATTACAGCTTATCATTTATTCATTATTTTTACAAAAAAAAAATTTTGGGGTATTTTCAAGTAATTTGCCGGTTTCTAGGGGTTTTTGAGTTTAGTTTAGGGATAAATATTTTTGGGAGTTGGCAACACTGACTTTCTTTTCTTAGGTTAGTATGACTGGTTTATTTATAAAATGGCGGGCGTACTGACATAATCTGTTCGTGAAGTGAAATTTTACTTAACGTAATTGAAAATTAATTAGTTATTCAATTTTTGTTTTTTATTGCTTTCCGCACTTTTTTTCACCTTCCAGGTTAAAGTTCTCAACTTAAAACGCGGTGAAAACATGGTTTTCTGCCAAAAAAAAGTGGTGCCCGGATCTGCATTCCTCCCTTAAACTTATTTATATTCAGGGACTGAATATGGGAATGTAGCTATTGATACATATGTCGAATGTATATATGCTAAATTTGATCTTAAATAAATTTATATTAATATCATATTGATACGATAATATTTATGAGGACTGAAAAATGTATTACGACCTGTGTTTCACCGTGCGTGATATTAAACATATTTATATTCATTGAGTGAGATTATAATGATGAACAAAAGGAGTAACTGAAATACCAGCCTTAAGATAATCACGATTTATTGTGTAAAGTTCTACGTTTAATGAATATTCAACTCCAATTATAACGACCGTTGTTCCAAATTAAACTGAACAACCGTTGAATTTTATTTTATACTAGCTGGGTTACCCGGCTTCGCTCAGGACAACATTCGAGAGTGTTCTGAAATGTTTTACATTGATGTTCCCGATTCCCTATTCCCGAACTTTCCACAATTTTCCAGAATGTTCCGGGATGTTCTGGAACGTTGTGGAATGCTCTCAAATACTCTGACTGGGTGTCCGGCTTGGCTCAGGGAGTTGATGTGAGATTGAATTGACGTTCGAATCCACGACGGATTTTGCTTTATATACCCCATATGGATAGCCCCATAAAAAACTTCCAGAATAATGTTCCAGATCATTACACAACCTTCAAGAGATTTCAGGAATGTTTCACAATGATCTGGGGTATTCGGTATATTCCTAAATATATTCCAGAATGTTTCGGAGTGTGTTGGAATGCTCAAGCATACTCTGGAATGTTTTGAACTGTTAGAAATTTTAAGGGGGCGAGACTTCCAGCCCTTATATCTTTAAATGCATGCCCTTCAGGTAAAACCGATAACTTTCTTCATGGATGTGGGATAGAGGGCTATCACTAAATATAATTCCCGTTATCATACCGGGACTCGTCTTTGAGTTTTAGCGACATGCACATTGAATACTTTTTTAATAATGTACATTGAAGATAAAGTTTATCCAAACTTCTAGAACTTTCCAGAACCTTCTAGACTCAACGAAACTCTCTGCCACTCATTTCTGAAAATTCTAGAACTTTCTCCTTCCATAATATCCTAGAGCATTAGGGAGGCTTCCAAAACCATCTAGAACCTTCTAGACTCACCAACACACTCCGTCGCTCCTTTCAGAACTTTTTAGAGCTTTATCGAGCCTCCTCCTTTTAGAACCTTCTGGACTCACCGACATACTCCGCCACTCATCTAGTTCTAGAGAACTTTCTACAGCTTCATCGAACCTTGTAGAGCTTTTTGGAACCTTCTAGACATTAGACATACCGACTATACTCCGCCATACTCCGCCACTCTTTCCAAAATTTTCTATAGCTTTATCGATCCTTTTAGATCTTTTCGGAACCTTCTATATTCACCGGCATACCCCGCCACTCCATTCAGAACTTTGTACAGCCCTATCGAACCCTCTAGGACTTCCTACAGCTTTATGGAACCTTATAGAATTTTTCGGGATCTTCTAGACACACCGACACACTCCTCCACTCCTATCAGAACTTTCTACAGCTTTACGGAACCTTCTAGAACTTCTACATTTTATCGAACCTTCTAGAACATTTCGGAAACTTCCAAACCCACCGACATATTATTCCACCATTCCTTTCAGAACTTTGTACAACTTTATAGAATCTTCTAGAACTTTCCGGTACCTTCTAGACTCACCGACTTACTCCACCACTCCTTCCAGAACTTTGTACAATTGTACATCCTTATGGAACTTTCTAGAATTTTCTACAGCTTTATCAAACCTTCTAGAACTTTCCGGAACCTTCTAGACTCACCGACATACTCCGCCACACCTTTCAGAGCCTTCTACAGCTTTATGGAACCTTCTAGAATTTTTCGGACCCTTCTAGACACGCCGACACACTTCTCTACTCTTATCAGAACTTTCTACAGCTTTACGGAACCTTCTAGAACTTCTACAGTTTTATCGAACCTTCTAGAACATTTCGGAAACTTGCAAACCCACCGACATATTATTCCACCATTCCTTTCAGAACTTTGTACAACTTTATTGAATCTTCTAGAACTTTCCGGTACCTTCTAGACTCACCGACTTACTCCGCCACTCCTCCAGAACTTTGTACAATTGTACATCCTTATGGGACCTTCTAGAACTTTCTACAGCTTTATCAAACCTTCTAGAATTTTCCGGATCCTTCTAGACTCACCGACATACTCCGCCACACCTTCCGGAGCCTTCTACAGCTTTATGGAACGTTCTAGAATTTTTCGGACCCTTCTAGACACGCCAACACACTTCTCTACTCTTATCAGAATTTTCTACAGCTTTACGAAACCTTCTAGAACTTCTACAGTTTTATCGAACCTTCTAGAACATTCCGGAAACTTCCAAACCCACCGACATATTCCACCATTCCTTTCAGAACTTTGTTCATTTTTATCGAACCTTCTAGAACTATTCGAAACCTTCTAAACTCACCGACATACTCCGCCACACCTTCCATAACTTTCTACAGCTTTATCGACCCTTCTAGACTCACCGACATACTCCGCTACTCCTTCCAGAACTTTGTACATTTTTCGAACCTTCTAGATTTTTTCAGGACCTTCTTGACACACCGACAGATACCTATCAGAACTTTTTACAGCTTTACGGAACCGTCTAGAACTTTCTACAGTTTTATCGAACCTTCTAGAACTTTCCGGAAACTTTTAAACCCACCGACATATTCCTTTTCCAGCTTTATTGAAACTTCTCGAAGCTCCGGAACCTTTTACGCACACCGACACATTCCTTAACTCCTTTCAGAACTTTCTACAGCCTTATGGAACCTTCTAGAACTTTTTACAGCTTTAGCAAACCTTCTTGAACTTTCCAGAACCTTCTAGACTCACCGACATACTCCGCCACACCTTCCAGAAGTTTCTACAGCTTTATCGAGCCTTCTAGACTCACCGACATACTCCGCCACTTCTTCCAGAACTTTGTACAGCTCTATCGAACCTTCTAGAACTACCTACAGCTTTATGGAACCTGCTAGAATTTTCCGGGACCTTCTAGACACACTGACGCACTCTTCTACTCCTATCAGAACGTTTTACAGCTTTACGGAACCGTCTAGAACTTTCTACAGTTTTATCGAACCTTCTAGAACTTTCCGGAAACTTTTAAACCCACCGACATATTCCACCATTCCTTCCAGAACCTTTTCCACCTTTATTGAAACTTCTAGAACTTCTAGAAGCTCCGGAACCTTCTATACACACCGACACACTCCTCCACTCCTTTCAGAACTTTCTACAGCTTTATCGAACCTTCTTGAACTTTCCGGAACCTTCTACACTCGCTGACATACTTGTCCATTTCTTCCAGAACATTCCAGAGTCTTATCGAATTTTCTAGAAGTTTCCGGAATCTTCCAGACTCTTCTTGAAGTTTCTAGAGTCTTCTTAGAACTTCCAGCCCTTATATCTTCAAAAGTAAGCCCTTTAGGTAAAAACGAATACCCTTATTCCCTAGGGGGGATAGAGATCTACCATACCATATAACTCTCTTGATCGTACTGGCACTCGTTTCTGAGTTTTTGCGTTCCGCACGTTTATTTGGACTTTCTTTTATAATATATATTGATTAAAGCGCAAATGCACAATTCGTGGTGTCCAACGCGACCTACATAGTATTAGGTCCTTACATATGAAATTGGCATTTTGCCGTACTGGCAACTTTGATCTCAAATATCTTCTTTTTGGTTAGGAATTCCAAATTCAAATTTATACAGCTAATTCATGTATTTGTGTTTCGAAAATTTTAATTCATTTGTTTTTCCTTAATTGTTTTTTTTCTTTGCGTTACTTAGTTTACAAAATGGAAAACTTAAAATACGAGTACGAGTACGAGTTCCACTGTGGCACCAGTGCTGCAGAAACGGCTCGAAGGACTAATGGTGTGTATGGCGACGGTGCCGCAAAAGACAACACGGTGCGTTTTTGGTTCCAACGTTTTCGTTCTGGAAATTTCGACCTGCAGAACAAGCCCCGTGGAAGGCCGGAGACCAAAGTTGATAATGAATAATTGAAGGCTATTGTGGAAGCGGATTTTAATCCACTTGAAGCAAATTGGGAGGGTGAAAAAGCTTGAAAGGTGGATACCTCACGAATTGAGTGGAGCAAATCAACAAACGCGCGTTGACTGCTAGACTACACACTGCACACAGACGGCTACCAAATTAGAGGAGCTTCAATTGGAATGTCTAAGACATCCACCGTACTCTCCGGACCTTGCCCCAACAGATTATCATTTTTTTCGAAATTTGGATAACTTCTTGCAAGGGAAAAAATTCAACTCCGATGGGGCAGTCCAAACCGCCTTCGAAGATTTTATTGATTCCCGTCCGAATGGTTTTTTTTAGTAAAGGGATCGATGAACCACCTATGAGATGGCAAAAGTGCATAGATAGCAATGGTACATACTTTGATTAAATCATTATATTATATTTTAAAAAATCGACTTTATGTTCCTCCCATACAAAACGCCAATTTCGTAATGTATGTAAGGACCTAATATAAATGAATAGTAACAAATTTGGGAATCTTTTGGCAATATTGAAATGAAATTATCTTTTCATCGGTTCACCCCGATATCGTCTAGTCTAGTTGGTTAGTCAGATATCTCCAAATACTTACCAACTTTTGAGATAGTAAGGAAAGCAATATTCGATTGCTCGCTACAAATCCAATGTTATATACGCCCGTCTATGTTTTACATATTAAATATGCTATAAAAAACATCGGGTTTGGCCGGGAATGGCCCAGTTCATTAGTAAGCCATTTTGAAATTTCCAACCAGAACTCAGAAAACGTAATTTTTTTAACTCACTACAAGCTTTGACCAAGTATATCCAAGACGTGCCCTGTGCGATTCATAATGACCCCAGAAACCAAATAAAATTGGCTCAAGGCCCATTTATGAAAAAGTGCTTGCATTATTTTGCACCGTTTAGATCGCATAGTGCTTTGTGTTGTACCGGTCTACAAGGTCTACACTAAAACTAATTTGTCTTCCAGCCGTCCGGGCAGGAGTTAATTTTTTCAAACACAAAAATAACTAACTTCCGAATGTTGTACAAGGTACATGCCGCGGACTTTATTTTAGAAAATGTTGTCTCCTATCTGACTACAACAAAAAAATACACCTTACATATATCTTTTAGACAGCGTTTTAATAAACGTAATAATGTTAAAGAATTGATTTTGTTACCATCAAAGTTTCCGACGTCATCAAATCACAACACTGCTTGTGATGTCACGACAGCTCGACTAATAATGTTTACTAAAGGTGGTTTACAAACTTTTTTAAAACACGACCCGCTTTTAGTAATAAAATAAATTATGTTCATTCCATAAATTATGATTATAATTACATAAATTCACCCTCCGTTGTTTTTTAAGAATGATCAACATTTTTAGTCGAAGTATTATTATATCTATGCGGACCTTGGTGGGAGGACACGTAGAACATCACCTGTTTATATTTGTTGTTGGTGGAGTCGCAAACCTACTTAACATATTGTAAAACAATATTTGTTTAATAAAACTATCAATGTGGGTAAAAATAAAGTGCCGCAGGTAAAAAAATTATATCTGCAATTCCAAAACAATGAATGGCATCGATTTTTTCATTTGGAAATATTAAAGAACTTATAAAAGTACATTCAATTTGGAAAAAATTCGGTTTATGGGGGAAATTCCTAAAAAATAAAACTAGTTATTTTTATACTAATTTTGGGTCGGGGAATCCGAATCTGAAAGAATTAGGCGGCGGCAAGCAATATTAACTGAATTACACGACTTTAAAAATTTTTATACACATACAGGAAAATAGCCATTTTGGAAGCATTTTGATTCCTAGAAAATCAAACTAGTTATTTTTATACTAACTATGGGCCGGGGAATCCGAATCTGAAAGAATTATGCGGCGGCAAGCAATATTAACTGAATTACACGACTTTAAAATTTTCTATACACACACACATGAAAATAGTCATTTCGGAAACATTTTGACACACGAAGTACGAAAATCATAGAAAAACAAGAAATGTACTAAAACATGTGCCGGCAGTGTTACCAGCTCTCAAAAATATTTATCCCTATATTATGAATTACGACTATCTCAACGGCCGTATTCTTAAACCAAAAGTATGAAAATTCGTAGTCTTAAAAATGCGTAACTTAACCTAACCTAACGCTAGGTTTGTGTAACATGGTTTGTGCCCCTTTATACCGCCTGCTCGCGTCACGGCAAAAAAAATCCCTGTTTTCAAGTAGTTTAGCAGCGACGCTGGGTTTACGTAACATGGTTTGTGATACAAAAGTGAGTAAAATTTATAAAAAATAAGTACTTAAAATATAAACATGTTATTTTACGTTATTGATATTACTGCTTAATGGCTACACTTAATTTTGTGTGATAAAAACATCTATGTTATCTTGTTTTTCTATGATCTTTGTACTACGTGTGTCAAAATGCTTCCGAAATGAATATTTTCATGTATGTGTGTATAGAAAATTTTAAAGTCGTGTAATTCAGTTAATATTGCTTGCCGCCGCCTAATTCTTTCAGATTCGGATTCCCCGGCCCAAAATTAGTATAAAAATAACTAGTTTTATTTTTTAGGAATTTCCCCCATAAACCGAACTTTAGCCTTCAATTTTGGCGGTTTATTCAAAAAAGTTAGTCGCGAAAAGAGGGCAGAAATTGCCAGGCAAAATTTTTACTACATCCAAGGTCAAACCAATAAATGATGTTGGTTTATTTTCGTTCGGAATTACAATAGTTCGTCAAGATAATTTTTGTTATTTAGTAAAACGGAAACCTTTAAAATACATTAAACACAGATTTCAACAAAAAACCGTTGCACTATTCTACAATTAAGGTCGCAAGTTAAACCATCTTAAGCCAAGGCATTCCGAATTTCTACCGTTTTATAACATATCTCTTTTGAACAATTTAAGTTTTTAAATTTCTAAATAATTTTTTTTTAATTTTTGACGACAATATCTATACGTTTGCCATGCCGAAAGGGTAATTATATGAAATTCCTCTGACAGAAAAAATCGCAAGATACGCTCCGAAAATTATTATAATTATTATAAATAATTGAAAAAAATCATAATTAATTATTTTTTTTAAATGCTATTCAAATATTTCCCGCAAGATTCTTGTTTTATTTTAAACAAGTCATGTTTAATTAAACATTTTCACAATTTTCGCTTGAATATTATCGTTTTAAATTTAAGCGCGCTCCTTCTAACTTTCTTATTAACATATCTCCCCTTCCTCTTCTTTTTGAGCGCTTACTGCCGGGCCGTAGGAAGCCACGAATTTCTGTCTTTTTTTTATTTATTATACGCAAAAAAACTTAATGTTTTGAGCAAGTGATTCAAAACTAAACTAATTCAAAAGATTACAGTTTTTGGCTAATACCTTTTGCAAAACAGAACAGAACAGGTGTTAACAGCCCGGTTGATTACCTTTATTGGAAACCTGTACCTTGTTCTGGATATGCGAGCATTAAAAAATTTGTCAATGAGATTTGGCTTACCTGGCATTTGGTGATTTCTGTCAGAGGAAACACAGGGTTCTTTTTTAATACTAGGAATCTCGACTTCAATTTCCGTACATGAAATTTCACTTGCTTTGTTGGTAACTTCGTCCGGAATTAAAGACTCCGATGAACTCCTTTCACCTGTTTAGAGAAACTATTTTGTAATAAAAGGAACCAATAAATGTGATAACACAGTCGCAAAAAATCATATAAAATAAAACTAAAGATTTATACGTAACTATATTAATATGCTCCCTGTGGCATTGTGCTTGAACAATAGAACGAATAGTTTCACCGACTCATTTTTTTGTGAAAGACGGCTCGTATGTAGAACGCTTTACCGAGATATGTCTTTTCGGGTGAAATGCAGATCCGGGCACCACTTGGAAATTTAATAAAAATGCACTTTCTAGATGAGAAAAGTGTGGAAAAGTTGAATAAAAAAGAAATTAAGGCGCGCTCGGCAAAATTGAGGGAGATACAGCCGTTTAAAGAATGTATGAAATGACACTTCATGAACAGATATTGTCCGCCTGTGTCCGCCATTTGATACTAATTTGTTGGTAGGGATACCAGATACAAGAGCCTAGATACGATTGTAGGGAATAAATAATAAGGCGCGTAGGTACTGGAATGGAGACAAACCATTCAAATCCTGGGATGTTTTTTAAAATAAAGATAACATACACAATCCCGTTAGACAAACCATTTAAAAACGTAGATTGTTTTTTAAAGTAAAGATAATAGGTATTATACACAATCCTGCTAGACAAACCAGTGCCTGAAGTGGCGCGGGATTCGATCGTTCTGAAGTGTGCGTGTAAACGGAGCTTTAGTATACATATGAAGGGGGCACTTTCTTTTCTATCACAAACCATGTTACACAAACCTAGCGTAGCCGCTAAACTACTTGAAAACTGGGATGTTTTTTTGCCGTGACGCGAGTAGGCGCTACGAAGGGGGCACTTTCTTTTCTATCACAAACCATGTTACACAAACCTAGCGTAGCCGCTAAACTACTTGAAAACTGGGATGTTTTTTTGCCGTGACGCGAGTAGGCGCTACGAAGGGGGCACTTTCTTTTCTATCACAAACCATGTTACACAAACCTAGCGTAGCCGCTAAACTACTTGAAAACTGGGATGTTTTTTTGCCGTGACGCGAGTAGGCGCTACGAAGGGGGCACTTTCTTTTCTATCACAAACCATGTTACACAAACCTAGCGTGGCCGCTAAACTACTTGAAAACTGGGATGTTTTTTTGCCGTGACGCGAGTAGGCGCTACGAAGGGGGCACTTTCTTTTCTATCACAAACCATGTTACACAAACCTAGCGTAGCCGCTAAACTACTTGAAAACTGGGATGTTTTTCTTGCCTTGACGCGAGTAGGCGTTATAAAGGGGCACTTTCTTTTGAATCACAAACCATGTTACACAAACCTAGCGTACCTAGCCGCTAGTAATTAAAATTTTTAAAATTATTATTTTTAAATTTTTCAAGTAATTTGTCGGTTTCTAGGGGTTTTCGAGTTTAGTTTAGGGATAAATATTTTTGAGAGTTGGCAACACTGATTTTCTTTTAGGTTAGTGACAAAATGGCAGGTGGACTAACAGTATTAGTTGGCGAAGTGAAATTTTTCTTAACGTAATTGAAAATTAATTACTTATTCAATTTTTTTTTTTATTGCTTTCCGCACTTTTTTTCACTTTCCAGGTTAAAGTTCTCAACTTAAAACGCGGTGAAAACATGGTTTTCTGCCAAAAAAAAGTGGTGCCCGGATCTGCATTCCTCCCGTCTTTTCCAAAACATTTAAAACAGGCCTCTTTAAAGTCCGAATTACGGAAGTCCCCACCGGCACCCTCTTCTTAGACCTCATTCACAACGTTACCCAACCTATGGATTTTCTAGTTCCCTTGTCCGCAGACCACACAGAAAGGGGTGCTCCCGTGACTTGTGAGATATCCCATAAAAAACCTAGCAGAAGAGTGCACTTAGGATCGATATGTAGGAATGTAGGTAAGTATGAGCATGTCACTACAGTTAAGCAAAAACCTGCAGTTTTAATTTAGATTACAATTTGCGTCTGTATAACAGTTTTGCATCAATAAAAGACAACAAAATACCTGAATTGTTTTCAGAAATGGATTCCGAACATTTAATTTTCATACAAGGATATTCTATAGCTACTTCCGTAAATGTCACCGCAACACTTTCTTCCGCACTAGTGCCTGGTTCTAACTTGATGGCGGTGGAATCCATGCTTTTATGGAAGGATCTGGTAGTTCTTTTGAACTCTAACTTTATACCGAGGATGAAGAAATTCTTAAGAAAAATGGGTGATTCTTGAGAAAAAAAGGATCAAAGCCTTATAACATAACCAACAAAAAAGTGACAGCTGGTGATAGCATCCGGAGTAAGATTATCCATAGATAATACGCAGAAGAAAATAATTTTCGAGTGAAATACTAAGTGTTGCCAGCATCTCCAAAAATGTCAATGTAAACTAGCCATCTAATATATTATTTCCGATGAAGATATTACAAACAATGAAACTGCCAAAGCGTGACTAGCCCCTTGTATAATTGCAGGAGAGCATATTTGTCCCAGCTCACGCGCGACTCATAAATCGCTGAAACTCAATTTCTATCAGAGTGAGAAATATGTTTTAAACGTGTTAGAAAGGCAAGAAAAAATTTTATAGGTAAAAAACTATGTGTTTATTTTGAATTATAAAATTTAAAAGCGTATTTTATCACCTTTCAAAAAAAATTTTAGTTTTAGGATAAATTGAGAAATATTAATTTTTTTTGCATTTTATTTGAAAATGGGGATATTAAGACCGTCTAAAAATATGCCAGAATTCCTTCACGACATATATTATGTGAAATGTATATTGGCTAAATTTGGTCCCAAATAAATTTATATTAAAATTATTTTGATATGACAAGCTTTGAGGACCAAAAAGTGATTTATGGCCGGAATGTTACTAACTATACGTGATATCTAAATATTTATGTTCAGGAACAGGAGATTATGATATTGACAAATATTAAGATTAAAAAATTAATTCACTGAAATTGGATAATGGCATATTGTACCCTCAATGTAATTGTACCCTCAATGTAATTGTACCCTTAATGTATTTTACCCCTACTGAAAACTGTAATATTTAATATTTTAAAAAAATGTATTGTTATTGTCCTTCTATAACTATCTTTTTTTATAAATTGTGTATCTATCTAAAATAATGTTGAAATTTAATTTCATAAGTTCTTTGATAATTGTTTACACTTATTGGAACATCATTATTATTTTTTTCCACGTTAATACTCCTCCCATAAACATGAGCTCCTAGACCTCAACTTATGGAGTAGTAGAATAAAATGTGAAATATTTTATAACCTACCATATGTAATCATTATTTGTAATATGTATACAAAAAATTCTTGAAATAAAAAAAAAAATCATTAAAAAATATCTATTATTTAAATACCATGTTTATCTGTATTATGTTCAATATATTTTTATTCAACCCTGAGGAAGGTTCAGAATGAACCGAAACCGATTGGATTATGAAAAAATAAAGTGGAATTGAAACAAAGTTCTTTAATAGGCCACTTGCATGGACTTCATAACGACTTGGAAAAAATCGTGTGGATAGAGTTTTTTACTAAGATTACGAAAATGTTAGTAAAAATTTTTAGAAATGTACAATTTTTTTTATGTTCCTATTAATTTTATAAAATTCCACACTGATTTATTTTTTTATATGGCGTCACTTTGATTTCAGGCGAATTTTTTAATTCGTTCACTAGATTTATTGTTTGTTCTCTACGAACTTATCGTTTGGTTCGACTTTTTGACAGTTGTTCTGAAGAGAACCCCGTACAATTAATGGGCACGGGGTTCTCTTCAGAACGTAAAGATGATGTCGGTACATGTTTTAAACGTATAATGATTATGGTGCTGATTTTAACAAAATAAAATTTTATAATATTCTTATTATTATTACAATTTACAAGTTCAAGTATATTACATTGAATTTAGTAATATAGACGCTGTACATTATAATGATTTATGATCAATAAGATGGATCAAGGAAAAAAATATGTATGAGATGTAATATTTTTGGTATGCCTCGTTATTCTCCTGTGCCATTCGTATGGAAAACATTCTTTTTTTTTTTAAATGATTTTCGGCTATGTAATTATCGTTTTTTCACACCTATAAAATTATGTCCCGTCTTTCCGGTTTATAAAAAATGGTCTGATTTTTCGGTTTGAAATTTTCAAAAAATCCCCAGGGTTTCAAAAATACGATTAAAAAAAAAAATACAGAACGTCTTAGAATATTTGCCTAAACCGGAAAAAAAATTTAAAAAAATGTGATGCAAGTGGCCTATTGTGATTATTATAATTATGCATTCCTACAAAGTGCTTGCTACATGTTAAGATTAAGCTTGCTTTAAGAGTAACTGAACTACCGGCCTTAAGATAATCATGTTTTGGTGAAGTTCTAAGTTCATAGGTTGTTTTATATAAAAATGATTCATTTTAAATCGACGAACCCCTGCTTCGTGTTCAGTACCTACTTAGAAAAAAAATCCTACCATTTTTTATCTACGACGCCATTTTGTCTATACATAACCTCACTAATTGCTGACAATGCTGACACATGATTTCGCTAAATCTTGTCGTCCATTGTTGTACTATTTCCAAACTTTATTTCTAGATAATAACACACCTTACATATTCATCCCACAAAGTTTATTCAATCTGCTGCTGATAATTGTCGGTAAGTTCTTTTGCTGACATTTTCTACGAGTATTCATCGCTATAAAATTCAATTAAAACGGCAGTTGTTCCAAATCAAACTGAACAACTGTTGAGTTTTATTCTAGATTTAATCTCAAATGCACACTTCGCCCTTTCCAACGCGACCTACACATGAATAACGACAAGTTCGGGAATCTGTTTGCCAATATTGAAATGGAAGTGTCTCTTCATCGGTACATCTCGATATATTAACAAGGGAAACAGTGGAATTGTATTGTATAATACTTACTAATATCCAAATCACAATAGTTTTCCGAATTCCCCAAAAACTTCTTTAACTCCAAAATGAACGCACATTCTATTGAAATAAGCATTTATTTTTTATTATTTAGTCTTCTTCGGATTTATTAACATATTGGACCCAAATCAACTGTTTTATTTTCATTCGTCAGATGATTCCTTAATAATTGCGTTCCAAGCAATAAGATTATTTTGTTTAGTTCTAGGCGAATGGAACTGACTTCATTTGTTGTTTGACATGAGAATGTGTGTTCAATTGTTAGCTTTGTTTTGCTTTCATGCTTTCAAGCTTGCAGAAATCGATTTTAGTTTGGGTTTAATTAAAAATTAAACAAAAAAAGATACATTTTAATATTATTATGTCAGAGGCGGGTCCAGTAATTCTGTTTTCCATAGAGATATAGAGTAACCCGGTGATTGACGACTATTCTATCTCCCTATAAATGATTTTACTTCAAGGTTACAACTACGAGGAGAAATTTGTATAATGCATACGTCTTTATTGTTTTGACAGAACATTTCAACCGGAATAAAGTATACTTGAAGCACATTCAAATTAAAGTTCCGTTGTACCAATCTTATGTTTCAGGTGTAGTTCTTTGGGCTTGAACCAATTTCCCCAGCAGTGTCATGGATCTATTAAATTCGGATACTGTTTCCATCAAGATAGAACCAGGGCCTCATGAAGAAGTCGGAGGTGAAACACCAGATACGGATATAAATTTCTACTTCCCAAATGTTAAAAAGGAATGTTTGCAGAATGCGGAGAGTTCTCCCACAGCCAGTAAGTTGTATTGTTTTTATATAAAAAAATGTTACACTTAAAATTGAGATGTCCGGAATGCATGTTCGTTTTGAAATGTCTCACAGGTAGGACAAAATACGCAAATTTAGAAGTCCTCTTTTGCTTTTCATATGTTATTTACAGAAAACTGCCTAAATTTTAACTTGCTACATAAAGTTTCCGATTCCTCAAGTTTTCGCCTTATTTTGAGTCATGATATAAATGACATGTATGTAATACGGGGGTTGGGAAACTGCGGCCCACGACCACTTTTGGTTCGTCGTGATGAAAGAACCGCCAAAAAATACATTCAGACAAGTTAAAACAGATTTTGTGTTCCAACACAGTTAAAATTCCGGTTGCGGTTTCATCTGCTGACTCGTTTCGAAGGAAGCCGTTGTTATTTATTTATTTTATTTATTTATTTATTTAACGCCCAAAGGGCTTTTACATTTTGGTAGTACAAATAATTCATGACAGATTATTTTTAAACATAGGTATACAGAAATAATAAAAATAAAATTTGATAAAAAAGCACACAAGTCATAAAAATACAAAAATACAGCGAATTCATAGGTTTTCAGAAAAAACAGATAGGTTTAGGAATAATTTTGGAATAAGTTTTTCACAAGATCAACAAATTCCGCCAAGTTTATGCTAAATATGTCAATATCACCTAAGTACTGATTTCCCATAGTGTGAAATCGTTGTATCGGAGAGTGGGCAATGGAGTTCCGCTTATGAATGCTACAGTATAATAGTGTATTTTGTCGTGTAGTTTATTACTGTCGGTATTCGTAAGTTTATGAGTTGCAGTAGTTCGCAACAGTCAAATTTAGAGTTAAGTATTTTGAATAAAAATGTTAAGTCGTTTATTTTACGTCTGTCTTCTAGTGTGTGTATTTTTAAAATATTTAATAATAAAGTATATTTCAAGTCTTGTAGTGGGATATTTAATTTAAAATTTATAAAACGCAGAAATTTTTTTTGTATTCGCTCAATGTTATTAATGTGAATTTTGTAAGATGGAGACCAAACTACCGAGTTATATTCCATTAGGCTTCTAACTAGCGATACATATAATAATTTAATGACTTGAATGGAATTAAAGTTTTTGGTTGTTCTTAATACGAAGCCTAGTGTTTTCATACCTTTGTTTACAATTTGGTGGATATGATTGGCGAAAATTTTGAATTTTGTCATGTTCTAAGTGGGGTATTATAGCTAGTTTTACATCATATGCTGCAAAATTCGGAGGAAAACCAACAGTACATTATGAGTGTGATAATAATTTGAGCTGCGGACTCGCATACAGATTATTATTTTTTTTTAAAGAAAGACAAACATTCCCTGGTTACGAATAACCTAACAATGTTTGAAAATCTCCTATTACCACCACAGAAAGCCGAAAATGTTGCTTGGGTTCTGATGGAGGGCTTAGCCAGCCGAGGAATTGAACACGTGACGCCCGGATGGGATCCAAGCGCTATGCCCACTCAACCACTGACCAGTCAACAGTTGTTTAATGAAAGGCATTCTGAAAGTATTCTGAAAACAAACAACTATAAAAGTCCAATTTATCTTCGAATGAATCCATTCTCATGCTCGGAGAGTGGTTATAAAATTCTAGTTGCTGACGCATTTCAAACAAATGTGCTTTAATGTTCCGAATCCATTTAAAATTCTAATTCAACACCATAATATGCTGCAAAATTCCTAGGAAAACCATTTGCTTATTATGAATGTGCTACTAATTAAAGTTTGGGACTCACATACACATTCTCTATTAAGCAAAAACCAGTAGTGGTTGTTCCGTAACTTGTCGACTGTTGTGTAGAATCACTCCTCGGATTAAAATAGCCTTGTGTTCTGAACGCAACTTAAACTCATTTGCTGCCGCAGTTTAGGGGAAACCATTCTCGCAATAATTACAGAGTTTAATAATTTTATTAAAGTACCCACCAACCCCTTCGCTCCCACCGCCTCTCCAGAAAAACGCAGTGCAGCCCACGGGTGATTCAGCAACCTTTAAAATAATATGACACTGAAAATGCATAATATAACATTTTTGTTGTATATTATTCAACTTCCCTCATCTACATGTTTATTCAAATGTATCTTAAATAGTTGATATTTTTATGAAATATTTTTTGATGTTGTAAAACTCTCGGGGAGGGGGGACGATTTTGAAAAGTTACGCTGTTCGTTATGGCGTATAATCGATCGATTTATTTATTTCTATGTATTACAGTATTTACCTATTAATTAACATTTTTACATTATAGATAAATTTTGAAAACATTTTTACATAATATATTTTGCAATTTTATTATGTTGGGTGTGAGGTAGGTTTGTGAAGGTGAAACTGTGGATAGGTATTGTTGTATGTTTCGTGAATACCTCACTAGGAGAACCTGTGCTGATGTGTTTACGTGTTTATTTATGATTATGTGTGACAAGTATTTATGTGTTGTAATAGAAAGTTTTATATGTATTTTATTTATTTTTTATTTTAATAGTTATTGTACATTGGTTATTTAGAAGAGAAAAAAAATATATATATATAAACATACACATACATACACATCCATATACATACATGTACATGCACATATGCATATATATATACATATGTATACATACGCATACACATTCACATACACATACACATATGTACACACATATACAAATTGTAGGTGTATGTATATTTGTAGGATACTTGACAAACTACTTAATTTTTAGGTTTATTTAATTTTATACTTTTTATAGTTATGTTATGTTTGGTTAGGAATAATAATTTTTTATATAAAGTTAATATCTTGATTTTTAATCCAGACAGTGATATGTTTTTAATGAAAGTTTGTAGATGTATTTACAGATAGTATTTGTTTCAAAGTAATGCAATTAAAAAGTTTGGTTGCTGTAAGTGTTGTTGTTTTGTTTTTCCAGGTAACATTATTGTGGAGACTGTTACCATTAAGTCCGAACCTGGACCCCGAGAAGTAGATGATGAGAGCATTCCTTATATGAAAATTGACATGGACCTACCGGATGTTAAAAAGGAATGCTTAGAACGCTCTGAAAGAATTTCCCAAAGAGCAGGTAAGACCAAATAACCTTAATAAATTCAACGTTGCGTGCTATCCTGTAATTTAGTTTTTTTTCAAATTAATTAACTGTTCTTTAACTTGTTCAGCATTATTCGTTATCATTTTCAGACTTTCTGACTGATATAAAGGATCCTACGGAAAAACGACAAGTCTCTTGTCCCCATTGTGACTACTCCTGCTCTTATACGTCACAGTTAGAACTGCACTTGTGCACCAATACCGGAAAAAAATCTTTTTCATGTTCTAAATGCAATTATTCATGTTCTCAAAAGGGAGATTTGATGAAACACATGTTGACCCACTGTAAGGAAAAATCTTTTTCATGTTCCGACTGCAGTTTTTCATGTTATCTTAAGGGCGGTTTGACGAAACACATGTTGACTCACAGTGGAGAAAAACCTTTTTCATGCTCCGACTGCAATTATTCATGTTCCCGAAAAGAACAATTGAGGAGACACATGATGACGCACAGTGGAGAAAAACCATTTTCGTGTACCTACTGCAGTTATGTATGTTCTCTTAAGTGCAGTTTGACGAAACACATGCTGACGCACAGTGGAGAAAAACCTTTTTCGTGTCCCGACTGCAGTTATTTATGTTCTCTTAAGGGCGAATTGACGATACACATGATGACACATAGTGGAGAAAAACCTTTTTCGTGTTCGTATTGCAACTATTCATGTTGTCGGAAGGGTGATTTGACGCGACACGTGCAGATTCACGCTGGAGAAAAACCTTTTTCATGCCCCGACTGCAAATACTCATGTTTTCGGAAAGCACAATTGACAAGACACATGCTGACTCACAGTAAAGAAAAGCCTTTTTCGTGCTCCGAATGCAACTATTCATGTTCTCGAAATGTACAATTGACGGGGCACATGTTGACGCACAGTGGAGAAAAACCCTTTTCGTGTACCGACTGCAGTTATTCATGTTTTCTTAAGGGCAGTTTGACGAAACACATGATGACGCACAGAGTAGAAAAACCTTTTTCATGTTCCGACTGCAGTTATTCGTGCTCTTTTAAAGCCGATTTGACTATACACATGATGGCTCACAGTGGAGAAAAACCTTTTTCGTGTTCATACTGCAACTATTCATGTTGTCGGAAGGGTGATTTGATGCGACACGTGTGGATTCACGCTGGAAAAAAACCTTTTTCTTGCTCCAACTGCAACTATTCATGTTCTCGAAAAGGACAATTGAAAAAACACATGCTGACTCACATTGGAACATCCCTTTTTTATTGAAGAAATAGATAACAATAATAATATGAAAGAGAACATGACACAGAAAACAGAGAAAAAAAAATAATGGTCACAACTGGGACTCGAACCTAGACCTCTTGTTGCGAGTCCCAGATGCGACCACTGTCTTTTTTCTGTTTTCTGCGTCTTGTTGTCTTTCATATTTTAGTTTAGATTATTATTGTTATTTTCTTCTTCAATGATATATTACGATGATGGTAATAACCTTCAACAGTTATAAAAGAGAGTTTTTCTTATAAAAAATTGAATTCCTTCTTCATATTCCAAGTGACGTTTCCATGTTGACGCCTAGTGGAGAAAAATCTTTACATGATCCGTTCGTGTTCTCTTATGAGTAATTTTACAAAAAAGATGTTGACGCTGAGCGGAGATTTATTTGTTGTTGTTGTTCCTCCTGCAACTATTCTTGTTCTCAAAAAGGACAGTTTACAAGACATACGTTGACGCCCAGTGGAGAAAAACCTTTTTCATATTCCGACGCAGTAATTTATATCTTTTAAGGGCAATTCGATGAAATACGTATTGACGCACATTGGAGAAAAACCTTTTTCATACTCCGGCTGCAGTGTTTCGTCGTCTCGTTAGAACAATTAGACGAAACATATGATTAATCATAGTGTGGCGAAACGTTTTTCGTGGACTGACTGCAATTATTTACGTTTTCTTAAATAGCAATTTGATGACACACATGTTCATGCACGTTGGAGAAATGTATTTGTGTACATGAGCAAAATATTCACTAGAAATAACTCACATGGCAGAACAAAGTTTGCCGGGTCAGTTAGTATTACCATAAATCGTTAACTGACATTAAGAATCAGACAATTAAAGATATTTAAAATTTGTTGTGCAAAGGAATTTTGAGTTAATTACCCACTGATCGTTGGGTGAAATTTACCCGAGGCGATTAAAGTTGCTCGATAATTTTAGTTTGCCGAGCTAAATTGTTCCGTGCCCCTCAGCAGCTGCGCGGGGGAGGTAAGGAAGCGACAAGAAATGAGGATTTAGTCATCCACCGGTCACTGAGGCTGTTGAACATCGTCAAAGTCGTTGGCGGGCGAGTTTTACCAACCTAGCGTTCGGTGTTACTATTTTTAACTAGCACTAAAATTAGTTTAAATAACCTATAAAAAGTCTATTTCGCAGTCCAATCATAAATTCAGTATGGCATCATTGGATGGGGAGGCGCATTAAAAAAAATTAAGTCCTGTAAAAGTGGTACAAAAACTAATTTATTTATTGTTTCTTTACACTGCAGGTAAAAATGTTTACAATTCAATTTGTCACCTCACTAGGACAAGCCTGTGTCGAGGTTAACAATTATACAAATTAACAAAATAACACAAAATTATACAGATATTGAAATACAATATTGCTGTATTTCTTACAGGTTGAGATTATGGGTACCTACTAAACTGATGGCTCTAGGTAGTACATTAATGTAATCTTGTAGACTTTTAGGGTGACCATAGTTTAGTGATGTGATTTTAAAAAGCATTAAGTTGTAAATAATAAATAAATGTATATACCTAATATAATATGCTATAAATGTGGCAGGAGGGAGATGAAAAAAAAAAGGTTTAACAAAAAATAATATTAATTTAGCTAATTATTTTAAACATAATCATTTAGCTAATAATTTAGAAAGGACAAAGTAGAGAAAATCAATTCAAAATCGACTAACACAAACAATTTAAGATTCTTTTTAAAAGTGTACAAGGAACTTTACATGTTCTGGATGACTTTACATGTTCTGGAAGGCTATTAAATATGAGTGGAGCTTGATAAAAATAATTTCTTTGATCAAAAGAAGATTTATTTTGAATTGCATTAAGTTCAGACCAGAGCCAATTCTCGTAGTACGAATTTGCTGGGTTCTTTCTGCAATATTAATATTTTTAAAAAATCTACAAAGCGTTTGTGTAATATATAACTGTTTTACATTCATTACATTACATTCCTTAAAAGGTAAATGAGTTGGATATAAATTTTTTTTCTTGAACATAACTTTAAGTATCATTTTTGGGCAATATTAATTGGTTCCATATGAGTCTTTGGGCAGGATCCCCAGCACACTATATTGAAAGAAAGCAGAGACTGAATAATTGCAAAATAAACAATATTTTTAATTTTTCTTTGTCTAGTATATGTCTCAGTTCTTTAAAGATATAGTTAAGTCCCCTAGTATTATTTACCTACATATGGACATGATCATTCCGTCTCAAGAATTTATCTATTTTTACACCAAGGTATTTGATGCTGACTACATTTTCTAAATTATATAAGTAATTTTAAAAAAAGCAACCAATATTCCCTTCTACATCATTGTTCAAAATTTTTGAAGTACGGAAAATTGAAGACCTCTATAAAATTTAGTAAGCAGATTATTATAATTGGTTTTTATTGTATTTTTATATCTTTTTTTTATAATTTTCAAGGTTATATTTTTGTTTTAACTTCTTACGGGTTCAGGACCCTTACTTTTTTAAAACTTTTTAATTATAATTTTAATTATGTATAAATCTGTTTATTAGATAATATGTGTATTATTAATGCTATTATTATAAGTGTAAAATATCTGTTGATTTTCCCTAATAAATAAAATAAAAAAGATTCAACATAACAAATATTCAAAGAAAATGTTATAAAAAAATTAACCTTAACTCATTAAGGCATAAATTTAACGTCCAAATACCTTTTTTTTTCAACACAACAAATATACAATAATTATATTTACAAAGGAATAAAATATTTAAATAGTCTTCCCGTAGAAGTAGAAAAATAACAGATTTCATATCATTAAAAAAATGGTCAAATTAATCTTTAAAAAAAATTAATATCTCCAATCAAAGTGTTATAACTTCAATTCATGCCGTATTAAAAATGAATGTCACAACTTCCCAGTACTCAAGTTTATATTTATTGTACACTATGTAAGTAAAATGATGTTATAATAATGAAATAATTATAAATAGCTCTCTTAATTGGGGTAGAAATACATTAAGATATTTATTTTTTTCACTATTTTCTTTTGCCTTATATGATGTTCAATGCTGTAACAATGTTATAATTTTTTTTTTAAAATTGTATAAGAATTTTTTTTGTTTGTTATGATTAAAACCATAGAAGATATTATTTTTTTGTGATTTTATTTAGTTTTATATATGAAAATGGGCAATTAAGTGCCGAATATGTTAAATTATGTAAGAAAAATTTTGCTTGGAATAAAAATGAATAAACTTTTAATTATAGCTTTTATACCTAATTTCTAATAACAAGTAAGTACTTAGGAAACAGGTGAAATAAGTATACTATCAAATTAAAAATAGTTATAGGCCGAGAATAATAAAAAAGATCTATGTAAGAATTTCGGGTGAAAATTACCGAACCTTCAGCTCGATGTTACAAATTTGAATCTTGCGCTCGCCGGGTTAAAAGAAAAATATGATATAGACGCTGGAAAGGATAAATGGCTAAAGCGTCATTATGCTAAATTAGCTGGTACCGGCATGCGTTGCTATGCCATTTTAAAAAATAAATTGTTTCTCCCCGCGTGTCCTTTCCAATTCATCCCGTTCGCCATCCGCCTCCTCTTCCTGTTCCGCGTCCCCTTCTCCTCTCGCGTTCCCAATCCCCATTCCACTCCCCCCCTTTCCCGCAATCCCCCCTCCCGAGTTCCCCTCCCCCCTCTTAGGTTCCCGTTTTCCCTCCAAGGTTCCCCTCCTACCCTCCCCCCTCCCGCAGTCCATACATTCAGTCCCAGTACATTCTGTTTTCAACAGCTCGCGTGCCACCTGTTGCAATTTTTTTATAAAAAATTCATAATGCCAAAGCTCACCAGTTGTTTTATATAAACCTTGTCCTGACAATAACGAACACAAAAAACAAAGAATTATCCAATTTGGTGCAGTCGTTCGGAAGTACATACATTTCGGCGATTCATTTTTATTTATACAGAACTAGCTGAACCCGACCACGCTTCGCTGTGGCTTTGTCTGATTTTAATTATTAGAGGAGTTAACAAAAATTGTCTAGCAACTGTGCATTTTCCAAGAAGACACATTGCTTAATTGAATATCTGTTGTGACTGTGCTGTAGTATAATTTTTTTAAAATTATTTATTTATTCAGACCTTAAAGGGGCATCCTCCTGCATCCTCTTCCCCTCTCGCGTTCCCACTCTGTTACCTCCACCTTCCCTCTCCCCACTCCCCTCCCCCCCCTTCTTCCGTCCCGCAAACCCTTCTCCCGAGTTCTCCTCCGCCTTCCCAGGTTCCCCTCCCCTTCCCAGGTTCCCCTCCCCCCTCTCGCCTTCGCCTTCCACCTTCCCCGCCTTCCCTCTTCCTTTTACCGCTCCCTCGTCCCGCCAACCCTCCTCCCGCGTTCCATATATTCAATCCCAGTACTTTTCAGTTTTTAAACAGCCCGCGTGCCACCTTTTACAATTTTATTCAAATTTAAATTTTTCATGTATATTAAATTTGGTATCTAACATAGGTACCTATTTAAAATATCTAAAATTCTTGATTCGATTCAAACTATTAGGGGAGTACCTACTTTAAATAAATTTATCAGCTTAAAGATTCTCAAAAATAGAATTTTATTTAACAATCATTTTTCTGCAAAATGTCATTCTGTCTAGAACTGTCATTCCGTTGTTTACTATGACAAATTATGAGTCAACTTAAAACGCATAAAATTATTATTTTCCTTTGTAACTTCCAAATAAAAAGTATGCATAAATGCTCTTCTTCTAAAATGCAATGTTCTGTAAAAATTTTGAAACAATCCATCGATTATTTTCCGAGATTAGCGAACGCAAACATACGGAACCTAAATTTTTATAAATATAGATTTATACAGATGTTCAGGAGAGCTGTTTGAAAGTTAAAAAAATCATAACATTCAAAATAATTATCTGATTTTGTTGCCGCTAGAAAATTATAAATGCGTTTATCAAACCTAATCAATTGTTTTACATATTTTTTTATAATATTAATAATTCCGAAGATAATGGCGCTTTAGTCAAAAGTGCCTAAAAATTTAGGCAGGAAAAACGACTAATGTGCAGGTTTGTGTTATTTTCACGCGTGGATGAATAACTAAATTATTTGTTCTACACACCCTTCAAAATTTGGCATTTTTCTCAAATGGTCAAAATATTTTCGCTTACAACAAAATTAAAATATTTGGAATATTTCTGAGCAAATTCAAAAACCAAAAACTGTTTTAGAAAGGTGATGAAATACGCTTTCTAATTATAAAATTCGAAATAAACATTTTTATCATAAAAATTTTTCACACAAACATAAAAAAGTTTTTAAAATGGCTCACCTTACGTTTTTTCTAACTAAAGTTACTGATAATAAAAAAATTAAAACACATTCATATTTTATTAGACAAATGTACAACAAACAAATATTGTAAACTCACTTTTTTGTCGCTCTATGTAAAAATAATTTTTAAAAAGTTCCCGATTTCAATTTTTTTTTTCAATTTGCGATTCAAAACTTTATGTACTTACATAAAAGTGTACATTTTACTAGTATTTTTGGAGTCGGTGTCAGCCAAGGTAGGTTTGTAACTATATTCATAGTTAAAGGTGAGAGGTCTTTGTGTCACTCGCGTGACTTGTCAAGGCGAGAGGCGAGAGCGGGGCCGCGGTGGGAGAGGAGCTGTCAAGTGAACACACCGGGCCGGGTACCTTGGCTGACTCCAAAAATAACAATCGTATCTACATATTGATGAGTAGAAAAAGTAAGTTGATTATTAAGTTGTAGAAGAATACGAAATTATTGTTTTTATTATTTTTTTTTAATTTTATTAATTTTCAACGCCCTGATGGGCTTTTACATGACAAGTTTATAATACAGAGACAGTTTTTTTTAAATAAAAAAGATAAACTTTAAAAACATAACTAGTAAACATCATAATATGAAAGGTAGGTATACAGATAAATTTAAGGAAAGATAGTGCATTACAATAAAAGAGAAAGTTTCTAAGTTGTGAATGGCATAGAAAATAAACTAGTATGTATGTTAGTAATTACAAAATTTACAGGTGACTGATTAAATGTCATAAATAATACATGACAAAATGCAAGATACATAAAAGAAAACGTTAACAAGTTTTTACAGAGAGATAGAAATACACAAATATATGCAATAGACCAGGGGTGGGGAACCTGGGGCCCGCGGGCCGCATGCGGCCCGCGAGGCCTTTTGGTGCGGCCCGCGGGCACTTTTGGTGCGGCCTGCTGAAAGAACCACAAAAAATTACGCAGACTGGGATGGTTTTTTCAAAACGTGATAAAACCTTCCATTTTACTTTATTTTAATTTGTTATTGTGAAACGATAGTGAAATTCCATCGAAACTTTTAATTTTCTTGTACGGGACAGTCCCGATATTTCAGGATTGATGGCAACTCTGTTCAGAGGGGAATCTTAGGCAGTCTGTCATAAATATTATTTTCTAGTCATCGTTGCGGAAGTAAAGTGGATAGTTATCAATAAAATCCTATTAAAGACAACTACAAAGAAATGAAAAATTGAAGCTGGGTGAAACGTGAATTCATTTGAAACTAAATTAAGGCTGTGGAGAGTAACTTGAAATGAATAACATGACGCATTTTCCAACACTGCACGGAAAAAAGCCTTATACATCGTTTGAATACGCTGGTGAGTGGCGAAATTAAGTAAGGCATTTAATAAACAATTTAAGGACGTGGAAAGAGAGCAAACGTATTTGAACATATTTGCTACACCGTTCAACATCGAACCATCGAATGTGCCTGATAATCTACAGCACGAAATTATTCAATTACAAAGTGATGATGAACTAAGAGCTAGATATAACAATCTCCCCAAATTAAGTCAGGAATCACTGGTAAAGTCAAGCACGTCCCTTAATATTTTGTATACAATACAAACATTAATGCCACACTACTGGCATAAAACATCATTACATGTAATTTATTGTAATTAGTTAAATAAATATAAAATTATATTGCCGTTAATAAATATGCGACAAAATGTAGAAAAACCATTAACGTGATCAGAGTACAATTTAGTTTAAGCTAATTGACTAGTGGACTGCTATACAGATTCATTTTAAAGGTAAAACCAATCTGTTTTCACAATGCAAATTCCTTTTTCGGATTCATCTGCTGACCTTAACGCATTTCGAAGGTAAAACCATTTTGGTGTTCTAGGTGCAGTATTAATTAAAGCTGGGGACTCACAATCCAATTCGCTCTGACGGAAAAACCAGTTTTGTGTTCAAAATACAATGAAAAAATTCCATGTGTGGTTTCGTCTGCTTACGCATTCGTAGAAATCCGTCCTCGTTTTTGAAGTGCATTTATAAATTCTAGTTGCTTTTGTGCTGCCAGTATTAGAGAAAAGCCATTTTCATGTACTCAGTAAAATGGCTACGCTCATTAGTTTTAAGTCTCCGCATACATATTCAACCTATAACTGAAACCAGTTCTGTGTTTAGAGCGCAATGAAAAAATTTCAGGTGGGGTTTCATGTTTTGACGCATTTCTCGTGTTAGAAGTCCATTTATAAAATTCTAGTTGCGTACTTTGTGCTGCCAGAATTGAAGGATAGCCATTTTCATGTTCTGAGTGGAGTTTAAATTCCCCGCATACAAACTCACTTTCTAATAAAACCAGTTCTGTGTTTAGAATACAACAAAAAAAATTCAAGGTGGGGTTTTCGTAAGAACGCGTTTCGTAAGAAACCATTCTCGTGTGTAAAGTGCAGTTATAAATTTGTAGTTGCATAGTGCTTCACGTGTTCAAAGTACAGTTATAAAATTCTGGTTGCAGACTATGTGCAGCCAGAATTTTAGGAAAACCATTTGCGTGTTCTGAGTGTAGCTATAATGAAAGAGCGTTGGCAGTTACGGAACTATTTTTTAAATTAGTTTTAGTAAAACCAGTTCTTTGATTCGAAAGTGGCTCCCCCCCCTCGCGGCCCGCGGGTTAAGTTAAAGTATGAATAGCAAAATGGCCCGGGACGCTAAAAAGGTTCCCCACCCCTGCAATAGACCCTACGTGATGCTCCTTAGATATCAAAATATTCTACATAAAAATATTGTTCAGATATTTCTTGAATAACGGTAAACTTGTATTAAATACATCGATATTAGAGGTGTATTTGTTCCCTAGTGTGTGTAGTCGAGAAATTGATGCATGTGTGTGGTAGTTGGTTAGAGAGTTATTGTTGCAGAATAATATGTTTTGCCTTGTCGCTCGAGTTGGTACCTTAAAGTCAATGAGATGCAGGAGTTCGCAACAATCTAATTCGGAGTGAATAATTTTAAAGAAAAAAGTTAGGTCGTTTATTTTTCTTCTGTTTTCTAAGGAATGCAATTTAAGTGTATTTAGTAAAGATGTGTAGTTAATGTGTTGAATAGGTATGTGTAACTTGAAGTTAATAAATCTTAAAAATTTGTGCTGCACTCTTTCGATATTTCTTATATGAATTTGATAATATGGGGACCAAACTATGAAATTGTATTCCAGCAAGCTGCGTACGAGTGACAAATATACGATTTTTATACCTTCTAACGAATCGAAGTCTTTGATTGTTCTGATTATAAATCCTAGTGTTTTCATGCCTTTGTTAGTTATTTGTTGTATGTGATTTATAAATTTAATTGCGAATCAAACACAACTTAAAATTTAATTACGAATCAAACACCACTTTTTCTAATATTTTATTATCTATTGTGTATTTGAAAGATAGTGGGGTCTTTGTTCGGCAAAATGTTAGTGTCTTACATTTATCGATATTGAGGAATAAGTTGTTTGGGACACACCAATTTTGTAATTTGACGATGTTTGACTGTAGGATTAGGCAGTCACCTATAAAGGATATTTCTTTGTATAATTTGATGTCATCGGCAAAAAGCAGAACTAAATTTTTAGTGCATTTTTTGAAGTCGTTTTTTTTGTTTTGTTAAAATATTTATTATTATTTTTAGTGAATTTGAAGTACACTTACTAATTTGTCTGTATATATCCCTCTATATCCCTCTCCTTCAATAATTTACTAACTTAATTTAGGTATAATGCATTATTTATCTCACAAAAACCTAAGTATATAACACCGACATGTCATTGGTACCAATTATTGTATTAATTCTATAACTTTGTAACTATTTTCCACTATGTAATAATGTACTGTTTGTTTCGGCAAAATAAAATAAAAAATAAATAAAATATGGGTAGATCTACTAAACATGATGCTCATATGAGACATATATTACTTGACCATAACGACGTTACGGTAGATGACTCAAAGATCCGGGTAGCTTTTAAAAGGTTCGGCCGAGAATCGTTAATTTGCCCCTAATAAGAATTGAAGAGTTCCGTTACTTTGTCATGGATCCCATAAACAGAACTTTACCAAACTCTCATCAAAATACCCTTGAAGTACATCCTTTCCAATAAAAAAGAAACATCGGAATCGTTTCGCGTGATGTTGAGTTATTCGTGCACCAGCTTTCAAATAAAAAATAATCATTAATATCGGTTAACCCAATCGAAAGTTCTGAGGTAAAAAAAAAAAAAAAGATACCGTCGAATTGAGAACCTCCTCCTTTTTGAAGTCGTTTAAAAAAGTTCTCGGACTAGGACCAATCGACGCAGAAAAAAAACTAAGTCGGATTGCATATATAACTCATTTACACCCGATGTGGCGTTCCTTTCCAGCGTCGATATATATATATATATATTTTTTTATTTTTTTTTATTTTTTTTTTTTACAGTGAATACCGCACAAGAATCTCAACTGCTCCCGTCTGGAGCCAGTGAGACTATGGCATCCCCAACTGGGGTATGTTGTGAGGCTGAAGGTAGTGGGGAGGGGAAGGAGGTGGGGAAGAGGAAGGTTGGGAAGTACCTGGCTATTCAGATCTGGTCACTAAACACGGCTAAAGCCATTTTCAAGCAACGTTTCAATTCTGAATGGTGGTCTTACACCAGGGCGATACTGATAGTATCTTCCACTCTGGAACATGCCGCAAATATACTATATATTATTTTAAATGAATTAATTGTGAAATAACACAAATTAATCAGATAAAATTTATTTGCGCATGCCGGGTTCGAACCCGCGACCTCCGGAATGTGAGTCAAGAGTCTTAGCCACTGGACTACGGAGGTCGTCACTTACTTGATATACTTAAGTACTAAAATTTGTTTTGGCTGTTGGGGAGGGAACGTACATTGGATATTAATATGTTATTAGATATTGAAGTACCCGGCGTTATTTGGGCTTTACGCAGTTTTCCGAAATCTTATATAAACAGTGAACTTCATCATGTTTTGAAGGCCAAGTATGTAAAATCATTCATGGAGTCAATCTGATTTGTATAAAAATCAAATCCACACCGCCCGCCGGGGTTCGCTACGGACACTCTTCTTTAGATAAATCAACAGATGCATGTAAACTTTAAATACTATGGCCATTGTGTGATATTTTTTATTATTATTTGATCCTTAAATCATGTTCTGAATTTTTTTCTTTAAGTCTTCAGATATTTTACCTCCATTATTCAACTATCTTTCTTTGAGGCTTCACTGGGTGGTTGGCTAAAGCTAAGGGACACGGATGCTGGGTGTGGTTTATATCAGGCTGAATGCAATTTACATTTATTATTAGTACTTGCCAAATAATTTGAGACTTAATCGTTTTTCGTATGTTCTCTATCTACATAGTTACACAGGTGCTTACAGGATTTTTCACTTGATGCAATGCTGCCTCGTGAGCTTCTTG
Source organism: Limnephilus marmoratus (assembly GCA_917880885.1). Taxonomy (NCBI): domain Eukaryota; kingdom Metazoa; phylum Arthropoda; class Insecta; order Trichoptera; family Limnephilidae; genus Limnephilus; species Limnephilus marmoratus. The sequence continues at coordinate 62,511,431 of OU862907.1, forward strand.
AACGAGTTTTATTTTGCTTTAACTATTATTTTTGCCTGTATTACTAACCTGATTTATTGTATTATGTTTTTTTCCTGTTAAGCACTTGCATACTGCTTTCAAACAATGTATGCAGGGACACTGGATGTCTAGATTCGTTCAAAATAAATAAATGTAGATTCGTTTAACAAAAAAATTTGAATCTTGCTAGAGTCTTGAAGGAGTAACCGTCTGTTACTTATACCAGGGCGGGTAAGTGGTGGATAACCTCCAATGACCCCTAAATCTCTTGAAATTTTGCAATTTACCGCTCTTAGGGTAGCAGTCAGAATAAAGATTCCGCGAAAAATATTTTCGCATTGCATTTGGGATCAGTATTTTGACATTAAAGATTATAATTGATAATGATGTGAGAACTATAAAATAATACAACAAAACCCATATGAAACTTATTTCCACTTAATTTATTTTTGACCGTAAACGGTTTCAGCCTGTTAAACCATATTCATAAACTATAGAATGTCAATATTATTTGTATATTTGTTGACGAGGTAATGGTAAGTTTGCTTCATAATTTGTTTGTAACAGTGACAATGAAATAGTTACTTATGCTAACTGGACTGGAAGTCGCGGCAGTCGAACTCCAAATTTAGAATTTAAAAAAGTATAAGTCGCTTAGCCTTTGTCAATTTTCAAGTAAGCGTATTAAATTTAAGACATTTCTTTTTTTTAAGCTTAGATTATTTGTTCTAAGTGAATATTAAACAATTAAGAAATCGTAGGAACTTTCGCTGAATTTTTTCGACATTTCTAATGTGAACCTAATGTTGAGATCACCAAACAATAGAATTAGAATAAATAATGGTAAACTGTATGGACTATCAAAACGGGAATGCAATGAATGTTATGCTTTTGGTATGGAAGTAAAAATAAGCGTTGGGGCTCCGCTGTGTGTACAAGTGAGCGGTAGTAGCATCATAACAGGGAATGTTTTACTATCTTCCTTTTTTGTAACAATTATAGATAATGATATCCTCACTGGGATTTCATTTTTTTATTATTTATTTATTTATTGTAAGAAACAAACAGCAGTTTTATACAGGTGTTAAAAATGAAGCGGTTACAAATGAGGTAAGCCAAAACAGTTTCTTATGCTAATGGTTATTATGATATAATACAAAATTTTAATTGGTTATAACCATTACATGAAAATGAAATTAACAAAAATTTATAAATGTAAGTATATTAGAAGGAAGAAGGAATGGGAAAGGGCAAGAGGCAGAGGAAGATGGGATGGGGACAGGAGATGCTCATGCTGTACCTTTTCTATAGCTGTGCATTAATTTAACTAACATTTGTGATCGTACGCTTGACTTCGTATCGGTATTTCACAAGAGTATTATTAAGAATATCGATATTGTTAAATTGCGTGTTATATTGCGCGCATATGCGGGGGATTTGAGAATTTTTTCTAAGGTTGGTTCTGTACGCGGGCAAATGAAAAAAATGGTTTAGTCTGGTTGGCCTTGCAGGTATGTGAATTCTTAAATAATTTACGAGTTCAGGAGAGTCCAGGCCGTTATTAAGAATTTTGTATAAAAATATTTGATCAGATATTAATCTACGCGTTTGAAGTGGAGTAAAGTTGTGAAATTTTAAGGATTCAGTGTTATTTGCAAAGAGTAATTTGAATTTATAATTTATGTGTATAAAAAATTTGTTTTGCACACTTTCGATTCTGTCAATATGGCACTGGTAGAACGGTGCCCAAATTAGTGTGCAGTATTCTAAGTGGGGGCGGATATACGTGGTGTAAAGGGAATACATAGTTTTAATATTGCGAAAAGGTTTAGATATGCGAATTATAAATCCCAATATCTTATTTGCTTTGTTGATTACTTAAAATTTAAAGGGTTAACATTGTATTATATGAGTAATATGAAGTAATTATAAATACATTGCGTTGTGTTCTTTTCGAAATAAATATAAAATATATCAGATAGTCTATTTAATCCAGTTGAGTGGTTTCGGTTTCAGTACATTTTTGATATCAGCGTATTTTCTATTTACGATTTCCCTATATTTTGTATGCAACTTCTTATTTGAGATTTAAGTTTTTAAGGTTTTTGAATGAGAGTGAGATTTTAATGTAAAGTTTAGTACCATAGTTATAAAAAGCTTTTTTACCCAAATGTATTTGTAAGTACCTGATAGATATGTTTTAGACCATAAGATCTGTGATAGTATTTCTTGTGGTTTTTATTTATTTAAGTTTTTATTCCAGCAGGGCTGGGAGGGTAGTGCAATCCCAGTCTGCCATATTACATAAACTATAGTATAATATATTTTACAGAGCAGATAAAAATCTAAAAGAAATAAAATATGATAGCGTATTAGGTTAGAACCTAACGAAAACAAAAAATGAAAATAAAATTCGAACATAAACAATAATAATAAAAATTAATCACAAAATTAAAAACAAAATTAAATTAAACAAAAATTAAACAGAAATTAAAATTAAAAAAGAATATTAGTTTTTTTATCGTCCATCAGGGAGGTCGCCTAATCATTTTTTTTATTATTTTTATTTTTTTATTTATTTATTTCAAGATTTTTGTTTATACATTACAATGATAATATATGCAAGATTACAAAATAATTCATGTTTTATTCTACTACTCCATAAGTTGAGCTCTAGGAGCTCGTGTTTATGGGAGGAGTATTTTACATGCAAAAAAATAATAATAATGTTCATTATGTAAACAATTTTCAAAGAACTAATGAAATAAATATCTTAGGTAGGTACACAATTTAGACAAAAATAGTTATATAAGGACAATAACAATGCGACCTCTTTGACGACCTCCATAGTCCAGTGGCTAAGACTATTGACTCACATTCCGGAGGTCGCGGGTTCGAACCCGGCATGCGCAAATAAATTTTATTTGATTAATTTGTGTTATTTCACAATTAATTCATTTAAAATAATATACAGTATATTTGCGGCATGTTCCAGAGTGGAAGATACTATTAGTATCGCCCTGGTGTAAGACCACCATTCAAAATTGAAACGTTGCTTGAAAATGGCTTTAGCCGTGTTTAGTGACCAGATCTGAATAGCCAGGTACTTCCCAACCTTCCTCTTCCCCACCTCCTTCCCCTCCCCACTACCTTCAGCCTCACAACATACCCCAATTGGGGATGCCATAGTCTCACTGGCTCCAGACGGGAGCAGTTGAGATTCTTGTGCGGTATTCACTGTAAAAAAAAAAAAAAAATGCAATTTTTTTTAATATTAAATATTGCTGTTTAAGTATTTAAGTATAAATTTATTTAAGTATTTGCATCCATCGCTCATTTAGTGGGGAACTGAGCCACCCGGATGCAGCCACGACAATGATGTTTGATTTCCGTGTCCTGCTCCAGAAGCTGGCTAGCCGGTGGCGAAGTAATGCTGGGAATGAGTGCACCCTTCCTTCGGTGAACATCGTGGAGGCACTGCAGAACCTCGGTAGTTGCATAAGTTGCCTGTATACATTGTTGTAGCACACCCTCAGTTTGTCCCATTGCGCTGCTGGGTATTGCGTCCTCAGTTCAGATGTGTACAGGACAGTGCAGTATGTCTTGAAGAGTAATTTTCTGACGTCGTCGCTACAGTGGTAGAACCGCCTTGAGAGCATTCCCGCCGTATGTTAATTGCTCTTCTTTGTCGTTCCATATCTTCTATATCCTTCATGTCTTCGGTTAGGATATGTCCCAGATACTTAACCTGTGAGGCCGCAATCAGTTCGTTTCCTTCTAGATATATTGGAGGAATATTTGATGGCTCCTTATTGTGTTTGAAAGCGACGATGACTGACTTTTTAAAATTGTACAACAAGTTATGAGAGTTTGCGTACTCTTTGCATTTTTGCACAAGTCGTCTAATCGCTTTAATCGAAGGTGCAACTAGCACCGTGTCATCCGCGTAATTAATGTTATTACTGCCTTGTCCGCAGATATGACAACCGATTCGTGTATCGTTCAACTCTTGTAAGAGGTCGTTAATGTACACATTAATTTTTTTGTATTTATGATTGTAAAGGAGTACGGTTTTAAAATAAAGGTTTAAATGACATGATGTTAAGATTGTTAAAGATTTCGTCAGTGCGAGTTCTTGCATTATTAAAGTATAATTTTAATATCGGCTGTTTGGGTTTTAACTAGTGCATTTAATACATGGTGATTTATATTGACCCATCTGATAATACCGTATTCTAACAGTGATTGGCAAAAATCAATATAAATCTTTTTAAAGTTTAATGAGGATATTCCCGATTGTTTAAAAAAAAAATAACTGAGTTTTTTTTTAGTTATTTATATAATTGAAGTAAGAATGGGTTAACGACTTTAGCGTCACTTTGTGATGCGGTTTCATACAAATAATGGTTCATTGTTCATGTCGTGTCCTTTCTCTCTTACTTCTGTTATCTACGATCTCAACAGTCCTCGTGGATTTTGGCTGCTAGATTTAACAGAGATTCATCTTCAAGTGGACGCACCATTTTGAAGTTTGTCTTGGGAGTATATGTTCATCTCCAGGGTTGTGTGGCATTCTTTCTTGTCCCAGCATTCTGATTACTAGCTTTTAGAATTTTGTGTCCAATTTTGTTTTACCATTTCCGAAATGATGAGGTTTCTGAAACAGAGAGATTAATCTAATTATGGTCTATGAAAATAATTATGGTGAGGGTCACTAACCGGTAGGATCCCCAGCTATGTGGTAATAATTAACCTGAATTGATAAGCTAAATGTTCTAAGTGTATTAAACAACCATTGGAGAAAGAATTTTTGTCTGTGAAGCTATATAACAAACGTGTACATAGCAATCTTTTCAAATCTCAATGATGGTCTTACACCAGGCCGGTGCTGAGTGTATCTTTTACTCTAGAACCGCATTATCTTTCATTGTAGTAGGCATATGTACTAAGTACATATTTAAATAAATAAATTATGAAATGGCCCAGCACATTTAAATAAAATTTAACTGCGCAAGCCGGGATTAAAAACTTCGGATTGCTAGTCGAAATCCTCCCCCCTCTACCACGGAGGATGTTATATATTTTTTTTTTACAGTGAATACCGCACAAGAATCTCAACTACTCCCGTCTGGAGCCAGTGAGACTATGGCATCCCCAATTGGGGTATGTTGTGAGGCTGAAGGTAGTGGGGAGGGGATGGAGGTGGGGAAGAGGAAGGTTGGGAAGTACCTGGCTATTCAGATCTGGTCACCAAACACGGCTAAAGCCATTTTCAAGCAACGTTTCAATTCTGAATGGTGGTCTTACACCAGGGCGATACTGATAGTATCTTCCACTCTGGAACGTGCCGCAAATATACTATATATTATTGTCGTGGATTACGGTCGTGGCGTCAATACGTACGGTTCGCGCCCGCTATTAAAAGTTATTACTTTTTCGACTTATATTATCATAATAAAAACTATGTAATATCAAAACAGTGCGTGATTATCTTAATATTATTAACACATTAAAAAAATAGTTGATTTTCACCACTAAAGTCATATTTTCAGTGATTTTATAAGTTTACATACGTGACAGTTCTTTCATTCAACATACCCACATTAAAACCATAAACCATATTATGTCTCTTGAAGCATTGAACTAGAAATTTAGTGACACCATGAGTGATTTCGAGAAAAGGCTCGAAAAGGCTACATCGACAGCACATAAGACTCACAAGCCCGGCCAATCTCAATCTCATTCTGATCTTTCAACTCTACGTGAAGATTTCACTGAATTCAAAGTGAAGATGACTTCGGAGCTGCGCGCCCTTCAGGAGGATGTGGCTCGACTTGAGCTCAGGGTGGACTCCATCGACGCCGCATCTAGGAAGAACCTACTCCTCCTTCACGGTGTAAAGGAGGAAGCGTCGGAAGACACGAGATCCCTGGTGACCGCCGTGCTGACCGGCCTAGGATGCCCCGAAAATGCCATCAAGGACATTGAGTGCACCAGGAGGTTAGGTCGCGCCATAGCCAACAAAAACAGACCCGTGTTGCTTCAGTTTCAGCGTCATTCTGACCGTCGATCCGTTTGGGAGAAGAAGAAGGGACTTAAAAACTCACATCTTCTTCTGACCGAATCACTTACCGTGGCACGTCAGAAACTATTTGCATCAGCCCGGTCAATATTTACAAATAGCAGATGCTGGACCAGCGATGGTACAATTGTTGTTTTGCTTCCGGATGGCACCAAGCGAACCATCTACACCCAGCAGCAGTTAGATGTCGCGGCCGCCCTCATACCCAAATCAACAAAAACGTCATCCAACACCGCATCCAGCTCACCCGGTCCCGATCCTCAACACGATGGCTCCAGGACGATCGGCCTACGTCCCAGATCAAACACTAAAAAATAAGAGTCGGTGCTATTAATTGCTATTTGATTTATATCTGCAGTTCACATGTTTTTGATTTTTACTATTTGATGGCTGCTTAGTATATAATTAACTTTCTCACTAATTAACCTATCCAAAATTCTACCTACAAAACCACAACGAAACATCGAGACAGCGAGGTATGATATAATTCAACGTAATGGATCCCCACTCTAGTATTCATGAAGATGCATCTACTGATAATATATTAATAATTTAGCATGCTCATTACGAGAAAATTAACTCATACTGATGGCTTTATTCTGTTCTATTTTAGACATCTGCTCTCATTGTTTTTATACACGGTTGTGGTAAATTGAATTATTCTTCTTAACCATATAACATCATCTTTATAACATAACCTAACATATCTTACTTAATTATGTGCCTGATGTGACTATCGTTTATATTCTTATATATGTATGTACCTACATTACCTTTTTGTTGTGCACAATAATACTAAACCATAAATCATCTTTACACCTTAACCTAATGAATTTATACATTATTATTATGTCCCCATGAACATAATCTATATAAGTACTTACCACTGTTCTGTATATTAAACTATCAGGCATAATAGTGATCCCAAACCAATAACATACCTATGTACTATTGAGTACTTACTCAACTTGTAATATAAAATCACGCACTGCACCTTCAGATTATAAATTTATGCGGCGTCTAGGTACCTACATTTCGATTATAATATGTGGGTGGATGTACGTTTATTTACATGTGTACGCATGTGTATGCGTGTATGTATTTTAAACACGATTTCAAAGTCAACCAACATGATATATGCCATTTTTACTCTATAATTGCTTTGTCTGTAGCTATAACGTATTGAACAATGCACATAATCGAAATTTTTATCACTATACTTCCTCCATTGTATCTTTATATCAACGATGTCATTTAAACGTGTACTTTTAGAATTAATTATATAAGTACCTCATAAATAATTTGCTGATTCCAGCTTTATCTCTTGTTAACTTAAAACTATAATAGATCATCGCGCACTACTTGAATTTTCTATCTTTTTTTATTTCTTATTATTATATATTATTATGCGCTTGTAGCCATAATGTACTTACTTAACTGTTAATTATTTTCTGTGCACAATAGAGACACAAAGCTTATATTAATGTATCTACTTTTCTAAATACTTATGCACTACAATAACACCGCGCATAAACCCACAGACTTCAAACTTGGCGTCTTGGTACCTACATTTCATTTGTATTATGATATGCAGATATACATTCATATATTGATGTTATAATAATATTATGTATTAATAAAAATCTATCTTTCTACTGTGTTTTACATACGTTAACAGTTTTTATTGATACATTAGTATTTGGTTTGCCTTTTCTGCTCTGACTGCTTTTTTGTTTTAAAGTTTTACATATATACCTATACAATTATATATATATTTTTTTAACATATTGTTACCTTCAATTAACTTCATAGATGCCTTTGTAATTTGTATTTGCTTTAAAAATTTTATATGGGTATGTGATGTATTGAACATTGCACGTAATCAAATTATTATTTTTATATTTCACCTTTCTTAAAATTATATATACCTATCTCACAAGTCATTCACGACTCACATGTACCAACAATTAACTTATTTATGTACAACCATACTATGAAGATAATCGCGCACTACTTGCACTTTTTATTATTTTTATCTTTATTGAACCTTCCGTTGAATATAGTTATTTTATGTATTTTTTTTTCTATTTCCTTATAACTATTTATCTTTTTGATATTGTTTATAATCATATGTTTCATTTAGATATGGATTATATAATTCGTCGAATAATCGACGCATTCTGTATCCATTCTTTATCATTATTTATTTCTAACATTACACCCTTCCCCCACCCCACTCCCATCCCCCTTCTATTTCCTAACATGCTCCTCGTACTTGCTGCTCACATTTTAATTTCACTATTTTACGTGTATACAATATCGCGCGTGTCATTCATAAAACTCTTCATGTATTTTATATTTTTATCTAATAATTTTACTAAAAATATTAACACTTATAAAAAAAACTTACATAATTTGCGATGATAACTATTGTGTATCAAAACTGTAGAGGACTACGCACTAAAACAGAAATATTTCACAATAATATTTTATTGAATGACGATTGTGACATATTCGGTATTTCTGAAACATGGCTTATTAATTCTATTTTAGATCCGGAACTAGTACCAACAGAGTTTTACAGCGTTTTCAGGCGGGATAGATCAAATAACATCACAATGAATAGCTTAAACAACCAAGAAGACTCTCGTCGAGGCGGTGGAGTGATGATCATTACACATAACAATCTTAATGCTTACCCTCGCGAAGACTTGATCTGCAATGCTGAATGCATCTGGGTAACTATTCCTCCCTCTAACTATACCTCCAAACGTACTATTCATGTAGCCTGTATATATCTCCCACAGGGTCCAGGATATGAAACTTCACTTAGTTCATTCCTTTGCTTACTTGCTAACGTAAAAGATCAATATCCCGATGACATTTTACTTGTAATTGGAGACTTTAATATGCCCACCGTAACATGGAATGTACATAACAATGATTCATACTTGATACCTGAAAACTTGAACGCAATTAGTTCCACACTTGCAGACACAATCCATTATTCTGAATTAAACCAATATAATTGCATAAAAAATGCAAATAACCGAATTCTCGATTTAGTTATCTGTAATGAGGAATGCCATGTATCTCGTGCATGCGATCCTCTTGTCAACGAAGACTCGCACCACCCATCACTTAAAATCATGCTTCAAATCGGTACACTTCCTATTATTCACGCCCCACCTAAAGAAATTTATCTGTTTAAAAAAGCCAATTACGAGTTAATCAACGAACATCTGTCAATGACAGACTGGTCTTTTACTCTGGAGAATTCGGATGTCGACGTAGTGGTCGATTATTATTACAACATTTTAAACAATACCATCAATCAGTTTGTCCCTAAACGTATCATCAAAAAGAGTAAATTTCCAAACTGGTATTCAGCTCCACTGATCAAAATCATTAAAGAAAAACAAAAACTACATAAAAAATGGAAATCCCATAATAATCCAGTAGACTACATAGAGTTTTCTATAAAACGTACTCAACAAAAACACTTACAGAAGCATTGCTATAATCAATACATAAATTCAGTTGAATCTAATATTCTTATAAATAATAAACAACTTTGGAACTATGCTAAAAGCAAATGTAAAACAAATGGCATCCCACAAATCATGCACCTTAAGGATGAGTCAGGCACCGGCGCTCATCAAGTATGCCAACTATTCTCTAAACATTTTCAGTCCACCTACGTAAACGATAATGACACGAATGATCCCAGTATATTCGATGATTTTACCTGCGTTAATAATCATAACCCGATTGGGAACGTACAAATAAACTATTTAATAATCAATAAATACCTGAAGAATTTAGACATTAGTAAGGGTGCTGGCAGTGATGGTATCTCGCCATACTTTGTCTCAAAATGTGCCAAAAATCTTTCGTACCCCTTAACTAACATATTTAGAATGTCACTAGGAGCAGGAAAATTTCCTACAAAGTTCAAAGAAGCAACTATAATCCCTATTCATAAATCTGGTTCTAAAAGCAACATTGAAAACTATCGCCCAATCTCAATGCTAACGGTATTTAGTAAACTCTTTGAGAAAATTATCTACGATCAAATTTATACAACAATTGTTTGCAACATACAAAACCAACAACATGGATTTCTACAAAAAAGGTCGGTACTTACAAATTTGGTAAATTTCACGGAATATTTAACGAGCAATATGGACAATAGAAACCAAGTAGACGTAATCTACACGGATTACTCTAAGGCCTTCGATAAGGTAAACCATTTTATTCTAATTAAAAAACTAAAACAATTAGGCATCCACGGTGACCTGCTTCGGTGGCTTACTTCATACCTTCGGAGTAGACTTCAATGTGTATCAGTTGAGGGAACTAAGTCCAGCTTCTTTTCCGTGCCCTCCGGTGTACCTCAGGGTTCTCATTTAGGGCCATTATTATTTAATGTGTATATTTATGATATTCACAAATGTTTTTTACACGCCAATTACCTAGCTTATGCAGACGATAAAAAAATATATCTAGTTATCAAATCAATCGAAGATTGCATTAAACTTCAAGAGGACCTCAATCGACTTTTTATCTACTGTGAATCAAACAAACTGGTAGTAAATACCTCAAAATGCAAAAAATTATCATTTACACGTAATAAAAATAAAATTCCTTTTGAGTATAGATTAAATGGGACACTTATCAAAGAAGTAGAATCTATCAGGGACCTTGGGGTATTACTGGATGTTAAATTAAATTTTATACAACACACTGATGAAATCATCAACAAGGCCAACAAAATGCTAGGATTTATTATTCGAATAACGAAACCTTTTCGCAACCTTAAGACTCTATATTCCCTTTACACAGCGTTCATCCGTCCCCACTTAGAACACTGCACACCGATCTGGACTCCTTTCTACCAAGCTCACATTGATAGAATCGAAAAAATCCAAAAAAAAATTTTTAACCACATAAATTATAAACAAAAATTACACTTCTTAAATTACAACGCATCTATTAATTACCACAATTTCAACTCCCTTTATACACGACGTTTAATTTTTGACCAAACTTTATTATTTAAAATTGTTAATAATGGCCTGGACTCTCCAGAGCTAACCAACTTAATAAATATTCATATTCCGTCAAGAACAACTCGGCAATCCCATTTGTTTCATTTGCCTACATGTAGAACTAACATTAGAAAAAATTCAACAATTCCCCGTATATGTGCGCAATATAACACAAAATTTCAAAATATAGACATTTTTAGCCATACACTACAGAAATATCGATTAGAAGTAACACGTACGATCGAAAATTAATACGAGTGTGAAAAGGATCCGGAGCATCTCCTATCCTCCTCCTTTATTCCCCTTCCTCTCCTCCTCACCTCAAATTAATTTTAATATGTAATAAAACTCTATCTCCAATCAACTTTAACATAGGAGACTTTTTTGGCTTGACTTGATTTAACAATGTATATTTTTATCTTTATGTTTTATGTATAAGCTGTTTGTCCCTTACTAATAAATAAATAAATAAATAAATAAATGAATTAATTGTGAAGTAACACAAATTAATCAAATAAAATTTATTTGCGCATGCCGGGTTCGAACCCGTGACCTCCGGATTGTGAGTCAAGAGTCTTACCCACTGGACTACGGAGGTCGTCAAAAAATGTTGATTAGATATATCACTATTTCACTATTCCTCTTGTCATTCCATGCTGAGCTAGAGCATCTGTTTTGCCGTGCGATGTCTTAAACGAGTCATGGCAACGTTATGTAGCGTTAGGTGGTTACGTTAGTTGTGTCTTATGAGATTAAGTCGTACTTACTTACGGCCAAACGATCCTCTCAATCCAGTCGAGATATTGACTGACTCTAGTATACACGGCGGGCGTGGAGGAACCGCAGCCGATCCCAAAGGAGGTGATTCCAACCTGGTGATGGGTACAGTCCTTCAGCCTGTTAGTTGGCAGGTTAATGGAGAGGGGTCCGCCGCTGTCTCCCTGAAAGAACAAACCAATTAGGTACTTTATATTATGGTAAGCCCCTACAATATTATTGAATAACGGACCTCTCGCACCATAGCCACTAACTTCATTTATGAACATAACAATATCATGCGGAAAATAATAGCATTTTTTCATTTCTAAACTTTTCAACGACCAAATTCTTCCCAGAAGTCAAAATTAAAAAATAAATAAAAATTTTGAAACTTCAAAATTTTTAAATTTCAAAATATTAAAAAATTTCAAAAATCTAAATTTTTTAGAATACTGAAATATTAAAAAAATCGCTACATCGAAAAAAACTACTATTTTATTTGTTAATAAAATTCTCAGAAAAACAAATTTCATGTTGAATTGACTACGATTTGAGCATTGAAAAATATGGACAGAACTTTTTGGTTTCTTATTATATTATCTTATTTGGGAGATCTTAATTATTTTAGAGAACATAAAACATAAATAATTTAAAAAAATATGCAAAAATATTTCATTGGAAAGATACACTGTATTAAATTATTTATTTAAGTAGTTTAAGGGGTTTAAGAACAAAACTTAATGAAGTTTACTTAGAAATACTGAATAACAATTTTGATATTATTATTCTAACGGAAACATGGTTGAACGACTCTATTTCTGATGCTGAAATTTTTGGTTTGCGTTATAATGTTTTTAGGAGGGACCGTGGCAGTTCCTCTAACCACAAAAGTGACGGAGGGGGTGTATTGATAGCCGTTTTACAAGAATATCAGACTAACCGCTGTAAGCATTGGGAAAGTACCTTGGAAGACGTATGGGTGACCATCAAATTTAGCCAGAATAAACTAACGAAATGTCTCTACATATGTGCTGTTTATATACCTCCCCCGTTGCTTGTTGATAATTTTGATTATTTTTTTAAAAAAGTTGGCAATGTTATGGATTCCGTTGGTGAATCAAATACGTTAATTTTAGGAGATTTCAACCTGGGAAATATCGGTTGGACCCACAACGATCCAAACCAGACTCATTCCCTATCTCCAGAAAATTATAATACTGACATCGGTAACCATCTTGTAAATTTTCTTGCCCTAAATAACCTCAATCAATTCAATGGCATTGCTAATAGTAACTGTAGAATCTTAGATCTCGTTCTATCCAATTCAAAAACAATACAAGTCAGGCAAAGTACCGAAATTCTAAGTCGCATTGATATACACCATCCACCTTTAGAGATTGAATTTAGTTTTGATTTCAAATTAACAAAAATGCTAAAAAGTAAAAACTTACTTAAATATGATTTTAATAGGAATGATTACGTTCAATTCAATCAGGAATTACAAGAACTGAATTGGGCACTTCTTTTACCTGATTTCATGCCAGTAGACGATATGGTTTCTTTATTTTACACTCATTTGTATCGTATAATTGAGAAATGTGTAACCAAATTTGTAAATCGCAACAGGCAGCATCCCCTCTGGTACTCACCAGACTTAGTTAAATTACTAAAAGAAAAAAATAAATTTCGACTTCTCTATAAAAAATATAAGAATCCACGTGATAGAAATTCTTACGAAGTCTTACGCACCCGTTGTTCCAAACTCATTAGTAATTACTACTTTAAACACACTGAACAAATAGAATCGTGTCTGGTTAATCATAATAACGTTAAAGCTTTTTGGAGATTCGTCAAACACAAAAAACAAAACATAAGTACTATCCCCCAAAACATGACGTTTGGAGAAAAAAAATCATCAAACGGCGAGGAAAGCAGCGAACTATTTGCCCAACACTTTTCATCAGTGTATGAGAAAGATGACATTAGAAGCAATGAAGAGACTCAACCTCAATCTGAATCAATAGACTATTCGAACAGCTCTCTGCACACAGTAAACATTAGTGTACACGATGTAAAAATAGAAATGCTTAACCTCGACCAAAGCAAAGGCCCTGGCCCCGACAAAATTCCACCACTCTTAATAAAAAAATGTGCACACAGTCTCGCACTCCCTCTGACTATCATTTACAGGAAATCATTATCTTCATCCATTTTTCCAACAAGATGGAAACAGGCTAATATTGTACCAATACCTAAAAGCGGAGACCTTCACGAAGTCACAAACTATAGACCCATCTCTATTCTCTGTTCATTTGCGAAAATTTTTGAAAAATTAATTTGTCCATATCTGAATTATCATCTCAAAAATCTTATAACTCCAAAACAGCATGGTTTTCTCTCCCAGAAATCAACATCCTCTAATTTACTTTGCTATGTCAATACCTTAACCGAAGCTGTCGATAGTGGTCAACAGATAGACACAATCTACACAGATTTTAGCAAGGCCTTCGATAAAGTAAATCATAGATTACTAATTCATAAACTAAAACAAATGGGTGTTCATGGTACCTTGCTAAATTGGTTTTACTCCTATCTAACTGACCGCATACAAAGAGTAGTATTTGATGGCTATGAGTCAAGAGGATTAGATGTGCCATCTGGAGTGCCGCAAGGGTCCCATTTGGGGCCAATCTTGTTTCTTGTTTTTATAAATGACTTGTGCGATGTTATTTTGGATTCTGAAATTTTGTTGTTTGCTGATGATTGTAAGATATTCAAAATTATCCATACATTACTAGACTCAATACTTCTCCAAAACGATATAAACAGAGTTTCAAAGTGGTGCAACGACAATAGAATGTTTCTGAATTCTTTAAAATGTGTTCACATAACCTTTACGCGTAAACACAATTCTATTCCGACTCAATATTTTATCGACGGTACTAAACTCGAGGAAGTTGCAACCATTCGGGACCTAGGCGTATTATTTGACAAAAAACTTACTTTCACACCTCATATCGACAATATCATTTCTAGATCTATGAAAATGCTAGGATTTATCAAACGAAACAGTAAACATTTTAAAAATCCCATATCAAAAATAACGCTGTACAATTCCTTCACCCGCAACGTGTTGGAGTACGCAAGTGCTGTATGGAGTCCAACCTACAAAGTTCATATTCAGCGAATAGAGCAGGTTCAAAAACATTTTATGTACCACCTGGCGTATTCCGATAGGCGAGCTCGATCACTTCCTCACTACACTGATAGACTAAAATTCTACAATGTACGCACCCTTGAACAGAGAAGACTAAATACAGATCTAAACTTTCTATTCAAAATTGTAAATGGTTTAATAAACTGTCCTTTTCTACTTCATCAAATCAGGTTCAATGTTCCTAGAATTGGTTCACGACTGGTAAATTATGTTCCGTTAAATATTAAAAAATATCGAACTAAGCTGGGGTATGACTCAGCTTTATCGAGAATGTGCCGTAATTTCAATGAGGCTTATAAAAAACATTCGATTAATTTGACAATGTCAACATTGGCCAACTTCAAATCAAATCTTAACAAGCTTTAAAGCTCCCTATTACGTTGTTCTATAAACTTATGAACCTATAAACTCATTGTTCTAAAAACTTGTTCCTTGTAAAACTTGTTAATTATTATTTTGTAATGTATAGTATGTGTTTGTGTGAATGAATGTAATGTATATGTAAGTATTATATTATCAATGCTGTGTTTGTCTTTAATTAGTGATAGCATCAACCATGTTCAGTGTAATTGTATCTGTGAAAGCTTTGATGTAAATCACTGTTGACAAACCTAATAAAAAAAAAAAAAAAAAAATTCTAAATTTGATAAACAAATTCTAAACAAAATTACAGTTTAAGTTGTGGAAGATTGGAAGATGTAGAAGATACTCTCAGTATCGCCCTGGTGTAAGACCACCATTCAGAATTGAAACGTTGCTTTAAATGGTATTAGCCGTGTTTGGTGACCTGATCTGAATAGCCAGGTACTTCCCCACCTTCCTCTTCCCTATCACCTTCCCCTCCCCACGACCTTCAGCCTCACAACATACCCAAATTGGGGATGCCATAGTCCCGCTGGCTCCAGACGGGAGCAGTTGGGACTCCTGTGCGGTATTCATATATAAAAAAAATTGAAATCTGTACATAAAAAAAATTTTAGCTTGCTGGGAAATAAAAAGTTTTCAAAACTTAATTTCAAAATGCCACAATTTTCGAAATATCAAAATGTAACAATATTCAAATAGGTTGGCAGGTAACTATTATAAAATTTATAGTTTTGTAAATTTCAAATAAAAAGTCTAAAAAATAATAAGAAAATGAGACTAACGCTGCACGTGTCTTTTCCGCCATCAGAATTGCCGGCGCAGAGCTGTTGCGGGATAACTCCTTGCTTCATGGTCCTCGTCACCCCGAAGCTCTCCCGGCACTGCTGGTTGCTGAAGAAAGACAGATCCACCGACTGCAAGGTGACCGACCCACTGCCGACTGACATAAGAAAAAAATTAATTTGAGTTCTCCTTTACACCGCCAGTTTATTATTTTGTTTTAGATCAAGTCGAGATTGAGGACCTACGGAAATAACTATTTCTCTCAGGACCAAGTTTTTTAAAACTGTTTAAACATTGGTAAGTTAATTCTGTACATCTACCTGAGAAGAGTCAGAAGCCTGCGTTGGAGGCCTTGGGTGAACTTATCCAGACTTTGATTTCTTTATCAGCCAGGATGTCCGGTATTGACAATATTTTGTTCAGAAGCTTATAAGCCATCAGCAGTAATGCGACATCTCTTCTAGAAGTAAGGCTGCAGATACCCAGCATTCCTGAGATAAATGCTGTTTGGAACGGCCATACGTAAAAACCTAACTCTCATGTAGGTAGGTATCTTAAAAATTACTTTTCAATTTTCTCGATTTAAAATTCGTGTCCTTAGGCCCCATATTTGAGATCTACTCTCGAGAATGCTAAACAACCGCTACCCAAAATACGTACTTGTATTCGTATTTGTGGCTGATCCTTTCAATGCGAGTGTACTCCTATTTAGAATTGTAAACAGTTTTTAAAAATAATATCGTAATATACCTAGACTAGTTCTTCCCCATCCAATGGCCTTAGCAATTGTCTGCTCCATAGTTTCGTTTTGCCACAAACATATGGGCCGAACGAAATCTGTCAACCTGAAAAGCCAAAAAAATCAGTACATGATGAAAATAATAATCTCCTTTATGATTTTCGTTATTTGTTTTTGGGGTGTTATGCCGTGTTGCGCTACCTCCTTCTTTAGCCAACGTTTCGGACATCGTTGCAGTGTCCATCATCAGGGCAGATCCGGCAGATCCGGTAGATCGGCAGGTCTGCCGGATCTGCCCTGATGATGGACACTGCAACGATGTCCGAAACGTTGGCTAAAGAAGGAGGTAGCGCAACACGGCATAACACCCCAAAAACAAATAACGAAAATGCTTTTGGCCGTGAAAATCTTAAAACTTATCTCCTTTATGATTGACAAACGTTTATAAAATACTCGGCAATGTATCGTGGTGAAAGACCAATATAATAAAAAAGTCGTGATGAATAATATAACAAACTATTCAATCTGATCATCTGATGTACTACATTGGAAGGGACCCCACCACTTTCCCAACGGCGTTAAAAGGAAACGTATTGTTTCCTCCTTCACCGCACACGTCAAGACTCTACTTTTTTATTGAACGAAGCTACATTTATTTGAACGACTCTAGACCCTTCAATATCCATACATACGGGGTTAGTAATCAGTATGCAAGTACTTACTGTAACATTATACAAAAGATAAATAGAAGTAGCAGCACGTGGAACAATTCTTCTAAAATAGGTAATATAAAAACAGAGATAATAGTGTTAGTAAAAGAAAAAGAAAAATAACGGCTATAATCAGTCGAAAAATCCTTCTGAAAATAACATAAGAAATGAGGAACTGTTTTATATGATTATGTTATAATGTAAGTAATTACAATAATAGCAGAAAGAAAATAAAATATATGATAAAAGAAAAGAAAAGCCAAAGAAGGTTTTCCATAGACCACCGGGCGGTCCCAACCTGATGTAATGTAATGAAATACGAGTAGGTACGTCACGAGTATTAATACCCACAGGAAGGTTTTTTGACTCCAGTTACTAATATCTACAGCCTGTATGTCGGACGAATATCTACAGCTCATATGTTGGACTAATATCTACGAACTTCAGAGTGTTGACTAATATCTACAGAGCGTAGGTTGAACTAATATCTACAGAGCGTAGGTTGGACTAATCAGCTAAATGTGTCCAATAGTCCGATATTAGAGATTTTTACATACACACTTACATAAATTAAGTTTTTTAAACTGCATACGTAATATTACATTATTCCAATATGTTATACACATAATTGCAAATCCAACCTCTGCCAGTGCTGTAGATATTCGTCAACACTTTGGTTCTCATAGATATTAGTCAACAGTTTGAGCTGTAGATATTCGTCAACACTTTGGTTCTCATAGATATTAGTTCGATTTTTTCAGTTTTTGGAATTCCTGTAGATATTAGTAGACGCCTCCGGTTTTTTGCCTCAGGCAGTTTGCAAAAACACGCTAGTGCCGCTTTTTGAAAGCTTCTTCAAGTTGCGATCTTCGGACGGTTACAAGGCTATCTTAATAGTTTCACAGTTTAACAAGAGATGATTCGCATATCTTCTTAATTATTATTTTTTTTAATTAATAAACTAATATTTAAGACAAGATTTTTATGCAAACAAATGTAATGTATATATTTCCTTCCCGTAGACTCCGAAATAATGAATTGCTGTTCCTCAATCAACATTCTACTAATTATGGATATCATTCTCCTTTATCCAGAATGTCGAGACTTGTCAACACAAATCAAAGCATTGAATTTTTTGGTGTAAGCCTAAATGACTTTCGGCAGTCGTTACGCAATGTGGTTTTTTAAAGTCTTTTTAAATCCATCTTCAAGCTACTTGTAGTTATCTTCTCTATGTACTTTTATATTATATGTATTTTGTCAATGCTCTTCATCTATATGTAATCTCCTTTCATTGTGATAGTTCCCACCACATACAGCAATTGTATAGGAAGTAAGATTCGGAAATCAAGCGTGCATAAACATAACGATACGTTTTTTTTTATTAATCCTAAAAATACGGGGTAAGCGGTTAAATGTAGATGCATTCAATGTCTCTCTAATACTGTAAGTATTTTTTTTTCATTGTATTAAAATTCAGAGGTAGGTATTTTTTTTTTTTTTTTTTACAGTGAATACCACACAAGAATCTCAACTGCTCCCGTCTGGAGCCAGTGAGACTATGGCATCCCCAATTGGGGTATGTTGTGAGGCTGAAGGTAGTGGGGAGGGGAAGGAGGTGGGGAGGAGGAAGGTTGGGAAGTACCTGGCTATTCAGATCTGGTCACCAAACACGGCTAAAGCCATTTTCAAGCAATGTTTCAATTCTGAATGGTGGTCTTACACCAGGGCGATACTAATAGTATCTTCCACTCTGGAACATGCCGCAAACATACTATATATTATTTTAAATGAATTAATTGTGAAATAACACAAATTAATCAAATAAAATTTATTTGCGCATACCGGGTTCGAACCCGCGACCTCCGGATTGTGAGTTAAGAATCTTACCCACTGGACTACGGAGGTCGTATGATTTTTTTAGCGAAGGCGGATAATTTTCTAGTGCTTCTGGCTGAAATTGACCCTATTGCAGAACACTCCAGTGGTAATAGTGGAATACATGTATGATGTTAGAGAAAATAGTAATCAAAAGTAATCAACAAATAGTAATGAAGACTTGGCTTACGGAAAGAATTAATTTGTATTAGCTTACAATAACATATTATTTATTCTAAAGACTTTAAAATTGTTTCATGTTTTCATAATTTTTCTTTTATCTAAGTATATTTCTGTAGAATTTTATTTTTTTTTATTTTATATCTATAATTGTAAAAATGTATCTATGTAAGTATATTTCTGTAAAAAAAATAATTTAATTTTATATCTTTAATTGTAAAAATGTAATTATTAAATCACTAAAATAAGATCTTTAATGTAAAGAACCCGTTAGACAAACTGCTAAAAAGTAGTTTATCGGGACTTTTTGTCTTATATTTGTAAAATGTATAAAATAAATAAAAAAAAAACCCCTTACTTGGCAGGTGTGGCTAGCCTCAGCAGTGCTATATCGTGGTACTTGCTAGGCGACATGTACTCTGGGTGGACGATAATGGATTGTATCTGGATGTCTTGTAGTTCCGTATCGTTCTTAGTAAAGTCCAATTCACCGAGGCGGACTATTTCTGGTCTACCGCTGGAAAATGAAACACTACTTAATATTTTTGTTTTTGGGGTGTTATGCCGTGTTGCGCTACCTCCTCCTCCTTTAGCCAACGTTTCGGACAGCGTTACAGTGTCCATCATCAGGGCAGATGTGTAAATGTTAGTGATGAAATGTGTGCTTAAGTACTTCGAAGAAATACCGTGTTGCCGGCTCCACTCCACTGCGACCTGGCATTACAGTATACTTGAAGTTGGTTTTCTTCATTTAGCTTTGGTGTAGCCGTCAATTACCGGATACCAAGAGCTATTGAGCTTAGTCTGTCGTCTCTATTAATGTTAATAGGATTTTTATGAATTTCAATTGCCTCTGTAACTAGGCGTGCTCTATAAGTTTTGGGTCTTCCCAGGACTTTGGGAACAAATCCAAAGTAATGGCCGGTTTTAATTAAATGCTCGGCGATTGCCCACATAGACCTTATCACATCCGGAACAGCTGAGTTTAACAGCTTAGTTTACTACTTAATAATATAATTACTCTTGTTTTTATGCATGATTGTTGATTTGTTGATACTTGTCCACTCGGTAGGCCAAGAACTAGTTCGGGAAATAAACTAGAAGGGTTGTGTGAAGACAGGTTGAACCTGCAATGGCTACTGAATTAACTCAGGACAGGGATGCATGTGATTTTATAAAAAAAACCCCATTTTTTTTAATTACGTTATGTAAAAACTCACCTAACTAATCCGGCGTTCCTAGAAAAAGTGCAGTGTGCTGCAGTAAGCACATAAAACTCGCTCACCAGAGAACCACCGCAGAGCCAAGAGAAGCCAGCATTGTCCGTTAGTCGCCAGCCCAATGCTACCTATAAACAGTCAAAATATTAGGTATATGGTAAGAAGTTCGAAGACAATAAGTTGATAAGAATCTGAGAATAAGAGAAGAAGATAAGAAAATGAAAATACTTTAAAACGAGAAGATGAGAAAGTAAGAATATGAGAAGATGAGAAGAGAAGATGATAATTTAAGAAGATACGAAGATTGAATTTTAAGAGTTTTGAGAATGTAATCTTACTATGTGGGGGAATGCTCCTGGATCTGTGACTGTGGTGCCCCCTATTACACCGAATGGAGGTTCATCTGGTTCTGGACAAAACTTTTCTGAATATTCCAAGCACTCTAAAAAGCAAAAAAAAAAACAATATTGACAAAAAAAAAGATTCACCTTTGACCGTCTTCGATATTAATTCTTTTTAGCGTAAAAATTTAAAAGTTTTTTTATATCTTTGAAATTGTTTTAGTGATTAATAAATTAATTACAAGATTTTTACTTACTTTGTTGACTAATTCTAACGCGATTTTTGCTTCCAAGAGGACTGATTCGATCCATTGTTCCTGGTTTCTTTACATCATCATCATCAGTACAGCAGAATATCAGTCCATCCGCTGTGGAAACCAAACAAGTGTTAATAATGCTACTATATTAACCATTTCGGAACGACACTTTTCCACTTAATTATTATTTTTAATTGTAAAACTAACGTTTTTAAGACAAGATTTTTTATGCATAGCACAAAGGGTAACAATTATTATAAGCAATAATTATCAGCCTGAAACACTCATCCACATTGAAAAATCCGAGAAAAGATACATGACGCCAACGGGACTTGAACCCGTGTCCTCTCGATTGCCGGTCGAGTTCAAGTGTTCACGGGTTCAAGTCCCGTTGGCGTCATGTATCTTTTCTCGGAAGATTTTTCAATGTGGATGAGTGTTTCAGGCTGATAATTATTGCTTATAATAATTGTTACCCTTTGTGCTATGCATAAAAAATCTTGTCTTAAAAACGTTAGTTTTACAATTAAAAATAATAATTAATATTTGACAAGTTTCAGTATTTCCCCAATAAATGAAGACATAATTTGTCTCGACGCCACCTAGCGACGGATTTAACACTAACAATGTCTCTCTCGCAAAAATAAAGTTGGTTGTTTTCAGGTGGAAAAAATATAATAAGCAGTAATTGTTGAATGAAACACTAGCATATATTGAATCATTTGGCGGGTACAAGATAAGCCGCCATAGCTCAGTGGTCAGAGCATTCGACCGGCAATCGAGAGGACACGGGTTCAAGTCCCGTTGGCGTCATGTATCTTTTCTCGGAAGATTTTTCAATGTGGATGAGTGTTTCAGGCTGATAATTATTGCTTATAATAATTGTTACACTTTTCCACACTTAAATATTAAAAAAAAGGTTTATGTCTAACGGTTTTGGAAATATTTGAAAGGTGTAATTCAAAGAACGGGCAGTACAAAATTATTCATAAGTGTTTTTTTTCATGGAAAATAAATATACCAAAATCAAAACCATTAAACTACAAAGCGAACGTATTAAATTGCGATACAATATAACGCAAAATTGTTTGCACCCAAAACTCAAAATTTTCCTAAATTAACATAAAAACATGTCAATTTTATATTATATTTGTATTACTGTTACTTTTCAACAGTTTTAATCTAGTAACTTTACAATAATTTCATGTTATAAATTTATTTTATTATTTATTTATTTTATTTGACATAAAATCTCACATTTTTAAATACAATTCAGCCATGTCGGCCTCACTGGGTAGCTCACCTGTGGTGAGGCCTCCATTTTTATAAAACAAAAATTTATATATAAATCATTAAAAATAATGTTGCACAATAAAAACTAAAATTAAACTAAAAATAAAAATTTATAATTAAGGAAAAATTATAGGTAAAATGTATTTTTTTATGTGTTTTATAAATTTGTTTTTGTGTGTTGCATGTGTGTGTTTTATTCTTATTATCTAATGAGATTTTGGTAAAATAAATTTTGTAGGTATTATGTCAGAAAAAGACGTCACGCTTATTCCAATATTGAAAGTGAAATTTATGGTCTTATTTTTATATTAACATGAAACTGACGTGTTTTATAACATAAATGTCTAATGCATGAGTTGAATAACACGAATCAAAGATCAACATGTTTAAGATGTGGAAGCGATGCGTACAAAACGTTAAAACCCGTTTGCTTGGTTCAATATATTCGCATCTCACAATCCGGAAACCTAGGTTTCACGGGTAAATTCTGAAACCGTCACTTTGGATCCAGATTGTAAAATATCTGTGCAAGATAGCTGTCATATTTTAATGACAATAAGAAGCTTTATTTCGTTCTCTTTCTGTTTAAAAGAAATATACATTTGTTTGCATGAGAGGAAGAGAGATATAAAGCTTTTAAAATGTAAGGTCGCTCGGGACGTTTTTGGTCTTATGAAAGTATAACGCGATTACGTGTTTTGTGATGTATTTATTCCTAAGCAAGCAGATGGGTTTTATTTAATTGTTATTTTTGGGAAATAAAGCATTATCAAAATTATTATATTATTTTTTATTATAAAGCTAGCTGACCCGGCCACGCGTTGCTCTGGCTAATTAAACACAACACCATCTACTGGATGGTTATCCAACCTTATAACCACCACCATCCTTGAGTTCATCGCGAAGAGACTGACAGACGCCGCGGAGGACTTTAATTTATAATACGTAGAGATGGTGCGAAAGATTATAATAATGTGCATGAAATGCTAGAGGTAACTAACGTATTTAAGTTGATAAGGATTAATACTGTATCAGTCTAAATAACTTTCCAATTACCGCATTGTACGTGACCATTTTTTCGACAGAATGGGTATAGAAAGCTCTCCGTGAGATAGATATCACGATCAGGCAGACAGACAGACAGACAGACAGACAGACGACGCGGAGGCTTTTAATTTATAACATGTACGGCCTCCATAGTCCAGTGGCTAAGACTCTTGACTCACATTCCGGAGGTCGCGGGTTCGAACCCGGCATGCGCAAATAAATTTTATTTGATTAATTTGTGTTATTTCACAATTAATTCATTTAAAATAATATATAGTATATTTGCGGCATGCTCCAGAGTGGAAGATACTATTAGTATCGCCCTGGTGTAAGACCACCATTCAGAATTGAAACGTTGCTTGAAAATGGCTTTAGCCGTGTTTAGTGACCAGATCTGAATAGCCAGGTACTTCCCAACCTTCCTCTTCCCCACCTCCTTCCCCTCCCCACTACCTTCAGCCTCACAACATACCCCAATTGGGGATGCCATAGTCTCACTGGCTCCAGACGGGAGCAGTTGAGACTCTTGTGCGGTATTCACTGTAAAAAAAAAAAAAAAAAAATGTAGAGATGTAGAGAAGGGAAGATAGTAAGATTTCCGTAAAAGATAGATATATGCCATCGCAGACTTTTTTGTAGATCTATAAAAGTGGAATATTCAATGGTTTTGTTATATCTGAAAGGGGGCAGTGTTTTCGATAAAGCTTCCAGGCGGCTTGACTTTTTCCGACGATTCTAACAATTATTGTATTTTTTTCAACCAATTTACAATTAACCTTGACAAATTATATTCGCAAACCTTCTTAATTCCCAAATATTTTTATTTTTCAACCAATTTACACATAACTCTAACAGATCATATACATAAACCTTCACCACGAATCACTCTGTCTATTGGTGAAAACCGAATAAAAATCTGTTTAGTAGTTTTTGAGTTTATCGTGAACAGACAGACAGACAGACGACGCGGAGGACTTTAATTTATAAAATGTAGAGAAGATAGATATGAGCGGGATGAAGAGTAAAGCGAGAGCTTTCTTGGAAGGTTCTTCAATAAAAGGACTGTGTTTTAATAAATAAATATTAAAATATATTGCAAATAAAAATAACTGAAAGGTATTTTTATCTAGCTTCTAAAACGGTATTGGTTTTCAAGAAATTTATTTATTTATTAACTAGCTGAACCCGACCACGCTTCGCTGTGGCTTTTTCTGATTTTAATTATTAGAGGAGTTAACAAAAATTGTCTAGCAACTGTGCTTTTTCCAAGAAGACACATTGCTTAATTGAATATCTGCTGTGACTATGCTGTAGTATATATTTTTTTAAATTATTTATTTATTCAAACCTTAAAGGCTTTACAATATCACGTTATTTCATGCGTTGCTATGCCATTTAATAAAGAAATTGTTTCTCCCTGAGTGTCCTTTCCCATTCGACCCGTTCCCCTTCCGCCTCCCCTTCTTCTCCTGCATCCTCTTCCCCTCTCGCGTTCCCACTCCGTCACCTCCACCTTCCCTCTCCCCACTCCACTCCCCCCCCCCCTTCCTCCGTCCCGCAAACCCTTCTCCCGAGTTCTCCTCCGCCCTCCCAGGTTCCCCTCCCCTTCCCAGGTTCCCCTCCCCCCTCTCGACTTCGCCTTCCACCTTCCCCGCCTTCCCTCTTCCCTTTACCGCTCCCTCGTCCCACCAACCCTCCTCCCGCGTTCCATATATTCAATCCCAGTACATTCAGTTTTTAAACAGCCCGCGTGCAACCTTTTACAATTTTATTCAAATTTAAATTTTTCATGTATATTTAATTTGGTATCTAACATAGGTACCTATTTAAAATATCTAAAATTCTTGATTCGATTCAAACTATTAGGGGAGTACCTACTTTAAATAAATTTATCAGCTTAAAGGTTTTCAAAAATAGAATTTTATTTAACAATCATTTTTCTGCAAAATGTTATTCTGTCTTGAACTGTCATTCCGTTAGATAAGTTTTAAGATTTTCACGGCCAGAAGCATTTTCGTTATATGTTTTTGGGGTGTTGTGCCGTGTTGCGCTACCTCCTTCTTTAGCCAACGTTTCGGACATCGTTGCAGTGTCCATCATCAGGGCAGATCCGGCAGATCCGGTAGATGTGTGTGATCTACCGGATCTGCCGGATCTGCCCTGATGATGGACACTGCAACGATGTCCGAAACGTTGGCTAAAGAAGGAGGTAGCGCAACACGGCACAACACCCCAAAAACATAAAACGAAAAAGTCATTCCGTTGTTTATTATGACAAATTATGAGTCAATTTAAAACGCATAAAATTATTCTTTTCCTTTGTAGTTTCCAAATAAAAAGTATGTATAAATGCTCTTCTGCTAAAATGCAATGTTCTGTTAAAATTTTGAAACAATCCATCGATTACTTTCCGAGATTAGCGAACGCAAACATACGGAACCTAAATTTTTATAAATACCTATAGATTTACGGACAACAGTCCATTAAAAACATAATAATTACACGAATAAAAAAAGAGATGACAGTGAAGGGAGAGCACATAAAAATTAATAGCAATGACAATATAAAATGTAAAAAGTACATATAGAAGACACTACAAGTCAAAGCATGCAGAAGCATTTAAATATTGCGTTGCGACTGCCGAAAGTCATTTAGTTTTACACAAAAAAAATCAATGCTTTGACTTGCGTTGACAAGTCTCGACATTCTGGCATAAGGGAGAATGGTTTCCATAATTAGTAGAATGCTACGGGAAGGGATGTTGAACTGGATGAGTTGTAACAATGCAGGTGTATCAGTAATACTGTTGATAATTTTTTTTAAATATGCAAATTAGACCAGAGTCCTTTCTACGTTTTTTCTAAAGAAGAAATGTTTAAAATGTGTTCAATTTCATCATATGAGTACTTGCATCTTTCAAGACCCAACCTCCAAGCGATAAACATCTTCTAATAGAAGCATTTCGTTATTTGGTACATTTAAAAACGCCTTTGAAAAATTCCGATGAGAAATCATTATTATTAACAGTTTAGGTATAAGTTAGATAAGCAATGTGTATATTTTTCAACGATCTGTTTTTAGCCAGATACGTTTTAAGATTTTCCCTGCCAAGAGTATTTTCTTTTTTTCTTGAAACAGATTTTCAAAAATAATTAAAATGTTAAAGGAACTAAATTGGTTGACCGTGAAACAGATGCTGACCTTGAACACGATGGTATTTATCCACAAAATATTGAACAACACGTTACCAAGATACTTCTCAAATAAAATTGTATACAATAAAGACATTCACAGATATAACACAAGGACGTGCAAGGAAATTAGGCTACAAAAAAAGGACAAAGCGAATACGCAGAACAGTCTACTGTACAAGGGAATGAAGCTGTATAACACACTACCAGAAACTTTAAAGTCCACACCAATTGGAAAGTTCAAGATGTATTGTAGGAGCTACATAAAACTTGAAAAAATATAGTGAATATGAAATATTTTAATCAATTAGAAATTTGTAAACTTAAATGTACAAATTACTAAAATAAAAATTATTATTATTATTATTTGTTTTTGGGGGTGATATGCCGTGTTGCGCTACCTCCTTCTTTAGCCAACGTTTCGGACAGCGTTGCAGTGTCCGGCAGATCTACTCTGATGATGGACACTGCAACACTGTCCGAAACGTTGGCTAAAGAAGGAGGTAGCGTAACACGGCATACACCCCAAAAACAAATAACGAAAATGTTTTAAGCCAGTTTATAATTTGCATTAATTTACACATACGAGTATAAACGGTTGTTTACAGATTGTATAAAATATTCACACGTTTATTGGTAAATCGTAATCATAATGTAAATTAAAAACTCACCTGTACTTAGGGGCAACGGAGTAGCCTCGACACAATGAATATAAATGATGACGAAAAAAACTGCAGCAAAAATTAATGTTTTCATTTTTAAATTGTATATAAGTATTACTTTGTTTTATAAGGTACTCGAATAATATTTTAACTTTGCGAATGAACGGTTGCAATGCTAACCGATGGTACAATGCGCTTAGCTGAAACTGGTTGAGGTTAAGATACGAAAACAAAGATATATGACCACTTCTCACATGGTGAGAACTCGTTACAGGGTTGGACTCAGTAGAGACACAGTCGAAAAGGTTCATCGGGGCGCTGAATTGAAAGGAGCACTTGGAATTGGTTGAAAATTCTTCAGAAGGGTGGTTAGATTATTTGGCGAATGATTTACTTGTTTTTTTTTTTAAGTAAAAACTTCTTAAGGCTCTGCAACCGGGCTCGAAAAGAAGAAGGAGAGATACGAAATTACGAATGTTAGAGGAGAGCGCTAATATTTATAGCGACAAAATCGATGCGAAAATTGCGAAAATGTTTAATAAAACAGGACTTGTTTAAAATAGAGCAAAAATCTTGCAGACATTATCTTAAACAGCATTTAAAGAAACACTGTGAATTTTTTCATACATATAACTTGTAAAATAACTGAAACAAACGTGTTTATAATTATTTTTGGAGCATACTTTGCGATTTTTTTTCTATCGAGGGAATTTTATATAATTTGCGTTTCGGCGCGGGCAAAGTCTAGATATTATCTTCAAGAATAACATATATTTTTTTAAGAGCTTTAAAACTTACTATGTTACTTACTTACTTAGTGTGTAAGGGAAATATAAAATAAATCGGTAGAAATCCGGGTTGCGGACCCTTAAGCACCGTTGTGATTTGAAAAAGGGACAAACACTATACCCTAGCATGCAAGAGAATGAGATAGCAATGATACCTATATTTATTTATCTCACGATTACAATATAATACGATAAATCCACAGTCTCCTTCAATCTAGCAGTATAAAGCAACCAACGAACAACAACGGCCAGACCATTCAGTGGACCAAGGATCGAATCCCACGAAATACAAAAAAAAA
The DNA here is from genome assembly GCA_917880885.1 of Limnephilus marmoratus. Lineage (NCBI taxonomy): Eukaryota > Metazoa > Arthropoda > Insecta > Trichoptera > Limnephilidae > Limnephilus > Limnephilus marmoratus. The sequence goes on from OU862907.1 coordinate 62,540,294, forward strand.
ACATTTTTGTAAAATCAATTCTCAATCTTCAAACCACTCAAGTTGAACTCAATATCCAACCTTCAAACCATTTAAAATGAGCAGGCAAAGAAAACACAAAAGAAAGCGACATTTCGCGACTCCGAAGAAGAAAACATAACTGCTAATAATCAATAGGAAAAGGTGCACTAGGATTCAACGACAAAAATATTGAAAAAATGATTCTTCACATTGATAAAAAAAATTCTTCGTAGTCTCCTCACTCTTGACTACTTTAGTTTTCTGAAGGTTTTACTTCTACCTCGTTTGAACTGCACAATCAGATTCAGTATTGAAAGTATGTAATTTCGTTTATTACTTACGTTCATTTGGCTTGGAACACTAAATATAGTATGTTTTCATCACGTTCTTCTTATTGTAGGTATTTCAGTTACATTTTTTACTCCAAATAATGTCAGGCATCACTGGTTAAAGTAAGTCAAGTACGTCCCTTAACACCCTGTATACGAACAGTCCATATTAGGTAGGTACATACATACGAAATGCGGAGGTCGGCTTACATGAACAGGTTTTCGAATCTAGATTGTTATATGGCCTTTATTATAAGAAACATAATGACGCATAATATATTATGCTTTGGGTTTTGACAAATATGTTATTGCAATCTCTAACTAACTACCACGCGAGTTCTCCGCAGGTGTGAACATAATGCTTTGAAAACTATTTACAAGTCTGTCTTCGAATATATATATTTCTTTGTTTCATTCTCATTCTCAGCTAACTATAATTTTATTCTTCCGTTAATAAAATTATTTGATTTTTTGTTCGTTCTATGATACTTTCACATTGCACTTATGGAGTCCAGGTAAAAATAAAATAGTCGTCCATCATTGCACAAGGAATATTTCCTATCGTAAATTGACATAATACTGGCTGCAAGCAGTTGAGATTCTTGTTCAAATCTTCGACTTGTGTTCTTGTGTACCAGGAGAAGTGGCGTAGCTAGCATGGGTGGCACCCGAGGTGGATAACGTGGTGTCAGCCCCACCCCCCTCCACCCCAATTTCGACTTAACAAATGTGTAGAAAATTGGTTCGTCCTGGGTACGGGGGGGGGGGGGGGGAGGGGTGGCTAGAATTTCAGAAATAGGCTATTTTCGTCTATAAAAAGACCGTCAGGCACCGTTTTCTGCCATTCCACGGGGAGCCATAGAGCTACGAAAATATAAAAAACACCGTGTTCAATATTTTTGTGACAATATCCTTCGTAATTTTTTTCCACGGTCGGGTGTAGTGTCACTCCCCCGTCGGGTGGCACCCGGGGCGCCCCCCCCCTCCCCGCGCTACGCTATTGACCAGGAGTCAAGGATTTTTCACGGAGGTAGTCATAATCGGAGGACAACGTCTTTGGGGGTGCAATGTAGAGAGTCCCTTTGTCCGTGTTTGAGGAACAGATCCGATTAGACAGGTACTCCCCAACCTTATTCCTACCCATCTCTTATCCCTCCTAATTACAACTTACCCTTAAATTTAGAATTGTACGGTCCCTTTTCGATCTTTCGAGGTCTGGAGTTGGCCGTAAATCGAGCTGCAAGGTGTGACTTCTTTCGTCTTCAAAACAAAGAGTTGTCGCACAGTTGTTGGTTTTTTTTTTACTTAAACTAGGATAATAATAAAAACACTTGTGTGTTACGTTACTTGAGTATTGAGAAATTGCGTATAAAATAGATCCGAAGAATTTCGCAATAAAGGTGAGAAGACTTAAGATGCTAGCTGTAAGGCATACACAAATGAAATGGATTAAATTAAGTTACCTAACGATAGTGTTCAATGATTTGACATTTTCCTCACGTGAAAGCAAATCCAACTGATAGAAAGACAAATGTCTTGTAAAAATGTGACATGGACGTGAAATTAAAAGAGTACAGTCTCTCGTATCTAGGATGAACGAAGTATGTATGAAGAATGAGTTAATGATGAATGTAAGTAAGTCTAAAGTCATGGTGTTTGAAAGAGAGAGTACGAAAACAGTATGCAACATAGTTGTGAATGATGAATACTTGGAGCAGGTGGACGAGTTTGTGTATCTGGGTAGTATGTTTACGAGAGATGGGAAGGCTGAAAGAGATATTGAAAGAAGGGTGAATGCCGGTAACTCCATTAATGGTGGACTGAATGCCGTTGGCGCTAATAAAAAACTGTCAAAAAAAGCGAAGCTAGCAGTCCACAATGGAGTCCTGGTACCTACCCTGATGTATGGCAGTGAGGCATGGAACTGGCAGAGGAAGGATGAAAGTAAACTGAATGCTGTTGAAATGAGATCCCTGAGATGTATGTGTGGTAAAACAATGTATGATCGTGTGAGAAATGTGGATATCCGCAAAGAATGTAAGGCTGATGTAAGCATAATGAGTAAGATTAAGAAAGGGACCCTCAGATGGTTTGGGCATGTAGAGCGAATGAACGAATGAAGTAGTGTAAGAAGAATATACGACGCGAATGTGAATGGTAGAAGAAGTCGGGGACGCCCGAGGAAGACATGGCACGATCAAGTGAATCAGATACTTGAGTCGGGTCATGTCAAAAGTCAGAATAATAGAAGAGAATGTATGAGACGATGTATGAATGTGAGTGAGGCGAAGAGTGTGTGCCAAGACCGAGTTGTTTGGCTGTCCGTCCTCTCTGCCTACCCCTGCGGGGAAACGGCGTGATGGTTAGTTAGTTTTTTTAGTTAGTTCAAAGATGGAACATTTTTAATATTAATGTGATTACCGCACAAGGGCCCTGTCTGGAGGCAGTGAGTCTATGGCATCCCCAATTGGGGTATGTTGTGAGTCTAAAAATGGTGGGGAGATGTAGGAAATGGAGAATAGAAAGATATGGAAGTATTTGGCTTTTCAGATCTGGTCACCAAACACGACTAAAACAATTGATGCAACATTTCAATATTGAGAGTGTCTTCAACTCTGAAACGTGTAGCAAATATGTGTTATTTTAAACTCATAAATTGTAAAATAACAAAAATTAATGTAATAAAATTTATTTGCGCACGCCGGGAATTAACTCGCGGCCTTCGGATTGCTGGTCGAGAACCTTACCTCTTGACCGGATGCATCCACTAATATCTACAGGAATTCCAAAAACTGAAAAAATCGAACTAATATCTATGAGAACCAAAGTGTTGACGAATATCTACAGCTCAAACTGTTGACTAATATCTATGCACTGGCAGAAGTTGGATTTGCAATTATGTATAGCATATTGGAATAACGTAATATTGCGTATGCAGTTTAAAAAACTTAATTTATGTAAGTATGTACGTAAAAATCCCTAATATCGGACTATTGTACATTTAGCTAATTAGTCCAACCTACGCTCTGTAGATATTAGTTCAACCTACGCTCTGTAGATATTATTAGTCAACACTCTGAAGTTCGTAGATATTAGTTCAACATATGAGCTGTAGATATTCGTCTGACATACAGGCTGTAGATATTAGTATCTGGAGTCTCTTGACCTACATGTCTAATAGTTATTTTTATTAAAATTAATTATTGAAATTTTTAAATATTTTCGAAGAGTTGATACACCCCTGATTTTATAAGTTATTTCACAATAAAAGTGAGAAGAATTAGGTTAAATCAATTTATTGGCTTCGCGTCTCGTATCGTAGTATCTTCGAGGCTGTGATATATGTACGAAATAACCCGTAGTCATCTTACGTACGTAATTATTTATTTAAAATTTTATTTCTTAGTAGTGAATGACAATGGGATTTTCCCAATGCTTAGATTACTCCGAATTGATATTACATTTTTTATTTTAAATAAATCCCACACAGTGTGTCATCTTTGGGTGCTGTGTGGATGGTCTTTTTAGGAAAAAGAAAGGAGAGGAAGTACTGGGAAGGAGGAATGTACGATGGGTGGATAGGAATCTTGAGGTCAATGTGTCCAGGAGTGACGGACGAACGAATCCATCTCTCCCGCTGCGGTGCAAGACGAAGGGACAAGAGAGACCAGCTGGAGAGGTCAAAGAGTCTCCCCAAACCGACGTGTCCCGATCTGGCCCGCCACGCAGCTGGTGGCCTGAAAACACCTCACCTGATAAACCCGAGCAATCCTGCTTTTACATTAACTCCACACAGGAGGCCCTGAGGAAAATAATTTCCCTAAGGGCCTATGTCATCTGGGATGCTGTGTGGAGGGTCTATTTGAGGAGAGGAAGGAATGAACATTGGTCTTGAAGATACCCATGTTGTAGGAAGGAGGAAACACAGAGGCCGGCAAATCATTCCACAGCCGAGCTGTTGAACACAAGAACGAGTCGAAGAAACGACCTGTTCTCATGTGACAAATGTCAACTGTGTACAAATGTTGGGCACGCATTTGGCATGTTTCCCGACTATGTGCCGGTGCCGAAGGGATCAATGATGCTAGTTCCTCGGAGCATCTTCCATTGTAATACCGGTAGAACAAGGATAGCATTCCCACCCAACGCCTGTGCTCTAAAGATTGCAATCCGTCTGTTAAGATGGGAGAATCTATCAAACTGACCGTCCGTTTCTGCACAGAGTCGAGGGTATTTTTCAGGTATTTTGGAGCTCCAGACCAGAGGTGGCTGCCAAATGCAACCGTGGGGCGGACTTGTGATTTGTACAGGGTTAGCAGTTTTGTACTATTAAAGTATCTGCGGGCCCTGTACAGTACGCCCAGTTTTTGGGAGGCTAACTTTACTCTGGCTTCGATGGAGCCCCCATACCTGAGCTGGTCACTTAGGGTTACACCAAGCATAGTGCTTAGTCTTAACTAACTCAGCGAACCATTTGGGGTGACCTATGGCAGAGGTGTTGGATATCCAATGAATGGTTTCGGGACGGCGGTACCCATACCCGAACTGCAAATTGTGCCATTTTTCGTTTTAAAAAAGTACTCGATCATTTTTTGTGAGTGCTGCCCAGACTCCCAACTGCTCCTAATTTAGTCTCGACAACGGAGGCCATCAATTAAATAACATAAATTAACACATTTTATCACCTTACAACAGAGCTGACACTACCTACATGTTTTGACTTCTCTAGGCCATACGAGTCCAATGGTCTTTTATGAGAATTGGTGACATCGGATTTCTTACAAATTTCACTTTACAGTTCTTGGAATTTACATAGCGGGTATTTCTCTGCACTTAAATTGGTCGAATCAATTATTTGCGACTTCCGAGAAAATTTAAATAAATTCTGTAAAGTTTCTTCAACAAAATACGCGCGCAAAATACTTATTAGATGCAGTCATAGAATAAATTACAATACAAGAAGGGCCTAAATATTTTATTTTCTTTGAGACAACGTTGCGGTCAGTTTTGCAGTGACTGACGTCATCGGGATAGATGTGTAGAAATGAAATAATGTTTTTTTTTAGTTATTGAACTACAGGCTGTAAAATGATGGGACAAGATCTTAAAATGTCAGAATTACGAGTTGGCCAATGTTCTTATAGAAACAGATGTTTTCACATCTATTTCTATAGCAACATCGTATAGTTTTGAGATTCTCTGAGGATAAAAGGTATTACTTGTTTTTTTTTGTTTTTTTATCTATCTATCTTAACCCAGATAGCCCTGAAACATTTTGATGGCTTTTTTTAAATATTTTTTGGCTTCATCTTAATAAAATCACTAAGTTCCATTAAAATGTTTGAAAAAATATTCATTTCATGTTGTGAGAGGTTTGGAAGTTTTCCAATTTTGTTAAGGTACATTTCTTAAAGAAGGTGATGTCGAATGCCAACAAATAAGCAAAATTTGCATACGGCCACAAGTACAGGCCATTTCTGACCTCATCATCATCACTCTTGGCTCTACAACCCCTGGTGGGTCTTGGCCTCCTCAAGAGACTTCCCCCACTCTTCTCGGTTTTCTCTGACTCACTGATCTACATATATTCTGATAATGAAAATCAGGTATGAATTGAAAAAATATGTTGTGAGTACAGTTTTAAAATGAAACATTTGTAAATAATACACCGCCATAATCTACACCAAATTTGTGCCAACACATAAATAAAATATGAAATTATATAAAATAACTAGCTTTTTCCCCGCGGCTTCGCTCGCATGGTATTAGGGGGGTTCTCACTCCGCCTCCTCTCCCCCCCCTACCCCCACCACTCCCCCCCTCTCCCTTCCTCCCCCCCCCCCTCCTCCCCTCCCGCATTTATTTGAGGTACTCCCCTAATACCATGCGAGCGAAGCTTTTAGGGGTATGAAAAATAGATGTTGGTCGATTCTCAGACCTACCAGATAAGCACACAAAATTTCATCAAAATTGGTCTAGCCGTTTCGGAGGAGTATGATAACAAACACCGTGACACGAGAATTTTATATATTAGATTTTAATTATGGATGAATAATTCAGACGTAGAAACGCCTTTCCTGTGAACTCTGTGTTAACCGTCATGTTTTTATTTTTCACTTGTTTTAAAAAAGATTTTTCGTTTTACTATTATTTTATTGTATATTTATTTAATTTAATTAGAGTGATAATAATATGTGTGTCATTGACCAATAAAATAACGACAAATTGAAATTTAGAACCATAATACCAAAATATATAATACCTATACCTGATTTAAACAATTCTGATAAAGTGCATCTTCTTACTTAAATCTACAAAAGTATTAAATGAAAATTTTCAAGGGTTTACATTTAAATTTTGATGAATATCAATAATATCTTTCAGGAAGTGATTTTATTTGAATTCGAACTGCTAAAAGTAGGAGAGAAAATGTGGTGATACTAAAAATAATAAAAGAGAAATACAGAAATCAATGAAATATTAAGTTATTAGTTAAACATGTGGCATTCAATAGTATTATTCTATTATGGATGCTGTGAATTTATCAAAGTTTGTGTTAAACACATCGATATTTGGGCATAATCTGTTAAATGTGCTACAGCTTCTTCTTATAAATACATTTTCAAGATAATTTGTCATGTTCTTAGGGATATAAAAGGTATCCGGAGATCGAGTAACTCTTAATGGACAGCTGAAATGAATATTTTGTAGTAAGTACGGGCTATCAATGAAGTTATGAATAACTTTATAGAGCATTAATAGGTCTCTGATATCTCGGCGTTGATCAAGAGATTTAAGGTTTACGGGGACATAGTTTTCGTCATTTCGCACGCGATAAGAGACATATTTCATAAACTATTTCGGAACTTTTTCTATATTTGCTTTATATGTAGAACAATGAGGGTTCCACACTGTAGAAGCGTACTCCAGGTGGCTTCTAACATAGGATATGTAGAGAGCCTTAAATGTTTGTGGATTTTTGAAAACTGAACTTACTCTAAGAATAAATATTATAGAGGCAAGTATTTTATGGAGGTCACCAATTATAGGGGCGGGTTAAATATTAATGATGTGAGGTGAGGAACTCTGTAGATCTGGAAGGGCTTAGGCGAGAGGAGGGATTAACGCGGGAAACCCATATATAGTATAAATGTATATTATAGTAGTGAATTATTTAGTTGAAATGAATTATTTAATTAATATGATGCGTAAAATATTTTAGGACACATATGAATTGTAGCTCAGATTTATTACATTAATAAAAAAGGAAAAGATGAGATGAGGGACTATAAAGTTATAAATTAGATTTTTTTAAATTATTTTAATTTTAATGCTTTATGTTGTTCTGCAAGAATTTTAGTTTTAATTTTGGTGACGATGTTTGTCTTGTAAGCCAAAATGGCATTGTAAGCCGAAACAGCTTTCATAAAAACAAAAACTAAGATATTTGCAGAACTTAATAATAACATTATTAAATTTATTTTGAATTTTGCGAAATTAATTGTAGAATTAAACACAAGAACAGAGAGTTCGGAAGGCTGATCCAGTAAAAAACACCAGTAAAAAACACCATTATACACACCTTCCGATTTAAATTACTGCTTGCGGGACTGCATGCAGAGTCTCTGCAAATTGGATACTTAGTAGGCAAGACTGCCAGCCGAATTTCTTTTCCCTTTATCGGGTAATGAAATAATAATTCAATTTTGATTATATAAATAACTAGCTGGTTCCCGGCATGCGTTGCCATGCAATTTAATAAACAAATTGCTTCTCCCTGCGTGTCCTTTCCCATTCGTCCTGTTCCCCTTCCGCCTCCCTTTCCTCTCTCGCTACCCCTTCCTCTCTCACCTCCCCTCTTCCCAATCTACTCCCCCCCTTCCTCCCTCTCTCCTCCCAGGTTCCCCTCCCTCTCCCGTGTTCCCCTCCCTCCCTCCCGCGAACTCCTTCCCCCTGCCGTATTCCATATATTCAGTCCCGGTACATTAAGTTTTCAAACAGCTCGCGTGCCATCTATTGCAATTTTTTTCTACAGTTTCATAATGCCAGAGCTCACCAGTAGTTTTATACAAACCTTGTCCTGACAATAACGAACACGAGAAAAAAAAAGAATTATCCAATTTGGTGCGGTCGTTCGGAAGTTATGCGCGTACATACATTTCGGTGATTCATTTTTATATATAGAGATAATTCGTTTGGAGGTACTGCATGCAGTCCTGCAAGCAATGCTATATATCAGGAGTTTCAAAACCAATGTAGAAGATCATCCCGCTCTCTCACAGGTTAACTTGAAATTAGAACGCAGACAGGCAACAGGCATTATTTATAATCTTTGTGCACTTTTAAGAAATGTAATCTTTGTAATAAGGAGTATCATTATACACGGTGTCCGGAAACTCGTAGTACAAGTGAGAAACTGGTAAATCTACATCACATTCGGAGACGATTTGTGATATAACTTTTTTGATTTGAGCTTTCGTTTTCGAGTAAATCGGGTCCGAAGTTGGAATTTTTTTTGGTTAAATTTGAAAAAAAATTTCACTAGGGGGTTGATTTCAGCTGCGTAATGTCTTATAAAATGCATCGAAGGGTAAACCAGACTCAAAATATTTTTTTTAACCCTTCAGTTGCCGAAAAAAAAAAAAATTAAAAAAAATAATATTAAAATCGAAATGCTCAGATCGAAAACAATAAGTTTTTTGGGTTCTCTACGTGATGTAGATTCACCAGTTTCCCGCTTGTACTACGAGTTTCCCTACACGTTGTATAAATCATCTTCGTATTATTGTAGTAGGAATCTAACATAATACATTTCAACCACATTTATTTTTTATTTTAGTTTATTAGGGAAACAAACAGTTATAATTACATATCATAATAAAATCACTACATTTTACATGGTTGCATGAACCAGGGAAGTTTCCACATAATGTTCGTACCATTTAAAAAACGAAAATGATTAAAAAAAAACGTAAAGTGGGTAGCATGAAATCTGCACGACTTTTCGTGCCAGGATTCTCTAGGCAAAACCTTCTGTCAGCTTATCAAGGGCGGATCCAGGGGGGGGGGGTCATGACCCACCCCTGTTTAAAAAATTACTTAAATCTTTTAAAAAACACAGAATATAATAGAAAATATAAAGATTGATATAATAAAATAAGTTAGACCATGTAAAATTAAATTTGGTTCTCACCTTTTAAAAATTATGCCTTTTTTTACAGTGAATACCGCACAAGAATCTCAACTGCTCCCGTCTGGAGGCAGTGAGACTATGACATCCCCAATTGGGGTATGTTGTGAGGCTGAAGGTTAGGGTGAGGGGAAGGATGTGGGGAAGAGGAAGGTTGGGAAGTACCTGGCTATTCAGATCTGGTCACCAAACACGGCTAAAGCCATTTTCAAGCAACTTTTCAATTCTGAATGGTGGTCTTACACCAGGGCGATACTGATAGTATTTTCCACTCTGGAAGATACTATCAGAAAACTGCCTGTTTTATGTTAATCATTTTTTTTCAGAGATAAACAAGATAAAGAAAGAAAAAATAACGTGATAAAAAAACTCACAGATTTACACACGGCAGGGGGAGAGTTCGTAATTAACAATAATATGATTTTATTTTCTAAAATAATCAAATTATGTACTTAATTATATTCTGAGAACAAATCGAAAAAATCAGCGTCTGAAAAGATATTAGGTACTGTATTTTTTGCGCGTCCTTCTGAAAAATGAACGGGTGCAAGGTTGGTTTTAGGTGTGGGATGTGGAATAGTTGGTTTTGTCGGGTTATTCGTACTGACTGTAAACTTAATGTTTTCTAGAAGTTGTTCGAATATTTTTCTACTAGTGTTGGTAATTTATGAAATGAAAGCCATTCTTTTAGATATGAGGAAGTGTTTATATTTTTTTAATGTTGTCACACCTATACTTAACAGATTATTTTATTTTATTTTATTAGGAACATTTACAGGCTAATAACATTACACGCATTAGAGAAAACAATAAATTATTATAATTAGGTTACAACCCAATAACAAATGTTCACATCATGCCTAAATAATAAATAAAAAAGTCAATAATTATTAACTTTTTTTGTCAAAAATTACAGAGATATGGAACTAGATAAACAATCTAAACATAGTTTATTACTGTCTAATACTTTAATGTTGTACAATCTATAATTTCTTTTTTAATCCTAAACCAAAATCAAGAATAAAATCAAAAACTAATCAAGTCCTCTTGAATGGCATAGAAATACTTACAAAAATATTTTGAGCTGTACGAACCCCTTCAAATACCTCCTTCACACAACATGATCTATTTTGGCACACACAATCTGTGCTTCAGTAACATGCGTCGTCTCGTAGATGCTCTTCTGATTCTGTGTTTTAACATAATCTGACTCAGGTAGTTGATTCACTTGATCTCATGTACTTCTGATACTTCCGCGTGTTAGGTACTTCTATTTCACCACGTTAATTATAAGATTTACTTACCAATAAAAAAGAACAAGTTCTAATATGGCACTCTTTTGTGAAGATGAATAGCAACACACGGAACAAGAAAAACATTTGTATGCAATACGAGACAAAATCTTTTCAATTTCTGTGTTTTTTTTAAACCTTCCTTTCAAGTACATGAAAATTTGCAGTTGAAACATGAAAATTTTTTATTTTCACTATGAGTCAACATGTGGCTTGTCAAATATTTTCTTTGATTGCACGAATAGTCAGTCGTAATCCAAACACGAAAAAAAGTTATCTCCAGTGTGAATCTGGACGTGTTTCTTCAAATAATCGTTGCAATCCGAACAAGAATAGTTGCAATCCGAACAAGAAAAAGTTTTTTTTACTGTCTCGTGAAACTTTCTTTTTGAGAGCAATAAAAAGTTTCTCTCCACCGTGAGTCAGCATGTGCTTTGTCAAACTTTGCTTTGGAGAACATGAGTAGTTACAGTCAGAACAAGAAAAAGGTTTTTCTCCAGTATGAATCTGTACGTGTTGCATTAAACTACCCTTTCGACAACAAGAATAGTTGTAGCATGAATACGAAAAAAGTTTTTCTCAACCGTAAATTTTCATGTGTACCGATATATGTATGTATATCGTTTTCGAGAACATGAGGTGTTACAATCAGAATACTAAAAAGGTTTTTCTCCACTGTGATTCTTCATGTGTATCGTCAATTGTCCCTTTTGATAACATGAATAGTTGCAATACAAACACGAAAAAGGTTTTTCTCCAATGTGAATCCGCACATGTCGCGTCAAATCACCATTTCGACTAAATGAAAAGTTGCAATACGGACAGGTAAAAGGTTTTTCTCCAGTGTGTATCCGCACGTGTCGCGTCAAATCACTCTTTCTCCAACATGAATAGTTGCAGTACAAACACGAATAAGGTTTTTCTCCGTTGTGAGTCTTCATGTGTATCCTTAAACTTTCCTCTCGAAAACATGAATAGTTACACTCGGAACATGAAAAAGGGTTTTCTCCAGTGTGAATCCGCGCGTGTTCCGTCAAATCACCCTTCCGACAACATGAATAGTTGCAGTCCAAACACGTAAAAGGTTTTTCTTCAATGTTAGTAAGTTTGTGTCTATTAAGACTTCTCTTTGTTGAGCATGAAAAGTTACAGTCGGGACATGAAAAAGGTTTTTCTCCACTGTGGGTAAACATGTGACGTTTTAGACCTACTTTCGTAGAAAATGAATAGTTGCAGTTGGGACATGAAAAGGGTCTTTCTCCACTGTGAGTGGTCATGTGATGCTTTAAATTTGACTTTTGAGAACAGGCATACTTGCAGTCGGGACATGAATAAGGTTTTTCTCCAGTGTGGGTAAACATGTGATGCTTTAAATTTGACTTATGAGAACAAGTATACTTGCAGTTGGCACATAAAAACGGTTTTTTTCCAGTGTGGGTAAACTTGTGACTTTTTAGATTATCCTTTGTAGAGCATGAAAAGTTACAGTAGGGACATGAAAAAGGTTTTTCTCCACTGTGGGTAAACATGTGACGTTTTAGACCTACTTTCGTAGAAAATGAATAGTTGCAGTTGGGACATGAAAAGGGTCTTTCTCCACTGTGAGTGGTCATGTGATGTTTTAAATTTGACTTTTGAGAACAAGCATACTTGCAGTCGGCACATGAATAAGGTTTTTCTTCAGTGTGGGTAAACATGTGATGCTTTTAATTTGACTTATGAGAACAAGTATACTTGCAGTTGGCACATGAAAACGGTTTTTTTCCAGTGTGGGTAAACATGTGACTTTTTAGATTATCCTTTCTAGAGCATGAAAAGTTGCAGTCAGAACACGAAAAAGATTTGTCTCCATTGTGAATCCGCAAGTTTTTCTTCAAATCTCCTTTTCGAGGACACGAATTGCTGCAGTTGGAACATGAAAAAGGTTTTTCTCCAGTTTGGGTGCGAAAATAAATTTCGAACTTAGATTCTCTACAGGGACAAGAAAATAGTTTTTCCACGGGATGCGTCTTCAGATCCATCAATAAGTCTGAAAAAATTACGGAAAAAGATAGCAAAATAAGTGTAAGTTGGTACTCAATAAAAATTAATAACATCAATGATTAATTAAAAAAAACGGTTTTACCTGCCGATTGGCTAATACTTTCAAATCGTTCTAAGCATTCCTTTTTAACATCCGGCAGGTTTATGTCAATTTCCATATGAGGAAAGCCCCCTTCGTCTTCTTCTCGATGTCCTGGTTTCGTCTTGATAATAACAGCCTCCACGTCAACGCTACCTGGAAAAATGAAACCACAACATCCAACACTATTTTTATTTAAAAAAAATATTTTCCCATATATATTCAGCCATTCATAATATTAGTGTAATGTCTTTACTTGGTAGTAATAATTACACAAATAATTACACCATGACTTAAAGCACTTTTATATTTAATAATATTTAGAATCCAAATTCACAACCATCCTCTGGTCTCCATTATACCAGCCTAAAGCCAACAAAAGAACCCTTGACAACTGTCATTAATTATTTAAATAAAGATCATTAGCTATGAAGCAGTTCTTACTTATTTTAGCCATATTAAATATATTACACCCTCCCACACTTAAAACCTTGCATCCGACTAGGATCGGAGCTCCGCTAACTAATTATTATACAAAATTAAATTAAACATTCTGTTAAATATCTTAATATAAATATATAAATATTTCATTGTAACTACTAAAATTATTAATTAATATTCTTCAGGCTTCAACTCGCTCTGAGAAAAGATTCACGGCTAGATCCGGGCCCTCAATCGTCCTCTCCAAGGGTTCATCAGGTTCCTGAAAGAAACAGAGTCGCTTAGAGACTGACAAGAAATTCCGGAGAGACCGCCACCTTGGCACTGATTTTCAGAAAGTGTGGCCTCATCTTCCCACCTGACACTCTTCTCAATTAGCTGATCAGCATGTCTTTTCCAAACCTGATCCGAATTTCTCATTTTAACTAGGTAAACTCTGGTCCCTATTTTTTAATAATTTCTCCCCTACGCCATTTATTTTGATCAGACCTGAAATCCTTTGCCATAACTTTAGTACCGATTTCTAATGACTTCTTAAATTTTCTCCCTTTGCTATATGAAACCTGCCTGCTCTGGGCTCTCTTCATATTGTCAGCCACTTCGGATGACACATTTTTATATGCTCTGGTGTCATTCCTTTTAGACGGAAACAACGTGTCAAACCTAGACCTGATACGATGGCCTAACAAAGCTTCGCTTGGAGATATTCCCGTACTCTGGTGTGGAGCATTCCTGTAGTCGACAAGAAAATTTAATAGCTTATCTTGAAAATCCTGAGGAAGACGCCCTTCATGTAACAAATTTTTTCAAAAAAAATTTCACAAATTTGACACTAATTTCAGCTTGACCGTTACTATTTGGTTTCTTGACTGCACTAGTTAGGTGTTTAATTTTGAATTCTGAACAAAACATCTCAAATTCCCTTGACCTGAACGCTGGTCCATTATCAGAAACCAACACCTCTACAATTCCAAAATGTGAAAATAAATTTTTCAATTCCCTAATCGTTTGATCTGAATCTAATCCCGTAACACATAAACACTCTAGCCATTTCGAAGTGGGGTCTATAATAATTAAAAAATATTTATTTCCAATAGGCCCGAAAAAATCTAGATGCAACCTTTTCCATATCTCCGTATCAATCGGCCAGCTGCTAATTTCTAATCTCTTAGGCGTTGATGCATTTTCTGAGCAAATCTCACAATTTTTTATTGCCTCTTCAATGTGGCTGTTAAACCCCAACCAGAAGAAATAATTCTACCCTAAAGTTTTTGATTTTGTTATTCCTAAATGAGACTTGTGTAAAAACAACAAAATTTTCTCTCTCAAACTTTCAGGAATGACCAATCTATTTTGATAAAACATGCAGCTGTCATAAACACTTAACTTATCTTTTAAATGGAACCATTTTAAACAATTACCTTGTAAATGTTTTTTATCTGGCCACTTGTTTCCCTGTACGTAATCCATCACTACTTTTAAACAAGCGTCTTCACTAACTGATTTTTTTAACAGATCAACACTTAACTCGCAATGATTCACTATAAAATTAATATTTTCTTCTTCCACGTTGATGTTAAAAATATTTTCAAATCCCTGACATTCCTCTTCCCCAAACTCCGTACTTTCTTCAATTGGTAGTCTAGAAAATACATCCGCACGATTTTCCTTTGATTTCACGTATGCAATCTCGTAATCAAATGTTGATAATATTAATTAAATAATATTAATTAAAGCAAACCGCTGTAATCTGCTGTTAGCTAACGTGGGAATGTCTTTATCCGGTGCAAAAATATGCACAAGTGCCTTATTATCGCATTCAAGCGTGAACTTTCTACCATATAGGTATTGAAAAAATTTCTTAACCCCGAACACAATGGCTAAACTTTCCTTATCCAGAATGCAATATTTTCCCTCTGCACGTGTAAGCGTTCTGCTAGCATAAGCGATTGGTCTCTCTATATTTTCATCAAACAAATGTACTAAGATCGCGGAAATTCCCTTATCACTCGCGTCACAAATTAACTTTACTGGTCTACTGTTATCGTAATGACAGAGCACTTTATCCGAAATCAAAATCTGTTTTACTGACCGAAAAGCTTGTTTACATTCCTCTGACCAAACAAACGCCGTGTTTTTCTTCAACAATTCGTATAGCGGCGCTAGAATTGTTGCCATATTTTTAACGAACATTCTGTAAAAGTTTAAAGAACCAATAAAGGCACGCACCTCACTTACGTTTGTCGGCTCTGGCATTTTGACTATAGCATCAATTTTACTGGCGAGCGGCTTGACTCCTTGCACGTCTACCCTGAACCCTAAATATTCAATGGCTTCTTGATGGAACAAACTTTTGTCACAATTAATTGTCAAACCTGCGTCATTCAATCTTTCCAAGGCCGCTCTTAAGTTCCTGTTATGCTCGGCCAGGTCTTCTCCGAAAATCAAAATATCGTCAAAATATGTAATGACCCCTTTTACCCCAGACATTACTGAGTTTACTACGTTTGCGAATGAACTTGGACTAGAAGCTAACCCATACGGAAGAACTTTATATTTAAACAAACCGATATGCGTTGATAATACACAATATTTTTGTGATTTTTCGTTTAATCTAACTTGGGCGAAAGCGTCTTTTAAATCTAATTTTGAAAAAATTTTCCCTTTGCTCAATGTAGATAATAAATCTTCTATTCTAGGTATTGGGTATGACGTATTTTCCAACATTGGGTTCAATGTCCTCTTAAAATCCGCGCAAATTCTGATTTTTCCATTTTGCTTTTTAACAATTACCATCGGGCTAGCTGTATTGCTACATTTTATGGGTTCGATAATCCCTTCCTGTACCATTTTATTCAGCTCTACCTCAACTTTTTCCCTAATGTTGTACGGAATAGGTCTGGCATTTACATACTTGGGAACGTAACTTTCTTTTACTCTAATATTTGCTTTGAAACCCTTAAATGAACCTATGGTTCCTTTAAACACGTTTGGAAAATCACTCCGGCATTTTTTTATGAAAACTTCACTATCAGTTTCAACTATTTCGTCATTGTGCACAACATTAACCTTACCTACATTTGAAAACCCGATATCAAACATTTTCATGAAATCTATTCCTAATAAGATGTTATTACCCTCTTTTGTCACAATAAATTTAATCCGCTTAATTTTGTTCCCGTATTTAATTTCCAATTCAATTGACCCACAAATTTGTAGTTTTGAACCGTCAAAAGAGCATAACCTCAAATCACATGGCTCTATTTTTATAGTGCCAAAAAGCTTATGTAAAATGGATTTTGGAATTGCTGAAATTGTAGCCCCCGAATCAAGTAAACCCTTGTGTGGTTTATCCCTTACTTGAATTTCTAAAAATATGTAATTTTTGTTATTATCATCCACATTGTATAAAATCGTGTTTTGTAATTTAAAACATATTTTACTAATGTGACCAATTTTACCACAATGACTACATTTCGCGTTTTTAAATTTACATTCACTTTTAAAATGATTTTCCCCACACGAAAAACACGACACTTCCTTTCTTTTTGCAACAACATACTTATGATTACGATTTAACCTACTCAACTTGCTACCACTATTTCTAGTCGAACTGCTCGACCTGCTAGAATCTGACAATGCTTTAGGATTATTATATATTGATTTTTTAATATTTCCCCGTTCTTTTGAACCCGACGCCACGTATACCGATTCTTCGCTTTTACCAACATTGAGTATATGTTCATATGCCGACGCTATTTTAAAACACTGGGCGAAATCTATCTTATCATTATCACACTCTAAGAAAAGTTTTTGCTTAATTTGTATATCGTAAACCCCGGTAATAAAAATATCTTTTAAATTGGCATCAAGCCTACCTTGAAAATTACAATCGGTACACAAATTTTTCAATCTAGATTCAAAATCTCTTATTGACTCAGATTCTGATTGTTTCTCTCTATAAAATTTATCTCTACATTCAAAAATACTCTGAATTGGTTTACATAGAACATCAAGTAATTCTAAAATTTCCCCATAAGTACAATTAACAGTCAATTTCGGAAACAAAACGTTTGTGACCAGCTTGAGTGTGTCAATGGACAGTGAAGTTAGCAAGAATGCACGTTTTCTCTCTTCGCTCCACTTATCATCATTAAACAGTAGGCATTGTTCCCATCTCAACCGGAAAATCCTCCAGTCCATTGTCTTGTGACAATAAGACTCTATTCCCTTCAAGCTCATGACGAACTCCCTGAACTAAAACAAATGACTTAACTCCGAATTCCTCTGTGTCTCCAGCCCTTGTTCCCTTTCTTCCCGTCACCCTCTCTCTCTGTGCAGCCCTCTAGCTCCGTCCTGTTTGTTCCCCCGGCTGCACCAAAAAAAAACTTGTTTCGTAACTCGCTGCTGCCGTCTTCTCTTGCTGCGAACTTTAGGCACCTTGGATACGTATGACCGTTTGGCTGCACTTCCTGGCCCTCCTGACCTTGTCCGAAGTAGCTCCAAATGTCCCAAGTAGTCAAAACAGCTCCAAGACGGCAAGATTCTTAATGAAAACCTCGGATTTCCTCGTCCTTCCTTTTTCTCATTCAGTATATTACTGATCTTTTGAATTCTGGAATTTTCCTTAGGTTCTTCTAAAATTCCTTATTTTGCTGCGCCAGTTTGTAATGTCTTTACTTGGTAGTAATAATTACACAAATAATTACACCATGACTTACAAGCACTTTTATATTTAATAATATTTAGAATCCAAATTCACAACCATCCTCTGGTCTCCATTATACCAGCCTAAAGCCAACAAAAGAACCCCTGACAACTGTCATTAATTATTTAAATAAAGATCATTAGCTATGAAGCAGTTCTTACTTATTTTAGCCATATTAAATATATTACAATTAGCATCCGTCTTTTCCTACTAATCTAAAATAAGGCATTATCTCTTTTTTAATTATAACTGAAAAACCGCCCAAATATTAGATTCCAGTGGAGAGTCAACTGTCCTGTCTGGTACATATGTGTCATCATTAACGTCCTCATATTGATCAGAATCATCTGAAATATAAATACTTTGTGATTCAGCCTGTGTTTCTCTTCTTTTTTTTTCTTTCCACTGGTTCTTCGAGTTCATCACACAAAGGTAAGTAAACAGAATTCTTTTCTTTTACTTCATCATACCTTTCCTTTGAATTTTCTTCTATCTCTATGTCTTTTTTTACAAATTTCTTTTTCTTTTTCAGGTACATTGTCCACTTTATTTCTTTTAATAGAAGCTTCTAGGAATACAACATCTCTACTCAAGACTCCTTTTTTTGTTTCAGGATCTATAAATCGGTAACCTTTGGTACTGTCGCTGTAGCCAACAAAAATTAACTTACGTGACTTCACATCAAGCTTAGTTCTTTTTTCTTTAGGAATATGCATCATTGCAGGACATCCAAAGATTCTCATGTGATTTAGATTTGGTTTCTTACCAGTCCATACTTCATAGGGCGTCACATCGGATAAGGTACAGGTGGGAGAACGGTTAACGATATATGCTGCTGTAGCTACCGCTTCTGCCCAGAATGTGACCTGCAACTCAGCATTTAAAATCATGCATTTAGCTCGCTCTATTAAAGTTCTATTCATTCTTTCACTGAGGCCGTTTTGCTCTGGTGTGTGTGAATTAGATGTCTGGTGCAGTATTCCATGTTTTTTTAAGTAGGCTTCAAAATTTTTATTTTTGTATTCAGTTCCATTATCGCTTCTCAAAATATTAATTTTTGTATTTAACTCATTTTCTACTCTATTCTTAAATTCCACAAATTTTTCAAATACTTCATTCTTATTCTTAATAAAATATACATGTACTCTCCGAGAAAAATCATCAATAAAGGTTACAAAATACCTTGCCCCTCCAATTGAAGTATGCTTCATAGGTCACTGTGAATAAGCTCTAGCAGGCTGGTTGCACGGGAGCCTTCACTGGGGAACGGTTTTCTCGTTTGCTTGCCTTCAAGACAGGTAACACAAATGGAATTTTCTGTTCTTGGTGACAGCTTTACACCTTCTGTACAGTTAGGTATTTTATTAAGGCCAATGAAATTTAAGTGACCCATCCTCTGGTGCCATAGATAAGTATCATCATCAGTCTTAGCCATCATGACTTGCATATTTTGATTATCACAAGTATTTAACAGATGTGTCATTAATTAATTCGGCCTTTGCAACTAACTTGTTACTCGGATTGTAAATTTGACAGCCATGTTCGGTAAATATTACTCTGCATCCACTTTTAATTATTTTGCTAACTGACAACAAATTTGTTTTTAATTCTGGTACATATAAAACATTCCTCACCTGTATTGAATCGATGCTGCCATTGTTTCCATTTATTTTGATACATACATTACCGCAGCATTCAACCTTTAATACTTTGTTATTAGCAATTCTGATGCTCGGTACAGACGAGGGAGTGATATCAGTGAGCCAGTCACGGTGCATGGTCATATGCATAGATGCCCCTGAATCAATATGCCAAGAATGAGAGTCGTTTGTTGTAGATGCTGAAAAGGCTGCAACATACCCTGTATTTTTATCTGTTTTTTTTTATTATTATCACTTGTCTTCTTATGCCAACAATTTTTACTGAGATGTCCGTACTTGTTACAATTAAAACATCTTGGGCTTTTCTTAATACTTTTGGGCTGATTATTTTTTGTGTTTGTATAAAGTGCGGTAGTGTCTGATGTCTTTACTTCCTGTAGTAATTTGTTTTTTTACTAAATCAGCACTAATCTTTATACCGGAACTTTCTAAGCCCATTATCATGGGTCTATATATTTCTGGCAAACCTGCCAGCATTAATGTGCCCAACCACTCATCGTCCACATGGAATTTTATATTCCTTAACTTGTGCGCGGCTGTCATAATTTTGTTTACGTAGTCTTCGACTGAAATGTTACTTTCTAAATTGGTGTTAATGAGTTCTTTTAATAAACCCACTTTTCGAGTCAATCCACTGTCCTCGAATGCCTTTGCCAAATTTTCCCATACCTGTTTTGCATTTTCGGCTTCTTGAATGTGTACATTAAATCGGGTCTACTAATAATATTAACTTTGACTTGGCTTTGATGTCTTGTTTAACTGAATTAGAATCTGTAGCCACTGGTTCTTTCAAAATACAACTATATAAATCTTCATGTTGTAGGTATGCTTTGACCGCAAAACTCCAACTAGCCCAATTGTCACGACCAGTCAACTTCTCAATCGACATCATCGAATCATTTCCAGCCATATTTATATTTAAACTTTCAACAGTAAGTAATAGATGTCTGAAAAGAAAAAAAATCACTCGCGAGCGCGGTAACCAAAGTGAGGTTATACTCGCTGTTTTCACTATTTTTACTTTGTAATTACCACTCAAAACACAAAAATAACTGTAAACGGCAGGCTTGGGGCGGCCCATAACCTGATGAAATGTAAGAAAAGGCAGTTAAGACTTTAGAACTATTTATTTTATAATTAGACAACGTAAAAGATCGTAAATGACAGTGCACAAACAATGTAGGTAGAACTGACAGTGCACAAAAACAAAAGCTAGAGGGCGTTCATACTTCCATCAATAAGAATATTATCTAGGAAAATTTCAAACCATTTCAAATCATTATTTGAAAATGTTCTGCGATACTTTCATTTACGAATCCAAATCTTTTTTTTTTATAGAAAAATAAATCAATTAGCTATCTAGAAAAGATACTTTTTGGAACTTTAATTTTTATTCAAAAAAGATCATTTAAAAAAATCCAGCATTGTAAATATATAACATGTTTTAATGCTCATCCTGTGAGTGTATAGCCCATGAAGGAAGATTTGCTCCAAATAGATTTTGTGAAAGTCTCCTTTCCACAATGTTGTGGTGGATTTTTACCGCCCATTCTTAATAAAGGAATGCAGACGTTTTGAAGGGTCACAACATGCACCAATTAGGTTTGCAATAGTCTCACTGCCTCCAGACGATTGGGAGCTGTTGGGATCCTCGATCCATATAATATCATTAAATAGTTACCAGTGCCGTAAATAGGGCGGTGCTACCGGTGCCCAGGCACAGGGCGTAGACTCTGGGGGGCGCAAGAATGGCGTATAATAGGCAAAGGGTCCACTTAAATAGGGCGCAGTTATAGAAGCTCGCACAGGGCGCAGAAAAGGCTATTTACGGCACTGATAGTTACGCCTGACATATAAACCGCTCTTGAAACAATTAGTGAATGAATGAGTAATAATAATAAAAAGGAAGAGAGGGGGGGGAGCGATATTCACTAATTGTAATTGTATTCATCACTTATTTAATTTATGCTCATAATAAGACTTTTTAGCGGCTTCGGAACGCTTTACAGCCAGAGGGGTTCATGTTCTGAATAGGTACTTATCAGCTTGTGATTAACTCTTATATGTTGCAAACACATAGCAAATCACATGGTACCTATATCATACTTCTTCTGCACCTCACTTTGGAGGCATGTATGAAGCAAGAGTAAGATCCTCAAAATACCACAAACAAGTAATAAGTGGACAACTTCTCACTTTTGAGGAATGTAAAACATTGTTTAATCGAATAGAAGTCATCTTGAGATCTCTTACATTGACTCAATTATCATCTCAACCATCCAAACTTGAAGCATTGACGCCAAGTCATTTTTTGATAGGGTCTCCTCTTACATCGGATCCTGAAACTGATTGGTCTCAAGTGCCTATGAATAGCTGAACGCGGTGGCTGTTGTGACAAAAAATAAGTTTTTCGGCATTATGGAATCAATGGACAAAGCAATATATACATTCCCTTGTGACCATTCCAAGTGACGTACCTAAATCAACTAATCTTGATGTTGGAGATTTGGTGTTATTAAATGATGGAAAAATTTGAAGTCTGCACTGGCCACTAGGACGCATCGAGGAATGACATCCGGTTTCTGACAAAGTCGTGCGGGTCGTGACAGTGAAGACTGCACAAGAATGATTTTATATTTAACAGGATTATAAATTTTGTTTGGCTTTGGTTTTTTATGGCAGAAGATCTTCAATAAAGACGCAACATTTCTTCAATGGCTAATCCAACTGATTTATTAAATTATAAGCACATTTTACAATAAAACTGCTCACCCGACAAAGCACTAAAATGGTCTTCAGACCATAGCTTAGTTGTTTCTAGCTGTTTTCAAGAGATAAGAAGCGTTTTATTCAACAGAACATATTATATTTAACCAAAAAACTCAAACTAAAACAAATATAAAAAATGATACACATATGTCAGACAATGATATACAGAAATCTGTTTTATCAACTATCACTACAACAAGCTTCGAAATTATACAGACCGGTGCAGGTAGGAATCTGCACTAATAACTAGCTTCGAAATGTTACGCTAGAGGTCAGTGACTTTCACTTTTATTTATTGATTTTATTTTTGTATTTTTCGTGCATTTTGTCCAATTTAACGCGGAGTTGGTTAGGTACTCTGAAAGATAGTTCTTCCATTATTTTTTTAGTTATGTGTTCGTTAAAACCTATCTTATTTTGTCTTTGCTTACACTTTTTTTATTTTATTTTAATAAGTACGTTGATGTTTTTTATTAGGGTTGAAGATAAGAAGGAATATAAGAATATGCTTATTTCATAACGGAATTTCGTTAATCCAGTTCCAACCTCTTCCTAAACATCACCATGTAGAAAAGTATTTTAAATTTGTAACATAGTCAAGAAAATTGCAGTGCGTTTGTTTTGAAAATGAAAATAAATTATTGGAGTTACCTTTTGGAAGTAAGTCGTTGGTATTTTTCGTATACAGATGTCGTTTTTAATTAAAAAGAAGCAATTTGTCCATCTCGGAAGTACAAAATATCGTTTTGTGCTTATTCTCTTTGCTGTGGCGATAATTACCTCTAGGTGCTCTCCATTACAAGCGAGTCTGAAGCTTTATTTCGTAACTAGTTTCGGGTACAACCAGTGGCGTAGCTAGCATGGGTGGCACCCGGGGCGGAAAACGCGGTGTCACCCCCCCCACCCCCCCCCTCCACATTATTTTTTTTTTGAGAAATTCAAAACACAAATTTTGACTTCCTAAAATATAAAAACATTTCTAGCTAGTCAAATATGTAAAAAAAAAATGTTATCCTCAAAATTAAAAATACTAACAGAATAACAGCTTTTTCAACTATCGATAGGTAATAATTTCCTTCGCGAGTTCCCATCAATCACAATGTACGAAAGAAATGAGAATGACTCAGGGGAAAAGCGAGGAATATTTCACGGGAATCCCCAATAAACCAATAGTGAACGAAAATAAAATAACAGATTTTTTGGGGAATGCTGACCGACCGAGCCATATAGCTACAAATAACAGAGGTCCGTGTGGAGTTTTCAATTCTTATTTGCTGCAAAAATCTGAAAAAAATCATTTGCTGTCATGAAAACATAATAACCAATACTTAGGTTAAAACCTGTTTTGTGTTCAGAGTGTAACGATAAAATTTCAATCGTGAAATAGTAAAGGGAGCGTTCAAGTATAACGGAACGCAGTTTTTGAAAATTTTTGACCCTCTCTCCCCCCATGCAACGCGCCGTAACCCAAGTGACTATTTTTACCTAAAAGTCTCAATTAAACTGCGCAAAGTACTGGAAAGTCACTTAAATACCTTTTTCTTATTTTAATCGCATTTGCGATAAAAATAAAACAAGAGATTTCAAACTCGCAATAGGTCCATGCGTATATTGTTTATTTTTTGTTTTAAATTGTAATTCATAAACAAATTAGGAAAATATTATTATTTTTATCGGCCTTTCATTCCTTTCAGATCTCCACAATTTAATTCTATCTTACCTTTAACCCATTGGCCACAGAATTAATGAGCAAAAAAATTGGCCTTCACCACTGAATTAATTTTGTACCAAAAATTGAAAACCTGCATTGGTGTACTAAATCTATTGTAACTTTTAAACCATATATTCAAATAAATTAATTTCTTTAAATTTATTTACATATTCGATTAAGGTAAAGAAAAACATTAAAATAAAATTAAAAAAATATATTGAAATGTCTGTAAATAAGGATACAAATATAACCTTCTCTTTTTTCGTAAGTTTTTTTTCACATTTTTATTTAAAAAAGTTACAAAAAAACATATTATTCATAAATCAAACAATAATGATTGTTGTTTTTTACATGCATATATTACTAATGACTAATAAAATAATGGTATGATAGTCCTCAAAGCAATCAGGGACGTTCAGGGTCACTACCAAAAGCCTAGAACCACTCGCAATTTTGAAGAAATTAAATGGCGGCTGGCAGCATACAAAACTTGGAACACAAATATCAGTGAAAAAACATAAGAAACATTTTATTGCCAATTCTTCGAAATGAATGATTAATTATCTACAGAATGTTCGGCATTTAAAATTTTATTCAAAAATGTCATTGTTGAGCTCGTATTCCGTTTTTTGGCGGACCTACTCTAGCCCGTCAGCGTGCCGGGGTTTGTGGTTAAGTACCTGAGTTGCACACCCGGCAGGCTGTCGGGGTTTGTGGCCAATGGGTTAATACACCTACATGGTTTTACAACACATATTCAGTTTTACATTAGCTACACTGAGGAGGCCTTGGAGAAAGTAATTTTACAAAGGTTTCCATATGGAGCAACACTTTACTCCACTATGATTCATAAGCTTACTCAGAGTGGAGTAAAACCTTTTTCATGATCTGAATGCAGTTATTAAAGTCCTCAAAACGAAGATTTAAAAATCCACAGTATGATTCACAGAAGAGAAAAACCAATTCATGTCCTGATTGTAACTATTTGTGTTCACAAAAGGGATACATAAGAAGTCAATTGCTGATCCAGTGTGAAGAAAAACCTTTTTCATGTTTCAACTGCAACTATTCATGTACTATGAAGAGAAATTTAAAAATCATACGTTTATCGACAGTGGAAAAAAACCTATTTCATGTCCTGACTGCAACTATTCTTATTCTCGAAAAAAATAACTAAAACGGCACTTGCTAACTCACAGTGATGAAAAACCTTTTTCTTGTCCCGACTGTAACTATTCATGCGCTACAAAACGGTATCTAAAAATTCACACCTACCTGCCTTGTTTTTTAAACTGGTCTTTGGAAATTAGAACACAAGGAATATTTCAGGGAAATCCCCGACTGAGCTAGGAATTAAAAAAAAACATTTTTCGGGAATCCCCGACCAACCAAGCCATAGAGCAAAATAACAGTCAGTATTAACGTGCAAAATATTTTTACGGCAATTTTGAACTTTCGTAAGTTTTTTCTCCACGTTCGACTGTCACCCCCTCCTCGGGTGGCACCCGGGGCGGTCCGCCCCCCCCGCCCCCCCCTCGCTACGCTACTGGGTACAACACCGTGTTTGGTGATACGATCTGAATAGCACGGTACTTCCCCACCTTCCTCTCCTCTATTTCCTCTCTCTTAATACTACTCTCGCATTCACAACATGCACCAATGCAACATGTTACAATAGTCTCACTGGCTTCAGACGGTTGGCAGCTGTCGGGATTCTTGTGCGGTATTCGCCCTTAGATGGTTTGGGTATGTAAAGCGAATGAACAAATCTTTGAATGTAAGTAGAATATATGAAGTCGGGGACGCCGGAGGAAGGCCTGGCACAATCAAGTGAATCAGATACTTGCGCCGGGCCACGGCAAATGTCAGAATAGTACAATAAGATGTATGAGTCGATATGTGAATGTGAATGAAGCAAAGTGTGTGTGCCAAGACCGAGTTGTTTGGGCGTCTGTCTTTTCTGCCTACCCCTGCGGGAAAATGGCGTGATGGTTATTTGGTTATTCTTGTATTTCCTGTTTATAATAAAATACTAAAACATGTAATTGAGTTTTTATTTCTCTACACCAGAGAAGTGCCAAATTCGATATTTTCGTAGGAACGCTAATCTTATTTGAAATTGTGCTTCCCGTTTTGAAGGGATTGAAATTTCAAGTAATTTTAGGTTATTTTACGACAGTTGGTTTCTTAAAGCAATGGGTTTCCATCTGACAAAAGCTCTGTCTAGAGAAAAAGAGCTGTTTTTTTTTTTTTTTTTTACGTGAGCTCCACACAGGAGGCCCTGAGGAAAACAATTTCCCTCAGGGCCTATGTCATCTTTGGGGATGCTGTGTGGAGGGTTTGCTGTAAAGAAAAGTAAGATCATTTTCTCAAACAGCAATCCGTTAGATGCAGCTCTTGTTGCTCTGGGAAAGTTTTTGACATTTCATTTTATTTTTAAAATAATATTTTAGGCTAATGAATCGGGTAGGTACCGAGAGAATAATAAAGAGAAGAAAGATATTGTATATGGTTGAGCCTTTTTTAAATTCCTTTATTCTTGTCGATGGTACATTGAACGTCATACTACATCGGTGACCAAATATATTAATATAAATAGCATGTAAATAGCGTTGACACTTCGTCAGTTCAAAAAGCTCGAAGTTATCAATCATATGATTGGTTTATTTATGCAGTGAATCATAAACATAAACATATTTATATAAAAGCGCCGTTTACACGCATACTTCGGTGCGACCGAGTCCCGCGCCACTTTAGGCCGCCGCGCAGAAAAGTAAAGACTGATAGGTTTACAGCGCAGTTCACTGTGAGACTTTTCTGCGCGGCGGCCTGAAGTGGCGCGGGACTTGGTCGCTCCGAAGTGTGCGTGTAATAAAACGGCGCTAAAACTGGATGGATGACTTTCTTTGCCGTAGCGAATTTTGAGCGGTCCACCGGAAATCGAAGTCCGCCATCTTTGAATATTGCAAAATAAGTGCCCAGTAGGCCATTTCTCTACCAGCAACTGTCTAGTTTGAAGTTTCTGTTCGGCGTTATATTAACATTACAAAATGGTTTTATCGTGCTCGCTATAATAGGCCACTAAATCGGTACAGCAAAGGAAGTGGGATATATTTTTACCGGTGAGTAAATAACAACATAAATAATATACATTTCTTTAGAAAATACTCCCGATCTGATTTGCATTCTTATTCAAAATTATCAACAGTATTATTGACACACCTGCTTTGTTACAACTCATCTAGTTCAACATCCCTTCCCGTAGACTCCGAAATAATTAATTGCTATTCCTCAATCAACATTCTATTAATAATTATGGATACCATTCTCCTTTATCCAGAACGTCGAGACGTGTCAACTCAACGTCGCCTCAGTTCTTATTTGTCCAACAGACCATTTTAGTTTTTGTTCAATCTCCATTTTAAACTTAAAAATAAGGTATAAAAAATCACAGTTAATCACTTAACTAAGAATTATTTAAAATAATGAGACATTTACCTTTACTATTATTATTTATTATAATGTTTCATTGAAATAATGAAAGAAAACCTTCTCCTCCTGTAAATTTTTCTAATGGTCTGTTGGACAAATACGAACTAAGGCGACGTCAAGTCAAAGCATCGAATTTTTTTTATGTAAACCTAAATAACTTTCGACAGTCGATACGCAATGTGTAATTTTTAAACCCTTTTAAACCTTCTTTGTGCTTTGACTTGTAGTTATCTTCTATTATATAATTTTATATTATATATTATCAATGCTTTTCATTTATATGAACTCTCCCTGGCCTCTCTGTTTCTTACTCGTATTATTATTATATTGAATTGAACTTGTCCGTAAGTAAATAAAAAAATAACTTCAAATATCACAACTAATGTTTTATGTGCTTATTATTACAGATTTTCCTTAAAAAATGAAGAGATATGCAAGAAATGGGTACTTGCTACCAAAAGTTCGAAAAATTTCAGAAAAATTTGCCCTTTTTAAAGACTTACGCAAGAAGATTTTCACTAGAAAATGTAAACAATAAAAAAGCAAGCTTTAGGCAGAAATTACATAGGCTTGTGATGTCCGAATGAAGTTTCATTATTGAAGTTTACTTCAAATTTAATCTTCCCTAAATAAAGTTGTTCCAAGGATCCCTTTTTAACAACTTTGCGATTTATTTATGCGATATATACAAAGTCGCAGTTTTACTTTATTACAATTCTTTAGGCAACAACCGAAAACAGAAAGAAAACATGTTTATTATAATATTTTTTAGCAAAAAAAAACTTGAAATTTATGAGTTCCCTCTGAGAAGTTTCCTGAGTTTTCGTATCTTTTGCCAATTTTTAAGATGGCGGCCGTCGAAACCGGAAGACCGGCCAATTTACGCGAGTTATCCATCCAGTTATTTTATATATATCTATGCCTATTAAGCTCACGGATGCCAGCTTTCATAGATTGACGACTGTTTGCGATAGATAGGGGAGTATCAGACCGGGCTGCGGCGTAGCTAGCATGGGTGGAGCCCGCGGCAGAAAACGTGGTGTCACCCCTTCCCCCCCCCCCATTTTGACAAAAATAGGCTATTTTCGTCAATAAAAAGACCGTCAGGCACAACATTCTCCCCGTTTTAGGACATCCCACGGGGAGCTATGAAAATATAAATAACACTATTCAATATTTTTTCAAAAATATTCTTTGTTATTTTCTTCGTAATTTTTAACGGTCGGGTGTCACCTACCGTTGGGTGTAGTGTCACCCTCCGTCAAGTGACACCCAGGGGGGTCCGCCCCAGGGCCGTAGCCAGAGTTGAATTTAAGATAGGGCAGCGGCATGGGCGCCCGCGGGGTGGGGCAAGGGGGGGCACTTGCCCCCCCCTGGATTGATTGAAAATAGTCAAATAATGTTACTTTTATTTTAAATCACTTTGTGTTAGCATAAATAAAGTATGGAGAGACAGAATGTTGGCCAGCCTGGAGCAACAAAAATATTTTGCCCCCCCCTAGAAAAATTTCTGCGGGCGCCCATGGGCAGCGGTAGTTACAAGTAGGGCGCAAATAAAATGATCCGATCTGGGTCGGGCTCAGGGGGGGGGGGGGCGCTCTGGGCGACACTTTTAAGGGGGCGGCAAAATTTCACAATAAATAATAATAATATATTGTTAAAATTTTTATCATTTCTTTCA
This sequence comes from Limnephilus marmoratus, assembly GCA_917880885.1. Lineage (NCBI taxonomy): Eukaryota > Metazoa > Arthropoda > Insecta > Trichoptera > Limnephilidae > Limnephilus > Limnephilus marmoratus. The sequence goes on from OU862907.1 coordinate 62,569,690, forward strand.
TATTTTTGTTGCATGTATGATTCAGACGGATTTAAATGGGCACGAAATTTTTCATTATTTATTCTGTGACAAACCCTTTTTTTCAAATGAATGTATAATAATGTCATCTTGCTAACTGCAGCGACTGGCAACACCGTCCGAGTCGAATTTTGTTTTGCGCTGGATTTTTTATGACTAATATTCAGTGAGAATGATTGAGAGAGGTCCGTGGGCGATGCGCGACAATTCTAAGAAAGTTTCATGGATCGTCACGTGTTCCAATGGATTATCAAACCATCCATGTGTTCCAAGTACAAAAGTAAGAGGAAAACCATTTTCTTGTTCTGGGTGTAGTATCTGAGCTAAAGCTGAGGACTTAGCAGATTAACTCCTGAGTTAAAAGCAGTTTCATGTTCCGAATGATCTCTCAAAAGTCTAGTAGCCGATTAATCTGCTGACACATTTTGAAGAAAACTGTTCTAATATTTCGAGTGAAGTTAAAATTTTTATTTCAAACCATTCCACAAAATTCGTAATTCGTAGGAAAACCATACTACGCATTATATGAGAGTAATACTAATTAAATCTGTGGACAAGCAAGCAAATTCACCATTAATTTAAAACCAGTTTTGTGATCAGAATGTAAATTTCCAGTGGTGGATTCATCTGCTGACACATTTTGAAGGAAAACGTTCTCTTCTTCGAAGTGAATTGGAGGTTATCCACCACATACCCGCCCGGTGTAAGTAACAGAAGGTTACTATTTAACAAGGACTCTTTTTTTTTATAGAACGACCCTAAAATTATAATTAACTAAAACTAGACCCCTATTGTCCCTGCATACGTTGTTAACTGCAATCGGAACAAGAAAAAGGTTTTTCACCACGGTGAGTCCGTTTGTGTTTCATCAAATTACTCTTGTCAGAACATGAATAACCGCAATCGGAACACGAAAAAGGTTTTTCTCCACTGTGAGTCCGTTTGTGCTTCGTCAAACTGCCCTTTTCAGAACACGAATAATCGCAGTCGGAACACGAAAAAGGTTTTTCACCACTGTGAGTCCGCATGTGTCTCGTCAAACTTTCCTTCCGAGAACACAAATATTTGCAGTCGGAACATGAAAAAGGTTTTTCTCCACTGTGAGTCAGCATGTGTTTCATCAAATCTCCTTTTCGAGAACATGAATATTTGCAGTCGGAGCATGGAAAAAAGTTTACTTCAGTATGATGTGTCTTCAGATCCGTTAATGAATCTGAAAAATAACACGAATAAAGCTTTAAAAAGCACAATAAATTTAAAAAAATATAAAAAAAAGTACGAATCGTTATTAATATGAGGAATTCTTTGAAAGCGTTTGAGGCTATCGTTTTAAACATCGGGCAGCTCTATGTCAATCATAAAAGGAATTCCCTCAGCATCTTAATCTCGGGGTCCCAGTTCTACCTTTAAGATAACAGTCTACAAGGCTACATAAAAAAATACCATCATTACATGCCCAAACGAGCGTGTAACATTTGAAATTACCGTTGTTCCTTTCCGAGAGAGTTCCACAAAATAACTGGTTGTGATTAAAAAAAAACATTAAGAAAAAATAAAAATTTCGAATAAGGAAACCGTTGATTCACTATGTAAAGTTGGAAATTTAGTTAACAGGCTTTAAGATTTATTTATAAAATATGGAAAGATGCTTCAAGAAGGAAATACAATTTTATTCTTGAACACATTCTGTATTGATCAAGTTTTGTATAGGCAGGGAATATTGTTTTTATAAATGTTATATGATTTTTTAATGCATAAAAGTGTAACTTATTTTACATCCTTAACAGAATAAGTTTAAAATTTGCTGTAGTTTGGTATTTTCCCGAAAATAAACATTTTAAGATAAATACCAAAGTACGGCAAGAGAGGACTTTATAGACAAACATAGTATATCCTGCATGAGCAAAATTTCTAAACAGACAAGGTTTACGAACATCAAAATTTTCATTCCACATTTTTAATATATGCAATACTGCAATAATAAATAATGCAACTTACTGGCTTTTCGAGTACTCCCCAGATACTGTAGACATTCCTTCTTTATATCTGGGAGGTCAAAATCCATATCTGAATACGGCATTTCACCTTCACCTTCTTCCTGGGGCCCTGGTTCCGTCTTGATGGAAACACTCTCTGGGCTTAGTAGATCCATGACAAGACCGTGGAAGGGTTATAGAATTTGTTCAAGCCCATAAATATAACTAAAACTGCAAGAAACAGACCGTCCTATTAAGAAAGCAACATAATATTTTTGAAACAGCTCTTCAATTTTATATCGGCTGGATTATTCTTTAAAAACAATGCGTATGCGTAATAAATACTTGGAAATAAGGGTCTTTTTGACTGAAACTTTGAGATAAGACAACTGAAAGCGGTTGACCGAATTGTCATCATTAGTTAGTCTACGTCTACAGGAACGTTGTCTTTCTCCATATCCCCTATATCTCTATAAAGTGAGTTAATCGTATGTTTGATCTGCCATGCCGCATAATACAAAATAATGATATACCCAGCTAAACCATAATTCTATAATTTAAGATTATTTTAATCAATGCCTTTGAAGGGAGGCGTCTACTAATATCTACAGGAATTCCAAAAACTGAAAAAATCGATCTAATATCTATGGGAACCAAAGTGCTGACGAATTTCTGCAGCTCAAACTGTTGACTAATATCTATGAGAACCAAAGTGTTGACGAATATCTACAGCACTGGCAGAGGTTGGATTTGCAATTATATAGGCATATTGGAATAACGTAATATTGCGTATGCAGTTTAAAAAATTTAATTTATGTAAATGTAAGTATGTACGTAAAAATCCCTAATATCGGACTATTGGACACATTTCGCTGATTAGTCCAACCTACGCTCTGTAGATATTAGACAACACTCTGAAGTTCGTAGATATTAGTTAAACATATGAGCTGTAGATATTCGTCCGACATACAGGCTGTAGATATTAGTATCTGGAGTCCTTTGAAGTACACATCCATAAATCGGTTCCCAAACCAGACGTCAAATAATGGATTCTCTAAAGGTGTTCCAATTGACGTAAGTTAAGCTAGATCGCATTATGGGGATTTAAGTTAAACGATGTTTTTTAATACCTACATTTTTTTATCTTCGAATTCGATAAATAAAACTACCTGTCGTATTTTCGTAATGACTTTCGCACAGTTTTGGTATATCAACGGTTGAAGTTTTTTTTTAATTTTTACATTTTTATTTGACATCTGTCATCTCTCAATGTTTTACGTTACTAAGGTATTTGGAAATGTTCCATGTTTTTTTTTTTTTATTTTGTATTTAAAATAGAAATAAAATGCTAAAATTGATTACTTACTGTGAACGTGTATTACTTAAGGAATTAAGAAAAAAATGTTTGACGATCTGACATTCTGTTTTGACGAAATAATACACGAGAACTTTACAGAGGTAAAATAAGTCGGGCACGCCTCATACGTTATACTTATGTCTGGTAATGTTATATTATCGTGAAAACAAGAATATTGGTCGGAGTGGTTAACGCGTCAAATAAATATCTGTGTGTGTTAATTTCGTATCGTAAAATGTTTTTAATTAATTTAGTTAGAGGAAGGGTTGTGCGGTGTGCCAGCTTACCTTTGGTATCTGCGGTAGAAAGTTTGTGCTGCCGTGAACTATTAAGCAGGCTATTTCACCAAGGCATAGGTACAAATACTTTGTCAGAATTACAAACATTTAAATAAAACTTTGATTAGATAACGACTTAGCATCCGAGACTGACAGACCCTTTCATGATTGTGATCTATGGTTATGTTTGTGGTGTTGCCATTTTTTTAAATTTTGTGGGAACATTGTTACAATATATTATTTCTTCTCAAATGGCAACATAGGCCCGGTATATCAGACTGATCTGCCAGTCCGTATCTTTACTATGTACGACATTCCTTGTTAAAATTTAAGCGGGCTAAGGCTGGCCGCATAAGTACGTTTTCCGTGTTCGATTTACGAATTCGTTTTCCGTATTCGGAGATCCGAATGCATGGAATCAGTAGAAAATACATTAACTGACGCACACGTTCGCTTTTTTTCCGAACGGAAAAAATTCCGTACGTACGTTCCGAATGCAAGCCGGCGCGTTCGGAGAAACCTAATGGAAAAAACCTAATGACGTCGTGCGAAACGCAGCGCTTGCACACATTTTGTTTGTGCCGGCGCACACGCTCGGAAATTTCTATTCAGTATCGCATCGGCACCGCGTGCATCGGACGTATTCTTTGTATTTGTTACGCATAGAATGGCAACACGATAATTTGTGAGGCAGAAACATTCATTATTAATTCATTATTTTTCATCATTCCATTATTTTTTTCTTCTTCATTATTAACAGAAATGCAATTGCTAATAAATCGTCGTCCTCCATCGTCGTGCGTTCACCACGCTATCACTATCTGTACTGACGTGTATACATTCCGAATGAAGAAAAACGAACGTTTGCGCTAGTCTCACGGAATTCCGAATCGGAATTCCGCATCAGGAAATCGAACACGGAAAACGTCATATGACGCAGAATAATTCCTTTTTTTTTTTTTTATTGTGTATTTTATTTAGATATAAAATTTGACATCTTATATCTAATGTTTTCTTTTCTACGACTACTACAATTTGGACTTTACAACATTAAGACATAATCCACGAAAAACTGCAAGACTTTTAGCCTCTTTAACATTTACAGGGAGTTCATTGAACATTTTAAAACCTTTATAATAAATATTATTTTGTGTTCCCGATAAATTTGTTTTAGGAAGCCTAAAATCGTTGCAGTTTCTCGTAGGATAACAATGAACTGTACTGTTGATTCTAACATTATTCAACATATAATCAGGTAACATTTTATTTTTTAACTTATAAATAAAAACTAGGGTATTGAAAACTAATCTTTGCCACACACTTAAAATATTGAGTTGGCGTTGCATGGTTTTTATCCTGGTATACCTGCTACAGCACAATATAGATCTCATGCCTCTGTTCTGAATTATTTCCATTCTTTTAATTTGTGTTTTATTGCTCAGAAAGATTACACTTGAGCAATAATTAAGATGGGATGCTACAGTTGTGTTATAGACCAATTTCCTAGTTTTAATGTCTAATTTTCCCTTTATCCTACTTAAGAAATTAATCTTTTTGGCAATTTTTTTAATTAGCATTTCAAAGTTAGAGATAAGTTTTAACTTATTATCGATTATGATTCCCAAATACTTAATTTCTTCTACCTCTTCAATAGTTTGATTGTCTATATTTAGGGTGATAAGTCCATTTTGTTTTTTCCCTAATACCATGAATTTACTTTTAGTTACATTTAATTTGAGTTTATTTATGCATAACCATTTAGATATTTCACGAAGTTCACTTTGTATTTTTGACAATGCATCTTCAATATTATTTGCTATGATATATAAAAGTGTGTCATCAGCAAACAGTTTGATGGAACAGTACTTTAGGCACTTCACTATATCATTGATATATATAATAAAAAGTAGTGGTCTCAAGACCGATCCTTGAGGAACTCCAAGGTTAACTTGTTGCTCTTCAGAGATAGCATCTCCAAATTTGGTTCTTTGTTTTCTGTTTTTTAGGTAATCAGTAAACCACTGCAATTCTTTACCATGAATTCCCATGTCCTTCAATTTCATTATCAGTCTTTCTCTGTCAATCGTTTCGAAAGCACGTCTAAAGTCTAAGAATACTGCTATGATGATTTTCTTCTGATCCATACTTGTTTTCCATTCATTTAAGACATAATTAAGTGCTGTTTAACAAGAGTATTTGTTTCTAAATCCAGATTGTTGTTTAACAAGAATGTTATTTTTTTCAATAAAATTGTTTATCTGTTCTTTAACTATCGATTCTAGTAATTGTTCATATTTAGGTAATCCATTTATTGGTCTGAAGTCTTCAAAAATTTTAGCATTTATTATTTTAGGCACTGGTGTTATTATGGAAGTTTTCCATGACTGCGGAAAAATTCCCTCTAACAGAGATTCATTTATTAGTGCAACTAATCTGTCTCCTATAGCTGGCAGTGCATCTTTGATTATGCCTATCGTAATTCCATCCGTGGACGATTTTAGTTTCATTGCATTAATAATTTTCATTAAATACTCCATGTTTATTTTATTAAACCTGAAAATATTAGTATTCTCTCTAAGAGTAAGTCTCTTTAAGTATTCTCTCTCTAAGTATTCTCTCTATTCTTCTCTCAGAATAATTCCTAGTTTAGACGTCGAGGTGCTAGCAGTCACATGCCAAATCTGACATTCACCTAAATAATATTTGAATACTTCCCACCGAAATTGACGAAAATTGCCTAATTTTACAAGTATGGACCATTATATTCATCGAGTTATGAGGAATGACGATTTTATTAATTGATAATAATCAATCAAAATTAGCCTGATAAGGGACTTTATATTTCAACAAAAACAAAAAAAGTTTATTTTGGGTGGCTAATTTTATTAATAGTGCACTGACTCTAGAAAAACAAATTCTAATTAAAATAAGTGTAACTATCATATCACATTCCTCTATTAAATTCATAGACAACTCACGTAATATCGGTGGCATCTAGGCTTTCGACCTGTATACAGAGTATGTTCCAAGCTTTGGTTCCAAGCTGTGCTAAGCTCGACATTCCAACCAAGCCGAGCTTATAGGCAACTGTTTTATACCGGGTTTATCTGCTTGAAATGAAAGTATGAAAACGATGATCTTGAAAAGCATATTTGACTTAATTAAATTACACCACGGGACAATAAAGATGCTGTTACGCTCATACACATACCTACACATACACATACCTACATAGCACGCATACATACTGTCACAGCTTGAAATTGGAAATAATTATTGTTGCAAGTTCCTTTTCCTACCTATCCCAATTGCCTACCCGCCAACCTTATTCAGTCTGCAATAAAACTCCGGCCGCGAGATAACCACTGTGCTCTGCTCCCGGTTTCCGCCATTAAAATAACTGCGCCGTGTACTATAAAATAAACTAACCTCACGCTTATTACTGTGATTGTGCCTGTTGGATGGGGAAAGGAAGCAGAAAAGCGCATTGCCACACTACAAGTTCTTATCCTTTTCCGGTGAGTCCTCCCCTTTCTATGCAACATGTATTTTCATAATTTTTAAGCAGTGATAGTAACATAAAATCAAGGTCCTTCGCCAATCATATTTTTACACAAACACATAACAATCCACTCTCACAACATAAAATACGATACATTTTTTGATCCTAGCGAGCCGTATATACATATATTTGAACCACAATATTAATAAAAAACCAGCAGAGTGAGATTACGTTTTATAACATCGCATATAAATAATTACCCACATTTAACGGTTTGATATACCTACATGAGTAATTTGTTTCCTATACGTATTTTTATTACGTTGGAAATAACATATTTACCTGCTGTTAGAATATGTAATTGTATCTTGCTGATAAAATCGCATCTACCTAACTTAGAAATAGTACGATTATTTCTTAATATTTTTATTATTGGATATATTATTACAAAATACAATTATACGATCGCAATATTTATAATTTGTCAATGACAATAAACGCAATAAATAACTTCGTTTGCCCGCACAGTTCATGGCGTATCTGTTAACCTTTACACCGCGCAATAATAAATTTAACCCTGTGAGCGGATTACAGTGAATTAATTGAATATATTAATTAATATATTATTTAATTAATTCCGCATAAATAATACAGACTCATCATACCACATACCTTATACCGCATATCGCGTATCGCATACCGCATACCCTTTAACCTCATACCGCATACCCTTTAACCGCATTCCGCATACCGCATACCCTTTAACCTCATACCGCATTCCGCATACCCTTTAACCGCATACCGCATGCCCCTTACCTCAAACCGCATACATCATACCGCATACCCTTTAACCTCATACCGCATTCCGCATACCGCATACCCTTTAACCGCATTTTTAGTTGTTTTACGTTTCATATTTTGTAAATATAGCCGGAATAAAGAAAATGGCTACGAGCGCGTCATCCGGGTCGTCTCGGGATGAAAGACGTCTCAAACGTTTAAATGCTAAACTAGCCGCTAGCTTTGCGAGCTTACAGTCGGTGTATGACAAGATAAGAAAAGCTTCGGAAAGCATTTACGATCGCCAATCTTTTTTATCAGGCGCAACTACTGTTGAAAAAATTCGTTCTGAATTTATAACAATATTAGATGAAAAGGTGGATTGCGAACTGGAATTGAATCCGGAAGCAATCGCTGAATACACTCAATTAAATGCATTTGAAGAACTCTCCGGTGTTATTTATTTATTTATTTCTATTCGCAAACATACACATACATACAGATTAATACATTGGTTTAAGTACATAAATAATATGTTTCAGTATAATAAAAAATAAGAAAAATGTTATTGATCCGTAACTGTACGTAAATTGGTTAAAAGTAGTGTTTTGTGAACACCTTACTAGGCGAACCTGTGTTTTTAGGATAAGTGCTCTTCTGTCGGCAAGAGGCGAAGCACAGTATCCTCCTTGATTTTGTCAAAAAGGACACCGTGGGTCGATCCATGACGGCAGTATCCTATACATAAATTAAATATTAGTAAGGATCTATATACAGGTTATTTCAGGATATCTATAATATGTATGAGATAAAGAAATTACTTGATATACAATTAGGTAGGTATAATTTTTCTACAGACTAATAATGTGGTACTTTTTGTGTCCCGAAACAATTTTTTTTTTTTTTTTTTAAGGGTTGGGTCATGTTTGGTTAGGTGTTATAATCTTATGAGTAAAGAGAATACCTTGTTGTTTGATCCAGTCTTTGATTAGTTTTTTGTGATGGATTGTTGATGTATTTGAAGTTAATAGTTGCTTCAGTGTATTGGGCATGCAGTTATAAAGTTTAGTTGCATAGTACTTAAAGTTTCTCTGCCCGTGTGAGGTATGAGTTATTGGAATATTTATGTTTTTTTGTAGAGGCCCTGGTTTTAATCGCTATTTGTGGTTGTATTGGAAATATACATAAGCAAATATGCTGTCGAATCCGGTTGCGAAACCTCGCCGTCAAATTAAGCTACCTGTATTGGAGATAGCGTGCTTTAACGGGAATTTAGATAGTTGGTCTCTTTTTTATGAAACATATAATTCGGTTATACATTTGAATGATTCTCTGGATGATACGGAAAAAATGCAGTATCTGATGTCTAAATTAACCGGAAAAGCATTAAGTATTTGCAAAGCTATTACGCCTACAGGTACAAATTATTAAGTTATCTGGGACGCATTGTGTACTAAGTATAATGATCAACGCGTTCTCGCTGAATTATACTTTGACCGATTGCTGAAATTACCTCCAGTTAACTCGACCACGCCCGCTTCTTTAGAGAATTTTGCAGATGCATACTCCACTAACATCGCCGCGCTGAAGCAATTAAAAAATAAAAGACCTCGCAGAATTCATATTGTTGCAATTAGGTCTTAAACGTCTTGACATAGAGACTGTAAAGGCTTTTGAATCTTCTATTAAAAATAATGAAAATCTACCGTCCAGCGCGGAACTAATCGACTTCGTAAGAGTACAGCAACGAATTCTTAATCGCGCACAAATCACGCAACCGACATCGAGCCGTCTTGGCTCAAATAATAATTACACCGCTAAACCGCAAAAAACTAATTCCGCAAAGGCATTTATTAATGTCGAAAAAATCGATAATCACTCCATCGAAATTTGTTTTTGCTGTCAAAAGGGATCGCACCCTTTATACCAATGTTCTAAATTCACAAGTCTAGAACCACGCGAGCGATTTAACTGTATTAAGTCATCAAAGATTCGAGTTTGTGTGAACTGCCTCAGTACTAGGCACACCACGAAAGCTTGTTAATCGAAGACTACATGCAAAACATGCGCGCTCAACCATCATAGTTTGTTGCATTTCAAACAAACTGATGGGCCGAAGTCACAAACGGACCCAATACCATCTCCCGCGTCACAAACGGATGCCGATAATGATAACTTAAATTCTTCGAATCCGGTTTCGTTATGTGTAATAAATTCATGCCCAAGTGCAAATACTACTGCACTATTAGGAACGGCTGTTTGCACTACCAGAGACGCTAAGGGTCAGGTACAGACGATACGGGCTCTAATAGATAGCGGCTCCCAAAGGGACATAATTACGCGCAAATGCTGTTCACGCTTGAATCTTACGGTGCGGTTATCTCCAAGTACTTACGTCACGGGAATAGGTGATGTAAGAAATGTGACAAATGGCGTAACTTGCTTAAAATTACTCTCCCGCTATGACATAACTCAGTCGTATACGATTAAACCATATGTAGTAGAAACCATAACCAGTGAGTTGCCTACTGTTAACATTAACCGCTCCTCTTTGTCGTATCTTGACAATGTGCCCTTAGCAGACACAACATTCTGTACGCCCGGTGAGATTGATATCATCTTGGGATGTGACATGTTTGCTCGCATTCTAAAGGCAAACACAATATCAGGTTCTCTCGGCCAGCCATTTGCTATCGAAACTACTTTGGGATATCTCATCTTGGGTACTGCCCCAACGATGATTGAAAACCCAAGTATAAACACCACGCAATCATTTTGTACGTTCACGCAAAATGATGAATTTTGCCTTTCGCGCTTCTTCGAATTGGAAGACATTCCAGATGAGAAGTTTTTAACGCCTGAGGACCAAGAGTGTGAGGATATGTTTAAACTCACTACTTCTCGTGATTTTAGTTTATATCGTCGCGTTGCCGTTTCGAAACAGTCCCTCTGTTCTCGGTGAATCGTTACCCGCCGCCGAACGCAGGTTTCGGTCTCTCGAACGCCGCCTAATATCTCAACCCGCAATAAAGTTAGAATATGACAAAATATTGCGCGAATACCTTCAGAAAGGTTACATTTCCCCAGTTGACAATTCTGATTTACCGCATTACGTAATCCCGCATCATATCGTAGTTCGCGAAGATAAATTGACCACCAAAATTCGCATGGTGCTAGACGCGAGTATGAAATCCGATTCGGGTTACTCGCTTAATGACATCTTACATACCGGAAAGAATTTACAAGGTGATTTGTTTCGCATTATCCTCAATTTCCGATTATTCGCCATAGCTATAACCGTTGACATAAAACAAATGTATTTACAAATTGTGGGGCAAGAAGAATGTCGACGTTATCAGCGCATGCTGTACAGATTTAACGATACTGACCCTTTGCAATTGTTTGAATTTAATCGCGTCACGTTCGGCATGTCTTGCAGTCCATTTCTTGCAATGCGTACATTGCGTCAACTTGCGTCGCATGAAAAACCTCGTTTTCCACTTGCTGCAAACCTGGTGGAAAAGGGCTCATTTTACATGGACGATTTCGTCACCAGTTGCTCCACGGTCGAGGAGGCTTCCGAGTTGTCTACGGAATTGATTCAACTATGCGCTGCGGGAGGATTCGATCTTGTAAAATTCTCTTCTAATTCTCCAAAGTTTTTATCCACGATTCCTACAGCTCGTCGTGTTAAGGAACATGTGGAATTTAATCCCGATGAAAACCTGAAAATACTAAGACTTCATTGGATACCCGCTTCTGATCATTTCGTATTTGTCGTACACACCGACGAAAGAACTTGTACTAAACGAAACATTCTCTCGACGATTGCTCGTCTTTGGGATTTGATGGGTTTCGCCGCACCAGTTGTATTATTGGCTAAGCTGATAATTAAATCTCTATGGGAGTATAACCTGGATTGGGATGATACTCCTCCTGAAACAGTTGTCACACTTTGGCGACAGTTTAAAAAAGAATTGTCATTACTGCAATCTATTAAAATTCCTCGTTTTTTAGGAATCGAACCCCAGTGTATATTAACGCTTATTGGGTTTTCAGACGCAAGCAAACGCGCATTTGGAGGTGTTATTTACCTACATGTTTACTGTCCGAATACTGATAAAACCGTTATTGTGTGCACTAGCCTCTTGTGTTAGCTCATGGCCGAAATTAATCCGAATAGTAATTTATGTTCTTCGTTTCATCAAGAAATTACCACGAGCGTTCGAATTAAGCCATATCTTAGCTGCAGAAACCGCTGTTATTAAATCTTTACAGGAAGAACACTTCTCCGAAGATATAAAAGCAGCCAAAGATGGGAAGAAGGTTCGGCGAGCGATCGCAAAACTGTATCCGTTCATTCATGACGGAATTCTAAGGGTAGGAGGCAGATTGCGAAACGCGGAAAAAGAATTTGACAGTCGGCATCCAATTCTGTTACCCGCTCGTGATCATGTAGTCAATCTAATAATAGACTACTTTCACATCAGAAACCTACATACGGGTCCTACGTTACTGATGTCGCTACTAAGATAAAGATTTTGGATACTTTCTTCGCGCAATTTGGTTCGGAAACGTGTGCATCAGTGCAATACTTGCTTCAAAGTCAATCCCAAACCGCAATTCCCAATAATGGGAGATTTACCCGCATGCCGCATCCGCGAAGCTAAGGCTTTTCTTCACACAGGGGTTGGCTACGCAGGCCCGCTTCAAATAATCCCTTATAGACGTCGGGGGGTGCGAAGTCAAAAGGCTTACATTTGCTTATTTATTTGCTTGGTGACCCGCGCAGTTTTTTTTTTTTTTTTTTTTTTTTTTTTCTTTTCTTTATTCATTATATAACTTTTTATACAGTTTTTACAGGTGGTTCGACTACCATGCTAGGCACTTGCCCGTATTATGGTAGTCGAATTATTAATATATAATTATATAAATGTAAGAATTGTTATTGGTTAATTAATATATAGTTTAGTTAGGTACAATGTTTTTATATAACAACGACTCCTTTAAGTGGTTTCAATAAGGTAGATTTATATAATAATAAACATTAAAATAAACTATTCTTATTGTAGGCTGCTGTTTTGCTAAATAAAATAGGTACGTAAATACATGATAAGTAGATAAATAAATAATGACTCTACTTGTGGAGATGTTGAAAATAAATCATCCAAATATAAATATTATTATGATAATTATCAAAAGTTTTTTTTTTTTTTTTTTGAATTTGAATGTAATAAAAATTTAAAATAATAGTGATAAAGCAAATTTACTAACTTTAAAGTAAACTTAACTCGTTGACTTCAGGCATTTTTTTAAAATAGTTCCTCCCCTTTGTAAATAACCAATCCTGTACACTTTTGCTATAAAGCTTATCAGTTTTCGATTTCCTAGTCTCAATACTCAGTGAGTTGAACATTTTGGGGGCAATGTAGGAGAACTGTCGCTGTTCATATTGAACTCGCTTCGGATCTTTTCACCGAAGTCTTCCTCAACGCTTTCAAGCGTTTCCTTGCTCGTCGAGGTCCTGTGAGTATAATATACTCCGATAACGGGACGAACTTTGTGGGAGCTAAATCCCATTTATGGTCTTTATTTGAACTTATAGAGTCACCCAATTACAAAAAGGAATTCTCAGACAATCTCTTGGAGAATCGAATTTAATGGAAGATGAATTCACCGCAAGCTCCTCACTTTGGTAGTATCTGGGAAAGTAACATTAAATGCCTGAAAGGTTATTTAAATAAAATTGTAGGCACCTCTCTACGTCTCTACTGACGTATGAAGAGATGCAAACAGTGCTTTCTCAGATTGAAGCAATTCTAAATTCACGCCCGCTATCTGTACTTAGCGTTAACGACGTTTCGGCTCCATTGCCGCTAACCCCCGCGCATTTTTTTACGCTCACTCCCTTAAAATCTTTACCCGCTGCTGATATGTCAGACGAGCCAGTCAACTTGGTACAATGAAAACATCTGGTGGATCGTCTTGTTCAGACGTTCTGGAACCGATGGCGAATTGAGTATTTGAATACTTTGCAAGCTCGCCAGAAATGGAATACAAATGCGAATCCGGTAACGACAGGCACTGTAGTAATGATTAAGAGTGACAACATCGCGCCACTTCAATGGCCTATTGGGGTAATAGTCAATGTCTACCCCGGGGCAGATGGGGTGATCCGCGTTGCGGAAGTTAAAACTAACTCCGGAATATACCGCAGGGCAGTCGTTAAACTCTGTCCCTTACCGTCACAATAGATTTAACAACATCTTAGAAGTTAGTTCATAATACTCTTATTCTTAAAATCAATTAGGTTAGTTTCATTGTTAAATAGGTACCAAACCTTAGTTTTAGTTTTATCTACCGCAAGTTCAGTATTATTTATTGAATCCTTTCAAATTCTGGCACTCATTTACAAGCATTGTTCAAACTTCAAACAAATATTCATAAATGTTCAGAATCATTCACTATACAAACTCCACACAAATGTAAAATAAAAAAAACCTTGGATTACTCAAGGACTTCTAAAAAGTATAAGAGTTAGAGACAAATTACACTTAAAAGCTAAAAAAAAATCCACTTGATCTTTCGTTTCTAAATCTTTACAAACATTATAGAAACATGTGTTCCAAACTTGTAAAATTTGCCAGAGGTAACCATTACAAACGTCAGATTCAAAACTGTAATAATGACTCTAAACTTGTCCGGAAAATTATTAAGGAGATGACTTACACTAACAACAATAAAAGTAGTGATATTACCGAACTTGATACACCAAATCAAAAATTAAATATGAATGAAAATCCAAAGGAAATAGTTCAATTTGTGAATGAATATTTCTCCAAGGTGGGTTCTAATTTAGCTAAAAAAATAATAAAACCTCCTTATACTGATAATGAGATTAACAACACACTTACTAATAATATCATCTTTAAATTAAATACAGTTACAGCAGATGACATTAAAAGCATTATAGATTCAATGAAACCAACACTAACTTCAGGATCAGATGGCATCTCAATGGGAATAATTAAATCAACTAGAGATGAAATAATTCAACCACTCCTCCACCTTGTGAACAGATGTATCATGGAGGGTATCTTTCCCGCAACGCTTAAAATGGGTTCTGTTATACCAATCTTTAAAACTGGCAATAAAGCAGATATAAATAACTATAGACCGTTAACAATATTGAATAATCTTTCAAAAATAGTAGAGAAAGTTATAAAGAAGCAGCTCACTCAATATCTTGAAACAAACCTCATACTATCTGAAAATCTATACGGATTTAGAAAAAAATATAGGAACCTCCGATGCCATCGCCTCTATTGTAAAAAGTATAAAACATAGTCTCGATAACGGAAATAAGTGTATCGGAATATTTTTAGATCTAAGTAAAGCCTTCGATACAATTGATCACACATATCTTCTAGAAAAACTCAAAAAGATTGGAATCTCAGGATGTGAACTAAACCTCATTAAAAGCTACATGTCAGAAAGGTTACAGTTAGTCAGGATTCAAAATGAATCAAGTCAACCAATACAAATCCAATATGGAGTCCCGCAAGGCAGTGTCTTAGGCCCGATTTTATTCCCGATATATATAAATGATTTATGTGAACTAAACTGTCACGGCTCAGTCATTAGTTTTGCAGATGACACAGTTCTTCTATTCCATGGAAAGTCATGGGAGACTGTATTTGAAAAAGCTGAAAAGGGGATGAATCGGGTAAAACAATGGCTTGATTCAAATTCACTAACACTAAATGATATAAAAACTAAATATATTAAATTCAAAATCCACAACAAACAGACAGATAACCTCAATACAAACCTAAACATAAAAATTCATAAAGACTGTATAAACGTGAACTGAGAAACTCCTTGCAACTGTCCAAAATTGAATGAAATACAAACAATAAAATATCTAGGAATAATAATTGAACAAAACTTAAATTGGAACTCCCAAGTGGAAAATGTGAGCAACAATTAAAAAAACTAACCTATTTTTTCAAAACAATAAGAAAAATTTTAGATAAAGAACAGCTAATTAAAATCTATTATGCCTTAGCCCAATCTCAACTACAATATGGTCTTATCGAATGGGGAAGCTCATGCGATTCCACTATAAAACCAGTCCTCGTAGCACAAAGGGCAATTCTGAAAATTATACTTAGAGTACCCATCAGAACCCCTACAGACTATGTTTTTAAAGCGCTGAATTTAATGTCACTGAAACAATTATATACAAAAGATGTTCTAATGTACGCATTCAAAAATCAGGATAACTTTACACAGACAAACTCGGGCCGATTCACAAGATCTACATTACAACATACATTCTACCAACCTACAACTAAAACGACTTTTGGACAAAGAAATATGGAATACTTCTCTGTAAAATTATTTAATTTACTCCCTCTTGCAATGAAAACCATAAAAAAATAACCGCCTTCAAAAGAAGCATAAAAATATGGATTATGGACATGAAAAGGAAGAAAATAGATTCAATTTTGCAACCCAACAAAGAATAATGCTTGTTTTGTACCTTCTTTTAGATCTAACTTCATAATTTTCCTTGGCAATATTCTAACATAGATTAGGTATTTACTTATAATTCAAATAATAAAACTTGTACAATGTGTCCTTAGAACGGGGTACCCCAGTAAGGACACATTTTCTCTAAAAAAACTGTAAAAAAAAATAATAATAAATAAATAAAATAAATAAATTTAAAAAAATATATATATATTTTACGTTACGATGTGTTTTTTATTTTTTATTTTTCTTGCTATATTGGTCGATTTGACCATTTGGTAAAAGCATTTATATAACTTACATAAATATTTTCATAACTTAACATAATAAATTATATTCTACCGCGTGTTACAATTTTGTTTGCGCATTAAAACGTATTGGCACTCTTTTGGTTTATGGAAGTGGATTCTTTCATCCCCTTCCAGGCGGGGGGCATGGTTATGCCCATACACATACCTACACATACACATACCTACATAGCACGCATACATACTGTCACTGCTTGAAATTGGTATTGATTATTGTTGCAAGTTCCTTTTCCTACCTATCCCAATCGCCTACCCGCCAACCTTATTCAGTCTGCAATAAAACTCCCGCCGCGAGATAACCACTGTGCTCTGCTCCCGGTTACCGTCATTAAAATAACTGCGCCGTGTACTATAAAATAAACGAACCTCACGCTTATTACTGTGATTGTGCCTGTTGGATGGGGAAAGGAAGCTGAAAAGCGCATTGCCAGACTACAAGTTCTTATCCATTTCCGGTGAGTCCTCCCCTTTCTATGCAACATGTATTTTCATCATTTTTAAGCAGTGATAGTAACATAAAATCAAGGTCCTTCGCCAATCATATTTTTACACACACACGTAACAATCCACTCTCACAACATAAAATACCATACAGATGCTTACTTATTTTTTGCTCTTGTCCTATAAATAGTCACAACTCACAAAATACCAAGCACAAATATTTTTATTATTTTTATAACTCAAAATTTATATGGTATAATTTTTTTATTATATACCTTTATTTTTTTAATGTGGATACCTCAACTGCTTCTAAACATCTGGAGGCAGTGAGACTATAGCATCCCCAGTTAGGGTTTTTCGTAAGGCTAAAGGCGAGGGGAGGAGATGGGGATTTTGTAATTAAATTAATTTGATAGTTAAATAAAGCCTGTCTTTAAATCACGGGGTTTAATCAAATTATCAGTCTGTCAATACACCAGCAATTGTAATTATTTTAAGGCCAAAAAGGCTCTTATATAAAAGCGATACAACAAATCATAAGTACACATCATTCCAGTTCCTACTAAGGAGAATATTTCTATTACAAATGAAATAATAATAATAATATACAAAGATAAGCACTGATATTATAAGCACAATGAGAGACACTCATGTATTGGTAAAATATAGACTAGATTTAAAGTAAGAGTTCATTAATACCAACTGAATTTAAAATATCCACAAAATAATTTTTATTACCGCGGCTAAGTTTCTATAGACGAATATTGGCAAAGTTATTACGAAATGATTCATAATAAAATGAAACTACACTTTTTCTATTTCTGTAAGGTACTCACTCCAAACATAATCATTTTTTTATCCTACGTAAAGATCCTCCCCCCATATTGCAGCCATGTCTCCCCCTTGCAAATAATAAAAAAAAAACTAAAATATTTTTTTCTACAAACATAATATAAAATCATGATGAAAGAGAAAGGGGCCTTTTTGGCCCGGAGCTCTGTATGCCAGTATATCAAAAGTCAAAAGTCAGGTCAAGAGAATCAAAATGTGCATATTATTATTTTATTCAAATAGATTAAGTCGCTCACTTTAATTATTGAGCTTTAGGACAATTTTTTCAGTAAGAAAATATAAAAGTAATATAATCTTATTATCATTTATTAGATGGGCCGTTTCAGTTTTAACAAAATATATGTAGTTACCTAATCCATATTTGTGAACATTTTTATTAATGCCTTCGAAATACTAATAAAAAATTATAGGTTTAGACGTCAAATTGACAGTTAAAAGTTCCTCGGTTATCCGATTTCATTAGCAGGAAGTGCATTTTCATTAGTGCGCTTCAACACAACACATAAACAAAGGAACAATATTAGAATTTCACAATATTTTTCTACTGTTTCCTCTGACGACATCGATCGTCCAGTCGATTACTCAAACATCTCCGAAAAAACGTAATTAGAGTTGAGAATGCAGTTATACGTCAAAGTGTACTCTCTATCTGGTACAATACTAAGATTACTCATTTTCGCTTCAACAAAAAAATCGGCCGTGATAATTAAAATTGCAAGCAATATGAATAGCGCGATTAGTACTCGCGTAGAAAATATCAGCAACAGAACTTACCAATAACTATCACCAGCAGTAAGCAGGGGACCATTAATTTAACTGTGTGGGTTGAACAGTGTATTATTATTCAGGAATAAAGTTTGGAAACCGGATGACAAGAATTAGAGAAATCATGTGTCAGTAATTAATAGTGAGGTTATGTAAAGAAGCAAAGACTGTAATGGACATAGACCAAAAAGAATAGAAGAATTTTTTCTAAGTAGGTACTGAACACAAAGCAAGCAGTGCGTCGAATTGATTTGATATTTATTTGCATATAATAGAACAATCGTTAAACCTAGAACTTTACACATTTAGGGAGCGTTCAAGTATTACGTAACGCAATTTTTGAAGATTTTTGACCCCCCCTCCCCCCCATGTAACGCGCCGTAACGTTTTCCTGTTCAGCCCCCCCCCCCCCCCCCTAAGCGTTACGTAACACCCAAGTAACAATTTTTACCCGAAAGTCACAATTAAGTTGCGCAACGTACTGAAATGTCGCTTAAATACCCTTTTTCTTGATTTTATCTCGTTTGCGGTAATAAATAAAACAAGAGATTTCTAACTCGCGATACATTATAAACATTTTATATATTCGTATCGTCATTTTGAAAAAAATTGAGAATATTATTATTTTTATCGGCCTTGTATTCCTTCCAGATCTCCACAATTTAACACTGTCTGACCTAGAATAAACCCACATGGTTTTACAAAACATACTTTCTTTTACATTAGCTTTAGTGAGGAGGCCCTGAGGAAAGTAATTTCCCTAAGTTTTCCCTGTGGAGCAACACTTTACTCCACTATGATTCACAAGCTGACTCATAGTGGAGTTAAACCTTTTCCACGTCCCGAATGCAGTTATGCAATTTCTCAAAGGGAAGATTTAAAAATCAACAGTATGATTCACAGAAGAAAAAAACCATTTTCATGTTCCGACTGCAACTATTCATGTACTACGAAGAGAAATCTAAAAATTACCCATGTTTACCCACAGTGGAGAAAAATCCATTTCATGTCCTGACTGCAACTATTCTACTTCTCGAAAAAAAATAACGAAAACGGCACTTGCTAACTCACAGTGACGAAAAACCTTTTTCTTGTCCCGATTGCGAATATTCATGCGCTACACAACGGTATCCAAAAGTTCACGTGATGAACCACACTGGACAAAAACCTTTTTCATGTCCCGACTGCAATTATTCATGTAGTGCAAAGGAACTTACTATAAATCATTTGCTTACTCAAGGTGATACAAAACCTTTTACATGTTTCTACTGCACTATTCATGTTCTACAAAGAGTCACAAAAAATCACATGTTAACGCCCAGTGGACAAAACCATTTTCCTGTCCAGAATGCAGTTACACAAGTTCTCAAAAGGACAATTTATAAATCCACCGTGCGATTTACAGAAGAGAAAACCTTTTACATGTCCTGACTGCAACTATTTGTGTTCTTAAAAGGGATATCCAAGAATTCTTTGGCTGACTCTACTCATTGTGGAGAAAAGCATTTTTCATGTTCCGACTGTAACTATTCAGAGAAATAAAAAAATCACATGTTTACTCACAGTGGTGAAAAACCCATTTCATGCCCTGACTGCAACTATTCTTCTTCTCAAAAAAAAAACTAAAACGGCACTTGCTAATTCACAGTGATGAAAAACCTTTTACTTGTCCCGAGTGCGACTATTCAGGCGCTACAAAACGGTATCTAAAAATTCACATGTTTAGCCACGCAGGACCAAAACCTTTTTCGTGTCCCGACTGCAATTATTCATGTTGTACAAAGGAACTTCTTAGAAATCATTTGCTGACTCACAGTGCTACAAAACCACTTACATGTTCCTACTGCAACTATTCGTGTTCTACAAAGAGGCATGAAAAATCACATGTTTACCTTCAGTAGACAAAACTATTTTTTGTCCCAGCGTGGTTTTTCAAGTTCTCAAAAGGGAGATTAAAAAATCCACAGAACGATTCAAAGTGAAGAAAACCTTTTTCATGTTCTGAGTGTAACTATGCATGTACTACGAAACCTAGCTTTAGGTAATATTATTAAATTTTAGCAGTAAACTAAGCTGTGTGTAATAACTAAAAAGCGCTGTTCTTACTAAAAACTCTTGTATAACATCATTCATATGTTGCATAATTTTTTATTTTTTTTATTTTTCTTTTGCTGTCTTCCAAATTTGGTTGGCATTTTTTGGTTGCGCTGCACTGGCAAGTCAGCATGAGAGCCTTTATAGGCCAATAACAGCTGGCGATGTAAATCTCCCGGTTTGGAGGACATTATAATTGCTAAAAACTCACATTAACAACACTGACTACAGCAAATTGTGTTTATGCGTATTTCGTGTTTAAAACACTAACGAATACTGACAACGAAAATAAAATGAAAATGACGCACAGTACAGTCGAGGAATTCCCCATACACCATAAACTAAAAGGCTTGCCGACTTGGAAGATTTCAATTCCTTAGTTTTTTTATTTAAATAAAGAAAAACATGTTACGTAACGCGTCCTTCGAACCCCCCCCCCCCCCCCCCCCCCCCCCCCCTCCCCCCCGTAACGCGCCGTAACGTTTCGCCAGACCCCCCCTCCCCCCCCAAGTGCGTTACGTAATACTTGAACGGCCCCTTACAACATGATTATTTAAGTTGTGTGTTTTACCCTCTACTGCATGAATTATTAAGGCGTTGAAAAAAAAAATAATCACTGCGGAAATATCTTTATCAATGTACCAATAAGACATATCAAAACAAAAATAATCGAAAAATTTTATATTTTAGATATTTTTTACGGAACCATATATGGGCTCATATGTACCAAGACGAAAAATCACTTAGACATATAAATATGGTATCGTATACAGTAAAACGAAGAATAACAACAAGGAAAAATGTTTGAAAATAATAGAATATTACAGAAAGATATACAATTATTTATGAAATTGAAACCTGCAGTTTCTTTTTTCATTATAACATAAAAATACTTAACATTTTGAGCATTTAGTGTATGTTTTCATCGAACATACTTGACAGTGTTGACAATTTTTCTGCCATTCAGGCCAATGTCCTTTATTGTCGGTTTTTACGAGTTTAGAGGAAATTCTTGATGCTTTTCTGGGATTTTCCTCATCCTTTTAGATGTAGGAGTTCCAGGATTTGACACTGCAGGGCTCCCCCACGACTAGTTGCTGGCGATTCAGATATTGAAGCAGCTAAAGATAGACGCCCTCTTTTTCGTGGAAGAGATTTTCCAGCTTTGCACAGGCGTTCAGATATCGCTTGTTTAAAATTAAACAGAGATAAGTACTCATTTTTGTATATATAATTACATACAATTGGGAACTAGCGTGAGACGTTGTCGGATATGTTCTATCAAGGGCCGAATTTTATGGAGTTTGTCGTAACCTTCATGACCAAATGGAATAAATGTTGTATTGTCATTAAAGTGAAGGAATTTTTTTATTTTTTCCCATCTGTAACAGGTCCTAGTTTTGTTCACTTGTTGTTGTCCAATATTATTATTTCAGTACATTCTAGCTGCAGGCAATTTTATAATAGACATAAATATAACAATACCTACGAACTGCTCCATCTCCTCCTTTGTAATATAAGCCGGTTTGTTAACATTATCCTGAATAGATTTTAAATTTTACTCATACTCATCTATGTACCATCATTGATATTAAATCATCAGTGAAAATAAATAAAAAGAAATCAGCAGGTGTAGGTGAAGGTATAGTTTTCAGGATTGTATGGATCCAGTTGATTAGATTCCCATTTAATCTTTTCAGTAGGGGCTTTGCGATGACGCTGGATTTTCTTTTTGTTATTGACAAGGTTTGCTAGAGGGACACTGTCTTCATCTGGACTTTCGCTCACTTTTGGGAATTATTATTGGTCTCCTGATTTGGACAGGCATCGAAGGAACATCGCTTTCAGAATCTAAATCTTCATCATCGCTAAACATGCCATCACCCGGAATAGAATGAGTGAGAAGGTTTTTACCGTAAAAACCTGCCGGGTTCATTCTGTCAAAAAAAAAAATCAAAAACAAATGTTTGAATCGAAACCAAAGAAGTATACAATGAAAATACCTAATTTTAGCGTTTATAAAAATCAAAATGCTGATTTGTTTGAGTGCATATGATTCCATATATGTTCAAGTGAAAAAACGTGTTAGTGCATACGAGACCAAATATGGAATCGAGACAAAACTAGTTGTAAAGAATAGAAAAGAGTTGAAAACCGAAAAACTGATAAAGATGAATATATCAACTTCACGAAAATATTTTTTTTAACAAAAAGTACTTACGTTTTCCTTTGTTTTTTCTGTTTTGAAAATGAGCCACTGACACATCGATTCTGTTATTCCGCCCGCGTGCACAAAAGTGAGATTATTTCGATATGTCATAAAATCATGGACAATTTTTTTGCGTTTTGTTATTGCTAAATAAATATTTAATGGATGAATAGTTTGAAGCGTTCTATTATTATATTATATTGTTGTAATTTTTTTGCTAAATAAAGTATAAACTTTATTTAGCAAAAAAATTACAACAAAACTGTAACACCTACCATATATGGGCCCATATGCAGTAGAGGGTTAAGTAATGGATTGCATATCCCATTATTAAAAAAATACAGACAAAGCTCTTTAGAGTGATAAAACGTACATAAAATCTTATATAATCAAATCCGTTTATTTGATCTCGGTGAATCACGAGTTTTATTAGCAACTTGTTAATTGGAATAACATCTTCAGGGTAAAAATTTTTATTAAATTTGTAATACATCATTTTTTTGTTATTATTTAGTAAAATATTCATTATCTTTTTGAATGAAACTAAAAAGAGTTGTTTTAAATTCTTAATGAGTCATTGTTAAGACTAAAAATATGATACATGTAAAGAAAAATATAATTTTCTTTAATTTAACACAATGCCGATCTTGACTGGTCATTGTGTATGTACCATAGACTGACACTGGTATGTGCCTCAGTTCCTACTTAACAGTCGACTCAATGTTTTATAATCTATGGATAATTGAAAATATAGTAAAAATAATCTATGGCCATGATAAAGCAAATTTAGCAAATTGATAAGATTGATTTCAATAATTAAAAGTGATTACTATCGTGATTGTGATATTGTGATCAAGGGATCGACATTGCAATTAATAACATTAAATGTCGTTTCTTTCTTTACAGGTTTGTTTTGTTACTAGATACTTTTATTTATGCAAATCTTGTGAGATTAACTAAATAAACCTCCACTTTCTTTACAGAGAAACTCAATTGTGTTTTAATTGAATGTCATCAAAATCACAAGAAAAATACGATTATAAAACGACATTTTTCGTAACCAAAAATGGAGAAACTTCAATTTGAATTTACGCTACTACCTGGAGGCGATTACAAGTCAAATATTATTAGCATTACAAAAATAGTCACAAGTGATGAAAAAGTGTTTAAAATACCAGAAATGCTACAATCCGCCAGCCATCACCAGGAGATTATGAAAAGTAGTGCTTTTGCAAAAGTAAAAAATAGTTTAAAAAAAAGATACCAGGTTAGAAGAGTCTGGTTAACAATGGAGGAAGAACTAAAAAAACATATGTAGATGAAGATGGAAACCTACAGTTCGGAAACCAATACCTCGAAGAATTGGAAGAAGAAAATTTACAAGTACATCAAAAAGAAGATACATTGGGAAGATTGATGGTAAATTAATGGAAGATAAGCAACAGAGCTTAAAAAACATTGCTGAGAAGTTTGTTATAGAAAAATTATGTAGTAAAAATACAAATGCAAGCCAGTGGATAGAAGTGTTTGAAAAAGAATGTTTACGATTTGATGTGATCACGGATGAAAAAAAAATAGAAATACATGGTTGTTCATGGATAAAACTTGTGTAGATTGGTATAGTTCCATGATTATTAAACTAACAATGAACTCAGAGTGGTCAACATGGAAAAACAAAGGGTGAAATGCAGATCCGGGCACCACTTGGAAATTTAATAAAAATGCACTTTCTAGATGAGAAAAGTGTGGAAAAGTTGAATAAAAAAGAAATTAAGGCGCGCTCGGCAAAATTGAGGGAGATACAACCGTTCAAAGTATTTAAAAATTCACTTCGCGAACTGATATTGACAGTTCGTTCGCCATGTTTTCATTGCTTATATTGGATCCCAGACCTAATACAGAATTAATAGTACGCCAAAATCACAAACCATATTACACAAACCTAGCGTAGCCGCTAAACCACTTGAAAACTGGGATGTTTTTTTGCCGTGACGCGAGCAGGCGCTACGAAGGGGGCACTTTCTTTTCTATCACAAACCATGTTTAGCGTATTAGGTTATAAAAAAAATGGCGGGCAGACGCGGGCGAACTGTCAATATCAGTTTGTAAAGTGAAATTTTAAATACTTTGAACGGTTGTATCTCACTCAATTTTGCCGAGCGCGCCTTAATTTTTGTTTTATTCTGCTTTTCCACACTTTTCTCATCTAGAAAGTGCCTTTTTATTAAATTTCCAAGTGGTGCCCGGATCTGCATTCCTCCCAAAACAAATTCTGTGAATCATTCGCAAACAAAGGATGGAACCCTGTTACATACGCACTATTATTTAGATACAAAGATGGTTCTCTGTTGGATTATGCTATGAGAAAAGAAAAACTTCTATTGGATATGAGAAGATCAATCGACACCGGTACTTTGATAGATCTTGTTGCTTCCGGACTACCAGAATTCATACTTAACAAGATCGATAGAGAAGGATTACAAGATACTGTGGATTTGTTTAATGAAGTAAACAAGTATGAACATATGGTCAACAAAAAAAGATTCATGAACAAGAGAATATTTGGGAATGCAGAACATAATAAAAATGAGGATAAAAATCCATGTAAAATTTGTGAAAAATTGAATAAGGGCACTCGTTACCACCCTGAAGCCACATGCTGGTTCAAAACAAAAGAGGGTGAAAAATTTAAGAGAAATGCCATTAAACATGTTAACAATTCAGTGATAGAGACTGAGATAAATGAAAATTATCAAAAAAACTAATAGTAACACCATTAACAAAAGTCAAACTATTACTAAATGATAAATTAACAATATACGGAATTTATGATTCGGGTTCAAATGTTTCTCTAATTAATTCTAAGTTTTTGAAACTAAAAAGAAAAGGAAACAATTTGAATGAAGCAAATTTAGTAACGATTAATGGTGTTAAAAAGACGAGTGGTTTGACAACGTTAAAGATTAAAAATTTTGAATTGGAGAAAAATGTTGATGTGTACATTATTGATGAACACAATTTTAAGTATGACTTTTTGATTGGATTAGACATGATAAAAGACTTCAAACTTATCCAAAGTGAAGACTTACAAATATCACAGAAAGTCTGCTTGAATAATACAAATAAAAAAGAAGAAACTTCTACAAATATGAAGACGAATACTGAATTTAAACATTCTGAAAATAAGAACATTATAGAAAAACACCAAATTAATTTTAATGAACATGTTAACGAAGAAGATTTTAAAATAACAATAAATCATTTAAATAATGATCAAAAAACAGAAATAAATGAACTAATAGGCAAATACACATCAGTGTTTGCGAAAAGTAAATACGATGTTGGTACTGTTAATGGATATGAAGCGAAGATAGACTTATTGGTGGATAAATATTGTAGTAAGAGGCCTTACAGATGCAGCGTAGAAGATAAAAAGGAAATAGAAGAGCAAATAGCAAAATTATTAGACAACAAACTGATAGAAGAGTCGTACAGCCCATTTGCTGCACCGGTCACTCTGGCATTTAAAAAAGAAGAAAACAAAAGATCCAGATTATGCATAGACTTCAGAGACTTAAATAAAATAGTAATACCTCAAGCTTCAACCATTTCCATTGATTGAAGACTTAATGACAAAGACCAGAAATTGCAATTTTTTTTCAATGCTGGATATAAACTCAGCTTTTTGGTCCATTCCGGTACGGATTGAAGACAAAAAAAAACAGGATTTGTAACACAGGAGGGGCATTATCAGTGGACCTGCCTACCTTTTGGATTAAAGACCTCTCCGGCAATTTTTCAGAGGATATTAAGCAATATATTGAGAAAATATAAACTAACCGATTTTGCTGTCAATTACATAGATGACATACTTATATTTTCAAAAACTTTTTCTGAACACATCGATCATTTAACAAAGTTGCTGAATGCAATCAAAACAGAAGGTTTTAGATTAAAATTTACAAAATGCACATTTGCATCAGACATGGTAAAATATCTGGGTCACATAATTCAGAATAATTCAGTCAAGCCAGTAAAGGATAATTTGATTTCAATAAAGAACTTTCCTATTCCAACAACACAGAAGAATGTGAGACAATTTCTAGGAAAAATCAACTTTTATCATGAGTACATTCCGAAGAGTGCAATAATACTAGATCCTTTGCATAACTTACTAAGGAAAAACCAAAAGTTTATTTGGACTGATAAATGCCAAAATGCTTTTGAAACGATGAAAAACCTACTATGCTCACAACCAATACTGGAAATTTTTGATCAAGATTTACCAAAATATATATACAGACGCTTCTCTAGAAGGCCTTGGAGCTATTTTAAAACAGACACAGTCGGATGGAAAAGAAAAACCTGTAGCTTACTTTTCGAAAAAACTAAATAGCGCCCAGAAAAAGAAAAAAGCAATTTACTTAGAATGCTTAGCCATAAAAGAAGCAGTGAAATACTGGCAATACTGGTTGATAGGTAAACCATTTACAGTTTATTCAGACCACAAACCACTGGAAAACATGAATCTCAAATCTAGAACCGATGAAGAGCTGGGTGATTTAACATATTATCTTTCTCAATATGATTTTAACATAAAATATGCTCCAGGAAAACAAAATTTGGAAGCTGACTGTCTAAGCAGAAATCCAGTGCTAGATTCAAATGAAAATACAGATGAGCAATTAAAAGTTGTCAACTTAATAAAATTAGAAGATATCTTAAAAGATCAGGTCAAAAATGAGAAGATACGTACAGAAGAGATAAATTAATATCGAAGAATAATGTTTATTACAAAAAAGTAAAAAAAAGAGAAAAAATAATTCTATCAGAAAAATTCAGCATACACTTTATCAGAAATGTTCATACATACCTAGGTCACATAGGAATTACACAAATGCAAAAAATGATAAGCTCATGGTACACAGCAGAAAACATGACAAAAAATATAAAGAGAACCTGCGAAAGTTGTGCAGTATGTTTAAAGAACAAATCAAGAGGTCAAAATAAATATGGATTGATGTCCCACTTGGGTCCCGCAACAAAACCTTTTGAAATATGTTCCATTGATACAATAGGCGGTTTTGGGGGTTCACGGTCAACAAAGAGATACTTGCACCTGCTATCAGATCATTTCACGAGGTTTGCATATATTTTGACGTCAAGAACTCAAAATACCAATGATTTCATCAAACTCTTAAACTCCACAGAAACTAATAACATTGGCATGATACTGTCGGACCAATACCCGGGTATCAATTCTAGAGAATTCAAAAAATTTTTGGATGAAAAAAATATACCGATAATTTTTACTGCAGTGAACTCACCTTTCTCAAATGGATTAAATGAAAGATTAAATCAAACGCTGGTCAATAAAATTAGATGCAAAATTAACGAAAATGATTCAAAAGTAGCTTGGACAACTATAGCGCGTAATTGTGTAAAAAACTATAATGAAACGGAGCACACTGTAACTGGATATGCGCCACAGTACCTACTTAACGGCACAGATGTTACGATTTTGCCAAAAGAGTTAAAACTTAAGAAGACCGACATCGATTTGATTCACGACAGAAAAAAAGCTCTGGAAAATACTCTGAAATCACATAATTACAACTAGATAATTTACGATAAAACCAGGAAACACTTTGACTTCAAAGTTAGTGATACTGTTTTTGTGGAGAATGGAAACAAACTTAATAGGAAGAAGCTCGACGAATTGAGAATCGGACCCTACGAAATCATAGAAAAAATTTCAAACTCAATTTACAAGATAAACACTGGTCGACAAAAATCAGAATCAAATTTTTTCCATATCTCGAATTTAACTCCAGCACCTTTAATGAACAATGAAGAGGATACATGATAGGTTTTGGTTTATTATCTTCCCTAGGGGGGGAGATGTAAAGAAAAATATAATTTTCTTTAATTTAACACAATGCCGATCTTGACTGGTCATTGTGTATGTACCATAGACTGACACTGGTATGTGCCTCAGTTCCTACTTAACAGTCGACTCAATGTTTTATAATCTATGGATAATTGAAAATATAGTAAAAATAATCTATGGCCATGATAAAGCAAATTTAGCAAATTGATAAGATTGATTTCAATAATTAAAAGTGATTACTATCGTGATTGTGATATTGTGATCAAGGGATCGACATTGCAATTAATAACATTAAATGTCGTTTCTTTCTTTACAGGTTTGTTTTGTTACTAGATACTTTTATTTACGTAAATCTTGTGAGATTAACAAAATAAACCTCCACTTTCTTTACAGAGAAACTCAATTGTGTTTTAATTGAATGTCATCAAAATCACAAGAAAAATACGATTATATACATAATAATTATTTTAGTCAACAATGATATTTTCCTAGTCGTATTTGTAGGCGGATGATATAAAATGGCAACACCAGGAGTTCAAAGTGAAGTCGATTTTTTTCTTATTTCGGTAATTTCTATGGATAAATCATCGCATGCTGCTGTCACTTTTCTTGTTGGTTATGTTATTTTGGCTTCACCCGTTTCGTCGATTTGTACACCTTGAACGAAAACAATCCGTTCATCTCTCACGAAATCCTCAATCTCGTTACAAAGTTAAAGTTTAACAGAACTACCCGTCCTTACTTAAAAGTATGGATTCCACCGCCATCAAGTTAGAACCAGGCACAAGTGTGGAAGAGGGTGTTGCTGTGATACTCACGGAAATCGATATAGACTATCCTTTTATCGAAAAAGAATGTTCAGAATCCATATCCGTAAACAATTCAGGTATTTCATTATTCTTTTTTGGTACGTAATTGTGATACATGCGCAAAATACAATCGAAAATATTAATAAAACTGCAGCTTTTTGCTCGGCTGAAACGAAACAATCATACCTGTAATGTCTTCACTTGGTAATTAATAATATACACCATGACTACTTACAAACACTTTATATTTGTTATTAAATACTTAGTATGATCAAATTTACAACCATCCTCTAGTCTCCATTTTACCAGCTACCCCCAAAACAAAAGAACCCCTGACAACTGTCATTAATTATTTAAATAGTTATGAAGCAGTTCTTACTTCTTATTAGATCATAATGTCAATATATTACACCCTACCACACTCAAAACCTTAGCTTCCGACTAGGTTCGGAGCTCCGCTAACTAATAAATATACAAAATCAAATTAAACTAGAACTAAAATGTTTTACATTCTTCAGACTTTAACTCGCTCTGAAAAAAGATTCACGGCTAGATCCGGGCCCTCAATCGTCCTCTCCAAGGGTTCATCAGGTTCCTGAAAGAAACAGAGTCGCTTAGAGACTGACAAGAAATTCCGGAGAGACCGCCACCTTGGCCCTGATTTTCAGAAAGTGTGGCCTCATCTTCCTAC
Source organism: Limnephilus marmoratus (assembly GCA_917880885.1). Lineage (NCBI taxonomy): Eukaryota > Metazoa > Arthropoda > Insecta > Trichoptera > Limnephilidae > Limnephilus > Limnephilus marmoratus. The sequence goes on from OU862907.1 coordinate 62,600,195, forward strand.
CTGACACTCTTCTCAATTAGCTGATCAGCATGTCTTTTCCAAACCTGATCCGAATTTCTCATTTTAACTAGGTAAACTCTGGTTCCTATTTTTTTAATAATTTCTCCCCTACGCCATTTATTTTGATCAGACCTGAAATCCTTTGCCATAACTTTAGTACCGATTTCTAATGACTTCTTAAGTTTTCTCCCTTTGCTATATGAAACCTGCCTGCTCTGGGCTATCTTCATATTGTCAGCCACTTCGGATGACACATTTTTATATGCTCTGGTGTCATTCCTTTTAGACGGAAACAATGTGTCAAACCTAGACCTGATACGATGGCCTAACAAAGCTTCGCTTGGAGATATTGGTGATGGTGTGGAGCATTCCCGTAGTCGACAAGAAAATTTAATAGCTTATCTTGAAAATCCAGAGGAAGACGCCCTTCATGTAATAACTTTTTCAAAAAAAAATTCACAAATTTGACACTAATTTCAGCTTGACCGTTACTATTTGGTTTCTTGACTGCACTAGTTAGGTGTTTAATTTTGAATTCTGAACAAAACTTCTCAAAATCCCTTGACCTAAACGCTGGTCCATTATCAGAAACCAACACCTCTACAATTCCAAAATGTGAAAATAAAATTTTCAATTCCCTAATCGTTTGATTTGAATCTAATCCCGTAACACATAAACACTCTAACCATTTCGATGTGGGGTCTATTACAATTAAAAAATATTTATTACCAATAGGTCCAAAAAAATCTAGATGCAACCTTTTCCATATCTCCGTATCAATCGGCCAGCTGCTAATTTCTAATATCTTAGGCGTTGATGCATTTTCTGAGCAAATCTCACAATTTTTTATTGCCTCTTCAATGTGGCTGTTAAAACCCAACCAGAAAAAATAGTTTTTCCCTAAAGTTTTTGATTTCGTTATTTCTAAATGAGACTCGTGTAAAAACAACAAAATTTTCTCTCTCAAACTTTCGGGAATGACTAATCTATTTTGATAAAACATGCAGCTGTCATAAACACTTAACTTATCTTTTAAATGGAACCATTTTAAACAATTACCTTGTAAATTTTTTTTATCTGGCCACTTATTTCCCTGTTCGTAATCCATCACTACTTTTAGACAAGCGTCTTCCCTAACTGATTTTTTTAACAGATCAACACTTAACTCGCAATGATCTACTATAAAATTAATATTTTCTTCTTCCACGTTGATGTTAAAAATATTTTCAAATCCCTGACATTCCTCTTCCCCAAACTCCGTACTTTCTTCAATTGGTAGTTGTTATAAATTGGTATTCAGCAGAAGGACGTCAAGGAAAAACATCTGGTTTCAATGGAGGAATTCCTGGTTTTATTCACAAGCACATTTGTTACAATAATTTGTCCCGACCCGACAAAACACTAAATTTGGTCACTTTGACCACTTGCTAGACAATGCTAGCTGTTTATAGGAGATCCACGAATTAAGAGAGAGTTAAACTAGAAAGCAGACTATTTATAAGAATGTTTTTCCCAACACAATCAAAATAAACAACACTTTCGTGTCACCATAACACATTATACGATATAAAAACCAGAGATCTACTTTACCGTCTAACATCTCGTTTTAGTTTAGTCTTACGTCGCTAATCTGTAAAATGCAATATCAACTAACAATATGCTACAAAAATATGCCGCTAGATGGCAGTAGTCTTCACTCTTTTTAACAGTAGTCTAGAAAATACGTCCGCACGATTTTCCTTTGATTTCACGTATGCAATCTCGTAATCAAATGTTGATAATATTAATGCAAACCGCTGTAGTCTGCTGTTAGCTAACGTGGGAATGTCTTTATCCGGTGCAAAAATATGCACAAGTGCCTTATTATCGCATTCAAGCGTGAACTTTCTACCATATAGGTATTGAAAAAATTTCTTAACCCCGAACACAATGGCTAAACTTTCCTTATCCAGAATGCAATATTTTCCCTCTGCACGTGTAAGCGTTCTGCTAGCATAAGCGATTGGTCTCTCTATATTTTCATCAAACCAATGTACTAAGATCGCGGATATTCCCTTATCACTCGCGTCACAAATTAACTTTACCGGTCTACTGTTATCGTAATGACAGAGCACTTTATCCGAAATCAAAATCTGTTTTACTGACCGATGTTTACATTCCTCTGACCAAACAAACGCCGTGTTTTTCTTCAACAATTCGTATAGCGGCGCTAGAATTGTTGACATATTTTTAACGAACATTCTGTAAAAGTTTTAAGAACCAATAAAGGCACGCACCTCACTTACGTTTGTCGGCTCTGGCATTTTGACTATAGCATCAATTTTACTGGCGAGCGGCTTGACTCCTTGCGCGTCTACCCTGAACCCTAAATATTCAATGGCTTCTTGATGGAACAAACTTTTGTCACAATTAATTGTCAAACCTGCGTCATTCAATCTTTCCAAGGCCGCTCTTAAGTTCCTGTTATGCTCGGCCAGGTCTTCTCCGAAAATCAGAATATCGTCAAAATATGTAATGACCCCTTTTACCCCAGACATTACTGAGTTTACTACGTTTGCGAATGAACTTGGACTAGAAGCTAACCCATATGGAAGAACTTTATATTTAAACAAACCTATATGCGTTGATAAGACACAATATTTTTGTGATTTTTCGTTTAATCTTACTTGGGCGAAAGCGTCTTTTAAATCTAATTTTGAAAAAATTTTCCCTTTGCTCAATGTAGATAATAAATCTTCTATTCTAGGTATTGGATATGACGTATTTTCCAACATTGGGTTCAATGTCCTCTTAAAATCCGCGCAAATTCTGATTTTTATCCTACCGGCTGCGCCAGTGTGTAATGTCTTCACTTGGTAATTAATAATATACACCATGACTACTTACAAACACTTTTTATTTGTTATTAAATACTTAGTATGATCAAATTTACAACCATCCTCTAGTCTCCATTTTACCAGCTACCCCCAAAACAAAAGAACCCCTGACAACTGTCATTAATTATTTAAATAGTTATGAAGCAGTTCTTACTTCTTATTAGATCATAATGTCAATATATTACAATACCCACGCTATTCCGCTGGGTAATTCCACATATATTTATTATTCTTTATGAAATACCTGACGACTCAGAGTGCCCCTTCCTGCGCGGTGTGCAGACGAGGGGACTATATTATCCCTCTTTTGGGCAAGGTTGTGAGGGAGGTTTTTTTTATTTTTTCTAAGCGGCTATATAAAATAATTCTATAAGTAAGTATACAAAATATAATGGTTATGTTAGGTAAAGATATTGTATTTCTTAGTCCTCCTCACTAGGGGTTCCTGTGCCGAGTCGGACTAAAATTGTTTAATTATAGTTTATTTGTCTTCTATGTCGTTTTTAGTGTCCTCATCGAATGTTTTCATTGACCTCTTTCAGCTATGTTTTTATTATTGATTTGTACTCATAATTTTTTTTTGGTTTTATGTCTTGGGTAAGAATATTTATTTATTTATTTACACCTATTTAGGCTTTTACATACGTATTTTTTCAAATTTTTCTTCATATAATCACAAAAAGCATAATATTCATAAATTGAACTTAATTATTTTTGTTTTTTACATGCAAGTATACTAATATAAGGCGGCCAACTTTAAAAAATATCAATGCGGGACACAGTGGTGTGCGGTATCGGGGGAGGGGGGGGGGTAAATTACAAATTTATAACTCTCTCGGAAATCGATAATTCGGCTCTTTTCGGCTACAATCACAACATGAAGACGGTTTCTCTTTGATTCTGGCAGCACATACATAGTCTGCAACTAGAATTTTATGATTGCACTACAAATAAGAGAATTTTTTCCTTCGAAATGTGACAGCAGATGAATCCACAACAGAAATTTTTCATTCTGAACACAAAAGTGGTTAAAATTAAATCTGTATGCGGCGAAATAAAACCACGCTCAGAATATGAAAATAGTTTCCCTTTGATTCTGGTAGAACATACAAAGTTTGCAACTAGAATTTTATAACTGCACTTCGAATAAGAGAAGGTTTTCCTTCGTAATATGTCATCCGATGAATCCAGTTAAAATTTTACATTATGTACACAAAACTGGTTTAAATAAAATCTGTTTGCAGCGCATTCAAACTACACTCAGAACATGAAAATGGTTTCTCTTTGATTCTGGCAACACAAACCTAGTCTGCAACTAGAATTTTATACTTGCACTTCGAATCACTTGTTCAGGGGTACTCTTAGGTAACCGGTTAAGGGACGCGGGTGTTTGGGCATGTTGCAGCCAGGCCGCTCGCCGGCTCATTCTCGCCGGGAATGCCCCGTGATAGTGGGACAAACTGCAACCGATAACTTTCTTTTTATATATTTTCTTCGGTTTTGTTCATACTCACACCTGCAAATATTTTTCTTTCTCTTTATGATTTCATTATAACTAGATGAACACATCTATGATGTGTCTTTATCTTGTTAATTACTGCAAAAGTAAGTATGCACACATTTTTTTTCTAACAATTATGCATGCAGGGACATTGGAGGGTCTAGATTCGTTTTTAAAATAAATGTAGCTTCCTTTTTACAAAAAAAAAAAAATTAGAGTCCTGACGTGTGCGGCTAAGGAGGTTCAACAATCAGTTTCCTCATACAGCCGTGGGAAAGTGGTGGGTACTCTCCAATGCACTTCGAATAATATAATGTTTTCCGTCGAAATATGTCATAAGATGAATTCAGCTGGAATTTTACATTCTGAACACAAAACTGGTTATTTTTAATTAAGAACATCTGTATGCGGCGCATTTAAACTACACTCAGAACATGAAGATAAACATTTATGCAAGAAAGGAAATTCTTTTTGAAATTCGGTGAACTTACAAGTTCCGCTTTTTCGCGGTCGGCGGCATGGTCAACAAATTGTTTGATTTAATACGGGTTATCAATCACGTGTCACGGCCACGGCTTGTACTTATTCAAAACTACACTTACACTCTTTGACTCTTGCTTGATTTACCTAAATAAACCAATTCATAGATCGATATCTTCGGACCTTTTCAAGGGACAAAAATATTGTTATCAACTTAACCACAGATGAACGGAAATGGTTAAAATAGAATAAAGACAGAAGAAGTTTATTTGTCTACCGTAGACAATATTATAAAAATATAGGAATGCGGGACATGCGGGACGCTTTACACGATTTGCGGGACTATTTTATCAAATATTTCAATGCGGGACTACAACCGCCAATGCGGGACGGTCCCGCAGAATGCGGGACGGTTGGCCGCCTTATACTAATAACTAATAAAATAATTTGGTATGATAGTCCTCAAAGCAATCAGGGACGTGCAGGGTCACTGCTAAAAGCCTAGAACCACTCGCAATTTTAAAGAAATTAAATGGCGGCTGGCTGCATACAAAACTTGGAACACAAATATCAGGGAAAAAACATAACAAAAATATTATTGCCAATTCTACGAAATGAATTATTTATTACCTACAGAGCGTTCGGCATTTAAAATTTTATCCCAAAATGTCACAGTCGTTATCGGTTTCAGTTTTTTGGTGGACCTACTCTAGCCCGTCAGCGCGCCGGGGTTTGTGGTGAAGAACCTGAGTTTCACACCCGGCAGGCTGCCGGGGTTTGTGGCCAATGGGATGAACGGTTTTGAGGAGCAATCATAAGCATGTATTGTAATGATGCTTTTTAAATATTGAGAGAAATATTTAAGAGTAAAACAACAAATCAAGCATAAGCATAACACTGTTTAGTGTAAATTTTCAATTTTAAATCAAGTTTTTCTGTTACCAGGTGAAGTTAGTACAACGGAGCATTCTTATCCAGAGGGAATCACCGTAAAAGTAGAACCAGGGACTAAAAAAAAAGAAGTTTTTGAAATTTCGTTTTCGGAAACTGGCATTGAACTGCCAGATATTAAAAAGAAACCCTTGGAGCACTCACAAAGCATTATCCAAACGGCGGGTAACACTTTATTTTAAATTTAAATTTACAAATGGACTTACATCTCCTGAACTCTTCAAACAAAATGTATAGGCTAAATTAAAACGTTTTTTGCTGGGTAACATTAAATACTTATATGTATTTTTATGACATACATGACAATTACACCTGAAGCCGAGGGAACTATAATATCACCTCTACGTTGGTCAACGTTGTGAATACTTAACTGTTATATTTATTTGCAATCATTATTAAATGCATATCGTTTCCTTTTAATTACAACTTTAAATACAAATTGAAACAAACAAGCAAAATATCAAAATTCTATAGTTCAGTTATCAATGAGAGATGACTCAGATGATATCAAACAATAGTCTTTGTAGTCTTAAATCATGGATGTTCTAAGTCTGTGCGAAAATCGGTAAAAAATAGACCTCTTCCTTCTTTTCTTCCCGAATCCTGAATAGACCAATTGGATGAAAAAAGCATTGTCTTAAACTCCCATAACGCGAACCATTTGGTGCACGTCCTAAGTTATGGATGCATTCTTCGACTCTAAGTTTGAAAACGTTTTAACCGTCAATTTGACGTTGAAGAACCTATTTATGGATTTGTACTTCGAAGGCATTGATTAAAATAATCATAAATTATAAAAATATGGTCTACCGATATGATGAAAGCGGAATGGCGGATCTAATATACGATTTTGTCACTTTACATATGTAGAGAAATAGAGGAAGACAGCGTCCGATTAGGTACTGTAATGTACGATTTGTAATTGACGATTCTGTCAACCGTTTTCAAGTGTCTTAACTTAAATAAATTACTTACTCCGTCAAGATCATAAATATGCTTATTGCCAAATATTTATTACAGATTCTTACAAAATATTCCAACAGAAAATAAATAGCCGAAGCATATCCAAATTAGAGTTCCGTTGTTAATGAAATTTTGCATTTCATTCATTTTCAGGCATTGAATCCATTCCATTGCCCTTTCGTGGTTTTGCCACGGATCTACTAAATCCAGAAATTGGTTCCATCAAAACAGAACCAGGACCCCAGGAAGAAGGCGGGCGTGAAATGTCATATGCGGATATAGATTTGGACCTTCCAGGTGTAAAGAAGGAATGTATTCAGGATGAAGAGAGTACTCGGAAAGTAGGTAAGTTGCATTGCGTATGAGAAAAATGTAAAATGTACAACATTTTCCCTGACCATACTAATAAAACTCCGTTTTGAATGTGCTCAAGAATAAAAAGTTTTTTAAGTTAGTACTTCTAGAAGCATCGTTCCTGAAGCGGATATCTGAGTTCCTTCTTATTTCCTAAGTTAACATCACAGCCTCTTATCCAAATTTCCGTTTCTACATGGTTAAACAAAGGTATCTTTAATCAAACATTTTTAAATAAAAACAAGTATTGTTGTTCTTACTCTCTTGGAGAGGGATGACGGTAATTTCAAATATTAAACGCCGATCATCTAGATCAGTGGTTCGTGACCTTTTTGGACCAGGGACCACAAGGTACAACAATGATGAACTGTTAATCGCGTCCTTGAAATTACTATCATTTTTCAATTCAATGTGCTCTTCTTGGAATTCTTCAGCTACCTCTCCATAATAAATACCGAAAGGATTACGAATCGGCTTTTAGATACCTTTGATTCAGTTTATAGTAAATGAATAAATCTTTCGTGGATCACATTTTAGATTTCGCGGACCACCTGTGCTCCACGGACTACCGGTTGGAATTCACTCATCTAGACATATCGATGTACGTATCGTTGTTTGATTTTTTCTAGGTAGCATTAAAGTGGAGAGATTAACCTTTAAGGTGGAATTAGGACCCCGAGAAGTAGATGGAGAGAAAATTCCTCTTATGGAAATTGGCAGAACGTTGCCGGATATTAAGAAGGAATGCCTTAAACGCTTTCAAAGAATTACTCAACCAGTAGGTAAGTGACAAATCGCGCTTTGTATTTTTTAACGTTTTTTTCAAATAGCGGTTCTTTTTGTAGCTTTTTTCGTTATCTGTTTCAGACTCATTGACAAATCTGAAGACATATTATGTGGGAAAACAAATATATTGTTCCCATTGTAATTACTCCTGCTTTTATAAGTCAAAGCTAGAAAATCACTTACGTACCCATACTGGAGAAAAACCTTATTCATGTTCCGACTGTAGTTATTCATGTTCTCAAAAAAGTCGTTTGACGGTACACATGCGGATCCACAGTAGAGAAAAACCTTTTTCATGTTCCGACTGCAGTTATTCGTGTTTTCAAAAGGGTAATTTGACAAGACACATGCTGACTCATAGAAGAGAAAAACCTTTTACATGTTCCAACTGCAGTTATGCATGTACTCAGAAGGATTATTTGACGAAACACATGCGGACTCACAGTGGAGAAAAACCTTTTTCATGTTCCGACTGTAAATACTCATGTTATCTTAAGCAAAGTTTGACGAGACACATGCTGACTCACAGTGGAGAAAAACCTTTTTCATGTTCCGACTGCAAATATGTGTGTTCACGGAAGGAAAGTTTGACGAGACACATGCAGACTCACAGTAGAGTATAACCCTTTTCATGTTCCTCCTGCAAATGTTCTTTTTTGGATGTTCGGAACATCGCCTTGTACTAAGGTGGGAGGTATGGATTCATGCGTCTGTCACTCCTCGACTCACTGACCCCCAGATTCCTACCCACCCCTCATACGCTTTTCCTTCCCAGAACTTCCTCTCCTTCTAAGAAGGCCCTGCACGCAGCATCCCCGAAGATGACATAGGACCCGAGAGAAATTATTTTACTCAGGGCCTCCTGAACGGAGCTAAAAAAAAGTGCAAATGCATAATGATGGAAATTGTTGAGATGTTTTTTTTTTTTTTTACACTAACTCCACACAGGAGGCCCTGAGGAAAATAATTTCACTCACCGGTGCCGAAGGGATCAATGATGCTAGTTCCTCGGAGCATCTTCCATTGTAATACCGGTAGAACAAAGTTTGCGATAGATAACAGACGCAAGCCAAAACATTATTTCAAAATATTCAAAATACAAATGAAGAATCAAGAACTAATCCGAAGGACTTTAGGGGCCCTCCTCAACCAGTCTCTCGCGACCCGGCCTGCCACGCAGCTGGGGGCAGACACCTCCGCCGCTAAACATCCATAAACAAACTCAAATCTTCCAAGAAAGGCTGACAAATTCAATAATGGATTGAGTCACCGATACGAAATTGGATTTGTCAGTATTTCTTGAAAAATTTGGGTTTGCTTATGGACAAAACTATGTATTTGTGTTCATACTAAATACGAGAATGTACGGGCGCAAAAAAATTAAATAACCGTAATATTTTAAAGCATAACAAGCAAAAAGTATTAAAAACCCACAATAATTTAATTGACGCCATCCGTGAATGCGTAGATTAAAACGCACGTTACCTTAAAGAACAGAACATTTAAGATTGTGGATAGTACCTAAGTACAGCAGCCAACAGCCACAAAAACATTATTCTAAAACGGCAACACTGACATTCTAGTTTGTTCCACTGGCCGCTGTCAGGATAGAAAAAATATGGAAATCATTCTTGGTTATTCGTTGGTTCGGGCTGCTGTGCTCGGAGATTATTATCCTCATAGTTCAACCTCCGGTTTAAATTTTATTGTCGCATTATAATTTACCAATCTTAAATATATCGGAGTCAGATTAAAAATTGACTTATTATTGAAAAGAAACCCGTGACATTCTCAAATAACGTGGAGGATTGGTGTGTAAGTATACAATCCCAACCGATCGTTATAAGATGCTTAAATAATAATAATTTTTCAGTGAGTTTGCTAATCAGCTAATTTCCACAGATCACACCTCTAATAAGGACACAGGGGTTAAAATTCTTCACTGTAACAATAAAAGCAAAAAAATAGATAATTTAGAAGCACTAGAAATCAGAAAATCCCTAAATAATAATGCTAGTATTTTGAATAACCAAATTAATTTATCTTTCAGTCCCATTCTAAATATTTTTCCAATTAAACCGCTCTGTTCTTTCCGGAAATCCCGCAATTACCCCCTCTCCTTTGATTACCTCCCACTCAAACACCTTAAATTTGTATATCTGTCAACCTTCTTTATCATAATTGAGTTATAATATTCTCCCGACGAAGGAAGGGTGGAAGGGTGCTTCTGAAACTAGTTGAGTGTATATAAAATAAAAGTGGTGTACAAAAAATTTATATGTGTTTTTATTGGAAAATGTGTTTTTATTGGAAGATCGTTATTGAGTTTTTATTTGAAGAATACACATGTTATATTATATACCAAGTGGTTAAAAAATAAAAATGAGTTTTCCTCATAGGGATTCCAGGTCATTGGAGGGGACCCACCACTTTCCCACGGCTGTGTGAGGAAACTGATTGTTTAACCTCCTTAGCCGCACACGTCAGGACTCTAATTTTTTGTAAAAAGGAAGCTACATTTATTTTTGAAACGAATCTAGACCCTCCAATGTCCCTGCATGCATGATTGTTAGTAAAAAAAGTAAAATATATGCATACTTACATTTGCAGTAATTAAAAAGATAAAAATAGTTCGCCTGTTGGTTCAGCATCTAGTTGAGTAAAATAATAAATAAAAAGAAAAATATTTACAGGTGTAAGTATGATTAAAACCAAAGAAAATATATAAAAAGAAAGATATTGGGGGCAGTTTGTCCCACTATCACGGGGCAGTCCCGGCGAGAATGAGCGGGCGAGCGGCCTGGTCGCAACGTGCCCAAACGCCCGCGTCCCTTAGCTAGTTTCCCAAAAGTACCCTTGAAGAAGTGTTTGTGGAGGGGGGGGGGGGAGATACTCCCAAAGACCCTGGGGAATGATGTGAGCCTCGGGTCACCGGAGGCAGGACGGAAGGGAACCGGGCTCGCGCAAACATTCCTCAAGCTCGCTCATGACGCTCATTCCAGGTCAATCATATTTGACATTTATGAACTAGACAGCTGCTGTATTGTTCCGAACCGTCTGAAGCCAGTGAAACTATGGCAATATGGCATCGCCAATTGGGAACTGTGTTGAGGTGGAATGTGTGGGGAGAGAATGAGTTATCCACAATCTGCGAACAATTATTGTATCAATGGGATCGAAATTCAAATTTAAATCTAGATATAACATTGAGAGTTAAATTGGTTAACCTTTCCCCTGTTAGTAGATTTTAAAATAGGCCCATGGATGTCATCGGTGTGTACATTGTCATTGGTGTGTACATTGCGTTCGATACAACAAACGTGTGCATTAGAGCATGCCTTAGCTTAAAAATCTTAACAGTCGCTCAGTTTAATTTGGAACAACGGTCGTTATAATTGGAGATACAAGCAATATGAATAACGCGATTCGCACTCGGGTACAAAATATCAGCATTAGACCTAAATAACCACTATCACCAGCATTAGGGACAAATGGTTTAATTAGGTGGGTCAGTGTAAGGCAAAACGAAAGTTTGAAACAATATCGGATACAGATGTTTCAAGTTTGAGCTAATTAACTCGACACTGGAAAGCATATTGCCAAGTGTAAACCTTCTTTCAACCAAGCTAAACAAGATTTTTCAAACAATTTTTGGCATTTAAAAGTTGTTAAACCTAAAATAATAATATTTCACACTTTCGTGACCTGCTGAATGTTTTATCCTGTTTATAAACTCTAATTCTTTATTATAATATCCCTTAAGCTGTTTAACTCATGAAGTTAAATTTATCAACCCATACTTGTGACAGATATTGATTAGTTCTAATGCTGATATTTTCTCCCGGAGTATTTGCACACTCAAATGAAGAACGGCGCTGTGTTTCATGAAGATTTTACCAAAACCATAGCACAAAGCATAAGCACGACCAACCACCACACGTTTACCAATATTACAGTAATATAGGAGGTTTTGGTTTGAAACGATAATTTTCTTCACATCGGGACACAAGGTATAATACAAAACGCGGTCATTTTTTTCATGTTTACGATATAAAAAATAGTTTCCATTACAGAAGAAATAATATTTTGGGATAAATAATAAATGGCAACACCTTGAACATTACCATAGATCACAATCATGAAAGCATCTGTCAGTGACATTTGCAATTTGAATGGTTCAGATGTGCGGTGGGTGGTTTGGTATATTTATGGATGTGCGGTCGTTGTCTAATCGAAGGGTTTGTTTAACTGTTCGTCGTTTCAACCTCCATCGTAATGCTATTATAGATACCTACGCCTTGATGAAATTGCCAGCCTGATCACCGTATATTTATATATATATGAGGTGAAATCACGGCAGCGTTAACTACCTACTGCAGATGCCAAAGGTATAACTTGCGCAACTCTTTCTCTATCCAAATTTAAAATAATACGTTATTATATAAAGTAAACACTTACAAATCCTTTATTGTATCAGTTAACAGTATGTATGTATACTTCTCGTGTGTTATTTCCTCAAAACAATATGTCAAATCTTTACATACACTCGTGAAATCGTCACTAACAAAACACCAGTTTTTGAAGTGGACATACCCTCTGAATTTCTTTTTAAATTTAATCACTTTTTCAATTTCAATCCCAGTAATTTCTTCGATAAATGCTTACAAAATTGGACGGCCAGGTACTTTGAAGCACTCACTTATTTCGAAGGCATAGATTAAAATAATCACTTAAATGCAATAATATATATTTGGGTATACCGATGTTTTGTCGAAATCGAAATGGTAAATCGAGTATATGAGCAAGTCACTTTATTTAGATATATAGAGGAAGACAGCTCTAGATCACTGTAATCTAAATATTTATGACGGTTTTGTCAAACGTTTTCAATTTTTTTTTAAATTTTAAATTTTTTTTTTTTATTATTGGCAATGCCTATTGAAAATGCATATAAAGTTACTTCAGTTACATAAAATTAGTGTACATTTTCATTAGAATTCGATGCATTTTAAATATTAGTATATTAAGAACTATTTACTTTTCCTTAATCCAATCAGTGCTACAGTATGGAATTGTTGATTGGGGCGGTGCATTCAAAACTTCTCTTTAACCATTGGAAATCATTCAAAAATTAATTATAAAAATAATTTAAAAAAAGCCTATGATTACCCCACTATCAAATTATTTCAAGATTTTAAAGTACCTTCACTTCATGTTATTTATAAAAAAATTACAATTCTACAAATACACAAAGATTGCTTCAATAATGAGATCTTCACTCCTTTTTCAAACAGCATTAGAACAAATATCCTGGGCTCTATGACTGTCCCGCGTTGTAACACCACCACACACAGCTCAACAATACTATAAATATATTGGAGTTAAATGGTTTAACCAATTACCAGTTAATTTAAGATTGGAAACAAATTTATAAAAAATTCAAAAAATCAATAAAAGCTCTTTATATATAACTTATTACAATCAACACATCTTATAATACTTTATTTCTAAACACAATTGTAATATCTGATATCCTTTTTCTTTCTTTATTTTTCTCCTTTCTTTTTTATCTCCTCTTCATTCTGCTACATTCGTTCTATTATATGTTTTATATATTATATAAAACTATAGATGCATATATTATGAAATATACTATTTTTTTTCTTTGTATACTGTTAATTATCCATTAATTGATCTATATGTATATTAAAAAAAATTATATATTATTTAAACTTATATAAAAATTATAATCTACATTCGTTGTCTCCGCCTTTTTAACACGAGCTTTGCTAAAAAAAAGGTGTAGGACATATTAAATAATGTATATTTTTTTTTACAAAAAACTTTATAGAATACCCGTAAACATGTAATTTTTGTAACATTTATTAAATAATGAAAAATAAAAAAATGTTATGACTGCACTTCAAATAAGAGAAATGTGTCATCAGATGAATCCACAACACAAACTTTACATTCTGAACATAAAACTGATTTAAATTAAATCTGTATGCGGCGAATTAAAACTACACTCAGAACATGAAAATAGTTTCTCTTTGATTCTGGCAGCATATACACAGTCCCAGTGGCGTAGCTAGGCAAGAGTGGCACCCGGGGCGGATAACGTGGTGGTATCCCCTCCCCCCAATTTCGATTTCACAAATATGTTAAAAATTGATCCATTCTGGGGGGGGAGGAAGTTTGCTAGAGAATTTCAGAAATAGGTTATTTTAGTCTATAAAAAGACCGTCAGGCACGAAAATAACACCGAATTCAATGTTTGTGTGACAATATCCTTCATAATTTTTTTGCTCGGGTGTCACCCTCCCATTGGTGGTACCCGGGGCGTTTCACCCCCCCCCCCTCCCGCTACGCTACTGCATAATCCGCAGCTAGAATTTTATTCCTGCACTTCGAATAAGAGAATGTTTTTCTTCAAAATATGTCATCAGATGAATCCAGTTAAAATTTTACATTGTGAACACAAAACTGGTTTAGATTAAATCTGTATGCGGCGCATTAAAACTATACTCAGAACATGAAAATGGTTACTCTTTGATTCTGGCAGCACATTCCACTGCAAATAGAATTTTATAACTGCACTTCGAATAAGATAATGTTTTCCGTCGAAATATGTCATCAGATGAATCCAACCGAAATTTAATATTCTGAACACAAAACTGGCTATTTATAATTTAGAATATCTGTATGCAGCGCAAACCAATCCCTAGATCGATATCTTCGGGCCTTTTCTAGGGACAAATATTGTCATCAACTTAACCACAGGTGAACGGAAATGGTTAAAATTGACTAAACGTAGAGAAAGTTTATTTGTCTCCCAAAGACAATTTTACAAAAATATAGGAATGCGGGACATGCGGGACGCTTTAGATGATTTGCGGGACTATTTCATTAAATATTTCAATGCGGGACTACAACCGTCAATGCGGGACGGTCCCGCAGAATGCGGGACGGTTGGCCGCCTTATATTAAGTACATTGTATTGGTTAGATACGAATATTCCAATACCAGAGTTTTTGTTTAACTTTGTTGTTGTTGTGTAGTAAGAGTACCCCGGGATAGTGAAATTCAATTCACCGGCTGAGTGCGTTTCTGTTTAAACTATGCAGCCCGGGAAATAATTTAATTCTTTTAATGATATTATTAATTCATCCATGTTCCTTTCTATGCTTCTAATATTTACATGAAATAGGCTAAATCCTTTATCAGGACAAATTACATTGAAATCTTTTATGGAGTGACACAAATTTTCCTCCATACAATTTTTTTCAATTTCAATTTTCTTAACTTAAAGGTCTATTCAGTCAAAATTATATTATTTTTTCCAAATATTTATTTACATATTCTGCACGCATACTATTGTTATTACAGAATATTTCAAGGGACTTAAAAAATCGTAGCTCATAAAAATTAGAGTTGTGAAGTTAATACAACGTTTAATTTCATGCAGTTTCAGGAACAGTTTTGGGATTGAACCTGCTCTATAAACCCTTTCACGGTCTTGTCATGGATCTACTAAATACAGAAAGTGTTTCCATCAAGACGGAACCAGGCTCCCAGGAAGAAGGCGGAGGCGGAAATGAAATGACGTATGCTGATATAGATTTTGACCTACAAGATGTAAAGAAGGAATGTTTACAGTATGCGGAGAGCACTCGTAAAGCCAGTAAGTTGCATAGTACATGTGAAAAATGAAGAATTTAAAACATTTATTCTCTGGCTATACACAATTCGGCACAGAATGTGCTCACGAGTAAATAGTATTTATGTTCTTGATGCATCGATCCTGAAGCGGACATCTGGAGTCCTTATTTCCTAAATTAACCTTAAAGCCTTTGTCCAAACTCCCGCTTCTACATGGCTAATTGTAATCTCTCTTTCTCTGTAATCTTTTATGCCCCCTCTACACGCCAGCAGATGTGTCCGCAGACGTCGACAGATGCATCCGCAGAAGAATCTCCACGAGCCGCCCATAAATCTGTAGGTGGATCAGTCTGTGTTGGTTCTCGACAGACGCACACGTACGCACGCAAAATGGATATTGAGACCGTAGCTGCCGCAGCTATTTATTTATTTAGTACTTTTAAGTATTACTTAAGTGTCGATCGAAGTAAGAGCTCGTTTACATTGAGCATATAAATTTAAAAGATCATAGCACGCCACATATCGCTCTCCATACAATCCCTTCAGACCGTCCACACCTGAGCGCTTTATGCGCACATCAACCATAGACAATGCACATCTTACGCCGTAACCGCTCCTGAGGCGATATGCCAACAGTTAAGCGCCCCCCACTCCGACGAAAACAGGAGAGGGGGTCATTTTAATTACGGAGCTGCCAAGACCGGTGGGTGACAGATGTCAAGTTCATAGATTCAGTACGAAAAATGCGCACTCCGTGGCCGCTCGCTAATTCAACTGACCCCCTCTCCTACCATAGAAAGAAATATTTTATCTGCACCGTGTGAACGGCACGAAACATAAGCGCTCTCGGTTCAACAGATACCTGCTAGCGGTTATATTAGATGTCTGAACACCCCTTAAAGTTAAGAACGAAAAAAAAACTGCAAGAATCACGCGTGCACTCTCAATCGCTTTCCCAATGAACACTGAGCCGTCGTCAGACGTGTGGACAGACCGCTCGCTGCCGAAACCCTTTGATCCGCGCTACAAAAACCGACAACTAACGGATTAGTGCCGGACGCATCTGCCGACGTCAAATACCTACCACAGACGAGCAAATCACCCCCTCTACACGTCGGCGGACTCGTCCGCAGACGATATCTGCAGATAAATCTGTCTACGTGTAGAGGAAGTTTTTTGCCTCTATTATCTGTTTAATTCAAAAAGTTGTCTATGGTTAAATTTGACAAGTTGCTAAGTAATTGCTCCAGTTAAGAAAGTCATTATAAAAACAATTAACTAATCCATTTTTTGCTCAATTGCATCAGTGAAAATAGTGCTTTAAAAGCTGTATTGAGTGTTGTGGATTTTCACATTTGCATGACAGTGGACTGCAAAAGTGGCAAAAAACAGTTGCAGACTGACAGCTACAAATAACCATCACAACAATAATATTTCCATATTGTGAAATTACTTTAATAAACATTTAATATGCCTCTTTTCGACAAAACTCACTGTTCACAGTGTAAAAAGGCAACAAATAGTGAAAAAGATATACGTTGTGCAAAATGTAATATGTACTTCCACACTACATGCAGTGGGCTAACTCGCGCCGAATTACAGTCGATCACGGCGAAGTCGGCACATACTTTATCGTTTATATGCGAACTCTGCTTCACACCAAAAACGGCTACAAATCATGATGAAAAACTAATAGAGAAGCTGAGCGCCGAAATGAAAAAATTACTGAAGTGTGAATTAACTGACATCAGCAAAGCAATTGATTTCTTCTCAAAAAAAATTGATGACTACGAGGAAGAAAAGAAAAAAATGTACCAAAAAATAAAAGATGTTCAAACTGAAAATAAAAATCTTAAAATAATGATGAATAAAATACAACAAAATGCTCTAGAGACCTCTCTAGAGATACATGGGCTTGAAATAAAAGAAAACGAAAACCCAAACATACCGGTGGAACTCATTCTTAAAAAATTAGAGTGCGAAGAACTACTATTAGACAAGAATATTGTAAGTTGCTACTCGACAAAAAAATCTATCACTTTAAAAATGAACACCAAAGAAGCTAAAGACAAAATTCTTTCCCAAAAAAAGAAAGTGGGTTTATTTTCCGAAAGAGATTTGAAATACTCCTCTTCGGAAAAGAAGATTTACATTAATGAAAAGCTTACGCCCGCCAACAACCAACTTCTCTGGCTAGCTCGATCAACCAAATCATTGGGCTACAAATTTGCGTGGACGAAAAATGGAAATGTAATGCTTAGAAAAAATCAAGACTCCCCTATAATATACGTGAAGGATGCAATTGATATTCCGCTACAATAATTCGGGTACCGTACAGGAAAAATCACTCTGGCATTGACACTAAAATGGCTGACGAAAACAATAATATTGTTCCCGAAACTCGTGAATGCGATAATTGTAATGAAATAAATACAATTTTCAACAATACTAACTTCACCATGATGAACATGAACATAAGAAGTATCCGAAAACATTTTGATGAATTATGTATCCTTCTCAATTCTCTATCTTTCCAGCTAGATATAATAATACTCACTGAAACTCAAATGCGAGAATGTGTTCCTTTCAGCTTACCTAATTTTAATACCTTAACGATACCTTCTAGACATACCTCACATGATAGCCTCACCTTATTTTATAATATCCAATCTGTATCCAACATTAACGTAAATACACTAAAATTCAATTATTCAAATGCTGTCCATGTAACTTTTACCCTAAAGGGAAAAAAATATTCAATTTTGGCCATATATCGATCTCCCTCTTTATCCACTAGTCAATTCATTTTCGAAATGGAATCTTTTATAACTAAAATTAATATGAACCAATTCGATTTTTCCTTCATTGTTGGGGATATCAATATAAACATTCAAAACGCATTATTAAATCAAACTGCCAATGAATACTTAAACCTACTGTACAGTAAAGGTTACCTGTCTTACGTGAACAGTACTACTAGGCCCAATTACCCTAATGATTCATGTCTGGATCACATTTTCCTGAAATCCAACAAAATTTACCCTCATATATCTGCCACCTTAAAAGTTGACATTACAGACCACTACCCCACTTTCTACGGCCATTGTATTGTAAAATCACCAAGCTACACAGATCCCAATAATCATCAGCAAATCACAAAAAAAATTAATTACCTATCTCTAGACATCTCTCTGACAACCGAAACATGGGACTCAGTGCTTTCTGTTAATGATCCAAATATATCTTTGAACAATTTTTATGAGATCATTCAAAATCATATTGAAAAATGCTATGAACCAAGAACAGCACCAAAAAGTAAACACAGACGCATAAAACCATGGATTACACGTGGTCTAATAATTTCAATTCAACACAAAAATAAACTGTTTAAAGCTTACAAAACTCACGAAAACCATTGCATATCCAACAATGAAACACAAAATTATAACAAACGGAACGATTATATTATATACAGAAATTACCTAAACACTCTCATAAAAAAATGCAAACACCAGTACTATTCTGAGCAACTCCAAAAAGCACATAATGACTCACGAAAAACATGGAACATCATAAATGAGATTTCAAACAGGAATCAAAAGGAACACAAAATTCCTCAAAAAATTGTAACCGAGAACAATATAATCTTAGAGAATGTTGAAGACATTGCAAACAATTTCAATCACTTTTTCACTAACATAGCCTCTACCCTAATAGACAATAACCCGTCTCTTAGCTTACACTCTCAGCATGTACCCTCAGACTTTTTAGAAACTAAAAATTGTACCTCTGAATTATCTGAATTTATTGAAATAACAGAAGTCGAAATATCAAACCATATTGATAACATAAACGTTAGGTCTGCAGATGGTCCTGACAACTTAAGTAATGCTACAATTAAATCTATGAAAAAACATATAGTCAGACCACTACACCATATATTTAACACATGCATCAGTAATAGTATTTTTCCGAATAAATTTAAATTTGCTAACATCATTCCCATACACAAATCAGGACCTCGATGTAAAACAGACAACTACAGACCAATCACATTAACTTCTCAATTGTCTAAGATATTAGAAAAATGTCTAAAAAAACGAATCATCGATTTTCTAGAATCTCATTCACTCCTATCAGCTAACCAATATGGCTTCAGGACTAAACTCAGTACTGATGATGCTATATTTAATTTAACCAAAAATATTTATTCTAACCTAGACTCAAACATTAAAACTCTAACCATTTTTCTAGATTTAAAGAAAGCCTTTGACACAGTCAACCATAAAACTCTTTTAAAGAAAATGACCAACATTGGAATTAAAAATAAATGCCTCATGCTGTTACAAAATTACATATTAAATCGGCAACAATGTACAAAAATTGGAACATGTTTGAGTAATTTTGACACAGTAAAACATGGAGTTCCACAAGGGACTGTATTAGGGCCGCTACTCTTTTTAATCTATATAAATGACTTGTGTAATATTGTTATACCTGGTAAAATATTCTCATTTGCTGACGATACTGCAATAACAGTCCAAGGAAAGACATGGGAAGATACAACTAATAAAGCTAACAAATGTATTTCTATTGTCAAAGAATGGCTAGATAGAAACCTTCTTACTTTAAATTACGAAAAAACTCTATATATTCCTTTTTATATTACACAGAAGTCAGCTCCCAAAACTAATCTCAATTTAAAGTTTCATAATATTAATTGTAACCCAACCACATGCTCTAACTGTGAAGAGATGAAATCAGGAAAAATGATTAAGTACTTAGGTGTAACCATAGATTGTCAACTTAAATGGACCAACCATATAGAAAATACTGTTAACAAACTCAGATACTTAAATTATATTTTTAAAAGAATGTGTAACATAGTAAATATAAAAACCATAAAACTAGTTTATGATGCACTAGTCCATTCATCTCTTTCCTACGGAATAATTGGCTGGGGTGGAGCTTACAATAATCATGTAAAACCTTTAGAAATTGCCCAAAAATCAATAATTAAGATTATGTACAAAAAAAATAAATCGTATCCCTCCAAACAATTGTTTAAGGAAACTGATATTTTGGACCTTAGACAGACTTATGGACTTCAATGCCTTAAATTTATTTACATGCGTCCAAATAACTTTCTAAAAAATTCAAATCGTACCAGCCAAAGACGTGGCACATGTGAGTATGCAGTACCCCACTGCAAAACTAGGTTGTCCCAAAGGCATATTAGTTTTATAGCTCCAAAAATGTATAATTTACTATGTACAACCTTTAAAGAGAACATATGTCAAAATCTTCAATCTTATAAAAAATATACCAAAATTTGGCTAAAAAACACTGAAACAGATATTTTTTTCTTATAAGTTTAAATAAAGCCATTAAATATATCTATCATTGGACAGCTTTTAGAGAAGATTTATAATATTGTTTGCTAGTTTATTTTGTTTGTTTTTTATGTTTTTAAATTGCACTTGTAACATCTATTTTTACAAAACTTACAAATACAATAATAACAGTGCAGACTGTCATTATGCTGTAGTTTTTAAATGCATTCATTCAGTTACTTTTTTTAAAATTCCTTATTTATGTATACTTAAAATATTCACTATAACCATAGAAATAAAAGTAAAAAATCTATATTATACCCACGCACAGGCATTGCCTTTGTGGGATTTTTTTGTTCATACATTAATTATATTAAGTTTTTTTATATACTTTTCATTATTTCATGTATGTATTATATGTATTGTATCAAAAAATTTCAATAAAAAAAAAAAAAAAAAAAAAAAAAAAATTTTAAACCCAGGACTCAAACCAACTATGGAGTTAAGAGTTACCATCAAGGGTTGGATTGCGATCCAAGAGTTGTCTGATTTTTTCGTTAGATGTCTCTGATAGAATCATTTATTTTTGTCTCTTTCCCCCACAACGGACAAGGTAAATATTGATGTACGAAACCTTTATAAAAAGGCTTGCATCGGTGAAATAAACTTACTTCTCTAAAAAAACTTGCACTACAATTTCAAAATACTACTGAACCCTTGTCCGTTGGGCGGGGAAAATTATTGTCGTCAGTTATAAATATCAAATCAAGAACTTAAGTTAAAACAAAAAAGTGCTTCATTTATTAAAAACCAGTCTACCTAAAAGAATTCTCCTGAGACCTATATTTTTAAATTATCAGTATTGGACCGTACCTCAGTACTATGTTGTTGGATTAAAAGACTTCTGTTCTTTGAAATCACGGTGACTGTTTATTGTTATAACGCACAGCACAAATATGGTTTAAGAGAATACACGTCCTTATGACTCTCTAGTTACGTTTTATCTGGCGAGCTCACGCAAAAAGGAATGACTTGCCCCTCTCTGCCTAGCGATTCCGTATTTTTTGTGAGATCGTTATTGGATAACGGACGTAATCTCCCGTCAGATTCGTGTGATTTTTACGACTATTATTAACGTTTTCTATGTACAACGTACATTTAATATGTAAATAATCATGCGTACTTGCAGGAATTCATGGTTAAATCGATCTAAACTAAAATATGTAACGTAAAAATCACACAAATCTGACAGAAGATAACGTCCGTTATCCAATAACGATCTCACAAAAAATACGGAATCACTAGGCTGATCGGCTATGTTCGGCACACGTCGTAACCCACACCATATGACCCGAGCAGAGCACAAGCAACATTACATTGATAGAACTAAAAAAATCCGATATTATCACTATTCAATGGTTACTTCAATCATACATATTATTTCAATTAAAAGTTTTTATGATAAAATCAATTTTTTTTATAGTATTCTCTTGAAGAGATACGACTTTAATTTCAAATGTAACACGCTCTTCATCTCGATATATCGATGAACGTATTGTTGTTTGGTTTTTATAGGTAGCATTAAAGCAGAGACTGTTGACTTCAAGGTAGAACCAGGACCCAGAGAAGGAGGTGGAGAGGGAATGCCTTATATGGAAATTGACATAGAGCTGCCGGATGTTAAAAAAGAATGCCTAAAACGATTTCAAGGAATTACCCAGACAACAGGTAAATAACGATTCTTTCTTTCCATATTTTTAATTTTTTCCACTTGACGGTACTTTTTATTTATTTAATTTTTATATATGTATTTTTTTACAATAAATATACCTAGCACTTTTACGTGTGATACAGGAAAATAAAAGTAGCCAATCCTCACTATAAGGAAACAAGGCTCTTGTGAAATTCTAGCTCAATTATATAAGTAACAACAAAACAAGTAAAAAAACACATGATTTATCAACAATAGATAATGAGATTTAAAAATCAAGGCTCAAATCGGTTTTGTGGCCCTATACATTTTATCTTATATTTCTTTTCAAATTGTACAAATTTTAGTTCAAGCAAGACATCGTAAGTATCTCTCAAATGTATTATCGTAAATTAATATTGTGTCTCTTACGATGCACAGTCAAACTAAATGTTGAAGTCCCGGTGCGCCCTCTGAATGAACTAACTTATTGGTTAGCATGGGGACCAGGGTTGCAAATTGGCGGGGAATTCCTCAAATGGTGGGGAATTTTTAAGATTCTTAAAGAATTGCGTATTTTGCTGGCAGAAGCTTTTTGAGGGAAAAATGCAGTGATTCTGGGTATTTCTTTATTATCTAACCATATTAAAAAAATATGTACATTAGGTGGAAGATTTCGTAGACGTTTTATGGTAGCACTGTAGAATTTATTTCTCAATAATAATACTGTGGGGAGTCCTGAAGTTCGGGACCGTCGGATCGTTGGATGGTTGACTATAGTAATGTAGCTATGAACGCCCCAGATATTCCACACTCAGGACTACATATTTGGTCAGATTTGCTGATTGCGGTACGTTCACCTTTGCGTTTAATGAATAACGAATTATCAGACGATTTGTGGAAACCTGTTAGTGCTGTAATAGATAGTTCCAGTGATGAATCTATTATTGATCAAAATGGTTGTGTAGGCACATAGTCACAAAATCTAAATCGCTACCAAAAAATAAAAGAAGTAGAGTGGATAAGTGTACCCGTCATTTGTAGTTATTTGCCCGCCATTTGCCAAGTGTACTCACCTCGAGTACCCAGCGTCAACGATATTGGCTACTTTCATGCATGAAGCAAACATCAATCAAAAGAAAAAGGGTTGCTACTAATAGCAGGCGAAATTGAGTTATACCAAGCATATCGATGGAGGTCCTGTTCGGAAGATTGCTTCCGTTGAAGGAGACTAGATTTTCATTTCGATCCCTTTTAGACGTCATCAAACATGATTGGGTCTTTGAAACATTAAATTCGACGAGGTTGTTCTTACCCCAAGAGAAAACACTCTCGAGGTAACCGTCCATTCTTTGCTTTAAAGTCCTCCGAGCTATTGGAGTTTTTGTGCATTTTGGGGGCTTGTCAAACAAACATTTAAAATAATCTACCATTGGAATTTAAAAACATTTTCAATTTATACCGGCTCTATGTTGAATATTTCAACAGCATGGATATCGGAACTTAAATTGTAACGCCTGAAGTTCTTAGAGATGTTTTCAAAAAATAATTCAATATCGGATTCCATCTTACTAAATGAAAGATAAGTGTACTTTATGGGAAAGAAATACAAATATGACTGTAGAGGAACAGGTTTAGAAATAGATTAGATTTGGCAATCTATCGATTACAAAACTCACATAGCATATAAAAATAAATGTTAAGAAAACTTTTTTGGTTAAACAATTGAAAATTAAAATTGAACTGCGCTCCCTTTGTGTGAGTTTCGATCTGCAGAAGGTGCTAACCACTCCACACGGGGATAATGTTAATTAACATTGTAGCAGAAAGTACGGTTTCTATAATGAAATCTTTTATGAGAGCGGAACTAAGAATGGCCATTGTTATCTTTGGGGTGAAGCTGATGGGAAGAGTGGGTGCAAAAAAATTTGTAGCATACTTTTTAATTACTTGCATACCCTATAAAAAGAAGATAAATCTAACAATATTATGCTGCATAGCTATAGTTAGATAGTTGTGCTGGTCAAAATCTCAACAGAGCTGTGCTATCCATGATACCTTATGAAAACTGTCTCATTTATACAAACCATAAAGATATCATTTTACTACCGAGTCAACTGGTCACACAATGCACATGCGATTGTTAACAGTTTTGTAAGGCGACGAGAAACCACAGTTGTGCACTTTCAGAAAGGCCCACAATGAGCGCAAATGCGAGAACTAATCCTCAAAATTACCTTCTTCTTCCTTGCGCTGTCCCAACTCATTGCCTACATAGGCTGTTGGGGTCGGCTCTTCTCGTTCTCAGGTTGTAATTTCTTCTGTTCTGGGTATCGCCTTCATCCAGGCCATTTTTTTCTTTTCAAACCCAGAACGACTGTCTTTCCTTCGCTTCATTTTGCTTGCCCCTGGAGTCCTGCAAGCTGGCTCTGACACGATGTCAGTCTCTGGATCACCGAGGAGAAAATCACCCTCGTTGCCAGACAGGGTAGTGCATCTTTGCGTACGTTTTTCCATGATGCTTTGATTTATTTGACTATATGGTTGTTTTATCCACCGATGGTCGTCAGACGTGGAACCAGAGTGACCCAACTAACTAGGGCTGCATCCGCTATCATTGCCCATTTATGGTCAATTATCGGATTAAGCTAATGAGTCTGGATACCCATTAGATATGGTGTGTGCGACTAGTACCCGTATACGTCGAGTTGCCACACCCACCATTTTTGAGCTCAGTGAGCTGCTACTAACATGTGGGACAGACGCTCACTGCTTCTCACTTTAGCCGTACTTTTAGGATCCCCCGACGGATTGGTTACCATCAACTTCACCCTCTAGTCCATTGCCCGTTGGTCACCGCGTGGAGGTATGAGAAGCTTGGGTGGGAGAAGCTATGTCGGTCCAGTCCCTAGGGCCAATGTATTGCGCTATAACCACCCGACCAATTATCAACAATCCTCAAAATTACCAAATAACACTTATGACACACAACGAGTACAGGGGTTAGAAACCATTTTTAGTATCTTATTTGCCGGTAAAATATGAAATTAAATTAACTCAGGTACGCCTCATATGTTATTACATATATCTGGCAGTGTTGTAGGTAGCTTCAAAACAAGCAAATGGTAATAATAAAAACCAAGTGGTTAACCAACTGATTTTCTCAGGGCTGCCCTAATATCCATCTCAAATACGGCTTATGTATGACAACAAGGTAGATGTTATTAATACAGACTGTCTTATGAGATCTCGCCAAAATTGTTCAGTTATTGATTGTGTGCCAGTAAAACTATGAAAAGAATATACTGCAAGTGTCAAAAAAAATTTTAATGACATGAAAAAAGTATGTCAGAATGGCATAATTCCGTTAAGATTTCGCCAGGAATTCTTGACACTCAATTTTATTCTAAAATAGCCGATATATTAGCGGAACACTTTTTGATTGAACTCTTAACCTTAACATTGTTTGGTACATCGATGTAGGTTTGTTATTTTTTTTATTTTATAAACGAGGCTTTGAAATATAAACTCACCATGATAATGGTAATCATTACAGATCTTTTGGTTTATAATAATTAAAAGGCAAAGTTTTTCGTTGAAAGATTTTGTTTAAAAAATTAGATTTATTGTTTCATATCTACTGTCTATTTTTATATTTTTGTTGTAGTTATTGTTATAATAATATGGAATGTGTATTACATCTATACATCTTTTTTTGTGTGTTTTATAATATGTTATATTTTATTTTTATAAAATGTTGAAAATGTACGTTTATAACTTTTTTCATAATCTTTTTCAGGCTCATTGACAGATCTAAAGACGACTTTCGTGGAAAAACCATTCTCTTGTCTCCATTGTACCTACACCTGCAAGTTAAAGTCAAAGTTAGAACTTCACTTACGCACCCATACTGGAGAAAAACCTTTTTCATGTTCTAGCTGCAGTTATTCATGTTCTCAAAAGGCAAATTTGATGAAACACATGCTGATTCACAGTGGAGTAAAACCTTTTTCGTGTTCCGACTGCTGTTATTCAAGTTCTCAAAAGACTAATTTGTCGATTCACCTGCTTACTCATAGTAGAGAAAAACCCTTTTCGTGTTCCGATTGCAGTTATACATGTTCTCAAAGGGGAAATTTGAGGAAACACATGCTGATTCACACTGAAGAAAAACCTTTTTCATGTTCCGACTGTAGTTATACTTGTTCTCGTAAGGCTTATTTGACCGCACATACGTGGACTCACAGAAATGAATCACGTTTTTCATGTTCCGACTGCAGTTATTCGTGTTATCATAAAAATAGTATGACGAAACATCTGTTTATTCACAATGGAGGAAAACTTTTTTCGTGTTCCTTCTGCAGTTATTCATATTCTCACAAGAGTAGTTTGATGAGACACATGCTTTCTCACCATGGAGAAAAACTTTATTCTTGTTCCGACTGCAATTATTCATGTTCTCAGAGAGGTAGTTTGACGAAACACATGTTTACTCACAGTGAAGAAAAACCTTTTTCCTGTTCCGAGTGTAAGTATTTAACTGCACTTAAGCTCAACTTAATTAGACACATTCGGATCCATTTATAGAATGAGCTTGCTCGAAACTAGCGATAATTAATCTAAGACCTGACCTAACATCAGTTTTCTCCATTTTTTAAAATTAGCATCGTTATATAAATAATTTTGTTTTGTTGTTTTTGTTATTCATATTATTTCTATTTTTATGTGTGTTCGATTTTGAGGTTTTCCATGTTTGTGTACATCTGTAATTATTTTTAATGAAACTTGTCGACCTGTTATAATTCTTATTATGAAGTTAATAAAAAAGTTACATAAACTAATAATGGCTTATTATTAAATAGGTAAGTATTTAAATAATGAATTTACAATCTAGTGAATTCAAAGACTATTTTGGTTTTGATTTTATACTATTGTCGCTAAACTTCGGATCCTCTGTATGAATGGTGTTTGAGGGTGCTGCTGAGCCGAGCCAAGCCCTATGCCACACACTCGATGGACCAGTCCCAAAACGTCAACCGCTGGGGTTATACGGGACAGTTATGTTTGTATGCTGACCTGTTGGATATATTTATTTATTTATTTATCCATAAAAAAGTATATGTACACTGAGTTTTTTTTATGCCTGTCTCACTACGATGTACCTGTGTCGAGACAAGCGTACATACTATAAGTCAATGGTTCAAATCTGGAATTCTGAAATATAGGGCCCAGAAAGGAGTATAAGAAACAAGGACTCACCTGTCGCAGTTGGGACCACACGTTTCCAAGTTCTGAATGCTTCACTTTACAATATAAATTATTTACTTAAATAAATTCTCAATAATTTAAAAATCAAAATATGAATTTGAAATATAACTTCCCAGTCGTTGTTATGGTATTTATAGTTCCACCTTGTTTCAGATATTAATTTACACTGAAAGCTCTCTTCAATGAGCATACTGTTATATTTTATTAAGTTAGGTATTGTATTTGCTACAATTATATCGGTCATGGTGACATTTAAAAATTGTTAAAATCACGTAGATGGAATTGTTAAGATTTCAGGTACTGAAATATTAATATTTGTGATTGTCACCCTAATGGTTGTGGCAACATTTTTTTGTGTTGGCAATTGCCAGGGCGATTTCGTATTGCCACGGATTTTTTAGTTCCTTCTTCTCTTGTTACCATCCGTCTTGGGCGGGTCGTTTTTGGCAAAACGTCTGCTGCCAGGTTTTCACTTCATGTGGGTTATAAAACCGCGGAGAGAGATAGCATCATTGGGCTCACCGTACATGAGCTACCCTACGGGTCTTTTATTGTTTCAATAAAGACCAATTATTCAAGAGCTGGAGTTATTATTGAAGAGTTACTCCAGCCACACTTCCCTTTGGAATCTGGTGTTACCACGCTGGATTGCTCTGTCAGGAGAGCGGAAGTTGAGATCCTGAACATTGATCCATTCGAGCCGGGTGATCATTATTTGCATTGATCCATTCGAGCCGGGTGATCATTATTTGGATTGATTCATTCAAGCTGGGTGATCATAATTTGGATTGATCCATTTGAGACGGAAGATCATTATTTGGAGTGGCCCAGTCAGGCCTCATCATCATCGGGAGTGGTCCAGTCGGCGTCCTCATCACCATCATTGGATTGATCAAGCGAGCCTCATCACGACGCTCGCATGCACAGCAAATCAGGTTGTAGCCTTCCTTTCATTGTCCTTTCAAATTCCATTTAAAAAGCTAAAAATCTGTGTAGATGCCACATTGTTTCGTATTGATTATATCGAATTATATTCGGGTGTTCATAATCAGATGCTTTCGATATAGCATAAATTTTGTTGGTGATAATAATTTTTATTGTTGTATTCAGTCTGCCGAATAACTTCGCTTCTGCCTACCTACATATCTAGCCACGCGTTTTCAAGCTTCGTCTTTGTATGCCATAGTATTGTGATTGGCTTCTCTATGATCCAAAGTATTATTCATTATTGTTTACGTCAAACTGCCGCGTTGTGTATTGTGTATTCAGTTTTTAAATCAAGTTAGTGTTATTTTGTTTGTAAAAAATGGAACTCGACAAGTTGATTAAACGGCGCGGGGTTTTGAAAGGTTCATTAACGAGATTCGAAACCTATTTAAGCAACGAAAATGATATTACACCTGGCGTATTGTCATCGAGGTTAGACGCCATCAAACCTTCTCTGATAGAATTCTCCAAAATTCAGCTGGAGATTGATTTATTGAACAAATCAGAAGATAATGACGCGAGGGATAATTTTGAAGGTACATATTTTAATATAATTGCATTAGGACAGGAAATGTTATCAAAATTTAAGAAGATTGAAAATTTCCCAAATATTTCAGTAAATTTGCCACCAATATCTATACCAGTGTTTTCAGGTGACAACCATAAATGGTTGACTTTTAAAAATTCGTTCATTGCCTTAATTCATGATAACTGTAAATTAAATAATGTTCAGAAATTTCATTACCTTATTAGTTATGTGTCCGGAGAGGCACTTGATTTGATTAGTTCTCTAGAAATAACCGGGGATAATTATAGTGCAGCTTGGACAATGCTTATTGCGAGATACGAAAATGTCCGACTTATAGCAAATAGACATTTGAATTTCTTATTTAATTTTACACCGGTATAACGACAGAATCATCATGAATTACGGAATTTAATTGATCAAGCAAACATTCATTTGAGAGCTTTACACAACTTAAACCTACCAACAGAACATTGGGACACATTAATTATTCATATTCTAACCTCAAAGTTAGGTAATCACACACGTAGCCTTTGGGAATCAATAGAGTGCGACAAAGTTTATCCTACGTTCGTGCAGTTTAGCAATTTTATTTCACAAAGGTCTCAGATCCTGGAAACTATCCAAGGTGATATTGGTGGAATGCAACAGAAATCGGAACCAGTTGAAACAAAAGCAAAGTTTTTTAATTTTAGTGCTAATAGGAAAGGAATTCTACAAACAAGGTTACGTTAGCGTCGAGCAACGTTAATTGTATGCTGTGTAATGACAGTCATTTCATTTATTCTTGCAAAATATTTGTTAACACTTCCTCCCCGGACCGGGGTAATGGACTTACACTAACGAGGGTTTTACGCTGTATCTAAGTTGTTTTTTAAATCACATACTCAATAATTTAGGTTATCCTAGAAAAACTATTTGGTTATCGATCTGCATTTAAAAAAATAATATCGCATTACCATTTTTTTAAATATTAAATAATTTCTATCAAATTCCGGCGGATTATCTGTTCCGCCCCCCCCGCTGCCCCGCTGTTATATCGGCTGGCACTTCCCCGTTCCCATGTCCTGCCGATGAAGATTCCGGGGTCTGGTAGCCGATCAGTAAAAGTTGCTTTTTAGTAGAAAGGTCTGTGTCTTAATAACTGAGTCACGCTGCCTTTGTTACTATAACTTTACCATTTTGCTTTACTTAAAAATTGACGAGAGCAAAAGTGGGCGTTTGCAAACTGGACAATTCTTTGCGATGGCAACTAATAACAGAAGGTTTAAATAAAAAGGACAGGATGCAGTTCGCTTACACTACGCATCTAGTATGTTCTTTTTACAATGCTAAAACGTTCGCTTACTTGTCCGAGATAGTTCTGTCTGGGACGTATCCGGTACATGTAGGAACAAAATCTAGAACAAAATACAGTGTGGTTAAGGTATACAGCAAATAAATAGTGTTGTCAGTTTTAATTACCAACTCGTTTAATTTTGGCGATAAATAATTCTATGTAAGAACCGACCAGTTTCACCGTGCTACAGACATCTTCAGATTGGTAAGTACATTTAATCTTTTGCAATGGCATCCGCAATTTTCTGTTTCAGGGGTGTAAAATATTATTTATTGTAGGTACGCAACATTAAAATTTTGCAATATAATTGTTTGCTTTTATTGATGTAATGAATGTTGAATACATCGGTGTCTAACTGCGTGTTATTGCAGCTTATTATGGGATATTTACACAAGTTGTTAATTTGATTCGTAAATTCTTACATTTTGTGATATTTTTTTAAAATATATTTTATAATCTTAATATTTTTTTCCACATAAACATTATGTCCACGTTTTAAAATTTTCACGGCCAAAAGTATTTTCGTTATTTGTTTATGGGGTAGGTATTATGCCGTGATACGCTACCTCCTTCTTTAGTCAACGTTTCGGACAGCGCGCAGTGTCCATCGTCAGGGCAGATCCGGCAGATGTGTGATGATGGACACTGCAACGCTGTCCGAAACGTTGGCTAAAGGAGGAGGTAGCGTAACATGGCATAACACCCCCAAAACAAAAAAGTTGTTTACCAATATTTACCTTCTTTTAGGAATAGGTTAGTTCGTTATACTTTATGTGTAATTATTTTTGCTAATAATTATTGGTTCATTAAACTCATATTTATTATAGAGTACGTACCTCAAATGAAAAGGTGTTTTTGTTATTTTTTTTATAAATTTCTTGATTTCACCACGCTGTTACGGTGGTGAATTGGTATGTGGGATATTGTAAAATTAAATAAAAAAATGTGTTTATTACGAATGTCTGTTTCTATTTTCAAATGCAATTTTTCCTATTTTCAACACGTTTATATATGCATCATTTACGTTAAGACACTATATTTTGATGCTAGATGATATCCTAAATCTATATATGTATATAAAAAATGAATCCCTGTTTCTCTCTTTTTTTTACAGTGAATACCGCACAAGAATCTCAACTGCTCCCGTCTGGAGCCAGTGAGACTATGGCATCCCCAATTGGGGTATGTTGTGAGGCTGGAGGTAGTGGGTAGGGGAAGGAGGTGGGGAAGAGGAAGGTTGGGAAGTACCTGGTTATTCAGATCTGGTCACCAAACACGGCTAAAGCCATTTTCAAGCAACGTTTCAATTCTGAATGGTGGTCTTACACCAGGGCGATACTGATGGTATCTTCCACTCTGGAACATGCCGCAAATATACTATATATTATTTTTAATGAATTAATTGTGAAATAACACAAATTTATCAAATAAAATTTATTTGCGCATGCCGGGTTCGAACCCGCGACCTCCGGATTGTGAGTCAAGAGTCTTACCCACTGGACTACGGAGGCCGTCCGTTCTCTTGGTCACGCCATAACTTCAGAAAGACTTTACCTATTTCATTCGTCTTTTTTTTTAAGTTTTCTAATACTTTGTAGAAGGTTCTTACGGAAAGAAAAATTAAGAAAATTGCGCAAAAAATTAGGTAAATTCAGAAAAATTAACGACTTTTTTTACTTCGCACATGAATGTGAATTCAGCAGGCAGTTTTTTTTTAACAAAAGAATTGTCCGTAGATTTTTAAATTATAGATATTTTAAATAGATACCTATGTTAGGTACGAAATTAGATTAATGGTTCTTATAATATACGAAAATGAATATTTGTAATATATGAAAAACGAAAATTTTGTATAAAAAAAATTGTAATAGGTGGCACACGAGCCAACTTTATTTTCTAACTGAATGAACTGGGGCTGAATATAGGGACGGGGGAGCGGGAGGTGGGTGAGGGTAGGCGGGGAAGGTGAAAAGAAAATGCGGGAGAGGAAGGGGATGCGGAAGGGGAACGGGGACGCAAGTTTAATTTATTTTAAAAATGTCAAATTTATTTCTTTGCATATGGCATTGCAACGCATGCCGGGAATCGGCTAGTGTAAATATTATAAAAAAATCACAAATTAATTAGCAGATCAAATTTAATACCTACATTAAATATCTAGATATACATATATATATATATATATATATATATATACACTAATATTGTGTACCTACCTACCAAATTTTATTCAATTTTATTCTCTAACAAAAGAATGTCAATTGCCAGCCTGAAGATGTCCATAACATGATGAAACCGGTACTGGTTAAATAAATATGTGGAAATAAGTTAAAAAAGTATTTTAATTTCAATTTAATCTAGATATACCATAAGATTCAAAATATTTAACATCCTAGTTTAGTAGAAGGTAGTAGTTTTCAAAAACCAAGAAAGTAAAAAAAAATATATATACATATATCCATCATTTACAGATCACCCTGTGCAACAAACTAGCCATCGACGCGGAGAGTGTAATCGCCAATCGCCAGTCGAGATTCGGAAACAAGGCGTTATGGTGGCTATCGGCCCGCCTTCTCTGTTTTCTATGGAAAAACACGCATTATGGTCTAAATTTATTAGAATATTAATCATGACCTTATTTATCAAACAATTTAGATAATGACTTCTGAAATATAATGAATATACTTCCCTCTAATTATTACCAAAACAAATTTAAAAAAATTGTATCATTAACACCCTTAAAAAAGCAAAACAAATTGGGGGACCCGAGTGACCCCGCTTCGGATCGTGTGTGATTTTTTTCTTTCCGGGACGAAAAGGTTAACAAAGAACCAGCGGCAAGAAGAAAGCTCGTTTCAGAGAAAAAATTATGTTATAACTGCCTAAAACCGGGGCACTCTTCAAAGTTGTGCAGGTGGAAGGAAAAATGCAGTGTTTGTGATCGAAAACATCACACTCTGTTACATATCAATACTGATAATGTACAAGCGGGTACTTCAACTGGCAAGGGTCAGTCGGAGGCACCAGTAAATTTGGCATGTCATAGCGACATGAACGGGCGAGAAATTTTACTATCTACCATAATAGTAAAAATAGAAGACGCGTATGGTGGAACACACAAAATACGCGCACTTTTGGATTCGGGTTCAATGTCTAATTTTATTACAAAGGATACTTGTAAAAGATTAAATTTGCATTGTACAAAGTTGAATATACCTGTTTCAGGTTTGTATAATAATTTAATTCATGTAAAGGAAACAGTTATCATTAAATTTAAATCATTATGTTCTCAATACCGGGATGAAATATCTTGTTTGGTATTAGATGAGATTTCGTGCAATCTTCCGCAGACCTTGATTAATCCAAAAATGTTGAACATTCCAGACGGTATCCAGTTAGCTGATCCACAGTTTTACCAGCCAGCCTCTATTGATATGCTGATCGGAGCAGAGATATTCTGGCAGGTGGTTCGTACGGATCAGATACAGTTAGGAAAGGATAAACCTACATTGCATCGAACGGAGCTAGGCTGGATAATATCAGGAGCTGTACAGAGGCGTCATAATACGAGGCCAGTTAAAGTTTGTCATATTTCATTAAATTCTTTGCAGAATCAAATAGAAAGGTTTTGGAAGGTTGAAGAAATTGAAAATAGTAAGCATCACTCTCTGGAAGATAGTGAATGTGAAAAGATTTTCGAAGGCACGCATAAACGCGATGCAAATGGTAGATTTGTAGTGAACTTACCATTTAAATCTAACCTATCTCAATTAGGAGATTCATTTAGTGTTGCTAAAAGTAGATTAGTGTCAATGGAAAGGAAATTCTTAAGACAACCTAGTTTAAAGGAACAATACTCGGAATTTATTGATGAGTATCTTGCGTTAGGTCACATGACTGAATGTGAACCTCCAATACGTGATGAAACTACTTATTATTTACCACATCACGCTGTATTTAAAGAATCAAGCACAACTACTAAAATTCGTGTTGTTTTTGACGGGTCGGCTAAACCCACTCAAGGGATTTCTTTGAATCGCGCTCTAATGATTGGGCCCACCATTCAAAATGATATATTTTGCCACTTGGTATTTTTCAGAAAACATCAATATGCAGTCACCGCAGATATTGCAAAGATGTACCGCCAAATTAATATCAACCCGGAACACAGAAATTACCAACGTATATTATGGAGCAGGGATGCGGAGGATTGTTCGAAACACTATACGCTAAACACGGTGACATATGGTTTGGCTCCTTCGCCTTATTTAGCAATACGTTGTCTGCATCAGCTAGGTAATGACGTTTCATTTACTCATCCATTAGCTAGTAAATCCCTTAAGGAAAATTTTTATGTAGATGATTTTCTTTCTGGTAGTGACTCCATTGATACTTGTCACTTGCTTAAATCACAAATCATTAATGCGCTTGCTACAGCAGGCATGGAGATTAGAAAATGGAGGTCTAATACGCCCTCGATTAATGATTCTAAAGATAATTTAGAATTATTGCCAAATGAATCCAATGAAGCTAAGATTCTCGGATTAATATGGGACACCAAACTTGATGAGTTTACCTATCAGGTAGAAAGCATAGGCTCAAAGTTAGAAGTAACAAAACGTCAAGTTTTATCATTAATTTCAAAAGTGTTTGACCCTAGGCCCAGTAATCATTGTCGGTAAGTTAATTATGCAAAGATTGTGGAAGCTAAAAAGATCCTGGGATGACAAGATACCCAATGACCTTTTATTGGCCTGGCAGACTTACACGCTGAGTCTCAGTAAAGCAAATCATATTCGGGTACCGAGGAAAATTTTCTGCTTTAATAAAAAAATCTTTTAGCTTACACGGTTTTTGTGATGCATCTCAAGTAGCATATGGCGCTTGTCTGTATTTAAGATCTACCGATGAACACGGCATTCACAAATCACAGTTAATATGCGCTAAATCTCGTGTAGCCCCAATAAAAAATTTATCGTTACCACGTCTTGAGTTATGTGGAGCACAATTATTAGTTAAATTAATGAAGCGGGTGACGGCAGCTCTCCAAGTAACTGTTGACACCACTTTGTGGTGTGATTCGTCAATAACATTGGCTTGGATTGCAGGAGAACCGTACCGTTGGACTACTTTTGTTGCTAACCGCGTATCAGAAATACAACGTGAAGGTGATGGCGCTATATGGCGTCACATTTGTTCAACTGAAAATCCAGCTGACATAATTTCCAGAGGAATAACATCTCAGCAGTTGAAAACATCTTCATTATTGTGGTCAGGACCACCATGGCTCACGTCCGACGAGGATAAGTGGCCACGTTCTTCATTTGATACTCCCACGGAGTTGCCAGAAATGGCGAGGATAGTTTTGGTTACTAGTAGTCCTGTCGATTGGGAAATATTTAATAATTATTCTTCATTAAGACGACTGAGGCGCGTAGTTGCTTATATGTTACGTTTCATACATAACTGTTCTAAACGAAGACCGATGCGGGTCGACGAGCTTTCTGTTATCGAACTGGAACATGCCATGCATGTATTGATTTTGAACGCTCAGCGATTCGCATTTAATGATGAAATAGCGTCTGTGAGATTAGGAAGATTTGTATCTAGGCGGAGCAAGGTAAAGGCACTAAATCCTTTTATGCAGGATGGGTTGTTGTGTGTTGGAGGTCGACTATCACAATCCGATATTACCCCAGTCTCTCAAAAACATCCAATTTTGTTACCACAAAATCATAAGTTGACTGACTTAATAATAACCCATTTGCATTATGAGAATTTACATTTAGGATGTTATGCTCTGCTCGCATTACTGCGTTTACGTTTTTGGCCAATATATGGTAAAAACGCAGTGCATAAATGTATTGTATGTTTCCGAGTCCGTCCGCGTGAGTGTCGCCAGCTCATGGGTGACCTTCCTGCTGACCGATTCCGAAACTATACCTACCTTCAGTTTGGATCGAGCAAGCCCGACGGAAGCATACCTGCGACGGACGAATTCAACACATCATGGCGCAACAAATTTGTAATGTTAATTTTCATCTCAATAATTTATTTAGTTTAGTCAAATATTCAAGGTTACCATTTTGGTTATTTTATTTAATACTTGAGTGTTGTAGTTCAAACACCCTGGCGTCCAACTCTTCGTTTTATTTCCACATAACGTAAATTCGTATTACGCAAAATAGTTTGATTGTTGTAATCCTCGAAGAGGATTACATACACCCCTTGAGATTTAATAATTTGATAAGAGTCCTTAATAATTCTTCGCAAATGTCATGTTAATCTAAAGTCAATAAATCATATTATAATATAATTAATTTACTCTTTTATTACTTTGACTTGACATATCACATGTTTCTACTTTCAGACTGTAGTTAGCCATAATATCATTTAATACACACAATTTATAATATAAATAGGTTCTACTTTTAATAATAACCGTTACAACATTATACTATGTAAAACTCAATCATTCCCCTAACCCCCTCCTTGCCCCGCTCTCCCTACTAATAAACAAGCATAGCATATTCTGATTTTTATATGATTAGATTTTTTGAACATTGTGTTTTTTTTTTCTAAAAGAAAGACAATCATTCACTAGTTACGAATAACCCGATAATATTTTGAAAATCTCTTACTATAATATTGTCGAGGTGGTAGTTTCAGTCGCTGAGCATAGATGGCACTAGTACGAGAATAAGTAAATAATTGAAGAATTCACTTATCCTGGATGTTCAGTTGTTCAGCCCAAGGGCGGATCCAGCTTTGGCGCCAGGGGGGGTCACATAGCGCCAGGGTGGGGGGGGGGGGGTCGAATAGTCGTGGTCAAGTCATAAGAAGTTATAATTTAATTTTGATAATAATAGTAAAAAGACACAAGTAAAAAGTAGGTAGGTAATTGTGATAATAACAGATACAAAAAAGTATATAAAAACGCTACATTTAACAATTTTAATTAGTGGTCCATGGTGGTCCACCTAGGTCCTGGACCCAGCCCAGGGGGGGGTCATAACCCCCATGACCCCGCCCCCCAGGATCCGCCCTTGGTTCAGCCTTTTACAAAGTCAAGAGAGATAGGACAGAATTAGCCTCCCTGGCTA
Source organism: Limnephilus marmoratus (assembly GCA_917880885.1). Taxonomy (NCBI): domain Eukaryota; kingdom Metazoa; phylum Arthropoda; class Insecta; order Trichoptera; family Limnephilidae; genus Limnephilus; species Limnephilus marmoratus. Next base: position 62,638,014 of record OU862907.1, read on the forward strand.
TCCGAGCTCATCACGGTTCTTATAAGGTATTTCCGTCTAATAAATGAGTCACAGTTCTTGTTGTAAGGAAGTTCCATTTTATTTAATTTTATTCAATACTAGCAGACCCGGCCACACGTTGCTGTGGCTAACGAAACACAACGCCATTTACCCAACCTTTATAAAATCCACACCATCCGCTCGCCGGCTGCCCGCTGCCCGTTGCCTAAATTGAATATTTGAATTTCTCGGCTTTTCTCTACTATAAAAAGCATTTATTATACATATAAACCTTTCTCTTAAATCACTCTATCTATTGGTGAAAACCGCATGAAAATCTGTTGCGTAGTTTAAAAGATCTATGCGCACATACATTTTGAGCGACTTCATTTTATACTATGTAATGATGATACCTACCACAAAACTTAAATTTCTACTCAGATAATTTGGCACTTACCTACAGTGGCGGATACAGAAAAAACTCAAAGGGGGGGCGCAAAAGATATAAGAAAACTAAAAAGTAGACAACGGGGAGAATACGACGAACCGCACAAAGAGGAGACCGACTATATGATTTTGGCAGCCACCTTTGGTCTGGAGCTCCAAAATACCTAAAAAATACCCTCGACTCTGTGCAGAAACGGGCGGTCCGCTTGATAATAATAATAATAATGTTTATTCCAGTTATAGATTCTCCCATTTTAACAGATGGATTGCAATCTTTAGAACACAGGCATCGGGTGGGAATGCTATCCTTGTTCTACCGGTATTATGCAGATGCTCCGAGGAACTAGCGTCATTGATCCCTTCGGCATCGGTGCATAGTCGGGAAACAAGCCAAATATGTGCCCAACATTTGTACACGGTTGACATTTGTCACATGAGAACGGGTCGTTTCTTCGACTCGTTCTTGTGTTCAACAGCTCGGCTGTGGAATGATTTTCCGGCCTCTGTGTTTCCTCCTTCCTACAACATGGGTCTCTTCAAGACCAATGTTCATTCCTTCCTCTCCTCAAAAAGACTCTCCACTAGCATCCCAGATGACATAGGCCCCAAGGGAAATTATTTTCCTGAGGGCCTTCTGTGTGGAGTAAATGTAAAAAAAATACTGTCTCTTTCTCTCGCAGGCTAAAACATACAGATGGATGTGTTTGTTAAATCACAACGGTGCTAAAGAAGTTTCCACTTCAATAAATAAATAAAAGATTGACGGACCGCACATTTAAAACTTGGCTGGCCACAGGGAGCAGTAGGGCTGCATTACACGATCAAGGGAATTAAATACTTGAGTCGTGCCGTGTTAAGGGTACCTTTACATGAAACGACGTATGAATGTAAATGAAGCAAAAGTTTCAATTTAGGAGGCGAGTGTGGGTACCGCCACCACGGGAATTATTTTTTGGTAAACAACACCTCTGCTATAAGTCATCCCAAGTGGATCGCTAAGTTTGGTGACTTAGCAGGGATGCCTGAGTTCGTGGGATGTGATTTTTCAAGGTAGCGGCGGAAGCATTTGCCCACGTACTGCGTGGCGAGCTGGAGAGGACTGGTTGAGGGAGACCATTTAACCTCTCCAGCAGGAATCCCTCGACCCATTTCCTTGCATCGCAGTGGGAGGGAAAGTTTCATCCGTCCATCTCTCCTGGACACACTAACCCAGAGAGTCCTAACCACCTATCATACCTTTTATCCTTCCACTATTTCCTTTCTCTAAAATTACCCTTCACCTTTGATTATAGACATTTATATAATCAAAGCCCTTCACATAGCATCTCCAAAGAAATTTTTTTTTAATAATAAAATAATAATAGGTATATTTTGTAATAGTTACCCAAAAATGACAGTGGATAAGTTTATATATTCGGGAAGTATATTTACGAGAGATGGGGAGTCTGATAGAGATATTAAAAGAAGGATAAATGCAGGTAACTCCGCATTTATGGAGGACTGAACGCCGTTGGCGCTAACAAAAAGCTGTCGAAAAAAGCGAAGCGAGCAGTCCACAATGGAGTGCTTTTTTATACATTAACTCCACACAGGAGGCCCTAAGGAAAATGATTTCCCTCATGTCATCTGGGATGCTGTGTGGAGGGTCTTTTTGAGGAGAGGAAGGAATGAACATTGGTCTTGAAGAGACCCATGTTGTAGCAAGGATGGAACACAGAGGCCGGCAAATCATTCCACAGCCGAGCTGTTGAACACAAGAACAAGTCGAAGAAACGACCCGTTCTCATGTGACAAATGTCAACCGTGTACAAATGTTGGGCACGCGTTTGGCGTGTTTCCCCACTACGCACCGGGGTACCAACCCTGATGTATAGCAGTGAAGCATGTAACTGGCAGAGGAAGGACTAAATGCTATAGAAAGCCACGTTTGATAGTGTGAGAAAATATGAAAATAATGCAAGGATGATACAAGCGTAATAAGTAAGATTAAGAAAGAGACGCTTAGATGGTTTAGACATGTAGAGCGAATGATTGAAGAAAGATTTTCTTGTATTTAGGGTAGCCAATGGGGGGGCGCGCGCCCCCTGCGCCCCTCCCCCTGTATCCGCCACTGCTTACCTATCTTATTAAAAAAAAACTCAAAAATGCATATGCAACAAACATGTATTTTTGACCGATTATCTCTATCTCTACATATTATTATTATAAAGTAAAGTCCCCCGCGCCGTCTGTCTGTCTGTTCGCGATAAACTCGAAAACTACTGAACGGATTTTCATGCGGTTTTCACCAATATATAGAGTATTTTGTGAGGAAGGTTTAAATATGTAATTTGTCAATGATTTATGTAAATTGGTTGAAACATAACGATAATTGTTAGAAGTGTCGGAAAAAAGTCCAGCCGCCTGGTAGCTTTAATCGAAAACGCTGCCTAATCCTTTTGGGATATAACAAAATAATTAATGGTGGGATATTCCTCTTTTATAGATCTACCAAAAAGTCCGCGAAGGCATATATCTATCTTTTACGGATAGCTACTATACACATTATATCTAATATGCAATTGATAAGAATAATAAGATAAGAAGATAGAATGCGTATAGTAAGCTATCGGTAAAAGATAGATATATGCCATCACGGACTTTTTGTAGATCTATAAAAGAGGAATATCCCACTATGCGTTGTTTTGTTATATCCCAAAACGATTAGGCAGCGTTTTCGATGAAAGCTACCAGGCGGCTGGAATTTTTCCGACACTTCTAACAATTATCGTTATGTTTCAACCAGTTTATACAAATCCTTGACAAATTACATACGTAAACCTTCCTCACGAAACACTCTATCTATTGGTGAAAACCGCATGAAAATCCGTTCAGTAGTTTTCGAGTTTATCGCGAATAGACAGACAGACAGACAGACAGAAAGATGGCGCGGGGGACTTTACTTTATAATATATAGAGAAGAGACTAGAGAAGAAGACTGAACTCCACATAAACTTTGAATATAATGTTTTTTATAAGTATACAAAAAGATTCCCATAATGCCATCTTATGCTCGTCATATACCCGCTCGTACCCATCATAGATCATAGCTTCCTAAAACTTAGCAGTCTTGTTAACAGATGCCATTGAAACGTGCAACTTGTTTGAAAAATATATCATGGAAAGTTATTTATTGTTTACGAATTGATATTTATTTAGAAAATTCTCTATTATTTATAATTATTGACAGTGCAAACATCGCTAATAAGTGTGTAGGTAGGCATGTCATCCAAAAAACGTCATCGTAATCATATTGTGTGTCCCATTTCCCTCCTTATGGTCCAAAAAAATCATGCGTTCCGTATTATTTCTGAGATAAGTAAAATTTATAAAATTTAAGCAACCCCCGACACAAAAAATAGCTGGATGACCTTGAAATGCCTGAACACATTTTGATGAATTGGAACTAAGAACCATTTCCATAAGGTCAGCTTCCAAAAAAAAACTTCATCATAATCGGTCCATTCGTTTAGGAGCTACGATGCCACAGACAGACACACAGACAGACATGCGTCGGGGGTTAAAAATGACACTGTTCTTTCATAATTTTTATTTTATTTATTAGAGATAATATATTACAAAATTATTACATAAAATTTATAATACATTACTCCCAATGAGTTTAGTAAAACTCATTTCGGGAAGGACAACATTATACATCTAAAGGAAAATTATTTTTACATAAGAACACGGAAATCAATGAACAATATATATATATATATATATATATATTTATATATTTATACAAACATTCTTTTACTAAAATGCAATGTTCTGTAAAATTTTTGAGTAAATCCATCTATTACTTTCCGATGTTTGCGGGCACAAACATACGGAACCTCAATTTGTATTTATACAGTAAAATGTTGAGAGCCACCAAATTTGTCCAACTAATTATAAGCCCTTATTTAAATGCATATTTTTTTCTATTTTAGTATTATCTTTTTATTATCGTACATTTCTTTTTTATAAATAATAAATTAAACTTTTTGAAAACTTTTCATTTGTAAAATGTTGAGAGCCACTGGATAAGTTCAATTTTTTTTTATTTTTAGTATTATCCATTTATTATTGTACATTTCTTTTTATATAAATAAAAAATTAAACTTTTTGAAAACATTTTAATGTAAAATGTTGAGAATCACTGGATTAATCCACTTTTTTATTTTTAGTATTATCCATTTATTTATTTTACATTTCTTTTTATATAAATAATAAAAAATAAAAAATTTGAAAACTTTTAATTTGTAAAATGTGGAGAGCCACTGAATTACTTAATACGTAACGTGAAATACGTAACAATTTTGGTAAGACCATGTAAAAATGTTTGACCAATATAATTGTATTATCTATAAATCATAATTTAAACGAAATTACGAACACGACATAGAAAAAAATAAATAAAGTCGTACTGCCGCACGTATGCAACAATACTCTATCTGGATCGTCCGAGTGCCGCCGCATACATGTGGCAATACTCCTCAAAGGGTTAAGATGGGCTTGAGTGAAGTTGAAGTCTTACACTCGGAACAGGAAAAGGTTTGTCCCCACTGTGAGAAAGCATGTGACAGGTCAAATGACTCTTGCTGCAGTCGGAACATGAAAAAGGTTTTTCTCCACTGTGAATTAACAGGCGTTTCCTCAAATATCCACTATGAGAACATGAATAACTTCAATCGGAACACGAAAAAGGTTTATCTCTACTGTGACTCAGCACGTGCGTCCTCCGGGTTCCCTTCTGAGAACATGAATAACTCCAATCGGAACACTAAAAAGGTTTTCTCCACTGTGAGTCAACATGTGTGTCCTCAAATTTCTCCTATGAGAATGATAACTGCAATCGAAATTCAGAAAGGTTTTTAACCACTGTCAGTCCGCATGTGTGTCGTCAAATGACCCTTGCTAGTAGATGCATAGCTGTAGTCGGGACACGGAAACGGTTTTTCACCACTATGGATCAGCATGTGTCCTCAGAGCTCCTTTCGGAGAACATTAATAACTGAAATAATAAAATTAGATAGAGCCTAAGATTCATAATAAATTGTAAAGCGCCCTTGAGGTGATTTTTCACAAAAACGGCGCTCTACAAATTATCCAATTATTATTATTAACTGTAATCGGAACACGAAAAAGATTGTTCACCACTGTGAGTCCGCATGTGTCTCGTCAAATTGCTCTTGTCATAACTTGAGTAATTGCAATCGGAACACGAAAAAGATTTTTCTCCACTGTGAGTCAGCACGTGTCTCCTCAAAGTTCCACTTTCAGAACATGAATAACTGCAATCGAAACACGAAAAAGGTTTTTCTCTACTATGAGTCCGCATGTGACTCGTCAAACTACTCTTGTGAGAAGATGAATAATTGCAAACGGTACACGAAAAAGGTTTTTCTCCACTGTGAGTCCGCATGTGAGTCGTTAAATTGCTCTTGTAATAACATGAATAACTGCAGTCGGGACATGAAAACGGTTTTTCGCCACTATGGATCAGCATATGTGTCCTCAGAGTTCCCTTCTGAGAACATGAATAACTGCAATCGGAACACGAAAAAGGTTTTTCTCCACTGTGAATCAACATGTGTTTCCTCAAATTTCCCCTTTGAGAACATGAATAACTGCAAGCGAAACACGAAAAAGGTTTTTCTCCACTGTGAGTCCGCATGTGTCTCGTCAAACTGCTCTTGTCATAACTTGAGTAATTGCAAGCGGAACAGGAGAAAGGTTTTTCTCCACTGTGAGTCCGCATGTGTATCGTCAAACTAATCTTATGCGAACATGAATAACTGCAAGCGGAACAGGAAAAAGGTTTTTCTCCACTGTGAGTCCGCATGTGTCTCGTCAAACTGCTTTTGTCAGAACATGAATAATTGCAATCAGAACACGAAAAAGGTTTTTCTCCACTGTGAGTCAGCACGTGTCTCCTCAAAGTTCCACTTTCAGAACATGAATAACTGCAATCGAAACACGAAAAAGGTTTTTCTCTACTATGAGTCCGCATGTGACTCGTCAAACTTCTCTTGTGAGAAGATGAATAATTGCAAACGGTACACGAAAAAGGTTTTTCTCCACTGTGAGTCCGCATGTGAGTCGTTAAATTGCTCTTGTAATAACATGAATAACTGCAGTCGGGACATGAAAACGGTTTTTCACCACTATGGATCAGCATATGTGTCCTCAGAGTTCCCTTCTGAGAACATGAATAACTGCAATCGGAACACGAAAAAGGTTTTTCTCCACTGTGAATCAACATGTGTTTCCTCAAATTTCCCCTGTGAGAACATGAATAACTGCAAGCGAAACACGAAAAAGGTTTTTCTCCACTGTGAGTCCGCATGTGTCTCGTCAAACTGCTCTTGTCATAACTTGAGTAATTGCAAGCGGAACAGGAGAAAGGTTTTTCTCCACTGTGAGTCCGCATGTGTATCGTCAAACTACTCTTATGAGAACATGAATAACTGCAGTCGGGACAAGAATTAGGTTTTTCTCCACTGTGTGTCAGCATGTGTATTCTCAAAGTTCCTTTCCGAGAACATGAATAACTGCAAGCGGAACAAGAAAAAAGTTTTTCACCACTGTGAGTAAGCTTGTGTTTCCTCAAATTTCCCCTATGAGAACATGAATAACTGCAAACGGAACACAAAAAAGGTTTTTCTCCACTATGAGTCCGCATGTGTCTCCTCAAATTGCTTTTGTCAGAACATGAATAATTACAATCGGAACACGAAAAAGGTTTTTCTCCACTGTGAGTCCGCATGTGTATCGTCAAACTAATCTTTTGAAAACATGAATAACAGCAGTAGGAACAGGAAAAAGGTTTGTCTCCACTGTGAGTCCGCATGTGTCTCGTCAAATTACTCTTATGAAAACATGAATAACTGCAGTCGGGACATGGATAAGGTTTTTCTCCTCTGTGAGTTAGATCCGTCAATGGGTCTGAAAAATAAATGAAAAAGTGTAAACACTGATAACTCAAAAATATGTATAAATAGAAAATACGAATCGATATTTACCTGTTATCTTAGTAATTTTTTTTAAGCGTTTTAGGCCTTCCATTTCAACATCCGGCAGCTCTACCTCAATTCCCATAGAAGGAATTGCCTCTTCATCTTCATCTCGGGATCCTGGTTCTACCTTGAAGCTGACAGTCTCCATTTTAATGCTACCTAGAAAAACCAAACCACAATACATTTATTGAAATGCCCAGCGAAGAGCTTTTACATTTGAAATAATAGTCGTTTGTTTTCGACAAGTACTACAACAAAACTTATTTGTTTTTAAAAACTATACGAATAACGATACCGTTGTATAATCGTGTAAAAGTGGGAATTTAGTTAAGGTTTATTTAGGAAATATGAAGGTATGAACATATGTCCGCTTCAGGAACGATGCTTCAAGAAGGATGTACAATTTTTACTCTTGAGCAAAATCTGTACGAATTTCATATAGCCCGTGAAATTACGTTTTTATGAATATTACAGGTGTTTTCAATGCCTAACAATGTAACTTATTTTACATCCCAAATAATTTAATTTAAAATTTTGCTGTAGTTTGGTATTTTCCCGTAAATATACGTTTTAAGATAAATAACAAAGCACGGCAAGAGAGGACTTTATGGACAAACAAATTATTTAATTATTTATTTATTTAATACAAGTATGCCATAAACATTAATTACATGTCACAAATTCATATTCAAAATATTAGTAATGATAAAACAGTGTATGTATACCAGTTAATTGTGACGATACATTGGGAAGTGACACCAGAGATATATTTACATGCAAAAATCTATAATACAAATAAAATTAATAGTGATTAAAAAAATATGATAGCATAGCCTTCTTGTACCTATGTTCCGTGCAGTTAAATAGATCTATCACATATGCATATCTATTAGTAACTTCATGCAACCTAGGTAAAAGTGAGTGTTTCGTATACTCAGTCCGATTATTGTTACATTTAAAAAGGATTTTAGAACGAGTGGTTCTCGTGGGAATATGAAATTCAATGAGCTTAGTTACAACAGGACTGTATATTCTACCATTTACAATTTTGAACATTAATATTAAGTCGGATATAATTCTTCGATCTGACAGTCTTAGTAAATTTAATTCTTTCATCAAGTAATTATAATTTAAGTTTACAATGGGAATACCGAGGTTAAAATTAATGTGTCTTAAGAATTTGTGTTGAATTTTTTCGATTGAATCTGAATGTATTTTAAAATGGGGGGACCAGATCGAGGAGTTATATTCGACTTGACTACGTACTAAGGATGTATACAAATTTTTTAAAGCTGAAATATTCTTGAAACCTCTGGAATTTCAAAGAACGAAGCCAAGCATTTTGATACCTTTATTATAGATTGAGTTTATATGGAATATAAAGTTTAATTTAGAGTCGAATGTTATGCCCAGGTCATTAATTTCTTCGACAGAGGTAAGGGTAGAGTTGTAAAGTTCATAAGGATGAATAATTGGTTGACTTATTCTGTAAAAACTTATTGAATAACACTTATTTATGTTCAGATAAAGTTTGTTAATAGAACACCAACTAATTAATTTGTTTAAATTATTTTGTAGACAGGCACAATCTCCAGCGGTTTTGATGATTTTAAATATTTTTAAATCATCTGCAAAAAGCAATACATTTACATCTTTATCAAATATGTCAACAATATCATTTATGAACAGTAAAAACAAAATTGGGTCTAAATGGGACCCTTGAGGTACACCACTGGTAGCTTTAAATTGATTGGAATAGAACAAATTAATTTTTACAAGTAGAACTCTATCAGATAGATAGCTTGCAAACCAGTCTAAAAGTTTTCCGTCAATACCGAGCTTACGTAGTTTAACCAGTAAAATTTTATGGCACACTTTGTCAAAGGCCTTGATAAAATCTGTGTATATGGAATCGACTTGAGTTTTGTTAGCTAATGCATTTGATATAAAGTTTTCATATAATGAGAGATTTGTCAGAGTTGACCTGTCTGACAAAAATCCATGTTGATTTGGAACAATGAGATGGTTAATATATGGGGAAATTTTATCAAGAAGTAATTTTTCCAAAAGTTTCGGAATTATAGATAGCTTACATATAGGTCTATAGTTAGTGACATCACTTTTATAACCCTTTTTTAGTATAGGCGTTCGATAGCAACGTTTTCAAATGTCCGGGAAGCAACCTGTGTCAAGCGATTGATTAAACAATAGACAAATCGGCTCAGCCAGTGAAGCAATGCAATTTATGAGAATATTGGGGTGCACGTTATCAGGTCCGGCCTTTTTGTTTTTGTCTAGAGATTTAATTTTAGATTTAACGTCGTTTATATTGACGTGTACAGCAGGGATGTGCATGCTCTCAATAAGGGAAGGTGGTGGTATGTAATTTTCTGGGATATCTTCGTCATATACACTTTTGAAGTAATCAGCAAAATAGTTAACCTTTACTTTCATATCAGTGCTACTCTTATCTTTAAAGTGCATTGAAATGGGTAAACCTTGTTTGTTTTTTCTAAGAGAATATATACGTGTGAAAAAGTTTTATATATTAGAGGGTATAGATTTTTCGATTCCATTTATATTTATAACGCACCAGATTTAAATGTCCGGGTTAAATTTTCCCCAAAAAAAAAAAAAAATTATAATAATAATAAAAAAAAAACTAAACCCTTTCATACACTTTCCCAAATGATCATCTAGTGAATCCACGCTATGCAATTGCACTATATAAGTATTATAAATACAAAACAATACAAGAACAACATGTCAACCCACTAGAGACCAAATGGGAATATAATTCACCGACTCCAGATATTTTCATATCAGAGGGTTCGGCACTGTGGCATTTCTAATTGAACCTATAAATCCTACTGATCCCTCAATATAAATATTTAAAAAATCTTTTGTAATCCTACATGTATTTAAAATGACTGATTTTTGCATTTTTATATACAAATTCTTTGACAAATCTAATATGCTTAAATTTTGAATCAGATTCCTAGGTATTATGCCAGTGGCCGAAATAACAAATGGTAATATTTTTATAGTCCGAGAATGCCAAATTCTTTTAATCTCATTTCCTAAATCTGTGTATTTTCTTATTTTTTCAGAAACAGTTTTTTGAATATTACAGGAATTTGGAATAGCTACATCAATGATATAAGTTATTTTTTTTTTAATTTTGTCATGTAAAACTATGTCAGGTCTATTATGACTAATTGTTCTGTCTGTTAGTATAGTTTTATCATAATATATTTTATAAAATTCATTTTCTAAAAATGAATTTGGTTCATATTCATAATATGGTACTATATTACGGCAGTCAATCAACTTATGTTTAATTACCAAACTTTGGTGAATTATTTTTAAAACCTGATTGTGCCTAAATGTGTACTCGGACGGCGCTAATATAGAACATCCCGATATAATATGTTCTATAGTTTCTGGAAAAGCCAAACATTTTCTACATAAATCATCAATTTGATTTATATCTTTTATTATATGCTTCCTATAATTTTTAGTATTAATGACTCTATCTTGAATGGCAAGCATAAATCCTTCTATTTCTGCGCTCAACTCTCCAATGCTCAGCCATTTGTTTGACGAAAGTTTGTCAACATACGTTTGGTTGAGGTAATTGAAGTGTTTTGCATGAATAATTTTATTTGATAATTTTGTTAGTATTTATAAGAATGTTGGCATTCTCGTCATATAAATTTAATGGTGTAATGTTTATATCTGCCATGCAAATTATTTTGTGCATTTCTGAGCTATTAGCTTTCCTATGGAAAAAAATTTAAGCTTTTCTACCTGATTGTGTTTCAAAGATGTTATTTTGACTACACCTCTACCTCCTAAATTTCTAGGTAAATTAATTCGATCTATAGCTGAATTTGGATGATGGCAATTAAACTTCGTTAACATAGTTCTAATTAATCGTTCTAAACTATCTAAATCTGTATTGGACCATTTAATTATGCCAAATGAGTACGTTAATAGATTTATTGCCCAAGTATTTATTGCTTTTACTAAATTTTTAGCAGATAGATTGCATTTTAAAATTTTTCTGATCCTAGTTTGAAATTTAATCCTAATATCATTTTTAATACTAGTGTGATCTAATCTATTCGATTGCGGGCAACCTAAATATTTATAAACCACATCCCCTTTCATACTTTTAATTTTGAAATTTCTAAATATACTCTCGTCTCCATCTACAATTTTGCCTTTCTCTATATGGATTGTTTTACATTTATCTAAACCAAAAGTCATTTTAATATCATCTGAAAAAAAATTTACTACCTTAATCATTATCTCTAAATTTGATTGAGAATTTGAAAATAATTTAATATCATCCATATATAATAGATGTGAAACTATACTACTCTCTCTTGCATTACCTTTAATTTTTATTCCAAACTTGCTTTTAATTAACGTTTTAGATAGTGGATTCAATGCTAAGCAAAGTGAGTCTCCTTGAAAAATCCCTCTTTTTATTGAAATGCCCGGTACTACTATTTTCTTACCTTTTAAATTTACTAGTAAATCTGTATTCCAAAAGGACATAATATTTTTCAAAAAGCTAATTATAATTGGGTTAACTTTGTATATTTTTAATATTTTGATTAGCCACGAGTGCGGGACACTATCAAAAGCTTTTTGATAATCTATATAACAAGTATGTAAATTTCGTTTTTGATTTTGAATTTGTTTTAAAATTACAGAATCAATTACTAATTGTTCTTTACATCCCATATGTTTTCTGCGACAACCTTTTTGTTGTTCAGATAAAATAGTTTTTTCATCCAAATGAGTATATATTAAATCTGTCAAGCAAGAGGTTATAAAATGATTTTTTTGACAGTTTTTTACATTGAGTTCTGTAATTGTGAAATACTTATAGTCATTAAGGGATTTAGATTCTTTGAAGTTTTTGTGTGCAGTTTTTTGCAAATAACCAGGTTGATTAACTCGCTGTTGAATTATTTCGGGAACTTCGCTTCTTTAAGTGTGAAAGTGGTACATGGTTTTCAATGGCCCTGTTGATAATTGTGTAAAAATTTTCAAGATTGTAGTTAATATTATTGTTGAGGTGAAGAAATGACCAGTCTTCATTTGTAAGATATTGGGGTGAAATGCAGATCCCGCCAATGTCTGGGAATTTAATAAAAAGGCACTTTTTGATGAGAAAGGTGTGGAGAAGATGAATTAAAAATAAATTAAGGCGCGCTCGGCAAAATTGAGGGAGATACAACCGTTCAAAGTATTTAAAATTTCACTTGGCGAACTGATATTGACAGTTCGTTCGCCATTTTTTCACTGCTTATGTTGGATCCCAGACCTAATACAGAATTAATAGTACGCCAGAATCACAAACCATGTTACTCAAACCTAGCGTAGCCGCTAAACCACTTGAAAACTGGGATGTTTTTCTTGCCTTGACGCGAGTAGGCGTTATAAAGGGGCACTTTTTTGTATCACAAACCATGTTTAGCGTATTAGGTTTTAACAAAATGGCGGGCGGACTGTCAATATCAGTTCGCAAAGTGAAATTTTAAATACTTTGAACGGTTTTATCTCCCTCAATTTTGCCGAGCGCGCCTTAATTTTTGTTATATTCAGCTTTTCCACACTTTTCTCATATAGAAAGTGCCTTTTTATTTAATTTCCAGACATTGGCGGGATCTGCATTCCTCCCAGATATTGGTTCATATTAGGATAGTCAGCTTTGGAAAAATTAAAAGTAAAGTAAGGAAGAATAGTAGTGTCGTCTGGTGAGTTATTCATCAAGATGGTTATGCTTAAAGCGGGGTGGTGGCAGTCTAGGGGGAGGAGCTCGTCAACTGATTTAACATTGTGAATTGAGAGATCACTACAGAACACTAAATCCAGCAGCCGGTTATTGGAATTGTAGACTTGATTGACTTAATGTAGAGCGAGTAAGTTCGTCATATCTATTATTTCACGAGCATTTTCTGGGAGGCTTAAGTTGTTTTAAGAGTTTTAATTCATCCAATCAATGCTAGGGGTATTATAGTCACCAAATAAAATTGTTCTGGCATCGGGGTATTTATTTTTAAAGGTTTCGAGGTCATCAATGTGGTTTCGGTAGACTCTGATGTTGGATCCAGGAGGAATGTAGACACATCCCAGTAAAGTTTTACTTGATTTAGTTTTTAGTAATACAAATACCTGTTATACGTCTGGATGTTTGCAAATCAATCGAGTGGATAGCAGTGATTTTTTGACGGATATGAGAACTTCTCCTCCTCTGGTTTTATTGCTGGTGACTGGATTCCTGTCAAGGCGGTAGGTGTTATAAGACATGTACAGCAGGACATAATACCAAATATTATGTCCTGCCTGAGCAACAATCCAAAACGGACGAGGTTTCCGAACATCAAACTTTTACATTCCACATTTTTAACACACGCAATACTTCAATGATAAATAATGCAACTTACTGGCTTTTCGAGTACTCTCCGCATACTGTAGACATTCTTTCTTTATATCCGGGAGGTCAAAATCCATATCTGAATACGGCATTTCACCTTCACCTTCTTCCTGGGGCCCTGGTTCCGTCTTGATGGAAACACTCTCTGAGCTTAGTAGATCCATGGCAAGACCGTGGAGAGGGTAGGGAATTCGTTCAAGACCAAAAGTATAACGGAAACTGCATGTAAAAGAACGTTGTATTAACAAAATAGCATTATTTTTTGTGAGAACTTTGAATATTTTGTTTTGGTATGACTCTTCTATAAAAAATAAATGGTGCGTATTCGTAATAAATATTTGGAAATAAGGATTTACTTTTGACTGAAACTTTGAGATAAACATTTGAAAACGGATGACAGAATTGTTTTCATTAGTTAGGTAACAGTAACCGGACACTGTTTTCCTCTACATCTCCTACATCTCTATAAAGTGACATAATCGTATATTTGATCCGCCATTCCGCATCAGACAAAATATCATTACTCAAGAAAATCATATTTCTATAATTTGTGATTAATTCTTCTTCTTTCGTATGGTGGGGGGTCAGAGGGGGACATCTAGGTCTGCGAGCCAGTCTAGGGCCTCAGGCGTTGCCCTGTGGACCTCATCAATCCCGCCGAGAATGAATGGAGCGGGCATTCGTAGACCACATGTTCGGTGGTCTGCACCGCACCGCATTCACACTTATTGTGATTAATAATCAATTCCCTTGAAACACACATCCATAAAATAGTTATGAAAGCAGACGTCAAATAAGGGATTCTCTAACTTAGGTGTATCAATTGGCGTAAGTTAAACTAGATCGCATTATAAGGATGTTAGACGGTGGTGTTTTTTTAAACATTTTGTTTATTCTATAGAATTCGGGATAAATGACATGTTGTATTTTACTAACGAATTTCGCACAATTTTGTTATATCCATGGTTAAGATTTGGGACATTTTTTGACATCTGTCATCATTTACGCAACTTTTTGTTTGGTAATGTTGCATTTTTTTTTTAAATTTTGTATTTAAATACTTACAAAATACTAAAATGTATATTGATTACTTATTGTGAACGTGTTTGACCGTAAGAAATTAAAAACATGGGAATAATTTGAATGAATTGACATTCTGTTTTGAGGAAATAAAACACGAGAACTCTACAGACACACCGTTTAAGTAAGTCAGGTACTTCTCATACGTCATACATATATCTGGTAATGTTATCTTATTGTGAAAACAAGCTTATGGATCTTAGTGGTTAACTCATAAAATAAAGAATATCTGTGGGTGTTAACTTCTTGTTGTTTTTCAACAATTTGGATAGAGAAAGGGATTTGCTAGCTAACCTTTGGTATCTGCGGTAGATGGTTTGTGTTGCCGTGAATCAGGCAGGCAATTTCGCCAAGGCAGTAGGTACAAAAACCTTGTCAGAATTACAAAAATTTAAACAAAAACTTTGATTAGATAACGACCGATCATCCGAGTCTAGCAAATGACAGTGACAGATTGCATTACCGTGATCTATGGTTATGTTTGAGGTATTGCCATTTTTTGAAGATTTAGTTCGAACGTTGTTCAAATAGGTTATTTCTTCCCTAATGGCAACATAGGCCCGGTATATCAGCCAGGCCGTATCTTCGCTTTGTACAACATAGCAAAGATACGGCCTGATTGCCTGATATTTCCTATTTTAACTGAAGCTTTGATATTTCCTATTTTAGACGTAGAGGCAGTGATGTTATGTCTAGGGAAATTTCCCTAGATCTAGGGGAGAAAAATATTTTTTAGGGAAAAGGGAAATCGGGACAAAATCTAGAGAAATTTCGAACTCTGGCAAAATTTTTATTACATATGACAAATGGTTAAAATTGATATTTATTAAGTAGGTACTTGTTCTATGAGATTACTTCTAGGCAAGTACCTACCTAATTTTATTATTTTCTTTCTATTCGAATTAGTTCTATAAAAAAAAAAAATGTAGCTTTTTTGTCTTAGGAGAAAAAAATGTGTTCCATTTTAAAAACCCTAGCCATACTGTAATATTTTTTTGGATGAAAATCAAGAAATATATAAAGTACGATCAGACAAATGCAAAAAGTGTTTAATTTGCAAAGGCGAGTAGCATAGAAAATCTCCAACTGCAAGATCACACAATAAGAGCGTAAAAAACGCCATTATTATTATTACTGGTATTATATAAATATATATATATTACTTATTGTTCATGTACTTACATGCAATGTTATTTTTAACACTGACAACTCAAAATGATATTAGGGAACGTACCCATACTACGTGACACATTCGGGGAGGTGGGGTCTTCAAAATACCACGCTTGATACAAATGAGCAACGGGTTGCTTAGGTTTTTGGTCAGGGTGGGGGTGGGGGGGTTAAAAAGTGCAAAAAGTTGGTCACGTAGTGTGGGTACGTTCCCTATGTATCTAAAAAGATAAATGGGACCTCTGAAAAAAAAATTAATTTATTTTTTAAGTTCCGTTTTTTCGGTGATTGCGGTTGATTTTTATTTTGCAAAGTGTTTTTTTTTATTTGAAATTCAGTTTCTAATTCAGTGATGAGTGTATTCGTACTTTTTAAATTATTATTTCACGTAGCAAAAAGTGTTTTATTTGGAAAAGCACAGTATTATTAGTATATTTACCAAGCTCCGATATCTTTCCAATTAATTAATCATATTAATTAACATTTTTTTTTTTTTTTTTACTTGTTGATTATATTCATTTATTCATATTAAATTAATTTGTACTTGTTTGTTATATAATCAACATTATACATCCTACATACTGTTTACCATTGTACCATTTTACTGCAAAAATATTGTCATGTTCTGTTGACAAACTACATAAGTAGTTTAGCAGGTTTGAATGTTAATAAATAAAAATATAAAATTTGGAAAAAAAATGAGAAATGAAAAGAAGCCAGGTTTACAAACTCTCCAACCGTATACTTATAAACTAAGATATTTAGGGTCAATACGTGTTCCTCTGGAGTAGTGTTATTTCATAAACTATCAATTTTTGTATTAATTTAGTACCGCCAACAAATGCGCATTTTAAAGTTGATAATACTGATTTAATCTCCATTCTCTCCTGTCAAAGCTAAAGTGAGAGACGATGAATATATATTTTTCATCGAAAAAGTATTTTTTTTTTTGTTTTTATTGAGTGACTTTATGCTGTAAAGACTTAAAAGTCTGTATTATTTAACTCTACTTTGGAATGCATGTTAATCCAAGAAACCGCGAGGGTATTTATTTTTCTAATAACATAACTTCAAAATGAGAAACTTTTGAAATTATAAAAAACAGGATTAGTGTTACACAATTAGGTGGCTACGTAGGTAATAGCGCAAATGTGAAATTCTAGGGTAATTTCACTTCGAAATCTAGGGAAATAATTTTTTTGGGCAGAACATCCCTGCGTGGAGGCGCTACCAGTCACATGCCAATTCTGACATTTACGTACCTAAATAATATTGGAATACTTACTTCCCTACGGAATTTGGCTAAAGTTCGGTTTATGGGGGAAATTCCTAAAAAATAAAACTAGTTATTTTTATACTAATTATGGGCCGGAAAAACCGAATCTGAAAGAATTAGGCGGCGGAAAGCAATATTAACTGAGTTACACGACTTTAAAATTTTTTATACGCATACAGGAAAATAGCCATTTTGGAAACATTCTGATTCCTACAAAATCAAACTAATAGTTATTTTTATACTAACTTTGGGCCGGGGAATCCAAATCTGAAAGAATTAGGCGGCGGCAAGCAATATTAACTGAATTACACGACTTTAAAATTTTCCATACATGCACATGAAAATATTCATTTCGCAAGCTGATTTTGACTTGACACACGTAGTACAAAGACCATAGAAAACAAGATAGCATAGATGTTTTTACCACACAAAATTAAGTGTTGCCATTAACCAGTAATATCAATAACGTAAAATAACACGTTTATATTTTAAGTACTTATTCTTTATAAATTTTACTCACTTTTGTATCACAAACCATGTTACATAAACCCAGCGTAGATGCTAAACTACTTGAAAACAGGGATGTTTTATTGCTGTGACGCGAGCAGGCGGTATAAAGGGGCACAAACCACGTTACACAAACCTAGCGTAGCCGTTAAACTACTTGAAAACAGGGATGTATTTTTGCCGTGACGCGAGCAGGCGGTATAAAGGGGCACAAACCATGTTACACAAACCTAGCGTAGCCGCTAAACTACTTGAAAACAGGGATGTTTTTATGCCGTGACGCGAGCAGGCGGTATAAAGGGGCACAAACCATGTTACACAAACCTAGCGTAGCCGCTAAACTACTTGAAAACGTAGGCTGTTTTTTTAAATTGATGCGAGCAGGCGGTATAAAGGGGCACAAACCATGTTACACAAACCTAGCGTAGCCGCTAAACTACTTGAAAACGTAGGCTGTTTTTTTAAATTGACGCGAGCAGGCGGTATAAAGGGGCACAAACCATGTTACACAAACCTAGCGTTAGGTTAGGTTAGGTTAGGTTAGGTTAGGGACGTGAGCAGGCGGTATAAAGGGGCACAAACCATGTTACACAAACCTCGCGTAGCCGTTAAACTACTTGAAAACAGGGATGTTTTTTAAAATTGACGCGAGCAGGCGGTATAAAGGGGTACAAACCATGTTACACAAACCTAGCGTTAGGTTAGGTTTGGTTACGCATTTTTAAGATTACGAATTTTCATACTTTTGGTTTAAGAATACGGCCGTTGAGATAGTTGTAATTCATAAATATAGGGATAAATATTTTTTGAGACTTGGTAACACTGCCAACACATGTTTTCGTAGATTTCTTGTTTATCTATGATTTTGTACTGAATGAGTCAAATTCAGCTAACGAAATGAATATTTTCTTGTTTGTGTGTATTGAAAATTTTAAAGTCGTGTAATTCAGTTATTGCTTGCCGCCGCCTAATTCTTTCAGATTCGGATTCCTCGGCCCAAAGTTAGTATAAAAATAACTATTAGTTTGATTTTGTACGAATCAGAATACTTCCAAAATGGCTATTTTCCTGTATGCGTATAAAAAATTTTAAAGTCGTGTAACTCAGTTAATATTGCTTTCCGCCGCCTAATTCTTTCAGATTCGGTTTTTCCGGCCCATAATTAGTATAAAAATAACTAGTTTTATTTTTTAGGAATTTCCCCCATAAACCGAATTTATTCCCGGAATTTACGCAAATCGCCTAATTTTACAAGTATGGACTATTGTATTCATCGACCGATGAGGAATGAAGATTTTATTAAGTGATGATCAATGGAAATTAGTCTATTATGGGATTTACGAGGTTTCAATATCAGGACAGTTTTTTAATGCGGGAAATTTTATTTAGTGCACTGACTCTAGCAAAACAAATTCGAATTAAAATAAGTATACTCGCATGTCATATTCCTTCATTAAAATCATGGACAATTTATGTAATATTGTTGACATCTAGGCTTTCTACCTGTATACTGATTATGTTGCAAGCTGTGCTAAGTTCGACACTCCAACCAAGCCGAGCTTATAGTCTTAGACAATTGTTATGTACCTACCGGGCTTATCTGTTGGAAATGAAAGTATGAAAACAATGATCTTGCAAAGTAGGTCTGGCCAACCCAAATTGCACCACGAGCCGTATTGACAGTAAAGATTATACTATTTTTTTTGGTTCATATCTATTATAATTAAATATTATCAATATAGTCACAACTCACAAAATCCCAAGCACAGGTAGAATTTACTGGAATGATATTTTTTAGAAAATCTTTTTTTACGTGAATACCGAAACTGCTCCCAACCATCGGGTGCCAGTGAGACTATAGCATCCTCAGAAGGGGTTTGTTGTAAGGCTGAAAAGAGTAGGGAGGGGAAGGAAATGGCTTCCTATGGGTGATTTTTCACAACGACGGCGCTGTAACAAATATTATTTATTATTTTGTTATCATGGGGCAGAGAAAGGTGGAAAAATGCCTGATTATTCAGATTTAGTCACAAAACATGACTAAAATCAAGCCACAGGGCCGGATCTAGGAGGAGGGAGGCAACCGGGGCGCCCGTCCCGGGGCCAATATCGTAATTTATTGATTGATTGAAAAAAAAACTTGATTCACAAAGCGCCTGGCATCCAGAGCACGTTGCTCTATCGTTGATTCATTTAATTTTAGAACGCCCAGTTGATTTTTGAACGCATCCTAGGTTGATTTATGAACGAATCGTATGTCGATTTTGAATACGTGTAAGTGTACGTCACAGTTTCTCAACGTGTGCGATAACGACCCTGTGGACGTTTAAGACTTTCAGGTCAGTAGAAGACCCGGAGAAAATTAAAGAGCGCTGAGGTAGCACAGTGAGGGCGTAAGGCGTGGGTAGGTAAAAAAGGTCTAAAAAGACAAAAACACGCTAATCACGTACAAATAAAGCTAAGCATACAGCATACATTAATATTGATTAATTTTTGTTATAATAATCATTATTTTTATCGAGTGTGCGAAAATTCGCAAATTTCGGTAGGTAGTTCTGGAAGTGAATGAAAATTGAAATAAAAGATTCCATTTCATTCAGATGTAGGTATTGAAGGAAATGATTTTTTTTATAATCGGGGTCGGGGTCACCAGTTGAGGGAGCGGGAGACTAAAATGAAAGTCGTCATGTCGAAGTGGTGAGTTATGAAAAACGACTAAGTATTCCTTAATACTCGTTTTTGGGCGGGAATATGTTAAGATTTCAGGTACTGAAATATTAATATTTGTGATTGTCACCCTAATGGTTGTGGCAACATTTTTTTGTGTTGGCAATTGCCAGGGCGATTTCGTATTGCCACGGATTTTTCAATTCCTTCTTCTCTTGTTACCATCCGTCTTGGGCGGGTCGTTTTTGGCAAAACGTCTGCTGCCAGGTTTTCACTTCATGTGGGTTATAAAACCGCGGAGAGAGATAGCATTATTAGGCTCACAGTACATGAGCTACCCTACGGGTCTTTTATTGTGTGAATAAAGACCAATTATTCAAGAGCTGGAGTTATTATTGAAGAGTTACACCAGCCACACTTCCTTTTGGAATCTGGTATTACCACGCCGGATTGCTCTGTCAGGAGAGCGGAAGTTGAGATCCTGAACAGATATTTTGTAAAACAATGATTGTTAAATAAATCAAAATTTAATAAATTGTCAAAACTCGGTGATTGTCAAAAGAATTCATTTTTTATTATTTCATAGATGGCGCGCGTTTTACGGTAAAACGCTTTTTACGAGTTATGACTTAAAATATTAAGAATACTGAATTGTTTTGCCTGAAATTCATATAACGTCGTAATTGTGTCAAAATAAATACAGGCTCTCTATTTCAACAAACAGAGCAATTTCTGAAGTGGCCGCCTCTAGCGACAAACGACGTAACATATATGGGTACCTACTACTTACATTGTAACAAGTAAATTACGTCGGTACCTCCCAACCCCGAATACATCACTTAATATCGGAGAGCGTTGACAACAACATCACTGGCGGCATAGACGTTCCGGAAAGAAACTATACCTACCTTCAGTTTGGATCGAGCAAGCCCGACGGAAGCATACCTGCGACGGACGAATTCAACACATCATGGCGCAACGAATTTGTAATGTTAATTTTCATCTCAATAATTTATTTAGTTTAGTCAAATATTCAAGGTTACCATTTTGGTTATTTTATTTAATACTTGAGTGTTGTAGTTCAAACACCCTGGCGTCCAACTCTTCGTTTTATTTCCACATAACGTAAATTCGTATTACGCAAAATAGTTTGATTGTTGTAATCCTCTTCGAGGATTACAAACACCCCTTGGGATTTAATAATTTGATAAGAGTCCTTAATAATTCTTCGCAAATGTCATGTTAATCTAAAGTCAATAAATCATATTATAATATAATTAATTTACTCTTTTATTACTTTGACTTGACATATCACATGTTTCTACTTTCAGACTGTAGCTAGCCATAATATCATTTAATACACACAATTTATAATATAAATAGGTTCTACTTTTAATAATAACCGTTACAGTGGCATCCCAACGTGGTAGTTCCAGTCAAACTATGTTTTTGCAAGTTTTATGTGGATATGTTTTAAATTCTCCGCGATCATTTTAGGTTAGGTGAAATTACAATTCGTTGGTGTGTTGTTTTTACCGTCGTGGGTATGTATTCATTTTATTTTATTAATTGCATATTTTATATTTCCTTGGGCTTGTTCATCCACAACTCATTTTATTTTGTGTTATTTGTATGTCTTGTACTAATCATAATCATTTCTCCTACTATTTATTTGGGTAGGTACACATTTTTTATAGCAGATGGGATGGATTTAATTTCTGCAGATGGAATTAATAATATTTAGGCAGATTGATAATATCACATTGTACAAAATCGTACTGGCCATCCGTTAATAATTGAAACTTTGTAAGTATATTTTATTACAAGCTAATTTTCTTTACACTGTGTTGTGAGTGGCTATTTTATCTCATTGCATTCATCTGGTGATATTGTTCTAGCTGAAATTTTTGCAATAATGTGTAAATTTCATTAATTACCTACCTATTGTTGACATCATATCACACATGAATTTCTTCACATGTTAGAAACTTAATACAAATATTAATCCTACCTGCAATTCATATGTTCTGTTACATGGTGATCTTTTACAATCTTACTTTGGGAATTTTGATTTCATTTTTGTTACCTTTATACAAATTTTATTTTTCATAATAATAAATGTAACCAAACGTGCATTTCAGACGCAGACCAAATTTTGCTGGACATCTGGGGTGGAGATGAGACGTCATCACAAACCTTCGTCTACAGAATTCGGGCTGCCCTGTTATGCAAAGCGACTAAAGCTAGTTTCACGTAAATTAATTTTTTATAATTTATTATCCGGGTTATATTGATTTGATCAATGATTTTTTTTATTCTTTCCTCGTGTAGGGCTTTCAAAAGAAATTAAATTTCCTTGCAATATATCATTATGTTCTTTCGGTTTAATATTTTATACAAATTTTTCTTGTGAGGGTTTGATAAATTTCATTAAATTCCGATTTTAGTACATAACAGGGATTTGTATTCAAATCATTATTTTAAAAGATTTTTATCGAGTTTTAATTTCTCTTTAGTCGGCGGGATTAGTTTTTCTTTTAAAATAAAATAAATTCCTTATAGTTTTCGGGTTTGATGAATAACTGTTATTTTGAAATCGTCATTTTGTAGGTGGGATGCAAAATGTTGCTTATCACTATATTTTTTGTTCATCGGCTATTATCTAAATAATCTTTTGGGTTTTGATTCCAATAAATGGATAATTCTATAAATTAGTATAGAAGATTGTATAATATTTTGCGATCAGTTGGCTGAACCTTAAATTGTTTTGCATATCTTCCTTTAATAGGGTTATTAGAGATTATGCGAAGTAACTTTCGGAGCAACTAATATGATTGTTATGAAATTACAACTATTTAAATTGATATAAAATGTAGAGTTTTATCACATGTTTACATACGTAAAAATTCACAGGTATAAGGATTCTTCTTAGTTCTGGGCGGAATTATTATTTTTTTTTTTCAGTTTAGATTGTTATTTTATGAATTGATCTATAATTTTTTTGGCGATCTATTGCCTGTTCCTTGAAGTACTTGCATATCTTCCTTTCTAGGGTTATTAGAGGTTTGCAAGGTAATTTTTCGGAGCGATTAGTAGATTGTTGAACAAATAAATGTTTTATTGAATTAACATCTTTAAACTTTAACTAATAGGGTTTTCAAATAACTTTAATTTACTTAACAGCACACAATGTTTTAGGTCATTTAATAGATCTCGTAATTATAAATATACAAGTTTGACACAATTTATTATTTAGTCAGCTTCTCAATAACGCCATCTACATATTATTGTTTGACATAACACATACAACGACTGCTATTGGGGTTTGCGTCTTCACTTTCAGAGCGGAAACTTTAAATATTCCGTTATCAATCTGTCATAGGACATAATCTAAGGTCCTTGTGTTCCTAGTAATGTAGCATATTACGAATTTTGGGGAAAATTCTTCTGTTTTTGGTGCGCCAACAAAAGCAGATGAATTTTGGTTCTCAATACATTCAGCTTTCAAAGGGTAAATGAGTTTGAGCGTTGAATATTATTGGGTTGTTTTGTCTTCTAAGTATATTGTCTTGTGTACGGATGTGACTTATGTATGGTGGTTTCTATTGTTTGTCTTGTGTACGGATTGTTGGTCCTAGTGTGAAGAAACAAGCAAGGTTTTTGTTTTTAAACAAAATATTTGGAGCTTCGCTTCAACTCAGTGGATATATCTCACTGTATCTATTCTGCTAGCGTTTAAAACGGCAGTTATGCGCATAACATGATCTCCCGTTGAGATCCTCTGAGTATGACAATCTTTCCTTGTTTTGCGATCTATAAATAGGATATAAAATATTTTCCTATCACTGTAGCGTAAACACGATTTTAATCGATTATAGAAGGTGGCGTCGGTTTGCCTGTTCACTTTCATTCGCAAGATACGGAGGAATCTTTGGCGTAAGCATTGAACTTACGATGAGGATATGTCCGTCTCTTTTGATTTCAGAAAATGAAGTTAATTATCCTCATATAAAGATTAATTTGTTGAGTTGTAAGAAGCTCATGGCATTCATCTCTTTCGAGAGGATTTCAGTGAAGCCATGTGTGTCTATAACTCAGGCAGAAAGTTTTGGTCTAAAAACATTTATAGAAATAGATAGTAATGATAACTGTCCTTTATGTGCAATTACCATATTCATATTGCATATAAATAGGTTAAATCTATCAAGATAACTATTAAGTTTGTTTGTGTTGTAGTTTATGTTATATATTGTGTCGTCTCATAATTCCTCCTAAGAATTTCTGTCGTGGAAATTTTAGGATGAATTAATATATTCCAGTATAATGAAATGGAGTTAATTCAATCGGGAAGTTGGAACCTTCATTATACCGATGATACCTTTGAGATACAATTAATATTTAGTTAACCAAGGCTTTATGATATAACAACTGTTCAGGTTGTCCTTAAATTATTTTAATTGAATTATGGGAATAGAGCAATGACATCTGTTGCAGTAGTAGTAACATTATTATTAAATATTAATAATTTATCACGAATATAATGGGGCCTACACTAGAGCCATCTATCTACATTTGATTACATTTATCATTAATTATTATTTTACCATCCTAGGTATTGTTTATTGACTATCTCGAAGTTATTATTTGCTACATGGGGTTTTTAAAATACTTTCAAACAAATTAAGTATTTCATTTTTCAGATTTTATACTCAGCTCAGCATAATACAGGCTGTTTTATTTTATTTTGGGAATTTAAGAAAAGAAATAAATTAAAAATATCTCAGTAAAAATTTATTTTCATATGTTTTGATTTTTTTGTATTTTGATATCTACCGGGTAATTGAATAATAATTTTTTTATCATACTTAATCTCAATTTAAAACGCTTTTATTTATAAAATATTTACATCGCTGGGAAATATTATTTCAAACTTCGGTAAATCCCGTGCATTCTAATTTTGCAATTGCATATCAATTCATTGTTTCTTTTGTATAAGACATGAAGTTTTACAATTATTAAATCTTTAATTCAGGTTTCTTTAATATGTTATGAGGAAAATTTCAATTTCAGCTTTGAGCATACATTTACATAATCATTTTTTTACGTATTTCATCTTGAATTTTCTTTCCTTTTATAGGTATCTTACTTTGTTGCTGGTAACCTTATTTAGGCAGTTTAGTGTAGGGAACTTCAAGATAATCTCAAGAAATTTTCAAATATCAAGACTAAGAAGAAAGCATCCTTCATGTTCATTGTCGCTGGTTTCAAAATGTGGGTCAGAGGCATTCATCTGACTTCAAGCCACGTCGCATCATTATCCCGCTTGAAGACATCATCATAGGAAGATTCATTCAAGATCATCAATGCTGTACTTCAAGATATTGTACCAGAGCTTCTATCTCTACCGTGGGCCAATTAGGGTCACAGTTATTTGAAGAATTCATTATCATAGAGATTCTTCAAGATTATCAACGCTGTTTGCAAGATGTTATACCAGAGTTTCCATCTCTACCTTGGGCCACTTTGGGTTATCAGTAATTTGAATTCATCATTATCGGAGAGATGCTGCATTGAATTATGGAACTTCTTCTGGTTCATCCTTTTATTATGACGTCATGTCAACATTATGGCAGTACGTTGGTCACCGCTTCTTCTATTATTTACAAGATATGGACTGGATCTACTTCTGTCTACCAGGATCCCATCTACTTGCAAGTTTCAAGAAATATGCTCCCATCACACTTGCGGACAAATTTCACAGGTCAAGAAGTTATCTTGTGGAGGTGCCAGGTGGACCTCATTTTTTTTGGGAAAGGGGGTAATGTAACAAGTAAATTACGTCGGTACCTTCCAACCCCGAATACATCACTTAATATCGGAGAGCGTTGACAACAACATCACTGGCGGCATAGACGTTCCGGAAAGAAACTATACCTACCTTCAGTTTGGATCGAGCAAGCCCGACGGAAGCATACCTGCGACGGACGAATTCAACACATCATGGCGCAACGAATTTGTAATGTTAATTTTCATCTCAATAATTTATTTAGTTTAGTCAAATATTCAAGGTTACCATTTTGGTTATTTTATTTAATACTTGAGTGTTGTAGTTCAAACACCCTGGCGTCCAACTCTTCGTTTTATTTCCACATAACGTAAATTCGTATTACGCAAAATAGTTTGATTGTTGTAATCCTCTTCGAGGATTACAAAAACCCCTTGAGATTTAATAATTTGATAAGAGTCCTTAATAATTCTTCGCAAATGTCATGTTAATCTAAAGTCAATAAATCATATTATAATATAATTAATTTTCTCTTTTATTACTTTGACTTGACATATCACATGTTTCTACTTTCAGACTGTAGCTAGCCATAATATCATTTAATACACACAATTTATAATATAAATAGGTTCTACTTTTAATAATAACCGTTACAACATTATACTATGTAAAACTCAATCATTCCCCTAACCCCCTCCTTGCCCCGCTCTCCCTACTAATAAACAAGCATAGCATATTCTGATTTTTATATGATTAGATTTTTTGAACATTGTGTTTTTTTTTTTCTAAAAGAAAGACTAACATTCACTAGTTACGAATAACCCGATAATATTTTGAAAATCTCTTACTATAATATTATTGAGGTGGTAGTTTCAGTCGCTGAGCATAGATGGCACTAGTACGAGAGTAAGTAAATAATTGAAAAATTCACTTATCCTGGATGTTCAGTTGTTCAGCCCAAGGGCGGATCCAGCTTTGGCGCCAGGGGGGGTCACATAGCGCCAGGGTGGGGGGGGGGGGGTCGAATAGTCGTGGTCAAGTCATAAGAAGTTATAATTTAATTTTGATAATAATAGTAAAAAGACACAAGTAAAAAGTGGGTAGGTAATTGTGATAATAACAGATACAAAAAAGTATATAAAAACGCTACATTTAACAATTTTAATTAGTGGTCCATGGTGGTCCACCTAGGTCCTGGACCCAGCCCAGGGGGGGGTCATAACCCCCATGACCCCGCCCCCCTGGATCCGCCCTTGGTTCAGCCTTTTACAAAGTCAAGAGAGATAGGACAGAATTAGCCTCCCTGGCTATCCGAGCTCATCACGGTTCTTATAAGGTATTTCCGTCTAATAAATGAGTCACAGTTCTTGTTGTAAGGAAGTTCCATTTTATTTAATTTTATTCAATACTAGCAGACCCGGCCACACGTTGCTGTGGCTAACGAAACACAACGCCATTTACCCAACCTTTATAAAATCCACACCATCCGCTCGCCGGCTGCCCGCTGCCCGCTGCCCGTTGCCTAAATTGAATATTTGAATTTCTCGGCTTTTCTCTACTATAATAAGCATTTATTATACATATAAACCTTTCTCTTAAATCACTCTATCTATTGGTGAAAACCGCATGAAAATCTGTTGCGTAGTTTAAAAGATCTATGCGCACATACATTTTGAGCGACTTCATTTTATACTATGTAATGATGATACCTACCACAAAACTTAAATTTCTACTCAGATAATTTGGCACTTACCTATCTTATTAAAAAAAACTCAAAAATGCATATGCAACAAAAATGTATTTTTGACCGATTATCTCTATCTCTACATATTATTATTATAAAGTAAAGTCCCCCGCGCCGTCTGTCTGTCTGTTCGCGATAAACTCGAAAACTACTGAACGGATTTTCATGCGGTTTTCACCGATATATAGAGTATTTTGTGAGGAAGGTTTAAATATGTAATTTGTCAATGATTTATGTAAATTGGTTGAAACATAACGATAATTGTTAGAAGTGTCGGAAAAAAGTCCAGCCGCCTGGTAGCTTTAATCGAAAACGCTGCCTAATCCTTTTGGGATTTAATCCAGTGATTCTCAACATTTTACATTAAAATGTTTTCAAAAAGTTTAACGTAACGTGAAATACGTAACAATTTTGGAAAGACCATGTAAAAATGTTTGACCAATATAATTGTATTATCTATAAATCATAATTTAAACGAAATTACGAACACGACATAGAAAAAATAAAATAAAGTCGTACTGCCGCACGTATGCAACAATACTCTATCTGGATCGTCCGAGTGCCGCCGCATACATGCGGCAATACTCCTCAAAGGGTTAAGATGGGCTTGAGTGAAGTTGAAGTCTTACACTCGGAACAGGAAAAGGTTTGTCCCCACTGTGAGAAAGCATGTGACAGGTCAAATGACTCTTGCTGCAGTCGGAACATGAAAAAGGTTTTTCTCCACTGTGAATTAACAGGCGTTTCCTCAAATATCCACTATAAGAACATGAATAACTTCAATCGGAACACGAAAAAGGTTTATCTCTACTGTGAGTCAGCACGTGCGTCCTCCGGGTTCCCTTCTGAGAACATGAATAACTCCAATCGGAACACTAAAAAGGTTTTCTCCACTGTGAGTCAACATGTGTGTCCTCAAATTTCTCCTATGAGAATGATAACTGCAATCGAAATTCAGAAAGGTTTTTAACCACTGTCAGTCCGCATGTGTGTCGTCAAATGACCCTTGCTAGTAGATGCATAGCTGTAGTCGGGACACGGAAACGGTTTTTCACCACTATGGATCAGCATGTGTCCTCAGAGCTCCTTTCTGAGAACATGAATAACTGTAATCGGAACACGAAAAAGATTTTTCTCCACTGTGAGTCAGCACGTGTCTCCTCAAAGTTCCACTTTCAGAACATGAATAATTGCAAACGGTACACGAAAAAGGTTTTTCTCCACTGTGAGTCCGCATGTGAGTCGTTAAATTGCTCTTGTAATAACATGAATAACTGCAGTCGGGACATGAAAACGGTTTTTCACCACTATGGATCAGCATATGTGTCCTCAGAGTTCCCTTCTGAGAACATGAATAACTGCAATCGGAACACGAAAAAGGTTTTTCTCCACTGTGAATCAACATGTGTTTCCTCAAATTTCCCCTTTGAGAACATGAATAACTGCAAGCGAAACACGAAAAAGGTTTTTCTCCACTGTGAGTCCGCATGTGTCTCGTCAAACTGCTCTTGTCATAACTTGAGTAATTGCAAGCGGAACAGGAGAAAGGTTTTTCTCCACTGTGAGTCCGCATGTGTATCGTCAAACTAATCTTATGCGAACATGAATAACTGCAAGCGGAACAGGAAAAAGGTTTTTCTCCACTGTGAGTCCGCATGTGTCTCGTCAAACTGCTTTTGTCAGAACATGAATAATTGCAATCAGAACACGAAAAAGGTTTTTCTCCACTGTGAGTCAGCACGTGTCTCCTCAAAGTTCCACTTTCAGAACATGAATAACTGCAATCGAAACACGAAAAAGGTTTTTCTCTACTATGAGTCCGCATGTGACTCGTCAAATTCTCTTGTGAGAAGATGAATAATTGCAAACGGTACACGAAAAAGGTTTTTCTCCACTGTGAGTCCGCATGTGAGTCGTTAAATTGCTCTTGTAATAACATGAATAACTGCAGTCGGGACATGAAAACGGTTTTTCACCACTATGGATCAGCATATGTGTCCTCAGAGTTCCCTTCTGAGAACATGAATAACTGCAATCGGAACACGAAAAAGGTTTTTCTCCACTGTGAATCAACATGTGTTTCCTCAAATTTCCCCTGTGAGAACATGAATAACTGCAAGCGAAACACGAAAAAGGTTTTTCTCCACTGTGAGTCCGCATGTGTCTCGTCAAACTGCTCTTGTCATAACTTGAGTAATTGCAAGCGGAACAGGAGAAAGGTTTTTCTCCACTGTGAGTCCGCATGTGTATCGTCAAACTACTCTTATGAGAACATGAATAACTGCAGTCGGGACAAGAATTAGGTTTTTCGCCACTGTGTGTCAGCATGTGTATTCTCAAAGTTCCTTTCCGAGAACATGAATAACTGCAAGCGGAACAAGAAAAAAGTTTTTCACCACTGTGAGTGAGCTTGTGTTTCCTCAAATTTCCCCTATGAGAACATGAATAACTGCAAACGGAACACAAAAAAGGTTTTTCTCCACTATGAGTCCGCATGTGTCTCCTCAAATTGCTTTTGTCAGAACATGAATAATTACAATCGGAACACGAAAAAGGTTTTTCTCCACTGTGAGTCCGCATGTGTATCGTCAAACTAATCTTTTGAAAACATGAATAACAGCAGTAGGAACAGGAAAAAGGTTTGTCTCCACTGTGAGTCCGCATGTGTCTCGTCAAATTACTCTTATGAAAACATGAATAACTGCAGTCGGGACATGGATAAGGTTTTTCTCCTCTGTGAGTTAGATCCGTCAATGGGCCTGAAAAATAAATGAAAAAGTGTAAACACTGATAACTCAAAAATATGTAAAAATAGAAAATACGAATCGATATTTACCTGTTATCTTAGTAATTTTTTTTAAGCGTTTTAGGCCTTCCATTTCAACATCCGGCAGCTCTACCTCAATTCCCATAGAAGGAATTGCCTCTCCATCTTCATCTCGGGATCCTGGTTCTACCTTGAAGCTGACAGTCTCCATTTTAATGCTACCTAGAAAAACCAAACCACAATACATTTATTGAAATGCCCAGCGAAGAGCTTTTACATTTGAAATAATAGTCGTTTGTTTTCGACAAGTACTACAAAAAAACTTATTTTGTTTTTAAAAACTATACGAATAACGATACCGTTGTATAATCGTGTAAAAGTGGGAATTTAGTGAAGGTTTATTTAGGAAATATGAAGGTATGAACATATGTCCGCTTCAGGAACGATGCTTCAAGAAGGATGTACAATTTTACTCTTGAGCAAAATCTGTACGAATTTCATATAGCCCGTGAAATTACGTTTTTATCAATATTACAGGTGTTTTCAATGCCTGGAGAAGGGCTGTAATCATGCCATTGTACAAAGGTAAAGGGTCACGTATGGAATGTGGGAATCATAGGGCTATTAGCCTTCTTAGTACAGTGGGCAAGTTGTATGGTAGAATATTGATTGAAAGGGTAAGAATGGAAACAAAAGATAAAATATGGGATGTGCAAGGTGCTTTTATGAGTGGAAGGGGGTGCATGGACCAAATTTTCTCCTTGCGTATGCTCACTGAGAAGTTTCTTGCAAAAAAACAGAAACTCTTCTGTGCCTTTGTAGATCTACAAAAAGCATACGACCGAGTTGACAGGAAAAAGCTATGGAAGGTATTGTCCAAGTATGGAGTGAATAAGTATCTCATACAGGCAATTGCGTCTCTGTATGAGGGAAGCGTTGCATGTGTTAGGGTGAACGGCGATTTTACGGGGTGGTTTGACATCACAAAAGGTGTTAAACAAGGCTGCGTAATGTCGCCGTGGTTATTCAATCTATATATGGATAATTGCATGCAAGAATTGAAAGAGATGGGATTGGGCGCGAAATTGAGTAATCTGGAAGTATGTTGCCTGTTGTATGCTGATGATGCGGTACTGATATCTAACAGTATGGAAGATCTACAGTCTCTCGTGTCAAGGATGAACGAAGTATGTATGAAGAATGAGTTAATGATGAATGTAAGTAAGTCTTAAGTCATGGTGTTTGAAAGAGAGAGTACGAAATCAGTATGCAATATAGTTGTGAATGATGAATACTTGGAGCAGGTGGATGAGTTTGTTTATTTGGGAAGTATGTTTACGAGAGATGGGAAGGCTGATAGAGATATTGAAAGAAGGGTGAATGCTGGTAACTCTATTAATGGAGGACTGAACGCCGTTGGCACTAACAAAAAACTGTCCAAAGACGCGAAACTAGCCGTCCATAATGGAGTACTGGTACCTACCCTGATGTATGGCAGTGAGGCATGGAACTGGTAGAGGAAGGATGAAAGTAGACTGAACGCTGTAGAAATGAGATCCCTGAGGCGTATGTGTGGTAAAACCATGTATGATCGTGTGAGAAATGTGGAAATCCGCAAAGAATGCAAGGCTGATGTAAGCGTAATGAGTAAGATCAAGAAAGGAACGCTCCGATGGTTTGGGCATGTAGAGCGAATGAACGAGGAAAGGAGTGTAAGGAGAATATATGACGCAAATGTGAATGGTAGAGGAAGTCGAGGACGCCCAAGAAAGACATGGCACGACCAAGTGAATCAGATACTTGAGTCGGGCCATGTCAAGAGTCAGAATAATAGAAGAGAATGTATGAGACGTTGTATGAATGTAAACGAGGCAAGGAATGTGTGCCAAGACCGGGATGTTTGGCGGTCCGTCCTCTCTGCCTACCCCTGCGGGGAAACGGCGTGATGGTTAGTTAGTTAGTTAGTTAGTTAGTTCAATGCCTAACAATGTAACTTATTTTACATCCCAAATAATATAATTTAAAATTTTGCTGTAGTTTGGTATTTTCCCGTAAATATACGTTTTAAGATAAATAACAAAGCACGGCAAGAGAGGACTTTATGGACAAACACATTATTTAATTATTTATTTATTTAATACAAGTATGCCATAAACATTAATTACATGTCACAAATTCATATTCAAAATATTAGTAATGATAAAACAGTTAATTGTGACGATACATTGGGAAGTGACACCAGAGATACATTTACATGCAAAAATCTATAATACAAATAAAATTAATAGTGATTAAAAAAATATGATAGCATAGCCTTCTTGTACCTATGTTCCGTGCAGTTAAATAGATTTATCACATCTGCATTTCTATTAGTAACTTCATGCAACCTAGGTAGAAGCGAGTGTTTCGTATACTCAGTCCGATAATTGTTACATTTTAAAAGGATTTTAGAACGAGTGGTTCTCGTGGGAATATGAAATTCAATGAGCTTAGTTAGATCAGGACTGTATATTCTACCATTTACATTTTGGAACATCAATATTAAGTCGGATATAATTCTTCGATCTGACAGTCTTAGTAAATTTAATTCTTTCATCAAGTAATTATAATTTAAGTTTTCAATGGGAATACCGAGGTTAAAATTAATGTGTCTTAAGAATTTGTGTTGAATTTTTTCGATTGAATCTGAATGTATTTTAAAATGGGGGGACCAGATCGAGGAGTTATATTCGACTTGACTACGTACTAAGGATGTATACAAATTTTTTAAAGCTGAAATATTCTTGAAACCTCTGGAATTTCTAAGAACGAAGCCAGGCATTTTGATACCTTTATTATAGATTGAGTTTATATGGGATATAAAGTTTAATTTAGAGTCGAATGTTATGCCCAGGTCATTAATTTCTTCGACAGAGGTAAGGGTAGAGTTGTTAAGTTCATAAGGATGAATAATTGGTTGACTTATTCTGTAAAAACTTATTTAATAACACTTATTTATGTTCAGATAAAGTTTGTTAATAGAACACCAACTAATTAATTTGTTTAAATTATTTGGTAGACAGGCACAATCTCCAGCGGTTTTGATGATTTTAAATATTTTTAAATCATCTGCAAAAAGCAATACATTTACATCTTTATCAAATATGTCAACAATATCATTTATGAACAGTAAAAACAAAATTGGGTCTAAATGGGACCCTTGAGGTACACCACTGGTAGCTTTAAATTGATTGGAATAGAACAAATTAATTTTTACAAGTAGAACTCTATCAGATAGATAGCTTGCAAACCAGTCTAAAAGTTTTCCGTCAATACCGAGCTTACGTAGTTTAACCAGTAAAATTTTATGGCACACTTTGTCAAAGGCCTTGATAAAATCTGTGTATATGGAATCGACTTGAGTTTTGTTAGCTAATGCATTTGATATAAAGTTTTCATATAATGAGAGATTTGTCAGAGTTGACCTGTCTGACAAAAATCCATGTTGATTTGGAACAATGAGATGGTTAATATATGGGGAAATTTTATCAAGAAGTAATTTTTCAAAAAGTTTCGGAATTATAGATAGCTTACATATAGATCACTTTTATAACCCTTTTTTAGTATAGGCGTTCGATAGCAACGTTGTCAAATGTCCGGGAAGCAACCTGTGTCAAGCGATTGATTAAACAATAGACAAATCGGCTCAGCCAGTGAAGCAATGCAATTTATGAGAATATTGGGGTGCACGTTATCAGGTCCGGCCTTTTTGTTTTTGTCTAGAGATTTAATTTTAGATTTAACGTCGTTTATATTGACGTGTACAGCAGGGATGTGCATGCTCTCAATAAGGGAAGGTGGTGGTATGTAATTTTCTGGGATATCGTCGTCATATACACTTTTGAAGTAATCAGCAAAATAGTTAACCTTTACTTTCATATCAGTGCTACTCTTATCTTTAAAGTGCATTGAAATGGGTAAACCTTGTTTGTTTTTTCTAAGAGAATATATACGTGTGAAAAAGTTTTATATATTAGAGGGTATAGATTTTTCGATTCCATTTATATTTATAACGCACCAGATTTAAATGTCCGGGTTAAATTTTCCCCAAAAAAAAAAAAATAATATTAATAATAAAAAAAAAAAAAACTAAACCCTTTCATACACTTTCCCAAATGATCATCTAGTGAATCCACGCTATGCAATTGCACTATATAAGTATTATAAATACAAAACAATACAAGAACAACATGTCAACCCACTAGAGACCAAATGGGAATATAATTCACCGACTCCAGATATTTTCATATCAGAGGGTTCGGCACTGTGGCATTTCTAATTGAACCTATAAATCCTACTGATCCCTCAATATAAATATTTAAAAAATCTTTTGTAATCCTACATGTATTTAAAATGACTGATTTTTGCATTTTTATATACAAATTCTTTGACAAATCTAATATGCTTAAATTTTGAATCAGATTCCTAGGTATTATGCCAGTGGCCGAAATAACAAATGGTAATATTTTTATAGTCCGAGAATGCCAAATTCTTTTAATCTCATTTCCTAAATCTGTGTATTTTCTTATTTTTTCAGAAACAGTTTTTTGAATATTACAGGAATTTGGAATAGCTACATCAATGATATAAGTTATTTTTTTTTTAATTTTGTCATGTAAAACTATGTCAGGTCTATTATGACTAATTGTTCTGTCTGTTAGTATAGTTTTATCATAATATATTTTATAAAATTCATTTTCTAAAAATGAATTTGGTTCATATTCATAATATGGTACTATATTACGGCAGTCAATCAACTTATGTTTAATTACCAAACTTTGGTGAATTATTTTTAAAACCTGATTGTGCCTAAATGTGTACTCGGACGGCGCTAATATAGAACATCCCGATATAATATGTTCTATAGTTTCTGGAAAAGCCAAACATTTTCTACATAAATCATCAATTTGATTTATATCTTTTTATTTATTTATTGATTAACGCCCTTTTTCGGGGCTTTTACATTACATATGAATAATAAGAAAATACAAAGCATTCAATGTACATAACTGAACTGTCTCAGTAACAATATTTTATATTTGTTTAAACATACATTGAAGATGTCCACTGACTTGGTATAATTGTTTCCCTCCATTAGTATTCTGGGCAAAGAAGAATACATATGGTAGTTAGTTCCAGAATTTCTACACTGAAATAAATCTTGACTTCTAGTATTACGTTGTGGAATCCGGAAGCTTATCAATTCTAGCAATACCGGACTATCAACTAAATCATTTAGAATTTTATATAGAAATACCAAGTCAGAGAAAATTCTTCTGTCGGACAATTTGAGCATATTCAAATCATTTAAAATAGTGTTGTAGTTCAACATATTAGCTGGAATACCCATTTTAAAATTTAGAAAACGTAAGAATTTGTTTTGAATTCTTTCAATAGCTTGAACATGTATACTATAATGTGGATTCCAGACGGGAGAATTGTACTCAAGTTGACTTCTAACATAGGCAAAATATAACAGTTTAATACACTTTATATTGTTAAAATTTCTAGTAAGCCTAGTTATAAATCCCAACATTTTTAAGCCCTTATTAGAGATTTCTGTTATGTGGTTAACAAATGAAAGATTTGATTGAAAAGTGATGCCTAAGTCTTTAATTTGTGTTAATGTCTGAAGGGCATTGTTATCAATGTTGTAATTGTAAATCACTGGATTTTTTATTCGAAAAAATCTAACTATTTGACATTTTGAGATATTTAGGTAAAGTCTATTTTCATTACACCAAATTAATAATTTATTGATATTATCTTGAAGAATGTTGCAATGGTGAATATTTTGAATAATTCTAAAAATTTTAAGGTCATCAGCAAAAAGTAAAATGATTACATCATAAAATATTTTTGTAAGATCATTTATAAACAAGATAAATAAGATTGGACCAAGGTGTGAACCCTGTGGAACTCCACTTGTTGCATAAATTATTTCCGACAGAGAGGATTTTATTCTAACAATTTGTTGTCTTCCAGTAAGATAGCTTTCAAACCAGGCTAATATATTGCCACGTATACCAAGTTTTTCTAATTTCCAAATGAGAATTTTATGAGAAACTGTGTCAAAGGCTTTACTAAAATCAGTATAAATAGAGTCTACTTGTTTTTTTTCTTTGAAAGCATTGGTTATAAAATTTTCATAAATAATTAAGTTGGACAAAGTACTTCTACCTGGCATAAATCCAAACTGGTGAGGTGATATTATAGGTTTTATTTGTGATAAAAGTTTGTCAAGTATCAGACTTTCAAAGAGTTTCGGTATGGTGGATTGAATGCATATTGGTCTGTAATTACAAACATCACTTTTATCACCTTTTTTGAAAATTGGAGTTATATAACTAATTTTCCACCTATCGGGAAAAATTCCACTGGATAAAGATAGGTTAAAAAGTTTGGTTAATGGAAGAGCAATTACTTTGATACATTCTTTGATAAATATTGTTGGGATATTATCTGGCCCAGCAGATTTGTGGATATCTAAGGATTTAACTTTAGTAATTACATCAGAGATACTTATGGTACACTGTGAAATATCAAGAGTTTCATCTAGAGTTGTTGTTGGATTAGGAGCATTATTTGAGTCTGTTGTATAAACACTTTTAAAAAATTTTGCAAATAAGTTAACAATACCATTAGTATTATTGCTATGGCTGCCATTTAGGTGCATAATGCTCGGGAAATCAGAATCATCTTCTTTAAGAGATTTCGAGTATTTCCAAAAATAACTAACATTATTTATTATGGAATTTTGAATTTCATTTATATAGTTACGGTAGCAGGTCATAGACATTTTTTTACACGAAGTTCTTAAATCTTTAAATTCAATGTAATCAGAATATTTTTGAAATAATTTATATTCTTTATGTTTAAGTTTTTTGGTGACAAGTAGATTTATAAGTTCTTTGGAGTACCATTTTGGATAGG
Source organism: Limnephilus marmoratus (assembly GCA_917880885.1). Classification (NCBI taxonomy): domain Eukaryota; kingdom Metazoa; phylum Arthropoda; class Insecta; order Trichoptera; family Limnephilidae; genus Limnephilus; species Limnephilus marmoratus. The sequence continues at coordinate 62,675,905 of OU862907.1, forward strand.
TATTTGGCTTACATTTCATGGTTGGTATATACATGCTTATAGCATTTTCCAAAACAGAATAAAATTTATTGGTAGCTGTGTTGATATCATCATATTGCACAGATGACCAATCAAAAGAGACAAGATAATTACAAATTTGCTCATAATCAGTTTTGAAAAAATTTTTGTAACAGAAAGACAGTTTACAAGTATTAACATGTACATTAGAAATAATAACTTCCAGTGGAGGATGATAAGTGTCAATTGGCACCAGCGGCTCACTACATTCTTCAATTACTAGTGACTCTAAATTAGAAAAACATAAGTCTAGAGTACGATTATTTTCATTTGGTATAGTATTTGCCTGATTCAGACCTAAGAATAACGCCATGTCTAGAATAATGCGTTCCGACTCACTAACACAGATATTATTGTCACTGTTCACCCAGTTCACTTTTGGAAGGTTATAATCACCAGCAAGCAAAAATGTTGCACTAGGATTCCTTTTTAAAATAGTTTCCACTTCCTCACTATGACACCTGTATACTTCATTGCTTGAATTTGGTGGGATATAAATACAGCCCACAATAATCTTTTTATTCCTGGCGACATTCACTTGAAGGAAGATTTGCTCAAGTTGTTTGTGTTTAGTTGAAATTAAGTTTGCTTTATATTTCTTGCTGATAGCGATTAAAACACCACCACCTCTGCTTTTAGCACTTGTCAATGTATTTCTATCTAATCTGTGTACATTATGATTTATGAAGCCTAATTCACTAGAATGAATATTTGGCTCTAACCACGTTTCAGAGAGTAGTACAAAGTCATGCTCTAACATTGGTATTGTAGACTGAAGCAAATTCAATTTTGTTTTAAGGCCTCTGACATTCTGGTAGTATATTTTCATTTTGTTTAGTTTTATCCTATTACTTCTGTTTTTCTGATTTGACCTCTGCTTTACTGATTTGATGACGTTGTGTGAGAAAGTAGGGGAGTGTGAATGTTTATTGGTGGAACTTATTAATGGCATAAAAAATCGATTTTCTTTTTTTCTGCTTCAATTTTTCTCAAATGTACTGAACATTCATCACTCCAAGCAAAATGGTCAGTTGGCAATTTTAATTTTAGTTTTTCATTAATTTTTTTGCAGTTAATGCACTGAACATCATTTTTACAGTTTTCATTGTCATGTGCTTCGGAACATCGAGTGCATGCTTTTTCACTTCTGCAGTCTTGTGCTTTGTGCATATAGCCATTGCACTTGTAACATTTTAGAAGAGAGATGTTGTCGAAAACTCTACATCTATCCCATCCAATATTAACTTTACCTTCGTGTAGCATTTTCTCGTATGTTATTCCATCAACTTCCGTGAAAATGGTGTAACTAACATCGCCTCGTTTGGTTTTCACTTCTTTTATAAATTTTACCTCAATTTTAGATTCAACTGTTTCAAGGTAATCATTTTGCATCTTAATTTTTGAAACAATTTCATCTGGAGTATATTTATCAGATAAACCAATAATTTTTAGTTTTGGATACTTAGGTTTTGGGGTATTAACATCATATTTTTTTCCCATCTTAGAAATAATTTGTTCTTCCATTTTTTTCGTTGAGGCTAAATTTTTGCATTCTACTATTACCGCCCCTTGTTTGAAATTTCTAATTCCGGTCACACCAAAATTTACAGGATCTATATTTTGTTTTATTTCATCTTTTGTAACTGTATTTTTTTGATCCTTATCTTTTGGCTTTATGATGATGATAGGTTCATGTTTTTTACATTTTGTTGGTTCTTCAATAATTTTAACATTTTTCGTTGCTTCAGCATACGATTTAGAAACAATACTTGATTTGAGATTTTCAATGTTCTTATCTATATTAGATAAGGATTGAAACAATCTGTTGAGTCCCTCATTCTCATTGTTTATTGGTGCCTTGCATTCTTGCACCATGGCCTCAATATGACTCATCATTTCGCACATTGCTTCCGTTAGGGAGGTCTTTTGATCCTTTGACAAGATATTCGAAGTCAATGTTTTGTTAAAATTTTTCACAAGAACTTTTGCATTTTTAAGCCTCTCTTCTGGTGTTAAAGAAGTCATTTTATATTATTTGCTTTTATTTATAAAAGAAAAATATGTTTTGTAATTTATAAAAAATTATTATTATGTATTGAGCAATAGTTGTAATCAAATTAAATTTTCTTTCACAATTTATGCACGCATTGCCATCTGTTGTTCAATAGCGAAACCATTCATTAATAATTTATTATTGCTCGTAGGTATTTACTGCCATCTATGGAGAAGTAGCAAAAGTATACCACATGTAGGTAGAGTATTCAGAATTGTTAAAAATCGCAATTGTTCAACTTTTTAAAATGACTTTTTCTTATAAAATACGGTTCAGTACGTACATAATATTCGCTCCAGAATTACCGCAGCACTGTTATGCCACTGTTACACTAGTGTTTATTGATAAAAATATACTTTTTGCACTTTATTTCACTTTTTTATACGGAGCAAAATTTTACTTGACATCTGTCACTGATCTTATTGTTGTGTTTATTATATGCTTCGTATTGTTGTTTATTATATGCTTCCTATATTTTTTAGTATTAATGACTCTATCTTGAATGGCAAGCATAAATCCTTCTATTTCTGCGCTCAACTCTCCAATGCTCAGCCATTTGTTTGACGAAAGTTTGTCAACATACGTTTGGTTGAGGTAATTGAAGTGTTTTGCATGAATAATTTTATTTGACCAGGAATCTAATAATTCCTGGTTAGTATTTATAAGAATGTTGGCATTCTCGTCATATAAATTTAATGGTGTAATGTTTATATCTGCCATGCAAATTATTTTGTGCATTTCTGAGCTATTAGCTTTCCTATGGAAAAAAATTTAAGCATTTCTACCTGATTGTGTTTCAAAGATGTTATTTTGACTACACCTCTACCTCCTAAATTTCTAGGTAAATTAATTCGTTCTATAGCTGAATTTGGATGATGGCAATTAAACTTTGTTAACATAGTTCTAATTAATCGTTCTAAACTATCTAAATCTGTATTGGACCATTTAATTATGCCAAATGAGTACGTTAATAGATTTATTGCCCAAGTATTTATTGCTTTTACTAAATTTTTAGCAGATAGATTGCATTTTAAAAATTTTCTGATCCTAGTTTGAAATTTAATCCTAATATCATTTTTAATACTAGTGTGATCTAATCTATTCGATTGCGGGCAACCTAAATATTTATAAACCTCATCCCCTTTCATACTTTTAATTTTGAAATTTCTAAATATACTCTCGTCTCCATCTACAATTTTGCCTTTCTCTATATGGATTGTTTTACATTTATCTAAACCAAAAGTCATTTTAATATCATCTGAAAAAAAATTTACTACCTTAATCATTATCTCTAAATTTGATTGAGAATTTGAAAATAATTTTAAATCATCCATATATAATAGATGTGAAACTATACTACTCTCTCTTGCATTACCTTTAATTTTTATTCCAAACTTGCTTTTAATTAACATTTTAGATAGTGGATTCAATGCTAAGCAAAGTGAGTCTCCTTGAAAAATCCCTCTTTTTATTGAAATGCCCGGTACTACTATTTTCTTACCTTTTAAATTTACTAGTAAATCTGTATTCCAAAAGGACATAATATTTTTCAAAAAGCTAATTATAATTGGGTTAACTTTGTATATTTTTAATATTTTGATTAGCCACGAGTGCGGGACACTATCAAAAGCTTTTTGATAATCTATATAACAAGTATGTAAATTTCGTTTTTGATTTTGAATTTGTTTTAAAATTACAGAATCAATTACTAATTGTTCTTTACATCCCATATGTTTTCTGCGACAACCTTTTTGTTGTTCAGATAAAATAGTTTTTTCATCCAAATGAGTATATATTAAATCTGTCAAGCAAGAGGTTATAAAATGATTTTTTTGACAGTTTTTTACATTGAGTTCTGTAATTGTGAAATAACTTATAGTCATTAAGGGATTTAGATTCTTTGAAGTTTTTGTGTGCAGTTTTTTGCAAATAACCAGGTTGATTAACTCGCTGTTGAATTATTTCGGGAACTTCGCTTCTTTAAGTGTGAAAGTGGTACATGGTTTTCAATGGCCCTGTTGATAATTGTATAAAAAATTTCAAGATTGTAGTTAATATTATTGTTGAGGTGAAGAAATGACCAGTCTTCATTTGTAAGATATTGGGGTGAAATGCAGATCCCGCCAATGTCTGGGAATTTAATAAAAAGGCACTTTTTGATGAGAAAGGTGTGGAGAAGATGAATTAAAAATAAATTAAGGCGCGCTCGGCAAAATTGAGGGAGATACAACCGTTCAAAGTATTTAAAATTTCACTTCGCGAACTGATATTGACAGTTCGTTCGCTATTTTTTCACTGCTTATGTTGGATCCCAGACCTAATACAGAATTAATAGTACGCCAGAATCACAAACCATGTTACTCAAACCTAGCGTAGCCGCTAAACCACTTGAAAACTGGGATGTTTTTCTTGCCTTGACGCGAGTAGGCGTTATAAAGGGGCACTTTTTTGTATCACAAACCATGTTTAGCGTATTAGGTTTTAACAAAATGGCGGGCGGACTGTCAATATCAGTTCGCAAAGTGAAATTTTAAATACTTTGAACGGTTGTATCTCCCTCAATTTTGCCGAGCGCGCCTTAATTTTTGTTATATTCAGCTTTTCCACACTTTTCTCATCTAGAAAGTGCCTTTTTATTTAATTTCCAGACATTGGCGGGATCTGCATTCCTCCCAGATATTGGTTCATATTAGGATAGTCAGCTTTGGAAAAATTAAAAGTAAAGTAAGGAAGAATAGTTGTGTCGTCTGGTGAGTTATTCATCAAGATGGTTATGCTTAAAGCGGGGTGGTGGCAGTCTAGGGGGAGGAGCTCGTCAACTGATTTAACATTGTGAATTGAGAGATCACTACAGAACACTTAATCCAGCAGCCGGTTATTGGAATTGTAGACTTGATTGACTTAATGTAGAGCGAGTAAGTTCGTCATATCTATTATTTCACGAGCATTTTCTGGGAGGCTTAAGTTGTTTTAAGAGTTTTAATTCATCCAATCAATGCTAGGGGTATTATAGTCACCAAATAAAATTGTTCTGGCATCGGGGTATTTATTTTTAAAGGTTTCGAGGTCATCAATGTGGTTTCGGTAGACTGTGATGTTGGATCCAGGAGGAATACACATCCCAGTAAAGTTTTACTTGATTTAGTTTTTAGTAATACAAATACCTGTTATACGTCTGGATGTTTGCAAATCAATCGAGTGGATGGCAGTGATTTTTTGACGGATATGAGAACTTCTCCTCCTCTGGTTTTTTTGCTGGTGACTGGATTCCTTTTAAGGCGGTAGGTGTTATAAGACATGTACAGCAGGACATAATACCAAATATTATGTCCTGCCTGAGCAACAATCCAAAACGGACAAGGTTTCCGAACATCAAACTTTTACATTCCACATTTTTAACACACGCAATACTTCAATGATAAATAATGCAACTTACTGGCTTTTCGAGTACTCTCCGCATACTGTAGACATTCTTTCTTTATATCCGGGAGATCAAAATCCATATCTGAATACGGCATTTCACCTTCACCTTCTTCCTGGGGCCCTGGTTCCGTCTTGATGGAAACACTCTCTGAGCTTAGTAGATCCATGGCAAGACCGTGGAGAGGGTAGGGAATTCGTTCAAGACCAAAAGTATAACGGAAACTGCATGTAAAAGAACGTTGTATTAACAAAATAGCATTATTTTTTGTGAGAACTTTGAATATTTTGTTTTGGTATGATTCTTCTATAAAAAACAAATGGTGCGTATTCGTAATAAATATTTGGAAATAAGGATTTACTTTTGACTGAAACTTTGAGATAAACATTTGAAAACGGATGACAGAATTGTTTTCATTAGTTAGGTAACAGTAACCGGACACTGTTTTCCTCTACATCTCCTACATCTCTATAAAGTGACATAATCGTATATTTGATCCGCCATTCCGCATCAGACAAAATATCATTACTCAAGAAAATCATATTTCTATAATTTGTGATTAATTCTTCTTCTTTCGTATGGTGGGGGGTCAGAGGGGGACATCTAGGTCTGCGAGCCAGTCTAGGGCCTCAGGCGTTGCCCTGTGGACCTCATCAATCCCGCCGGGAATGAATGGAGCGGGCATTCGTAGACCACATGTTCGGTGGTCTGCACCGCACCGCATTCACACTTATTGTGATTAATAATCAATTCCCTTGAAACACACATCCATAAAATAGTTATGAAAGCAGACGTCAAATAAGGGATTCTCTAACTTAGGTGTATCAATTGGCGTAAGTTAAACTAGATCGCATTATAAGGATGTTAGACGGTGGTGTTTTTTTAAACATTTTGTTTATTCTATAGAATTCGGGATAAATGACATGTTGTATTTTACTAACGAATTTCGCACAATTTTGTTATATCCATGGTTAAGATTTGGGACATTTTTTGACATCTGTCATCATTTACGCAACTTTTTGTTTGGTAATGTTGCATTTTTTTTTTTAAATTTTGTATTTAAATACTTACAAAATACTAAAATGTATATTGATTACTTATTGTGAATGTGTTTGACCGTAAGAAATTAAAAACATGGGAATAATTTGAATGAATTGACATTCTGTTTTGAGGAAATAAAACACGAGAACTCTACAGACACACCGTTTAAGTAAGTCAGGTACTTCTCATACGTCATACATATATCTGGTAATGTTATCTTATTGTGAAAACAAGCTTATGGATCTTAGTGGTTAACTCATAAAATAAAGAATATCTGTGGGTGTTAACTTCTTGTTGTTTTTCAACAATTTGGATAGAGAAAGGGATTTGCTAGCTAACCTTTGGTATCTGCGGTAGATGGTTTGTGTTGCCGTGAATCAGGCAGGCAATTTCGCCAAGGCAGTAGGTACAAAAACCTTGTCAGAATTACAAAAATTTAAACAAAAACTTTGATTAGATAACGACCGATCATCCGAGTCTAGCAAATGACAGTGACAGATTGCATTACCGTGATCTATGGTTATGTTTGAGGTATTGCCATTTTTTGAAGATTTAGTTCGAACGTTGTTCCAATAGGTTATTTCTTCCCTAATGGCAACATAGGCCCGGTATATCAGCCAGGCCGTATCTTCGCTTTGTACAACATAGCAAAGATACGGCCTGATTGCCTGATATTTCCTATTTTAACTGAAGCTTTGATATTTCCTATTTTAGACGTAGAGGCAGTGATGTTATGTCTAGGGAAATTTCCCTAGATCTAGGGGAGAAAAATATTTTTTAGGGAAAAGGGAAATCGGGACAAAATCTAGAGAAATTTCGAACTCTGGCAAAATTTTTATTACATATGACAAATGGTTAAAATTGATATTTATTAAGTAGGTACTTGTTCTATGAGATTACTTCTAGGCAAGTACCTACCTAATTTTATTATTTTCTTTCTATTCGAATTAGTTCTATAAAAAAAAAGAATGTAGCTTTTTTGTCTTAGGAGAAAAAAAATGTGTTCCATTTTAAAACCCTAGCCATACTGTAATATTTTTTTGGATGAAAATCAAGAAATATATAAAGTACGATCAGACAAATGCAAAAAGTGTTTAATTTGCAAAGGCGAGTAGCATAGAAAATCTCCAACTGCAAGATCACACAATAAGAGCGTAAAAAACGCCATTATTATTATTACTGGTATTATATAAATATATATATTACTTATTGTTCATGTACTTACATGCAATGTTATTTTTAACACCGACAACTCAAAATGATATTAGGGAACGTACCCATACTACGTGACACATTCGGGGAGGTGGGGTCTTCAAAATACCACGCTTGATACAAATGAGCGGCGGGTTGCTTAGGTTTTTGGTCAGGGTGGGGGTGGGGGGGTTAAAAAGTGCAAAAAGTTGGTCACGTAGTGTGGGTACGTTCCCTATGTATCTAAAAAGATAAATGGGACCTCTGAAAAAAAAATTAATTTATGTTTTAAGTTCCGTTTTTTCGGTGATTGCGGTTGATTTTTATTTTGCAAAGTGTTTTTTTTATTTGAAATTCAGTTTCTAATTCAGTGATGAGTGTATTCGTACTTTTTAAATTATTATTTCACGTAGCAAAAAGTGTTTTATTTGGAAAAGCACAGTATTATTAGTATATTTACCAAGCTCCGATATCTTTCCAATTAATTAACATTTTTTTTTTTTTTTTTAACTTGTTGATTATATTCATTTATTCATATTAAATTAATTTGTACTTGTTTGTTATATAATCAACATTATACATCCTACATACTGTTTACCATTGTACCATTTTACTGCAAAAATATTGTCATGTTCTGTTGACAAACTACATAAGTAGTTTAGCAGGTTTGAATGTTAATAAATAAAAATATAAAATTTGGAAAAAAAATGAGAAATGAAAAGAAGCCAGGTTTACAAACTCTCCAACCGTATACTTATAAACTAAGATATTTAGGGGCAATACGTGTTCCTCTGGAGTAGTGTTATTTCATAAACTATCAATTTTTGTATTAATTTAGTACCGCCAACACATGCGCATTTTAAAGTTGATAATACTGATTTAATCTCCATTCTCTCCTGTCAAAGCTAAAGTGAGAGACGATGAATATATATTTTTCATCGAAAAAGTATTTTTTTTTTGTTTTTATTGAGTGAATTTATGCTGTAAAGACTTAAAAGTCTGTATTATTTAACTCTACTTTGGAATGCATGTTAATCCAAGAAACCGCGAGGGTATTTATTTTTCTAATAACATAACTTCAAAATGAGAAACTTTTGAAATTATAAAAAACAGGATTAGTGTTACACAATTAGGTGGCTACGTAGGTAATTGCGCAAATGTGAAATTCTAGGGTAATTTCACTTCGAAATCTAGGGAAATAATTTTTTTGGGCAGAACATCCCTGCGTGGAGGCGCTACCAGTCACATGCCAATTCTGACATTTACGTAAATAATATTGGAATACTTACTTCCCTACGGAATTTACGCAAATCGCCTAATTTTACAAGTATGGACTATTGTATTCATCGACCGATGAGGAATGAAGATTTTATTAAGTGATGATCAATGGAAATTAGTCTATTATGGGATTTACGAGGTTTCAATATCAGGACAGTTTTTTAATGCGGGAAATTTTATTTAGTGCACTGACTCTAGCAAAACAAATTCGAATTAAAATAAGTATACTCGCATGTCATATTCCTTCATTAAAATCATGGACAATTTATGTAATATTGTTGACATCTAGGCTTTCTACCTGTGTACTGATTATGTTGCAAGCTGTGCTAAGTTCGACACTCCAACCAAGCCGAGCTTATAGTCTTAGACAATTGTTATGTACCTACCGGGCTTATCTGTTGGAAATGAAAGTCTGAAAACAATGATCTTGCAAAGTAGGTCTGGCCAACCCAAATTGCACCACGAGCCGTATTGACAGTAAAGATTATACTATTTTTTTTGGTTCATATCTATTATAATTAAATATTATCAATATAGTCACAACTCACAAAATCCCAAGCACAGGGAGAATTTACTGGAATGATATTTTTTAGAAAATCTTTTTTTACGTGAATACCGAAACTGCTCCCAACCATCGGGTGCCAGTGAGACTATAGCATCCTCAGAAGGGGTTTGTTGTAAGGCTGAAAAGAGTAGGGAGGGGAAGGAAATGGCTTCCTATGGGTGATTTTTCACAACGACGGCGCTGTAACAAATATTATTTATTATTTTGTTATCATGGGGCAGAGAAAGGTGGAAAAATGCCTGATTATTCAGATTTAGTCACAAAACATGACTAAAATCAAGCCACAGGGCCGGATCTAGGAGGAGGGAGGCAACCGGGGCGCCCGTCCCGGGGCCAATATCGTAATTTATTGATTGATTGAAAAAAAAACTTGATTCACAAAGCGCCTGGCATCCAGAGCACGTTGCTCTATCGTTGATTCATTTAATTTTAGAACGCCCAGTTGATTTTTGAACGCATCCTAGGTTGATTTATGAACGAATCGTATGTCGATTTTGAATACGTGTAAGTGTACGTCACAGTTTCTCAACGTGTGCGATAACGACCCTGTGGACGTTTAAGACTTTCAGGTCAGTAGAAGACCCGGAGAAAATTAAAGAGCGCTGAGGTAGCACAGTGAGGGCGTAAGGCGTGGGTAGGTAAAAAAAGGTCTAAAAAGACAAAAACACGCTAATCACGTACAAATAAAGCTAAGCATACAGCATACATTAATATTGATTAATTTTTGTTATAATAATCATTATTTTTATCGAGTGTGCGAAAATTCGCAAATTTCGGTAGGTAGTTCTGGAAGTGGATGAAAATTGAAATAAAAGATTCCATTTCATTCAGATGTAGGTATTGAAGGAAATGATTTTTTTTATAATGTTATATTATCATCTTACGTGTTTTATCATTATTAAGAACTTTTTTTGACATTGGAGGTTATCCACCACTTACCTGCCCTGGTTTAAGTAACAGATGGTTACTCCTTCAAGGCTCTCGCGAGGACCCGATTTTTTTTTAAAGAACGAAGCTAGATTTAGTTTAGAACGAATTTAGATCTCCAATGTCCCTGCATACATTGTTAGCAAGCAGAATGCAAGTGCTTAGCGGAAAATACAATACGTGTTAGTATAAGGCGGCCAACTTTGTCAATTATCAATGCGGGACACAATGGTGAGCGGTGTCGACGGGTAGAGGGGGGGGGGGGGGGTATATTACAAATTTTCTCTCTCGGAAATCGAGAATTTGGCTCATGTAAACTACAATCACAACATGAAAATGATTTCTCTTTCATTCTGGCAGCACATACATAGTCTCAGTAGCGTAGCGAGGGGGGGGGGGGCGGACCGCCCTGGGTGCCACCCAAGGAGGGGGTGACACTCGAACGTGGAGAAAAAACTTACGAAAGTACAAAATTGCCGTAAAAAATATTTTACAAGTTAACACTGACTGTTATTTTGCTCTATGGCTTGGTTGGTCGGGGATTCCCGAAAAATGATTTTTTTTGATCCTAGCTCAGTCGGGGATTTCCCTGAAATATTCATTGTGTCATTCTAATTTAGTTCGTATATTGTGATTAACGTAAACTCGTGAAGTGAATTGTTATCTATGGACTGACGTGAATTAGTGAAGAAGTTATTATTGTGTTAGCGTGTTTAATAGTGCTGTAAGACCAGTTTGAAAAACAAGGCAGGTAGGTGTGAATTTTTAGATACCGTTTTGTAGCGCATGAATAGTTACAGTCGGGACGAGAAAAAGGTTTTACATCAATGTGAGTTAGCAAGTGCCGTTTTAGTTATTTTTTTCGAGAATAAGAATAGTTGCAGTCAGGACAAGAAATAGGTTTTTTTCCACTGTCGGTTTACGTGTGATTTTTAGATTTCTCTTTATAGTAACATAAATAGTTGCAGTTGGAACATGAAAAAGGTTTTTCTCCGCACTGGGTCAGCAACTGACTTCTTATGTATCCCCTTTGAGAACACGAATAGTTACAACCAGGACATGAAAAAGGTTTTTCTCTTCTGTGAATCGTACTGTGGATTTTTAAATCTTCCGTTTGAAAACTTGTATTACTGCAGTCGGGAAATGAAAAAGGTTTTGGTCCAGTATGGGTAAGCATGTGAATTTTTAGGTACCGTTTTGTAGCGCATGAATAGTTACAGTCGGGACAAGAAAAAGGTTTTTCATCATTGTGATTTAGCAAGTGCCGTTTTAGTAATTTTTTTCGAAAATAAGAATAGTTGCAGTCAGGACATGAAATAGGTTTTTTTCCACTGTCGGTAAATGTGTGATTTTTAGATTTCTCTTCATAGAACATGAATAGTTGCAGTTGGAACATGAAAAAGGTTTTTCTCCACACTGAGTCAGCAGCTGACTTTTTATGTATCCCTTTTGTGAACATGAATAGTTACAATCAGAACATGAAAAAGGTTTTTCTCTTCTGGGAACCATACTGTGGACTTTTAAATCTTCGTTTTGAGGACTTGTATAATTGCATTCAGATCATGAAAAAGGTTTTACTCCACACTGAGCAAGCTTATGAATCATAGTGGAGTAAAGATTTGCTCCATATGGAAACCTTTGTAAATTTACTTTCTTCAGAGCCTCCTCAGTATAGCTAATGTAAAACGAAATATGTGTTGTAAAACCATGTAAGGTGTATTAAAGGTAAGACAGTATTGAATTGTGGAGATCCGGAAGGAATGAAATGCCGATAAAAATAATAATATTTTCCCAATTTGTTTATGAATTACAATTTAAAACAATAAAATAAACAATATACGCATGGACCTATTGCGAGTTTGAAATATCTTGTTTTATTTTTACCGCAAACGCGATTAAAACAAGAAAAAGGTATTTTAGCGACTTTCCAGTATTTTGCGCAGTTTATTTGAGACTTTTAGGTAAAAATAGTCATTTGGGTGTTACGTAACGTTAAGGGGGAGGGAGGTGCAGAAAATAATTACGGCGCGTTGCTGTTAATGTCAAAATTTTACAATAATTGCCCAACGTTATACTTGAACGCCCCCTTTACTATTTCACGATTGAAATTTTATCGTTACACTCTGAACACAAAACTGGTTTTAACCTACGTATTGATTATTATGTTTTAATGGTTTTCTTCAGATTTTTGCAGCATATTAGAATTGAAGACTCCACACGGAACTTTGTTATTTTTAGCTATATAGCTCGGTCGGTCAGCATTCCCCAAAAATTCTGTTATTTTATTTTCGTTCCTAGCTCTTACTATTGATTTATTGGGGATTCCCGTGAAATATTCCTCGCCTTTCCCCTGTTTCATTCGCATTTCTTTCGTACATTGTGATTGACGGGAACTCGCGAAGGAAATTATCACCTATCGATTGTTGAAAAAGCTGGTATTCTGTTAGTGTTTTGAAAGGTGTTTTAATTTTGAGGATAACAATTTTTTTTTCATATTTTTAAACTAGAAATGTTTTTTATATTTGAGGAAGTCAAAATTTGTGTTATGAATTTCTCAAAAAAAAATTAGTGGGGGGGGGGGGGTGACACTGCGTTTTCCGCCCCGGGTGCCACCCATGCTAGCTACGCCACTGCATAGTTTGCAACTCGAATTCTTTGACTGCACTTGAAATAAGAGAAATGATGATGAAACACAATATTTACATTCTGGACACAAAACTGGTTTAAATTAAATCTGTATGCGGTGAATTAAAACTACACTCAGAACATTAAAATGGTTTCTCTTTGATTCTGGCAGCACATACATAGTCCCAGTGGCGTAGCTAGACAAGGGTGGCACCCGGTGTGTCACACCCGTGGTGTCACCCCCCACCCCAAATTCGACTTCACAAATGTGTAAAAAATTTGAGGAGGGGGGAGGGGCGTTGGCTAGAGAATTTCAGAAAAAGGCTATTTTCGTCTATGTAAAGACCGTCAGTGACGAAAACAACACCGTATTCAATATTTTTGTGACAATATCCTTCGTAATTTTTTTCCACAGTCGGGTGTCACCTCCCGTCGGGTGTAGTGACACCTCCCCTGTCGGGTGGCACCCGGGACGGTCCACCCCCCCCTCTTTTCGCTACTGTAGGCTATAAAATTCAGGTATGAAATTCTTGTTGCGTACTAGCGTCCGCAACTAGATTTTTATACCTGCAATTCGAAAAAGCGAATGTTTTCCTTCGAAATATGTCATCAGATGAATCCAGTGAAAATTTTACATTGTGAACGCAAAACTGGTTTAAATTAAATCTGCATGCGGTGCATTAAAACTACACTCAGAAGATGAAAATGGTTACTCCTTGATTCTAGCAGCACATACACTGCAACTAGAATTTTATAACTGCACTTTGAATAAGAGAATTTTTTCCGTCGAAATATGTCACAAATGAATCCAACTGGAATTTAACATTCTGAACACAAAACTGGTTATTTATAATTAAGAATATCTATATGCGGCGCACTAAAACTATACTCAGAACATGAAGATAAACACTTTTGCAAGAAAGGCAATTGTTTTTGAAATTCATTGAATTACAACTTCGCTTTTTCGCGTTTGGCGGTATGGTCAACAAATTATTTGATTTGATTTAAATGACAAATACGGATTATCAATTACGTGTCACGGAATGCACTTATTCAATACGACACTGGCGCTCTTTGGCTTACCTTAATAAAGCCATAATATACTAATCCCGCCAGATGAATAAACCAATCCCTAGATCGATATCTTCGGGCCTTTTCTAGGGACAAATATTGTCATCAACTTAACCACAGATGAACGGAAATGGTTACAATAGACTAAATATAGAGAAAAGTTTATTTATCTACCATGGACAACATTACAAAAATATAGGAATGCGGGACATGCGGGACGCTTCAGACGATTTGCGGGACTATTTCATTAAATATTTCAATGCGGGACTTCAATTGTCAATGCGGGACGGTCCCGCAGAATGCGGGACGGTTGGCCGCCTTATGTTAGTATGACAGAATATATACAAGACAATGGGACAGGTTGGTGAAAATCCTTGAGGTGGCATGCGCTGGGTGAGTGATTATTAAGAACTAGCTGACCCGGCCACACGTTGCTAAGACTAACAAAACACAATGCCATCTACTGATAACGCCATTACCCAACCTTTATAACCAAGCCTTCTGTTAATTTGCAAACATATCAAATCCACATCGCCCGCTTGCCAGCCGGCTCCCTTTATATATTTCAACCAATTTACACAAAACCTTGACAAATTTTATACCTTTCTCGTGAACCCCTCTATCTATTGGCGAAAATCGCATGCAAATCTGTTGCCTATTTTAAAAGATCTACATATGCGTACAGACAACGGGAGCGACTTTGCAATGTACCTACTATGTAATAGATTGACACTCTGTCATGAATACAAGCAGGAAGGACATAGCAAACCAGTACCTAATTGAAATACAAAAAAAAATTGTAACTTTCCAAACAAAAAGGTGTAGGTAAGGGATTTCAACCAATTGTTTAGTGATATCTTTTTAATTTTTTTTATTTTCAAGGCCTTGTGAAATGATTGTTTAGGTTAGTTTTTATCCTTTTTTCTAATAAACTGTCAATAGTTTCGCTCTTGTATCCATTGTTCTATGCTATAATTTTTATAATATTTAATTAATTATTATAATTTATTTAATCCAAAGGCACATATAAAAGTCTGTGAATGAGCGAATACAATACCTACTAGTTATTTGTTTTTCGGGTGTTATGCCGTGTTGCGCTACCTCCTCCTTTAGCCAACGTTTCGGACAGCGTTACAGTGTCCATCATCAGGGCAGATGTGTAAATGTTAGAGATGAAATGTGTGCTTAAGTACTTCGAAGCAATACCGTGTTGCCAGCTCCACTCCACTGCGGGCTGGCATCACAGTATACTTAAAGATGTTTTTTTTTTTGGGTTTTTTAAAGTTGAAGTTAAAGATTTATGATGAGCATCTTCTTTTATTAATGGATGATCGGCAAGCGACGCATTACCTGGAGTGTTATTGAAAAAGAGGTCTAAAATTCGTTCATATTTATTATGCAAATGGATAAATGGGGTTAAATTAGCAAAAGATAAACAGTTAACAGTTAGTAGCGCGAGTGAATATTGTTGGTCTCTGTTAGTTGACATTTCATGATTATTCCATTCGAAAAATGGATTGTTGAGTCAGAAATAGTATTGGTATGACTAGAAAATAATGCTAATAATTTTTTTTTTTTACATTAGCTCCCACAGGAGGCCCTGTGGAAAATAATTTCCCTGAGGGCCAGTGTCATCTTTGAGGATGCTGTGTGGAGGGTTTTTGTTAAGGTAAGGAAGGAGAGGAGAGTTCTGGGAAGGAAAAGGGTTTAAGGGGTGGGTAGGATGGGATTTAAGTATATCCTGGTCATCCGCCTCCAAGAACTAGACAAACTTCACCCCATGAACCCGGGCACCCCTGCTAAATCACCAAACGTAGCGAACCACTTGGGGTGACCTATGGCAGAGGTGTTGGTTATCCAATAAAGGTTTCCGGGGTGGCGGTACCCATTACCGCCTCCCAAATTGAATAATTGTTATTATGGGGCTCCGTTATATTATATGTAACTTTATAAGCATTCGCTTTAAATCCATTCGTCTCTACACTATTTTTCAATTCCGTTTGTGCTGATTTGGTTGTTTTCGTTTTAATTTTGCAATTATTTTCCATATTATCCTCTATTGTGTTGTTTCGGTAAATCCAAAATTTCTTTTAATTTTTCATTTATGTCGTCGTATCTATCGCTCACAAAATGAGTTGATTTTTTTAGATCGGCTAATTCCATCTCTAATTTTGAAAAAAAAAGTGATTTCAACTCACCCAATTTACGATCAATGTGGTCCGTGAGCATTGCAAGTCATTTAAAAATATTATATAAGAAGTACGACTTTATTGCTATTTTGCATAGGTACATAAACCAATAGAAGATAATTAAACTAGAATTATGATTGTTTAAACAGGTATAAGCCTCGCCACTCGCGCTCCGTCTATTTGGTTTGAAAGGGGAATGAAATAATTATATAAAAATTTATTTATTTTTTAAACCTTTTTCAAAAAATATATTTTTGAATTATTCTTATCGTTCTTTGAAAACATAAAGTAAATTTTCTAAATAATTAAAATCTAATCATATTTAATATTTACATTATTCTTGAAGATTCAAATGCAATCATCAATATTTTCTTACAAATAACTACATGAATTAAATCCCTGACGTAAGGCAGTGAAGCGCGGAACTAGCAGGGGAAGGATGAACGAAGACTGAATGCATTACTAATGAGACCCTGAGGCGAGTGTGTGGTATGATGAAAAATGTGTAGATTCGCAAATAAAGCTAGACTGATAGATGTAAGCGTAAAGAATAAGATTTAGAAAGGGAGGCTTAAATGATTTTTAGAAAGCAGCCAATATAATATGCGTTAAGTAAATGAAGATAATGTTGGTAGTTCCTAGTCGAAGTATGACACAGTTAGAAGAGCAAATGAACGAAGAAAGGAGTGTAAGGAGCATATATTCAACACAAAAAATAATACTTGAGATAATAGTTTTGAAAGTTCCGGTTAGAACTCCGACGGACTAAATATTAAAAAAATTCAATGTTCAAAAACTTTATAGAAAAAAGTTCTGTTTAAACAAAAAAATAATACACAATGGGGCAAGGTAGGGCTTTTGCCGGCAGGCCGATGCGGGGCATCTGAGATTGTCGACCGAGTCGCGTTTTCAATTTTAAAGCACTTCACAGGATGGTTTTTCCCTCGTCCATTCGTATTCATAAAGCCTCAGGAATAAATATATTCTAGAAGCCTACTTTTTCGATACCTACAATAGATATTTGTGTTTTGCCCCATTCTAAAGCTAAACCCATGCTGAAACTCGACTGTCCAACATATTTCATGTATGCTTTAAATGTCAATCATTCTGTTGGCAATAATACGTTTGTAAGGTTTTTTCCACAATATTAACGAATTAAGTTTTCGTGAACAATCGGCGTCATAGTAAAATTTAAAAATGGCTGGTTCTAAATCCAAGCTTGTTCGTAAAAAGGCGTGGTGGGTGCTTCAGAATCCTATTTACTTCAATAGTAACGGAGAAGTAGAGACGAATAGTAGAGAGGATTTTATCGACTGTGAATCAGCATGTGTCTCGTCAAATGCCCTTTTCGAGAACATGAATAGTTACAGACGGAACAAGAAAAGGGTTTTTCTCCACTGTGAGTCAGCATGTGGTACGTCAAATTTCCCTTTCGAGAACATGTAAAGTCACAGTCGGTACATGCAAAAGGTTTTTTTCCACTATGAATCATCATGTGTCTCGACAAATTTCCCTTTTGAGAACAAGAAAAGTCGCAGTCGGAACAAGAAAAAGGTTTTTTTCCACTGTGAGTCTTCATGTGTCTCGTCAAATGTCCCTTTTGAGGAAATGAATAGTTGCAGTCTGAACATGAAAAAGGTTTTTCTCCAGTGTGAGTCCCCATGACGTGTTTTTTTAAATCCCCATTTCGAGAACATGAATAGGTGCAGACGGAACACGAAAAAGGTTTTTCTCCAGTATGTATGCGCAAGTGCAGTTCTAACCGTGCCTTGCCAGAGCATGAGTAGTTACAAAGGGGACAAAATAATGGATTCTGTGTGGAATGCTTCTTCAGATCTGTCAATAATTCTGAAAAAAAAACGGAAAAGCTTAACAAGTAGATACAAGCATATTTAATTTATAAAAACGAAAAATTAGGAAAACACAATTGTTAAATCCAATAAAACGTATCGGTTTTACCTGCTGACTGTGTTATTTTTTCTAAGCAATCCTTTTTAAAATCCGGTAGGCCGATGTCAGTTTCCACTTTTGGCATTCCTTCTTCATCTTCTTCTCGGGTTCCTGGTTCCGTCTTGATAGTAACAGTGTCCGCATTGATGCTCTCTTGAAAAGAAAACGACAACACGGATTATGATAATTCATATTCCGAGGCGGGGAGCGTATTACATTTCAAATAACGGTCGTCCCTCTCCAAGTGTATATTTGGACAAAAATCTGGACCGAACAGGAACAAATTATTAAAAATTGAAAGTTTTCAAAAGGGAAATTTGACGAGACACGTGAAGACTCACAGTGGAAAAAAACATTTTACTTGTTCCCACTGCAGTACTGATTCATAGTGGAAAAAAACCTTTTGAGTTGACCGACTGTTACTTTACATGTTCCCGAAAGGGAAATTTGACGTACCACACGCTGACTTAAAGTTCAATGCCGTATTTGCAGAAATACTGGTTATGGGACCAGCACGTGCAAATTTAGGAACGCTAGGTGCTACATGTGTGATAGCGTAGGTCATCTACAGAAATATTGTTTTAACAATTATAATAATAATAGTGTCAATCTAATATTTGAGGATAACCGTAATAATAATAATGTGAGAGTTTCAATTAATCCGTTTGCGGCTTACAGATAAATTATGGCTCTGCATAAAGTTACATACCAATAAAAGATACAAAATACCTGTATTGTTTTCGGAAATGGATTCAGGACATTCCTTTTTGAAAAAAGGAAATTCTACGTCGATTTCCGTAAATATCACAGCAACACTCTCTTCCGCACTTGTTCCTGGTTCTAACTTAATGGCGGTGAAATCCATGCTTTTAATCCATGCAAGGTTCTGGTTTAAGGATTTCTTGAAAAATCGACAAAATGGGATTAAAGCCAAATAACCCAACCAACAAAAAAGTGACAGCAAGCATTTGCAGGAAGTTTTCCATAGAAACTAAGGAAAAGAATTTAATTTTTGAGTTTATGATGAAATCTAAGTGTTGCCATTTTAAATCTTTAGCGACGCTTAATTTATTACCATTTAGGTTAGGGAAGGGACCCATACTACGCTACCAACATTTGCAATTTTTAACCCTACCCCCCAACGTAGTATGGGTACCCTTATTTAATTTTTGAGTTCATGATGAAATCTAAGTGTTGCCATTTAATATCTTTAGCGACGCTTAATTTCTTGCCACTTAGGTTAGGGAAGGGACCCATAGTACTTGACCAACTTTTTGCAATTTTTAACCCCCCCCCCCACGTAGTATGGGTACCCTTATGGGTTCCCTTATGCAGAAACTAATAAGGTTAAAAGCCGAGGATGGGTTGTTTCAAAATACTTAAAGAAATCATTGAAGTTAATTTACACAAGTTTTGTAATAATTACAGTCTTATGAAGCAACTGGCATATAATGATAAAATAACAGAACTTGAACGTGAAATTCATCTTCGAATATGATGAATTGTTAATTTTTTTTTTGAAACAACCATCATATTTACTGTTTCTGGAGATTTATTACCAACAAATTAGTAACAATAAAAGCATTATATCAATAAGCGTAACACCACAATCTCCCAACAATTTTTACTATTTCTTCTTCCTTGCAATGTTACAAGTCACAATAAGTTGTGAATTGCGACAGTGCAAGTAGACTGTTGGTTGGTTGCCACGTATCAGTTCGAATAGAAATTTGAAATCCTAATTGGAAATACTTTTTAGAGAAATGGAATCTGCAAATCCAGTCTGCCACCTCTTACCAGACCTGACGGCTCACTAGCAAACACCGCCACCCAAAAGGCTAACTTACTAGGTAAAATGTTTGCGGATAACTCAACCCTCGATGACCTAGGTGCTGTCCCGACGTCAGTTCCTCACTGCGGTTTTCGTATGAAAAAGCTGAAGATCCGGCATCGGGAAGTACTCCATGTTTTACGAGGGCTTGATGTTAATAAAGCTAGTGGGCCTGACGGAATACCTGCCCTGGTACTGCAAAGGTGCGCTGCAGAAATAGCTCCAATTTTGACGAAGCTTTTTAAACTGTCCCTGAAGACTGGCTCTGTGCCCTCTGGTTGGAAAAAAGCGGTTATCCATCCTATTTCAAAGAAGGGGGACCGCTCCAACCCGGCCAACTACCGCCCCATAGCGATCACATCAGTTCTGTCTAAGGTGATGGAACGTGTGATCAACGACAAACTGCTCACATACCTCGAGAAGAATAAAATCATTAACGACCGTCAATACGGATTCCGGCGGAACCGCTCGTACGGTGATCTTCTCGCGTATGTGACGCATGTTTGGGGGCGATGCCTGGAACGTTTCGGTGAGACCCAAACGGTTGCACTAGACATCTCCAAGGCCTTTGACCGGGTTCGGCACCGAGGACTTGTCAACAAACTGCATTCTTACGGACTTCCCGCATCCTTGTGTACGTGGATTGCCGACTTCTTGAGGGAGAGGTCGATTCAGACGGTAGTCGATGGTTTCACCTCTTCCTCACACTCAATAATTGCTGGCGTCCCACAGGGATCGGTTCTGTCTCCGACTTTGTTTTTGTTGCACATCAACGACCTTTTGTCATGTGCACCAATTCATTGTTACGCGGATGACAGTACAGTTCATGATAGCTTTTTGTTTGACAAGCCCCCAAAGGGCTCACAAACTCCAACAGCTCGCAAAGCTTTGAAGCAAAGAATGGACGGTTACCTCGAGAGTGTTTTCTCTTGGGGTAAAAATAATCTCGTTGAATTTAATGTTTCAAAGACCCAATCTTGTCTGATTACGTCTAAAAGGGATCGAAATGAAAATCTAGTCGCTTTCAACGGAAGCAATCTTCCAAACAGGCCCTCCATTGATATTTTTTTTTTTTTTTTTTTTTTTTTATTTGAAATATACATACATATAACAGATTTACATAAGGAAAATACATGGTTCTTAAAAATAATTACAAATAAAATAATTTCTTGTTAATGAATCTACCCAATTTAAAAGAGAAAAAATTTCTCGTGTTTAAATTGAGGAGTCGTGTCATTACAGAAAAAAGATAAAAAATAAGATATACTATATATTTTTAAATTAAGAAACAAATAAAACTTATGAATAAAAAACAAATATTAAATAAAGAAATATACTAACGTAGCAGTTGCTAAATTAGATATACATGTAGTATAGATATTTTAAAAGTAATAATATACAATAGAAGTAGTAAAAATAAAAATAATATTATTGCATTTCTCTTAATAGGTAGGTGTTGAGATGGTAAGTACATATAGTTGATTCTGACAATGGGATTAACTGATAATATTGCAGGAGTAGGTACATAATGTTATTTTACGACAATAATCGCTTACATTTCAGTTCAAAAGTTGATGAAATATTTTAAGAGGATATGTGAAATCAATAAGAAGACTACATTAATTTATAATTTATTTTTTGTTAATTAATGATGGAGTTAAGTGATTAATTTTGAAATAAAGTACATAAAATTATAATTAAGACTTGATCAATTTTTACTAATTAGTACATTGTAATCAAAAAATATACGTAGAAATTCTTTCTTTGAAATTAAAACTTATAATTAGTGTTTGGTTGATCAAGCAGTTGTTTTATTAGTAATTTAAAGACTTTATAATTTTCTTCGGATTTAATTTTATATGGTAGGGCATTAAAAAATTTTATGCCTTGATAAGTATAATGTTGTTGAAAAGCACTCGTATTAAATTTAGGGATTTCTAGATTACCACGTGATCTTGAACGGTTACTTATTTTTGTGATTGTTGTTGTAGAATTAAAATGATCTTTGTGTGTTTGTAACAGTGTGTTCTTTTTGAAAATTTTATTTAAACTGAGTACCCTAAAAGAATTAAATAGTTGTATTGTTGGAAATAAAGATGGTTTACGTGTGATAACTTTTAGAATCAACCTCTGTACCCTTTCTACAGGTTGGAGGTTAGTTTTGAAAGTTCCCCCCCACCCGATTATACCATATTCTAGAATAGATTGGGCAAGAGAGAAATAAACAGTTTTTATCATACTAGATGATAGAATGTTTCTCAATCTAATGAATATGTAAATAAGTTTTCTTACTCTGGTTACCGTATTTTCGACTTGTTCGTTCCATTTTAAGTGTTTGTCTACAATGACACCCAGATACTTAATACTATTTTTGCATGTTATTTGTAGGCAATTGTCATCGTTGCATTCCCTTTTATTTTCACACTGTGATGAATGGATTTTAATAGTTATATTGTTCTCGACATTTTTTTCTTTCAAAGAGAATGGAATAAAATAAGTTTTCTCTGTATTTAGTGAGAGACAATTTAGGTCAAACCATGTTTTGAGTATGTTTATATTTGTATTTGCTTTAATCATCGTTTCCTCCCATGATTTCCCTTTAGTGATAACTACTGTGTCGTCTGCATAAGATATGATATCTCCAACTATGGGAAGAGTGAACATTTGATTAACATATATAATAAAAAGGATTGGACCGATGACAGTTCCTTGCGGTATACCAAATGATGAGGTTTTGGGTTCACTTAGGGTATCATTTATTTTGACGGATTGAAATCTCTCTTTTAGATAACTTTGGAACCATGACAGTACTGTTCCGTCCAAACCAATTTGCATGAGTTTCTCATTGAGTTTGGAGTGTGATATGCTATCAAATGCCTTGCGTAGGTCGATGAATATACCAAGACACTTTTCTCCATTATCTAAATTTTGTATTATTGTTGAAGTTAATTTAGCAATTGCATCTTGAGTGCTGAGATTGTCTCTAAATCCAAACTGGTTTGGGCTCATTATCTTTTTTGATTTTATGTAGTTGTTAAGTTGTTTTTTAACAATTTTTTCATAGATTTTTGCTATGTTTGATGTGAGTGCTATGGGACGATAGTTGGAAATATTTTTTTCGTCTCCAGATTTAAAAACAGGGATGACAATAGTTTTCTTATAGTTGTTCGGGAATATACCTTTCTTCAAACTAACATTTATTATATGTGCAATTGGCTTGCTGATTATCTCACGTACGGCTTTCAATGTTTGTACAGTTATGGTGTCATAGCCAGGGCTTGCTGATCCCCTTAAACTTAATACGGCGTTTTCAACTTCTTTTTGAGTTACTGAAGCAAATGTGTGAAAACCTTCTTCAAAATTTGAGTTCTGCTCTGGTTGGGGAGTCTGTCTATTGTTTGGTGTAATATTACAAGCAAGATTAGAGCCTACATTTGCAAAGTAATCGTTAAAAATATTACCACAAAGTTTTGGATTTTTT
This sequence comes from Limnephilus marmoratus, assembly GCA_917880885.1. Classification (NCBI taxonomy): domain Eukaryota; kingdom Metazoa; phylum Arthropoda; class Insecta; order Trichoptera; family Limnephilidae; genus Limnephilus; species Limnephilus marmoratus. The sequence continues at coordinate 62,699,585 of OU862907.1, forward strand.
TCGGTGTTGATGTTGATTCCTTGATGAGTAATTTCATTTGATAATTTTTGTTTTGTGCTTTTGTTCGTTATTGTATTGATGATTTTCCAGAACCCTTTGCTGTCTTGACCAGCATTTTTTATTTTATCACGAAAATATTTTTCTTTTGTCAGTCTAATTAAAAGCGCAAGTTTGTTTCGGTATTTCTTATAGAAAGTGGCGATTTTTTCATCATTTGGGAATTTTTTACACTGGTGGTAGTATTTTTCTTTATTTCTGATTGAAATCACTAGTCCATGAGTTATCCATGGCTTTATTAATCTGTGCTTAGATTTTGGTTTGTAAACAATTATTTGTGTGGACAGGTTTATGTGGTTTTGGAAAACTGTTTCGAAATTCTCAGCACAGGTATTTGGATTTTCCGATTCAAATATGGATGTCCAGGTTTCCGTTTTAAGGTTTGTTCTTAAAATTTCCATATTTAAATTTTTTTTTTCATATTTTTTTTTGTCAGTTGTATTAGAGTTGGTACTTCTTTTATCAATGTTGGTAACAAATATACAGGTGTAGTGATCGGTTATGCTGGTTTTCCATAATATTGACATGTTTTTGTCATTGTTATTTGAGTTGCACCATATGTGATCAATGCAGGAAGGAATTTGTCCTCTGACATTCCGTGTTGGATTATTTATAAATGATTTATAGTTTAGCGATGTCATTACATTTATATAATCTTCCTTTAGATTACCGCTTACCTCTTTTAAAATGTTCAGATTAAAATCGCCTGTGACAACGTTACAAGTACCTTTTAGTTGTAGCAATAAATGTTCCAGTTCTATAATGAAACTGTTTGGATTTGATCCATGTGTGCGGTAGATAGCTATAATATTGTATATAACTTCATTTACTTTTAAGTTCAGTTTTAGACAGTTCGCTAGTTTCATGTTGATTTCAGTGATTGTGACGTTATTGTGTTTATTTAAAATGAAAACAGCAATACCACAGTTCTTATTAATTTGCATTTTGGACGAATAATATGTATAGTTAGGGATGTCGTACAGTGCGGCAGCGTTATTTATATTTAAGTGTGCTTCTGTTAAAACAATTATGTCCGGTAATATTTCGAGAAGGTTTAGTGTTATTACAAATTCATCCAGATTTTTTTGCAAACTTCTGATGTTTTGGTGCAGAACAATGAAAACATTTGGGACTTTTTTTAATAGTTTGTTACATTGTTTTGAATCGTCGCAAATATACTGTGAAACATCTGTTAATTTATCAATTTCCTCAGTTATAAAATCGTCCATAACTTACTCATAATCAATTCGTTGTTGTGCTATAATAGACATTCTTTTTCGGTAAGTACATATTTCACTATTTGCACTATGTTGAGTATTATTTTTTGTTCCAAATAAATTGTTGTTTTTGTCGCAGTTGTAGCATTTGACACTGTCTTTATTTTTTTCGCATTCGCTAAATTTGTGGTTCTTTGCACAATGTACGCATCTGGGTTTGTTCATTTTATTTAGACATTTAAGGGATGTATGTCCAAATCCAAGGCAGTGGTAGCAATGCATCAGAGGGTCGCAATCCTGTATATGCGCTCGGACAAATCCAATGTTAATTCTTTGTTTTTCTAGTAGTATTTTTCGGATTGGTCCTGTTGTTTCAATTATTATGTTACGGAGTTGATCACTTTTTCTATTTTTTAATATTTTCATTACTTTAATGGATTCATTTGTTATATCGTTTAGTTCACTGTTTTGTAAAATAAGATCATTTAGAAAATTATCTTCGTTATATTCGCCTCCGACACCTTTAATAATCATACATGGTCTCTTCTTTTTTAATTCTGTTGCAGATATTCCATTTTTATTTTTATTTATTTCAACCTTCAGTTTTTCAGCATCTTCTTTATTCGAGCAAGTCATAATTATTTTATTGTTTGTTGCTTTTTTTATTCCACTTATTCCGATTCCTAGGTTAGGCGCTTTTATTGTTTTTGTGATAATACTCTTTATGTCTTCGGATGTTTCTTTGCCTTCAGCGGTGATTAAGATTGCAAATTTGGGTTCTTCGATTTGAACAGTTCTTTCTTTTAGAACCATTGCGTAGGATTTTTGTTCATAATTTTTTTTCCAGCTTGATGATTACTTTTTTTTGTAGTTCAATAATTTGTTCTTGAAAATGGTTTTTTTCCCGTTTCCATGCTTCTTCTAGTAGTTGAATCGTTTGTTCCAGGTTATTTCTAATTTTTGTGTCCTTTACGGTTGAAATGTTTTTTAGTTCACTTTTAATGTTTTCTATTAATGTTAGTACATCCATTTTTTGTTAAACTTGAGTTTTCGTGCGAACGCACGTCACTCTGGGTCGAACTATGTGACAATACTGAATATGCTTGGTGTAACCCTAAGTGACCAGCTGAGGTATGGGGGCTCCATCGAAGCCAGAGTAAAGTTAGCCTCCCAAAAACTGGGCGTACTGTACAGGGCCCGCAGATACTTTAATAGTACACAACTGCTAACCCTGTACAAATCGCAAGTGCGCCCCACGGTAAAATTTGGCAACCACCTCTGGTCTGGAGCTCCAAAATACCTGAAAAATACCCTCGACTCTGTGCAGAAACGGGCGGTCCGTTTGATAGATTCTCCCATCTTAACAGACGGATTGCAATCTTTAGAGCACAGGCGTCGGGTGAGAATGCTATCCTTGTTCTACCGGTATTACAATGGAAGATGCTCCGAGGAACTAGCATCATTGATCCCTTCGGCACCGGTGCATAGTCGGGAAAAACGCCAAACGCGTGCCCAACATTTGTACACAGTTGACATTTGTCACATGAGAACGGGTCTTTTCTTCGACTCGTTCTTGTGTTCAACAGCTCGGCTGTGGAATGATTTGCCAGCCTCTGTGTTTCCTCCTTCCTACAACATGGGTCTCTTCAAGACCAATGTTCATTCCTTCCTCTCCTCAAAAAGACCCTCCATACAGCATCCCAGATGACATAGGCCCTGAGGGAAATTATTTTCCTCAGGGCCTCCTGTGTGGAGTTAATGTAAAAAAAAAATCCAGCTTTTCGTTTGTTGCCCAAAACATACCACGAAGAAGAGAATTTTACATCGTCAGTTCCAAGTAGAGAGCCAGAGGGTCCGGATGTTTGTTTCGACGAGGGAAGACACATACTTCGGTGAGATGGCCATTACCTGTGAGCTATTACTTCGGTTAGTTTGGAGTTTATTGATTGACCATTTAATATTTTGTTCTATTTGAACTGCCCTCCACCCCCCCCCTCCCTTGTAGTATTTTAAAATCTTGAGATCATTTTTAAAACACGACTTGCTATCGATTCATTTATTAGTTTTCTAACTATTTGGTTTCTTTTTTCTAAAGGCTAAACACGACCCTGAGTTTTTTTTTTTAAGTATAAGAATATTATCATTTTGTTAGAGTCTCATGTTCTGATTTTATTATTTTATAACATTACCCAAAGTAAGCTGTTGGGGTCAGCTCTTCTCATTCTTAGGCTATATTTTCTTCGGTTTTGGGTATCGTTTTCATCTAGGCGATTTCTCTGTAACATTTTGGAGCATTGGGGAGTTCTTTGGTCTTCCTCTGGATGACAGTCAATAAGTTTTATAGACATTGCCTGTTTTACTATGTGATCTGGTGGCCTCCTTCTTATATATCTGCCCATACCATCTCAAATCTCAACTGCCGTTCATCCGGCTTACTGTTTATGTCCGTGACACCCAGGCTATCACCAATGCGTCAACTTTTTATCCTTTGTTTTAGTGATACTCCTGCCGACCATCTAAGCATTCGCATTTCTGCTGTTTCGAGTTGCCTAGGATAGGAGCTGTATATAGTTCAGCATTCGGATTCAGCCACACATCACTCATAACAGGGCACTGAAATGGTTATAACTATTACTTTTAATTATAGAGTTGGAAATAAATTACCCAGTGGCGGACCAAGCCCGTCAGAGGCCCGGGGCGGCAAAGCTGAATGAGCCCCCCCCTAGTAAAAGTTGATGTAATTTTACAAGGTTTTTATTCAGTTCACACGGACCTCTGGTCCTGGAGGGGCCTCCAAATACCTCTGTGTTACCTTGATGTTATACTTTTATTTATTATTTCATTTTTTAAAAGACGCATTTGTTAATAAAATGTTTTATATTAAACCGTTTTAAACATTATGTGTGTTGAATTATCCTTCAGCAAAACTTTGAACGCGTTTTTCTCAAAACTACGTTTTTCAACCTGATTGACAACATATAAACTATACATCCGATTTGCATGCACCAAGTCTGAAACTGTTAGAAATTCAAGTCACTATGGCACCACATAGGGATTTTTATATCGAAAGGGCCCCCTTCAATTTTTTTTATGAAAGCTGAAAATTTTCCATAAAATCTCGAAAATAAAATTCGCTGTTTCGACATTTTTTTTTTAGAATTCAGAATTCCCCTATGTGGTGCCATACACACTGGATTTTCGAACAGTTTAAGACTTGGTACACGCAAATGTAAATACAAATCCAAAAAAATACATACAGGCGGATGTATAGTTTTTTAAATATATTTTCAATCAGATTTCGAGAAAAACATTCAAAGTTTTGCTGAAGGAGGCCCCCGGGGACCAGAAGCCGCCCCTTCCCCCCCTTCCTCCCCTCTCGTTAGTCCATCACTGATTCTTTTTAATTATTTTTCTATTTCATTACTATCTTTATTTTCTATAATGATAAGATAACCTTTAGCAAAGAGCATTTTCTAAAAGATGCATTTGTTAGTAATCTTTCACGAAATATTGTAAGGAAATTCGTAAAATTGACGGAGATACCTACAGCATCTTCTGTGAAACCGTTTTAAACAGTTTGTGTGTTGAATTATACTTCAGCAAAACTTTGAACGCGTTTTTATCGCTACGTTTTACAACCTGGTTGACAACATATTAGAAAAACCCCGCATTGGGTAGGGTCCCTTAGGGTAAAGGGCCCCCGAGATGAGCATTGCTTTTGAGCCCCGAAATGTTTAAGCCGGCCCAGGCATTGCCCGATTTTGTCCATAAGACAGTGTAGGCCACTGTCTATGAGCCCCGCATCAGGTAGGGGCCCCTAGGTTAAAGGTACACTAAGACGTGCATTGCCTAGGGACCCTACATATTTAAGCTAGCCATGGCAGGGCCGTTTAGTCCATAAAGCAGTATAGGCCGTTGCCTTTGAAAATTCAGTCACTATATCCAGGGCCGTGTTATCCATCAGACCTGTAGGTAACTACCCAGGTTTCCCGCATCGGGTAGGAGCCCCTAGGGGAAGAGAGCCCTGGAGACGTGCTTGCCTAGGGGCCCCGACATGTTTAAGCCCACCCTGGCAGGGCCGTATTATGCACGTGTAGGCCACTGCCTAGGGGCCACGCATCGGCTAGGGGCCCCTATGGTAAAGGGGCCCCGAGACGTGCATTGCCTAAGGTCCAGATATGTTAAAAATGGCCCTGTCAGGCAGTTTAGGCCACTGCCTTCGAAAATCCAGTCACTATAGCCAGGGCCGTAGTATCGATAGGCAGTTGCTTATATAAGACGTGTAGGCAACTGTTTAGGTGCCCCGCATTGGGCAGGGGCCCCTAGGGTAAAGGGGTCCCAAAATGTTTAAGCCGGTCCTGGCAGGGCCGTATTGTCCATAAGGCAGTATAGGGCACTGCCTTTGAAAATCCAGTCACTATAGCCAGGGCCGTATTATCCATAAGACGTGTAGGCAACTGCCTTGGGGCCCCGCATTGGGTAGGGGCCCTAAGGTAAAGGGGCCCCGAGACGTGCATTGCCTAGAGGCCCTGGCAGGGCCGTATTGTCCACAAAGCAGCATTGGCCACTTCCTTGGGGGCACGCATCGGCTAGGGGCCCTTATGGTAAAGGGGCCCCGATATATGCATTGCCTAGGGGCCCCAACACGTTTAATCTGGATCTGACTATGACGTCACGTAGGGATTGTTTAATAGAGGGCCCCCTTCTAATTTTATTTTTATTTTTATGAAGTATGAAAATTTATCATAAAAAATTGAAAACATACTCGATAACTCGATACTAGAATGAATACTGTCAAGTAGTGTGAATCTTCTTCGAACAAGTTTTTTCAAACCATTTTTGTCTTTTATCAAAAGTTGATCAATTAAAATTGATAACTTTTCACACGCTTTCGTGACCTGCCGAACTTTCATCCTGTTTCTGAACCCTAATTATTCTTAATAATATCCCTTACGCCGTTTGACCCACAAAGTTAGATTTTTCAACCCATACTCGTGATATTTTTTGATTAGTTCTCATTCTGATATTTAATCTCGGAGTATTTTATTTATTTATTTTATTTTTATTTATTTATTTTCGGGAAATCGACAGTTTACATTTTTACAGTTTGTACATGTTTGTATAGCCAAAATAAAACCAATTATGGATTTCCTCCATGTGACTTTACCTCTGATTAACAGCATAATAAAAAAAATTAAATAATAAATTTATAATAAAGCAGTATGAGATCAAAAATTTTATAAAACAAAAGATTAAGTATATAAAACTAAAATTTACATAAAACATAAAATATCAATTCATTGGTAACCATAAGAAGCCAGATTGTACATATAAATCAAATCATAACAGAATTAAAGATAAACGATAGAAACATAGACACATAACATATTATGAAACATCAGAGAAATACTCTTTTATGTACCCCTTATATTTGGTAGGTTCGGAATTGAAAATGTCCACCTTGGATAATATGCTATTGTAACTATTGCATAGTCTGTTCAGACAAGAATTTTGCTTGCAGTTTGTCTTGCATTGATCAACCCTGAACAGGACAGAAGAGCGTGTTGTACGCGCAGGTACATTAAATTGAATTTTATTTAGCAACTCTGGGCATTGAATATTATTGTTAACTAATTTATACAGGAATATTGCATCCTTATGATGCCTTCGTACACTCAAATGCAGAACGGCGCTGTGTCTCATGGGGATTTTACCAAAACCATAGCACAAAGCATAAACACAACTAAACCACATCACGTTTACCAAGATTACAGTGATGTAGATAGTTTTGGTTTAAAACGATAAATTTTTTGTTTTCGGTCTCCACATCGGGACACAAATTTGATTAAACGCGGTTCATGTTTACGATTTAACAAATAGTTGATATTAGGCGGCATCTAGACGCTACAACAACATTTTTTTTTAAGGAAAGACAAACATTCCCGGGTTACGAATAACCCAACAATGTTTGAAAATCTCCTACTACCACCACAGAAAGCCGAAAATGTTGCTTGTGTTGTGATGGAGGACTTAGCCAGCCGAGGAATCGAACACGCGACGCCCAGGTGGACCCCAAGCGCTATGCCCACTCAACCACTGACCGGTCACTTCCACAACCATTGTACAATATGTTTTATTGTACAATAAGATTGAAAGGCGCTTAGAATACAAACGATCAATTATATTGCACAATAAAATTATCAATTATGTGGCACAATAAACGAACTGCTCAATGTTTTCGAGTTGATAAAATGAAAAAAAACATTGTGCGTACTGACCCTACACGATGCAATGAAAAAAATATGGTGCAATAAAAATTAAACGCCCTCAAACTTTTGTTCAATCATTGAGCAATCTTCAATACTAACCCTAAACGGTTAATAATATTGCACAATTCGTAATACTGGTCAATATAATTGATCGTCTAGGGGACGCAACAGAACCCCCCAACCGCGACGTAACTTACGCCAATTGGAACACGACTTAAATTAGGGAACCCATTATTTGACGTTTGGTTTGAAAAACGTTTAACTGTTATTTTGAAATTTATTTACTTTATAATCTTAAGTTACCTTACATCGTCGTGTGTGCTAATAATTTGAGAAAAAATATTTAAATATATAAAATCATTTTTTTTTTGCAAACATAATAATATAACCTATTTTTTTTTGTTGTAATGATTGTATTCAATCACTAACAAAACACCAATTTTTGAAGTGTACGTACTGTTCGCGCCGCTTTTAGTGATAACTCGGTAAGAGACTTTTGCGTTCTTGAAATGGATTATTTATTCTATTTATGACAACAAATGGATCCTTTCCCGTCTCCCCTCTTGCCCCCCCAAAAAGTCAGTGTGTTCACGCAGCTCCGTGAGTACGAGGTCCTCGTTAATATAAGTAGCTTAAAACAATCGCTTTATCGCATCGCATCGCATTCTTTGAAAACTATTCATCATCATCATCATCTTCTTCCCCTTATCCTATTCGGGTTGGAGACCGGGGAGAACTTGAAAAGGGTTTTTCGCCGTTGTGAGCCAGTGTTTCGTCATTAAGAACGTTAATAATTACATTGGAAAGATATAAAAATTATTCTCCACTATGAGTTGACATGTATCAAATATCTCTTTTGAGAACATGTATAACTGCAGTTTTAATGAAAAGGCTTTTCTCCACCTTGAGTCCAGATGTGTGTTGTCAAATAAAATCCTTGTGAGTATATGCATAACTGCAGTCAGAACATAAAATAGTTTTTCTCAACTGTGAGTCAGCAAGTGTCTAGTCCAGCCCTGGCAAACTTGCGGCCCGCCGTCATGTGTGACGATTTTTTTTTAAGTATTGGGTACTCCAGAATGTCTTTAAAATCACATTTAAGTTAATAAAACCAAAAGTTTCTATAACTACTCCAAATGCTTTTATTCTGCTGATTTATATTTCCTGTGCACAACTTCTCGCTTGAGAACTCGTAGTTTGTTTGCAGCGTCGCCACGGGCAGGCGCGTGTCATGCTTGAAAGGTACTACAAAAGGTGAAGATATTTTCCAAGTCATAAAAAATGTTTGTTTACATTTAGAGATGCTTTCCGGATTAACAACAGATGGAGCACCAGCTGTGATTGGAAAAAATAAAGGTGCTTAAAGTTGATAATAAATGAGTTGGAGGCAAACATTAACAAAACCAGTGATATATTTGTGATACACTGTTTGATACGTCAACAAAACTTATGCAATCAAGTCATGCATGTTGTTCGCACGCTCTTCAGCATTGTTAATTTAAGACGTATCTCACTGAATTAGATTTTGAGTACGGCGAGATTGTTTATTTATTTTACCAATGTTAGATGGTTGAGTCACAGAAAATGTTTAAGACGATTTTTGAGTTACGGAAAGAAATCAATTAAATTATAACCAAGGAGAAGATGCCTATTCCCGAATTAACAAATGAAGAGTGGTTGCAAGACTTATGTTTCTTGGTAGACATGATGGAAAAATTTAATGAGTTAATTATAATGTTGCAGAATCAGAATAATTTTATTACCGCTGCTTGCAATTTGATTAACGCGTTCGAGATGAAATTACCTATATTAATTTCTAAACAAGCCGCCACACTCTTAATAGGCACAGTTTTTGAAAAGTACTCTACTTTTAAACTTAGTTACCACAGAAAACATCTGTTTCAGTCGGGACCGGTGGAAAAAATATGCATTTAAATTTACATTTCATAAAAAAAACGTAGTTTCTCGTTACGGTTGACATTTCGGATTAAAAATTATTTTGCATTCTGAACAATTTCCACTATTTTCAGGGTACCAATCGATAAATATTAAAAAAAGGTTGCCATATCGCAAAAATCACACATATTCGAGGAAGGTATTAACTAAAGGTTTCACCATACAAAATTTCATGTTCTGAATAAATAAATAATTGAGTATATTTAGGATGAATTTAAATCAATGTATTATTAATTAGGTTAGGTTAGGTTGTCTTACGTTAGGTTAATAGGTTAGGTTATAATGTAAAGATAGGTTATTTAGGTTAGGTCAAGTTATTAGGTTAGGTAAGGTCAGTGGCGTAGCTAGCATGGGTGGCACCCGGGGCGTAGTGTCACCCCCCCCCCCCCCCCCCCCTATTAAATTAATCTTGAGAATTTCAAAAAGCTACTATTTTGACTTCATAAAATTGGTCCATCCTAGGGGGTTGGGAGAGGCACAGAATTCGAGGCACTCCACGGGGAGCCATAGAGTTACGAAAATATAGATAACAGACCGTGTTCATGTGTATGCAATAACTTGGTGATGTGTATGCAATATCTTGATCGAGTGGCACCCCCCTTCACCACCCGGGGTGGTCCGCCCCTCCCTCGCTACGCCACTGGGTAAGGTTAGGTTATTAGGTTAGGCAGACCCGTTAGACAAACCCTGCTTGCCATACAAACCATTCAAAACATGGGATGTGTACGTTGTTAAAAAGAAAACCGCGTGCGTGTTCTTTTATTTTTTTCATTCTAGGTTTTCAAATAATTACAGAAACCCGTTAGACAAACCCTGCTTAACCATTCAAAACCTGGGATGTTTATATTGTTTAAAAGAAAAACGCGTGCGCGTTCTTATATTTATTTTCATTCTGGTTATTCAAGTAATTACACAAACCCGTTAGACAAACGCTGCTTACTATACAAACCATTCAAAACCTGGGATGTATATCTTGTTTCAAAGAAAAACGCGTGCGCGTTCTTATATTTATTTTCATTCTGGTTATTCAAGTAATTACACAAACCCGGTAGACAAACGCTGCTTACTATACAAATCATTCAAAACCTGGGATACATATCTTGTTTAAAAGAAAAACGCAACCGTGTTCTTTTTTTTTCGTTCTAGTAAAAACGCATGCGTGATCTTTTATTTTTTTTTCGTTCTAGGAATTCAAATAATTACACAACCCCGTTAGATTCCGCATGTGTGTCCGCATTTTGTTTTTGATAACACGAATATTTACTTACGAGAACATGATTACCTGCAGTCGGAGCGTAAAAAAGGTTTTTCTCCACTGTGTCAAAATGTGTCTTGTCAACTATATGTATACAATAGCTTGTTTTTAACATGAAATATCTATAAATTAAATGCATGTTACAATTCATGGATATTAAATTAACCCTTCACACAGCATCCTTTACGATATGTACTAGAACTAGATGACTCAATTGTGGAGCTATTACTAAAAAAGTTTTTTATAGCTGTTGTTGTTTATTTTATTAAATTTTGTACAGAACTTGAAAAAGAAGACAAAAGTCGATAGGTACTGCTTATTTACGGAAAAGGATTTATTTTCAAATAGAAATAATTGGTCAAATGTGGTTTACTAAGAATCAGAAATGTACACCCTGCGAATTAATACATACCCCACAATTTCTAGTGCGGGTGGTGTTTAATTAAATGGCGTCGTAATTGAGGTTTTTGATTACACCGGTACATGCATTCCGAGCAGGTGAATTGTTTTTCTCCAGTGTGGGTTCTAGTGTGAGACAATAGAGAGCCTTTTTGATTACACGTATAGGTGCATTCCGAGCACGAGAATGGTTTCTCTTCATTGTGATTTCTTACATGAACACTCATATAATCTTTCCGACTGCACTTGTATGTGCATTTCGGGCAGGAGAATGGTTTTTCTCCAGTATGTGTTTTGAAATGACGAACCAAATTATTTTTTTTAGAGCATCTGAAAGCACAATCCGGGCATGATAATGATAATTTCTCTCTTTTAGCACAGCATTTATAAGGGCATTTGGGGCACGAAAATGGTTTCACAAAAGCGTGTGCTCTAATAATATGATGCAATAGAGAATTTTTACCGTTGCTTCTGAAAGTGCATTGCGAGCATGATAATGATTTCTCTCCAGTGTGGATTTTAATATGATAATACAAAGAGCTCTTTTGGCGGCACCTGTAAGTGCATTCCGGGCACGAGAATGGTTTCTCTCCCGTGTGGGTTCTAACGTGAACAGCCATAGAATCTTTGCGACTGCACTTGTACGTGCATTTCGGGCACGAGATTGGTTTCTCTCCCGTGTGGGTTCTAATATGTAAAACCAAACCACTTTTATCACGGCACTTGTAAGTGCACTCTGAGCATGAGAATGGTTTCACATCGGAATGAGTTTTAGCATGAAGGACCAAATTTCCAGTATGAGTTTTCACGTTATGCTTCACCAAAGTGCTTTTTTTTATACATCTGTAGGTACAAAATGGGCAGACAAATGATTTCTTTCCCGTGACTGACGGTTTTGCCTTCGGAACTTTTGCACAAACCATATCTGAAAAAAAAATATAATTCCTGAAAAACAAACTAAATACATACAATGGTTTCAAGCAGATCAATATGACATTTAAACGATAATTCTTAAGTTAAGTAGGTAAATGATTTGAGTCGTTCAATTTCTATTTCGGAGAAAACCGCAAAAAACTGTTACATCTCTAACGTAAATAAAAAATTGCATTTTATTTTTTTATGTGATGAATTGGAGTAATATACATCGGAAGAGTGTCCATTTTTCAATGTGTGTCTAGAAATATTTTAGTAATTTGGATGAATAAAATGGATATAGCGGATTTTGATACTCACTCCGTGATTTATATGGAATATAGAGGCTTTTGAAACTCAACTGACCTGAGGGGCGTGTTTCTACCATCTACCATCTTGGAAAAATAACTGCTCTTGATTGGTTGAATTCCGATATAGCGGGTTTTTATAGTAACTTCTCAAATGATATAGCGTTTTGTTTCTCACTTGCAGTTTTAACATGGTTTTTGGTCATGATAAAGGCGATTTTGAAACTCAATTTTAGATTAGTCTAGTTCCTCGCAAACATGTGAACAAAATGACATACTCAGATCATTTTGTCAAAAAAACGGATATAGCGGGTATTGAAATTTTAGGACTCGTTTTTTTTAAATCCAAAAAAATTAAGATAGTATTTTAGTACGCTCTTATCAATTTCATTCTTAGCAACTTGCTTCCGTGAATTCTTTATTTTCAATGTGGTAGGTCGGTATGGACAGTGGACACCGCCCCCTGGTAATTTATTGATAAACAAGGCCCCAGCCAAAGATCACCTTAATTAGTTCGTTAAGTTTGGTGGCCTTGCTGGGGTGCCCGGGTTCATGGAGTGAGATTTGTCGAGGTCTTAGCGGCGGATGTGTTTGCCAACCTACTAGGTGGCGGGTCGAGTCGGGAAAGACTGACGGTTGAGGGATACCGTTTGACCTATTCAGCGGGAGACTTTCGATCCATCGCCTTGCACCACAAAGGGGGGGAATTGATTCGTGCGTCTGTCACTCCTGGACACATCGGTCCCCAGATTCATACCACCCCTTTTAACTTTTAACTTTTTCTTTCCCAGAACGACCTCTCATTCCTTCCCACAAAAAGACCTCTGCATACAGCATTCCTAAGAATGAAGCTAATGTAAAAAAATCGAGTTCAAATTACACGCGGTAAAAGAGAAACTTACCCCACACAATCTAAACCAATAGGATCCTTGAAAACTGAGCTCATAATCAAAGCAGTCAATGCGGTAAGGTTTCATTCTATCTCATCTCTCGTTGGCTAAATCCTATAGATGTATGTGTTTGTCTCTATTAAGTGTGGTTTGGTATATTTATGTTAGTAACGTTTCCGTTTCATCGAGTTTCAAATCATAACGTTGCTAAAGTAGTTGCACTTCAAAAACTTCTATAACCTGTATTTATAGCAAAACCTTTGAAGTAATCAAGAGGGTTCGTTGCAATGTATTCCCTATTATTCTGTATTATTTGAAAATCAGGATACTTTACCAAATATCAATACATAATATTTGAAAGTAAGGCTCTAGAAAGGTGGATACAAATCAAAATAAAAGTCCGTATTTTAGTTGCAAAATGCGGAGGTATCAATTATTGAAAGATAACTCAAATCACTTCAAAGGGGCAAATCGAGTAAAGACGTCGTAAAGAAACACAACACACCACATATCATTGAAACTAACGTGACTGGTGCGAGTGCAGCTCCTATTAGCTGTTACTGGCCTCAGTCTGCAGAGTAAACAAATCGCTTTCATTTGTTTTGAAGAGTTTTGGTTTCCGCATGCACATTTGTAACTTAATGTTCATTTATCTGCTATTGATTTCAACACATTTTCAATTCGCTACATAATTAATGCCCAAAAAATTAACGAACCTCTTACAGGGGGTACTGGAAGAATAAATTTACCAAGTTTTTGGTCCACCCTTTCCAAATGAACGATACATTCCTTTTTAATGTCAGGATAGTCAATATCAATTTCAGAGTATGCGCCATATTCTAGCTCATGTTCATCAGCCACTAGAGTCCCTGGTTCACACTTGACCACAGAAGCGTCTTCTGTCTCCTGTCTGAAAATGCCGTACTGCAATATGGCATCATAATGGGATGTTTGATTATCTTCTTCGGGGATTGTCTCCGGTTCGGACTTTATGACGCCGATATCCGTGGTCATAATTTCCATTTCAGATTAATTATTGTCTTATTCCACAGTTTTCAAATTCTATTGGAGAATATTAAATGCAAAGTTGTATAAATGCGGTGTAATAACACTTGACATATATCTCGACTGAGCTAGTCGAAGCATTGACAGATAGGTGTAGTGATGTCATAGATAAATTAAACAAAAGACAAAACAGAACACAGTTTATTTTTAAAACCGCCTCTTTATTTTATTTATTCATGTAGCCGGTTTGAAAATTATGGGAGAAATTCTTCACAAACAACAGACAGCCATAGAGTGTTTGAGGGAGATGTATCTCACAGCCTGACGAGATCTAATTAAAGTTATGCTATTACGGTGGGAAACACGAATTCAAAAGTTCTCGACAAAATGCCGCGCTTAGTTTGAGTACACAAATTTATCACAGGCGTTTCCGGTAAAATTGAAATTATTCTCAGAAACAACATTTAGCATTTGAAATACTTAATGTTGGATAAAACCACCTCGACTTCTGACGCCTAAAGTCATTCCTCCATTGAATATTCTGGATTATTCCATACAAAATGACGACACCTGACACCTGTTGAAGTAAAAAAGTTTTTGGTGATTGATGACGTCATACTGTCCACCATAGATATGGTGGTATTTGGGGATCTTGAAAAAATAAGATAATAGATTTTAAAATAAAATAAGATAATAAAATATGCCGTTATTTAAGTGAGAAGGTCATTATTCATTAACAAAAAAAAGTGGACTGGAGTTCTCTATTGGGGATGCCGTAGTTTCACTGGCTTCAGACGGTTGGGAGCAATTGGGTCTCTTGTGCGGCGAATAAAAATATTAATACTAAAAGTGTGTCTTTGGCACGTACTTAGTTCATATATTCTAATATTTACCGGTTTAAATATTATATTATTATATTTATCAAAAGAGGAACTGTCATATTATATATGATTATTTTCTTCGACAGGTCATTGTCTATGGACTTGATATTGACCCCTTGTGACGTGATCGTGTCATCCGTCGTTGCTCAATGCCATTCGTGCCCCACTTTTCCGAAGTAATATTGTATCAACTACACAATTTTTGCGTTCCATTTATACAATTTCGGATCACTTCGGTGACCACAACATTTATTTGCCGAACTTATTCAATTTATTGCACTTTTACTTTTCTAGAAACTTCTTCAACAAATTGTTTTTGACCGCTGCGCTTCGCCTTACACGTAAAGTATCATTTATTTTTTTATTCATTAACGCCCTTTTTCGGGGCTTTTACATTACATATGAATAATAAGAAATACACAGCATTTATTGTACATACATAACTGAACTGTCTCAGTAACAATATTTTATATTTGTTTAAACATATATTGAGAGATTGTCTATGACAGCTGTCACGAACGGTCGTTTTTTGAGTGTCTCATCACCACATAAGTCAAACCAAATCAAACATATTAGTTATTTTAACCCATTTAGTGCTTAAATTCTTTTGTAGTTTAGTTTGTGTAACTGTATTTGTGTTAATCCTTAAATATTGTGTTGTTTTTATCTGTTTGTCGGTAAGTCTTGTTAAATATTTGATTTAGGTAGGTTTAAAAATATTAGTATAGAGATGGAACGGACTGAGGGAGAGGGCCGTATCGGTAGAGACGGGGCGTGAGAAATGAAAGGCGTCAGTCGATGTATGAGTCTGTTTTTATTGTTGCGCTACGTAGCGATGTCGAAGCGGAGCGGAGTGACAGTGGTGCCGATAGTGATGCTGCTGCGTGATGAGTGAGAAGAAGGTCAGAGACTACGGCGGTGAAGATCACAGGTCTTCAGGAAGCCGGTGTGTTGTCCTACACCGTGGCGGTGTAGACGTGACCTTGGTCCAGGCGGTCGATCGACGTCGTGTTGACGGGATATGGCGGCTATGTGTCCTTTGAGTCGGAGCACACACGTGACGCAGGAAGGAACCTTGAGAGGCGATGAGGATGCTGTTGCTGGCGCGTTGCCAGGTGCTGGTTGCTGCTCGTCGCAGGATGATGGATGCTGGCTTGTTGCCGGTTGTGGTTGCTGGGTTGCTGGCGCGTTGCCTGACATCTCATGTCGAGATGGTAGTTGGAGATGGTTGCTGCTCGTTGCAGGATTGCTGGCGCGTTGCCTGACATCTCATGTCGAGATGGTAGTTGGAGAAGTTCCTCGAAGGTGCTGGAAATGTTCCTGGTGTCACACTGGATAAATGGTGTTCACTGCTGACTGCGCGAGGCCCGTGCCCCGCGCAGGCAGGTACTTGTGTCGCGGCACTGCTCGGACTGTACTATTCGACTGGATGAATGAATGGACTGACTGAGCGAGCGCCGAGTTTAGTCGCTTATATAGCCGCGGTAGAGTAATTACCTCGCGGTAGGTAATACGTACCACTTCGGCAGTTGACGAGAATGTTCGGCGCCGTACAGATATTGTACGGTGCTATCTCGAGACCTTTCTAGGCGGTGGCGAAATTATTATTCTACTACGTTACGGTACTACGCTGAAGGTAGGTATGCCGTATCTTCCAGCGTATTCCGTGGACGTCAGTGGCGCAGCGGTAGACTTCGCAGAACGGGTTAAGTGACCGCCACAGGACTAAACCTCCCGATCCCCCGGACGAAATCAACGATTGCTCTTTATCAGACTTCTTGGTGGGCTCAATGGAAACGGTTGCCACCGATATTCCAGAACCCTCAGACGTCATCACAGTAACGACTAAAAAAAGGAAAAATTTTAAGCTTGTGCGAAATTCCAGTACAGATTCTGAAAAAGTACCCCACAAAATTCCTGTCCTTGATAAAAATAAAAGCTTTGTAGACAATGGTTTTCTTTCGCCCAATCAGCAGACCCCTTCTATCCAACCACTCACAATCACAACGCCCACTGCTAGTCCAACTACCCCTGTCCCCAAACCGACACCAGCCCCTACTCCCTCACGAATTTACAACAATTTAGACTGGCCACCTATACATTACACATGTCACTAAAATTTCTAAGGAAGGAGGTCCAACAACATTGTATGACATTGACTTTGGTCACTTTCTCCACAAAAATAAAATCAGTTGGTCGTAACCGTCTTCCGTCGAGTTTAAGACAGCGGCTGAAGCCAATAATTTTGTTAAATCCTCGGTTGCCAAGGAAAACTCCTATAACGTATTCATTCCTTCTTACCAGGTTACTAAACTTGGAATCACTAAGGGGATTCTTCCACACTGGACGACAGAGGACATCTTGGAGAACATTAAGGTACCCCAGGGTTACGGAAAGGTCATTAAAGCTCGCAGAATAAATTATTGTTTTAACACTGGAAATGCCATATAATGGAGACCCTCTCAGTCTGTTGTCTTCACATTCGACTCCAAAGATCTCCCTCAAAGTGTCACCATGTTCCACGTCTCCCTACCAATTGATCTCTACGTGTTTCCAACTGTGCGGTGCTACAAGTTCTGTAGGTTTGGACATACGAAGACCCTCTGCAGATCAGAACCTCGGTGCTATAAGTGCACTTCGTCTCATAGTGGCGATAGCTGTAATACAACGGAGGAAAATTATAAATGTTTAAACTGCTCAGGAAACCACTTGTCGACTAGCAAAATTTGCCCGGAAATGTCAAGGCAACGCAACATCAAACATTCAATGGCTGTAAAGAACATTTCGTATGCGGAAGCATCCAAAATGTCCAATAAGGCTGTCATTTCTTATGCTGAAACTGCATCCAAAAATATTTCCTCCCCTCATCAATCTTCTTCTTCATCAACGAAGAAAACAGTTTTAAAGGTCAGTAAACCCCGAGTTCTCCCAAAAAAGAATGCCACTAGTCACGAATCTTTGTTATGGTTCCCCAATGGACAACTCCCTCCCAACTCTGAACAATACTCAAGTCACCTGTTAAACCCACATAACATTAACGATCTTAATTCTACACTTATCACCTCATTTTTACACATCCTTCAGACTTTAAATTAAAACAATATACAAATACCGTCCCACGTTACCAAACAGATTGCACAGATTATAAATACCTCTAGAAATGGCCCCTCTGATGAGGATTCTTCAGTGGAACTGCAATAGTCTCCGAAACAAATCAGTAGACATCTTACACACATTAAACTCACTCTCCATTGCAGTGGCTGCCGTCTCTGAGACGTGGCTTGAACCGGACTCTCATTTCAGAGTTCGAGGATTCCACTGTCTTCGTGACGACCGCCAAGATGGGAAGGGTGGCTCCGCTCTTCTCATTAAAACATCCCTACCCTTTTCCCCAGTAGATGTTAAGCCAGCCGGTTGCCCTTTTCAGGTGACGGCCGCAAAGGTTTTTGGCACTACAATCCTTTCCCTGTATATATCCCCTTCTAATAAACCCTCTAAATCAGTGATTCCCAAAGTGCTCCAGGTGGACCCCCAGGGGTCCACGGGAGACTCGACGGGGGTCTACGTTGGCGTGATAAAAAAATGGGGGTCCACGAGTACTATGTGGGGGTCCACGAAAATTTATATGTTTTCGATAGTAAAGAACAAAAATGTTGGCTTGGCTTTACCTATCAAATGTAGGCAGATAATACACTACTAAAAAAAATGAAGGGAGCAAAGAAAATCAAAAATTTTCTGTAATTTTTTGATTTTCGGTGACAAATGGTCGTATGGAGACTAAAAAAGCATTTTGAAGCTGATTCTAATTTTTATATTTTAGGTAAAAATTTTTTAGAAGCTACGGTTCTCGTGCAATCCTAATAGATAATTTTGTAAATTTTTTGTTATTTTTTTAGTCCACGGGCTTGAAATTTTTTTTCAGTTTGGCCGGCTTATGGAACAGATAGCCTTAATATTTTGCAATAATTTCCTTTTTTTCACACCTCTCTTATTTTTTTTAGTTGAGTATTTTAAGAAGGTCAGCGACTGTTACTTGTAAAACTCTCATATTCGATATTTAATTCTATTAAGGTGGAAAATACAGGACTAGGTTTTTTTTAATGAGTTTTTTTGGCGTGGAAGAAATATGTATAATTTATTGAAACTTTGAGGTCATTTTATCCATTTAAAAAAATATTTTGAATGTTTCGAAGCATTTCCTCGGAAAATATGAAAATTATCAGCTGCCACGGACGTAGCTATAGCTTTGACAAGGGGGGGGTCCCCAAAAAAACAGAGCTCTAATCTCTAACGCCAATTAAATCTATCATTTACAAATTAAATATTGCCTGCGACTCAGGGGGGAGGGGGCTTTTTTGTGTTCAGAATGTGTTAACGAATGAATTTCAGTTCATCTGCTGATACATTTCGAAAGAGACCATTATTTTAATCAGAGTGCAGTTATAAAATTCTAGTTGCAGACTATGTATATGCTGCCAGAATCAAAAAGAAACCATTTTCATATTCTGAGTGTAGTTTTAATTCGCAAAATACAGACTTAATTTAACCCGTCTAATCACAGGAGACGCAAATTGTCCCACACATTTAATTTTAAAATAAATTGTGATTGCGAGAAAAAGTTAAGATACAGTTTTATTACATTTTTTTAAGAAAAGGAATCTGTATTCAAAATTTTAAGTTTATTCTGGAAATTTTGTGCGCACACATTGACAGGCAAAAGTTTAAAGATATTTTTTTCTTATTATTCGAAGGGTTAACAGTTTTCCTTTGAATTGTGTCAGCAGATGAATCTCAGTTATAAAATTCAGTTATAAATAATAAATTAATGAAGTTCAGTTATAAAATTCTAGTTACAGACTCTATATGTGCTGCCAGAATTAAAGAAAAACCATTTTCATGTTCTGAGTGTACTTTCAATTCGCCGCATACAGACTTAATTCAAACCAATTTTGTGTTGAGAATGTAATTTCCAGTTGTAGATTCATCTGTTGACACATTTCGAAGGAAAACATCCTCGTATTTGAAGTTCAGTTATATTATTCTATTTGCAGACTATGTATGTGCGCCGCTTTAAGAACCCAAATAAGGAGGCGGCGAAATTTTCCTCCGCCCCGATGTTCTGAGTGTAGTTTTAATTCACCACATACAAATTTAATTAAAACCAGTTTTGTGTTCAGAATGTAAGTGCCGGCGGAATTAAAGTAAAAAACATTTTCATGTTCTGACTGAAGTTTTAATTCACCACATACAGATTTAATTAAAACCAGTTTTGTGTTCAGAATGTAAGTGCCAGCGGAATCAAAGAAAAACCCTTTTCATGTTCTGAGTGTAGTTTTAATTCACCGCATACAGATTTAATTAACCAGTTTTGTGTTCACAATATAAGTGCCGCTTGAATCACAGAAAAACCATTTTTATGTCCTGAGTGTAGTTTTGGTACACCGCATATTTAGTTTTTAAACCAGTTTTGTGTTTTCAATACAACAATAAGTTGCAGATTCATCGTGTACCGAGTGAAGCTTTGCATTTGAGTTGCATTTCATGCGTATGCGTGATGAAGATGCGAAATTCTATCACAAGCATACCATTCTCGGGTTACTCTAAGTAGGCGCCTTTAAATAAAAAGTTAAATGTATGTAAGTATTGCAATATTTATTAAAAAGTAACAAAGTTGAAACTTTAAAGTCATAAATTTAGTCTTTTACGTTTTATTTCTAACTGATTAAAATTTTTTTCGGAATCAAGTTGCACCGCCAGATCTTTTTTTATATGCGGTTTTCAGTGATGTGTTGTGGCAAGCTTCCCGTAACATTTTAGTTTATGTTTCATTCCACTCGGTTCATAAACTAAAAAGTTATGTTAAGAATAAGAATTTTCAACTAAAAATTAAGTCTACGCGAACAAAGTCGCGGGCACCAGCTAGTTGTTAAATATAATTGTATTTCTTTCTGTTAAAAGGCGAAATTATTTTATGACACTTAGATACATTTCGCATATACATCGAAATTACCATTTGTCAAATATTTTATACTCACGGCAACACATTTGTTTACAAAAATTTTCTGGGAATAAAAATAAGAGCAGGATAAAAGTTTTTAAGAGCGTCTATTTTAGGCGCGGTGCATGTAATTTTCTTTCTGTTGGACAAGTAAGATGGATATGAATGGGGGGGGTCCGGACCCCCAAAACCCCCCCCTTATATACGTCCGTGTCAGCTGCTATAGGTACATCGAACGTCACCATCAGACGTAGCTTTGGTGTGCATTTTGTGCAGTTTTCATCTCAAATCAAAGGGGTTTTTAATTTAATTTAAGAACATGTGGGGTAAAAATAAGGTATTTGCATATTTTTAAAATGTTTGGTTAAAAGCTTTCTGAGCTAGAGTGCACACAAATTTAAAAAAAGTCATTTTGAGAAAAATGCGTTTCAAGTTTACATGCGGTTCGGCACAAACACCCTCATACCACCGGAACGAATTGAATTTTTTAGTGTCAGACCGAAACAGGACTTTCTACCGAAACTGAAACCGAATCTTCGGTGTCTGTCTCAGTTTTGGCCGAAACCGAAACTTTTGTAGAGATGTTAAAAATCTATTTACTGAAAATTAGCTTATTTTTTACACTTATACAGACAGTAAACACGTGTTAAATGAAATTAAAAAAAAAAAAAAAAAAAAAAGAACAATAATCAAAGTATGTGAAAAAAAAATTATTTTACTGCTTTGAAACAAAAAATATACATAAATTAACAAAACATGTTAACTACTTCTTGGAACAAAGAAATATCAATAAAATCAACTCATTAATTAAGCATTTTTATTATAATTGCGTTTATTTGTGTATTTATTTATTCTTAGTACATAAACATTACAAAGGTATAATATATTGTCCTCCACACAAGTTCACCTGTGTTGTAGAGGACATTTTTCAGTTGTAAATTATAAATTGTGAATAGTAAAATAAAATAAAACAGTGTTCATAGTTAATATAAAAAAGAGAATTACAATCACAACATTCTTGTTGCACATGTGAAATTAAATAATAAAAAATAAAAAAAACAATAATTGAAGTAGGTAAGTATGTGAAAAAATAATTATTTATTTTTTGATATAACTGCTATAAAACAAACAAAAATAATATTTATGTTTATATTACAAACATAACTTACAACACAATCACGCTGGACCGGCCGGCAAACTCAGCTGATGATAGCGGGTGACACACGAGCCACGAACTCACCCCAAGTCAGCCGAACGACGCGCGATAATTCACGAACGCAGAGTTTCGGTACGGCCGAAGATTCGACAGATTTTCTGCCGAAACCGAAACTGATGCCGAAACTAGATTTTTTGCCGAAACTTGCCAAAACCGAACCTTCGGTCAGTCAGTAAAATTTTTATTTAAAACTTTAGGAACATATTCTTAAAGAGTTATACTAAAAATTTATGAAATAAAAACCTTTTTTTGAGTCATCTACATGTATTTCCCCCCTAAGTATAAACGTAAAAAAATGTTTCCACATGTGTTTTTACCGTTCACGGATTCCAATATCAACATCGTATTTAATTAACTATAATGAAATTGCATTAGTACCATTTATCAAAGACCTTGGTGTTATTTTTGACCGGAAACTTACATTTGATCGTCACTGTGAAACAATTTCCAATAAGGCCATGCAAATTTTAGGTTTTGTAATACGTGACACAAGAACTTTTCAAAACATTAAGTCAATTAAGCTACTTTACTGCTCTCTTGTAAGATCGCAGCTGGAATATGCATCTCCTGTATGGTCTCCGATTTATACCTGTAACTTACACCGTTTGGAGCGAGTACAAAGAAAATTTCTTCGATACGTTCAATTCAAATTGAGACAGCCTGTAATTGAAATCCGCTACAATGCATTAATGTCTGATCTAAACCTACCACTACTTTCTACCCGGCGTACTATTAATGACATTCTTATACTTTTTAAATTACTGAACAATCTCATAGACTGCCCTCAAATGTTAAGTGTTATAAATATTCGTGTCCCTGTTAAATCAACTCGACTCCACCACCTTTTCCACAGTGACAATCATAGCACTAACTATTCCTATCATTCACCGTTAGTGCGTTTTCACCGAACTGCCAATACGTATACAGACCTTTTCGATATTTTCAAAACCTCACCGTCTTGCATCAAAGCAAAAATAATTAGTTATTTATGTAACTGATATACAAGGTGTCCGGAAACTCGTAGTACAAGCGGGAAACTGGAGAATCCACATCACATTTGGAGTCGATTTTGTAGTTTAACTTTTTTTGATTTGAGCTTTCGTTTTCGAGTAAATCGGATCCGAAGTTGGAATTTTTTTGGTTAAATTTGAAAAAATTGTTCACTAGGGGGTTGATTTCAGCTATGTAATGTCTTATAAAATGCATCGAAGGGTAAACCGGGCTCAAAAGTTTTTTTAACCCTTTAGTTGCCGAAAAAATGGAAAAATAGAAAAAAAATAATATTAAAATCGAAATGCTTAGATCGAAAAAAATAAGTTTTTTGGGTTCTCTACGTGATGTAGATTCACCAGTTTCCCGCTTGTACTACGAGTTTCCGGACACGTTGTATTTGTAAAATGATAAATATTTGTTTTACTAAAATGCATCATATGTATGTACTGTATGTTATTCTATATATATAATGTTTGTAAATGTTCGATACACTTGTATTATGTATGTAAAAGCCCTATGTACGGGCGTTTAAATAATAAATAAATAAATAAATAAGTCTGTAACCATATTTTTAAATAGAACACAAGAAAAGACACTATTTTTCTTTTTATTTATACCACTCCGAATTTAGGGTTGGAACTTAGCCACGACGCAAATTTCCATCGTTAGATCTAATCTTCACATTTTTTGACGAGTTTTGGGAAAGTGGTAGAAATGTAGCATCAGGGGGTCCACCGAAATCAGTAAAATTTTGAAAGGGGTCTACGAGAAAAATAAGTTTGGGAACCTCTGCTCTAAATCAATTCTTCAAGCAATGCTTTCTAAGATCGAACCACCTTTCCTTGTTCTGGGAGACTTTAATGCTCACCACGGATTATGGGGCTCTGTGTCTTGCGACAAATTAGGAAGAGACATTGTTGACCTTCTTGACGATCTTGATCTTTGCATTATGAGTGACGGTTCCCCTACCCGAGTTCAGGTTCCAGGTCATTTGACCGTTTCCAGACCATTTGCAACTCTAACATAGCCGGATCCTTGTTCTGGAAAGTTCTGGAGGACCCGCATGGGAGTGATCACTACCCAATCCTCATAGAATCCTCCAACATGCTCCATACCAACAAGGCTCTCACCTTTCGTAATCGTAAACTGAGATTTGTAACCTCAAAGGCCAACTGGACTGATTTTTCAAAGCTCATAAAGCTCTCCATGCTTAGTCTGCCCTCTCCGACTAAAGATAATGTCACGGAATGTTACGAGTTGCTAGTTTCATCAATCATCACGGCTGGAGAGATATGCTTTCCTATCAAATTACCTGGCAATAAAGGAAAACCTCCCCCAGCCCCGTGGTGGGATAATGAATGTGCAGACGCAATAGATTCCAGGAAGAGGTATGCTAAAATATATTTTTTGAATATGACCCTTTGAACTTTCTCAACTTCAAAAAGATTGAAGCTAATACCAAGCGATTGCTCAAAAATAAAAAAAAGGCAAGGATGGAAAAACTTTTGTTCTTCCTTATCTCCCGATACCCCACTCTCAGCTGTTTGGAATTCAATCCGCCGATTCAGATGTTCTTACATCCCACCCGTAGCTCATCCACTCTCTTCAGAGTGGGTGAAGGATTTTGCCGATAAATTAGCTCCTCCGACTGCGAGTAACTGGAATGAAACGAAATTCACATACTCGTTTCGTACGCAGGGGTGGATAGACCCACACTTCAATTTATTTGAACTAAGAGAAGTTTTAAACGACCTTAGAGACTCAGCTCCCGGCGAAGATGGTATTCCGTATAGCCTCATTAAAAACTGTGATGTTGCTACACATAATTATTTTCTTACACTTTTAAATTTGATGTTTGACACAGGTAAAATTCCAACCTCCTGGAAAACCCAATAAATTATCCCCATTCTGAAACCCCAAAAAGACCCCAGTTCTGGTCTTTCGTACAGACCCATTGCTCTTTCTTCTTCTCTAGTTAAAATTGCAGAACATTTGATAAAAATACGACTAGACTGGTATGTTGAAAGTGAGTAAATTCTTCCCAGCTCACAGTTTGGATTTCGAAAAACAAAAAGTACAACTGAAAGCATTTCAATTCTCACTTCTGATATACAGATGGTCCTAGCTGAACAAAATATTCTTGTTGTTTGCGTAGATATTACCGGAGTTTTTGACAATGTTTTATTAAACGTTCTACAGAGAAAATTATTACAAATCGGCATCCCCGTAAGCTTGCCAGTTTCATAATCAACCTTCTTCTTACCAGAAAAAATCAAATCCAGGTTCAGAATTCCCCTTCTCTGTTGAGAACGGTAAACAGGCGTTTGCCTCAGGGATCCGTCCTTAGCCCTATCCTTTTTAATATTTACACCTCTGACCTGCATCAGAGTATACATCCATCATATAAAATTCTTCAGTATGCAGATGATTTTTTTTATCTATATATAAGGATGAATTATTGCTTTTCTGGAGGAAATGATCAACCTTAGCATAAAAATTTTTGCATTTTTCTAACAAATCACGGCCTGGAAATTTCTCCAACCAAAAGCAATGTTATCGTTTTCTCTGGGAAACGTGTTGCCCCGCCCATTTCAATCCGAATCGATAACATAATCCTCCCCGTCCAGGTTCAGATAAAATTTCTGGGAGTCATACTAGACTCTAAGTTAACGTGGAACTCTTACGTAAATCTTATTATTAACAAAAGTCAAGCTGGCCTTAATGCTCTGCGCGCCGTGTCAAGAGTCTGGTGGGGAAGCCATCCATGCTCGCAAAAATTGTTTTATAATGCATATGTTAGAAGCCATTTGGATTACGCGTCATTCCTCATTGAGCCCACCTCTAAAAAAAACCTTACAAGGTTAGACCGTATCCAATCTCAAAGCCTAAGATTAATTATCGGAGCCCTGCGATCCTCCCCAATTAACGCTTTGCAGGTGGAGGCTGTTGACCCTCTTCTCCATTTCAGAAGACAGTTCTTGGCAGACAAGTTCTTATTTAAATGTTTCAGACTGTCTAATCACCCACTGATGGACAAAATTGCTGCTCTCTCTGCTCAAGTGCGATCACTTCCTTTTTTTTATTGTTATCAAGTTTAATTTGTAGAACTCCATTTTAATTTTAATTTTTTTATTATATAATCAATAATATTATTATTAAATTAATAAAAACAGTTTATTTTTAAACAGGTTCTGCTGTGTAATTATTGTTACGCGTGACAGCTGTTTCGCAGCTATTTGCCTTCAGAAGGCGAAACATCGAAACACTTCCATATTGGAGGAACAAAACAATCCCACTTCTCGTCAAAAAACTCCATACTTACAATGCATATAAACCTATTTTAAATCCCCATGACAGACTTCCATTATATATAAATTCCTTTCAAATTCATTCGCTCAAACCTAATATTATTTTTTCACTTGGCTTTCCTGGCAACCACGAAGCTCCAAGTAAATTTATCCACATTTTAAACTCGAAATGGACCGGCTGGAAAACTATTTATACAGATGGTTCTAAATCTCCCTTATCTAGCCATATGTGGGAGCGGCGTTCAACTGCCCAAGATACTAAATCAGTAAAAAAATAAAACTTCATAAAGAAGCCTAAATTTTCACAGCAGAATGCAAAGCTATTTTAGAATCCTTAAAATACATTAAAAGTATTCAAATTGGAAAATTTCTAATTCTCTCCGATTCCCTGAGTGTTCTTCAAAAATTAAACTCCTCCCCTTTCCACTACCCGGAAGATGATTTGTGTATTGGAATCCGCACTTTATTACATAAGTTAGCTATCTCTGTCAGAGAGATCGCGTTGGCTTGGATACCTAGCCACTGCGGTATCCCTGGTAATGAAAAGGCCGATTTTTTGGCGAAAGATGCCATCGATTCCGGAGGTTTTTTGTACAATTTCTTAAACCCCGCCGACCTTCTAATCAAACTGAAAGAAAACATAATCTCCACATGGCAGAATCATTGGAATGAGTCGAGTAAAACAAAGGGTAATCATTTTTACAAATTACAGCCCACGATTCCTTCAAAACCGTGGTTTTCTGGGCTCTCTTTGAACAAATTTTCAACATCTTCCATTTGCCGTATGCGAATAGGACATTGCTGCCACAATGTTCACCTGACAAGAATTCAGGTTAAGAATGCTGCCATGTGTGAGTGTCGTCTTGAAGAGGAGGACCTCAACCATATATTTTTCAGTTGCCCAATAAATAATAATTATAAAATTTCATCCCAGATCTGATCAATACAGGTATATTGCCCCCCTATGACATGCCATTTTGGTTATCCTCTATTGACAAACGTGTATATAAAATCATTTCTTATTTTATTAAAGTTAATGGCATCAACTTGTAAATTTACCTACCGAACTATTCATACATGTATATGTATGTATGTATGTGTATATAATTTAAAGAAGAAGAAGAAACATTTATTGAAGATGTCCACTGACTTCGTATAATTGTTTCCCTCCATTAGTGTTCTGGGCAAAGAGGAATACATAATATGGTTGTTAGTTCCAGAATTTCTGCACTGAAATAAATCCCGACTTCTAGTATTACGTAGTGGAATCCGGAAGCTTATCAATTCTAGCAATACCGGACTATCAACTAAATCATTTAGAATTTTATATAGAAATACCAAGTCAGTGAAAATTTTTCTGTCGGACAATTTGAACATATTCATATCGTTTAAAATAGTGTTGTAGTTCAACATTATTGCTGGAATACCCATTTGAAATTTAGAAAACGTAAGAATTTGTTTTGTATTCTTTCAACAGCTTGAACATGTATATATGTATAAGGACTATAATGTGGATTCCAGACGGGAGGTACTCAAGTTGACTTCTAACATATGCAAAAAATAGCAGTTATATAAAATATAACACTTTATATTGTTTAAATTTCTGGTTTGCCTAGTTATAAATCCCAACATTTTTATGCCCTTATTAGAGATTTCTGTTATGTGGTTAACAAATGAAAGATTTGATTGAAAAGTGATGCCTAAGTCTTTAATTTATGTTAATGTCTAAAAGCATTGTTATCAATGTTGTTATTAAATATCACTGGAATTTACCTATATCCGAGAAAATCTATCAATTTGACATTTTGAGATATTTAGGTAAAGTCAATTTTATTACCCCAAATTTATAATTTGTTGATATTATCTTGAAGAATGTTGCAATGATAAATATTTTGAATAATTCTTAAAATTTTGAGGTCATCAGCAAAAAGTAAGATGGTTACATTATGAAATATTCTTGTAAGATTATTTATCAACAAGATAAATAAGATTGGACCAAGGTGTGAAACCAGTGGAACTCCATCTGTTGCATAAATTTTTTCCGTCAGGGAGGATTTTGTTCCAACAATTTGTTGTCCTCCAGTAAGATAGCTTTCAAACCAGGCTTATATATTGCCAAGTATACCAAGCTTTTCTAATTTCCAAATGAGAATTTTATGAAAAACTGTATCAAATGCTTTTCTAAAATTAGTATAAACAGTGTCTACTTGTTTTTTTTTTTTTTAAGTATTGGTAGTTATAAAATTTTCATAAATAATTACGTTGGAAAGAGAACTTCTACCTGGCATAAATCCAAACTGGTGTGGTGATATTACAGGTTTTATTTGTGAAAAAAGTTTATCAAGTATTAGGCTTTAAAGGAGTTTCGGTATAGTGGATTGAATGCGTATTGATCTGTAATATTACAAACATCATTTTTATCACCCCTTTTGAAAAATTGGAGTCAAATAACTAATTTTCCACCTATTGGGAAAAACTCCACTGGATAAAGATAGGTTAAAAAGTTTGGTTAATGGAAGAGCAATTACTCTGATACATTCTTTGATAAATATTGTAGGTATATTATCGGTTCCCGCAGATTTGTGGAAATCTAAGGATTTAACTTTAGTAATTTCATCAGAGATATATGGTACACTGTGAAATACCAAGAGTTTCATCTAGAGTTGTTAAATTGACTGTATCATGTTATATTGACTAAGTAAGACCTAAATCCCTTAATTGGTGCACGTATTGGTAAATAATCCACAAACCGCCGCATGCCGCTGCACTTATGATAGGCATAGATTTCGAAAAGTCAACTACTTTTAAACTTAATAACCAACAGAAACATCGGTTTCAGTCGGGATAGACGAAACAATATGCATTAAAATTCGATTTTCATTCAATCAAAGTTAAAAAATTCCATTTCCGCATTTTTTTTTGACATTTTCGAAGTTTTGTTTCAAACTTAATATGCATGAATTAGTTAATTTACCTAAACTAAGAATCTATTAACCTATTTGTGTGCGTAAATAGTTGTTTCTTTTAGTAATTTTTGAAATTAAGTGTGATTTCTTTAATTCGTGCTTAAAAATTCGGCGGCGGCGGATTATTTAATCACATTTTTCAAAAAGATATATCACATCTTACGGAATTCGCATCGTTTCACATTTTACGATATAACATATTGAGATGACGAACACCAACTGGATTAACACGCGCCAGACATGGGGGGTGGGATACGTTGGATTGATCATTGTAATCCGACCTAGAGATAAGTTATGATATTAAATCTTTAACTTAATCGAATTAGTTAATTCCATTATCACGTCATAATTTTATGTTTTTCGTTTAATCAATAATAGAAATCACTAATTTTGTTTTCCTTTGCAACCTCAAATCCAGAAACCAATGGTTTTGTATTTAGTTATTAGTACTACGATTATATTGGTTTAACATTTCGATAAATTCTGACCAATCACAACGCTTATCTCACATCGATTAATTCTGACCAATCACAGCGCTTCTTTGACATCGATGCGAGAATCGATTGTTCAAGAATCGATTTATCTATGACAATGTATCAAAATGCATCGATGGTAAAAAAGATCGATACAACATCGATATTTCATCGATATTTCCCATCGCTGGTAGAAACTATCACGAGCAGATAGATCACTTTATGAATATTTTCTTAATTGTTCTTTGTCTATGGAAATTTAATTTTATATATTTTGACGTTTCCGTTGCTTCTCTTGTCATCGCGGAATACCATTCTTCCTTCGCTTTTCTGAAGTAATATTGCGTCAATATTTGTGTTATATTTATACAGTATTGGGTCATTTCAGTGACTGTCACAATTTTTTCCGGAAATCTTTCAAATTCTTGTTCTACTCTTCCATTAACGTTTCTTCAACCCATTAGATTTGACCGCCGCGCTTTGCCTTGTACGTAAGTAGTTTGTTTTATTCCACAATTAAACACCGATGCCCTTTATCGGTTTATGTAGGTATTATAAGAAAACATTACATTTTCCGACATTCCCGATATAATATTATACTGAGCAACGCAACACCAACCAGGTTAACTCGCGACAGACGTTTAGATGGACACTGTAACGCTGTTAAATTCATTGGCTAAAAAGGAGATGGTAACCAACACGGCACAATACCCTTAAAATGAATCACGATATCACTTTTGGCCGTGAAAATCTTGAATTATGTCGTAGTAGTAGTTTATTAAATCTGTACACTGAGAGGAAAACTTAAAGTTATTCCAATTAATCAATTCCAATATTACACCACTTTTTATGA
Source organism: Limnephilus marmoratus (assembly GCA_917880885.1). Taxonomy (NCBI): domain Eukaryota; kingdom Metazoa; phylum Arthropoda; class Insecta; order Trichoptera; family Limnephilidae; genus Limnephilus; species Limnephilus marmoratus. The sequence continues at coordinate 62,730,541 of OU862907.1, forward strand.
CACTTTTTACAACAGAAAGCTGAAACACGCTGAAATACAGAAAATAATGTTGTATATTTATTTATATACTAGACCTGCTCTCAAAATACGGCTTAAGCCATTCAAAGCAACTTCTGAATGGTGTATTTTGCCAAAGTGATACTGAGAGAATCTAACATTCAGACGACAATAAAACTATCTGGTTTGACCCACACAATAATTACATCATACTAAATTTAACATTTCTATACCTAAAATAAGTCATTTACATTGCTGTTGAACGGTTTCAGTATGCTTTTGCAAGTCATGTTCGTGAACTCAACATTACATTTAGTCCTTTGAGCGGTCTCTCTTCTATCATTTAATCGGTGTAAGCCACTGTCAGATATAATTTTTTATTATTTCAATTCGCACTGCAAAACCTTAGATTTGCTGTGCGGTTTTTTGCAAACAATAGTACACAACTGCTAACCCTGTTCAAATCACAAGTGCGCCCCACGGTTGAATTTGGCAGCCACTTCTGGTCTGGAGCTCCAAAATACCTGGAAAATACCCTCGACTCTGTGCAGAAACGGGCGGTCCGTTTAATAGATTCTTCCATATTAACAGACGGATTGCAATCTTTAGAGCACAGGCGTCGAGTGGGAATGCTATCCTTGTCGGTAGAACAATGTATAAATAAGTTTTCTACCGGTATTACAATGGAAGATGCTTCGAGGAACTAGCATCATTGATCCCTTCGGCACCGGTGCATAGTCGGGAAACACGCTAAACACGTGCCCAACGGTTACGTATACGGTTGACATTTGTCACATGAGAACGGGTCGTTTCTTCGACTCGTTCTTGTGTTCTCGGCTGTGGAATGATTTGCCGGCCTCTGTGTTTCCTCCTTCCTACAACATGGGTCTCTTCAAGACCAATGTTCATTCCTTCCTCTCCTCAAAAATACCCTCCACACAGCATCCCAGATGACATAGGCCCTGAGGGAAATTATTTTCCTCAGGGCCTACTGTGTGAAGTTACTGTAAAAAAAAAAACAACATATATTTTTTTATATGTAAAGCACATTGTCAAGTGAATCCATTAAATATAATGCTTTTGGTTTTTTCAATCAATTAAATCATTAAATGACTCATGTAAGCATAATAAATATGCTGATGACTCGTTTATGTGTAGAGATTTTACAAGTAGAGTGGGAATGGAGGGCAATACGATTTTTCCCGGTTGTATTTTCAGCTTTTGCGATATATTTGTAATACTCGTCTTACTGATAAATCTGCCCTGCTCCTTTATATTCATTTGATATATTTGATGCGATAGATCGAAAAACCGTCTATAATACTTACTCAGGGTAAGTAATCCAGATCACTTCCGAGGCATTGTACGACTATATTTCATTCCAACTGAAAGAGTTTACTAAATATTTACAACGCTCGTTAATTGGATTAATTAATGATTGTTCTGTTGTACATAGGTCTAATTTATTTTGGTCTGTGACCAATTACCCAAACGCTATCACTGAAGGCCATGGATCTTCCCAACCCAGAGAGTGTTTCTATCAAGATGGAACCAGGGTCCCAGGAAGAGGGTGAAGATAAAATGCCCTATACGGATATAGATATCTACCTCCCGGATGTGAAGAAGGAATGTTTGAAGTATGCGGAGAGTTTTTCGACAGCAAGTAAGTTGCGTAACAAAAGTAAGAAATTGTTTTGTTGATTTCAGATGTTCTAAATTTTTTTTGTTTTGGAATATTTTGAAGACAGAACATTTCATTTTGTTCACGACGTCCTTTGTTGCCGTTTGTTGATTAATTTGATGTTTACTTTAAATGTAAATTCTTTAACTTATATTGCTCACAAAAAAGACTCCAATTGCCCTGTTAAGACATTGTGTTAATCGAGACATTAATCTTAATTATATGGATAATAATATTACGAATATATGTAATTGCATAAACAATAAACAAATAAGCTTCGTTTTAAATATGTCGAAGAGTTAATGATGTTTTCTTACTAAAGCTTCGGCCGCCAAGCGGAAATCTTTGTTTTTTATTATATACTAGCAGACCCGGCCACACGTTGCTGTGGCTAACGAAATACAACGCTATTTACCCAACCTTTATAAAATCTACACCATCCGCTCGCCAGCTGCCCGCTGCCCGTTGCCTAAATTGAATATTTGAATTTCTCGACTTTTCTCTACTATAATAAGCATTTATTATACATATAAACCTTCCTCTTAAATCACTCTATCTATTGGTGAAAACCGCATGAAAATCTGTTGCGTAGTTTAAAAGATCTATGCGCACATACATTTTGAGCGACTTCATTTTATACTATGTAATGATGATACCTACCACAAAACTTAAATTTCTACTCATATAATTTGGCACTTACCTATCTTATTAAAAAAAAAAAACTCAAAAATGCATATGCAACAAAAATGTATTTTTAACCGATTATCTCTCTCTCTACATATTATAAAGTAATATGTAGAGATAGCGCGCCGTCTGTATGTCTGTTCGCGATAAACTCGAAAACTAATGAACGGATTTTCATGCGGTTTTCACCAATATATAGAGTATTTCGTGAGGAAGGTTTAAGTATGTAATTTGTCAATGATTTGTGTAAATTGGTTGAAACATAACGATAATTGTTAGAAGTGTCGGAAAAAAGTCCAGCCGCCTGGTAGCTTTCATCGAAAACGCTGCCTAATCCTTTTGGGATATAACAAAACAATTAATGGTGGGATATTCCTCTTTTATAGATCTACAAAAAAGTCCGCGAAGGCATATATCTATCTTTTACGGATAGCTTACTATACGCATTATATCTAATATGCAATTGATAAGAATAATAAGATAAGAAGATAGAATGCGTATAGTAAGCTATCCGTAAAAGATAGATATATGCCATCCCGGACTTTTTTGTAAATCTATAAAAGAGGAATATCCCACCAAGCGTTGTTTTGTTATATCTCAAAAGGATTAGGCAGCGTTTTCGATGAAAGCTACCAGGCGGCTGGAATTTTTCCGACACTTCTAACAATTATCGTTATGTTTCAACCAATTTACACAAATCCTTGACAAATTACATACGTAAACCTTCCTCACAAAACACTATATCTATTGGTGAAAACCGCATGAAAATCCGTTCAGTAGTTTTCGAGTTTATCGCGAACAGACAGACAGACAGACAGAAAGACGGCGTTGGGGACTTTACTTTATAATATGTAGAGATGTAGAGATACCTTTAACATAAATAAAATATTGTTTCCAAAGCAGATATTGTTTCCGCTTTCCAAAGTAATTCCACACCACGAACATCTTAATGGCACCCGATGGCAAAACTGTTCCTCACCCCTGCCCTATGCGAATCTTTTTAAACAACTCATTCACTCAGCTGGCTTTGAATCACAAAGCAAAGTATAATGATAGTTTGATTTTCAAGTTTTGTTCCCCGGATGATGAAGACAACCTCAATAACGTAGTAGTTAGCTTCATTAATACAGTCTCAAGTTGGATGTAAACTCTCAATAATCTCAAACTTAATCCGACAAACTCAGAATTTATTCGGATAATTTCCTCTGGTAGGCAAGCTTTTCTTGGCTCCAGTCCAATCCGTAATCAGAATGCAGACACAAACGCATCGACAGAAATAAAATTTTTGGGTTTCTCTATGTACTTACAATCATCTTTCTCTTGAATCGCAAAAAACTGTGCGCTCTGGTTTTTTCCATCTAAAGCAGATAATCAGGACATGCCTTTCCACTGATGAAAGTAAAGTCACTTATAAATTCGTTCGTTAGTCTCTCGTATAGGCTATTGCAGTAGTGCATTTGTTGTCCTACCTCAGAAATAATTGAACAATGAAAGTATTGTCGTAAAACTCCGCTTTTAAGGAATCGCCTTAATTGATTTCGATGCATTGAAAGAATATTGTTCAAGAACTGCTTTATGACCTTCAAAGTATTGCAAGGAATGGCGTCAGTATACATAATATATTATCGGAACTATGCGACCGGCAAAACTTAAGCGATATACAACTTACTCTAAGAATAGCAGATCTAAGTGTTACTAATCGTGTAATGTAGCTTTCTAGATCAAATCGAGCCTATGATCGCCCTTTTCAGGTAACCGCTCTTAATTTATACAGAATTTTGCTGAATTTAAATGAACTTTGAAAACGAAATTATTTTTAAAATTCTGCTATAAACAAATCTTAACCTCCTTAAAATGCTCTCTAACTCTGCTTTACAAATCTTAATGTATTAAGACAAACCGTTTTCTCAAGCATCCGGTGATTGTTTGGTATTTACGATATAAATATTTACGATATAAATACCAAACATATATATATTAGGTCCTTACATATGAAATTGGCGTTTTGCCGTACTGGCAACTTTGATCTCAAATATCTTCTCTTTGGTTTGGAATTCCAAATTCAAATTATACAGCTATTTACTCATGTATTTGTGTTTCGAAAATTTTAATCATATTGTTTTTTCCTTAATTGTTTTTTTTTCTTTGCGTAACTTAGTTCAAAATGGAAAATTTGAAATATCGCGTTATTTACGAGTACGAGTTCCACCGTGGCACCAGTGCTGCAGACACGGCTCTAAGGATTAATGATGTGTATGGCGACGATGCTGCAAAAGAAAACGCAGTGCGTTTTTGGTTCCAACATTTTCGTTCTGGAAATTTCGACCTGCAGAACAAGCCCCGTGGACGGCCGGAGACCAAAGTTGATAATGAAGAATTGAAGGCTATTGTGGAAGCGGGTCCATCGCAAACCACGTCCGAGTTAGCTGCAGGCTGCGGTGTTAGTGATAAAACTGTTTTAATCCACTTGAAGCAAATTGGGAAGGTGAAAAAGCTTGAAAGGTGGGTACTTCACGAATTGAGTGAAGCAAATCAATAAACGCGCGTTGACCGCTAGACCACACATTGCACAACAGACGGCTACCAAATTAGAGGAGCTTGAATTGGAATGTCTAAGACATCCATCGTACTCTCCGGACCTTGCCCCAACAGATAACCATTTTTTTCGAAATTCGGATAACTTCTTGCAGAGAAAAAATTCAACTCCGATGGGGCAGTCCAAACCGCCTTCAAATATTTTATTGATTCCCGTCCGAATGGTTTTTTTAGTAAAGGGATCGATGAACTACCTATGAGATGGCAAAAGTGTATAGATAGCAATGGTACATACTTTGATTAAATAAATATATGATATTTAAAAAAAATCGTCTTTATGTTCCTCCCATACAAAACGCCAATTTCATATGTAAGGACCTAATATATATACCAATTAACTCAGAATATTGCTATTTCTGAACGTTTACTTCCGTCAGTGCTGTATTATATTTTATTGTTCTTATTTTATTCTGTGCTATGACAGCGACAGCACTGTTACGGTTCTCTTTATTGGATTGTGTGTACTGTACATTTATAATGATATGTTTTTTGGTCAATATTTTGAAACGACCACCGAGTACTAAATTATCATTATTAAAACAATAACATAGTTAACATTGCTTTTATTTTTCAGATACTTAATGCCTGCCGGGTTTCGCTACTAACTTTTTGGCGAATCCCGGTCGGATCTAAGTCCATAAATAAAAAAATGAGAATTTGTTAGTTATTTTTTATTTATTTTAAATAATTATCAAATCACAAAGAACCGTCTTCATGTGAATAAAAATTAAGTTTTCTTTTTTAAGTTTATTGTAGTAAACAGCTCTTGATGCGAAATGGCGAAAACTTCGCCGTACAAATGTGATATTATTATTATTCAATTGTGTATTTAATCGTTAATATTTTGCTGTCTCAGAGAAGGATGACTGTAATCATAAACGTAATACGTTGTTCGTCTAAGAGTCTCGGTATATCAATATGAGTGTGTGTTTTATCTGTCCAGGTGCTATTAATTTGGAGATTGTCACCGTCAAGGCAGAAATAGGTCCACAAGAAGATGTTAGAGGGGGGATTCACTATACAGAATTAGACATAGACCTCCAGGATGTTAAAAAGGAATGCTTAGAACGCTCTGAAAAAAATACTCAGACAGAAGGTAAAACTGATGTTTAGTTTGTTAAAGTTGACAATTTGTGTTCCCCTAATTTTTGCCTTTTTATGAAGTTTTTTTCAGCTATCTATTGATCCGTAATCTTTTTCAGACTTATTGACAAACCTTAAGACGCATCCTGGAGAAAAGCGATACTCCTGCCCTCGAAAGTCGACGTTAGAACTTCACTTGCGTACTCATTCTGGAGAAAAACCTTTTTCTTGTTCAGACTGCAACTATTCATTTTCTCGAATGTTTGCTTTAAAGCGTCACATGTTGACTCATAGTGGAGAAAAACCTTATTCATGTCCTGACTGTAACTATTCATGTTCACGAAAGTGTAATTTAAAGATTCACATGTTGACTCATAGTGGAGAAAAACCTTTTTCATGTCCTGACTGTAAATATTCTTGTTCTCAAAAGGGATCTCTTAAAAGTCACATGTTTACCCACGGTGGAGAAAAACCTTTTTTGTGTCCCTACTGTAAATTTTCATGTTCGACAAAGGGATATCTAAAAATTCATATGTTTATCCACAATGAAGAAAAACCTTTTTCATGTGCCAACTGCAACTATTCATGTTATCAGAAGAATGATATAAAAAGTCACATGTTTACCCACAGTGGAACAAAACCTTTTTCTTGTCCCGACTGTAAATTTTCATCTTCTCGGAAGGGAAGTCTTAAATTGCATATGTATACCCACAGTGAAAAAAAGCCTTTTTCTTGTCCTGACTGCAGCTATTCATGTTCTACAAAAAGCAAAATCAAAATTCACATGTTTACCCACAGGCACGAAAAACCTTTTTCTTGCCCCGACTGCAAATATTCAAGTAATCGGAAGTGTGTTCTAAAAATTCACATGATTACCCACATGAAAGAAAAGCCTTTTTCATGTGCTGACTGCAATCATACCTGTTCTCGGAAGGCTGATCTAAAAATTCACATGTTTTCCCACGGTGGAGAAAAACCTTTTTCATGTCCCGACTGCAACTATTCATGTACTACAAAGAGCAAACTAAATTTTCACAAGATGACCCACAGGGTTGAAAAACCTTTTTCATGTCCCAACTGTGACTATTCATGTTGTCGGAAAGGAAATCTCAATATTCACATGTTTACCCACAATGGAGAAAAACCTTTTTCGTGTGCTGACTGCAACTTTAAATGTTCTACAAAAGGTAATCTAAAAAGTCACATGTTTACCCACAGTAGAAAAAAATATTTTTCATGTGCCGACTGAACTATTCATGTTCTCGGAAGAGAAATCTTAAAAGTCACGTGTATACTTACGGTGGAAAAAACCATTTTTCTTGTCCTGAATGCAACTATTTATGTTTTCGGAAGAAACATCTTCAGAGTCACTTGCGGACTCATTCGCCGAATAAACTTGCTTAAAAATAGACTTGATCATAACTCATTGAGCAACGCTCAGGTAATACTAAAAGAAAGGTGAAATGTGTTAAAAAAAAATTTCGTCACTACGCCTTTTGCGTCCTTGTGGTGATTTTCTCTCTTTTTTCCCAATTTTAGAGATGCTGTGTGGAAGTTATTATATTATAACTTGTTTATTATGTCATACACCAAAGTTTTTCTTCATCTGAAAAATATGATATTTTTGGATCATTTCGAAAATTTAAAAAAATAAAAACGTTTCGGTGAGGCCGTCAGGCCCCTCATCTTTTTCTCAGTGTCACATTAGTTAGTTCACTGTGATTATTTTAACCCGGCGAGATGGGGGCTGAGTCAAAATTACCCGCGCCTTTGAAGTTTGGCTATCATTTTAAAACAATTTATGCGACGTTGCCTCTTTTCTCAGTAGCTGGAGTTTTTGAGTGCCTCGACAAGTTTCTTGCGCGAAATCAGTCGAGCATTAGCCACGTTGTGAGCTACACGTGCCAAAACTTGAAAAAGGTATTTATTTTCCATGCCCGTATTCGGTGTAACTTTTTAATTATTTTTTTTACTGTCCGACGGACAGGTAAGTCCAATTATGGTACAATTTTCTTACAACTAACAATACATGTATATAGTTTTTTTTTAAACTTGGTATGGTGATATCAAACAAATCTATATCCGCTGGTAGGGCATTAAGCAAAGTCATACCTCTTGTCATGCTGTGTTGAGCCATGACATCTGTCCGACCCTGCGGTATGTAGAATAGGGCGTGGCTACGAGTTCGAGAGTATTTGTCAGGAGCGAATAAGCCACAGCATGACAGGAGAAATGGACAATCTATAATGTTTTTTACTAACTTTAATTCGAATAGGTATCATGAGTCCGACATTACGGCATAACTTTTATTTACATCCGGCATAACTTTTCTTTCTATGAGAATTGTATCAATAATGATGATGTTAATTATTGTTTTCGAATAATGATGTTGTTAATTAGTGTTTCCGTAATTGTTTATGTTGGTGGATTCATAAAAGGAACATTTAAATAATTGAAGACTGACTATTGTTATATTTAACTTTGATTTTCCTAGAAGAAGCCAAAATTTGTTTATTCTTTTAGACTTTAAGTTTCAAAGCCATAAGATTAAAAGGTTTATTTCTAAGATTTTTTTTGTGTTTTATAACATTGATAACAGTAAAATAATGCCCGTAACGAATAAAATTAATTTCCTTAAATACATACTGAATTGTGTGACATTGTCTAATCTGGTAACAATTACCCGGCCCTTACCTCCGTGTAACAATTTTCCTTTAATAATTATAGGTTACATCATTTACAGAAAATATATATTGCAATGAACATATTAAAAATTTAAATTATTATAAGATGTACTTCCATAATAAAGTTGGGCTTTTGTATGAGGGGTGTGTTATTTTTTATACACTTTGTTTCCTCTTTTGTACACCCGTGGGGCTTTTTTCTTGGGTACAAACATTTACCATTTGTTTAGATAAAGTCTAGTTATAAAAAGGCGCTGCTGAAAATCAGCTGAGTTCCGGGTCCGGAATGTGCAGCTGAGCTGATATATAAAATATCAAACAAAATATCAAACCACATATTATAATATGTAAGAAATTATAATAACAGACATTTCGCGAATATTTGATTTTACTTTTATTCTATGGTATAAAGCTTTTTTTAAAGTTTTCCTTAAAACTGAATTGTTTATTACGTGTATTGGGGATTTTTCGACCACCATGCTAGGCACATGCCAATGTTGTGGTAGCCGATTTTCTATGCATCACATTAACATATGTAAAATAAAGATTATGCCAGAATATTAAAAAAATATACTTAAAATAATATAATATTAAATAACAGAAAATAATTTAAATGACTATAGAGCCATTTAAAAAAGTTTGCAAGAATATGGTGGAATATTAAAAAAAATATGAAAATTATAGAACATAGAAATCATATACCTACATGGAAGAATATAAAATGTATGTAATTATAAAATCAAAGGATGTACTTTAAGGTTAGCAAATAGGAAACGATTTTTACTTTGATAAAAATCTAATTATGCGTGGTTTTATTGGTAGGTACATTATTTTTCACAGATTTTTGTACAACTTCATTTTTCAAGTCCGGGTAATTACACTGTACAGTAAATATGTAGTAGTAGTAGAATTTATGTTTCAGTCCGGCAAATAGTAAATTATTATTGTTACAGAGGTTTACTTAGCTGGTGGCACTGGGAAGTACATGGAACTCGTAAGGGCTCCATACACAGTAGTGCCAAACAGTCTTAACTTATTAGTTATAAAAGTATTTAAACTTTTGGCTAAATGTATTATAGTAATTACATATACTTATAACAAACAGACAAAAAACTAGTGTGCTTTAGACCACACGACTGAAGTTAAACTTCACTAGGTACTTAACTTATATATCCCTCTCAACGTCCGTTCGCCTCACCCGATCACACTTTTCGTAACGCTCTCGTCACGCATTCACCAGCTTACTCCCCAAGTCAAGCGTGCGTAAAGAAGTTTTACTTTAAAAACTTTTATTGGTGGTATTTATATACTAATAAGTATTGATTTTATTCGTAAAAAGTGACTAAAACTTAAATACCTGCAATTTCGCCTAGCAGCTGGCAGCTGGTGGAATAAAAACAAAAAAAGACTTGACTTCTTCTTCCCCATTTTATAAAAAAGTTGTAAGCTTTATGTAGTATCGGGTAAAAGGTTGGCAAAGTGTAGTATCGGGTAAAAGGTTGGCAACACTGAACCTAGGAATGGCGGGGGCGCGCGGCGGGGAGAATAATTTTGGCGTACGATTAATAAGACGTGCCTTGTAATTTTTCTTTGTATTTTACGTGTCATTTTAATAAACCTACATAAACTTATCCCCTGCTTTAACTCTAGAATTTATCCGATCTTACATTTGGGGGCTCGTCCGAGATCTAGTGCAATAAGAAACAGTTATTAACCCTAGAGTGGGCGCGTCTTTCCGTAAAACGTCAGTGGGCGCGTGGGGAGCATTTTGCCGCTCATTTTCGTGGACAATTTTAAGAAGGAATAATGCAATTTAATTAATTTCTTTTCTCAGGATTTAAGTAAAACACTAATAAGGTATGACAAATTGACATATTTATTGAACTCTGTTGAAGAAACTTTGATTTACAATCGACTTTACAAAATTTAACATTTAAATTAACTTTTTTTAGTTATCCTACATTATCCTTCTATAATATTTATTAAAAGTGGAAAAAAATTACAATATTAAATATTTTCCAAATCTACAGGATAGGCTTTGGCGAAACAGTCTTCACATAAGTATGTGCCATGTTCATTGCACAGTAATTTTGAGCATCTGCAACACCCTTTTTTCGGGCGCCTCTTTTTCTTTGATGGACATATACTGCATTTGCCTTCCTTCTTTGAAGATGATGCTTGTTCTATAGGAACAAAGCAAGCAATTTGGTTCCTCAGAGGAATATTTAAGGTATCTACAGAAGACCTTGCGGTCATATATGGCTTAACCAGAACCATCGCAATCTCCCGCAAGTACTTTCGGCGTAGCATCAAGTGTTCAGCATTGGCTTTGTAAATTATTTGGCTGTTTATACCGGCAATATTCACCATTGAAAAAAACAACCTCGTTGGCCATCTGCGAGTCACTCTACCAACAAAATACTCTTCTTTCATTTGATCCACGACATCAACACCACCTTTGGCTTCATTATAAAATGTAATCATTTCAGGCTTTGCAGTAGGTCCGGTGTTTTCCTCGATTCTATCATTCTCATGAAAAGTTGATAATAGTAATACTACTTTTTTTGCTTCTTGTCTGGAACATGAAACAGCAAAACTTTCTTCTCACCAAACCCAAACATCGAAGATGGTTTCTTCCGATCTTTAGTGTTCATAAAACAAGGTGGAATATATTTTTTATTTTTACGTAAAGTTCCAACGATGGTCGTTCTATGATCTAGCAACTGATCAGCGAGAGGTATTGAAGTAAAAAGTTATCCATAGTAATGTTGCGGCCAGTGTTGAGGATATAGTGGGCTAATATTTATAAAAAAATATAAAGATTAGCTAAATCGTAAATAATATAAAGCACAATTTTTACTTACGTGAGTGGGCGCGCAGTGAGCAAATTGCCGCCGGACGACACCCGATGGTAACAAACTCCTTCTCAAGCGGCTCCCTGCGCACTGACGGCGTCCAGTTTTTCGCCACGGGTAGCGAACAAAAGTGGGAGCAGCTACTAAAAAGCGCCAAGATTACGCGCAGTAGATTTAAGAATTATCAACGTTTTCTTGCAGAGGGCGGCAAAATGCTCATAGCGCGCCCACTCTAGGGTTAAGTGAGTGAAGTTTTAACTGACGAGCAAGTGGCCCGACTGACCGTACCTGAGATAAAAGACGAACTCCGAAGACGACGCGACGTCTCAGGTTATCAGGAAGAAAACTGGAACTTCTTCAACGGTTGATGGCAGCGTTGAGGTTAGAACGGGAACATGGTGCACAAGACGATGACGACGAAGAAGTTGAAGACGATGAAGCTGAAGACGATGAAGACGTTGAAGACGAAGTCGTTGGGGGCTGCGACGATGCAGCCAACAACGACGACCCAGGGGCAGTCGCCCGTATTAACGACGAAGAAGACGATTCTGAAGACGAAAAAACCGTGAAACCCCCGTAATCAGACGAAACCGCAGAGCAGCAGAGCCTAGTCGTACCCTATTATTACTCAAAAATGTGGAGGATTCGTTGGATAAATTCAGTGGAGACGATTTACTGAGTATAAGCCGATGGATTGAAGATTTTGAAGAAATGGCGGAAGTTTGTGGATGGACTGACCACGTTACTACGCACACGTTCATAAAGTTGCGTTCGCGAAGAAATTGCTAACTGGTTCAGCGTTGGCATTCATGCGCCAAGAAAGGAGTACTAAAACGTGGGCTAAATTCAAAAAAGCCCTCAAAGACGAATTTGAGAATGAAGTGACCGATCAACAAATACATAGAGAGCTCATGCAGAGAAAAAAGAAGCCGGATGAAACTCTGCAGCAGTATATGTACAAAATGCGAGAGATCGCAGCTCTGGGAAGAGTGGGTACTCAATCGCTGATAGAGTATATTATTCAAGGAATTCCAGACGAAGTGACAACTAAAGCTGTTCTTTATGGGGCTAGAAACCTACAGACACTCAAGGAGCGTTTTAAGCAGTACAAAGCGATGAAGAGAGATATGAAAGTGGAACGCATAGACTATAAGGGAAAACGCGAAGGGCAAAATCAGCCCAAAAAGACAGGCGGTGAAAGGCGACGGTGTTATAATTGCGGAGGTGAAGAACATTTAAGTGCTAAGTGTCCGGAAAAAGATAAAAGTGTCAAGTGTTTCAAGTGTAACAAGTATGGACACATTGCAGCAGAGTGTAAGGAAAAGAAAAAATAAACATACGTTGTTTCAATACCCGAGAAGAAAAAATATATGAAGGAAGTGTCTATAGAGGACAGTAAGTTTAAATAATTAGTAGATACAGGTAGATAACCTTACGTTTATGAGATCATATGAGTATGCTAGATTAGGATCACCACCTTTAGGTAATCGTAAGTTTCAATTCAAAGGGTTGGGTTCCGCTGGTAATGAAACTTGGGGTGAATTTACAAAAATTATGAATGTCGATGGGCATGATTTTCTAGTAACTTTGCATGTCGTGTCGAATAAAGTTTTATCAAAACACAGCCTATTGTTGGTTATTGATTTCTTGGATCAAGTAGAGTTGCGGGTCAAGCGGGGAGAAGTAACCTTTTTACGACTTAAAGAACAAGCAGACAGTCGCGAAGTCACGCCGGATATTTTTCGAATAAATGTAGTAGAGCAGACTGCTGAAATAGATTTATCGCATGTAGAGGAACCGCATCATCGGGAAGCGATCCTCGATATTATCAGAGAGTACAAGCCGGAGAAGACGCGAGACGTAGGGATAACTGCTAAAATGGTTTTGAAAAATGATAAACCCGTTGTAAGACGACCGCGAAGGCGCGAAGGCTAGCACGGTCTGAGAAAAAAGAAGATTTACAGATGAAGAAAATCGTTGATGAAGAATGGACAGCGAAATTTGAAGAACAACGGTGTGAATTACATGAAGAAGCCAAAGAGAAGATTGCAGAAACTCAAGAACAAAATCGGAAGACCTTTAATAAAGGGAGAAAAAAGGCGACACAATACCAGAGGAGGGATTTAGTGACCATAAAAAGGACGCAGTTCGGCACCGGCTTAAAACTTAAAGGAAAATTCTTGGGTCCGTACCGTATATTGCGGGCTTTGCGAAATGATCGTTACATGAAGATCGTTACGGTAGAAAAAGTAGGGGAGCATGAGGGGCCCAGGCAAACTTCCTCAACCGCTGATTTTATGAAGCTCTGGGTGGTCAACGACGGAGATGATATTTCCGAGAGCAGTGAGGTTGAAGAAAACATCTGAGGGCAGATGTTACTGAAGGATGGCCGAGTGTAGTATCGGGTAAAAGGTTGGCAAAGTGTAGTATCGGGTAAAAGGTTGGCAACACTGGACCTAGAAGTGGCGAGTGGCGGGGAGAATAATTTTGGCGTACGATTAGATAAGACGAACGTTGTAATTTTTCTTTGTATTTTACGTGTCATTATTATAAACCTAAATAAACTAATCCCCTGTTTTTACTCTAGAATTTATCCGATCTTACATTTATTTTATTTTCACAATGAAAATAAAATGACGTTATGACATGTTTCTCCAGCAAGCTCCAGGTGAAGTAGAATTGTCTTAGCTGGTCGCGTCTGAGTGAAATGTCAGATTTACGTATCTCACAAAACATACGTCTTTATTAATTCAATGCCAATTCATACTTTTGATGCGAGTAAAAATAATCTTCTGCGGACGCGGGTTTTGTGTTGTGAGGCTAAAGCTAAACATGTCATACTACTTCATTTATTTCTTCAAAAAAAATTACTATTTTATTATACAAATATGACAAAAGTATTATATTATTTATTTATTTATTTATAATATTAACGCCTTTCGGCTTTTACATAATATAACATAGTGTATAGCAACAACATGAAAAATAAAGCTCTATTGAGTTTGTAAAACAGAAAGAAATAGTTGAGAATGACATACCTATGTAGATATTTAGATAACAAAACGAAAATAAATGCTACGATATTTAAATATTACAATATTGTAACAATGAAAAAATACATTTGTATATAATACATGCAAATAACTTATCTTAAAGAAGATAAATGATTTATTATTTCAAACTTATATTTTATCAGCGGCACATTCCATAAATCTATGTGCAAAAACATATTGCCTAAGTTTTGTATTCTGTGAAGTGGTATATTGAAATGGAACATGGTCATAGTATTGTCACAATAAAACGGCAGTACTGACCTTGTGTTTCTGGCTGGCACATTAAAATTTATGAGCCCCAAGACTTCAGGGCTGTTAATTTTATTTTGCAAGATTTTAAACAAAAATACTAGATCGAAAACAGTTCTTCTCTCACTCAATTTTAATAAATTAGATAAATGCAGAAGACAGGTATAGTTTAATTGTTCTTTCGGTATTTTTAGTTTATAATTTAAAAAGCTTAGGAATTTGTTTTGTACTCTTTCAATTGTTTGAGAATGCATGTTATAATGAGGAGACCATAAAGTTGAGTTATATTCAACCTGACTCCTCACTTGTAATGTCTAAAGAAGTTTTAATGTTTTAATTTTGGTAAAATCTTTAGCCACTCTTAGTACAAAACCTAACATTTTTAAACCCTTCTTTGAGATATTTTCAATGTGTGATATGAAGCTAAGTTTAGTGTTGAAAGTAACACCTAAATCATTAATTTCAGCAACAGATTCGAGAATAATATTATTGATCGTGTAATTGAAATAAATTGGATTTTTTATTTTAAAAAATCTCATAGTTATGCATTTATTAACATTAATGTATACCTAGCTTGTTGACGCTACACCACTCAATTAATTTTGACAAGTTTGCTGAGAGTTTATAACAGTCGTCGAGGCTTCGAATTGCTTTAAAAAGTTTCAAATCATCTGCGAGCATAAGTACATCAATGTCTTTGAAAATATTACGAATGTCATTCACGAAAAAAGATAAATAATACAGGTCCAAGGTGGGAACCTTGCGGAGCACCACTGGATGCAAAAAAAATCATATGATGATTCCCCATTTAGTTTAACACTAAGTTTTCTGTTTGAAAGATAGCTTATAAACCAGTTCAACGTATTGCCACGAACTCCAGCATTAAATAGTTTTTCTATAAGAATAGCATGACAAACCTTGTCGAACGCTTTGCTGAAGTCTGTGTAAATTGAGTCAACTTGAAGCTTATTTGCCATTGCATCAGAATGAAATAAAATTTTGATATAGAATATGGTTAGTTAATGTTGATTTGCCGGTTATAAAACCATGCTGTTCAGGACATATAATATCTTTAAATAAGTTAGTTATTTTATCCAGAATCAGTTTTTCAAAGAGTTTTGGAATAGTTGATAGTATACATATCGGTCTATAATTAGTTACTTCGTTTTTATCTCCTTTTTTGAAGATATGTGTTATATAGCTATGTTTTCATAGATCAGGAAATAAACCTTTCGACAAAGAATGAGTAAAGAGCAAGGGCGGATCCAGGATTTTTTTCTGGGGGGGGCACAAGGGGTGGACGGGCAAAAAAATGTTTGATAGAGACAGTTTTCTGTACTGTGATGGAATCTCCACAGTACAAAAAAATACTTTCTGGGGGGGGGGGGGGGGGGGCACGGGGGCACGTGCACTAAATCCGCCCTTGGTAAAGAGTGTATACATGGGATAAGCAAGAACGGTGACACACTTCTGTAAGAGTAATGGTGGAATGTTGTCAGGACCAGCATTTTTATTGGGATCTAGAAATTTGATTTGCTTTATTATGTCGTTTCGTTCGATATGCACATGTGAAAGGTTTATATCGAAACTGGGAGTATAGTTAGGTACAGAGAACTGATTGGTTTGACTTTTATCGTAAACGTTCTCGAAGAAGTCAGCAAAAAGATCGACAATATTTTTAATACCATCAGCTTTTCTATCTTCAAAATACATAGTATTTGGTATATCAGAGTCACCACTCCCTAATGTTTTACTGAAACGCCAAAAACGTTTTACATTATTAAAAATATCATTCTCTGTCTGCTTAATATAGTCATTATAACATGCCCTTGACAGTTTATTACAATCATTCCTCATTTTAGAGAATCTTATAATATATTATACAACTTCGATGTTCCTTGTTCCTTATATAGTTTGTGGGCAGTTTTTTTTACGTATAATTAAATTAATCAACTTTTTAAATACCAAGATTAAATACCAGACTGGATATTTAGATTCCTTATACTGAGTGTAAGGGACGAACCGATTAATATGATCACTAAGAATTAAGTGGAACTGTTCAGTACTATGATTTAAATCATCACTTTCTAAGAAAGACCAGTCAACCAATGTAAGAGAGTCACACATACCCAAATATAGGGCGGCCAACCGTCCCGCATTGACAGTAAGCTGTGAGATACATCTCCCTCAAACACTGTGGCTGTCTGTTGTTTGTGAAGAATTTCTCCCATAATTTTTAAACCGGCTACTTGAATGAATAAAATAAAGAGGCGGTTTTAAAAATAAATTGTGTTCTGTTTTGTCTTTTGTTTAATTTATCTATGACATCACTACACCTATCCAGGGGGGTATAACTCCGATCCAAATTTTCAACCAAGACCGAAGATAGATAATATCTATGACTGTGTGACGTCATCTTTGCGCAATCTCTCTCCACCAATGGGAAATTGGATGCCAATAGGAAAACTTTGAATTTAAGCTTTTGACAGCTGGGTGAAATAATGTATCCGGATTGCTCTCAACGGTTTATTTCAATGCGACGCGAATTCAAAATTTGCTTCCTAAACAAGTGAAATAGAATTGAATACGTTTATTATCCAATTTTGAGAACTCGTCCATATGTTTGTGGCTACTAGTATCGCAAAACGTCTCATTTCGCGATATGATTATGCTCGTGAAAACCATTATAACCTGCAAACAAAAAGGTACAAACATTTATATGAAACATTTCTGCATTTATCTTGTTTTGTTTTTATCTGTCGGTCTGTCTTGATGTATCTCATGAGATGTTTTCTTTAATATTTTCAGCTCGAAACACTAAATCCTATCCTTACAGCTGACAGGCCGGTGGAGATTACTGGTGTCATTCCCCTAGAGAAGAGAGCACGTTCCACGAACGACGGCCTGCGCCTACTGATCTCTGGGTTTGTTTGCATTTTACCTTATTATAATAATACATATAAAAGCATTAATTTAGCACCTTAATAATGACATATGATTGTTGTAGGTATGTGGGACAGTAACGTTGTGGTGTCATGTCAGTAGATGGGGCTGACGTGTGCCACCACTCTCTTTCACCGCTGTTCTTGAGCGAACATAAGAAGGAGGAAGAGTACTCGATGGCCTGGACCAGGATGCAGCAGGACCAATATATTCTCAGTACGCTTAGCTTTTCTAAATTAATTTGTTCTATTTTTATCAGGAGAGTACGCACACATTGTGCAATATAGTTGTGAACTTGGAGCAGGTGGATGAGTTTGTATATCGTGGGAAGTATGTGTATGAGAGACGGGAAGGCTGATAGAGATATTGAAAGAAGGGTAAATGTAGGTAATTCTATTAATGGAGGACTGAATGCGGGAGGAATGCAGATCCGGGCACAGTTTGGAAATTTAATAAAAAGGCACTTTCTAGATGAGAAAAGTGTGGAAAAGCTGAATAAAACAAAAATTAAGGCGCGCTCGGCAAAATTGAGGGAGATACAACCGTTCAAAGTATTTAAAATTTCACTTTACAAACTGATATTGACAGTTCGCCCGCGTCCGCCCGCCATTTTTTTTATAACCTAATACGCTAATCATGGTTTGTGATACAAAAAAAGTGCCCCTTTATAGCGCCTGCTCACGTCAAGGCAAGAAAAACATCCCAGTTTTCAAGTGGTTTAGCGGCTACGCTAGGTTTGTGTAACATGGTTTGTGATTCTGGCGTACTATCAATTCTGTATTAGGTCTGGGATCCAACATACCTAAGCGGTGAAAACATGGCGAACGAACAACGAACTGTCAATATCAGTTCGCCAAGTGATTTTTTAAATACTTTGAACGGTTGTATCTCCCTCAATTTTGCCGAGCGCGCCTTAATTTATTTTTTATTCATCATCTCCATACTTTTCTCATCTAGAAAGTGCCTTTTTATTAAATTTCCAAACTGTGCCCGGATCTGCATTTCACCCCTGAATGCTGTTGGCGCTAACAAAAAACTGTGTAAAGAAGTGTAACTAGCAGTCCACAACGGAATGCTGGTACCTTCCCTTATGTATGGCAGTGAGGCATGGAACTGGCAGAGGAAAGTGGACTGAATGCTGTAGAAATGACACCCCTGAGGATGTGTAGTAAAACTACGTATGATACTGTATATTTTCTGCCTGTACAGAGTACAAAAAATATAATATGTACATTTTATATGCAGCAAAGCATTCATCGGTCAAATCGTTGTACGTATAGGTAGTTTCATATCAATGATCGATGAACCGGTGGATGCAAGTTTTATCCATAAGTTGTTATAATGGATTGTCTACTTTGTAGTTGGAATTAGATTGCAGAAATATAAGTTTGTGCAGAGTACCTTTGAGGTATTTTTTTACAAAAAATGGCGCTATACAAATCATCCAAATATTATTATTTATGATCAAGCAATGCAATGCAAGGCTGATCATAATGAGTAAGATTGAAAGGGACCCTCAGATGGTTTGGGCATGTAGAGCGAATGAACGAAGCGTGGGGTGTAAGTAGAATATATGACGCAGATGTGAGTGGTAGATGAAGTCAGGGACGCCAGAGGAAAACCTGACACGATCAAGGGAATCCGATACTTGCATCGGGCCACGTCAAGAGTCAGAAATAGTATGTATGAGTCGATGTGTGAGTGTGAATGAGGCAAAGAGTGTGTGCCAAGACCCAGTTGTTTGACGGTCCGTCCTATCGGCCTACCCCTGCGGGGAAACGGCGTGATTTTTAGTTAGTTTTTCTTGTATTTCCTGTTTTTAATAAAATACTAAAACGTTTAATTGAGTTTTTCATTTTTCTGTTGAAACCAGAGAAATGTCAAAGTCGATACTATCGTAGGAAAGCTAAATCTTATTTGAAATTGTTCTTCCCCTTTTGAAGGGATTGAAATTTCAAGTAATTTTAGGTTATTTTTACGACAGTTGGTTTCTTCATAGGGCAACGGGTTTCAATCTGACAAAGCTCTGTCCGGAGAAAATGAGCAGTAAAGAAAAGTAAGCTCATTTTCTCAAGGCAGCGATTGTCAGATCCAGCTCTGTTCCCTGGGGAATATTTTGACATTTAATTTTATTTTTAAAATAATATTTTAGGCTAATAAATTGGGTAGGTACTGAAAGATAATTATATTGTCTATGGTCGAGCCTTTTATTTTGTTTCCTCTATCCCCTTGTCTATGGTATGTGTGACGACATCGTTGCGCATATCGAATAAAAAGTCGTCAAATATAGGTATGTATATGGTCAAATAGCGTTGACACTTGGTCCATAGTAAAACCACGAAGTTATCAATCTAATGACTGGTTTATTTATGCACCTATCTCTGTCAATGCTTCGACTAGCTCAGTCGAGATATATGTCAAGTGTTATTACACCGCATTTATACAACTTTGCATTTAATATTCTCCAAAAGAATTTAAAAACTGTGGAATAAGACAATAATTCATCTGAAATGGAGATTATGACCACGGATATCGGCGTCATAAAGTTCGAACCGGAGACAATCCCCGAAGAAGATAATCAAACATCCCAATATGATGCAATATTGCATTACGGTATTTTCAGACAGGTGACAGAAGACGCTTCTGTGGTCAAGTGTGAACCAGGGACTCTAGTGGCTGAGGAACACGTGCAAGAATATGGCGCATACTCTGAAATAGATATTGAATATCCTGACATTAAAAAGGAATGTTTCGTTCATTTGGAAAGGATGGACCAAAAACTTGGTAAATTTATTCTAAGAGGTTCGTTAATTTTTTGATTTTCTTGGGCATTATTTATGTAGCGAATCGAAAATGTTTTGAAATCAATAGCAGATAAATGAACAATAAGTTACAAATGTACATGCGGAAACCAAAACTCTTCAAAACAAATAAAAGCGATTTGTTTACTCTTCAGACTTTTTTTATTATATTAACTTCACACAGGAGGCCAGCAACAGCTAATAGGAGCTGCACTCGCACCAGTCACGTTAGTTTCGATGTTATGTGGTGTGTTGTGTTTCTTTACGACATTTTTACTCGATTTGCCCCTTTGAAGTGATTTGAGTTATCTTGCAATAATTGATACCTCCGTATTTTGCAACTAAAATATGGATTTTTATTTTGATTTGTATCTACTTTTCTAGAGCCTTACTTTCAAATATTCTGTATTGATATTTAGTAAAGATTCCTGATTTTCAAAAAATACAGAATAATAGGGAATACATTGCAACGAACCCTCTTGATTACTTCAAAGGTTTTGCTATAAATACAGGTTATAGAAGTTTTTGAAGTGCAACTTCTTTAGCAACGTTATGATGTGAAACTCGATGAAACGGAAACGATACTAACATAAATATACAAAACCACACTTAAAAGAGACAAACACATGCATCTATAGGATTTAGCCAACGAGAGATGAGATACAATGAAACCTTACCGCATTGACTGCTTTGATTATGAGCTCAGTTTTCAAGGATCCTATTGGTTTAGATTGTGTGGGGTAGGTTTCTCTTTTACCGCGTGTAAACTGCACTCGATTTTTTTAACATTAGATTCATCTTTAGGAATGCTGTGTGCAGAGGTCTTTTTGTGGAAAGGAATGAGAGGTCGTTCTGGGAAGGAAAAAGTTAAAAGTTAAAAGTTAAAAGGGGTGGTATGAATCTGGGGACCGATGTGTCCAGGAGTGACAGACGCACGAATCAATCCCCCCCTCCCCTTTGTGGTGCAAGGCGATGGATCGAAAGTCTCCGGCTGAATAGGTCAAACGGTATCCCTCAACCGTCAGTCTTTCCCGACCTGACCCGCAACCTAGTAGGTTGGCAAACACATCCGCCGCTAAGACCTCGACAAATCTATCCATGAACCCGGGCGCGTATTTACAATCCCTACCGCGTTTCAGTCGCTTTAAATTTTCAATATCAAAATATAAATATTTAGAAAAAAAATTATTAATTTCTAAAATACACATTGGAAAGATTATTTTATCTAGATTTTAGAACAATTAATAAATGGGAATAATATTAAAATTTAAATATTTAGAAATAAAATTATTAATTTCTAATATACACATTGGAAAGATTATTTTATCTAGATTTTAGAACAATTAATAAATGGGAATAATATTAAAATTTAAATATTTAGAAATAAAATTATTAATTTCTAATATACACATCGGAAAGATTATTTTATCTAGATTTTAGAACAATTTTTGTTTTTGCAATGTGATGAAAAATAACCAATATGGAGGTATATTTAAAATGTAAATTGTCGTTACCGCGACTGAATCGGTATAGGTTTTGTAAATACGCAACCCGGGCACACCAGCAAGGCCACCAAACTTAACGAACTACTTAAGGTGATCTTTGGCTGGGGCCTTGTTTATCAATAAATTACCAGGGGGCGGTGTCCACTGTCCATACCGACCTAGCACATTGAAAATAAAAAATTCACGGAAGCAAGTTGCTAAGAATGAAATTTATAAGAGCGTACCAAAATACTATCTTAATTTTTTTGGATTCTAAAAAAACGAGTCCTATAATTTAAATACCCGCTATATCCGTTTTTTTGACAAAATGATCTGAGTATGTCATTTTGTTCACATTTTTGCGAGGAACTAGACTAATCTAAAATTGAGTTTCAAAATCTCCTTTATCATGACCAAAAACCATGTTAAAACTGCAAGTGAGAAACAAAACGCTATATCATTCGAGAAGTTACTATAAAAACCCACTATATCAGAATTCAACCAATCACGAGCAGTTATTTTGCCAAGATGGTAGATGGTAGAAACACGCCCCTCAGGTCAGTTGAGTTTCAAAAGCCTCTATATTCCATATTAATCACGGAGTGAGTATCAAAATCCGCTATATCCATTTTATTCATCCAAATTACTAAAATATTTCTAGACACACATTGAAAAATGGACACTTTTCCGATGTATATTACTCCAATTCATCACTTAAAAAAATAAAATGCAATTTTTTATTTACCCTAGAGATGTAACAGTTTTTTGCGGTTTTCTCCGAATCAGTGAAAGTTGATATAGCGGATACAGAAATTGAACGACTCAAATCATTTACCTACTTAACTTATGAATTATCGTTTAAATGTCATTTTGATTTGCTTAAAACCATTGTATGTATTTAGTTTGTTTTTCAGGATTTTTTTTTTCAGATATGGTTTGTGCAAAAGTTCCGAAGGCAAAACCGCCAGTCACGGGAAAGAAATCATTTGTCTGCCCTTTTTGTACCTACAGATGTATAAACAAAAGAAGTTTGGTGGAGCATAACGTGAAAACTCACACTGAAAAATTGGTCCGTCGTGCTAAAACTCATTTCGATGTGAAACCATTCTCGTGCTCGGAATGCATGTACGAGTGCAGTCGTAAAGATTATATGATTGTTCACGTCAGAATCCACACTGGAGAGAAACCATTCTCGTGTCCGGAATGCCCTTACAGATGCCGCCAAAAGAGCTCTCTGTATTCTCATACTAGAATCCACATTCGAGAGAAATCATTTTCATGCTCGGATTGCACTTTCAGGAGCAGGCATAAAAGCTCTCTATCAAAACATATTAAAACACACGCTGGTGCGAAAGCATTTTCGTGCCCGAAATGCACCTACAAGTGCTATGTTAAAAGCGGAATTGTTCCTCATTTCAGAACCCATACTGGAGAGAAATCATTCTCCTGCCCGAAATGCACATACAAGTGCAGTCGGAAAGATTATATGAGTGTTCATGTAAGAAATCACAATAAAGAGAATCCATTCTCGTGCTCGGAATGCACCTATACGTGTAATCAAAAAGGCTCTCTATTGTCTCACACTAGAACCCACACTGGAGAAAAACAATTCACCTGCTCGGAATGCATGTACCGGTGTAATCAAAAACCTCAATTACGACGCCATTTAATAAAACACCACCCGCACTAGAAATTGTGGGGTATGTATTTATTCGCAGGGTGTACATTTCTGATTCTTAGTAAACCACATTTGACCAATTATTTCTATTTGAAAATAAATACTTTTCCGTAAATAAGCAGTACCTATCGACTTTTGTCTTCTTTTTCAAGTTCTGTTCAAAATTTAATAAAATAAACAACAACAGCTATAAAAAACTTTTTTAGTAATAGCTCCACACCGGAGTCATCTAGTTCTAGTACATATCGTGAAGGATGCTATGTGAAGGGTTAATTTAATATCCATGTATTGTTACATGCATTTAATTTATAGATATTACATTTCAAAAACAAGCTATTGTTTATAGTTGACAAGACACATTTTGACACAGTGGAGAAAAACCTTTTTTATGCTCCGACTGCAGGTAATCATGTTCTCGTAAGTAAATATTCGTGTTATCAAAAACAAAATATTACGACACACATGCGAAATCTAACGGGGTTGTGTAATTATTTGAATTCCTAGAACGAAAAAAAAATAAATGATCACGCATGCGTTTTTACCAGAACGAAAAAAAAGAACTGATGAAATGTAAGAAAAGGCAGTTAAGACTTTAGAACTATTTATTTTATAATTAGACAACGTAAAAGATCGTAAATGACAGTGCACAAACAATGTAGGTAGAACTGACAGTGCAGAAAAACAAAAGCTAGAGGGCGTTCATACTTCCATCATCCTCTCCTGAACGCACACGCTTTAAAATTAAACCCATTGATGAGGTGAAGTTTTCATGCTTCGGTCGGTGGAGTGCTTTCGTCAAAATATCTGCGACCATATCTCCAGTGCATCTATATTGAACCATGATTTGTTTGGCAGCAACTTTCTCGCGCACGAAGTGATAGCGGACGTCTATATGTTTACTGCGCGCGTGGTAAACAGCATTTCCTGAAAGACTAATCGCACTCTGATTTTATCACAGTAAAGGGTTATAGGTGTACCTTTAAGTTCAGGTTGAAACTCGTCTGCCAGTTGTTTCAACCAAAGAGCTTCCTGAATAGCCGACGATAGAGCCATATATTCAGCCTCAGTTGTAGAAAGGGCTATGGTCTGCTGTTTCTTGGAATTCCAGCTTACTGCGGCACCCTGAAATAAAAATATGTATCCTGTGCAGGATTTTCTATCTTCAATGTCATTTGCCCAATCTGAATGGTAATAGCCTGAAATTTTTTCATTAACATTCCGTTTATAAACCAGTTTCATATTCATTGTAGCTTTCAGGTATTTCATGACTCGTTTCAGAGCCATCCAATGTTCATTAGTAGGTTGACTATTATATCTACTCAGAGAATTTATTACATAGGTAATGTCTGGACGAGTTCCCTGTGACAAGTACAACAAGCAGCCAATTATTTCTTGATATGGAATGTTATTTAAAATTTCTTGTTGACTTTCAGCCTTCTTCATTTTAACATTAGCATCAGCGGGAGTACACTTTGACTTACAATCGTTCATTCCAAATCGTGTAAGCATCATCTTTATGTAAATGGATTGATCAATGGAGATCTCATCAACATTTTCATCTTGTGAAATTCTAAAACCAATGTAATGTTTGGCTGTTCCTAAATCCTTTATGCAGAATTTTTCTTTTAACTTCAATTTTATGATACGTGAGGTTTCTTCATTATTAAATAAGTAAATTATATCATCTACATATACTGCTATAAAAAGCATATCATTTTCATTCAAAATACGGTAGTAAACGCATGGATCTATGTTTGAACGAGTCATTCCAATTTCTAACAGAGCAGTGTTTAATTTTTTATTCCACTGTCTGCTCGCTTGTTTAAGTCCGTATATTGACTTGTTCAGTCTTCATACTTTATTTTCATCTTCATAACCAGGTGGTAAGGACATGTAAATTTCTTCATCAATGTCACCCTGTAGAAATGCTGTGACTGCGTCCATTTGGTGTATTTTAAGTCGATATTTGACAGCAAGACCAATCAAGTATCTTATGGAAGTATAACGGACTACTGGGGCGTATACCTCATTGTAATCAATACCCTTCACTTGTTTATATCCTTTGATCACCAGTCTAGCTTTATAGCGTGTTGTTATGATGCAGTACAAATCCGTATTACTTTAAATATAATTATTAACATCTTTATTATTTGTACTGCATCCTAACAACCCTACCCTTCGAAATCGTAATTAGGTAGGAACTTGTTATTAATTATTAGTGTGCCAGCTCTGTCTTTATCGACGGCCTGGGGCGACATTTGGGAGAGTTCCGCGGCAATACGTCACTTCTTGCGTAGGTAGATTCGGAGAGTTGGGCCCCGATTCTATCTACGCGACAGTCAATGGAGTTTTTGTGAGAACTTAATATTTGAACGGGAAAATAATTCCCTTTAACTTGAGATACTTAATGCCGGGCGGTAAAAGTTTTAATGTGTACGCATTGTGTGATCGAGAGTCTGAATCCCTGTGGTGGGATTAGTCGAGTTTCCTGCAACGTAAACTTGTATGGCGGCCGGCGTGCCAGAAACCTGGATAAATGTCAATCGATAAGTAATACGTGCGATCACACTTGGGACAGAGCCCTGTTTTGACGGATGACTGATGTTCCGTTAGCCCGTGATGCTATTTGCCGTTCTTTGTGATGGAGAAGTAAATTTACGCTGACCTTGACTCTCGTCTGGACCGAGGGCGGCCTACATACATGCTAATTCCTCTAAGCGAAAGGCCCCTTGATGATTTTCCTGTGGCGGCGGGAGGACTTGCTAATTTGATCGCGGCGTAAGGCCGCTTGATGATTTCCCTTTGGCGGCGGAACTGTTCCCAGATCTCGGCTTCGGGGAGGGCTATCCAGATCCTGCATGGGAAAATGCTGCCTGTGCCTGGCAGTCACTTGATGGACAGTAAATTAGTTAGCTAGCCATAGTATCCACAATAAAAGAGGTCGGTTCATGGGGGTAAGTGAGATGACATTTAAAACCCTGATTGCTACTTGCCTTTATTTATTTATTTATTATGAATTAACGCCGATTAACGGCTTTTACATGGGAATTACAATAATTTGAAACAATATACATAGTTAAGAAGAAAAAAAAATAATATAACAAAAAATTAAAGAGCACATATTGATGTGACAGTATAAAGCAAAAACAGTAAGCTATTATAAAACAAACATGAAGAAAAAGAAAAACCTCATATACATGAATGTGTACAAGATATTATGAATTAAAAAATTACTACGTAAAGTACGTAGTAATTAATTTAAAAATTCCAGAAATAAACATTCATGAAGAATATAAACATACAAAGTATATTAGATTACAATCTAACTGAAAAGCGCTGACAAACAGCTTTAATTAAATAATATTTGTATGTTGATAATCTTTCAATATTTATCATATCATCAACAACATATTTGTAACCAAGTATATGCAGGCGATTTATTATGGCATATAATTCTGCATTAGATCCTGTATTATTACAATGGTAAGGTAATTTGTGACGTACTGATCATATTAACGAAAGAAGTTCAGGAGAGTTCAACAAGTTATTAACAATTTTAAATAAATAAAATAAATCAGAACAAATTCTTCTTTCTTTTAATGTATCAAGTCCCAGTTGTTGTAACAGGGAGAAGTAATTAATATTTTCAATTGATATTCCCAATTTAAAATTGATGTGACGTAAGAATTTATGTTGGATACGCTCAAGGGAATATTCATGTGTACTGTAATATGGATTCCAAATGGTGGAATTAAATTCTAGTTGGCTTCTAACAAGAGAAGTATATAGTAGTTTGACAGTTTTAAGATTTTTAAAATCCTTCGAAATTCGTAAGATAAATCCCAACATTTGCATAGCTTTACCGGATATATTATTAATCAATATATATTATAAAAGAAAGTCCAAAAAAACGTGCGGAACGCAAAAACTCAGAAACGAGTGCGGGTACGATCAAGAGAGTTATTTGGTATGGTAGATCTCTGTCCCCCCTAGGGAATAAGGGTATTCGTTTTTACCTAAAGGGTTTGCTTTTGAAGATATAAGGGCTGAAAGTTTTAAGAAGACTCTAGAAACCTCAAGAAGAGTCTGGAAGATTCCGGAAACTTCTAGAAAATTCGATAAGACTCCGGAATGTTCTGGAAGAAATGGAGGAGTATGTCAGCGAGTCTAGAAGGTTCCGGAAAGTTCAAAAAGGTTCGATAAAGCTGTAGAAAGTCCTAGAAGGAAGGAATTTGGAAGGAAAGGCGGAGTATGTCGGTGAGTCCCGAAGGTTCGATAAAGCTGTAGAAAGTTCTAGAAGGGGTGGAGGAGTGTGTTGGTGTGTGTAGAAGGTTCCGGAAAATTCTTGAAGATTCCACAAAGCTGTAGGAAGTTTTAGAAGGTTCGATAAAGCTATACTGTATAAAACTATTCTGGAAGGAGTGGCGGAGTAAGTCGGTGAGTCTAGAAGGTCCGGAAAGTTCTAGAAGGTTCGATAAAGTTCTACAAAGTTCTAGATGGTTCCATGAAGCTGTAAAAAGTTCTGATAGGAGTGGAGGAATGTGTCGGTATGTCTAGAAGGTCCCAAAAAATTCTAGAAGGTTCCATAGAGCTGTAGGAAGTCCTAGAAGGTTCGATAGGGCTGTACAAAGTTCTAAAAGGAGTGGCGGAGTATGTCGGTGAATATAGAAGGTTCTGAAAAGATCTAAAAGGATCGATAAAGCTATAGAAAATTTTGGAAGGAGTGGCGGAGTATGTCGTTGTGTCTAGAAGTTTCTGAAAAGTTCTACAAGGTCCGATAAAGCTGTAGACAGTTCTAGAAGGAGTGGCGGAGTATGTCGGTGAGTCCAGAAAGTTCCGGAAAATTCCAGAGGATTCGATAAGTTTCATAAGGTTCGATAAAACTGGAAAAAGTTCTGAAAGGGGTGGCGGAATATGTCGGTGGATCTAGAAGGTTTCGGAAAGTTCTAAAAGGTTCGATAAAGCTGTAGAAAGTTCCGGAAGGCATGATGGAATATGTCGGTAGGTCTAGAGGGTTCCAGAAAGTTCTATAAGGTTCGACAAAGCTATAGAAAGTTCTAGAAGGAGTTACGGAACACGTCAGTGAGTTTAGAAGGTTCCGAAATATTCTACAAGGTTCTGTAAAGCTGTACGAAGTTCTGGAAGGAGTGGCGTAAGTATGTCGGTGAGTCTAGAAGTTTACAAAAAGTTCTACGAGGTTCGATAAAGCTGTAGAAAAATCTATAAGGAAAAGTATGTCGGTGAGTTTAGAAGGTTCCGAAAAGTTCTAGAAATTTCGATAAAGCTGTAGAAAGTTCAGGAAGGAGTGGCGGAGTACGTCGGTGAGTCTACAAAGTTCCTAAGTTCTAGACGGTTTGATAAAGCTGTAGAAAGTTCTGGAAGGAGTGGCGGAGTACGTCGGTGAGTCTAGAAGATTCGGAAAGTTCTAGAAGGTTCGATAAAGCTCTAGAAAGTTCTGGAAGGAGCGTTGGAGTATGTCAGTTAGTCTGGAAGGTTCTAGATAGTTCTGGAAGGTTTCCTTATGCTCCAGGATATTATGGAAGGATAAAGTTCAAGAAGCTTTCAGAAATGAGTGGCTGAGGGTGTCAGTGAGTCTAAAAGGTTCTGGTTAATACTAGAAGTTTGGATAATTTAATTTAACAAAAAATTGCATGTCGCTAAAACTCAAAGACGAGTCCCGGTACGATAACGGAAGTTATATTGTGTGGTAGCCCTCTATCCTCCATCCATGAAGAAAGTTCCTATTCTTACCTGAATGGCGTGCTTTTAAAGATATAAGGGCTGGAAGTTTCGCCCCCTTGAAATTTCTAGAACAGTTCAAAAAATTCCAGAGTATTATTGAGCCTTCCTCCACATTCCAGAACATCTCGGAACATTCTGGAATGTTCGGGAATAGGATGGAACGTTCAGGAACATACCGGAACAGCCCAGATCATTGTGAAACATTCGAGAACACTCCTGAATGTGGTGGAATGATCTGAAACATTATTCTGGAACATTTGAAGTTTTTTATCTATGAGGCTACCCATATGGGGTATATAAAGCAAGATCCGTCGTGAATTCGAATGTCAATTTAAACTGACATCAACTCCATGAGTGATGCCGACACCCCAGTCAGAGTATTTTAGAGCATTCCACAACGTTCCAGAACAGAAAATTGTGGAATGTTCGAGAATAGAGAATCGGGAACATCAAAGTGAAACATTCCAGAACACTCTCGAATATTTTCCTGAGCGAAGCCGGGTAACCCAGCTAGTATGTTTAATAAAAGTTAATTTAGTGTCAAAAGTAATACCAAGGTCTCTTATTTCAACAACAGATAATAAAGTGTGATTATTGAGAAAGTAAGTGAACAACAATGGGTTTATTTTTCCTGTGGAATCTCATAACTTGGCATTTTTTTACATTGAGATTAATTTATTTTTAAAACACCAATCGGAAAAGCAATTTAGATTAGATTGTAGGGACACACTGTCATCAATATTATCAATAATTTTGTACAAATTCTTATCATCTGAAAACATTAAAATAAGAACATGGGTGAATATGTTAGTTACGTCGTTAATAAATAAATTAAAAAGTATAGGACCGAGATGCGAACCCTGGGGTACGCCACTGGTAGCTTCAAATGTGTAAGATAAATAATCATATAAACGAACAGTTAATTGACGCCTTAATAAGTAATTCTTAAACCAGACTAATAGGTTCCCTTTAATGCCAAGTTTCGAAAGCTTGTTTATAAGTATTTTATGACAAACCTTATCAAACGCCTTACTAAAGTCGGTATATATGGAATCAACTTGTTGTTTATTGGAAAGTGCATTTGAGATGAAATTTTCATATAATGTTAGGTTAGTCAAAGTTGATCTGCCAGAGACAAAGCCGTGTTGACAAGTTGTGATACACGAGTTTAAAATGAAGCTGATTTTATTAAGGATCAATTTTTCGAATAGTTTTGGTATAGACGATAAAATACAGATAGGCCGATAGTTTTCAACAACGGATTGATCACCACTTTTAAATATAGGAGTTAAATAACTATGTTTCCATATTTGTGGAAAAGATCCTGTAGAGAGTGATTTGTTAAACAGTATATTAAGTGGAACGGATAAACTATCAGCACAATTTTTAAGAAAGATGTAAGGAATTTTGTCAGGTCCAGCGCTTGTTTTGGGTTCAAGGGCTTTAATAGAGACTATAATGTCTTAAATGTCAATGTGAATTTGAGATAAGTCTAAATATATATCTAAATTGAAGTGAGGAATTAAAGAATCTGGGATATCTGGTTCATACACGTCCTTAAAATAATCAGCAAACATGTTAACAATTTCATTAATTTTACTGGAACTATTTTGTCCGTAGCGCATATTACCAGAAATACCAACACTATTTTTTTTCAATGATTTTGTGTACTTCCAAAAGTATTTTACATCGTGAATTATATTGTTCTCAACCGAATTTATGTAATTATTATAACATGATTTTGTAATTTTTTTGCAATCCCTTCTAATATTATTAAATGACATATAATTAGATAAAGTTCTGTTTTCTTTAAATTTTTTATGTGTTATAAGCTAGTTCTCACAACTCTGCCTTTAAATTATGTACCTGGCACACCATCCCTTTGGAGAGCGACACACATCGTGGTTTAAAATCCACCCCCTGAGCATATTTGGGAACCACAGGTATTCTTGACGGGATCCATAACCCGTCCAGAATTGGCGCTTCCTACGGGATAAAATCTGTGGGTACCTGTTCATCACTATAACACTAAAGTTGTTTTACAAAATGTATTCTTGGCTTTGCCACTTGGCGAAAAACCCACGTAGCACCAGCGTAGTAGATCCATTGCCATCCATCCAGTAGCGTAGCGAGGGGGGGCGGGGGGGGCCTACCGCCCCGGGTGCCACCAGAGGAGGGGGTGACACTCGAACCTGGAGAAAAAAACTTAAGAAAGTGCGAAATTGCCGTAAAAAATATTTTACACGTTAATTAACACTGACTGTTACTTTGCTCTATGGCTTGGTTGGTCGGGGATTCCCGAAAAATGTTTTTTTGTTCCTAGCTCAGTCGGGGATTTCCCTGAAATATTCCTTGTCATTCTAATTTCGTATATTGTGATTAACGTAGACTCGTGAAGTGAATTGTTATCTATGGACTGACGTGAATTAGTGAAGAAGTTATTATTGTGTTAGCCTGTTTATTAGTGCTGAAAGACCAGTTTGAAAAACAAGGTAGGTAAGCATGTGAATTTTTAGATACCGTTTTGTAGCGCATGAATAGTTATAGTCGGGACACGAAAAAGGTTTTTCATCACTGTGAGTTAGCAGGTGCCGTTTTAGTTACTTTTTTCGAGAAAAATAATAATTGCAGTCAGGACTTGAAATAGGTTTTTTCCACTGTCGGTAAATGTGTGATTTTTAGATTTCTCTTCATAGTACATGAATAGTTGCAGTTGAAACATGAAAAAGGTTTTTCTCCACACTGAGTCAGCAACTGACTTCACATGTATCCCTTTTGAGAACACGAATAGTTACAATCAGGACATAAAAAAGGTTTTTCTCTTCTGTGAATCGTACTGCGGATTTTTAAATATTCCCTTTGAATATTTATATTACTGCAGTCGGGACATGAAAAAGGTTTTTGTCCATGTGAATTTGTAGATACCGTTTTGTAGCGCATGAATAGTTACAGTCGGGACAAGAAAAAGGTTTTTCATCGCTGTGAGTTAGCAAGTGCCGTTTTAGTTATTTTTTTCGAGAATAAGAATAGTTGCCGTCAAGTCAATAGGTTTTTTTCAGTCGGTAAACGTGTGATTATTAGATTTCTCTTCATAGTACATGAATAGTTGCAGTTGGAACATGAAAAAGGTTTTTCTCCACACAGAGTCAGCAACTGACTTCTTATGTATCCCGTTTGAGAACACGAATAGTTACAATCAGGACATGAAAAAGGTTTATCTCTTCTGTGAATCATACTGTGGACTTTTAAATCTTCGTTTTGAGGACTTGTATAACTGCATTCAGATCATGAAAAAGGTTTTACTCCACTCTGAGTAAGCTTATGAATCATAGTGGAGTAAAGTGTTGCTCCATATGGAAACCTTTGTAAAATTACTTTCTTCAGGGCCTCCTCAGTGTAGCTAATGTAAAACAAAATATGTGTTTTAAAACCATGTAGGTGTATTAAAGGTAAGACAGTATTAAATTGTGGATATCCGGAAGGAATGAAAGGCCGATAAAAATAAGAACATTTTCCCAATTTGTTTATGAATTACAATTTAAAACAATAAAATAAACAATATACGCATGGACCTATTGCGAATTTGAAATCTCTTGTTTTATTTTTACCGCAAACGCGATTAAAACAAAAAAAGTTACGTAAGCGACTTTCCTGTACTTTGCGCAATTTAATTGAGACTTTTAGATAAAAATAGTCACTTGGGTGTTACGTAACGTTTAGGGGGAGGGAGGTGCAGCAAAATGTTACAGCACGTTATATGGGGGGAGAGGGTCAACAAATTTCAAAAATTGCGTTACGTTCTACTTAAACGCCCCCTTTACTCACGATTGAAATTTTATCGTTACACTCTGAACACAAAACTGGTTTTAACCTATGTATTGGTTATTATGTTTTCATGTCAGCAAATGATTTTCTTCAGATTTTTGCAGCATATTAGAATTGAAGACTCCAACGGAACTCTGTTATTTGTAGCTATTTGGCTCGGTCGGTCAGCATTCCACAAAAAATCTGTTATTTTATTTTTGTTCCTGGCTCTTACTATTGACTTATTGGGGATTCCCGTGAAATATTCCTCGCTTTTCCCCTGTGTCATTCCCATTTCTTTCGTACATTGTGATTGCCGCGAAGGAAATTATCACCAATCGATTGTTGAAAAAGCTGTTATTCTGTTAGTGTTTTTAAAAGTGTTTTAATTTTGAGGATAACAATTTTTTTACATATTTGACTAGCTAGAAATATTTTTTTTATTTTAAAATTTGTGTTTTTAATTTCTCAAAAAAAAAAATTAATGGGGGGGGGGTGACACCGAGTTTTCCGCCCCGGGTGCCACCCATGCTAGCTACGCCACTGCATCCATCTTAGTTTTATATACCCATCTGCTGGGAATTACTGATTTTCCTTCTGGTAAGTCAACCAGTGTCCATGTATTATTTTTTATTAATGACTGATATTTTTCCGCCATAGTTCTCTTCCAATCATCAGCCTTTTCACTGTTAAGAGCTTCTTGTAGACTTTGTGGATCACTGTTTAGTAAATTAATAGTTGACTCAGAACTTTGACACATTAAGGATGAGGAACCTGGATGAATATCATTTCCATCATTATTTTGACATCTCATTCTCCTCGGCAGCGATCTCAGAGTCATATTAGATTCCAGTGGAGAGTCAACTGTCCTGTCTGGTACATATTATGTGTCATCATTAACGTCCTCATATTGATCAGAATCATCTGAAATATAAACACTTTGTGATTCAGCCTGTGTTTCTCTTCTGTCATTAATTTCATCATCAATATTTCTTTCCACTGGTTCTTCGAGTTCATCATACAAAGGTAAGTAAACAGAATTCTTTTCTTTTACTTCATCATACCTTTCCTTTGAATTTTCTTCTATCTCTATGTCTTTTTTACAAATTTCTTTTTCTTTTTTTAGGTACATTGTCCACTTTATTTCCTTTATTAGAAGCTTCTAGGAATACAACATCTCTACTCAAGACTCCTTTTTTTGTTTCAGGATCTATAAATCGGTTACCTTTGGTACTGTCGCTGTAGCCAACAAAAATTAACTTACGTGACTTCACATCCAGCTTAGTTCTTTTTTCTTTAGGAATATGCACCATTGCAGGACATCCAAAGATTCTCATGTGATTTAGATTTGGTTTCTTACCAGTCCATATTTCATAGGGCGTCACATCGGATAAGGTACAGGTGGGAGAACGGTTCACGATATATGCTGCTCTAGCTACCGCTTCTGCCCAGAATGTGACCTGCAACTCAGCATTTAAAATCATGCATTTAGCTCGCTCTATTAAAGTTCTATTCATTCTTTCACTGAGGCCGTTTTGCTCTGGTGTGTATGAATTAGATGTCTGGTGCAGTATTCCATGTTTTTTTAAGTAGGATTCAAAAGTTTTATTTTTGTATTCAGTTTCATTATCACTTCTCAAAGTTTTCATTTTTGTACTTTACTCATTTTCTACTCTATTCTTAAATTCCACAAATTTTTCAAATACTTCATTCTTATTCTTAATAAAATTTACATGTACTCTCCGAGAAAAATCATCAATAAAGGTTACAAAATACCTTGCCCCTCCAATTGAAGTGTGCTTCATAGGTCACTGTGAATAAGCTCTAGCAGGTTGGTTGCACGGGAGCCTTCACTGGGGAACGGTTTTCTCGTTTGCTTGCCTTCAAGACAGGTAACACAAATGAAATTTTCTGTCCTTGGTGACAGCTTTACACCTTCTGTACAGTTAGGTATTTTATTAAGGCTAATGAAATTTAAGTGACCCATCCTCTGGTGCCATAGATAAGTATCATCATTAGTCTTAGCCATCATGACTTGCATATTTTGATTATCACAAGTATTTAACAGATATGTGTCATTAATTAATTCGGCCTTTGCAACTAACTTGTTACTCGGATTGTAAATTTGACAGCCATG
Source organism: Limnephilus marmoratus (assembly GCA_917880885.1). Classification (NCBI taxonomy): domain Eukaryota; kingdom Metazoa; phylum Arthropoda; class Insecta; order Trichoptera; family Limnephilidae; genus Limnephilus; species Limnephilus marmoratus. Next base: position 62,766,011 of record OU862907.1, read on the forward strand.
TTCGGTAAATATTACTCTGCATCCACCTTTAATTATTTTGCTAACTGACAACAAATTTGTTTTTAATTCTGGTACACATAAAACATTCCTCACCTGTATTGAATCGGTGCTGCCATTGTTTGCATTTATTTTGATACATACATTACCGCAGCATTCAACCTTTAATACTTTGTTATTAGCAATTCTGATGCTTGGTACAGACGAGGGAGTGATATCAGTGAGCCAGTCACGGTGCATGATCATATGCATAGATGCCCCTGAATCAATATGCCAAGCATGAGAGTCGTTTGTTGTAGATGCTGAAAAGGCTGCAACATACCCTGTATTTTTATCTGTTTTATTATTATTATCACTTGTCTTCTTATGCCAACAATTTTTACTGAGATGTCCGTACTTGTTACAATTAAAACATCTTGGGCCTTTCTTAATACTTTTGGGCTGATTATTTTTTGTGTTTGTATAAAGTGCAGTAGTGTCTGATGTCTTTACTTCCTGTAGTAATTTGTTTTTTTTTACTAAATCAGCACTAATCTTTATACCGGAACTTTCTAAGCCCATTATCATGGGCCTATATATTTCTGGCAAACCTGCCAGCATTAATGTGCCCAACCACTCATCGTCCACATGGAATTTTATATTCCTTAACTAGCACGGCTGTCATAATTTTTTTTACGTAGTCTTCGACTGAAATGCTACTTTCTAAATTGGTGTTAATGAGTTCTTTTAATAAACCCACTTTTCGAGTCAATCCACTGTCCTCGAATGCCTTTGCCAAATTTTCCCATACCTGTCATACTAATAATATTAACTTTGACTTGGCTTTGATGTCTTGTTTGACTGAATTAGAATCTGTAGCCACTGGTTCTTTCAAAATACAACTATATAAATCTTCATGTTGTAGGTATGCTTTGACCGCAAAACTCCAACTTGCCCAATTGTCACGACCAGTCAACTTCTCAATCGACATCATCGAATTATTTCCAGCCATATTTATATTTAAACATTCGACAGTAAGTAATAGATGTCTGAAAAGAAAAAAATCACTCGCGAGCGCGGTAATCAAAGTGAGGTTATACTCGCAATTTTCACTATTTTTACTTTGTAATTACCACTCAAAACACAAAAATAACTGTAAACGGCAGGCTTGGGGCTGCCCATAACCTGATGAAATGTAAGAAAAGGCAGTTAAGACTTTAGAACTATTTATTTTATAATTAGACAACGTAAAAGATCGTAAATGACAGTGCACAAACAATGTAGGTAGAACTGACAGTGCACAAAAACAAAAGCTAGAGGGCGTTCATACTTCTATCAAGAACACGGTTGCGTTTTTCTTTTAAACAAGATATACATCCCAGGTTTTGAATAATTTGTATAGTAAGCGGCGTTTGTCTAACGGGTTTGTGTAATTACTTGAATAACCAGAATGAAAATAAATATAAGAACGCGCACGCGTTTTTCTTTTAAACAAGATATACATCCCAGGTTTTGAATGGTTAAGCAGGGTTTGTCTAACGGGTTTGTGTAATTATTTGAAAACCTAGAATGAAAAAAAATAAAAGAACACGCACGCGTTTTTTCTTTTCAACAACGTACACATCCCAGGTTTTGAATGGTTTGTATGGCAAGCAGGGTTTGTCTAACGGGTCTGCCTAACCTAATAACCTAACCTTACCCAGTGGCGTAGCGAGGGGGGGGCGGACCGCCCCGGGTGGTGAAGGGGGGTGCCACTCGACCAAGATATTGCATACACATCACCAAGTTATTGCATACACATGAACATGGTCTGTTATCTATATTTTCGTAACTCTATGGCTCCCCGTGGAGTGCCTCGAATTCTGTGCCTCTCCCACCCCCCCAGGATGGACCAATTTTATGAAGCCAAAATAGTAGCTTTTTGAAATTCTCAAGATTAATTTAATAGGGGGGGGGGGTGACACTACGCCCTGGGGGGTGACTCCCGCCCCGGGTGCCACCCATGCCAGCTACGCCACTGACCTTACCTAACCTAATAACCTATCTTTACATTATTACCTAACCTATTAACCTAACGTAAGACAACCTAACCTAACCTAATTAATAATACATTGATTTTAATTCATCCTAAATATACTCAATTATTTATTTATTCAGAATATGAAATTTTGTAAGGTGCAACCTTTAGTTAATACCTTCCACGAATATGTGTGATTTTTGCGATATGGCAACCTTTTTTTAATATTTATCGATTGGTACCCTGAAAATAGTGGAAATCGTTCAGAATGCAAAATAATTTTTAATCCGAAATGTCAACCGTAACGAGAAACTACGTTTTTTTTATTTTTTTATGAAAAGTAAAGTTAAATCCATATTTTTCCACCGGTCCCGACTGAAACAGATGTTTTCTGTGGTAACTAAGATTAAAAGTAGTGTACTTTTCAAAAACTGTGCCTATTAAGAGTGTGGCGGCTTGTTCACAAATTAATATAGGTAATTTCATCTCGAACGCGTTAATCAAATTGCAAGCAGCTGTAATAAAATTATTCTGATTCTGCAACATTATATTTAACTCATTCAATTTTTCCATCATGTCTACCAAGAAACATAAGTCTTGCAACCACTCTTCATTTGTTAATTCGGGAATAGGCATCTTCTCCTTGGTCATAATTAAATTGATTTCTTTCAACTCAAAAATCGTCTTAAACATTTTCTGAGACTCAACCATCTAACATTGGTATAATAAACAACCTCGCCGTACTTAAAATCTAATTCAGTGAGATACGTCTTAAATTAACAATGCTGAAGAGCGTGCGAACAACATGCATGACTTGATTGCATAAGTTTTGTTGACGTATCAAACAGTGTATCCCAAATATATCACTGGTTTTGTTAATGTTTGCCTCCAACTCATTTATTATCAACTTTAAGCACCTTTATTTTTTCCAATCACAGCCGGTGCTCCATCTGTTGTTTATTCGGAAAACATCTCTAAAGGGTTTGCCAGGGCTGGACTAGACACTTGCTGACTCCCGGGGCTAATGTCGTGTGGTACTTCAGCCGAAGATTTTCAAGCGCCGGGGTGGGAACGGGGGGGGGGGGGGTTGCAAGGAAATTAATTTTATTAGCACCTCATTTTATGCTGATTTTTACAATCATATGTGACGAGTAATCTTCCAATAAAAATTTTGAAAATTGATTTTTTTACACTAACCCCACACAGGGGGTCCTGAGGAAAGAAATTTCCCTGAGTTAAATAAATTCTCTCAGAGCCTTTTTCATCTTTGAAGATGCTGTGTGGAGAGTCATATTGAGGAGAGGGGGAAGTGAACAAAGGTCAGAAAATCGAGAATGGTGTCCATGTTTAAGGATTTCGTATCTCGAATTTTTACACTGAGTTGAGGGAAGAAGGCAGATTTTAGCTTAAGATTGATTCTGCGTCCCCTACGTAATAGTTAAGACGGAACAGTCAATTTATCAGAATTTCGCAGCATTTGGTATGCAACTCATATATAAAGCTTCACTCGGAACACGATAAATCTGCAACATGTTATTTTAATTTATCGTTATATTCTGAACAAAAAACTGGATTAAATTAATTAATAATTATCTCCATGCGGCGATTTAAGACTACACTCAGAACATGAAAATGGATTTTCTTTGATTCTGGCAGCACAAAAATAGTCATCAACTACCTTAAAACTACTTTGGAAATGTGTCAGCAGATGAATTCATAACTGGAATTTCACATTCTGAACACAAAACTGGTTTAAGTTAAATCTGGATGCGGTAAATCAAAATTAAAACATCACTCAGATGAAAATGCTTTTCATTTATTCTGGCAGTTCATACATAGTCTGCCACTAGAATTTTGTAACTGTACTGCGAAAAGGAGAATGTTAGAAATGTGTCAGCAGATGAATTCACAACTGGAATTCTACATTCTGATCACGAAACTGTTTTTTTTTTTTTTTTTTTTTTTGTTATAAAATACATTCAGTATAAGGAAGCTTTGACTGTCCAACTAGGAAGGTCTCCCGATCTAGGACAGTCAAATTGACGTAGGGTGAGTTGGGGTAAATCCGGATTTGGGGGAAGATCGAAAAACTCGATTTTCGCGGTACCCTGGCAACCTATAAAATGCCCCTATACCTCTAGAGGAGCGCTATTTCATTACGCATAGAACCCCCTTAGGTCGGCTCTAAGAAGCTAAAGCGTTAGGCTGTGAGTCGCGTTTTTTGAACAGGTTAAATTTTGCGAAAAATTGTGAGATAATCGATCTTACCCCCATCATAAATATCTACGGATCCAGGTAGGCTATTGAATTGATTTCAAATCCATTGTGTATTATTTTTAGATAAAAAATAGTTTAGGAAGGTTCCAGTGTCTAATCTGCTTCGGTTTCGGCTGTAGCTTTCTTTTCGATCTTACCCCTTGACATATTTCCCGGGGAAAGATCGGAATATGACCCTTCCGACCTTAGCCCTTTTGCGGTTTCCATACAAATAGCCACGTATTCTCAAACTAAGAGGTTCGTGAGGGCGCATTTGTGGTGGTGGTGGTGGTGTTAGTGCAGGAACGAGCTAAAGTCACAGCGCTGTACCGGGCGGACGCCGCTATTCCCGTAGATCATTCATATTAGAACGTTTATATAAATTATATAATAGTTTACAAAAATTTAAAATGTGTTGCTTTTCATTTTTTCAAGGTTGTTATGCCGCGGAACTACTGCAGAAAGACTGCTTTTATTTACTAATGAAGACATAAATAAAGAAGATCACAAAGTGTGGAACATCAGTTTCTACTCTACATGACCGCGAAGGGAAAATAGCTTCAAAGAGTGATACTCTTGGAAGACCAAATTATTTATGTTGTTCTGATAAAAAAAATATGCACAAGCTACATGTATGCTTTATAAGTATAAACACCACACAAATATATATATATAAATACAGTAGAACCCCATTAATTCCACTGGACATTAAAAATAAAATTTAAAATCAACAAATTCCCGCGTAATTCGAAATTTCATGAAGAAAAAAATTGCCGAAAATCGAGTAATAATATGACTTATTCCCTTGTAAATCGAATTTTAAGCGCTGCGATCGGCCCCACATTCGAAGTAAATTCATAAAGACACGATATTTTCCGAGTAAATCAAATTTTGCGGCCGGAAAACGTCGCGGCGGTCCTTTTAAACTTATAAAAATGAGAAATATTACCGCTTAAAACGAATTTTCCCAGCCTATTTCCAACGCAGCCGGCCCTATGAATTCAGATACTCGAAGTAAATTCGTAAAAATATGATATATTTGGCGTAAATTGAAATTTCGAGACCAAATCCCGTCGCGGCCGGCCCTCTAAATTCATATACCACCTATTCGAAATAAATTCACAAAAATACCGTAAGTAGGTAAGTTCCGGAATAAATGAAATTTGGCGGCCGAAACCCGTCGCAGGCAACCATTCAGATACCCATTCAAAATAATTACCTAAGAAAACCGCATAACTTCCGCGTAAATAATATTTTTGCGGCTTATTATCGCCGCGGCCGGCTCTTCAAATTTAGATATTTGAAGTAAATTCGTGAAAATACCATATATTTATTTATAATATTTGGCGAACGAATCCCATCGCAGCCTGCCCTCTAAATTGAAATAGATACCTACCTATTGGAAATAAATTCATCAAATTCGATATATTTCCGCGTAAATCGAAATTTCGCGGCCGATTTCTATCGCAGCCGGTCACTCAATTCAAATATTCGAAGTAAATTCGTAAAAATACCGTTAATTTCCGCGTAAATCAAATTTTGGCGGCTAATTACCGCCACGGCGCAAGCCCTTCAAAATTCGAATATTCAAAGTAAATTTATAAAAATACTATAAATTTCTTTGTAAATCGAAATTTCGCAGCCAATTTCCACCGTAACCGTCCCATTAAATTAATATTTCGAAGAAAATTCGTAAAAATACGACATTCCAATGAAATTAATATTTCGAAGAAAATTCGTAAAAATACGACATTCCAATGTTAACCATTCAGATTTAGAAGATAATAATACGAATTAGGACGATATTAACCGCGTAAATCGACATTTTACGGCGTTTTACCACCACTCTCTGTCAAATTCAGATTAACGAAATTATATGTATATATATATTTTTTTGTTGGAGTGATTTATAATTTTCCACTAAGTGGGCATTTAAAAAATATGTTTTTTCAGATCTTGTTTCCAAAACATTTTGAGAACACTTTGCCGATCTTACCCCGCAAGGGGGAAGACCGGTATACCAAAATTATAAATGGCCTATTTTTGTTGTATACGTGCTAATTTGGCAACAAAAGGTAAGATGAAGTGTCGTTATTAGCAAATCTTATGTCTAATATGCTTAATTGCAATTTTAGAATGAATGCCGGTCTTGCCCCAAAAAATCCGGATATTACCCCACGTCGAAAAATAATTTACAGGAAGTTTTGATTGGCAGTTTTTGGGTGTTTTACTGTGGATAACTCGATTAATAAAAATTTACTCACATAGTGAGCTAAAGGTAACATAATAAAATTAAAAACTTTGCGGGAATACCACGAATTCTTCATTAAAAATTCCAAAGTGGACCAATGATCAAAAAAATTCATCTCATCAAAAAAGCACACGGACTTACCCCAACTCACCCTATTCATATTTGGTTGGTAGGTAGTAGGTAGATTATCATTCATAAAGTATTGTAAAGTTAAGCTTCACAATTTGCATTTACATAATTATACAGTGGAGTAATGGGTTCTGGAATCAATTAATTAACAAGAAAAAGTGTATTCGAAGTGATTAAACATGAAAAACAGTAAGTAAATGAAAATAAAAAGAAAAATTTTGGAAACCACAGAAATATATAAGGTGCTCGTAATACATAATTATCAAATTACATTTTTTAATAATATTTCTGAGTCTTTCCTGCCTAAATCTGATAACTATTTTGCTATTTTTTTACCGAAGGATGAGACTTCACACAGTTTTAGTTGTGAATATCTGGAAAAAAACTAAAGTTATTGCGATCCTCAAACCCAACAAGCCACCAGAAGATCCAAACAGCTATCGGCCCATCTCGCTTTTAAGTACCATATATAAACTCCTAGAGCGAGTGGTGCTCCGCAGACTTACCCCAATTCTGGAGAAAGTGGTTCCACAAGAGCAAGCTGGCTTCAGACCAGGCCGTAACTGCTGTGACCAGGTGCTAGCTCTGACAACACACATCGAATCTGGATTCCAGAAACGGCTTAAGACTGCGGCAGCGTTCATTGATCTCTCTGCGGCTTACGACACGGTGTGGCACAAAGGCCTCCTTGTCAAGCTCTACGACACCATAGAGGATGGCAACACAGTACGACTTATTGAGCAACTACTAACTGGCCGTACTTTCAGGGTTTTTCTAGGAGGGCTAAAAAGCAAAAAAATGCACCTGAATAATGGCCTTGCCCAAGGCTCAGTGCTGGCCCCATCACTCTTCAATATCTATACTCGAGATCTTCCTCACACTGAAGGCAGAAAATTTGCTTACGCAGATGACTTCGCCATCACAGTCCACTGGAGGTTTCCAACCGCATACCCACCCCGGTATAAGTAACTTATGGTTACTCCTTCAGGGCTCTCACAAGGAAGCTAATTTTTTTTATTTGAACGTCTCTACATTTAATTTGAACAAAGCTAGACCCCCAATGTCCCCGCATACGGTGTTAACGAGCAGTATGCAAGTGCTTTATATGTACAGGTTAGTAACTAATAAATATAAATATATACATTACCTCTTTCATTGGGGAAAATCAGAGGGGAAAATAAAATAATTACATGTAGGCGATATGCCTACTCAAACTGTTTAATGTACATAAATAATAACTCAATTTTAACGTTGTTGCTGGTAGGGAGCGAGTGTGTCACAGGTACGCCCGGCAGTCCTGTTGAGAGGTGCATGTTTTCAGGAAAGCCAAGCGCGAGGGTCGGTTTCCGCGCCCCTTAGCCAACTTCTCGGTGATGCATCGACGACACTGCTAACGGATGCGGGTGGCAGAACGCCCAAAGACTCTAAGAAGGATCAGCGCCGGGTTGTCGGAGGCAGGGCGGAGGGTCCCCTTACTCGCGCGAGACATCCTTACGACCCACACCTCCCCCCAGGGGAGGCGCGGGCCATCCATGAGACATCGCTCCGGGTCGTCCTCACTCCGGTGTCCACATGCAGGGACGGGGTCACAAGCCACCCCCAATGGAGGGGATAAGGACGAGACACATTATATGGTTCAGTTCTCGTCTCTGTGACATTGCTATAAAGAAGTGTTCCGCTGCCATGTTACAGGGTATCCAACACCTTGCAGTTACACTACGATTAGAAAAGAAAAACGATAAAAAAAAAACAAAAATAATAACTAATAAACCTAAAGAATAACGGAGATAATTTGGGTGCATTCCATACATGAAACCGGTTTTTCAAATTTTGATAAGCCAGGTGGGACCAATAACACGTGTTTACTGCCTCACGAACCCGGAAGCGTTGGAAATGCTCCTCCTCCCATTATAGGAAGTAACAAATAATAACTAATAAACCTAAAGAATAACGAAGGAAATTTGGGTGCATTCCATACATGAAACCGGTTTTTCAAATTTTGATAAGCCAGGTGGGACCAATAACATGTGTTTACTGCCTCACGAACCCGGAAGCGTTGGAAATGCTCCTCCTCCCATTATAGGAAGTAACAAATAATAACTAATAAACCTAAAGAATAACGAAGGAAATTTGGGTGCATTCCATACATGAAACCGGTTTTTCAAATTTTGATAAGCCAGGTGGGACCAATAACACGTGTTAACTGCCTCACGAACCCGGAAGCGTTGGAAATGCTCCTCCTCCCATTATAGGAAGTAACAAATAATAACTAATAAACCTAAAGAATAACGAAGGAAATTTGGGTGCATTCCATACATGAAACCGGTTTTTCAAATTTTGATAAGCCAGGTGGGACCAATAACATGTGTTTACTGCCTCACGATCCCGGAAGCGTTGGAAATGCTCCTCTTCCCATTATAGGAAGTAACAACAAACATATTTAATAATAATAAGAAAAAAGTGGTTGCATACCACACCTGAAATTGGCTTTGGATTTTTGGGGAGATAAGTGAAGGATCCGAGGTAACGATTTTTACGGCACGCCAATAACGGAATGCTTAAGTGTCAATGAAAACCGATTTCAAGTGTGGTATATCTAAAGTGTACGAAAGAATTTTACATAGTGCATCAGAGGTCATTGAACTTTATGCTAGTGCGAGACAAAATACTGTTTTAATGCCTAAAGATTAGATTAAATTTCGGACTAATACACGGCAACATTCAGGGATATTGCCATGATACAATACAGTCCTCAAGCGATCTACTTTGCTTCATTGTGTGTTGGAGTGCCAAAAAGTATAATAAATTACTCATTTTACCATAGACAAAATATAAAGTCCTCATAGAGTTTTAAGAAGTTCCATAGACTAAGCCCCGTTGTCCATAGACAATAATTATTCTGAACATGTCATTGGTGGAAAATAGCCAAATAAATATAGATGATACGAATTTATAGATAGTTAACAATAACCAAGAAATTTATCTGTGGTTTTTTAGCAAACCACTTTCATGTTCAGTATGCATCTTTTGTATAGCCCACTCGATTATATCCCAATCGCGGGAAGACCATACCAATGTGTGCACAGCAACATAACTCAAATTGTTGTATATCTGCGCCTTAAACGGGAAACCGTTTACGTGTTTGTACTGCAACCTCCTATTAGAGAAAGATCACATCTTTGGTTATGAACCACTTCAATGTAATGTATGCAACTTCGACCATGTGGCGACTATCGGAAGTGTCCCAAGCTGGAAAACAATTCCAATGTCATGACTTCTGTCCTCTCCCTAGAGGTTGGATCTGTGTCGCGCTACTGGAAAACCGTCTCCATGTTTGTACTGCAACTACTAATTTACAAAATTTTATCCGTGGTTTTTTCAGCAAACCACTTTCATGTTCGGTATGCATATATTGTTAGGGCCACTCCAGGGCCTCTCACAAGGGAAAAATCATACCAATGTGTACACTGCACCATAATTTAAGTTTTTCTATAACTGCGCCTTAAACGGAAAACCGTTTGCATGTATCTACTGCAACCTCCTGTTAGAGAAATAAAACACATCATTGGTTTTGAACCACTTCATTGTAATGTATGCAACTTAGGGTGGCGACTTTCGGATGTGTCCCTAGCGGGAAGACCATTCCGATGTCTTGACTGCTGTCCTCTCCCTAGAGGTTTGAATCTGTGCCGCGCTACTGGAAAACCGTCTCTATGTTTGTACTGCAACTACCTGTAAGAAATTTTCAGATCTGCATAAATCCACTTTCATGTACAGTATGCATATTCCGTATAGCGACTATCAGCAGAGTCCCCAGCAGGAAAATATCATAATGTCTTTTTTTGCTGCACTCTCTCCAGTGGTATGGATCTGTGCCACGAATCAGGAAAGTCATCTCTATGTTAGCGCTTGAAAACCTTATATAAAAATTTCAATTCTCCATAAAACGTAGATAAAATCAGTTGACCATAGACAATGCTTGCAGAGTAAGAGAAAAGAGCAAATAAAATATAGATGCCGTGAGATAATAGATAGTAAACAATCTTCAAAAAATTTATTTTTGCGTTCTAAAGTAAACCGTTCACTTGTGATGAATGCATCTTTAGTATGAGTAGATTTCATACGGCTCCCAAGTGAAAGAAGCCATTCCGATGTGATTAATGCTACATAAATATAATATAAGAATAAAAAGAAAAACCATTGCATAAAATAAAATATTAAACGATGGGTGAGTATAATTGCATGTCACACCTGAGATCGGCCTTTGTGCTGTGAACTTGTGCTGAAAAAAAAAAAAAAAAAAAAAAAAAAAAAAAAAAAAAAAAAAAAAAAAAAACCACGATGACTGGTTCTAGCGTGAGTACTGATGGTACAGTGCAGAATGGTAGCGACAGTGAGAGATTGCAGGTATGGCAGTAATTAGTACATAAAACTGGTTAAACAGGTATATATGAATAATAGTAAGAAACAAGGCATTAACAATAATAAGGTAAGTTCAAATCGTAGTCAGTGGGTCCAGGAGCTAGTACACCTGGTATCTATTGATTTTACACTAATCTTCGACTCTAAGAGCAGACCATCTTTCAACCCATATTCTTGTGAACTTCTTCAGACACTCAAAATTAACCTTGTTCGATACGAGATCGGAATTCCAAACCGGTCTCGTGACCACTTGCAAACCATCCAGTAATTCGTCTCTGGCATCCGTCATGATCTCGCAATGCCACAGAATGTGCTCGGCAGTCTGATCCGTGCTTCCGCAGGTGCAGTTCGGATGGGGGGATAGGGAGAGTCTATGCAGTCTCCCCCTGAACTCCCCATGCCCGGACAGTAGCTGGACCATGTGATGGTCCAGGTTGATGTACGCCCCTTCCATTCTGATCTTAACTGATGGGAAGAAGGAGAAGGTCCATCTTCCCATATTCGATCTAATCCAGCGAGATTGCCACTCATTGAGTGTAAGCTCTCTCATTCATTTAAGTAGTCCAGGGAGAGTCCCGACTCCACTTGGTGTGATGACAACACCGAGGTGGGTGGCAGGGAGTCCCCTGGTCAACTTCTTCTTTGTTAACACCTCCCTAATTTCTAAATCGATTGGCAGAACACCTGCCAGCACGGGTAATGCGTCCGAAGCTACCGTTCTGTAGGCACCAGAAAGTGCCAGCAAGGGAGTTCGCTGGCCTCTTTTGAGCGCCGAGAGTATTAGAGAATTATCCAGGCGGTGCTCCCACACAGAGGCGCAGTACGCTACTTGCGTAACGTACACTCCCCTATATATCAAATGGAGAGCCGGACTTCTCAAACCCCATTCAGATGTGGAGATTCTCCTCAGCTTCAAAAAGAGTGCCTGGGCCTTGCTGGAGACTTCCTTAACATGGGCAAGAAACGAGGACGATCGATCTAGAGTAACTCCAAGGTATTTTGCCGTCTCAACAAATTTGATTCTGGTGTCTCCCATTCTGATGGTTGGGTTTCTCTCTCTGCTGAGATAGCCCTTAATCAAGAGACCCATGGTCTTCTGGGGAGCGAAGGTCATTTTGTTTCTATCACCCCATTGAAGGAACATGTTCAGACCTTCCTCAGACTTACTTTCTATCTCTCTCCTGCTGTTCCCCGAGACCAGATACAATTTATCATCAGCAAAATCGACCGCGATACAACCTTCAGGCAAGGGCAACCTGGAGGAGTCATCAAACAAAATCTTCCAGAAATCTGGACCGACGTTGGAACCCTGAGGGCAGCCCATGTCAACCTCCCTTTCAATGGAAAAGTCACCGAAGGAGAGTATGACTGTTCTTTTACTCAAGTAATTTTCACAGGATTTAAAAAGTCTAGGAGGACACTTCCTATTTTTCAGTTTGATGAGTATCATGGCCCAAGATGCATAATCGAAGGCACCTGTGATATCTAAGAAAATAGCAATAACATACTTCTTAGTGCAAGCCTTCACCCATTCGAGCGCAAACGTTAGGGCGTGCTCCGTGGACTTACCGGGGACGAAACCAAATTGAAGCGGGCTGGGGGGGGACAAGGTACGTCGTAGCCTCTCCTTAATTAGTTTTTCTAAGATTTTTCCTAGGACAGGCAGCAAGGTGATGGGACGGTAGGCTTTCACGTCCGATTTCGGTTTTCCGTTCCCCTTTGGTATAATCCTGAGCACGCCCCTCTTCCATTCAGAAGGGAAAACTCCTCTTCTCAAACATGTCTCCATCACCTGGAAAAGTTCTTCTTTGGCGTGGACCCAGACTTGCTTCGCTATCACGCCATTGAGCCTATCGTGCCCAGGTGCCTTCTTAGGACCCAAACCCTTTATTATATTTTCAACTTCTAATCTTGTTACTTTCATACTATCCTCCTGGGCGAGGTTTCTCGGTGGAAGCCGTGACAGGATTCTGACCTGTTTGTGGTGGTCGCTTTCCCCAGTGACTGATTCTAATGGGACTAGCTTGCCCAGAAGCGTTTGGAGAGTGGTCGCCACGTCCACAGTCTCAACATCCCTACCCTCAAAATTTGATATTACGCTAGAAAGATACCGGTCAGAGCCTTTACCCGTCTTTTCGACAGCGCTGTGGGCATCCCACGGGTTGGCGTTACCCACTTCTGAAACCCACTTATGCCATTCAGCTCGTTTCGCCGAGAGCACGGCTAATTTGAAAGCACTGCGAGTAGCCCTGACGCGCACCCTCCGAGCAGCAATCTCCTCCTCCATCAAGCCGCCTCGTCTGGTAGCGCCAAAAGCCCTGCAGGCCCTCTTGTAAGCCCCCTTGAGCGAAGTCAGCTCTATCGACCACCACGGCGTCCTGATAGTCTTCTTTGGGTTTACTCTTCCCAGAGAGGACTCTGCGGCTGATACTACAGCCGCGTTAAAAAAGTTCCCCAAATTATCCGGATCGTTTGCCGCTACGTCATGGAATCCCCTTAAAGTATCGCGTAGGGCTTCCCCAAAGTTATCCCAGTTCGCCTCTGTGGTTTTGAAGCTCCAGGAGGATCTTGGGGCTCCGGTCTTATTGACACCCACTTTGAAGGTAATGAGCCTATGGTCGGAGGCTATAGCGCATTCGTGTACCTTCCATTGCATTATCTTGGCTGCAACTGATCCAGAGCAGAGAGATAGATCTATGTTGCTCTCACCATTGGTATTCGAAAATGTGCTTAATGAGTGAGGCTCATTTAGTACAACCAGACCTTGCGCCGCAATCAGGTCCTCGACGGCGTCTGATCGTTCCGTTCTATGTCTAGCATCAAAATCGAACCATAAAGGTGAGCGAGCGTTAAAGTCTCCTCCGATAACTAAGTTACGACCTTTAAGCACGTTCAGAGCGCGTGTCAAGCTCAAGATATGCGGTCCAACCGGGTTCCCATACTTAAAATAGACCGAGATCAGTACGATCTCAGTTTCGCCAAATCTAAGGGATACACAGGTTTGGTACTCGTCTGACAGGCCCACCAGCAGGAGAGGACTGATCAAGGAGGTGTTGACCAGGACACCCGCCTGTGGTGAGTTGCCAACCTCGAGCACCACACCCGGATGACTTACTGGTGTCTTTCCTGACCTGGTGTACTGCTCCTGGATAAGCAGGATGTCGATGTGGAGGTCAGACATGACCCGCATGATGTCCAGTGTGGCGGCCCGGGAACGCTGCAGGTTTATCTGACCTAGGGAGAGGGGATTAATTGCCATAATCAGTCATTTTGACCTGTACGTCGACTGCCGCCTGGTGCGCCGGGCATGATCGGTCCCCTGTGGGATGGTTTGAAGGCTTCTTGAACCTTGTGCATGTTGCACAGACAGCGGGTTGTGCCTTCTTGGGGCAATCCTCAACGTCGTGTCCGTTTTCGGCGCAATGCCGGCAGGTTGCAACCACCTGCGTGCAGGTCTTGGAGATATGGCCATAAAGATGGCATTTATAACACCTAGTAGCTCCTGAGTAGTCCCTGACCCGACAGGCATTCCAGCCTAGAAAGCACAGACCGCTGTCTCTAAGAAGCCTTCTTACCTCAGGGTGGCACGTGATTATCATGTGCATATTACCTGTGTCCCGCTTTCCAAAGAGGGACACACGCCTCATGGTCCTCAGGTGGTCCTCCTTGGATAGTGAGCAATTACCTTCTACGTTATTTTCATAGATTTCGGTGAACAGGGCGGCGTCCGCGGAGGGTTCACCTCTGGGGACGTCATATATGACTATCTTCGGGAGGCGTCCCTGTGGAGATATCATCTTGATACCGGCTGCGGCCAGTTTTTCTTCGGCCTTCTTAAGATTTGCCACTCCTCCAGGTGTTGTAGTTTGGATGGCGACACCGGCACCCTTGATTTTCCTTGTCCTAACAACTTGGAAACCGTCCTTCCTGGGGTCAAGGACTGTAGGAAGGAGTTTCTCCAACTGCTCTGAAGTTTTACCCTCCGGGGTGGTCGGGTACAGGAGCACCGTTGGCTGCCTAGATGGTAGAGGTCTTTCTTGACCACGTACTACGATGGTCTTCGACGGAGGTCCTCCCGACGCAGCACTAGCGTAAGATCTCCTAGCTGTGGAGGTGGGGATGATGTTTTCGCCAGTGCTATTGTAGATTTTTTCGAACTTCTTCGTTAGTTCTGCATTGTTCTGGAGTGCAGCCGACAGGGCCTCTGCCTTACCCACAGCCGCTGAGTGCGCCATTGCTGTGTTGTGGAGGTGCTTCTTTATTTCCTCGATGGCTGCGCCGATGGTAGCTCGATCCTCCTTTTTTAGCTTATTTTTTGCATCGCTACATGTCTGGTATATATTATTTAGTAGTCCCCAGATCGGGAAGATCAATTCAGAGCTTAATGAGCTTGCCGAAATTTGTTGAATGCTAGCCTCGTCTTCCTCTCTCTGGCGCTTTCTGTTAGCTTGGTTGGGAGAATTTGATGTTCCCGGAGCATTTTGTGTTTCAGCATTCTTTGAAGTCTGGGGAGCAGACCACACATTCGTAGGTGCTTGCACCTCTTCAGCTTCCTGCTGATAGACCATGGCAGGGAGCCCAGCCTCACCCATCAGTTGGCTGCTGTGCAGACTTCTGAATGGTGACCCTGCACGTCCCTCCCTACCCGCCTTAAGATCAATGATAATTGATTTCAGTTTTCGGTTCTCCTCCAAGATTGAGCGTTGAAAACATTCAGAGTCTGAGTCGTCCGAGTCAGAAGGCATGCTAGTTTCAATGGTAATCGTAGTTAACCATAGAATAGTGCACAATTAAATGTTAATAAAAACCGGTGTATTCTGCACTCTGAGAATTGTCACAAAATGAGTTTCTATGGTTTACTCTAGGTTAAATTTAAAATTGTCTATGGTTCGCTGAATTGAATTTGCAAAATTTAATCAGTTTTTTTAACTTAAAAATACGGATTATACATACTAAAACACTTATAAACTAGAAAGGGCACTTAAATTATACTAAGAAATGTTTTTAACACTTAACCCTACGAAATTCGCGGCTAAAATTTACGATGAAAATTTAGCCATAGTTTTGACACTTCGAATTTAAAGTTGTCTGTTTTCACTATTATAAGGAATAATCTCACCGAGATAACGTTTGCCGGAGGGTAGCCGACCGAGCCGCACCTGATGGATATGTTTTTGGTATTCTGCGAAGATGTTTTGATTTTTTATGTGGTAATTTGAGAGAGCAAAAAATTTTTTGACAGGTCTTGTCATGGACGAGAACTGAACTTGACTGTGCCATCACAGTCCAAGCCAAAACCCTCAATGCAGCAGAAGAGATCCTTAATTCTGACCTCAAGGCTATGGAAGAATTTTTCCTCAATTGGCGACTAAAGCCAAATGGGTCGAAAACAGTTGTGACAGCTTTCCATCTCAGTAATTCACAAGCAAACGCAAAACTCTGTGTTCAGTTTGATGGAAAAAATATTTACCATGACCCCCATCCCCGCTATCTTGGAATAACTTTGGACAGGAGCCTGAATTACCGGAAACACATGGAAACAGTGGGCAAAAAAACCAGGACAAGACTAAACTTAGTCAATAAGCTGGCTGGTACTAGCTGGGGATGCGACGCCAACACGCTCAGAACGGCATCCATTGCCCTGGTTTTCTCAGCAGCTGAATACTGTGCTCCAGTATGGGCCAGAAGCGCCCACACTTCCATGGTCGACGTTCAGCTTAATGCCACAATGCGAACCATCAGCGGAACCTTAAAATCGACTCCTCTTCCTTGGCTCCCCGTACTTGCAAATATAACCCCGCCAAATATCAGGCGAGAGATTGCAACACTGAGGGAATACAAGAAGGCGCTGCAAAAAAGCGAAATACCCTTGCACGATGATGTCGTTTCTCACCCGGCATGCCGCTTAAAGTCTCGAAAACCCTTCTGGACGGAAGGAGAAAGACTCCTTCGAACACCTCTCACCCCAGAAGATAGGTGGAAGCTTGAGTGGCAATCAGCTAACGTCAAAAACGCCGATCTCGTGCAAGACCCCACTGAGAGACAGCCTGGGTTCTCATTGCCTCGCAAACTCTGGACTGCCATCAATAGAATAAGGTGCTCCCATAGCCGTTGTGCTCACATGATGCATAGATGGGGCCTTAAAGAGTCGGCGACGTGTGAATGCGGTGCGGTGCAGACCACCGAACATGTAGTCAACGAATGCCCGCTCCATTCATTCCCCGGCGGGATTTATGAGGTCCACAGGGCAACGCCTGAGGCCCTAGACTGGCTCGCAGACCTAGATGTCCCCCTCTGACCCCCCACCATACGAAAGAAGAAGAAGTTGTGAAGGGATTTTATTATATAATTTCGGTCCCAGGTATGAGAATATCGTTTGATAAGCTGCTGTGTTGCTTGTTGGAATATAAAGGTAATTTCTGCCCTTACTTCTGGTTTGATGTTTGTGTTCGACTTTTTCATTTTATATTTATTTTTATGAACATAAATTACCATCTTTTTAATGTTACACTATCGAACATCTAGTACATTAAATTCCCTGAAGAGAGCGTCGCTCGAATATCTGAAAGGTTTCTTCATTATAACACGTAAAATAGATTTCTGTGCCTTCAATAACGAGTTTAAAATGGTCGTTTGGACAATTACCTAAGAACTGAGGCGACGAGTAGTGAAGTCACCAGAGAGCGGACTTGATGCTGTGATAGAAGACGATGCTATCATACTGAGAGCACGAATTTTTTCAAACTTATTTCGAAAATATGAAGCGAGGCTGTTCTTTGGCTTCAAATGAGCAAGTGTGTCCATAGCATTAGGGCTCAACAACACTACACGCTCTCACTTGCTTATAAACATTGTGTAAATCGGCCTTTAGAAATAACGTTGAAGAATTTTTGCTCATAAGTATATATAAATACCTACAAGATTATAAGTAATAGATACGTATATATTATAGACATTTTTGATATGGTCAATTATACTTATGTTCGGTGGATCTAGGATCCTGCAGACAAGCTGTCTTGAGACAGCTTTGCGGGACTGCCTATCTGATAAAATAATTTTAAAAAAAATTTCATCAGTGAATAAATAAGTAGGTATATTAAAAAAACTTAAAAAAACATTCAAATTGATTATTTTCACAGATAATTTAGTTTCCCGAAGATTTGAGATACAAAATCGCATTTAGACCGTTATAACTTAGACATCGATGTCTACGAAGACGACCTGAACCTCACGTCTAGACATCATTGGAGAAAAGTAGCGCGTGACAGGTCCCAATGGAAAATGTTAGAGGAGGCCTATGCCAAGAGGCAAACTGAGCTTTGGGATATATTAATACAAACAAGAACATGTTTAGCCCGTCGAGAGTGTGGCAGGGTATGACATACCCACCATGTTACTTATCTGGATGTATTTTTTGTTTTGGCTTTCAAACCTGTTGTTGTTTTGAGTAGCTGGAGTTAAAGGGGTGCGGGAGGGGATAGTGACGTGATCGCAGTGTCGCGGCAACCTGCGCTCGAGTTATATGCTTGCAAACTGCGTTCGGGTATCTGATACCCTGCCATATAACTGGTATATGTATTTCGTGACAAGAAATACCATTACTAAAAAGTAATGGTATTTCTTGTCACGAATGTCTGCTATTTTAACTTACTTTCTTTGTTGCATTGTAGATTTTAATAGAAAATGGACGTTGACAGTGAAGAAACCAGACTTCGGTCAAGGCTGGAAGAAGTATTAGAAAATACTTCCGATGAGGCTTGGCTTTAGTTTACGAACACCTGAAATTGCGAAAAGGCCAAAAAAAAAATTCCGATACATTTTGTACGTGAGATAATGTCTTCCCAGATCAACAAACCACTTTCATCGACTCAAAATATATTAGATCCGGAGATTGCCCATTCAAAAAGGATCGGAAGATAAAATACGCTTGTGCATGCTGTGGAAAGGCTACCTGTATGGAGCATGCAACTTTTTTTGCAAAAACTGCACTGATTTGAACTCCAGTTCCTAAGATGTTCCTAATATTTTTTTGTTATTTTTTAGTTTTATTTTATATAATTGCTTGTTTCATGTTCTATCGAATCTTAAATTTTTTTTTTATTAAACTTGTTTTCTTTAGTTCATTTGTAGTTTTTAAGAGTGAAAATTTTTGTTGTAAATTTGTAGTGACTTGTTTTCATTTAAGTAAAATAAAAAAAATTGTTACAATGGCGCAATTTTTTTATTTCCAATACGTTATAATATTATAGTCTTGCTATAAAATGCTTTTTATTATAATAATTATAATAATGCTTTTTCTTAAGAATCAAGTTTTATGGTCAAATTTGTAACAAGTATGTCATACCTAGCCACATATATCTTGTTACATTTTTTTAACACACTCTCGCCGGGTTAAAACATTGTAGGATGCAGGCCGTTTCAGTATGTACGGTATTTTGTAGGTAGTATTGAAATATGACATCACAAGCGCTGGATATAAGTGCACTTTTAAATAATTTTTTTACATAAACGGAATAAAACTGATCACTTTTTTTAGAGGCACCTTACAAGAGCGCCCCTTTTTCAACAATGTAAAGACAGGAGAACTATGTCAACACCCGGTTGGGAAGCGGTGTGAGGCGGGTTGAAGCAGGGGTCGTAAGATGGGTAATGCCGGGTATTGAAGAGGCGGGACTATATATAATGAAGGAGGAAAAATACTAGCAATATTTAAGTGTTAATATAAAACCTAAGTTTGTAGGAATTCATTGAAGAATTACGTCACCTAAATTACCTATGTAGATAGTACCTTATCTAACTTAATGCTTCTATCATATTTCATAAAATTGATAAGCTCAGACGAGTCCCGGACAATAATTAATAAACTAATATAATATTAACATTTTTTTATAAATATAACTAGTAATTGTGCAAACAGAAGACATCGCGTCCAACAATGCATGTTTATAATTTATAAATCAAAACTGTTGGTTTATGTTATAAATCAAAACCAAAATTTTCTTTTAAATCAAAAGATTGAAAGTTAGGTATTTAAATACTTACCTACTTCACAAAAGCCATCCATAATTTAAGTAACTTTTTGACTA
Organism: Limnephilus marmoratus; assembly: GCA_917880885.1. Lineage (NCBI taxonomy): Eukaryota > Metazoa > Arthropoda > Insecta > Trichoptera > Limnephilidae > Limnephilus > Limnephilus marmoratus. The sequence goes on from OU862907.1 coordinate 62,786,148, forward strand.
AAATCGTGTCAAAATAATACTTGTTCAAAAAACTTTAATTTAAAAATAATAACAGATGTACAAAAACTACTAAACTACTCTTGTCAGAACATGAATAATTGCAGCAGGAACACAAACAAGTTTTCACCACAGTAAGTCCGCTTGTGTGTCGTCAAACGACCCTTGCTAGTAGATGCATAACTGCAGCCGGGACATAAAAAGGTTTTATTCCACTGCGAGTCCACATGCGTATCATTTAATCTCCCTTCCGAGAGTATGAATATTTGCAGCCGGAACATGAAAAAGGTTTTTTTTTCTCTGTGAGACATCTTATCAGCCATCAAATGTCCCTTTTAGAACATGAATAACTGCAGTCGGGACACGAAAAAGATTTTTCTTCACTGTGAGTAACGATGTGTTTCGTCAAACTACTTTGTGAGAACACGAAAAAGGTTTCCATCTACTCTTGGTAAGCATGTGTTTTGTCAAACTACTCTTGTGATAACACGAATAACTTCAATCTAAACAAGAAAAAGGTTTTTCTTCACTGTGAGTCCGCTTGTGTTTTGTCAATTTACTCTTGTCAGAACATGAATAATTACAGTCCAAACATGAAAAAGATTTTTCTTTACGGTGAATCCGCATGTGTGCTGTCATACGACCCTTATGAGAACACGTATAACTGCAGTCGGAACATGAAAAAGGTTTTTCTCTACTGTGAGTCCACATGTGTGCCCTTAAAAGACCCTTGTGAGAACATGAATAACTGCAGGCGGAGCATGAAAAGGGTTTTTCAATACTGTGAGTTCGCATGTGTATCATCAAATGACCCTTTTGAGAACATGTATAACTGCATTCGGAACATGCAAAAGGTTTTTCTCCGCTGTGAGTCCGCATGTGTTCCGTCAAATAATTCTTACGAGAACATGTATAACTGCAGTCGGAACATGCAAAAGGTTTTTCTCCACTGTGAGTCCGCATGTGTACCGTTAAAAGACCCTTCTGAGCACACGAATAACTGCAGTCAGAACATGCAAAAGGTCTTTTTCCACTGTGAGTCAGCATGTGTCTAGTCAAACTTCCCTTCACAGAACATGAATAACTGCAGTTAGAACATGAAAAAGGTTTTTCTCCAGTATGGGTGCGTAAGTGAAGTTCTAACTTGGACTTTAACTTGCAGGAGTAGGTACAATGGAGACAAGATAATGTTTTTTCCACGAAAGTCGTCTTCAGATCTGTCAATGAGTCTGAAAAAGATTATGAATGAGTATAAACTATGAATAGATTATGTATAGATTATGAATGAGTATGAATGAATATAAACGTAATTTTTCTACATTTAAAAATAAAATATCATATTTTATAAAAACACACAAAAAGATGTATTAAATGGAAGTTGTATCAGGCTGAAAACGATAGTAAAATAGTATCAACAGTTATAAATTAAATAAATAACAAGAGAAAATACCAGAACAACGAAACCATTGCTATTATTCATAAGTCGAAAAAAAATTGTAAAAAAATAATTTAAGAGCTGCAAGTATATTTAACATATTGCAAACACAGGGGAAAATCCTGTCAATTTCATAAACTTTGAACCAAATATAACCGCGCAAAATGGTATCTATTATGCAAAACGATTTGCAAGGAGTTTCCACCCCGGGTTTTGATGGGATGACAGTTTTTTTAACCCATTGGCCACAGAATTAATGAGCAAAAAAATTGGCCTTCACCACTGAATTAATTTTGTACCAAAAATTGAAAACCTGCATTGGTGTACTAAATCCATTGTAACTTTTAAACCATATATTGAAATGAATTAATTTCTTTGAATTTATTTACATATCCGATTAAGGTAAAGAAAAACATAAAAATTAAAATTAAAAAAATATTATAATATGTCTAAATAAGGATACAAACATAACCTTCTCTTTTTTTGCAAGTTTTTTTCCATATTTTAATTCAAAAAGTTACAAGAAAATATAATATTCGTAAATCGAACAATAATAATTTTTGTTTTTTACATACATGTGTACTAATAACTAATAAAATAATTTGGTATGATAGTCCTCAAAGCAATCAGGGACGTTCAGGGACACTACCAAAAGCCTACAACCACTCGCAATTTTGAAGAAATTAAATGGCGGCTGGCAGCATACAAAACTTGGAACACAAATATCAGGGAAAAAACATAAGAAACATATTATTGCAAATTCTATGAAATTAATGATTAGTTACCTACAGAGCGTTCAGCATTTAAAATTTTATTCAAAAATGTCACAGTCGTGCTCGTTTTCCGTTTTTTGGCGGACCTACTCTAGCCCGTCAGCGTGCCGGGGTTTGTGGTTAAGTACCTGAGTTGCACACCCGGCAGGCTGTCGGGGTTTGTGGCCAATGGGTTAATATGAAGAATCCGATTTGTAAACGATTAATGCATATAATAAATATAATTTTCAAAATTACTTTAATTTAAAATAGTGTACTATGAAATTGTTTAATCTTTTTTACCATATGATCTTTTTTATCATTAAAAAATCTTTAAATATTTTTTACCATGATCGCCAAAATATAGTAACCGACAAAAACAAATTTAACAGGAGACGTACAGTACTTATGGTACCCAACATAATTACAGAGAATGTTTTATTTGTTGATACTGTTTGCCATACATTATGGAAATAGTTAAATTTTCGCTGCTTTGGGGATAAATGGTGACCACAATGTTTTGCCCAGCTATTACGCAGTACATCTGTTAATCTTTGTCGCTTCCGATGTCGTATCATCCAAAACGGACCTCTTTTTAAACATAATTAAATGTTTTTTCGAATTATTAATTGGTACGTTTTGTTTGCAATAAAACGATGGAAACATTACTTTACACATTCTATATTATTATTTGACTACAACACAAGCACAAAAATAAGCGGTAGATATAAAACAATAAGTCAAATTGTTTGGAACAAAATCTTTCATCGAAAAACTTTGCATTTTAACCAAAGAACAGTCCCCATAAAAGACTTTCGGTAACAGTACCCAGAGTACTGGAGTACCCTGGTAAATAAGGCATCTGTTTTACATAGTAATAAACATTTAATAATAATCAACTTACATAGACTTTTATAGCACGTATTTCAGTCTCACATAATACAATTAGGAATAAATAAAAGAAACTTGTCTTAAAATGTTTGGCAAATCTTTTTTTGGTGGTCTAAACAAATGAAAATTTTTCATTTTTCACATCTAGTGCGAAATTTATGGTCTTATGACATGGGACAAAATAAACATCTTCCAGATATTGATTCTGAAGGGGCTGGAGCATCAAAAGACCGCTTTTTTTCTAAATATACTTTTTTCCCATTAAAATCATAGTTGTGAATATAATTTACCTTAACTGTACCCAGGAGTACTGGAGTACCCCACGCACGCCTTGCCACGACCACACACTAGTGTGGACTTAGCTGTACCCAGGGGTACTGGAGTACCCCACGCACGCCTTGCCACGACCACACACTAATAGGACTCCCGCCTAAATGATGCATCGACGCGCCCCTCCTTCCAGTGCAAATATGCGGCATCACGAAAAAATCCGATGCGAAACGAAAAAGTAATCGCAAAATTTCATTTTTTTTATTTGTACCACAGGGTACTGTTCTAGGGTTAATTATTAAAAAAGAAAATATCAGTAATGATTACCATTATCTGTCTCCGTTGTTATTGTTGCAAATCAACGACCTTTTTTCGTGTGCACCAATTCATTGTTACGCGGATGACAGTACAGTCCACGATAGCTTTTTGTTTGACAAGCCCCCAAAGGGTTCACAAACTCCAACGGCCAGGAGGGCTTTGAAGCAAAGAATGGACGGTTTCCTCGAGAGTGTTTTCTCTTGGGGTAAAAATAATCTCGTTGAATTTAATGTTTCAAAGACCCAATGTTGTCTAATTACGTCTAAAAGGGATCGAAATGAAAATCTAGTATCTTTCAACGGAAGCAATCTTCCGAACAGTCCCTCCATTGATATGCTTGGTGTAACCCTAATATATGGGGGCTCCATCGAAGCCAGAGTAAAGTTAGCCACCCAAAAACTGGGCATACTGTACAGGGCCCGCAGATACTTTAAGAATTTACAACTGCTAACCCTGTACAAATCACAAGTGTGCCCCACGGTTGAATTCGGCAGCCACCTCTGGTCTGGAGCTCCAAAATACCCTCGACTCTGTACAGAAACGGGCAGTCCGCTTAAAAGATTCTCCCATCTTAACAGACGGATTGCAATCTTTAGAGCACAGGCGTCGGGTGGGAATGGTTTTCTTGTTCTACCGGTATTACAATGGAAGATGCTCCGAGGAACTAGCGTCATTGATCCCTTCGGCAACGGTGCATAGTCGAGAAACACGCCAAACGCGTGCCCGATATTTGTACACGGTTGACATTTGTCACATGAGAACGGGTCGTTTCTTCGACTCGTTCTTGTCTTCAGCAGCTCGGCTGTGGAATGATTTGCCGGCCTCTGTGTTTTCCTCCTTCCTACCACATGGGTCTCTTCAAGACCAATGTTCATTTCTTCCTTTCCTCAAAAAGACTCCACACAGCATCCTAGATGAAATAGGCCCTGAGCGAAATTATTTTGCTCAGGGCCTCCTGTGTGGAGTTAATGAAAAAAAATTATCATGGTGAGTTTATATTTCATAGCCTCACTTGTAAAATAAAAAAAAAACAAACCTACATCGATGTTCCAAACAACGTTAAAGTTTAGAGTTCAATCAAAAAGTGTTCTGCTAATACATCGGCTATTTTAAAATAAAATATGAGTTTCAAGAATTTCGGGCGAAATCTTATGGGAATTACGCCATTCTCACATTATTTTTTCATGCCATTATATTTTCTTTTGACACTTGCAGTCTATTCAGTTCATAGTTTTTCTGGCACACAATCAATAACTGAACAATTTTGGCGAGATCTAATAATACAGTCTGTATTAATAACATCTACCTTGCTGTCATACATAAGCCGTATTTGAGAAATATATCAGGGCAGCCCTGATTAAATCAGTTGGTTAACCACTTGGACCAAGCTTGTTTTCAAACTACCTACAACACTACCAGATGTATGTAATAACGTATGAGGCATACCTGAGTTAATTTAATTTTATATTTTAGCGGCAAATAAGACACTGAAAATGGTTTTTAATCCCTGTACGTATCGTGTGTCATCAGTGTTATTTAGTAATTTTGAGTATTAGTTCTCGCATATGCGCACATTGTGGGGCATTCTGAAAGTGCACACCTGTGGTTTCTCGTGGCCTTGATATCTATAGTTGACAAAATACATAAAAAATATTCGACACTTCAAATTTAAAAAAAAATACATTAGAAAAATATAAAAATCTCAAAATTTAATACCAAGAGCATCAAAATACCAATCTAGGTATAAAAATTTCCTATTAAATTTAAAAATTATCGAAAATATACAAGATTTTCAGCTTATATTGAAAAATTACCTAAAACTACTAAGTACAAGAGTTCATATGTGTTATATAGATATGTTTTTTTAAATCTTAATATCTATTGTTGATAAATCATGTGTTTTGTACTTCTTTTGTTGTTACTTATATAATTGAGCTCGAATTTCACAAGAGCCTTGTTTCCTTATAGCGAGTATTGGCTATTTTTATTTTCCTGTGTAACACTGTATAACACGTAATAGTGCTATATTTATTGTAATTTAAATAAACAAAAAGTACCGTCAAGTGAAAAAAAAATTAAAATATGGAAAGAACTAATCGTTATTTACCTGTTGTCTGGGTAATTCCTTGAAATCGTTTTAAGCATTCCTTTTTAACATCTGGCAGCTCTATGTCAATTTCCATATAAGGCATTCCCCCTCCATCCCCTTCTCTGGGTGCTGGTTCTACCTTGAAGCTAGCAGTCTCGGCTTTAATGCTACCTATGAAAACCAAACAACAATACGTTCATCGATATATCGAGATGAAGAGCGTGTTACATTTGAAATTAAAGTCGTATCTCTTCAAGAGAATACTATAAAAAAATTTGATTTTATCATAAAAACTTTTAATTGAAATATGTATGATTGAAGTATCCATTGAATAGTGATACTATCGGAATTTTACAGTTCTATCAATGGTATGTTGCTTGTGCTCTGCTCGGGTAATATGGTGTGGGTTACAACGTGTGCCGAACATAGCCGATCAGAGAGGGGCAAGTCAATCCTTTATTGCGAGAGCTTGCCAGACTAGGGATGAAACGATACCATTGAGGTATCGATACTTTTACTCGATACTGTATCGGTCGTCGAGTATCGATACTTACTTGGTATCAGTTGAAAAGTATCGATACTTACTCGTATCGCATCTTTTTGGAAAATTTGAAAAAAAATATAAGTGTCTAAAATGTATATGTACTTATGTTGAAACCTTGTTGTTATCATAAACAGGTGCAATATAATCAGCGTGGCTTTTTAAATGCTTATGCAAATTAGAAGTTTTGCCACAAAACCGCACTGTTTTAAAGCATTTTTTGCACCTTGCGGTTTTCTCGTCGTTTTTCGTGAAATATTGCCACACACTAGGCTTCGGAGGCCCCATTTTCAATAACTCAAAAAGTTAAAACACTGAACAAACACCGACTATTGTTAAAGGATTAACGAACACGGGAGCGAAAGTGAACGAACAAAAACATTGTCAATTCCAATTGTCAATGAAGACAAAATATGGCGGTGGCGGCGTTGCCTGTTTTTTTTTTTATATAGACAAACAAGCTTGCCAACTACACAAAACTAAGACTAGCTAGGGACGCTAGGGTTAGGGTGCCTTCAAAAACTTTAATTTAAGATATGCAATTTTTTTGTGAATGTTAAATAAAATAGTGACATTGGCATACTGATATGAGTACTTTTGACCGATACCTACTCAGTACTCAATTTAAAAGTATCGATACTAAAAGTACTTGGTATCGGTGAAAAATATCGAGTATGTACTTGTATTTACTCGTATCGTTTCATCCCTATGCCAGACAAAACCCAGTTAGCGAGATGTACGGACGTGTGCCCCCATAAGCCATATTTGGCTAAAGTTCGGTTTACGGGAGAGAGTCCTAGATAAAAAATCTTTTTTTATACTAATTATGGGCCGGAAAATCCGAATCTGAAAGAATTAGGCGTCGGCAAGCAATATTAACTGAATTACACGACTTTAAAATTTTCTATAAACACTATGAAAAAACGTAATTTTTAATGCACTGACATAACAAGTCATAGAAAAACAAGAAAGATGTTACACCACATAAAATTAAGTGTTGCCATTAAGCAATTATATCAATAACTAATTTAAGTAATTATTTTTTATAAATTTTACTCACTTTTGTATCACAAACCATGTTACATAAACCTAGCGTAGCCGCTAAACTAGTTGAAAACTGGGATGTTTTCTTGCCTTGACGCGAGCAGGCGGTATAAAGGGGCACAAACCATGTTACACAAACCTAGCGTTAGGTTAGGTTAGGTTAGGTTAGGGACGCGAGCAGGCGGTATAAAGGGGCACAAACCATGTTACACAAACCTAGCGTTAGGTTAGGTTAGGTTAGGGACGCGAGCAGGCGGTATAAAGGGGCACAAACCATGTTACACAAACCTAGCGTTAGGTTAGGTTAGGTTAGGTTAGGTTAGGGACGCGAGCAGGCGGTATAAAGGGGCACAAACCATGTTACACAAACCTAGCGTTAGGTTAGGTTACGCATTTTTAAGACTACGAATTTTCATACTTTTGGTTTAAGAATACGGCCGTTGAGATAGTCGTAATTCATCAGGTTAATGTGTTATGTGATGAATTATCATGTGAGGAATTATCGTGTCGGAAAGTTTTACGTTATTGATATAGGGATAAATATTTTTGAGAGTTGGTAGCACTGCCGGCACATGTTTTTGTACATTTCTTGTTTTTCTATGACTTGTTATGTCAGTGCATTAAAAATGACGTTTTTTCCTTAGTGTTTTAGAAAATTTTAAAGTCGTGTAATTCAGTTAATATTGCTTGCCGACGCCTAATTCTTTCAGATTCGGATTTTCCGGCCTATAATTAGTATAAAAAAAAAAAATTATCTAGGACTCTCTCCCGTAAACCGATTTTTTCCCCATATTTGTACGTAGCGTAATAACAATAAACGTTCACTGTGATTTCAAAGAACCATAGTATTTTATCCAAAAATATAGTACTGAGAAACAGTCCGGTACTGATAATATATAAAATATCTGTGTCAAGGATTAAAAAGAAGGAGACATTACAATAACATACAATTAGCCGCGTAGGAGCAGGATTTAGGATAAAAGGTTTTAAGGTTAATTTAGGAAAAAGAAAGACCCCAAATGTCCGTTTCAGGATCGATGCATCAAGATAAATACTATTTACTTTTGAGCACATTCTGTACCGAGTTTTGTTTAGTAATAAATGTTGTAAATTCAGCATATTCTACATGCGAAATGCAACTTACTGGCTTTCCGAGTGCTTTCCGCATACTCCAAACATTCCTTCTTTACGTATTGTAGGTCAAAATCTATATCTGCATAAGTTATTTCATCTCCGCCTACGCCTTGTTCCTGGGAGCCTGGTTCTGTCTTGATAGAAACACTCTCTGGATTTAGTAGATCCATAGCAGGACTGTGGAAGTGTTATAGAGTAGGCTCAATCCCAAAACTGTACCTGAAACTGCATTAAACAAAACGTTGTCTTAACTTCACAACTCTAATTTTGATGATCTATGGTTGTTTTTATGGTTGTTGTTTTTATGGAGAAGTTTGAAGAAGAGGCACTCGACACAGCTTCGGCTGTTCCAAAGGAATTGTGGCGTTATGTCGATGATGTCTTAGCCATTTGGCCTCATGGAACAGAGAAACTGAACGAATTCCTGGACCATCTTAATTCACTTGACAGCATAATCAAGTTCATAAAATCCTGCCTTTTCTAGATGTGGAAGTGATGCAAAAAGAAGATGGTAGCCTAGGACACACCGTTTATAGGAAACCAACGCACATAAATCGGTATCTACATGCTGATTCGCATCACCACCCAGCGCAGAAGAGAGGACTTATTCATACGTTGGTAACCCAAGCGACCAGAATATGTGAAGAACCTAAAATCGGAGCAGAACTTACAAAACTCACCGATGCACCGGAGCGTAACGGTTACCCGGCAAGGTAGACAAGGCAAATAATAGAGCCAAATATGCACCAAACGAAAACAGAATTGAACAAGAGTCGAAAGGCTGTGCTTTCCTACCTTATGTTCGCAATGGGGCAGACAGAATTGCCAGACTGTTAAGGAAAGAAAGCATCAAGACCTACTGAGGTCTTCAAGACCAAGTTCCCTCTGGAATCAGATGGAGTGTATAAACTCAGCTGTTCCGGATGTGACAAGGTTTATGTAGGCTAGACAGAGCGGACGATCTCCAAAAAGATATCAGAACACTTTCATGCTTTCATGCTAACAAATTCTGTGCCTTGACAGGCTTCACAGTGAGAAAGTGTTCTATGATCAAATTCTATTGTACGAGGGTCAGCCAAAAAGTAATATATCCTATTTTTTTCTTCTTTAATTGTCAAGTAATAGAAAATGTACTTTACATTGTTACTTTTCAACATAATCTCCGTCAATTTCCACAGCTTTGGTCCATCTAAATTAATAAGGGCATGTATCACAGTGTTACGTATAGTGACATCCAGAACACCATCGCCTTAACTTTTCCCCGCCGACTTTTCTCGGTGAGTTTGTGTGATGCCATTCCACTGACTGCCTCTTTGATTCAGGTTCAAAAAATTTACCCATATTTTGTCTGCGGTTACATTTGTTTTTTCTAGAAACTAAGAGCTGCTAACGCGCTAAGTGTTGTGAGGCTTCTTGTTTGTTTATTCTGGTCGGTTAACTTTCTTGCACAACCTTTTGTTGAATTATCAGATGTCAAATAATCTTCATCACTTTACTGAGGGAGAGAACGCGACATCTTTAGTTATATGGGGTCACAACGAATGATGTCATCAACTCGCAAAATATTGCGTGCAGTAACTGTAATCAACGGCCTGCCGCTCCGCTATGTTTGTCCTTCAGCTTATTTACAGCGACAAACCCATCGTCTAGTAGTGCTGACATTCATGGTTGCATCATGGTACACATTTTTCGATATTTCATGAATGCGAATGGGCGTTTCACCTTCTACAGTCAAGAATCAATCACAGAACGCTGTCTAATACAAACAACAATATCGGTCATTTTGCAATTGACCGCAGTGCTGCCACCTGTTCACGCAAAAAGTTACTATTGCTCAGATTGTAGAAATAGGTTTGAGGAAAAGCACCAAATTCAAAAATTTTACTTAACTAACTTTATTTAAGTGGAAAAAATAGGAGGCATTAGTTTTTGACTGATCCTCGTATCTTGACTTCTTCGATAAAATTTACGAGTTCTGTGTAAAACTTCAAAATTACAACTGCGTTAATCGGTGCAAAGCAAAAAGTAGGAATTGGTCAAGGTACACCATTATCCTGATCCTGTGAGTTTTATGTCATTCCTTCTTCCTTCCAGAGAATTTCTAACATAGCCCAATGAAGTAACATTTTGTTTAGAGGAAATAATGCGCGAGAACTATACATACACATACGTACTGTTAATTATATCAAAAATCAAAAAAATATCTTGTCTTGACTTCATAAGGTTCCATATTATGGGTATAAATTTAAATAGAGAAAGGGTTGTGGCAGCTATACCTTTGGCATCTGCAGTGGGTAGTTTGCGTTGCTGTGATTTCACCTCTTATGTAAATATAAATTGACGGTGATTAGACAGAAAATTTAGCCAAGGCGTAGGTACCTATACAAATCATTATGCAGTTAAATAAAAACTTTAAATAAACACTTCGAATAGATAATGACCGCACAACGCAACTTATAAATTTGCAAATGACTATGACAGATTGACAGAAGCTTTCGTGATTGTGATCTATGGTAATGTTTAAGGTGTTGCCATTTTATGCTATTATACGATAAAATCCAATAAAATGGAACATTTCTGGATGTATCCAAAAACAAAAAACTGGTTTTGATAGGTGATAAAATACGCCTCCTAATTTTATTTACATTTGTAATTTATAAAATAAACCTTATTTTACAAAAACATAAAAGTTTTTCAAATGCAAAATGTTTTTATAACTAAAATTACCGATACTAAAAAAAATAAACACATATTTTGTTAAACAAACGTATTATGAAATAATATGGTACTGGTTGCGATACCGATAGATTCTGAAATAACGCGAGTCAGAAAAGACAGTGGCGTAGCGTGGGTTTCGTTCGCCCGGGGCGGAAGAAAATTTTGCCGCCCCCCCCCCCCCCCTTCTACAAGTACTTTTTCCGCAGATTTTCAAACGCTGACCGGGCGGGGGTAGACATCCTATTTTTTTATGCCTATTTTTATAATCCTATGTGGCGAGTATATAACTGCTCTCAGAAATCGAGAATTGTATGCTTGTAATAGAATTTCGCATCTTCATCGCGCATGGAACGTATGGAATGCAACTCAAATGCAAAGCTTCACTCGGTACACGATGAATCGACAACCTATTGATATATTGATAACACAAAACTGGTTTAAATTAAAATAAATATGCGGTTTATCAAAACTACACTCAGAACATAGAAATGGTTTTTCTTTGATTCTAGCAGCACATATATTCTGAACACAAAACTGGTTTTAATTACATCTGTATGTGGTGAATTAAAGCTACACTCAGAACATGAAAATGGTTTTTCTTTGATTCTGCCGGCAATTGCATTCTAAACATAAAACTGGTTTTAATTAAATCTGTTTGTGGTGAATTAAACCTACACTCAGAACATCGGGGCGGAGGAAAATTTCGCCGCCCCCTTAATTGGGACTTCAAGCGGTGGGGGGAGGAGGGGTTGCATATGGAAATCCTATTTTTTTTATTACGACCTATTTATAAACGAGCCGAATTTTTTAATAATCACATTTGAGGAGTATTCTTTCAACGAAAATCATGTATATAAATTCTATTCCAAAGTTGATTGATTGATACTGCGTTAGAGTTCCCAAACAATAGTTACACACGCAACAATCAATTTCTCAGAATTTTACAGCATTATCTAACTCAATTGTAAAACTTCACTCGGTGCAGGATGAATCTGCAACTCGATATTTAATTTATCGTTGTATTTTGAACACAAAACCAGTTTGTATGCGGTGAATTAAAACTACACTCAGAACACGAATATGGTTTTTCTTTGATTCTGGCAGCACATACAGAGTCTGCAACTAGAAATTAATAACTGAACTTCGAATAAAATAATGTTTTCCTTTGAATTATGTCAGCAGATGAATTCTCAAATGGAATTTTACATCCTGAAAACTGGTTTCCCTTCGAATAATAAGAAAAAATATCTATAAACTTTTGCCTGTCAATGTTTGCGCACAAAATTTCCGGTTCTTCCAATGCTATGTTCCTTTTTATTAAAACAAAACTGTTCTAAAATCTAGATAAAGTAATTTTTCCGACGTGCTTATTAGAACATTATTGTTTCTAAACATTAAAATTTTCATATTGGACATGTGAATTGGCTCAAAAATACACGCCTGCGAATATTCGAATTAAAGTACCTAAAATAGAATAAACTTAAAATTTTATACAGATTCCTTTTCTTAAAAAATGTAATAAAACAGTATCTCAACTTTTTATTGCAATCACAAATTTATTTATAATTGTATGTGTGGGATATAATTTCACAATTTTATTTTAAAATTAAATGTTTGGGATAATTTGCGTCTCCTGTGATTAGACGGGTCAAATTAAATCTGTATTTGCCGAATTAAAACTACACCCAGAAAATGAAAATGGTTTCTCTTTGATTCTGGTAGCACATACATAATCTACAACTAGAATTTTATAACTGCACTTCGAATAAAATAATGGTCTCTTTCGTAATGTATCAGCAGATGAATACACAACTGAAATTCCGTCGTTAATGCATTCTGAACACAATTCTGATTTTAATTAAGAGTGAATCTGTTTGCGAGTTATCAGCTTTAATTAGTATTACTCTCATAATATGCGTACGGTTTTCCTACGAATTGCGAAATTCGCAGCTTAAAAAAATATAGTTATTGATATTTTTAATGAATTAAGAAAAGATTTGGATTCGTAAACGAAAGGATCGTAGAACATGTTCAAATAATGATTTGAAATGGTTAAAATCTTTCCAAGATAATGTTATTATTTATTGTGAAAATTTGCCGCCCCCCTTAAAAGTACCGCCCGGGGCGGACCGCCCCCCCCGCCCCCCCCCCCACGCTACGCCACTGAGAAAAGAGTGAAAAAAATGATACATTATCCGATAATTTTATTTTACACGACGAGAGTATTATAAATTTATTGAGCCAGCTACTACAAGAAGATTGTCCGTCTTTATTTTTTGAAGTGAAACTTTTTTACGCACGCTCGACTTGGGGGGTAAGCTGGTAAATGCGTTACGAAAAAGTGTGATGCGAACGGTAATCGATGCGAAAGGTGATCGATGCAAATAGTGATCGTGTGAGACGAAAGGTCGGATCTTTACGCACGCTTGACTTGGGGAGTGATAAGAATAAGAATAAACTTTGTCACCTCTAGAATATCCACATTCATGTAACCGCTTTTTGAATAAAATATGTCCATTGGCGAACCAACAACGCCAAATTATTGGCGTCATGATGAAACATAAACAAAAATATGGTATTTCCTGCCATTTCCGGTTGGGACAAACGAGCATCTCTTTCTGACACACGTATGTAGAGAGCGAGAGATGGCGAAAATCAAAATTACAAACCTATCTTTACAGCTCCATCTATGAAACTTTATCTATCGGTTTAGGCTAAGGCGGCCAACTTTATAAAATATCAGTGCGGGACAGTTGGTGTCAACGGGAGGAAGGGGGGGGTTGACATTTTTTAAAATAATTTTATTATTTCACATAATTGATAGACAGAGTATTCAAATAAATCGTATTCATGAATTCTACCACAAATTTATAACTGCTATCTCGGAAATCGAGAATGATGTCCATGTAATAGGATGAATGTGCAACTTATTATTTAATTGGTTGTTATATTCTGAACCCAAAACTAACTGAAATTCAATCTGTATGCGGCGAATTAAAACTACACTCAGAACATGAAAATGGTTTCTCTTTAATTCTGGCAATACATTCATAGTAATCAACTAGAATTTTATACCTGCACTTGGAATAAGTCTAGCTTCCTGCATTTAAAAGTAGAGTCGTTCTATAAAAAAAATCGGGTCATTATGAGAGCCCTGAAGGAGTAACTACATGTTACTTATACTAAGGCGGGTATGTGTGGGTAACCTCCAATGCACTTAGAATAAGATAATGTTTTCCTTCGAAATGCATCAGCAGATGAATCCACAGCAGAAATTTTACATTCTGAATACAGAGGTGATTTAAATTAAATCTGTATGATGTGAATTAAAACTACAATCAGAACATTAAAATGGTTTCTCTTTGATTCTGGCAGCACTTACATAGTCTGAAACTAGAATTTTATAACTGCACTTCCAATAAGAGAATAATTTCCTTCGAAATATGCCAGCAGATGAATCCAACTGGAATTTTATATTTTGAACACATAACTGGTTTACATTAAATATAGGATGAATGTGCAACTTTTTATTTAATTGGTTGTTATATTATGAACCCAAAACTAACTGAAATTAAATCTGATTGCGGCGAAATAAAACTACACTAAGAACATGAAAATGGTTTCTCTTTGATTCTGGCAGCACATACATAGTCTGCACCTAGAATTTTATTACTGCACTTTAAATAAGACAATATTTTTCTTTGAAATATGTCAGCAGACGAAATTTTACATTCTGAACTTGCAACTTAAATGTAAAGCTTCAGTCGGTACAGGTGAATCTGCAACTTGTTATTTAATGTATCGTTATATTCGGAACTCAAAGGTGTTTTAAATTAATTCTGTATGCGGCGAATTAAAACTACACTCAGAACATCAAAATGGTTTCTCTTTGATTCTGGCGGCACTTACATAGTCTGCTAATAGAATTTTATAAATGCACTTCGAAAAAGAAAATATTTGCCTTACTGGAAACTGGTGGGGTCCCTTCTAATGCACTTCGAATAAGAGAATATTTTCCTTCGAAATATGTCAGAAGACAAATCCAACTAGAATTATCACATTCTGAACACAAAACTGGTTTAAATTAAATCTGTATGCGGCGAATTAAAACTACATTCAGAATGAATGTTAACACTTTTGCCAAAAAGGAAATTCTTTTTGCAATTCTTCACTGAACTCACAACACCGCTTTTTCGCGGTCGGCATGGTCAAGGAATTATTTGATTTGAATTGAGTGATTAATATTGGTTATAAATATTACGTGTCACGGCGTGCAATAATTCGTAAACAAAACAACTCAATCACTACTACTACACTAGCGCTCGGGAACTCTTGCTTGTTACGTAAATAAACCAATCCCTAGATCGATATCTTCGGGCCTTTTCCAGGGACAAATTTTGTCTTGAACTTAACCAAATGGTTTAAATAGACTAAAGATAGAGAAAGTTTATTTGACTACCATTGACAGTTTTTAAAAAAAATATAGAAATGCGGGACATGCGGGACGCTTTAGACGATTTGCGGGACTATTTTTGTAAATATTGCAATGAGGGACTACAACTGCAAATGCGGGACGGTTTGAATGCCGCCTTAGTTTAGGCTGGCCGCAAATGGACGTTTTCCTTATTCGATTTCCTGATGCGGAATTCCGATTCGGAATTCCGTGAGACTAGCGCAACGTTCGTTTTTCTTCATTCGGTATGAATACACGTCAGTACAGATAGTGATAGCGTGGTGAACGCACGACGATGGAGGACGAAGATTTATTAGCAATTGCATTTCTGTTAATAATGAAGAAGAAAAAAATAATGGAATGATGAAAAATAATGAATTAAAAATGAAAGTTTCTGCCTCACACATTATCGTGTTGTGATTCTATGCGTAACAAATACAAAGAATAAGTCCGATGCACGCGGTGCCGATGCGATACTGAATAGAAATTTCTGAACGTGTGCGCCGGCACAAACAAAATGTATGCAAGCGCTGCGTTCCTCATGACGTCATTAGGTTTTTTCCGTTCGGCTTCTCCGAACGCGCCGGCTTGCATTCGGAACGTACGTACGGAATTTTTTCCGTTCGGAAAAAAAGCGAACGTGTGCGTCAGTTAATGTATTTTCTACTGATTCCATGCATTCGGATGCCCGAATACGGAAAACGAATTCGGAAATCGAACACGGAAAACGTCGATTTGCGGCCAGCCTAAACATTTCGATTAATTCTGACCAATCACAACGCTTATCTCACATCGATAGATTCTGAATAATCACAGCGCTTCTTTGATATCGATGCGAGAATCGATTGTTCAAGAATCGATTTATCTATGACAATGTATCGAAATGCATCGATGTAAAAAAGATCGATACAACATCGATATATCATCGATATTACCCATCGCTAGAAACTATCACGAGCAGATGACTTCATGAATATTTTCTTAATTGTTCTTTGTCTATGGAAATTGAATTTCATATATTTTGACGTTTCCGTTGCTTCTCTTGTCATCGCGGAATACCATTCTTCCTTCGCTTTTCTGAAGTAATATTGCGTCAATATTTGTGTTATATTTATACAGTATTGGGTCCTTTCAGTGACTGTCACAATTTTTTCCGGAAATCTTTCAAATTCTTGTTCTACTCTTCCATTAACGTTTCTTCAAACCATTAGATTTGACCGCCGCGCTTTGCCTTGTACGTAAGTAGTTTATGTTTTATTCCCCAATTAAGCACCGATGCCCTTTATCGGTTTATGTAGGTATTATAAGAAAACATTACATTTTACGACATTCCCGATATAATGTTATACTGAGCAACGCAACACCAACCAGGTTAACTCGCGACAGACGCTAATACGTTTAGATGGACACTGTAACGCTGTTAAATACATTGGCTAAAAAGGAGATGGTAACAAACACGGCACAATACCCTTAAAATAAATCACGATATCGCTTTTGGCCGTGAAAATCTTGAATTATATCGGAGTAGTAGTTTATTTGGTAATTTTTTGGGATTGGTGGCCAAAGCTATTACGAATAATTTTTAGAAAAAAACTTTAGATTTGCCTTAATCACTATAAAAGGAAACTTATTGCATCACGGCTGGCGGAAAATAATGCATTTTAATTTTCAAAGTCGTTAAATAAAATTTCACTTCCGAACTACGACAGCCCGCCCGCTTCCGCCCGCCATTTGTCACATACACAAGCCCGCTACACAAACCCTGCGTAGCCAAATAAACCATTCAAAAACGTAGGCTGTTTTTTAAAGTAAAGATAACATACACAAGCCCGCTACACAAACCCTACGTAGCCAAACAAACCATTCAAAAACGTATTTTGACAGCGACAAAATGGCGGGCGGGCTGTCATAGTTTCGGTTCGCGAAATAATTTTAGTTAACGACATTGAAAATTAAAATGCATTATTTTCCGCCAGCCGTGATGCAATAAGTTTCACTTTATAGTGATTAAGGCGAATCTAAAGTTTTTTTCTAAAAATTATTCGTAATAGCCTTGGCCACCAATCCCAAAAATTTACCTTCAATCAATTAAATGACTCATGTACGCATAATAAATAAGCTGATGACTCGTATATGTGTAGAGATTTTACAAGTAGAGTGGGAATGAAGGGCAATACGATTTTTTCCGGTTGTATTTTCAACTTTAGCGATATATTTGTAATACTCGTCTTACTGATAAATCTGCCCTGCTCCTTTATATTCATTTGATATATTTGATGCGATAGATCGAAAAACCGTCTATAATACTTACTCAGGGTAAGTAATCCAGATCACTTCCGAGGCATTGTACGAGTATATTTCATTCCAACTGAAAGAGTTTACTAAATACTTACACCGCTCGTAAACTGAATTAATTAATGATTGTTCTGTGGTACATAGGTCTAATTTATTTTGGTCTGTGACCAATTACCCAAACGCTATCACTGAAGGCCATGGATCTTCCCAACCCAGAGAGTGTTTCCATCAAGATGGAACCAGGGTCCCAGGAAGAGGGTGAAGATAAAATGCCGTATACGGATATAGATATCTACCTCCCGGATGTGAAGAAGGAATGTTTGCAGTATGCGCAGAGTTCTTCGACAGCAAGTAAGTTGCTTAGCAAAAGTAAGAAATTGTTTTGTTGATTTCAGATGTTCTAGATTTTTTTTTGTTTTGGAATATTTTGAAGACAGAACATTTCATTTTGTTCACGACGTCCTTTGTTGCCGTTTGTTGATTAATTTGATGTTTACTTTAAATGTAAACTCTTAAACTTAGATTGCTCACAAAAAGACTCCAATTGCCCTGTTAAGACATTGTGTTAATCGAGACATTAATCTTAATTATATGGATAATAATATTACGAATATATATAATTGCATAAACAATAAACAAATAAGCTTCGTTTTAAATATTTCGAAGAGTTAATGATGTTTTCTTCCTAAAGCTTCGGCCGCCAAGCGGAAATCTTTGTTTTTCTTATTATACCTTTAACATAAATAAAATATTGTTTCCAAAGCAGATATTGTTTCCGCTTTCCAAAGTAATTCCACACCACGAACATATTAATGGCACCCGATGGCAAAACTGTTCCTCACCCCTGCCCTATGCGAATCTTTTTAAACAACTCATTCACTCAGCTGGCTTTGAATCACCAAGCAAAGTATAATGATAGTTTGATTTTCAAGTTTTGTTCCCCGGATGATGAAGACAACCTCAATAACGAAGTAGTTAGCTTGATTAATACAGTCTCAAGTTGTATGTCTCTCAATAAACTCAAACTTAATCCGACAAACTCAGAATTTATTCGGATAATTTTCGCTGGTAGGCAAGCTTTTCTTGGCTCCAGTCCAATCCGTAATCAGAATGCAGACACAAACACATCGACAGAAATAAAATTTCTGGGTTTCTCTATGTACAATCATCTTTCTCTTGAATCGCAAAAAACTGTGCGCTCTGGCTTTTTCCGTCTAAAGCAGATAATCAGGACATGCCTTTCCACTGATTGAAAGTAAAGTCACTTATAAATTCGTTCGTTAGTCTCTCGTATAGGCTATTACAGTAGTGCATTTGTTGTCCTACCTCAGAAATAATTTAACAATGAAAGTATTGTCGTAAAACTACACTTTTAAGGAATCGCCTTAATTGATTTCGGTGCATTGAAAGAATATTGTTCAAGAACTGCTTTATGACCTTCAAAGTATTGCAAGAAATGGCATCAGTATACATACTATATTATCGGAACTATGCGACCGGCAAAACTTAAGCGATATACAGCTTACTCTAAGATCAGCAGATCTAAGTGTTACTAATCGTGTAATGTAGCTTTCTAGATCAAATCGAGCCTATGATCGCCCTTTTCAGGTAACCGCTCTTAATTTATCCAGAATTTAGCTGAATTTAAATGGGCTTTGAAAACGAAATTATTTTTAAAATTCTGCTATAAACAAATCTTAACCTCCTTAACAAATGCTCTCTAACTCTGCTTAAGAAATCTTAATGTATTATGACAAACCGTATTCTCAAGAATCCGGTGATTGTTTGGTATTAACGATATAAATATTTAGGATATAAATACCAAACATATATATATATATATATATATATTAGGTCCTTACATATGAAATTGGCGTTTTGCCGTACTGGCAACTTTGATCTCAAATATGTTCTCTTTGGTTAGGAATTCCAAATTCAAATTTATACAGCTATTTACTCATGTATTTGTGTTTCGAAAATTATAATTCATTTGTTTTTTCCTTAATTGTTTTTTTCTTTGCGTTACTTAGTTCAAAATGGAAAACTTGAAATATCGCGTTATTTACGAGTACGAGTTCCACCGTGGCACCAGTGCTGCAGAGGCTCGAAGGATTAATGATGTGTATGGCGACGATGCCGCAAAAGAAAACGCAGTGCGTTTTTGGTTCCAACATTTTCGTTCTGGAAATTTCGACCTGCAGAACAAGCCCCGTAGACGGCCGGAAACCAAAGTTGATAATGAAGAATTGAAGGCTATTGTGGAAGCTGATCCATCGCAAACCACGTCCGAGTTAGCTGCAGGCTGCGGTGTAAGTGATAAAACTGTTTTAATCCACTTGAAGCAAATTGGGAAGGTGAAAAAGCTTGAAAGGTGGATACTTCACGAATTGAGTGAAGCAAATCAACAAACGCGCGTTGACCGCTAGACCACACATTGCACAACAGACGGCTACCAAATTAGAGGAGCTTGAATTGGAATGTTTAAGACATCCACCGTACTCTCCGGACCTTGCCCCAACAGATTACCATTTTTTTTGGAAATTCGGATAACTTCTTGCAGGGAAAAAATTCAACTACGATGGGGCAGTCCAAACCGCCTTCAAAGATTTTATTGATTCCCGTGCGAATGGTTTTTTTAGTAAAGGGATCGATGAACTACCTATGAGATGGCAAAAGTGTATAGATAGCAATGGTACATACTTTTATTAAATAAATATATTATATTTAAAAAAAATCGTCTTTATGTTCCTCGCATACAAAACGCCAATTTCATATGTAAGGACCTAATATACCTATATACTAATTAACTCAGAATATTGCTATTTCTGAACGTTTACTTCCGTCTGTGCTGTATTATATTTTATTGTTCTTATTTTATTCTGTGCTATGACAGCGACAGCACTGTTACGGTTCTCTTTATTGGATTGTGTGTACTGTACATTTATAATATGTTATTTGGTCAATATTTTGAAACGACCACCGAGTACTAAATTATCATTATTAAAACAATAACATAGTTAAGAGGACATAGGTAGAAAAACCCAGAAATATGTCATTTTTAAAAAAGTTTTTAGACGTATTGACTCTTTTCCACAAAAAATTATAAATGGATTTCGAAAGATTGTTCTTTTATCTAGCATAGTTATGTAATAAATTTTTAGAATTTTTTTTAATTTTTAGTATAATAAGGTTATTCCATAGGTCGTTGGCAGATTTGTTAAATTTTCAAAAAAGTTTTTGTATTATACCACACCCATTTCAAATAATATAATCATGCATTGAAATAAATCAATACATTATCTAGCAAAGTTATGTATTAGAATTTTAATTTTAGTTTCAATAAAATCATTAAAAAATATGTACGTACATGTGTTTCTTGACGAAAATTGGTCCATTTGTGTATTTATTTGCGCACTTATAAACTAATATATTTCATATTTTTTTACATACTTATTGTGCTAAGACATTATTGACAAATCATAAATAAGTTTGACCGAAAAATAATTTTGGGAAGCATTTAATTTTAATTAATTAACAGCTTCGCATTTGACGATTTTATCATAGCGCCGAAACACAAAATTTCGCAGTTCATTACGGTCCGAAACGTGGCCAGACGAGGACGTGTCCGCGTCGCTCTGAATTACAACAGTTTGAAATAATATTTTGGAAACGAAATTGTAAATACATACGAATTCCTTGTTTCACGTTCGTAAAATCTACAGGGTTGACCGAATTTCATTTTCATTGAATATTTTTATGCAAAAAGTTTTATATTTAAAAATAAATGTTTTTATTTGTCCCTTATTATACGATACAAAAAACAAGAGTCCCAAATGCCCCATTTTTTAAAAGTAAAACTTCTTTACGCATGCTCGACACATGGGGTTAACTGGTGAATCGTTACGAAAAGTGGTGATTGTTACGAAAAGTGGTGCTGGTTACAAAAAATGACATGCGAACGGTAATCGATGCGAACAGTGATCAATTGCTAGGCGGGTCGGGCCATTAGGCTCGCTTGTTATTCGTGTTATTGTTATATTGTTAATGGACTATTTGTCCGTAAATAAATAAATAAATAAATTATATACAGCGGGTACCCGGCATGCGTTGCAAGGCTGGGGATGGGGGATGGGGATAGGGATGGGGATGGGGATGGGGATGGGGATGGGGATGGGGATGGGGATGGGGGATGGGGATGGGGATGGGGATGGGGATGGGGATGGGGATGGGGATGGGGATGGGGATGGGGATGGGGATGGGGATGGGGATGGGGATGGGGATGGGGATGGGGATGGGGATGGGGATGGGGATGGGGATGGGGATGGGGATGGGGATGGGGATGGGGATGGGGATGGGGATGGGGATGGGGATGGGGATGGGGATGGGGATGGGGATGGGGATGGGGATGGGGATGGGGATGGGGATGGGGATGGGGATGGGGATGGGGATGGGGATGGGGATGGGGATGGGGATGGGGATGGGGATGGGGATGGGGATGGGGATGGGGATGGGGATGGGGATGGGGATGGGGATGGGGATGGGGATGGGGATGGGGATGGGGATGGGGATGGGGATGGGGATGGGGATGGGGATGGGGATGGGGATGGGGATGGGGATGGGGATGGGGATGGGGATGGGGATGGGGATGGGGATGGGGATGGGGATGGGGATGGGGATGGGGATGGGGATGGGGATGGGGATGGGGATGGGGATGGGGATGGGGATGGGGATGGGGATGGGGATGGGGATGGGGATGGGGATGGGGATGGGGATGGGATTTTTTTTATTGTAAATAATTTTTATGTTTATATCGCACAAGAGTCCAACAGCTCCCAAGGGAGGGAGGTTGAAGAAGAGTTGGGATGAGGTGGAGGGGGTGGCTGAGGGGGAGGTAAAGGAGGCGGGGATTGGAGGGAGGGTACGAGGGGGGGGGGGTGGTTGAGACCTTTTTTATATTCATTTTTCGTATTACAAAAATAACAAACACGAGAATCGAGTATGGGTACCACCACCCCGGGAACCATTTATTAGATAACCAACACGTCTGCCATAGGTCATCCCAAGTGGTTCGCAAGGTTTGGTGACTAACAGGGGTGCCTGGGTTTATTGGGAAGGTTTGTTTAGGTCTTGGCGGCGGATGCGTCTTCCCACCAGCTGCATGGCAGGTCGGATCTGGAGAAAGTGGTTACGGCGTTATGAAATTATATATACATATATTCTATTATACCATTCACCCGATTACCGTGAAACTTTGTTGATTTGTTTTGCGCACGCTCTCATTTCTCTCAGAATTTTTTAACACAGAAATTTAACTTGGACGTTATTGAAATATTAGAAATAATTTGTGACCAAAAGTATTTTTTTATTTATATAATTCTATTGAATTTGCAACACGCCTTTGTCAATATATTATTCTGTATTTTGATGCGCGCAGCGCCAACCAAAACTGTTATTATCTGTGTTTCTGTCTCTGTCGATTCACGGCAGCGAGCGGTCGTGTTGTCCGCGCCGGTCCAGTTTATAATTTACAACAATTTACAAGTTTAAATGTTACAACAATTGAAGTGCTTTTATACAGATTGCGTTTTGCCAGAAATAGTGGATCCAAGGCATTCAAGGAATATGCAAATTAGAGATCCCAAATATATAGTAGATGAAATGGAAAAAAGGTCTCTACTTAAGAAAACGTCTGGCTGCAAAAGAAAACTATTCGCTGGGTGATTGTATTGTATTGCATATTGAAGTAAACGCCTACGCCTACACATCCAACTAAACTTTCGAAATCATTGGACTGATGATCCAGTCAAAAGTCACGATCTCGTACGGCGAAAACAAATTTTCATTTTACGTGATTGAAATTTTGATTGGAGTATTTTCCTTCGTCCCGAACAAAAAAGGTTGTCTTTTACAAAAATATTCCTATGCGTGTCCAGTGATTTCGAAAGTTAACCCACATCCATTCACATTATATTTTTATAAGATCTTTATTTGCTTTTAGCAAGCATTCATTTGTCATTTTCTACTTTTCTAGATTGTTGACTTATTTTTTACCCTAAGATTAATTTAAAACACTTGTTTCAGTAATAATTATATATTAGAAATGTGTACTTGCTTTATTTAAATTTTTGATAGATGATTTTCGAGCTTACTAACGGCGTTAATTCGAAATGTAAATTACTGACTCCTCTCTAATTTGTCAAAAAAAATAATATTTAAAAAAAATTGATAATACATGTACGTTTTTGAAAGCTAATGATCGTGATTTATATTGAGAACGACCGGTGAATCCAAATCTACATTTAAAAAAAATTAAAACACTTTTTATACACTGGTTAGAAGTTACTTCCTGTTAAACAGTGTTTTTTATTTTATTTTATTTATGTTTATTTAGGAAGCATACAGTTGTGTATAAAGTAATTGTACATAAAATAGTGAATATAATTTAAACCAGTTATGTTCCATTTATAATATTTAGTTGTTAATGGTTAATGATTATGTGATTATGAATCAAGTGATAATAGGCCACTTGCATGGATTTCATAACGACTTGGAAAAAATCATGTGGATAGATCTTTTTACTAAGATTAAGGAAATGTTAGTAAAATTGTTTAGAAATGTACAGTTTTTTTTATTTTAAAATAAATAAATCCATTATTTGGGCCCGTGACATCACTACATGAAAATGTCCCGTTTCCGAAAATGTTCATATTAATTTTGTAAAATTTCATACTGATTTTTTTTTTATATGGGATTTCAGGCGATTTTTTTGAATTTGACATTTAACGTTCTCTAGATTTATTGTTTGTTCTCTGCGAACTTATCATTTGATTTGACAGATGTTATGAAGAGAACCCTGTACATTTTACGCTGTCTGTACGTGTTTTAGAGGTATAATGGTAGTGGTGCTGATTTTAATAAAATCAAATTTTATAATTTTCTTATTATTATTATAATTTACAAGTACAAGTATATTACATTGTATTTAGTAATATAGACGTTGAACATTATAATTGATTTATGATCAATAAGATGTATCAAGGAAAAAAATATTTATGAGATGTAATATTTTTGGTATGCCTCGTTATTCTCCTGTGCCATTTCTTGTGGAAAACGTTATTTTTTTTTAATGTTTTTCGACCATGTAATTATCATTTTTTCGCACCCATAAAATTATGTCCCGTCTTTCCGGTTTATAAAAAATGGTCTGATTTTTCGGATTGAAATTTTCAAAAAATCCCCAGGGTTTCAAAAATACGATTAAAAAAATACAGAATGTCTTAGAATATTTGCCTAAACCGGAAAAAAAAATTTAAAAAATAGGTATATGGTGTAAGCACGTTGTAAAAAATTATCAAAAAATAGTTACACATTCAATAAATACTGTAAAATTTCTGTTTTGAACTATTACTAATAAAAAATGTCATTAACGGACTGCGAAAGAGAGGCCAGCCATCATGCGCTTGAAATTCCCGTCAAAATGACAGTTTTAATTTGTGATTGTGTAATTCAAATTGTGTTTTTGTTAATAATTTCTGTTCTAATGACTAAGTCACTATTATATTAGTCTATTATCAATTTATTTCATATTATTTTCCGTTTTAATCTATTAATAATGCCATTGTGCACACGAATAAATATTTCAAAATGAGACATTTTTTACAATCCAACTGAATATTACTCGGTTAATTTGGTTAAAGTACAATAAAAAAACAAAATATTTAAAAATTATAACAATTTTTTTATTCATGTCTATATTATATCATCTACTTTATATCTACTGTGTTTACGCATTTCATTTGTATATATTTATGTTTATGTACTTCGATGTACAAATTACAAATAACTGCCTACTACTAATTAAAATTCTGGAAACGAGAATTCAACATCTTCACCTGACCCATACTGTAGCCAGCCCTAGCTCCGCGTGTTATGGTCCTAGTAGATACGCGAAACCAAGCTTGCTGCGGAATGAAATCTCGTTCCAAAAACGTCCGCTCACGACCGCCGATGTGTGAGCGCTATAGTCGGAACCGAAATTATGATTTGCTGGTATGACAGTCTTAACATTGCTTTTATTTTTCAGATACTTAATGCCTGCCGGGTTTCGCTACTAACTTTTTGGTGAATCCCGGTCGGATCTAAGTCCATAAATAAAAAAATGAAAATTTGTTAGTTATTTTTTATTTATTTTAAATAATTATCAAATCACAATGAACCCAATACCGTCTTCACCATAAGGGCACACGGGGCCCGTGCCCAGGGCCCCCATTCTCAAGGGGCCCCGAAGGACCGACAATTTCTCTCGCGAAACGCGAAAATGCGGGCGGTATGTGCGCATGCGCGCGGAAAAATTTTCCAACAAAAATTTTTTGAATGCGATTATGACCCTTCTGTGTACAGAATTTGTAAAAAGAACAAGGTCAGAATCGCTTGCGCCAACATCATTGATGATATAGCCACTAGTTTCATTAACCTGGCAACACCAGAATATTTTTTAATAATTTATCTTTGGAATCGAAATGTCAAATTTGCCGCGATGCAAATCTGATGCGTGATACTTGACGAAAACATCGTAAAACCTATAAATTTATCAAATTAACGCAAGTAATGTTGTTTTGGTACACAGTTTATTGTTCTAGGAATGTGTTTCGGTCAATAAAATATATGATAGCTCAAAATTAATCTACAAAATATTCAATTCAAAATTCAAAGTCGTGCTTTTTTAGGGAAAGGGAAGGGAAGGGGGCCCCCTAAGTCCAAAAGGGCCCCAAATTCTTGTGTGCCCAAGGGCCCCAGCCTAGTTTAAGACGGCCCTGAATGAACCGTCTTCATGTGAATAAAAATTAAGTTTTCTTTTTTAAGTTTATTGTAGTAAACAGCTCTCGATGCGAAATGGCGAAAACTTCGCCATATAAATGTGATATTATTATTATTCAATTGTGTATTTAATCGTTAATATTTTGCTGTCTCGTGGAAGGATGACTGTAATCATAAACGTAATACGTTGTTCGTCTAAGAGTCTCGGTATATCAATATGAGTGTGTGTTTTATCTGTCTAGGTGCTATTAATTTGGAGATTGTCACCGTCAAGGCAGAAATAGGTCCACAAGAAGATGTTAGAGGGGGGATTCCCTATACAGAATTAGACATAGACCTCCAGGATGTTAAAAAGGAATGCTTAGAACGCTCTGAAAAAAATACTCAGACAGAAGGTAAAACTAATGTTTAGTTTGTTAAAGTTGACAATTAGTGCTACCCTAATATTTGCTTTTTTTATGAAGTTTTTTTCAGCTA